>JAIOJX010000025.1:201573050-202916800 GCA_022376925.1 Tragulus kanchil | reverse complement strand
CCAGAGGCTTCCAGGAAAGGGAGCTTGACAGCAGGCTGAATGTGGTGTGGTGTCTAAGTTAAAATTCTTTGGGTGCTAGGAGTAGAAATCCTTTGACATAAACCTCAAGTAGAGGGAGGTTGTTTATAAACTCTGGTGGGAGCTTGGGACAGGAATGCGATGTTCTGGAGCCTGATGGAAACTGGAAAACTGTCAGGATCTGAAGCTTGTTTTTCACAAGCTCATCTCTGCTCTTATCTGTGTGTGTCTCTTCTCTCTGCTAGGTTTTACAAACTTTTTTTTTTCTTTTGTACTTACTCATTAGCTTACCCAGGGCCCAAATGTTAGTTGAAGATAAAGTAGGGAGAGATTGTTTGCCTCTTCCCACAAGCTTAATCAGCAACACCCCCTTTTTTTGATAAAGACAGTTGACATTCTTTATTCTTTTATAAATGTTATATGGAGAGTCAAGAGATAACTCTCTTTTTCACTAAGTTGCATCTCCCAAGGCTCCTTCCAAATACAATTCTTGAGCTGTCCCTGGTCATTTCAAACTGGAAATATTTATTGCCTTCCAAATGGGGTCCTTCATAACTTTCTGACTCCAGCTTTCAATGTTGCAATTACAGATTATTAGGAAGAAACTTGATTTGCCCCAGCTTGGGTCAAATGTCTACTCTGTTGGGCTTGAGTTACACAATCTTGACATGCTCATCCAATTCTACCCCTTCAGCAGAGTCTGTGGAAACCATTCCCAGAGAAGAGGTCATGGGTATAGTATGTTAATATACTGGAACCTTGTCAGCAACAAAGAGGAAAGTTAAATATTCTGTAGTCCTAGCCTCTAATCCATTTATGGGCAGACCCTGAGAGCTGGGATTTCACCAAAGATACCTGTTCTGAGAAGACTTCAAGATAATGGTCTGAGAACCTGGAGCCTTGTAGGACTGAGTGAGACATGACTTAGAACTCACTCAGTATGAGACCAACACCCAAGTTATTAAGAGAAGATACCATTTATTGAACTGAAATATCTCTGTCAGATATTCTGTAAGGACAGATAGTGGCCTGTTGGCTGAGCTAAGGATTTAAGAAAACTGGTATTAAGATATTTGAGTATTCAGGCCAAGATTGTGTGCTTTCAGATTCCTGTGATTTTCCTGTCTGAGTATTAAGTCTTTGATCTTTTCTAGATTGTGATTCCCTCCAGAGTAAGGAAAATTTCTCAGTACGTATTCTGGTGGGAGCTTGGGACAGGAATGCGATGTTCTGGAGCCTGATGGAAACTGGAAAACTGTCAGGATCTGAAGCTTGTTTTTCACAAGCTCATCTCTGCTCTTATCTGTGTGTGTCTCTTCTCTCTGCTAGGTTTTACAAACTTTTTTTTTTCTTTTGTACTTACTCATTAGCTTACCCAGGGCCCAAATGTTAGTTGAAGATAAAGTAGGGAGAGATTGTTTGCCTCTTCCCACAAGCTTAATCAGCAACACCCCCTTTTTTTGATAAAGACAGTTGACATTCTTTATTCTTTTATAAATGTTATATGGAGAGTCAAGAGATAACTCTCTTTTTCACTAAGTTGCATCTCCCAAGGCTCCTTCCAAATACAATTCTTGAGCTGTCCCTGGTCATTTCAAACTGGAAATATTTATTGCCTTCCAAATGGGGTCCTTCATAACTTTCTGACTCCAGCTTTCAATGTTGCAATTACAGATTATTAGGAAGAAACTTGATTTGCCCCAGCTTGGGTCAAATGTCTACTCTGTTGGGCTTGAGTTACACAATCTTGACATGCTCATCCAATTCTACCCCTTCAGCAGAGTCTGTGGAAACCATTCCCAGAGAAGAGGTCATGGGTATAGTATGTTAATATACTGGAACCTTGTCAGCAACAAAGAGGAAAGTTAAATATTCTGTAGTCCTAGCCTCTAATCCATTTATGGGCAGACCCTGAGAGCTGGGATTTCACCAAAGATACCTGTTCTGAGAAGACTTCAAGATAATGGTCTGAGAACCTGGAGCCTTGTAGGACTGAGTGAGACATGACTTAGAACTCACTCAGTATGAGACCAACACCCAAGTTATTAAGAGAAGATACCATTTATTGAACTGAAATATCTCTGTCAGATATTCTGTAAGGACAGATAGTGGCCTGTTGGCTGAGCTAAGGATTTAAGAAAACTGGTATTAAGATATTTGAGTATTCAGGCCAAGATTGTGTGCTTTCAGATTCCTGTGATTTTCCTGTCTGAGTATTAAGTCTTTGATCTTTTCTAGATTGTGATTCCCTCCAGAGTAAGGCTTCTTAATCATTATGCCTAGAATTGTTGGTGCTCATCAGTACTAAATGTATTGAAGAAAGACTAAAGAGATGAAACTCATGTGTTCATGTGGCTGTTTTTAAAAAGTGGTGAAGTATTCATTGGAGAAAAATTGAAAGCATTAGGTAAAATGATAGTGTATTTGTATTATTTGTCCCTGGGCCACCAGGGTCGTAGGTGATTTTGAATTATGTGTGTCTCCTCTGTCCCTGTTGCTGACTTGGCGGCTTGATGAGCAAGGAGGGGACTGATAATAGTAATAGATTGTAAACTAGCCTGTTTGGCCATCTTTGTATATTTTGAATCAATAGCTACCACCCTGTCTCCTATTTATAACACTTCTTTCCTTTTCTTGAAGTGAATCTTTGCTTTTATAAGATAAATATTTTTTTAAATTAATCAACTTTATTTTTAAAAAAAAAATAAAGCACAGTTTGAGGTTAGATTTATAGAAAAAGAGCAGAAAGTACAAAGAGTTCCTATTCACTCCCGTACACCCCTGTTCTCTAGCTAGTTATCCTTAGCTCAACTGGCAACCACTGATTGTTCTGCTGTGCCTGTATCTTTGCCTTTCCCAGGCTTTCATACGCTTGAAGTCATATAGTATGTAGCTTTGTCATACTGCCTTCTTTCATTTGGCAATGTGCATTTAAGAGTCCTCTGTTTTTCTGTGTGTGTGTGTGACTTGCTAGCTCATTTGTTTTTATCACTGAATAATATTTCATCATATGGATGGCTATACCAGTTTTTCATCCATTGGCCTGTTGAAGACACCTTGCTTCTTTCCATGTTTTGGCAATTGTGTATAAAGCTGCCGTAAACATTTATGTGCAGATTTTTGTGTGAAAGTAAGTTTTCATTTCATTTGGGTAGATAACAAGGAACTGGATTATATGGTTAGGATATACTTAGTTTTTTAAGAAGCAACCAGTCTTCCAAGGTGGTTGTGCTGTTTTGCATTCTCACCAGCAGTGAACAAGGGTTGCTTTTGCTCCATGTCCTCAGTAGCATTGTCCATAGATTAATTTGAGTTGTTCATGTTTTGTCTGTCCCCATGCTGATTTGGGACCCACAATGAGTATTAAGGATCTTTTCTAGATTGTGATTCCCTCCAGAGTAAGGCTTCTTAATCATTATGCCTAGAATTGTTGGTGCTCATCAGTACTAAATGTATTGAAGAAAGACTAAAGAGATGAAACTCATGTGTTCATGTGGCTGTTTTTAAAAAGTGGTGAAGTATTCATTGGAGAAAAATTGAAAGCATTAGGTAAAATGATAGTGTATTTGTATTATTTGTCCCTGGGCCACCAGGGTCGTAGGTGATTTTGAATTATGTGTGTCTCCTCTGTCCCTGTTGCTGACTTGGCGGCTTGATGAGCAAGGAGGGGACTGATAATAGTAATAGATTGTAAACTAGCCTGTTTGGCCATCTTTGTATATTTTGAATCAATAGCTACCACCCTGTCTCCTATTTATAACACTTCTTTCCTTTTCTTGAAGTGAATCTTTGCTTTTATAAGATAAATATTTTTTTAAATTAATCAACTTTATTTTTAAAAAAAAAATAAAGCACAGTTTGAGGTTAGATTTATAGAAAAAGAGCAGAAAGTACAAAGAGTTCCTATTCACTCCCGTACACCCCTGTTCTCTAGCTAGTTATCCTTAGCTCAACTGGCAACCACTGATTGTTCTGCTGTGCCTGTATCTTTGCCTTTCCCAGGCTTTCATACGCTTGAAGTCATATAGTATGTAGCTTTGTCATACTGCCTTCTTTCATTTGGCAATGTGCATTTAAGAGTCCTCTGTTTTTCTGTGTGTGTGTGTGACTTGCTAGCTCATTTGTTTTTATCACTGAATAATATTTCATCATATGGATGGCTATACCAGTTTTTCATCCATTGGCCTGTTGAAGACACCTTGCTTCTTTCCATGTTTTGGCAATTGTGTATAAAGCTGCCGTAAACATTTATGTGCAGATTTTTGTGTGAAAGTAAGTTTTCATTTCATTTGGGTAGATAACAAGGAACTGGATTATATGGTTAGGATATACTTAGTTTTTTAAGAAGCAACCAGTCTTCCAAGGTGGTTGTGCTGTTTTGCATTCTCACCAGCAGTGAACAAGGGTTGCTTTTGCTCCATGTCCTCAGTAGCATTGTCCATAGATTAATTTGAGTTGTTCATGTTTTGTCTGTCCCCATGCTGATTTGGGACCCTGATGAGGAAAGAGGGACCTGGTAGTAGCAGGTTGTGGACTGGCCAGTGTTTAGGCATCTTTCTGTATATAGAATTAACAGCTACTACTGTTTCCCATTTGAAACACTTCTCATTTTCCTTTATATCCTCTCATTTGGAAATTAATCTTTGCTTCAATTTTTGCATAATAATTGATTGCTTTTCTTCCTTAACACAGTTTTATAGCAGGTCTCCATATTCCTTGAATTTTGGCATGAATGTATCCCTTAGGGAACCTATAAGTCAATTTTTCTTCAAAGTCAGTGCTAGTTTCTTTTTCAACTAGAGTGTATAAAAGTACTGTTTTCCCTGCATCCTGGTCTACTCCTAGTATTTCTAGATTTAATCTCCTATCCCTATTACCTTCTCTTTTTTCAGCAAATTATTATTATTTTTTAAAGATTTATTTATTTATTTACTTTGGGCGGCGGGCGGGGGGGTAGGGGGTGGGCCACTTCTATTGGCCTTTCATTTCTCTATTTTCATCTGTCTTTGTTCTTTGGCTCCTGTGGGCCTCCCATCGCAGTGGCGTCTGTCATTGCAGAGCGCCGGCTCTGGTTGAATGCGCGCCAGACCTCCGGCTCGGTGATTGGACACATCAGTCCAGCCGCTCCGTGGCACGTGGGATCTTCCCAGGCCAGGGCTCGAACCGGCGCCCCTTGCACTGCAAGGCGGTGTCCTTACCCACTGGACCACCAGGGGAAGCCCTCAGCAAATTATTTTTAACTCTCTTGCATAGTAAGTACGTATTACACACATTTTATTGATGGAACATGGTCCATTTGGTAGATTAGAAGTTTAAGTATAATAAACTTTTTTTTTTTTAGATATTTCAATTTTTGTGTGACTAAACCCATTTGTTTCCCACGTGTAAAAAAAATTAATGTCCTGTATCATCTGAATAGATAGGAAGGCTAGCGTACTGCAGTCCATGGGGTTGTAAAGAGTCGGCCGTGACTGAGCGACTGAACAACACAATATCATCTAAGTATATTTGGTCTTGAATCTTCATTAAGGACTAGTATAACTGGATTATATTTCTTTTGGATGAGAGATGACTATAAAGAAATATAAGATTGGGTTCTGGACCATCCTAGAAGTTCACATCAGCTGCATGATATTTTTTAATACCAGATTAAGATACTTCCTGAAATATCTGATAACAGCCTATGCATTTTTCCTGTTTGTTGAAGGAATGTAATGACACTAACTTCTGTTTTCATAGATTATCTTGATAATGGTAATAATAAAATGGCAATTCAACAAGCAGATAAGTTGTTGAAAAAGCATAAAGATCTTCATTGTGCTAAGGTAAGTTCATTTGCCTTCAAGTTATTTATATTTGACAGGTTATGGACTGTAATCTTTAAAGGAAAAAGATGTTTAATCTCTTAGTGACTATCTTTCTTCAGACTATTTTTTTAGGCCATTTATTTTTCATGATCCCTTAAATGCCATAAATAGTGTCTAGTTAAAAGCTTGCTGCTTATTGTTTTGAACATGACTTGTATAATTATTTTATTTTCGCTGAGTCCTTTTAAGCATTGTTGTACATTCATTGTGTTTTGCTTTGTGTATTCCTAATATGACTGAAATAAGAATGAGTTATTTGCTGATGATTTTAGTAAAACAGTAGATTTTCCACCTAGGCATACCTTAAAACTGACCTTTTGTTTTCAAATTGCCTTTCTTTGGCTCACAGTTCCTCTTCTGTCCTTTTAAAGTGGACTTGTCTTTTCTCTCAGGTGTTAAAGGCAATTGGTTTACAGAGAACTGGAAAGCAAGAGGAAGCTTTCACTTTGGCACAGGAGGTGGCCGCCCTTGAGCCCACAGATGACAACTCACTGCAGGCCCTGACTATTCTTTACCGGGAGATGCACCGACGTAAGTTTCTTTTCGTTTTTCTTAGAACTGCTTTATTTTTTGGATATTTCTAGTCGAGTTCTCTATTTACTTTATTTACTTATCCTTATCATTGGTGATTTGATGGATGGCAGCAGGGTAAAATAATGCTTTAATCATGGCTTGCCAAGGCTGTGGACAGAGTGGATATTTTACATATATAAGGATCCTTGAATTGGAATGAGGACTTGAATTTCATTTACAACATTTGATTTGCTAAATGAAAAAGTTGCTTTCTTCCCCACTTTTTAAGAAAAAATATTTATTTATTTTTTGCTGTACTGGGTCTTTGTTGCTGCTTCGTTGGCTTTTCTCTAGTTGGGCAAGCCAGGGCCACTCTCTTAATTGCAGTATGCAGGCTTCTCATTGGTATGGCTTCTCCTGGTGCGGACAATGGTCTTCAGTAGTTGCAGTTCCGGGGCTCTAGAACACAGGCTCAGTAGTCATGGCACATGGGATCAAGGATCAACTGTCTCCTGCATTGGCAGCTGGATTTTTTACCACTGAGCCACCAGGGTGTCCCCTTTTCCCACTTCTTAATATGGAAAATTTCAAACTTTTAGGATCAGAGAATAGCATAGTAAGTCCCATTGTACCCATCACTCCCCTACAGCAATTATTGACACATGGTCAGTTTTAATCTGTATCCCTCTGCCTGCCAGATTATTCTTAAGTATATCCTAGGTTGTTTTACAGTTTCATCTGTTAATGAAATTTTTGCTTGTTGATTGTTTAAACGTTTTGTTATGGGATACATATCTTTAATAATGCATATTCTAGAGGAGTATGTGTTATGTCACACAGTAGAACATTTGATGTGGAGCAGATGAACATTCATAAACCTGCCCCCAACTTAAGACATGGAGCATTATTATTACAGGCATACCTCAGAGATACCATGGGTTTGGTTTCACATTAGAGTGACTAT
The DNA here is from genome assembly GCA_022376925.1 of Tragulus kanchil. Classification (NCBI taxonomy): domain Eukaryota; kingdom Metazoa; phylum Chordata; class Mammalia; order Artiodactyla; family Tragulidae; genus Tragulus; species Tragulus kanchil. Next base: position 202,909,438 of record JAIOJX010000025.1, on the reverse strand, counting down.
TGTAGTAAGGGGAGTCACATGAATTTTTTGGTTTCCCAGTTCTCTCAGCCTTCATGGAATTAAGGAGACTTAGGGTCTTGCTCTGTGTTAAGCTTTGGCTTAAGGAAATACTGTGGCTGGTTGGATTGTCTCTCCAGATCACTAAAGCTTTCTCCATGTCAGTAGTAAGGCTGTTTGACTTATCATTTATGCATACACTGGAGTAGTACTTTTTTCTGCGGGGGTGAAGGGTGTGGAGGGCGCAGTACTTCTTGGCTTGTAGTATCTAGTTCCCATCCAGGCATCTAATCTGTGCCTCCTGCAATGAAGGTCCTAACCACTGGACCATCAGGAGATTCCATGGAGTAGTACTTTTAGTATTCTTCAAGAACTTTTCCTGTACCTTTACAGTTTGGCTAACTGGCACAGAAAACCTGCCTTTCCACCTCTCTTGGCTTTCAGCATACCCTCCTCTCTAAGGTTAATCATTTCTAGGTTTTCATTTAAAGTGCCAGTCATGTGACTCTTCCTTTCACTGAAATTAGGTTATTAGCTGCCCTAATTTAAATATTGTTGTGTCTCAAAGAATAGGGAGGACTGAGGAGAGGGAGATAGGCAGGAACAGCTAACAGTGGAGCGGAGTCAGAACACACAAACATTTGTTAATTAAGTTCAAGGTCTTATATGCTTGTGATATGTGGTGCTCTCAAAACAGTTATGGTAGTAACTTCAAAGACCACTGGTTGGTTGGGATTCCCTGGTGGTCCTGTGGGTAAGGACACCGCCTTGCAGTGCAAGGGGCGCCGGTTTGAGCCCTGGCCTGGGGAGATCCCACGTGCCGCGGAGTGGCTGGACTGATGTGTCCAATTACCGAGCCGGAGCTCTGAGGCGCATGTGCTCTGTGACGACAGAGGCCACCGCGATGGGAGGCCCACAGGAGCCAGAGAACAAAGATGGATGAAAATAGAGAAATGAAAGACCAATAGAAGTGGCCTGCCCGTCCCCCTCCCTCCCCACCCCACCCCCCAAAAAGATAAATAAATAAAATAAATGTTAAAAAAAAAAAAAAAAGACCACTGGTTGGACTTCCCTAGTGGTCTAGTGGTTAAGAATCTGCCTGCCAGGCATTTAAAGGCCACTAGGGTGCCTGCTACTTGAAGACTCCCGTGTGAGGATAAGGGGGTTGCGGAATGGATCAGGCCACAAGGGCGTCCGTCCCCAGCAAGACAGCTTCCGTGCATTGTGGTAGGCACGTAGTTGTTGAAGCAAAATACAGAGCCCATCTTTCCCTGGCCACCGCCTCCCTGGATTTTAGGTGGAATCCTCAGTTTTCTTTCTGCTTACTCTCGCTTCCTCTTCCTTGGCCCGGATCACCCTCAAGGACCTCGCAGACCCCAAATCGTCATAAAAACTGCCTCCACGTTCCTGAGGATCTTCTAACCGTACAAAAAGATTCAATTCCAGGTGGTCTTACAACAAGGATACCAGCTGGTTGCTACTCAGATTACGTTAGAACAAGCTACCATGTCGTTCTGTGGAGCCGCACCTTCCTCCCTAAACGTACCCTGACAGAGAGCAGGCACTAGGAACCCAGAGCCCCACAACGCCCCTCTTCAGCCTGAAGAAGCCAGAGCGGTCATCACCCCTTTTCCCTTGAGACTGGGTACCCAAATGCCTGAGAAGGGAAATAGGTAGATAGTTAGACATGAGCAGGGAGAGGGGCCAAAGAATTGGCCCTAAAAATAAAGAGAGGGAGGAATGTGGTGCCCAAGGATGAAAGAACAAGGCAAACTAGGAGGGTCTTGGAATGCAAGACCCTTATTGTCCTCCTATCCCCTGGGCTATAGTACACCGCCCAATCCTTAAGACCCCTGTGCCACTCCTTGGACCCTACTGCATGCTGTAGTCATCACTCTACCCGCCCAGCACATCCCCAGCACATCGTCCAACCAGCAGTGATCCTTAAGACCCCTATTCCACGCCTTAGACCCTAGCTATAAAAGGAACCAAAGACCCCTGCTTAACGTGGGTTCTCTTTGAGCCGACCCGTTGTTCTGATAGCGTTGGTTCTCTTTGAGCCGACCCGCTTTTCTAGCAGTGTCTTCCATGCTGATTCTCCCTTAAACTGGCCCACTGTACGGGCAGCGACTCTCCCTTCCCCCACTCTAATAAACTTTACTTTCCCCTCAAAAGAAAAAAAAGAATCTGCCTGCCAATGCAGGGCTCACAAGTTCTATTCCTGGTCCAGGAAGATTCCGCATGCTGCAAGGCGGCTAAGCTTGTGCGCCCTGGAGCCCGTGCTCTGCAATTGAAGAACCCACTGCAACGAAAAGCCCATGCTTCACAAGTAGAGAGTAGCTCCCACTTGCCACTAACTAGAGAAAGCACGCATGTAGCAACAAAGACCCAGTGCAGCCAAAGAATAAATGAGTATACTTTTTTAAAAAGTCGCTGATCATAAATTACCATAACTTAATAATAATAAAAAAGTTTGAACTATTGTGAAATTACCAAAATGTAGCACAGAGACACAAAGTGAGCAAATGCTATTGGAAAGATGGTGCCAATAGACTTGATTAGATGTGGAGTTGCTGCAAACCTTCAGTCTGTAAAACATGCAATATCTGCAAATCGCATTAAAGGGAAGTGCAATAAAAACATGAGGCTCGTCTGTGTTTAGAGGACTTCCTGCCTGTCCTTTGTCCATCTCATTTGAACTTCCCCAGAGGGGCTTTCTACCCTGAATATTTTTTATTCTCTTGTTCTTCTTTAGAAATTCTTATGACACTTGTTTTTCTAAGTAATACATTGTTTGTTTTGCTTATTATTGGACTTAATATAAATGGATTCATACTGTACGTATTCTGTAACTTGTACTTTTCATCTAATATTCAAGTGCTTGTAGTCAAATTCATGTTTCCTGCCACAAAATACTTTGTTGGGTGACTACACTAGAATCTAGGAGTGGAGGTGCTAGGTCATAGGGTTTGTGTAGGTTCAGCAGGAAGATAAACATGCCAACTTGTCTTCTAAATTTACCCTCCCACTAGCAGCATAGAAGAGTTCCAGTTGCTTCACATCCTTGTTATTCGTGTTCTTACACTTAAAAATTATTTTGCCGTCAAACCGTCATGTCGTACTCCTAAAAATATACAGCTTTTGTCAATTGTGTCTCAGTGAAATTGGAAAAAAGTAAAATTTTTGCCAACTTAGCAGGCAGAAAATGTTATTTTATAGTTCCATTTTGTTTTTCATTCTTATAAAATGTTAAAATGTAAGTTTCAAGGTATATCTGATTGTTTAGGGATTACATTGATTTAGGGATATGAGTTTTCTCCTAGTGTTAAGAAAAATTATCCTACTGGGCAGGGGAGGGCAATTATCCCAGGAGTATTGATTGAAAGTTTTTCCATGACAAGTAGTGTATTAGAGTCAAAGATGAAAGATATTCTTTCTGCTCTCACATTACTCATAGTCTGTAAGGAAAAACAAACCAATGAATAGTATATTGTATTATATATTAATAAATTGTGTAAAAGTTATTTAAAAGATTTTAATGGCAGAAGGAAGCAGTGATCAAACTGGGATGGAGGAGAGCAGATGTAGTGTCAGGGAAGGGTTGTGTTTGAACTTGCATAGTTCCTGGCAGCATGCATGGACGTGTGTGTGATATATCGTGTCTGACTCTTTGCGACCTGCCAGGCTCCTCTGTCCGTGAAATTTTCCAGGTAAGAATACTGGAGCAGGTTGCCATCCCCTTTTCTAGGGGAATCTTCCAGACTCAGCAATCAAATCTGCGTCTCCTGCATTGGCAGGTGGATTCTTTACAGCTTTGCCCCCTGGGAAGCCCTTACTAGTAGAGGGGATTGCATTTGAACTAGGTCTTAGATGATGTTCACTCAGTAGAAAAGAGAGGAAAGGGGAATCCAGGCAGAGGGAACAATGTAAAGTTGTGGAGATATGATACAGCATAGGGAATCTTGTGAACTGCAAATATTTTGATATAGCTGGAGCATAAAGTGCTGGGGGAAAGAATTTGGAAGAAGACAGAAAGGCTAGATAGATCTTGAAAAGTCTTGTATGTTGTAAATGTCATCAGGGGGCCTAAAAGAAAAGACACCTAAGCAAGGGAAGAGTAATGATCAGATGAGGCAAAACAAATACTTTTTTCTTCCTTAATGACAGGAGACGTCTGTTTTCTCCAAATAGGAAAAATTTTAAGTGCAGTTAAGATATGTTACACTTCAGTAATTAAAATCCTGTTTCTCTTTGTCTTAGCGGAGTTGGTCACAAAACTTTATGAGGCAGCTGTGAAGAAGGTTCCCAATAGTGAGGAATATCACTCTCACCTCTTCATGGCCTATGCCAGAGTGGGTGAATACAAGAAAATGCAACAGGTAACGTGATGCCCAAACCTCCTGGGCTGCAGGATTTTCTCTGAACTTCTTACTGGTTTAGGTACAGAGGTGTGTGTGTCTGCACGTGTGTGTATATGTGTAGGAGTCAGTCTATGTGTGTGGGGATCGGCCAGATATTTTTTGTGTGTGTATTTTAAAGATGAACGTTCAACTATTCAAGTTCTTTAACTGTTTTATTTGGGAAACGTGAGTGTTCTTTTGTGGCCTGATGGTATGTTTTGTTTGGTTCTGGTAAGTTGACTTCGGATTGTCCCACTACATCAGATCGCTGGTGTATTTTCAGAAAATGGGCAGAAATCCCAGAGCAGAAACTAAACAGACTATAGAAAGGTTAACTTTAAAAGTTTACATCTATTTTGTGAATTCAACTGTTTATGTAGCCTGCTAAGATTTTTAAATCCACAGGGGGAAAAATTCCTATTACTTGGGCTATTTTGTTGCCCCTCTCCCCGGATGCAGCTTCTGTGCCAGTTAGCACATTTTCGGTGTTCCTTTTACACATGTGAAGGTGCCTCATTTGTATATGTTTAGACTGATATGTAAGTAAAGCTGGCATCCCAGAGAAATAAAATTTGCATCATTAAGCTCATAAAGGGTTATGCTAGAATCAAGCTAGAATCTTTTAAAGAAATGCTTTATGGGTATAATATGTTCTGAAGGTAGAGCTTTCCTGTTCGGGTTTTCGTTTGGTCTTATTTACTTGAAATATCAAACTTTAACACTAAATTAACCAGGGAAGGTGGAAGATCCTGTATTAAGATAAATCTGTTTGTTTAAAATCAATCTTTGTATTCGCCTTTGCAAGCTTTTTAATTGAAAGACATTTTTTTCAGCCCGAATATAATTTTTTGTAGAAATTTTCTCATTATTTTTTCATTTTTATTTATTGTTGAGTATATTCTCAGAGAAAGTATTCAGAAATTATACTTTTTCTTCTATTGTAAAATGAGTATGTTTTTAAAAATTAGCAACAGTAACATATATACATATAAACCTTTAGTATCATTTTTACTTCTAGGAATATGTTTTAAGTAGATCATATTAAACATACATTAATATGAACGTAGTTAAACAGATTATAGTTCACCTATATGGTAGAATACAGTGCTTCATTGCCACTCACCCGCCCCCCCACACCACTGTGTGTCTTTATTTGTTGACATTCAAAGATACTCCCAATATTAATTGGGAAAAGCAGGTTGTAAAATGGCCTTCTCCCACTCCCCTCCCATCCACTCCTCCTTAGTGAAGGATATTATTAAGTATATGGACCACAAGTTGCCAGGATATAGGGCTGTAGATACTTCACATCTTAATTTCTATTCTTTCTTTTTTAAAAAAGCATTTGTAATTTTATGATCCCACAAAATTGAAATATGTATTTTATACACATGCTTATGGAGAAGGAAATGGCTTCTCACTCTTGGAGAATTCCATGGCTATTGTCCATAGGGTCGCAAAGAGTCTGACACAAGTGAGAGACACACACACACACACACACACACCCCTAGCCTGGAGAATTCCATGGCTATTGTCCATAGGGTCGCGGAGTCTGACACAAGTGAGACACACACACACACACAACAACAAAATACCACAAATTCAAGTAATCTGCCACTTGGACAGATTTTATTTTTGTATGGTGTAACTTTACATGTTGCTAGGGATATATACAAGTTTTCATCTAACTTTTTGGACACTGTAGCTTTGATGTGGCTTAGTAGTTACTGTTTCTTGGTATGTTTTAACCACAGCTTGCTTTTGCATTGTTCTAGTCTAATGTATTGGAAGAATGGAGTCCTCTCATTAAATGTCTTAGAATGGCATGTCTTAGTTCTTATTCTACCTTTGGTCATGCTAAAGTAGTTACAGTTCTTAGCTTATATGTATGCTTATTTTGAAAGGGGTTTGTCAGTCTTGGGTAATAGATATTTTATAAATTATATGTTATCTTTCATAAGGGTGAGGGCTTTTGTTCACTACTGAATCCTCAGTTCTAGGTGATATCTGCATGATAAATATTTGTTAAATAAAGGAGTGATTTGCTTCTAGGAATATTAGCAACATAACATATATACATATAAACCTTTAGTATCATTTACTTCTAGGAATATGTTTTAAGTAGATCATATTAAACATACATTAATATGAACGTAGTTAAACAGATTATAGTTCACCTATATGGTAGAATACAGTGCTTCATTGCCACTCACCGGCCCCCCCACACCACTGTGTGTCTTTATTTGTTGACATTCAAAGATACTCCCAATATTAATTGGGAAAAGCAGGTTGTAAAATGGCCTTCTCCCACTCCCCTCCCATCCACTCCTCCTTAGTGAAGGATATTATTAAGTATATGGACCACAAGTTGCCAGGATATAGGGCTGTAGATACTTCACATCTTAATTTCTATTCTTTCTTTTTTAAAAAAGCATTTGTAATTTTATGATCCCACAAAATTGAAATATGTATTTTATACACATGCTTATGGAGAAGGAAATGGCTTCTCACTCTTGGAGAATTCCATGGCTATTGTCCATAGGGTCGCAAAGAGTCTGACACAAGTGAGAGACACACACACACACACACACACCCCTAGCCTGGAGAATTCCATGGCTATTGTCCATAGGGTCGCGGAGTCTGACACAAGTGAGACACACACACACACACAACAACAAAATACCACAAATTCAAGTAATCTGCCACTTGGACAGATTTTATTTTTGTATGGTGTAACTTTACATGTTGCTAGGGATATATACAAGTTTTCATCTAACTTTTTGGACACTGTAGCTTTGATGTGGCTTAGTAGTTACTGTTTCTTGGTATGTTTTAACCACAGCTTGCTTTTGCATTGTTCTAGTCTAATGTATTGGAAGAATGGAGTCCTCTCATTAAATGTCTTAGAATGGCATGTCTTAGTTCTTATTCTACCTTTGGTCATGCTAAAGTAGTTACAGTTCTTAGCTTATATGTATGCTTATTTTGAAAGGGGTTTGTCAGTCTTGGGTAATAGATATTTTATAAATTATATGTTATCTTTCATAAGGGTGAGGGCTTTTGTTCACTACTGAATCCTCAGTTCCTAGGGTGATATCTGCATGATAAATATTTGTTAAATAAAGGAGCGATTTGCATGAACTGGTAGAGGTAGGAGGGAGGGAAGCCAGGAAATCAGAAGAATTAAGGATTGCTGCCCCACAGATTGTCTCTGACAGGTAATATTAAAGCCACCTTAAATGAAGAGTTTTAGTCATTCATATGGTGACTAGACTTCCCTTTTTCTCTTAGTGACATTCCTGTTCTCTGAATGTCCAGTTGGCAGCCACGTTTTTCTGTGGTTTGAAGTTTTCTGTAGCAACGGAATGTTTGTACCTCTAAGCTAGTAGGGTATAGGCATGAAATTTTTCTAACACTTTCCACTTCATTTCTCCCGTTTGGTGTTAGAAGTAGAGACTTCAACCCATCCTAGATTCTCCTTCTTATCTTCTGTGTGCCTTTTGTCTCCAGATCATCTTTTCTTGTTTTTTGAATTTGTATTGAAGTATAACTGCTTTACAGTATTTTGTCAGTGTCTACTGTACAGCAACTGAATCGGCCTCACACATGCACATTACCCTCCCTTTTAGTCTGTCACCATCCAAATCATCTTGATTCTACCTCCACTGTGTCTTTGAAGACTCTACTTTTTTTTTTTGGTCACAGGGTTTGTAGGATCTTAGTTCCCTGACTAGGGATCAACCCGTGCTCCTACTAGTGAGCGCACGGAGTCCTAACCACTGGACCGCCAGGGAATTCCCTGGGGTCTCTTTTTCTGTTTCATCTATTTCGTCTTGGTTTAGTTCTGCATTGCCTCACCTCTTCTCCCTATTTTCTTTCTTCACAGGACTGCTGAAATACTCTTCCTGGAAGAGTATAGACTTATACAATGTCACTGCCTTATTCTGTATAGCCTCCTTTTTGAATGCCTTATAACACAGGTGCCTTTGTCTACTTTTTAGCCCATTTCCCTACTACTGCTTTTAATTTTTTCAGTTAGATGTCTTACTTATTCTTAGCAACATGCCTTTTCTTTCTTTAATGTTTTTATTTATTCATTTTGCCCTTATCAAGGATTGGTTCACTCACTTAGCCATTTACCCCAAATAATTGTACTTGTGTATGTATTTTTAGCCCACATCTTTGCTTTTAGACATTCTGTTTGACTTCAAGTACCACATGAAAGACTGCTACTTTGGAGAAGGGTCTTCTTACTTTTCCTTAAAAATAAAAAGGAATAAACTTATTTAACCTTGCCTTCCTTGGAAACACCCTGATGTTGTTTAGTCGCTAAGTCATGTCCAATTCTTTGCAACCCTATGGACTCCGGGCTCCTCTGTCCATGGGATTTTCCAGGAAGGAATATTGGAGTGGGTTACCATTTGCTTCTTCAAGGGATCTTCCTGACCCAGGGATGAGCCCAAGTCTCCTGCATCTCCTGCATGGCAGGAAAATTTCTTCAACTACTGAGCCACCTGGGAAGCACTTGGAAACACTCTAGCATCGTGTTTTTGTATAGAATTTTTTTGTTTGTTTTTTCTTTGGCCATGCCGCTCAACTTGTGAGATCTTATTAGTTTCCTGACCAGGAATCAAGCCTGGCCCCTGGTAGCAGGAGTGTTTTGGCCATGCCGCTCAACTTGTGAGATCTTATTAGTTCCCTGACCAGGAATCAAACCTGGCCCCTGGTAGCGGAAGTGCTGAATCCTAACCACTGGACCACCAGGGAGTTCCCTGTATAGGATGTTTATTTTGATTGCCAAGAATATTGTCAATGTTTGAATATTTGTCTTCTCTCATTGCCTAGCTTTTCAGTGCCTTGTGCATCAGGACTCAATTTTTGTACCCTTGGCAGGATTAGATGTTTCCTTCCACTTAATGTAATAGAGGTTCCATGTGTTTCTTCAAGCAGATTCAAGATAGGCAAGAGATTAAAAATAAAAGTAACTGTGATAACTAACTGATGGAGTTCTTAGCATTGATTACTAGTGGAGCGGTTATGGGCAGTCTCTGTTTTATGTGAATAGATCTTTGCTTTTTGCCATGTTCCTGCTTTTAAGTATTTGCATATTATGCATTCTGCAATGAAAGGGTTCAGTTCTAATTAATGGTATCTTGAAAGAACCTGAATATATTCCTTTTTTAGGGGTGGGGTGGGGGCGGGTTGGGGAGGGAGTGGGGCGGGCGGGCCACTTCTGTTGGTCTTTCATTTATTTATTTTCATCCATTTTTATGAAAGAACCTGAATATATTCCTAACCTAGAATTATTATAATTTTTTTTTGGTCACTTCTATTGGTCTTTCATTTATTCATTTTCATCCATCTTTGTTCTTTGGCCCATGTGGGCCTCCCATTGCAGTGGCCTCTGTAGCTGCAGAGCACCGGCTCTGGGCGCATGCGCTTCAGAGCTCCGGCTCAGTAATGGGACACATCAGTCCAGCCACTTCGCGGCACGTGGGATTTTCCCAGGCCAGGGATCGAACTGGGGCCCCTTGCACTGCAAGGCGGTGTCCTTACCCACTGGACCACCAGGGCAGCCCTAGAATTATTTTTTGAATTGTGTCAGAGTAAGTTTGTCTAAGTTTGAAGTTTAAATATGCTGTATTTCTATATTTTACTGTAATTGATTAGTACAGTGGCTTCATTGAAGTTTGTTCATTGATATGCATTCATAAGCCACATTTTGTTTTCACTTGATAGTCTACCAGAACTATATTGGAATGCAGTATGCTGTAGGAATACTGGGCTTCACTTTGAGAAAATTTGATTCAAAAGGTGAAATATTATTCCTGGTGTAAAAATTTGCCTTTTTGAGTATGTCTATTGCTAGCCTATAGAGAGTATCCGGCAAGTCTTAAGGCACTTACAATAACTGGCATATGTAAACACATTGTTATTTTCCTTGGAAACTTCTTGCCACTTTATCATTAACAGCCCTCTGTTGGATGTTTTCTAAACAAAGTATTTATGGCTCTCTGTCTTTCAGGCTGGCATGGCTCTATATAAGATTGTCCCCAAAAACCCTTACTACTTTTGGTCTGTGATGAGCTTAATTATGCAAGTGAGTATGGCATTCAGAATGGGATTGAGGTTCGTTTTTATTTTTGTGTATAGTAACTGTCCTCAATGTGTCCTCTGAACATCTTGGGTAATGTGTAGTAGCATGTGTCAAACAGGGGCTTGACATCTTGTCAGTTGACTTTTGAGTTGGGGAGTTTTAGTAGTCCTTATGAGTTGATTGCTTTATTCGTGTGTAGCACAGAGTACATTTCTCCTTAATCTTAGATCTAGTACTAGGTTACTTGATCAAGTATGAGCCTGGAAATGTTGGATATTTTGACTTGAGGTTTTGTCTTTAAGGCAGTATTGTTGGTTAGTGAACAGATCCTTGAACTAGGAGACCTTGTTTTATCACTGCTGCTTTCTGAGCCTCAGTCTGCTGTTTCACAGACCACAGCAGCTGTGAGGACCAAAATGAGATCCTGTATATGAGAGGATGGGGAGGAACGTGTTAAAATGTAGCGGTTCTGAATAGAGAGACTCTGGGCTGAGACAGGAGTGCTTTCAAATACTGGTTTTACCAAGTCTTCAGTGGATGGGGAATCTTTTAACTTTAGTTTATATGTAAAATAAGCATAATAGCCACCCCAAAAAGTTGTTTACAAGGGTAGATGAGCTCTGAGCAGAATTTTGGCAATGTTAAAATGATTGCTATCATGCAGTAGTTTTAATTACCAATCTAATTAACTGTTAAGTAAACCATACTATAAACAGAAGAAATTGACATTTCCCTTCTGATATGTAACATCTCAAAAAGATATCACAGAGGCTTTTCTCTTTAAATGTCTGGTACCATTTATATGTAATAAACAGTATAAACATAGTCCCTCTTAACATATTTCAAGAAAAGTGTTTGAGTGGCCTACTTAAAAGTTAGATGACATTGTAGAAACTGTTTCAGAATGCATAAGATAATGAGTATTTAATAAAGAAATCTTTTGTAAGGCAAACCATCTTTAATGTATCTTCCTGGTAAATTCACATTCAGTCTGATATTTGACATGGTGGGTTGTTAATTACGGAGCAGAAGCACATTAATGGTCTGCATGTACTAATATAAATAGTGCAAACAGGGAAGAAATGAGAATGCAACATGCATCTTTTCTTCTTTAGTCTATATCAGCACAGGATGAAAACCTATCAAAAGCGATGTTTTGCCGCTTGCCGAGAGAATGGTAGAAAAAATGGTGAAAGAGAACAAGATAGAAGCAGAGGCTGAAGTGAGTAATTGAAACCCCACTTTTGTATTTGTACATTTTTGATACTGTTACAACATTATGAACTGTTGCTATATACCATTTAGAGAACTAAGTCCTCACTTCTACCTTGTCTGTAAATGTGAAGCTTTAGAACTCCCCAGCTTAGGTGTAATGAATGGATGAGCTGTTTCTAGCATGCTTCCTGAGCCTCAGTCTGCTGTTTCACAGACCACAGCAGCTGTGAGGACCAAAATGAGATCCTGTATATGAGAGGATGGGGAGGAACGTGTTAAAATGTAGCGGTTCTGAATAGAGAGACTCTGGGCTGAGACAGGAGTGCTTTCAAATACTGGTTTTACCAAGTCTTCAGTGGATGGGGAATCTTTTAACTTTAGTTTATATGTAAAATAAGCATAATAGCCACCCCAAAAAGTTGTTTACAAGGGTAGATGAGCTCTGAGCAGAATTTTGGCAATGTTAAAATGATTGCTATCATGCAGTAGTTTTAATTACCAATCTAATTAACTGTTAAGTAAACCATACTATAAACAGAAGAAATTGACATTTCCCTTCTGATATGTAACATCTCAAAAAGATATCACAGAGGCTTTTCTCTTTAAATGTCTGGTACCATTTATATGTAATAAACAGTATAAACATAGTCCCTCTTAACATATTTCAAGAAAAGTGTTTGAGTGGCCTACTTAAAAGTTAGATGACATTGTAGAAACTGTTTCAGAATGCATAAGATAATGAGTATTTAATAAAGAAATCTTTTGTAAGGCAAACCATCTTTAATGTATCTTCCTGGTAAATTCACATTCAGTCTGATATTTGACATGGTGGGTTGTTAATTACGGAGCAGAAGCACATTAATGGTCTGCATGTACTAATATAAATAGTGCAAACAGGGAAGAAATGAGAATGCAACATGCATCTTTTCTTCTTTAGTCTATATCAGCACAGGATGAAAACCTCTCAAAAACGATGTTTTTGCCGCTTGCCGAGAGAATGGTAGAAAAAATGGTGAAAGAGGACAAGATAGAAGCAGAGGCTGAAGTGAGTAATTGAAACCCCACTTTTGTATTTGTACATTTTTGATACTGTTACAACATTATGAACTGTTGCTATATACCATTTAGAGAACTAAGTCCTCACTTCTACCTTGTCTGTAAATGTGAAGCTTTAGAACTCCCCAGCTTAGGTGTAATGAATGGATGAGCTGTTTCTAGCATGCTTCCAGCAGGTATCCTCTGTTGGGATATACGCAGATAAGGGAGATACTATTGTCTGATTCTCACTGTTAATTTCATGTTACCTGAAGGTAGTGTTCTTTTCTGTTAGATATTTTTTAAAACATGTAAATGACATATCTTTTTATTGTTGGAAAGTTTCAGTGGTTGCACTTTTTTTTTTTTCCCCCCAAAAGGTTGAGCTTTATTATATGATCCTGGAACGTTTGGGAAAGTACCAGGAAGCCTTGGATGTCGTCAGAGGAAAATTAGGAGGTAATTGAGGGCCTGTTTTTTGCATACTTACCCACCTATGCTATCAAACTGTTATATCAAACTTTTTATGTTTTTCAGTTAGATAAAACAGTCCTTACAGTTTTTTTATTTAGCTATGAGGGAGCATAATTATTTGTTTAATTTGTTTAAAACCACAAACATTTTTTTCTCTGAGCTGCTTTTCCATACTCTTTCCCTAGTTCTAAAAATTTGATTAATCTTCTTATTGATTTGCAAGAGGACTTTACATGTTAAAGAAGTTAGAGCTCTTTTCCATTGTGAAAGTACTTTTTCCCATTTTTTGGGAAAATTTATTTGAATGAACTTTATAGATAGTGTAAACTCTCACTCTGTTTTTCTTCTTTTTTCCCTCTATTTTTAGACATTTATGACAGAGTGTGGTTTTTAAATATTTATACAGTTTTTCTTTTTTGACCACTTCTATTGGTCTTTCATTTATTCATTTTCATCCATCTTTGTTCTTTGGCCTGTGTGGGCCTCCCATCGCGGTGGCCTCTGTTGTTGCAGAGCACCAGCTCTGGGCACATGCGCTCCAGAGCTCCGGCTCAGTAATTGGACACATAGGTCTAGCCGCTCCGCGGCACATGGGATATTCCCAGGCCAGGGATCGAACTGCGCTTGCAGAGCACAGCTACTGGTTCTCGTGAAAGAGGACAAGATAGAAGCAGAGGCTGAAGTAAAGCCCCACTTTTGTATTTGTACATTTTTGATACTGTTACAACATTATGAACTGTTGCTATATACCATTTAGAGAACTAAGTCCTCACTTCTACCTTGTCTGTAAATGTGAAGCTTTAGAACTCCCCAGCTTAGGTGTAATGAATGGATGAGCTGTTTCTAGCATGCTTCCAGCAGGTATCCTCTGTTGGGATATACGCAGATAAGGGAGATACTATTGTCTGATTCTCACTGTTAATTTCATGTTACCTGAAGGTAGTGTTCTTTTCTGTTAGATATTTTTTAAAACATGTAAATGACATATCTTTTTATTGTTGGAAAGTTTCAGTGGTTGCACTTTTTTTTTTTTCCCCCCAAAAGGTTGAGCTTTATTATATGATCCTGGAACGTTTGGGAAAGTACCAGGAAGCCTTGGATGTCGTCAGAGGAAAATTAGGAGGTAATTGAGGGCCTGTTTTTTGCATACTTACCCACCTATGCTATCAAACTGTTATATCAAACTTTTTATGTTTTTCAGTTAGATAAAACAGTCCTTACAGTTTTTTTATTTAGCTATGAGGGAGCATAATTATTTGTTTAATTTGTTTAAAAACCACAAACATTTTTTTCTCTGAGCTGCTTTTCCATACTCTTTCCCTAGTTCTAAAAATTTGATTAATCTTCTTATTGATTTGCAAGAGGACTTTACATGTTAAAGAAGTTAGAGCTCTTTTCCATTGTGAAAGTACTTTTTCCCATTTTTTGGGAAAATTTATTTGAATGAACTTTATAGATAGTGTAAACTCTCACTCTGTTTTTCTTCTTTTTTCCCTCTATTTTTAGACATTTATGACAGAGTGTGGTTTTTAAATATTTATACAGTTTTTCTTTTTTGACCACTTCTATTGGTCTTTCATTTATTCATTTTCATCCATCTTTGTTCTTTGGCCTGTGTGGGCCTCCCATCGCGGTGGCCTCTGTTGTTGCAGAGCACCAGCTCTGGGCACATGCGCTCCAGAGCTCCGGCTCAGTAATTGGACACATGGGTCCAGCCGCTCCACGGCACATGGGATATTCCCAGGCCAGGGATCGAACTGGCGCCCCTTGCACTGCAAGGCGGTGGGTGTCCTTACCCACTGGACCACCAGGGAAGCCCAGTTGTTTTTATTTTTAATGTGTCTTTCTAACTTCAGTCTCCTTGCAGGTGGGTACAAGTCAACTTCCTGTTTTTATTCAGTTAGATTGTAGTTTTATGCATAGTTGTAATTTGAATTTTCTGTAGAAAATTCATGTAATTATTGGAACCCTTAATCTGTTAAACTGCTCTCAAAGGATAGGGCAGATCTAATTTGGTCAGAAATTTAGTGCAAGTTTTTTTTTTGTTCTCAGTTGTTGGAAGAGTTTGATTTACCTCTTTTTAAAAAATTTTCCTCTTAACGTCTCAACGTCTCCTATTTTTCATCTCATTCCAGCTCAAGCTTGTTCAGTGTTTTGAAAGTGTATGAATGATTTGTCTGTGGTCTAAGTATACCAGTCCTCAGATGCTGTTGGAATTTTCTGTGTATTCCACATACTAGATCATCAACTGAGTACATTCTGGATCCTTTTATTTTATAGGAAAACAGGATTTAAAAGTTTAGTTTCAGAAATATACTATTTTTCTTTTCAGGAAAGTAACCTTTAGTGAAATAGAAGTTTGTATCTAATTGTGGTCCCATTTTCTGAGAGAGTGAATAAGAACATGTGACAGTTTCCTTCTTGTATTTGGACTTTATACTGGTTTCTGAGTAAAAATGAAACCAATGTATCAACCTTTATAACTTTTAATTTTAGAAAAGTTGACAAGTGAGATTCAGAGTCGGGAAAATAAATGCATGGCCATGTACAAAAAGCTGAGCAGGTGGCCAGAGTGCAACGCCCTTTCCCGGCGCCTCTTACTGAAAAAGTAAGTAGATGCTTCTTGAAATATAAGATGGGAGTGGGGCTTTTTGATTTTTTTGGTCTATGTCCTTTGAGATTTCTGGGCATAAAGTGAAATCCTTTAGTTATGTGTCCTGGATATTTTTTAAAAGTTTTGATGAGCCTTTATCTTTCAGTAAAAAGTTTCAATGAAACTTTTGCCACCAGGGTGCTGAATATTCAGAATGAATGCTGAAAATTCATTTAATTTATCAAACTCAGTATTGGTCTAAAAGAGAGAACCTTCCCTCAGCCCACCTAGAAAGCACTGATGTGGGAGTTTTCTATAAAGAATACTTGTTTTTTAGACCTGGTCATTTTATTGGAGGAAAAACTAGTTTCTTAAAAGTGTTTGACTTTGAAAATACCTGTGGACTTGCTGCCCCTTCAGGGCTGTAGAAGAAACCCAGGGGGAAGGTTGGGTTTCTCCTAGTCAAGACTGAAATAGAGCTTAATAAGTTGAGTATCATGGCTCCTCGGGCAGATTTGTCACAACTTGGGTTTAATCCTGTGTGCACCATTCAATCTGATTTTAGCTCCGATGACTGGCAATTCTATCTGACTTATTTTGATTCTGTCTTTCAACTGATTGAAGAGGCCTGGACGCCTCCTGCTGAAGGTGAACAGTAAGTTGTCTTCTTTCCTGAATTACAGCACTTTTTTAATATGTTGCAACAAGAATATTTGCTTATAGGCCTAATGGAATTCTCTTTCTGTCTCAATAATGTATCCCTTTCAAAGAAAGATTGTTTCTTCCATTTTAAAATAAATTCAAGTTCATTGTAAAAAGTCCTTCATTAATAACAGAAACGTATGGTGTGAAAAGTGGTAGTTTGTATCTAATTGTGGTCCCATTTTCTGAGAGAGTGAATAAGAACATGTGACAGTTTCCTTCTTGTATTTGGACTTTATACTGGTTTCTGAGTAAAATGAAACCAATGTATCAACCTTTATAACTTTTAATTTTAGAAAAGTTGACAAGTGAGATTCAGAGTCGGGAAAATAAATGCATGGCCATGTACAAAAAGCTGAGCAGGTGGCCAGAGTGCAACGCCCTTTCCCGGCGCCTCTTACTGAAAAAGTAAGTAGATGCTTCTTGAAATATAAGATGGGAGTGGGGCTTTTTGATTTTTTTGGTCTATGTCCTTTGAGATTTCTGGGCATAAAGTGAAATCCTTTAGTTATGTGTCCTGGATATTTTTTAAAAGTTTTTGATGAGCCTTTATCTTTCAGTAAAAAGTTTCAATGAAACTTTTGCCACCAGGGTGCTGAATATTCAGAATGAATGCTGAAAATTCATTTAATTTATCAAACTCAGTATTGGTCTAAAAGAGAGAACCTTCCCTCAGCCCACCTAGAAAGCACTGATGTGGGAGTTTTCTATAAAGAATACTTGTTTTTTAGACCTGGTCATTTTATTGGAGGAAAAACTAGTTTCTTAAAAGTGTTTGACTTTGAAAATACCTGTGGACTTGCTGCCCCTTCAGGGCTGTAGAAGAAACCCAGGGGGAAGGTTGGGTTTCTCCTAGTCAAGACTGAAATAGAGCTTAATAAGTTGAGTATCATGGCTCCTCGGGCAGATTTGTCACAACTTGGGTTTAATCCTGTGTGCACCATTCAATCTGATTTTAGCTCCGATGACTGGCAATTCTATCTGACTTATTTTGATTCTGTCTTTCAACTGATTGAAGAGGCCTGGACGCCTCCTGCTGAAGGTGAACAGTAAGTTGTCTTCTTTCCTGAATTACAGCACTTTTTTAATATGTTGCAACAAGAATATTTGCTTATAGGCCTAATGGAATTCTCTTTCTGTCTCAATAATGTATCCCTTTCAAAGAAAGATTGTTTCTTCCATTTTAAAATAAATTCAAGTTCATTGTAAAAAGTCCTTCATTAATAACAGAAACGTATGGTGTGAAAAGTGGTAGTTCCTAGTTATCATCCCAGGATGTTGTTTTTTTTTCTTAGGGCCACTTCTGTTGTTCTTTCATTTATTTCCATCTTTGTTCTTTTGGCCTGTATGGGTCTCCCATCGCAGTGGCCTCTGTTGTCACAGAGCACCGGCTCTGGGCACATGCACTCCAGAGCTCCGGCTCAGTAGTTGGACACGTAGGTCCAGCCTATCCGCAGCACGTGGGATCTTCCCAGGCCAGGGATCGAACCGGCACCCCTTGCACTGCAAGGCAGTGTCCTTACCCACTGGACCACCAGGCAAGCCCAGAAATAACTCTTGATGAGGTTTGATATCTTACAGATTTATTTGGAAAAGACAGCTTGGTGTCTTTTCTTTCAGATTTATTTATATTATGCATATACTAACATAACTGTTCTTACTTAACATAGAAAATGTAATTCTATTAGATGTAATGATTTGCAACTTGTTACTTCTCCCTAAAATGTAGCTTGGGCATCTTTCTCTATATAGTATACAACAGATTAGATTAATTCTTTTTAGTGATTTAAGAGAATTCCATTTTAGAAATGTACCAGATTGATTTAATCTATCCTCTGTTGATGGATACTTGTTGCTGATTTCTTGTTTTGGGGGCTATTACAGATAATATGACAATAAAGATAAATGGGGTCTTTTTAAAAAGTGAGTAAAGAAATAGAATTTGATACTGATTATGAACTGATACTTATTAACTAAGTCTCTAATATTTTTCAGCCTCTTTTTTTTTAGAACAATAAACAGCTTTATCCAGCCTCATTTTTTTAGCACTAAAATTTACTTGTATTTTTAATTAGGTAATATATTATGTATGCAAAATATGTAAATAATATATATATTTTTAAAGAAAGCAGAAGAGATGCTTAGTCTCTCTGCAGTAGTTAGATGCAAGAATTGGAAGGAGTCAGGTGTTGTGTTAACTGTCAGAATATGCTCGTAGCTGTTTTATTCTCACTTGTGTTGTTTTATAATTATCAAAGTACTTTTTGTTCTTTTTAATTTGTTTCTTGAAGTCATTTTGGCTTGCCTTTTAAGTTTTGGGAGGGACAGTAGAGGCACAGAATATCTTTCTCATGTCTTTACACCCAGCTCTTTAGAAGGAGAAGTACATTATTCCACAGAAGAAGCTGTGAGGTTTATAGAAGACCGGATAACAGAAGAATCTAAAAGTTCTCGCCATCTCCGAGGGCCACATCTAGCTAAACTGGAGCTGATTAGACGTTTCGACGTCAAGGTTTTAATGATGAGTACAAACTGGGTAAGACGCTGCAAGAATATTTGGGAATCATGGAGAAGAGATAGATTGCCCTCAGTACCCAAGTACATTATCTCTTCTCTGAGGCCTGCAGGAATAAAGTTGTGTTTGGGAAGCAAATGTCTTCATGACCTGAAAATACTTACTAATGAATGGCAGATAGATTGTAGACAATATTATGCATATACTAACATAACTGTTCTTACTTAACATAGAAAATGTAATTCTATTAGATGTAATGATTTGCAACTTGTTACTTCTCCCTAAAATGTAGCTTGGGCATCTTTCTCTATATAGTATACAACAGATTAGATTAATTCTTTTTAGTGATTTAAGAGAATTCCATTTTAGAAATGTACCAGATTGATTTAATCTATCCTCTGTTGATGGATACTTGTTGCTGATTTCTTGTTTTGGGGGCTATTACAGATAATATGACAATAAAGATAAATGGGGTCTTTTTAAAAAGTGAGTAAAGAAATAGAATTTGATACTGATTATGAACTGATACTTATTAACTAAGTCTCTAATATTTTTCAGCCTCTTTTTTTTTAGAACAATAAACAGCTTTATCCAGCCTCATTTTTTTAGCACTAAAATTTACTTGTATTTTAATTAGGTAATATATTATGTATGCAAAATATGTAAATAATATATATATTTTTAAAGAAAGCAGAAGAGATGCTTAGTCTCTCTGCAGTAGTTAGATGCAAGAATTGGAAGGAGTCAGGTGTTGTGTTAACTGTCAGAATATGCTCGTAGCTGTTTTATTCTCACTTGTGTTGTTTTATAATTATCAAAGTACTTTTTGTTCTTTTTAATTTGTTTCTTGAAGTCATTTTGGCTTGCCTTTTAAGTTTTGGGAGGGACAGTAGAGGCACAGAATATCTTTCTCATGTCTTTACACCCAGCTCTTTAGAAGGAGAAGTACATTATTCCACAGAAGAAGCTGTGAGGTTTATAGAAGACCGGATAACAGAAGAATCTAAAAGTTCTCGCCATCTCCGAGGGCCACATCTAGCTAAACTGGAGCTGATTAGACGTTTACGACGTCAAGGTTTTAATGATGAGTACAAACTGGGTAAGAAGCTGCAAGAATATTTGGGAATCATGGAGAAGAGATAGATTGCCCTCAGTACCCAAGTACATTATCTCTTCTCTGAGGCCTGCAGGAATAAAGTTGTGTTTGGGAAGCAAATGTCTTCATGACCTGAAAATACTTACTAATGAATGGGTCACTTATAGAATTAGGCCTCATTTACACATGCAACTCAGCTTAACTTTAGCATCTCTATTCCATCAGAGTCTTTATTGCCTATTTGATGCCTGTGTTTTTGCTGACCTAACAATAATGTCAAAATCAATTTCAAAGTGAAATAGCCAGTTTTCTAAACATTTCAGGATTTCAAGAAGTGAATGTAGATTTCTTGAAAATCTTCTATAAGCACTCACAGAACCATTGATGAAACATCTGGCAGAGTTGGAGCGGTTAACAATTAAGAAAATTTACAAGGGTAATGACAAGATGGGAGAAAAGAATAATTTGGATGGTAGCGCATTGAGAGACCTTCAGGAAATTTGATAAAGCCCTCAGATATTTCTGTAAAATGGTTCTTGCTGAGCTTACTGCACAAAAAATGAATGTTGTCATATTGTCCTAGCTCACAGTTTTGTGGGAAAAAAAATCAGCATTCCCCCCCAACCCAAAATCAGCTCATACTAAGAATTAGCTTTAGTCTTAATTATACCCTAAATTTCTTTAGGTTTAGGATAATAAATCTTAAAAAGTTTCTTCACTTTCATTTTTTAAAAAATATTTATTAAAAAAAAAAAAATATTTATTTATTTATTTGTCTGTGCTGGGTCTTAGTTGTGGGATTTGAAATCTTTAGTTGCAGCATGTGGGATCTAGTTCTCTGACCAGGGGGTTTAACCCAGGCCCCCTGCATTGGGAGCATCGTGTCTTAGCCACTGGACCACCAGGGAAGTCCTCACTTCCATTTTTTTTTAAGATAAAGCTCCAAAGAAACCCTTTTTCCCCCATTCATCATTATAGAAATTTGATTCTCATTAAAACTTGATTAACTTTAAGAGGGTGTTTTTTTTTTTAGGGACCAGTTAGTTGTCCTGAGATGATGTGTACTTTTTAATACCTAAATCATAAATTTTCCCCATCCTCTCTGCAGCTTAAAACTGGGTAAGAAGCTGCAAGTATTGGGAATCATGGAGAAGAGATAGATTGCCCTCAGTACCCAAGTACATTATCTCTTCTCTGAGGCCTGCAGGAATAAAGTTGTGTTTGGGAAGCAAATGTCTTCATGACCTGAAAATACTTACTAATGAATGGGTCACTTATAGAATTAGGCCTCATTTACACATGCAACTCAGCTTAACTTTAGCATCTCTATTCCATCAGAGTCTTTATTGCCTATTTGATGCCTGTGTTTTTGCTGACCTAACAATAATGTCAAAATCAATTTCAAAGTGAAATAGCCAGTTTTCTAAACATTTCAGGATTTCAAGAAGTGAATGTAGATTTCTTGAAAATCTTCTATAAGCACTCACAGAACCATTGATGAAACATCTGGCAGAGTTGGAGCGGTTAACAATTAAGAAAATTTACAAGGGTAATGACAAGATGGGAGAAAAGAATAATTTGGATGGTAGCGCATTGAGAGACCTTCAGGAAATTTGATAAAGCCCTCAGATATTTCTGTAAAATGGTTCTTGCTGAGCTTACTGCACAAAAAATGAATGTTGTCATATTGTCCTAGCTCACAGTTTTGTGGGAAAAAAAATCAGCATTCCCCCCCAACCCAAAATCAGCTCATACTAAGAATTAGCTTTAGTCTTAATTATACCCTAAATTTCTTTAGGTTTAGGATAATAAATCTTAAAAAGTTTCTTCACTTTCATTTTTTAAAAAATATTTATTAAAAAAAAAAAAATATTTATTTATTTATTTGTCTGTGCTGGGTCTTAGTTGTGGGATTTGAAATCTTTAGTTGCAGCATGTGGGATCTAGTTCTCTGACCAGGGGTTGAACCCAGGCCCCCTGCATTGGGAGCATCGTGTCTTAGCCACTGGACCACCAGGGAAGTCCTCACTTCCATTTTTTTTTAAGATAAAGCTCCAAAGAAACCCTTTTTCCCCCATTCATCATTATAGAAATTTGATTCTCATTAAAACTTGATTAACTTTAAGAGGGTGTTTTTTTTTTTTTTTTTAGGGACCAGTTAGTTGTCCTGAGATGATGTGTACTTTTTAATACCTAAATCATATCCCAGGAAATCTCTGTCCCAATCCTCTCTGCAGCTTATCTAAAGTGAACTGGCTGTCTCCCTGTCATTCCCTGTGTAGGTTATTCACAGCCAGGTTTGAAGTTCGTATTGACTTCTTTTTTGGGGTCTACTACCTCAGTCACTTTAGTTTGTGTTTGTTTCAAAGTTGCAACTGAAATGTTTTCAAGTGACTTTCAATAAAATATTGTTAAAATATATTGCAAAGAATTGCTTTTTGGGGATTTCCCTGGTATTCCAGTCATTAGGATTCCATTCTTCTACTGCAAGGGACTGAGGCTTAATCCCTGCTGAGGAACTAGAGTCCCATAAGCCACATGGCACAGCCCCTCCCCCCCCCCTCCAAATGGCTTTCTTTCCAAAGCTGGAATTTAGATCTGCTTTCACACTTGCTGTATTCATCCCCTGTCTTTCTCTTCCCTCTCATCCGCCTGAATCTTAGAAATTGGTGGATTTGTCTAGTCTCCATGCACACAAAAAGGTTTTCTTCCTTTTTCTTACCCGTGACTGATTCAGGAACTGTTGTTCAGGAACTGATGTGGTTCAGGAACTGTTGTGGTTCAGAAAAGTAGTTCAGGAACTGCTGTGGAGAAAGCATGCTTATTTAATGCTTGCATATAAACATAAGTATTTAAACTTTAATGAAAACTTTTTAACTATTTGAATTTCAATTGAATGAAACACTTTATATTTCTTCAGTGTAATAACTGGTGAACTGAGTTGGTAAAATTCAGCTCCTTTTTCAAGTATTTGTTGATTTTTAGACTGGCATACCTTCTTCCGGCCCTCGTTGTCATCCTCATTCAAGCAAAGTATTTATTTAATTGAAGTAAATGCTTTTCAAATGAGACTTTTCACTTAGGTTAGAAGTTGCTTCAGTCAGTGAATAATTTAGTGATATTTCTGCCCCTCCTCTCTTAGGTGATCCAGAAGAATTAATGTTCCAGTATTTTAAAAAGTTTGGGGACAAACCTTGTTGTTTCACAGACCTTAAGGTGTTTGTTGACCTCTTGCCTGCTGCACAGTGTACAAAAGTAAGTAGGATTCTTCTTGGTACCTGTGTTGACTGGAACTAGGTTAAGAGTTCGGGTTTCCTTCCTAAAATAGGTGGAAGTGGTGAGCATGAGGTTATCAAGATACTGTTCTATCATGCCATCTAGTCTAGGTGCTATCATTAAATGCATAATTTCTTGTAAAACTGAGCCTAAATGAGAATGAGCCCCTGGTAGATTTGAATTTGCCTGTTCTGTGTGTGTGTATATGTGTGTGTGTGTTGAGATAATTGATAAACCTACAATTCTAAGAGAAATAATACAAAGAGGTTCACCCATTTTACCCAGTGGTAAAACTAGCGTTGCTATAGTATGATGTCATAATTAGGAAATTGACATTGATAATATTCACTTGCTTTTTTCAGATTTCCCCAGTTAGTGTGCATTCATTTGTATGCATATGTGTGATGTGTTTGTGTATATTTAGTGTAGTGTATAGTTCACATGGATTCATGTGACCAACCACCTAGACAAGATGCAGCATAGTAGTTCCTTTAACAGTGTCCTTCCATGTGCTGTCTACCCTTTTCTCCCCACAACCACCTCCCTGTATTTCCTCCTTTAGCAACTGCTAATGTGTTTTCTATCTCCAGAATTTTGTCATTTTCAGAATGGAAATAAATCAAATTATGTATAACCTTTTGAGACTGACTGACTTTACTCAGCGTAATTCCCTGGAGATTTGTCTGTGTTGTTATATGTATCATGTTCACTCCTTTTTATTGCTGAATAGTATTCCATGGTATGGATGTATCATGGTTTCTTTAACTTGTGGAAGAACATCTGTGTGTCTCCAGTTTTAGACTATTACAAATAGAACTGCTGTGCATACAATAAACCTGTATGCAGGGTTTTTTGTGTATGACCTTAAGTCTTTATTTCTCTGATAAAAATGCCCAGTAGTTCAGTTGTAGGGTCTTATGGTGACTACATGTTTAGTTTTTTTAAAAGAAAAGGCCAGGCTTCTCCACAATGGTTATATCTTTTAAATTCCTCTTAGCAGTGTATAAATTATCTGGTGTTTTTTGCATCCTCATCAGCATTGAGTGTTGTTACAACTTTTTAGTCATTCTAGTAAGTGTGTAGTAATGTTTCATTATGGTTTTAACGTGCGTTTCTATAATGGTTAATATTGTTGAACGTTTTTATTTGCCGTCTGTATTTTCTCCTCACTGAAATGTCTGTTACTATTTTTTGCTAATTTTCTAATTGATTTTTTTTTTTAAACAGTTTTGAGAATTCTTTAGATATTCTGGATACAAGTCATTTGTTAGATATGTGGTTTCAAATATTTTCTTTCCTACATACATGTATACACACTCCTACATACACACACATGAAATGAGATATTTGCTATAAAAAAGAATGAGATATTACCATTTGCAGCAGCATGAATGGACCTAGAGATTATCATATGAAATGAAATAAGTCTAAGACAAATATAATATCACATATGTAGAATCTAAAAAAATAATACAGATAGGGCTTCCCTGGTGGTCCAGTGGGTAAGGACACCGCCTTGCAGTGCAAGGGGCGCCAGTTCGATCCCTGGCCTGGGAAGATCCCATGTGCCGCAGAGCGGCTGGATCCATGTGTCCAGTTACCGAGCTGGAGCTCTGGAGTGCATGCGCCCAGAGCCGGTGCTCTGGGACAGCAGAGGTCACTGCGATGGGAGGCCCACACAGGCCAGAGAACAAAGATGGATGAAAATAGATAAATGAAAGACCAATAGAAGTGGCCTGCCCGCCACCCTCCCTCCCCAACCTGCTCCCCCCTCCAAAAAAAATAATAATAATACAAATAAAGACTTACAAACATAGAAAACAAAATTGTGGTTACCAGAGGAGAACAATGGGCTTCCCTGGTGGCTCTGTTAGGAAAGAATCTGCCTGCCATGTGGGAGACCTAGGTTTGATCCCTGGGTCCGGAAGACCCCCTTGAGAAGGGAATGGCAACCAATTCCAGTATTCTTGCCTGGAGAATTCCATGGACAAAGGAGCCTTGGGGTTTGGGGGCTTACAGTGACTAACATAAGGTTCATCAGGTTTTTTTTCTCCACAATGGTTATATCTTTTAAATTCCTCTTAGCAGTGTATAAATTATCTGGTGTTTTTTGCATCCTCATCAGCATTGAGTGTTGTTACAACTTTTTAGTCATTCTAGTAAGTGTGTAGTAATGTTTCATTATGGTTTTAACGTGCGTTTCTATAATGGTTAATATTGTTGAACGTTTTTATTTGCCGTCTGTATTTTCTCCTCACTGAAATGTCTGTTACTATTTTTTGCTAATTTTCTAATTGATTTTTTTTTTTAAACAGTTTTGAGAATTCTTTAGATATTCTGGATACAAGTCATTTGTTAGATATGTGGTTTCAAATATTTTCTTTCCTACATACATGTATACACACTCCTACATACACACACATGAAATGAGATATTTGCTATAAAAAAGAATGAGATATTACCATTTGCAGCAGCATGAATGGACCTAGAGATTATCATATGAAATGAAATAAGTCTAAGACAAATATAATATCACATATGTAGAATCTAAAAAAATAATACAGATAGGGCTTCCCTGGTGGTCCAGTGGGTAAGGACACCGCCTTGCAGTGCAAGGGGCGCCAGTTCGATCCCTGGCCTGGGAAGATCCCATGTGCCGCAGAGCGGCTGGATCCATGTGTCCAGTTACCGAGCTGGAGCTCTGGAGTGCATGCGCCCAGAGCCGGTGCTCTGGGACAGCAGAGGTCACTGCGATGGGAGGCCCACACAGGCCAGAGAACAAAGATGGATGAAAATAGATAAATGAAAGACCAATAGAAGTGGCCCGCCCGCCACCCTCCCTCCCCAACCTGCTCCCCCCTCCAAAAAAAATAATAATAATACAAATAAAGACTTACAAACATAGAAAACAAAATTGTGGTTACCAGAGGAGAACAATGGGCTTCCCTGGTGGCTCTGTTAGGAAAGAATCTGCCTGCCATGTGGGAGACCTAGGTTTGATCCCTGGGTCCGGAAGACCCCCTTGAGAAGGGAATGGCAACCAATTCCAGTATTCTTGCCTGGAGAATTCCATGGACAAAGGAGCCTGGTGGGCTACAGTCTATGGGGTCACAAAAAGTCAGATGTGACTGAGTGACTAACATACAACACCCAAAGGGGAATGAGGAAGGAAGGGATAATTTAGGAGTATGGGATTAACAATTACACATTACTATATATAAAATAGATAAAAAAGAACTTACTGTCTAGCACAGGAAAGTATATTCAGTATCTTGTAAAAACCTATAATAGAATCTGAAAAAAAAAATCTAAACCGCTTTTCTGTATATCTGAAACTAATGCAATATTGTAATTAACTATACTTCAGTGAAGATTAAAAAAAAAAAAAAAACCTTAATTTTGGAATAACTTTACAAAAAAGTTGTAAAGAAAGTTACAGTATACCCTCCACCTAGCTCTCCCCAATGTTAAATTGCAGTCTTGAATTACAGTGGTACATTCGTCAGAACTAAGAAACTGATACATTACTGTAAACTGGCCGCCTCTAGACTGTATTTCTGCAACTCTTCCTTATCTTTATAGACTCTTCATCCATAGCCACATGTATTGGATCAGAAGGTTCACCCATTAATGAGAACTTTTTACTTTCTTCTACGTTAAAGGTTTTTATTAAGCATTTAGTCCCAAGTCTGCTTGGATAATGGGCAGTTGGAGTACTCTACCAATTGGAAGAACAGTATGCCCAAGTAGAGTAGAATACCATATAAAGAAACACTGATATCTATCAAGAAAGTCTGTGACTTTGGTCAGCTTTACTCATAAAAAACTCTTAGTGAAGGTTGAAAGCCTTCCTATCACAGGGCTCCCACCATCTACTGTTAAGCCTCTGTCATCCCCATATGGAATGAGTGAAACTCATTGGGAGCACTGTGGTGATGAGTACTTGTCTCATGACCATATCGTTAGCCCACCTGCAGTCATTGCTTTTGCAGTCTTGGGGTTCATATAGGTTTGCTAGCAGTTTTAGTACCAGAAACTCTACTTTATTGACATGTTTGAACATCTTAGGTCACTCCTGTGACCCCTGTGGTCATAATCTACTGGGAGGAACCCTCTAGAAAGAGTGAAATAGCAACTAGCAATGATGGAGTGGTCATTGTAACTGAGACAAAGGATTGAAAGCTGTTGCAGTGAGTTTTGTAGACCTGTGTGAATTTTTTTTAATGAGAGGGATAACTTTGCTGCCACAACTTTTTATATGTAGGATGACTTCAGTAACTAAAAATCCTGCCACTCAGCAGTACGTTTGTCAGAGGATTGTGGCCCGTCCAAGTAAGGTTCAAACTGAGAGCTGTTGTCCCAGTGAATTAAGAGACACATTCTAAAATAGGACTGGCCCCTAAGAGCAGACCAGTGGTTCCAATTAGCCCAGAGTGGCTCACCCCTGGTGACATTTTTATATTTTGTTTACTTTGCCTTGGGATTTTAAGTTAGCAATAAAATAATGCCAGTTTTTAAAGATGCTTTTTGTATAGCAGTAAAACTATAAAGATGAATAGAGAATGAGCATATTGTTTCATGACAAAACCTGTAGGAAGGCCTTAATAAACATAACTGGATACATAAAATGGTTTACAAGGAATAAAAAATGGCTTACAAGATGGAAGAGCTGGCAACAAATTATATAGGCATTTAATCAAAAACATGAACATTACTGCCACAGAGTTTTGTTACAAATGTGATTATCTGATCATCATGATTAAAGTTGAAATTTATACAATTGTAGACAAATTGAAGCAAATTCATGACAGGTATGAAACAGAATGATCAGTAGGATTTTTATTTAAATATTACATGTATAAAATTGAAAAAGTCAAATGGTATTATAAGACTTATCTTGAAAAACAGTTACAGCTCTTTGCTTTCTCCAGCCCTGGTTATGGCTGTATGTAGACAAATCACTTTCAACTCTTTAACTGTTTCTTCTGTTATTTAGCTCTGTGTTTCTACATTTTAGGCTTACATACCTGTTTGTTTATTTTTGTAGTTACGGGTCTTCATCTGCTGGTATCCTACTGTGTGTGTGTGTGTGTGTTTAGTCACTAAGTCTGTCTGACTCTTTGCAACCCCATGGACTATAGCCTACAGGCTCCTTTGTCTATGGGATATTACTGTGGAAGGCAATTATTTCATTTCTAACATCCCACTTCTCCCCTTACGCACTTTCTCCCAATGTAGGGTAATCATTATTCAGTGTTTATGTTTTTATGACTAAATATTCATAGCTGAGCCACTTTATATATGGAGATTACCTTTCTTACACAACTTTCTTTCTTGGAGTTAATGTGTTTTTTGGTTGTTGTTCATTTCATCCCGATCAATCTGTCAGAACTATGAAAGTTTAAGGCTCCTCTAGCATAGTCTGAAGCGTAAGGTTAATAGATCTGTTCCAGTCTCCCGTTGAGTCTGCAGTGTCTCTGGGTTAGCTTCTCCTGGGGGTGAAGGAAATCCCTGGCTTCTGTTGGGTTTAGGAACTCAGTGAGTAAGCTTGGATGTTGGCAGGGGAGTGGGTCCTGACTTTTTAGACTTTAGCCGGTTCTCCTGGTGGAACTCCAGCACATTAGCTGTCAGACACACCTCCTGCCCTGAATTTCTGAGTCTTCCAAGGTTCTGCAGCTGGAAGAGGCTTGCTGCTTATTGGTGGCCTCCCCATTTCATACTTCTGGATTCCAGCGTTCTTGACCCCGTATGTTGGTTATTACCTACCACTTGTCCTTCTGCCTTTTATCTTTTGAAATCTTGTTAATGTTTTTACTTTGCTGTCATCTCATCACATGTTCTTGATCCTTATGGGTTGAGTCTGTTTTTTTTTTTAAAAACATTTATTTATTTATTTAAATTTTGGCCTCTTTTTAAAATTTTTTATTTTATTTTATTTTGGGGGGGATGGGGAAGGAGGGGGCGGGGCCACTTCTATTGATCTTTCATTTATCTATTTTCATCCATCTTTGTTCTCGGCCCATGTGGGCCTCCCATCGCGGTGGCCTCTCTCGTTGCAGAGCACCGGTTCTGGGTGCATGCACTCCAGAGCTCTGGCTCGGTAATTGGACACATGGGTCCAGCCGCTCCGCGGCACGTGGGATCTTCCCAGGCCAGAGATCGAACCGGCGCCCCCTGCAGTGCCAGGCGGTGTCCTTACCCACTGGACCACCAGGGCAGCCCTGGCCTCTTTTTTTTTTATTGGTCCGTCATTTATTTATTTTCATCCATCTTATTTCTTTGGCCTGTGTGGGCCTCACGTCGCAGTGGCCTCTGGTTGCAGAGCACTGGCTTAGGGCACACGCACTCCATAGCACTGGCTCGTAATTGGACACACTGGTCCAGCCATTCCACGGCATATGGGATCTTCCCGTGCCAGGGATTGAACCAGTGCCCCTTGCACTGCAAGGCAGACTCTTTACCCACTGGACCACCGGGGGAGCCCCCTTATTTAATGTCATTTTCATATGATCTTGAAAGGGAGTGAAAATAGCCTATAGCCTATGGTTTTTTTTTTTTTTTTTTGCTTTTGCAGAGTTTTGTTGTTTACGGATATGTATAATCCCAGATTAGTTACATGTATATCCCATCCCCCCACCATCCTACCTCTCCATAGCCTGTGTTTAATAAATGTGTACCTGGAGCTTTTTTTTTTAAAATAATGTATTAATTTTGGATCTCAAAATATAGGGAAGACACAAGGGCGATGCCTATGACCCTGTGGCAGTACTTCCCGTCTATAATCCCTTTTCAGAGCCCCATACTTGAGCTGCTCAAGCATTCTGTCACATCCCAACAGCTGCAGGGTATAGTATCCCACCATGTGGGAAGCTTAAACTGACACCCTGACTGCAGTGCAGGGGTCCATTTGAGTGAAGTTTTCCAACTCACTTTTATCAATATTACAACTGAACTGATTGTGGAACTTGTGTTTTTAAAATTGTATTCCGTATTTAGAGAATTAAAAACATTTTAATGCAGGATGTTAGCACAGGGATGGAATTCTTGGCAGTCCAGTGGTTAGGACTGTACTTCCGTTAAAGGGAACCACAGGTTTGGTGCCTGGTCAGGGAACTGAGATCTTGCATGTCACTTGGCATGGCTAAAAATAAAAGATGATACCATTGGGAAAAACTGGGTTGGAGGGTGCACAGGGTCTGTCTGTGTTACTTCTTACATTTGCAGGAAAATCTATAATTATCTTAGAATTAAAGCTTTAATAATAATAAAAAAACAATGTAAGGCTATTGACATTCCTTTCAGTGTATACTGCTTCCTTTAAGAATTCATTTTTGTAGTATAATAGTGGGTTTGTTTTAGGGTAATTGTTCTTTTCTTACAGTCTTCCTAATTAAACTTCTTCATCACTATGTTGTATATCATGTTAATGTGTTATAATTTAAGAAACTTTTTCACAGTTTTTTCTGTGTTTTAGTGTGTATACTGCACGGTATTAAGATGGCATAGCACTTCTAGCCAGCAGTGAATGTGTGGGCAAGTTTCACTGGAGTTTCACCAGCATTATGTGCTCTTAGAAGTGTTTTTGTTGTAGTAGCTTTGGTAGATAGAAAATGCTAAGGCGGGCTTCCCTGGTGGTCCAATGGGTAAGGACACCGCCTTGCAGTGCAAGGGGCGCCGGTTCGATCCCTGGCCTGGGAAGATCCCACGTGCTGCGGAGCGGCTGGACCGATGTGTCCAATTACCGAGTCGGAGCTCTGGAGCGCATGCGCCCAGAGCCGGTGCTCTGCGACAACAGAGGCCACCGCGATGGGAGGCCCACATGGGCCGAAGAACAAGAATGGATGAAAAATAAATAAATGAAAGACCAATAGAAGTGGCCCGCCCACCCTCCTCCCTCCCCAACTCCCCAAAAGAAAATGCTAAGGCGGTTTTAATTTGTTTGTGTTTTTTTGGGGCCTCTTTTTATTGATTTTTTATCCATTTATTTTCATCCACCTTTATTCTTTGGCCTGTGTGGGCCTTCCATCACAGTGGCTTCTCTCGTTGTAGAGCACCAGCTCCGGGCACATGTGCTCCAGAGCACTGACTCGTATTGGACACACCTGTCCAGTTGCTCTGTGGCACGTGGGATCTTCCCAGGCCAGGAATCAAATCGGTGCCCTTTCGCTGCAAGGTGGACTCTCTACCCACTTGACCACCAGGGAAGCCCTTAATTTGTATTTTTTTCTTGATGCATTTTTCTAGATCATTTCAGTATTTGTTACTTGTGGCCTACTAAAGATGAGTTCTGTTTTGAAACTTGGCCTACTCCGTTTCTTACTCTCTTTCCACTTTGCAGTTTATCAATCAGTTACTTGGAGTTGTTCCTTTGTCAACACCAACTAAGTTGGCACTGCCTGGTGACATCAAGCTTCCTTTAAGAATTCATTTTGTTGTATGATGGTGGGTTTGTTTTAGGGTAATTGTTCTTTTCTTACAGTCTTCCTAATTAAACTTCTTCATCACTATGTTGTATATCATGTTAATGTGTTATAATTTAAGAAACTTTTTCACAGTTTTTTCTGTGTTTTAGTGTGTATACTGCACGGTATTAAGATGGCATAGCACTTCTAGCCAGCAGTGAATGTGTGGGCAAGTTTCACTGGAGTTTCACCAGCATTATGTGCTCTTAGAAGTGTTTTTGTTGTAGTAGCTTTGGTAGATAGAAAATGCTAGGCGGGCTTCCTGGTGGTCCAGTGGGTAAGGACACCGCCTTGCAGTGCAAGGGGCGCTGGTTCGATCCCTGGCCTGGGAAGATCCCACGTGCTGCGGAGCGGCTGGACCGATGTGTCCAATTACCGAGTCGGAGCTCTGGAGCGCATGCGCCCAGAGCCGGTGCTCTGCGACAACAGAGGCCACCGCGATGGGAGGCCCACATGGGCCGAAGAACAAGAATGGATGAAAAATAAATAAATGAAAGACCAATAGAAGTGGCCCGCCCACTCCCCTCCCTCCCCAACTCCCCCCCCCAAAAGAAAATGCTAAGGCGGTTTTAATTTGTTTGTGTTTTTTTGGGGCCTCTTTTTATTGATTTTTTATCCATTTATTTTCATCCACCTTTATTCTTTGGCCTGTGTGGGCCTTCCATCACAGTGGCTTCTCTCGTTGTAGAGCACCAGCTCCGGGCACATGTGCTCCAGAGCACTGACTCGTATTGGACACACCTGTCCAGTTGCTCTGTGGCACGTGGGATCTTCCCAGGCCAGGAATCAAATCGGTGCCCCTTTCGCTGCAAGGTGGACTCTCTACCCACTTGACCACCAGGGAAGCCCTTAATTTGTATTTTTTTCTTGATGCATTTTTCTAGATCATTTCAGTATTTGTTACTTGTGGCCTACTAAAGATGAGTTCTGTTTTGAAACTTGTACTACTTTTTTTCTTTCTCTCTTTCCACTTTGCAGTTTATCAATCAGTTACTTGGAGTTGTTCCTTTGTCAACACCAACAGAGGATAAGTTGGCACTGCCTGGTGACATCAGAGCTCTGCAGCAGCATTTGTGTGTGGTGCAGCTGACGAGGTTACTTGGCTTGTACCACACAATGGATAAAAACCAGAAATTGGGTGTGGTCAGAGAACTGATGTTAAGGTACCAGCATGGACTGGAATTTGGTGAGCAACCTTTGAGAATGTTCAGTAGTTCCCTGATTTGCAAAGACCTATAAAGTCAGCTTTTTATCACTCATTATAGGCTGTCTTATTAATGCTTTGGGGAAGGAAAATATTTTATCAAGTGAGAACACGGACTAGTAATAAAATTCAAAGCCTTTCTTAAGCTTGGAGTCTTAAAAAAATTATAATAGGCCTCCAGGTAGTCATATTCTTCCTGATCTGGTGAGCCAAGTTTTTATCACATTGGGTCTCAGATGAATTACAGAATTTATGATAACTGTCACATTTTCTGCTTTGTAGGCCTTAGTACTCGTAATATGTAGACTATGTAAATGAATAAAAACAGTATTGTAGATTGTAAGATATATATTTACTTTAGAAGTAGATGATGTTCCAGATTGCTTAGATACATGTGAGAAAATATGTTATCTGAGTAGATGATGTTCATATTTCTCTAACTGTATTCTAAAAAATGAGGTGAAGTAATGAGCTTAATATTATGTATGTTGTACATGGCTTTTGACTTCTGTTCTTGCCTTCACTTAAAATCTCCTTTCAAATCTTGGTGCTCTCCTTTTGGAACCATTTGGAGTACCACCTCTGTTCTGGAAGCCTTCCTTCTGCTCCAGCTGAGTGTGGTCTCACCATTGTTTGACTCCTTCAATTCATGACTTACATTTTTCTTCTGGTATTTACTCACTTCTTATTAGTTTCTTTTTCTCTTCTCCCTCCTGTCGTTTTCTTGCTTTAAAAAAAATCCTTTGGGACAGTAATAATTGAACAAGTCTTAAAATACAGATATGATTTTTTTTTTTCTTATAGGGAAATCCTGTTTGAAAACTGAATTGCAATTTTCAGACTATTACTGCCTCCTTGCTGATACAGATATTCGTGTCTGTGGTCGCACTTTGCAGTTTATCAATCAGTTACTTGGAGTTGTTCCTTTGTCAACACCAACAGAGGATAAGTTGGCACTGCCTGGTGACATCAGAGCTCTGCAGCAGCATTTGTGTGTGGTGCAGCTGACGAGGTTACTTGGCTTGTACCACACAATGGATAAAAACCAGAAATTGGGTGTGGTCAGAGAACTGATGTTAAGGTACCAGCATGGACTGGAATTTGGTGAGCAACCTTTGAGAATGTTCAGTAGTTCCCTGATTTGCAAAGACCTATAAAGTCAGCTTTTTATCACTCATTATAGGCTGTCTTATTAATGCTTTGGGGAAGGAAAATATTTTATCAAGTGAGAACACGGACTAGTAATAAAATTCAAAGCCTTTCTTAAGCTTGGAGTCTTAAAAAAATTATAATAGGCCTCCAGGTAGTCATATTCTTCCTGATCTGGTGAGCCAAGTTTTTATCACATTGGGTCTCAGATGAATTACAGAATTTATGATAACTGTCACATTTTCTGCTTTGTAGGCCTTAGTACTCGTAATATGTAGACTATGTAAATGAATAAAAACAGTATTGTAGATTGTAAGATATATATTTACTTTAGAAGTAGATGATGTTCCAGATTGCTTAGATACATGTGAGAAAATATGTTATCTGAGTAGATGATGTTCATATTTCTCTAACTGTATTCTAAAAAATGAGGTGAAGTAATGAGCTTAATATTATGTATGTTGTACATGGCTTTTGACTTCTGTTCTTGCCTTCACTTAAAATCTCCTTTCAAATCTTGGTGCTCTCCTTTTGGAACCATTTGGAGTACCACCTCTGTTCTGGAAGCCTTCCTTCTGCTCCAGCTGAGTGTGGTCTCACCATTGTTTGACTCCTTCAATTCATGACTTACATTTTTCTTCTGGTATTTACTCACTTCTTATTAGTTTCTTTTTCTCTTCTCCCTCCTGTCGTTTTCTTGCTTTAAAAAAAATCCTTTGGGACAGTAATAATTGAACAAGTCTTAAAATACAGATATGATTTTTTTTTTTCTTATAGGGAAATCCTGTTTGAAAACTGAATTGCAATTTTCAGACTATTACTGCCTCCTTGCTGTCCATGTACTTATTGATGTATGGAGAGAAACAGGTAAAGAGCAGTGCCTTTAGTTTAACTTTCTTTATTGACTGTAAATCCTTAGACTAATTACATAATCCAAGAATTTAATTTATGTTTTTAGGTTTTTCTTCTTGCCCTTCTCCAGGGTGCTTCTAGAAGAACCCAGGTCTCCAAGTATCCTCTCTAATCAAGATAGTCTTAAATCAGTGGATATCTAGTCCGATTTAAAATGTTTCTGAATAGTGAGTAAACAGTCTATTGCAAAGTTATAATAAGTAAAATACAGGGAAACTGATTCAGAGATAGATGAATGGGTCCATGGAATGAAATAGCGACTTTGTTCGTTTATATACATGAAAATAAACTTTTTTGGAATATAGTTCAGATTAGGCCATTTAAGAGAAAAATAGACTACATGGTAAAGGAAATATCATGAGTCATTGAGCAAGAGAAGGATGATTCAGAAAATCGTACTGAAATCCCCTTTTCTTTAGTTCTCACCCTCTGACATTTTCTCTTACTAGCAGTTTTTGAGAAAAAAATAACTAGCTGCTTATTGCACACTATTCACGGGAATCAACTACAGAAGAAACAGGGCTAGGAGACAGTGGTGTGCCGATAGACACAACTCTGCCCTCTTGAGTCGTTTCACCAGGCACTTAATTTTGAGGTCCTCCTGATGTTTAAAACCCTTCAGAGATGCCCTGTTTTCTGAGGATAAATTTTGAATGGTTTCCTACCTGACTTGTACTTAAAATCTCCTTTCAAATCTTGGTGCTCTCCTTTTGGAACCATTTGGAGTACCACCTCTGTTCTGGAAGCCTTCCTTCTGCTCCAGCTGAGTGTGGTCTCACCATTGTTTGACTCCTTCAATTCATGACTTACATTTTTCTTCTGGTATTTACTCACTTCTTATTAGTTTCTTTTTCTCTTCTCCCTCCTGTCGTTTTCTTGCTTTAAAAAAAATCCTTTGGGACAGTAATAATTGAACAAGTCTTAAAATACAGATATGATTTTTTTTTTTCTTATAGGGAAATCCTGTTTGAAAACTGAATTGCAATTTTCAGACTATTACTGCCTCCTTGCTGTCCATGTACTTATTGATGTATGGAGAGAAACAGGTAAAGAGCAGTGCCTTTAGTTTAACTTTCTTTATTGACTGTAAATCCTTAGACTAATTACATAATCCAAGAATTTAATTTATGTTTTTAGGTTTTTCTTCTTGCCCTTCTCCAGGGTGCTTCTAGAAGAACCCAGGTCTCCAAGTATCCTCTCTAATCAAGATAGTCTTAAATCAGTGGATATCTAGTCCGATTTAAAATGTTTCTGAATAGTGAGTAAACAGTCTATTGCAAAGTTATAATAAGTAAAATACAGGGAAACTGATTCAGAGATAGATGAATGGGTCCATGGAATGAAATAGCGACTTTGTTCGTTTATATACATGAAAATAAACTTTTTTGGAATATAGTTCAGATTAGGCCATTTAAGAGAAAA
Organism: Tragulus kanchil; assembly: GCA_022376925.1. Lineage (NCBI taxonomy): Eukaryota > Metazoa > Chordata > Mammalia > Artiodactyla > Tragulidae > Tragulus > Tragulus kanchil. Next base: position 202,872,889 of record JAIOJX010000025.1, on the reverse strand, counting down.
ATAGACTACATGGTAAAGGAAATATCATGAGTCATTGAGCAAGAGAAGGATGATTCAGAAAATCGTACTGAAATCCCCTTTTCTTTAGTTCTCACCCTCTGACATTTTCTCTTACTAGCAGTTTTTGAGAAAAAAATAACTAGCTGCTTATTGCACACTATTCACGGGAATAAACTACAGAAGAAACAGGGCTAGGGAGACAGTGGTGTGCCGATAGACACAACTCTGCCCTCTTGAGTCGTTTCACCAGGCACTTAATTTTGAGGTCCTCCTGATGTTTAAAACCCTTCAGAGATGCCCTGTTTTTCTGAGGATAAAGGTCAGCCTTACTAGAATGGTTTATAGTGCTTTCTGTAATCTAACCTCTGCCTACATCTCCAGATTCTTAAGTACTTAAAGACCTGAATCTACTTTTTTTTTTTGATACTGTCACTGAACATCATGTTGCCTCTCTTTGAAATAGCTGTCTTAACTCCTTCATCTAACTTGTATTCACACAGTGCCTCTGACAAGTGTGTCTTGATTTCACCCTCTCTCTCACTGCAGATTATGCCCCTTCTGAACTTTTGTAGGATATTGTATATACTTGTACGATGCTACTTGTTATATACTGTGTTGTCCTGGGGACGGGGATGAACTCTTTTTTCATCAGAGTACTTGACGGGAGCCCCAGATTCAGGAGATTGCATGGAGCTATAAAAGTCAGTGTAAAAACCACTAATTAACTGACTGCTTAGTAATTTGTCCGCTACTCAGGTACCCTTTCCCACATATCTGTTCTTGCTTATAGTGACTGTGGCTTTGCTAATAGTCTCTTGGTTTTGGAGCAAGGTATCTGACCATCTAATAATAACACAACACTTGTTAATCATGAACTTGAAAGTCCTTTATATGAATTTAACCTTATAACAATACAGTTAAGATTGTTACGATTTTACAGATGAGAGAAATACAGGGCAGGGAGAAAGAAGGTAGGTTGTCCAGAAATCATACAGTGCAAATACATGGGAAGTCACAGATATTATAGATGTAAGGTTTGTTTCTTTTTTTTAGGATTTGTTGTTGTTTTGAAGTCAACAAAAGTGATGTTGATTGTTCCAATTGTAGACATTATCATTGTTAACGGTGAACTGACAAAAATTAGAAATGTAGAGAGAGTCTTCCTTGTTGGCCCAGTGGCTAAGACACCACGTTCCCAGTGCAGGGGGCCTAGGTTCTATCCCTGGTCAAGGAACTAGATCCCACATACAGCAACTAAAAGATCCTACATAGGGACTTCCCTGGTGGCCCAGTGGGTAAAGAGTCTGCCTTGCAATGCAAGGGGCACCGGTTTGATCCCTGGCCCAGGAAGATCCCATAGGCCTTGGAGTGGCTGGGTTGGTGTGTCCAATTACGAGCCTGTGCTCTGGAGCACATGCGCCCAGAGCTGGTGCTCAGCAATGAGAGGCCCACATGGGCCAAGGAGTAAGGATGGGTGAAAATAAATAAATAAAGGACTAATAAAGGAGGCCAAAATTTAAAAAAAAAAAAAAAAAAAAATACCATAACAAAGACTGAAGATCCCACATGCCACAACTAAGAATTGGCAGAGTCAAATTAATAATTAATTAATTTTATAAAAGAGAAATGTTAGAACATTGGCAAGGATGTTCAGAGAGACTGATTTGAATGTGAAGGGGTTAAGGCAAGCACTTTAAGATTAAATTGATGGTGCTCTCAAATATTTTTTGCAAAACATTTCTTTATGATTGTGCTACAGAAATAAAATGAGGCATGATGGGTATCATCCCCCCACTCCAGTTTTATTGCATATAATAGATACATTGAATTGTGTTAGTTTAAGGTTTACTTTATGATAGTGTGTTACAGAATGATTACCAAAGTCAGTTTCAAGTTCATCACCTCACATAGCTACTCACCTTGTAATGAGAATTATTGATATCTACTCTCTTAGCAACTTCCAAGTTACACAGTACAGTGGTGTTAGCCGTAGTCACCGCACTATACATTATATCCTCAGAAACATAATGTATTTTATATCTTTTTGTTATATTATAAAAATTTTTTTTTGGTCTCCAGATTTCAGAAAGCAGATTCTACAGTGTCTTTTCTTTATTTTTCCTTAATTTTTCTTTTTTCTGTTTTGATTTTTTTTTGCTTTTACGGAGTTTTGTTGTTTACAACTCTATATAATCCCCACAAATATGGAATGTTTCACGAATTTGCATGTCATCCTTGCACAGGAGCCATGCTAATCTTCTCTGTATCGTTCCAATTTTAGTATTTGTGTTACCAAAGCGAGCACTTAATTTATTTTTTTAATTGAAGCTTTACAGAGTTTTGTTGTTTGCTGCCAGTCTTTTCGTTATATTATAAAATTAAATTAGAAAAAAATTTGCCCCCTAGATCCTTATAAACCCTGATGTTACTTGATTGGGTAAAAAATTTGCCTAGAGTTATAGTCATATTCTAAATTTTGGAAAATAAAATAGGATGGTAAATGTCTTTATTATGTTGGGTTTAATAGTTCAGAAGTGTAAATTAAACCTTTTTTTTTTTTTTGCTATTTTTTTGAAATTTTGTTTCTATTTAAAAGAGATCTTTAAAAAGTTAAAAAATTTGATATGGTTATTCTTTTTGGGGAGGGGGGCGTGAGTGGAGGAGGGTAGGGGCTGGGCAGGCCACTTCTGTTGGTCTTTCATTATCTATTTTCATCCGTCTTTGTTCCTTGGCCGTGGGCCTCCCATCGCGGTGGTGTCTGTTGCTGCAGAGAGCCGGCTCTGGGCGCACGCGCGCCAGTGCTCCGGCTCGGTAATTGGACACATCGGTCCAGCCGCTCCGCGGCACGTGGGATCTTCCCAGGCCAGGGATCGAACCGGCGCCCTTTGCACTGCAAGGTGGTGTCCTTACCCACTGGACCACCAGGGAAACCCGTAAAGTGGATTCTTAATCACTGGATTACCAGGGAAGTCCCTGTATATCTGTTAAATTATTAAAGAGCAGGATTATTGTTGTTGTTGTTGTTTTTTTCCAAATATTGGCCGACATCCTGTTAGTAGAGTTACATGTGGAAGAAAAATGAGGTCCAGAGAAAGCATCTGCCTGGGGCTTTGTAGAGAAAACTCCATGCTGGGAACGCCAGTGGCTTCCATTTCTCCTTCAAAGTCCATCTGTTCTCAGAATCTAGGATTCTGTGAGATTCCAGACTCCTCTTTAAGGCCTGGCAACTTAGGTTGCATCATTTTTGCAGATGCAGATTTAAGAACTGAGGTAACTATTGAAGACTAGGGGGAATTCCCTATTTTGCTTACAGATGCGTATCTTAAATTTGTTTTGTGCCGTCTAGCCTCATCCTTAGAATAGTTAGTGGGGGAGGTGATGTCAGTAAATTTTGGGGTTTTTTAGTTTTGAGAACCCCCACTTGCTCTTAAGATCTGTGGCTAACGCTATTATATTTTGGTTCTAGATGATGAGACCGCTGTGTGGCAGGCCCTGACTTTGTTGGAAGAGGGACTGACTCACAGCCCTTCCAACGCTCAGTTCAAGTTGCTGCTCGTTCGAATCTACTGTACGCTGGGGGCGTTTGGGCCAGTGGTGGCTCTCTACTCCAGCCTGGACGCCAAGCATATCCAGCATGACACCATCGGGTTGGTAGTACACACTCTGAATAGTGAGCAGCCAGCGGCCGCAGGGCGGGCGCCGCGTGTAGGGAAGCCTGATACTCTGATTTCATTAGAGAAGTTGTTCCTGCCATTTTGCTCTGTAAATTAAATAACCACCTGTTATGACCCATTGCAAAGCAGAGTTTTATATCTTTCAGCAATTTTGTGGTGATTATAAATTTGTACAATTAAAAAAAATTCCCCAGATACAAAAAATAGTTACTATACTTGGAACTCTTTTTCTTAGCCACATCGTTTTGAAGTCTTTACTTCTGCCTTGCAGTTGAGGTTGATACTTGTATGTTGTATGTTGACCTCAGAGATCCTTTGAATTTGTATTTTTATTATTCTTTGTGATGAATCAAGGGTATTTCTCCATGTCCTTTAGAGCTGTTTTAGGAAGACAGCGTTGTGTTCTCTATTAGCCTGTGTCCCATTAATCGCCTGAGTATAGGAAAGCATGGCATAGCGCTTTAGGTCTCCCACAAAACTGAATTAACTTGCTGTTTTTAAAATTTTGATTCTATGATTATATCATTCCTATGGCAGAGTGTTTTAACTTTTCCGTGTGCCTAGCTATGTGAAAAATTTGAAATGTAGTATTTGGTACTAGCAGTGGATAGGTGTAACATTTTTTTTCCTTTTCTTCCGACCTAGTTATCTTTTGACCCGATACGCCGAATCCCTAGGTCAGTATGCTGCTGCATCCCAATCCTGTAACTTCGCACTCAGGTTTTTCCACTCCAACCAGAAAGATGTAAGTGAAAAAAAAATTTTTTTTAATGTGGTCTTTGATCTGCTGAATGCACATGGTTTGTGAAGCATCTTCCTTTGGGTCACATGTGCACACATTAAGGTATACTATGGTGTACTTGCCAGTCCCTTAGGCCGTGGCTGCCTGGCCAGGGCTGTTAGATACAGGGTTGTTTGTGGTTGTTAAAATGTGTATGTTTAATAGAATCTGTGCGAGTGCATTTAAAAACTGGTTATTAGCAGAATAGAAAGTCCTCTTAGGTCTGTCTTGTAATCTCTAAGAGACTTTCTAAGGGTATAAGAAAGAGCCCGGGGAACTTCCCTGGTGGTCCAGTGGGTAAGGACACCACCTTGCAGTGCAATGGGCACCGGTTCAATCCCTGGCCTGGGAAGATCCCATGTGCCGTGGAGCGGCTGGACGTGTGTGTCCAACTATCGATCCAGAGCTGTGGAGTGCATGCACCCAGAGCCGGTGCTCTGCAACAAGAGAGGCCGCTGCAGTGGGAGGACCACACAGGCCAAAGAACAAAGATAGATGAAAACAAATAACAGCAAAGACCAATAGAAGTAGCAACAACAAAAAAAGAAATAGCCCATAAAGAGTTTATACCCTGGGATGACACATATGATTTTGTAATAGCATTTTTTCTCTGTTACTTTAATTGATTTCTGAAGTTTATAACTGTGCTCTTTATTACAGAGTATACTTGTCTTTTCTTACAGTTATAAAATTGGCTATCTGAAGGACATTTTAAGGAACTTAGGCCAATAATAGGTTTTCTCAAGTGACAATAAATGAGTTAGAGCTTTTATGTGCCATAATGAAAGGATGGGATTTGCACCATATTTTTCACTGCAAGCAGATGTGGTCTCCACTTCTCAGTTAAGCGAAAGTTTTTGTGGGAAAGCCGTATGGTCTCCACTAAATCGAGGTGTGCAGAACCACTCAGGAACATATGTAGAAAAGAGCGCCTCTACAATGGGTCACTACTTACTTGCTTCTCATGTGCTTTTAACAGTTATCTGCAGTTTGGCCATGCCTGGTTATCTGCCCATAGCGTTCCGTTTTCATGGTCTAACAGCAGTTAAGAAACTGGGCAAGCAAGCTGGTTTCTGAGGTTCTTGGCAAACATTCATGAAGATTTTAAGAGCCCTTTTGTTACTATGACTTCTCTACCTATTATCTTCTAGCTTTAATTTTTTAAGTGTATATTAAATAGAAAGCTGGGACAGGCAAAAAGCATTTCTGACCAATAGAATATTGGTTTGTTGCTCTCAGCCTGTGATAATTATATCCTGCCACCCTTCAGGGCATGGCCTAGAGGGCTGATGTAGCATGGGGTGGTGAGCTTTGCATCATCAGTTAACTTTTATATATATATTTTTTTTCTTTCTTTTACCTTTCTCTAAGAGACTTTCTAAGGGTATAAGAAAGAGCCGGAACTTCCCTGGTGGTCCAGTGGGTAAGGACACCACCTTGCAGTGCAATGGGCACCAGTTCGATCCCTGCCCTGGGAAGATCCCATGTGCCTCGGAGCGGCTGGACGTGTGTGTCCAACTATCGATCCAGAGCTGTGGAGTGCATGCACCCAGAGCCGGTGCTCTGCAACAAGAGAGGCCGCTGCAGTGGGAGGACCACACAGGCCAAAGAACAAAGATAGATGAAAACAAATAACAGCAAAGACCAATAGAAGTAGCAACAACAAAAAAAGAAATAGCCCATAAAGAGTTTATACCCTGGGATGACACATATGATTTTGTAATAGCATTTTTTCTCTGTTACTTTAATTGATTTCTGAAGTTTATAACTGTGCTCTTTATTACAGAGTATACTTGTCTTTTCTTACAGTTATAAAATTGGCTATCTGAAGGACATTTTAAGGAACTTAGGCCAATAATAGGTTTTCTCAAGTGACAATAAATGAGTTAGAGCTTTTATGTGCCATAATGAAAGGATGGGATTTGCACCATATTTTTCACTGCAAGCAGATGTGGTCTCCACTTCTCAGTTAAGCGAAAGTTTTTGTGGGAAAGCCGTATGGTCTCCACTAAATCGAGGTGTGCAGAACCACTCAGGAACAGAGAAAAGACGCGCCTCTACAATGGGTCACTACTTACTTGCTTCTCATGTGCTTTTAACAGTTATCTGCAGTTTGGCCATGCCTGGTTATCTGCCCATAGCGTTCCGTTTTCATGGTCTAACAGCAGTTAAGAAACTGGGCAAGCAAGCTGGTTTCTGAGGTTCTTGGCAAACATTCATGAAGATTTTAAGAGCCCTTTTGTTACTATGACTTCTCTACCTATTATCTTCTAGCTTTAATTTTTTAAGTGTATATTAAATAGAAAGCTGGGACAGGCAAAAAGCATTTCTGACCAATAGAATATTGGTTTGTTGCTCTCAGCCTGTGATAATTATATCCTGCCACCCTTCAGGGCATGGCCTAGAGGGCTGATGTAGCATGGGGTGGTGAGCTTTGCATCATCAGTTAACTTTTATATATATATTTTTTTTCTTTCTTTTACCTTTATTTTTTTAATTTGGCCACTTCTATTGATCTTTCATTTATTTATCTTTGTTCTTTGGCTTGTGTAGGCCTCCCATCACAGTGGCCTCTGTCGCTGCAGAGCACCGGCTCTGGGCGCATGCACCCCAGAGCATTGGCTCGGGTAGTTGGACACATTGGTCCAGCCACTCCACAGCACGTGGGATCTTCCCAGGCCAGGGATCGAACCGGTGCCCCTTGCATTGCAAGGTGGACTCTTTTCCCACTGGACCACCAGGGAAGCCCATCAGTTAACTTTTAAGCTCTACTGTCTTCTGCCATGACTCCACTTCGCCACAGTTCAAACCTCATTTTGTGCCCTAGCTTCTGATCAGGCATCATCACTGAAACAGATTGTTCTGAAGCTGCTGGCCTGGCTTCAGTGTCAGAATGGCATGTCTAGGACTTCGGTTCTAAAATCTCCTAGTATGAGTGGGCAGTTGAGTTACAAATCTGTGAGTTTTCACTGTGTATTCAAGTGTCTGTGCTTACCCTTCTCTGTTTTCAAGAAGTTTCACTGCCTGAGGAGATAATCAAAAGGAAAGTGTGTTTCAGATCTCATTATTCTGGCTCTTATCACTGTGTTTCTAAGGAAGAGCTTAAATAAACATTTGATATACATAAGAATCCTTTTCAAAGTTTTATTTCTCAAATAGGTTTGATACGGGAATAGGGGGTAAATAATGGATTAATTCAAGTCTGGTGTTTGGTTTTCCTCCAGTTTTCATCATTCAGCATTTTAGAAGAACTGTATTATTTGTGAATTGGTCAATAAAGGCACATTATGTTATAGTAATAAAAACTAAGCTTTAATCTTTTCTCCCCTGCAAGTCTTGTGTCTGAAGAAGTGTTTTGAAAACAACACACGTATCCATGAAACAAAACAACCCAACTGAAAGTATTATAATAGGGAAAGGCGATCTCCAGGAGTCATTTGAGAGGGTAGTGACTTTTGGTATGTTTATTTGATACTTTGCTGATGGTTGTGTATGCCAGGAGTAAGTAATTCACCTGAATGTGTAAGATGCTGACGCTGATGAAAGAGAAGCATTGAGGGCTTCCCCTGGTGGTCCAGTGGGTAAGGACACCGCGTTGCAGTGCAAGGGGCGCCGGTTCGATCCCTGGCCTGGGAAGATCCCACGTGCCGCGGAGCGGCTGGACCGATGTGTCCAATTACCCAGCTGGAGCTCTGGCGCGCATGCGCCCAGAGCCGGCGCTCTGCAACGACAGACGCCACCGCGATGGGAGGCCCACAGGAGCCAAAGAACAAAGACGGATGAAAATAGAGAAATTAAAGACCAATAGAAGTGGCCTGCCGGCTCCCCTCCCTCCCCAACCCAACTCCCGCCCAAAAATAAATAAATAAATAAATCTTTTAAAAAAAAAAGAGAGAAGAATTGAGTAACATAGGACTGGAATCTTGCTTGAAATTTATTTTTATTATTACTAACTAGGAAAGCAGCTCTTTAATCATATTAAAGTAGGTAAGTAAGGCGAGGAGGGGGCTAGGTTCTGGAAGTAAAGGCAAAACATAGTACAGCAAGGAAAACATCTTCAACTGTCGTGCCTAGGCTGAGCGACAGAATAGGAAAGTAGAGACTGTGGTGTGGACTGTTCCCTATTGGAGTTTGAAGTGAAGGAAGATCATGGTTGTAGTGTTGTCCTGTATGTGTTAAACCTTTTGACAGTATTAGAAGAACCTCTCTGGAAAGCTAAAGCTCTGTGCTCTACATCTTTTATGCTCAGTAGTTTTTGGTATCCCCAGGTGAGTTTTTACTTGAATGAATGATACATTTCAATTCCCAACTAGATCTTTGAAAGAAACCTACTCCCTAAATGGAGAATCTGCTTTGTAAGGCTTGGTGCTGTGGGATTGAAAATTCTGTTTGGAAGGTCTAACATAGGGATATTCTTTCTGGAAAGATCATTGTCTGCCATCATCTTATTTGGAATAGATTTTTATGATAGAAAAATTAAGAGCTTAGATTTACATATCTCCAAAAGTAACATACATTTCATACTTTTTTTAAAAACTGCCTTTAAAAGTCTTTGTTTTAGGTATTCATGAAGGTCATTATTCAGGGGTTGATGTGAAATTTATGGAAACGATCTCCAGGAGTCATTTGAGAGGGTAGTGACTTTTGGTATGTTTATTTGATACTTTGCTGATGGTTGTGTATGCCAGGAGTAAGTAATTCACCTGAATGTGTAAGATGCTGACGCTGATGAAAGAGAAGCATTGAGGGCTTCCCCTGGTGGTCCAGTGGGTAAGGACACCGCGTTGCAGTGCAAGGGGCGCCGGTTCGATCCCTGGCCTGGGAAGATCCCACGTGCCGCGGAGCGGCTGGACCGATGTGTCCAATTACCCAGCTGGAGCTCTGGAGCGCATGCGCCCAGAGCCGGCGCTCTGCGGCAACAGAGGCCACCGCGATGGGAGGCCCACAGGAGCCAAAGAACAAAGACGGATGAAAATAGAGAAATTAAAGACCAATAGAAGTGGCCTGCCGGCTCCCCTCCCTCCCCAACCCAACTCCCGCCCAAAAATAAATAAATAAATAAATCTTTTAAAAAAAAAAGAGAGAAGAATTGAGTAACATAGGACTGGAATCTTGCTTGAAATTTATTTTTATTATTACTAACTAGGAAAGCAGCTCTTTAATCATATTAAAGTAGGTAAGTAAGGCGAGGAGGGGGCTAGGTTCTGGAAGTAAAGGCAAAACATAGTACAGCAAGGAAAACATCTTCAACTGTCGTGCCTAGGCTGAGCGACAGAATAGGAAAGTAGAGACTGTGGTGTGGACTGTTCCCTATTGGAGTTTGAAGTGAAGGAAGATCATGGTTGTAGTGTTGTCCTGTATGTGTTAAACCTTTTGACAGTATTAGAAGAACCTCTCTGGAAAGCTAAAGCTCTGTGCTCTACATCTTTTATGCTCAGTAGTTTTTGGTATCCCCAGGTGAGTTTTTACTTGAATGAATGATACATTTCAATTCCCAACTAGATCTTTGAAAGAAACCTACTCCCTAAATGGAGAATCTGCTTTGTAAGGCTTGGTGCTGTGGGATTGAAAATTCTGTTTGGAAGGTCTAACATAGGGATATTCTTTCTGGAAAGATCATTGTCTGCCATCATCTTATTTGGAATAGATTTTTATGATAGAAAAATTAAGAGCTTAGATTTACATATCTCCAAAAGTAACATACATTTCATACTTTTTTTAAAAACTGCCTTTAAAAGTCTTTGTTTTAGGTATTCATGAAGGTCATTATTCAGGGGGTTGATGTCCATGTATTAATGTTTTGCTAATTTTTACAGTGACCAGGGTTCATTTCAGGAATCCGTATGGGATCTAAATAACCTCATTGGGGCATAAATGAGTAGACATGGGTACGGACAACTTTCTGTCATATTCAGAAGTCTTTAAAGTACCTGTGGCTTCCAGTTTTGCCTGCAGTTCCAATAGGGCGTTGTTTCTTTTAAAGCGTAGCGCTTCCTCCATCTTTCTTCTTTTGGTAGCTGCCCAGCCCCTTTCCTAGCTCTGCAGTGATACTTCACTGCTGTATTAAAGGAGGACTATCTCAAAAAAAGAAGTTAAGAGAACTTTAGTTGCCGTCTTAGTTGAAGGACTGCATTCCCTTTTTGTGGCCCCTTAGTGGTATTCTTTGGACCACTCGGAATTAAAAATTTCCTCTGCACTCAATAAGGCTGAGTTCTTTCCTTTAATCGTAGCATATTTTGCAACTATAATTAGTACATTTGATTGGAATCACCAAAGTAAAAATTTTCTCCTGATTAGTCGCTGGATCATATGTACCTAACCAGCTGTCCCCACCAAACTGTAAGGTCCTACTGCATGGGCTGATGGTAAACCTTGCTTTGTTTTCCAAGCCAGGAGGCCATTGGATAGGCATATGTGTTTAGGGTATCCTGGCCTCTTCTCAATTGGGTGTATCACTGTCCCTTAGTCAGGCTAGAAGGTACACTTGAGCTTTTTCAGATAGTCCTTCTTTAAACCTGCAGGATCACAAGTAATCTTTTTAATTTTCTTGTGTCCGTCCGTCTTTAATTTCTCCAGATACTGCAGGCAAACAGCTCGCCGAGGTGTCCCATGGGGGTTTAAAAGCCGCATCGAATGCAGTTGAATTAGCGCCCGTGGCGCAGTCCCGCGGCCTGAAATGAACCCTGCGAGGCTGTGTATCAGAGGGTATGTTGTTGACTGTTGGCCTATTTTCCTGTTGGGCAAATGACTCGGTCATAATGGAGTTGGGGACAGAGCTGACTGAGGCTGTGCAAACAGGCTAGCTTTTCTAGAAAGGATCTTTGGGGCAGACATCAGCTTTGAGCTTCATACTTCCCTTAGCCCGAAAGGGCACCCTTCGACTTATGGTCCTGATGGCATAGGCCCACACCCATGGGATGTTCTTCCCTGAGATTTTCTTCTCAGAATTTCTGTTTAGAATTCTTTATCTTGCCTCTGTTAATGTTTCATCTGTGTACGAGTATTAATCTAATTAAAGCACCTGTGGTAAGTGTTCCCTTTATTACTTGTTTATGAAATTTCTAGAATAGTAGTTTGGATGAACTGATTACCTGGTTTTTGAATTTTCTGTCCTCAGAATGGGTTATGACATGAATTTTTATAGGTCTTTTGTTTGTTGTCTTCTATCTTGATGCAGCGCATGTATGTTCTGTGTTTGTGATATATTATACAGATGTAATCAAAATCAAGGGGCAGCCTGTTGTTTTTTCTGGAGAGCACTTCTTATTTGTGGTGGTAGTGGTGGGATGGTTATATTTATTCTGGCGTTTCTGTATAAAAGAAAGTGTATCTTAGACGCAGAAAAACATGGGGTAACATCCCTTCCACTATGGCACTAACCAAAATTTTGACTGATGAGTGTAACAAAAACATCAGTCCCAATGAGATGAAAATCATAACTGCTAGGATAAAGTCTGTGCGGTGGTACAGCAGCTAAGTATTATTAGTAATACTAGGGAAGAAGACATTTGACTCTAGTATAGAATTGAAGAAAAATAACAGTTTTAAAAGGTGATGTTCTACTTGGTGACCAAGAACTTTAAAGATAAGATTTAAGGTACACTTGAGCTTTTTCAGATAGTCCTTCTTTAAACCTGCAGGATCACAAGTAATCTTTTTAATTTTCTTGTGTCCGTCCGTCTTTAATTTCTCCAGATACTGCAGGCAAACAGCTCGCCGAGGTGTCCCATGGGGGTTTAAAAGCCGCATCGAATGCAGTTGAATTAGCGCCCGTGGCGCAGTCCCGCGGCCTGAAATGAACCCTGCGAGGCTGTGTATCAGAGGGTATGTTGTTGACTGTTGGCCTATTTTCCTGTTGGGCAAATGACTCGGTCATAATGGAGTTGGGGACAGAGCTGACTGAGGCTGTGCAAACAGGCTAGCTTTTCTAGAAAGGATCTTTGGGGCAGACATCAGCTTTGAGCTTCATACTTCCCTTAGCCCGAAAGGGCACCCTTCGACTTATGGTCCTGATGGCATAGGCCCACACCCATGGGATGTTCTTCCCTGAGATTTTCTTCTCAGAATTTCTGTTTAGAATTCTTTATCTTGCCTCTGTTAATGTTTCATCTGTGTACGAGTATTAATCTAATTAAAGCACCTGTGGTAAGTGTTCCCTTTATTACTTGTTTATGAAATTTCTAGAATAGTAGTTTGGATGAACTGATTACCTGGTTTTTGAATTTTCTGTCCTCAGAATGGGTTATGACATGAATTTTTATAGGTCTTTTGTTTGTTGTCTTCTATCTTGATGCAGCGCATGTATGTTCTGTGTTTGTGATATATTATACAGATGTAATCAAAATCAAGGGGCAGCCTGTTGTTTTTTCTGGAGAGCACTTCTTATTTGTGGTGGTAGTGGTGGGATGGTTATATTTATTCTGGCGTTTCTGTATAAAAGAAAGTGTATCTTAGACGCAGAAAAACATGGGGTAACATCCCTTCCACTATGGCACTAACCAAAATTTTGACTGATGAGTGTAACAAAAACATCAGTCCCAATGAGATGAAAATCATAACTGCTAGGATAAAGTCTGTGCGGTGGTACAGCAGCTAAGTATTATTAGTAATACTAGGGAAGAAGACATTTGACTCTAGTATAGAATTGAAGAAAAATAACAGTTTTAAAAGGTGATGTTCTACTTGGTGACCAAGAACTTTAAAGATAAGATTTAACATCTTAATTTTAGTTTGAGTATTGTTTGTTTTCTCTGGCAAGGTTTGTCTTCATTGCGTGACATGTGAAATATTTATACCAAGGTGATGTCTTTCCTTCCCCAGACCTCAGAATATATTATTCAAGCATACAAATATGGTGCATTCGAGAAGATCCCAGAGTTTATCGCTTTTAGGAACAGGCTGAATAATTCTCTTCATTTTGCACAAGTCCGTATTGAGCGGATGTTGTTAGACCTTCTACTTGAAGCAAATATGTAAGTATTGCATGAGAGCTAATAAGGAACTAAGGGATTAGATCGGATGCTGAAAGCCATTAATGGGCCTCACGGGTGTCATTAGTGGTCTTCAGCTATAGAAAAATGGGAGGAAAAAGTAGGAGGGAAAAGGGAAGAAAGGAGAAGGTGCTTGTCACAGGGAGTGACATAGACACCAAGTAGGCCGTAGTCATCATCCCTGGCTGATGTTGTGTTTACAATTTTCCCCATACCCTGTAGGCATGGGATTTGGGGAATTAATGCTGATGAATTTTATTTTGGTTGGGCTTGCAGATGCCTTTCTCTTGTTGTGTAACAGGTCAGTTGATCGGTGTGCTTGGTCTCTCTCATGCTATATGAGCTTTCACTTCTTGATGGTAAAACCTTTCTTTCTTCACTTTTCCTTTTCTCTGTTTCTAGTAAAACAAATTCCTGGCTAACTTGTTTTCATGGTTCTTTGACTATTGAATAATGCTTAAATAAATTTTCTGTATCCCAGATCAACCAGCTTAGCAGAAAGTATAAAGTCAATGAATCTTCGGCCAGAAGAAGACGACATTCCATGGGAAGCCTTGCAAGACAACAGAGACTTAAATGTTTTCTTTAGCTGGGATCCAAAAGACAGGTAACGGGAATTTAGCCCCGAGAAGTTTATTTTTAAAGAACTGGGATGAGTTCAAGAGTTATATATATATATATATATATATAAAGAAAGAGTTTTATATGTGTAATATATGTTGTGTATATACAGTAACATGTATATTGTAGGGATCAGAACATATAGGTAAGCCAAAGGAAGAAAATATATCCCACCCTTATGTTGAAATTACTGGCTAATCTAAGAGTTTATCCTTCACAGCATATGTGAAAACAAATTCTAGATGAATTAAAGATTTTATGTTAAAACTTAGAAATTCTAGAAGAAAATTTAAAAAAAAAATTTTTTTAAGATTTATTTATTTATTTTTGGGGGGTGGGGAGGGGAGGGAGGGAAGCAGGCGGGCTACTTCTATTGGTCTTTCATTTGTCTATTTTCATCCATCTTTGTTCTTTGGCCCGTGTGGACCTCTCATCGCAGTGGCCTCTGTCATCGCAGAGCACTGGCTCTGGGCACATGCGCTCCAGAGCTCTGGCTCGGTGATTGGACACATTGGTCCAGCCGCTCCGCGGCACGTGGGATCCTCCCAGGCCAGGGATCGAACCGGCGGCCCTTGCACTGCAAGGCGGTGTCCTTACCCACTGGACCACCAGAGAAGCCCCTAAAATTATTTTTAAATGGTTGGGAAAGCCTTTCTTAACATTACTTCAGACCTGGAAACAAAAGATCGATCTCTGTAAATATTAATCTTCTATATAGAGGTAAATTTGTTAACAAGTTCTAGAGGTATCTGGTTGACGTGAATAAAATGGATGGTTTGGGGATGTGTCTTTTAAGGGGAAAAAATTTCCCGAAGAACAAAATAAGAGGCTAATGTTTTTGTAACAGGTCATTGCCCCCATAATGCTTAGATGGTAAAACCTTTTACCTTTTCTCTGTTTCTAGTAAAACAAATTCCTGGCTAACTTGTTTTCATGGTTCTTTGACTATTGAATAATGCTTAAATAAATTTTCTGTATCCCAGATCAACCAGCTTAGCAGAAAGTATAAAGTCAATGAATCTTCGGCCAGAAGAAGACGACATTCCATGGGAAGCCTTGCAAGACAACAGAGACTTAAATGTTTTCTTTAGCTGGGATCCAAAAGACAGGTAACGGGAATTTAGCCCCGAGAAGTTTATTTTTAAAGAACTGGGATGAGTTCAAGAGTTATATATATATATATATATATATATAAAGAAAGAGTTTTATATGTGTAATATATGTTGTGTATATACAGTAACATGTATATTGTAGGGATCAGAACATATAGGTAAGCCAAAGGAAGAAAATATATCCCACCCTTATGTTGAAATTACTGGCTAATCTAAGAGTTTATCCTTCACAGCATATGTGAAAACAAATTCTAGATGAATTAAAGATTTTATGTTAAAACTTAGAAATTCTAGAAGAAAATTTAAAAAAAAAATTTTTTTAAGATTTATTTATTTATTTTTGGGGGGTGGGGAGGGGAGGGAGGGAAGCAGGCGGGCTACTTCTATTGGTCTTTCATTTGTCTATTTTCATCCATCTTTGTTCTTTGGCCCGTGTGGTCCTCTCATCGCAGTGGCCTCTGTCATCGCAGAGCACTGGCTCTGGGCACATGCGCTCCAGAGCTCTGGCTCGGTGATTGGACACATTGGTCCAGCCGCTCCGCGGCACGTGGGATCCTCCCAGGCCAGGGATCGAACCGGCGGCCCTTGCACTGCAAGGCGGTGTCCTTACCCACTGGACCACCAGAGAAGCCCCTAAAATTATTTTTAAATGGTTGGGAAAGCCTTTCTTAACATTACTTCAGACCTGGAAACAAAAGATCGATCTCTGTAAATATTAATCTTCTATATAGAGGTAAATTTGTTAACAAGTTCTAGAGGTATCTGGTTGACGTGAATAAAATGGATGGTTTGGGGATGTTTCTTTTTAAGGGATATTTCTGAAGAACATAAGAAACTTTCCCTGGAGGAGGAGACAATGTGGTTAAGAATCCGTTCCTTAACCTTGAGGCTAATCAGTGGACTTCCCAGTCTTAACCACGCTGTTGGGCCAAAGAACTCGGAGAAGACCACTGAGAATGGAGTATCCTCCCGAATTGATACTCTCCGTTTGCTCCTTCAACAGCTGGAGGTGGCCCTGGAGATAGGAAAACGATTTATTGAGAAGGACATTCAGGTACCATCCTTGTGTATTTGCAATCAAAGCTGGAATAATATGTGACTCTTTTTCTAAAAATAGGAATTGGGGATGAGAGAGTAGTAAAGAGGGGCTTCCTAGGTGGCACTGATGGTGAAGAACCCACCTGCCAATGCAGGATATGCAAGAATGTGGGTTTGATCTATGGGTCAGGAAAGTAGATCCCTGGAGAAGGGCATAGCAGCCCACTCCAGTGTTCTTGCGTGGAGAATCCCATGGACAGAGGAGCCTGGTGAGGTATAGTCCATGGGGTGGCAAAGAGTCGGACATGACTCAAGCGACCTAGCACGTTATGCACGAATAGTAAAGAACAGTATTTTATCCCAGTTTGTGGTATCTATAAATAGAGAAAGAAACTCTTTAAACTTGGTGAATTGCAGAGGCATCCTCAGTATCCAGCCTGGATAGTGAGGAAAAGCAAAATAGCTTTTTTGTGATGATAAACTTTTAATGTCTACCTACAAATCAATACAATGTTTCCATTTTCGCTATTATGATTTGGCTATTATTAGCTTACAGATCAGTGCTTTGTAACGTAATCATGGATCATAATTTTTTTTAATTTTATGCCACGAGCTCTTTCTTAGTTTTTTATTATTTTCATCCATCTTTATTCTTTGGCATGTGTGGGCCTCCCACAGCAGAGCACCGGCCCGGGGCACAAGAGCTCCAGAGCACTGGCTCGCCATTGAACATACCAGTCCAGCTGCTCCATGGCACACGGGATCCTCCCAGGCCAGGGATTGAACTGGTGCCCCTTGCACTGCAAGGCAGACCCTCTACCCACTGGACCACCAGGGAAGCCCAATCATGGAGTTTCATCTAGTATTTACTGTTTGTTGTTTTCTCATTTTGTAGTTTATGAATTTAAATTTCAGTGAATTTAAAGAATATCACTGTTTTTCTTTCCAGTATCCTTTCCTTGGTCCTGTACCTACCAGAATGGCTGGATTCTTTAATTCTGGTTGTTCTCAGTGTCAGACCAGTTCTTTTTATCTTGTTAGCGATATTTATGAGCTGGATATCAATGGTCTAGGTAAGTGAATACTTGCATGAGTATATTTACGGCATCTTTGTCATTGAAAACTTAGTAAATGCAACAAAATGTCTGTAACCTCACATATTTGAAAAAACTCAGAGATGGGAGCTGGAAGCCGTTCTGGAACGTCTGATTTGATATATAAGAAAATCCATTAACTGTTTACAAAGTAATGTTTTAGAAATTTACGTCCGTTCCATTTTATTTTATTCCCTCCCCTCCCAGCCCCACCTCGCCGGTTAGGCAGCTCTCTAAATACCACTCATTCCCTTTTCTTTTTTTAAGTTTGTTTCATATTTAAAATCATTTTTAGGCGAAAAGTTGAAGAAGTCCTTAATTTGTTAAATAATATTCACCTAGCACGTTATGCACGAATAGTAAAGAACAGTATTTTATCCCAGTTTGTGAGATCTATAAATAGAGAAAGAAACTCTTTAAACTTGGGGAATTGCAGAGGCATCCTCAGTATCCAGCCTGGATAGTGAGGAAAAGCAAAATAGCTTTTTTGTGATGATAAACTTTTAATGTCTACCTACAAATCAATACAATGTTTCCATTTTCGCTATTATGATTTGGCTATTATTAGCTTACAGATCAGTGCTTTGTAACGTAATCATGGATCATAATTTTTTTTAATTTTATGCCACGAGCTCTTTCTTAGTTTTTTATTATTTTCATCCATCTTTATTCTTTGGCATGTGTGGGCCTCCCACAGCAGAGCACCGGCCCGGGGCACAAGAGCTCCAGAGCACTGGCTCGCCATTGAACATACCAGTCCAGCTGCTCCATGGCACACGGGATCCTCCCAGGCCAGGGATTGAACTGGTGCCCCTTGCACTGCAAGGCAGACCCTCTACCCACTGGACCACCAGGGAAGCCCAATCATGGAGTTTCATCTAGTATTTACTGTTTGTTGTTTTCTCATTTTGTAGTTTATGAATTTAAATTTCAGTGAATTTAAAGAATATCACTGTTTTTCTTTCCAGTATCCTTTCCTTGGTCCTGTACCTACCAGAATGGCTGGATTCTTTAATTCTGGTTGTTCTCAGTGTCAGACCAGTTCTTTTTATCTTGTTAGCGATATTTATGAGCTGGATATCAATGGTCTAGGTAAGTGAATACTTGCATGAGTATATTTACGGCATCTTTGTCATTGAAAACTTAGTAAATGCAACAAAATGTCTGTAACCTCACATATTTGAAAAAACTCAGAGATGGGAGCTGGAAGCCGTTCTGGAACGTCTGATTTGATATATAAGAAAATCCATTAACTGTTTACAAAGTAATGTTTTAGAAATTTACGTCCGTTCCATTTTATTTTATTCCCTCCCCTCCCAGCCCCCACCTCGCCGGTTAGGCAGCTCTCTAAATACCACTCATTCCCTTTTCTTTTTTTTTAAGTTTGTTTCATATTTAAAATCATTTTTTTAGGGCGAAAAGTTGAAGAAGTCCTTAATTTGTTAAAATATTATTGGATTTCAATTTGAATTCTCTTCATTTATCCATTTATTTATTTAAAATTTTTAAAAATTGAAGTATCATTGGTTTATACGTTTCTGGTGTACAGCAGAGTGACTCAATTATACCTATAGAGTCATATTTTTTTCTATTATGACTTATGGTAAGATATTGAATAGTTTCTTATGCTATATAATAGGACCTTGTAAACAGTAGTTTGTATCTGCTAATCCCAAATTTCTCATTTATACCTCCTCCACCCCTTTCCTCTTTGATAACCATTAGTTTGTTTTCTATGTCAGTGTCTATTTCTGTTTTATAAACAAGTTTATTTGTATCAGATACTTAAAAACGTTTACTTAAAAACGAAGGCCTCAACTTTATAGAGATTTTTTTTCCTATGCTGTCAACCAAGTGAGAATCACAGCTACTTTTTATAGGTCATATATATATATATATTTTTAAAGACTTTATTTTATTTATTTTGGGGGGGGGGAACAGGCCACTTCTATTGGTCTTTCATTTATTTATTTTCATCCATCTTCGTTCTTTGGCCCATGTGGGCCTCTCATTGCAGTGGCCTCTGTTGTCGCAGAGCACCGGCTCTGGGCGCATGCGCTCCAGAGCTCCGGCTCGGTAATTGGACACATGGGTCCAGCCGCTCTGTGGCACGTGGGATCTTGCCAGGCCAGGTATCGAACTGGCGCCCCTTGCACTGCAAGGCGGTGTCCCTACCCACTGGACCACCAGGGAAACCCTATAGGTCACATTTTTTCCTTTCAGTTTTGTTTTTGCCAAATCATCGCTTGTGGATTCTGTCATTTAGTGTATTTGAAATATATGTTTCCAGTCCTTATAGAGAATTTTAGACAGTACTTTTGGCTGAAAAGTGATTAATACCTTTCTTTTTCTTCTTCCTTTTCCTGTCCTTTGTCTTTCTTTTGATAATGGAATTTAGTTGCCTGCGGGCCTTAAAAGAAAAGAAAATTTCCTTGCCTGTGGTTTCAGGTATTGGTTTTGCTTCTTTATCTTACGGGCAGCTCTCTAAATACCACTCATTCCCTTTTCTTTTTTTTTAAGTTTGTTTCATATTTAAAATCATTTTTTTAGGGCGAAAAGTTGAAGAAGTCCTTAATTTGTTAAAATATTATTGGATTTCAATTTGAATTCTCTTCATTTATCCATTTATTTATTTAAAATTTTTAAAAATTGAAGTATCATTGGTTTATACGTTTCTGGTGTACAGCAGAGTGACTCAATTATACCTATAGAGTCATATTTTTTTCTATTATGACTTATGGTAAGATATTGAATAGTTTCTTATGCTATATAATAGGACCTTGTAAACAGTAGTTTGTATCTGCTAATCCCAAATTTCTCATTTATACCTCCTCCACCCCTTTCCTCTTTGATAACCATTAGTTTGTTTTCTATGTCAGTGTCTATTTCTGTTTTATAAACAAGTTTATTTGTATCAGATACTTAAAAACGTTTACTTAAAAACGAAGGCCTCAACTTTATAGAGATTTTTTTTCCTATGCTGTCAACCAAGTGAGAATCACAGCTACTTTTTATAGGTCATATATATATATATATTTTTAAAGACTTTATTTTATTTATTTTGGGGGGGGGGAACAGGCCACTTCTATTGGTCTTTCATTTATTTATTTTCATCCATCTTCGTTCTTTGGCCCATGTGGGCCTCTCATTGCAGTGGCCTCTGTTGTCGCAGAGCACCGGCTCTGGGCGCATGCGCTCCAGAGCTCCGGCTCGGTAATTGGACACATGGGTCCAGCCGCTCTGTGGCACGTGGGATCTTGCCAGGCCAGGTATCGAACTGGCGCCCCTTGCACTGCAAGGCGGTGTCCCTACCCACTGGACCACCAGGGAAACCCTATAGGTCACATTTTTTCCTTTCAGTTTTGTTTTTGCCAAATCATCGCTTGTGGATTCTGTCATTTAGTGTATTTGAAATATATGTTTCCAGTCCTTATAGAGAATTTTAGACAGTACTTTTGGCTGAAAAGTGATTAATACCTTTCTTTTTCTTCTTCCTTTTCCTGTCCTTTGTCTTTCTTTTGATAATGGAATTTAGTTGCCTGCGGGCCTTAAAAGAAAAGAAAATTTCCTTGCCTGTGGTTTCAGGTATTGGTTTTGCTTCTTTATCTTACTTAAAAGAATGAATTGAAAGTTGTTCATTGTTTTTCAATTTTAGAGGATACAGTGGAGATCCAGGAGCGAGTAGAGAATAGTCTTAAGTCTTTACTAGAGCAATTGAAAGGTAAGTGTTCCTACTGTGGATTCCATATTGTATCTCATTGTCTGACGATTAGCTAATTTTTTTAATAGAAGCTTGCAAAAGATTTTGAAAAATAATAATGTACACTGTATTTTTAAAGACTTGTTTCTAATTCCCTAGTGGTCTAGTTAAGACTCCATGCTTTCAATGCAGTGGGTGTGGGTATATTCTCCAGTTGGGGAACTAAGATCCCACATGTTGCATGGCATGGTCAAAAAAACAAAACAAACAAAAACTAAAAAGTTTTGGTTACAAAGATAGTAGGGATCTATTGTAAAACTGTACACAGTGGCTATGGCCTTTTCCCCTTTCCCAGTCACATTCTCGCAGAGGGTAAGTACCTACTGTAGACGCTGCAGTGTATATGTCTAGAAATATGCACAGTATGCATATGGAAATACATAGCAGTGATTTTTTTTTTTAATATCTGGAAAGATAAATACATGTTTTTCTGGCTTTATTTTTTGTTATCTTGGATATCTTACCATGCCTATTATATCCACACCACATTTGTCTTAAAGGCTGCATAATATTCCCGAATATTGTATCCATGTATCAGATTTGTTTATATACTCTGAGTATATAATATATTATGTATAACAATGCTGAAATAAATATCTTGGGATACAATTGTTTGGGTACTTATTTGAGTATTTCCTTGGGGTTAAATTTATAGCAATGAAATTGGTAAAGAACATATATATGTGGTTTTATTATTATTATTACTAACTTTTTGGTGGGGAGGGCACTTCTGTTGGTCTTTCATTTATCTGTTTTCATCCATCTTTGTTCTTTGGCCAGTGTAGGCCTCCCATCACTGTGGCCTCTGTCGCTGCAGAGCACTGGCTCTGGGCGCATGTGCTCCAGAGCTCTGACTCAGTAGTTGGACACATCAGTCCAGCAGCTCCATGGCACGTGGGACCTTCCCAGGCCAGGGATCAAACCGGTGCCCCTTGCACTGCAACGCGGTGTCCTTACCCACTGGACCACCAGGGAAGCCCCATACATATGTGTTTTAACTCTCTTAAATATTTTATAATTCTTATTTTAGTTAATTATAGTTTATTTACTACACTGTATTAGTTTCAGGTATACACCTTCAGATTCTTTTCCATTATCCGTTATTGTGCATTTTAAATCTGTAAGGGCCTTTGTTTTTAGGAGCCTAAATGGTTCTTTATTTTGTTGCTCCAATGAAGACTGAGAATTAAAAGATGATCAAAATTATGAGAATAAAACCTGCTGTTTGTTGTGAAGGTGCCTTTCTCCCAAGCGCATAAATATTCAGTCTATAAAGATACAAATTCTTTTAAATCATACATTTGAATTCTTATTTTTATTATGCCAGTGGCATATCTAGGGAAAGCATAGCTGGTATATTATATTCTAGACACTAGAATATAATTTATATGTCTACGTTTTATGTTTTGAAGACAGTAGAGCAGTAGTCATGTGGCTTCCTTTTTTTTTTTTTTTTGTTAAACTTTTTTTTTACTTTTAACTTTTTCAGAGTTTTTTTGTTTACAGATATGTATGCTCCCAGATTAGTGTCATGTGACTTTTTTAATAGCTTTAAATAGATGTTCATACTTTTCTGTGTTAAAGGCTGCATAATATTCCCGAATATTGTATCCATGTATCAGATTTGTTTATATACTCTGAGTATATAATATATTATGTATAACAATGCTGAAATAAATATCTTGGGATACAATTGTTTGGGTACTTATTTGAGTATTTCCTTGGGGTTAAATTTATAGCAATGAAATTGGTAAAGAACATATATATGTGGTTTTATTATTATTATTACTAACTTTTTGGTGGGGAGGGCACTTCTGTTGGTCTTTCATTTATCTGTTTTCATCCATCTTTGTTCTTTGGCCAGTGTAGGCCTCCCATCACTGTGGCCTCTGTCGCTGCAGAGCACTGGCTCTGGGCGCATGTGCTCCAGAGCTCTGACTCAGTAGTTGGACACATCAGTCCAGCAGCTCCATGGCACGTGGGACCTTCCCAGGCCAGGGATCAAACCGGTGCCCCTTGCACTGCAACGCGGTGTCCTTACCCACTGGACCACCAGGGAAGCCCCATACATATGTGTTTTAACTCTCTTAAATATTTTATAATTCTTATTTTAGTTAATTATAGTTTATTTACTACACTGTATTAGTTTCAGGTATACACCTTCAGATTCTTTTCCATTATCCGTTATTGTGCATTTTAAATCTGTAAGGGCCTTTGTTTTTAGGAGCCTAAATGGTTCTTTATTTTGTTGCTCCAATGAAGACTGAGAATTAAAAGATGATCAAAATTATGAGAATAAAACCTGCTGTTTGTTGTGAAGGTGCCTTTCTCCCAAGCGCATAAATATTCAGTCTATAAAGATACAAATTCTTTTAAATCATACATTTGAATTCTTATTTTTATTATGCCAGTGGCATATCTAGGGAAAGCATAGCTGGTATATTATATTCTAGACACTAGAATATAATTTATATGTCTACGTTTTATGTTTTGAAGACAGTAGAGCAGTAGTCATGTGGCTTCCTTTTTTTTTTTTTTTTGTTAAACTTTTATTTTACTTTTAACTTTTACAGAGTTTTGTTGTATACAGATATGTATGCTCCCAGATTAGTGTCATGTGACTTTTTAAAGAGCTTAAAATAGATATTCGTTGGTGTTTGGTTCATTGGGGTGGGGAAGCTTTCTGGATTAAGCCTTTATATCTGCTTGTTCTTTATTAGATTATACAGAATAATACTGAAACAAAAGCTGAGTAAAAGCATAAAATATTTTTCTGTTTTCAGACATCTTCAATAAATGTAAAGGTGACCTCTTAGAAGTTAAAGATGGTAATTTGAAAACACATCCTACTCTTTTAGAAAATCTAGTCTTCTTGGTTGAGGTATGTTTTTGTTCTTGTCTTGAAAAACTCAGGAAAAAACTTTTCCTTAATTGTATACAGGGTTAATTTTCAAAAAATGAAAGGCAATAGGCACTTTATGTCTATAATTTAACCCCTCATCCCTGCCTTTTGTCACTGACTAGGAATTTCAGTTTTCTGAAGTACCTCTTTCCAAGGATATCAAGAGAATTTAATTCATACTGTTTGGGTAAAACTTGAAATTTGCTTTACAAATCTCTAAGGAGCCCTCAGATTCAGATCTAGCTCTCATCTGTGCATACTCTTTTTTGACTCAGCTATTATGTAGTTTAATTCTTGTTAAATTCTTTATTTGCTTTTTAAATTTGTTGCTGCTGTTCACAAGTTGTTGAGATTCTGCATAATGAAGGAGAATCCAGGAGCTGATGTAGCAAAACTCTCTTTTAGCCAGAGAAAAAAGGAGGAGGATCACAAACACTCGTAGTCTGTGATCTTTTTTCCTTTTATTTTGTCACATGTTGAATCACTTTCGTTTTCTATTAGTCTGTAAGCGTCCTGAGGACTGTGCTCTGTTTGATGACTGACACATTTTAAGTATGTAAGAGATAATGAGTGAATGAGAGTTAATTGCATATGTGTGTGTACATGAACAATACTGTAAACATCTGACTTAATACAAAGGAGAATATGTGCTGGGAACTGGAGAGAATTCTTAACACATAAATTAAGGTTTACATGTGAGGCAGTATCTTACCTGGATGGAGGGGGTGGGTGGGGAGAGGCACATTATACAGAACCTTTGGATTCTGTGCCTAAAATGGACTTTTCACTTCAGTGAAAAGGATGTTAATAGATCTCCATTTCTAGCAAGTGGGCTGAGTAGAGGATGAGTTTAGAGCTGTGAGAGCCAGAAGAAAGAATCAAGACAGTATTCTGATTAGGAGATGAAGAAGACCTGGATCAATGTGGTGATGGTAGAATTAGACTGTGGAGAGTTATAAGAGAAACTGAAGGGATTTACTCAGAAGAGCCATTTACATAGAATTGGTTTAGTCCATAATCTTTGTTCCCAATAGTGATCTTGAGTATAATCCTTGTTGATGAATTTGCAATTTTTCTTCTTTCAGACTATTTCTATTATCCTATGGGTGTCTAGTTACTGTGAGAGTGTCCTGCGACCATACAAATTAAATTTACAGAAAAAGAAGAAGAAAAAGAAAGCTAGAACAAAAAAGGCAATATTTCAAAAGCCTTTTGTCACTGACTAGGAATTTCAGTTTTCTGAAGTACCTCTTTCCAAGGATATCAAGAGAATTTAATTCATACTGTTTGGGTAAAACTTGAAATTTGCTTTACAAATCTCTAAGGAGCCCTCAGATTCAGATCTAGCTCTCATCTGTGCATACTCTTTTTTGACTCAGCTATTATGTAGTTTAATTCTTGTTAAATTCTTTATTTGCTTTTTAAATTTGTTGCTGCTGTTCACAAGTTGTTGAGATTCTGCATAATGAAGGAGAATCCAGGAGCTGATGTAGCAAAACTCTCTTTTAGCCAGAGAAAAAAGGAGGAGGATCACAAACACTCGTAGTCTGTGATCTTTTTTCCTTTTATTTTGTCACATGTTGAATCACTTTCGTTTTCTATTAGTCTGTAAGCGTCCTGAGGACTGTGCTCTGTTTGATGACTGACACATTTTAAGTATGTAAGAGATAATGAGTGAATGAGAGTTAATTGCATATGTGTGTGTACATGAACAATACTGTAAACATCTGACTTAATACAAAGGAGAATATGTGCTGGGAACTGGAGAGAATTCTTAACACATAAATTAAGGTTTACATGTGAGGCAGTATCTTACCTGGATGGAGGGGGTGGGTGGGGAGAGGCACATTATACAGAACCTTTGGATTCTGTGCCTAAAATGGACTTTTCACTTCAGTGAAAAGGATGTTAATAGATCTCCATTTCTAGCAAGTGGGCTGAGTAGAGGATGAGTTTAGAGCTGTGAGAGCCAGAAGAAAGAATCAAGACAGTATTCTGATTAGGAGATGAAGAAGACCTGGATCAATGTGGTGATGGTAGAATTAGACTGTGGAGAGTTATAAGAGAAACTGAAGGGATTTACTCAGAAGAGCCATTTACATAGAATTGGTTTAGTCCATAATCTTTGTTCCCAATAGTGATCTTGAGTATAATCCTTGTTGATGAATTTGCAATTTTTCTTCTTTCAGACTATTTCTATTATCCTATGGGTGTCTAGTTACTGTGAGAGTGTCCTGCGACCATACAAATTAAATTTACAGAAAAAGAAGAAGAAGAAAAAAGAAAGTAGCATCATCATGGTAATAACAGAGAAAATACAAGTAACAATCTGACTGTATGCTATTTTCTCTTTTCACTGTTTTCCTGCATTTTTTAAAAGATCTTAGGATCTTATATGCGTTCATTTTCTCTCCCCCACTTTTCTTTTTTTTTAATTTTTGGTCTCTTTTATTGTTTCTTTCTTTATTTTCATCCATCTTTTTTTTTTTTTAAATTTAAAGATTTATTTATTTATTTTGGTGGGGGTCGGGTTGGGGAGGGAGGGGAGCGGGCGGGCCACTTCTATTGGTCTTTCATTTGTCCATTTTCATCCATCTTTGTTCTTTGGCCCATGTGGGCCTCCCATCCCGGTGGCCTCTGTTGTCGCAGAGCGCCGGCTCTGGGCGCATGCGCTCCAGAGCTCTGGCTTGGTAATTGGACACATCAGTCCAGCCGCTCCGTGGCACGTGGGATCTTCCCAGTCCAGGGATTGAACCGGCGCCCCTTGCACTGCAAGGCGGTGTCCTTACCCACTGGACCACCAGGGAAGCCCTCATCCATCTTTATTCCTCAGCCTGTGTGGGCCTCCTGTTGCAGTGGCCTCTCCCATTGCAGAGCACTGGCTCTGGGCGCATGTGCTCCAGAGCACCGGCTCGTAATTGGACACATCGGTCCAGCTGCTCAGCAGCACGTGAGATCTTCCCAGGATAGGGATCGAACCGGCGCCCCTTGCATTGCAAGGTGGACTCTTTACCCACTGGACCACCAGGGGTGTCCCTCTCCCCAGCTTTTTAAAAAAGTATACACTTGAAGAAAAGCTGACCGATTACCATAATGACATCCAAACATCCTTACCAGGATTCGCCACTTAATAATGATTGTCACGTTTATCTGTCTCTCTCTCTCTCATTCTCTAACCTCCTCTCCCACACTTCTCAATTTGTTGAACCATTTGAAAGTATAGACTTTATGATACTTAACACACCAGTGTAAAACACGGCTAGTCTCCTACAAAACCGTAGTACTCAAGACATTTTCACAACTCAAGATATTTAATATTGGTTAACTGTGAGAGTGTCCTGCGACCATACAAATTAAATTTACAGAAAAAGAAGAAGAAGAAAAAAGAAAGTAGCATCATCATGGTAATAACAGAGAAAATACAAGTAACAATCTGACTGTATGCTATTTTCTCTTTTCACTGTTTTCCTGCATTTTTTAAAAGATCTTAGGATCTTATATGCGTTCCTTTTTTCTCCCCCTCTTTTTTTTTTTTTTAATTTTTGGTCTCTTTTATTGTTTCTTTCTTTATTTTCATCCATCTTTTTTTTTTTTTAAATTTAAAGATTTATTTATTTATTTTGGTGGGGGTCGGGTTGGGGAGGGAGGGGAGCGGGCGGGCCACTTCTATTGGTCTTTCATTTGTCCATTTTCATCCATCTTTGTTCTTTGGCCCATGTGGGCCTCCCATCCCGGTGGCCTCTGTTGTCGCAGAGCGCCGGCTCTGGGCGCATGCGCTCCAGAGCTCTGGCTTGGTAATTGGACACATCAGTCCAGCCGCTCCGTGGCACGTGGGATCTTCCCAGTCCAGGGATTGAACCGGCGCCCCTTGCACTGCAAGGCGGTGTCCTTACCCACTGGACCACCAGGGAAGCCCTCATCCATCTTTATTCCTCAGCCTGTGTGGGCCTCCTGTTGCAGTGGCCTCTCCCATTGCAGAGCACTGGCTCTGGGCGCATGTGCTCCAGAGCACCGGCTCGTAATTGGACACATCGGTCCAGCTGCTCAGCAGCACGTGAGATCTTCCCAGGATAGGGATCGAACCGGCGCCCCTTGCATTGCAAGGTGGACTCTTTACCCACTGGACCACCAGGGGTGTCCCTCTCCCCAGCTTTTTAAAAAAGTATACACTTGAAGAAAAGCTGACCGATTACCATAATGACATCCAAACATCCTTACCAGGATTCGCCACTTAATAATGATTGTCACGTTTATCTGTCTCTCTCTCTCTCATTCTCTAACCTCCTCTCCCACACTTCTCAATTTGTTGAACCATTTGAAAGTATAGACTTTATGATACTTAACACACCAGTGTAAAACACGGCTAGTCTCCTACAAAACCGTAGTACTCAAGACATTTTCACAACTCAAGATATTTAATATTGATAAAATAATATTATGTCTAAATTACTGTTTCTCCTGTTATCTCAGTTATGACTTTCATAGTCTTTTTCCAAATACTAGAATTCTACTAAGGATCTGACATAGCTTTTTGTCATTTCTGTACTCTTCTTTCATTGAAAGAACTTCCTTAGCTTATTGTTTTGTCTTGGTTATTGAAGAGTCTAGCTAGGTTTGTTTTGTTTTCATTCTTTTTTTTTCTCCTATCATGCCTCTTTTATTTTATATTCATTTTCATCCATCTTTTATTCTTTGGCATGTGTAGGCCTCCTATTTCAGTGGCCTCTCTCGTTGCAGAGCAGTGGCTCTGGGCATATGCACTCCAGAGCGCTGGCTGGTAATTGGACACACTGGTCCAGCCGCTCTGTGGCACATGGTATCTTCCTGGGCAAGAGATTGAACTAGTGCCTCTTGCACCACTAGGTGGATTCTTTACCCACTGAACCACCAGAGAAGCCCTGAAGAGTGTAGCTAGGTTTTTGGTAGAATATCCCACAATCTGAATTTGGATAGTTGTTTCCTTTGATTTAGGTGAAATATAGGTGCTATGTCCTTTTTAGCACTTAAATCAGGAAGCACTAATGTTTTGTTCCATTATTGGTAATTTCAGATTTAGTTGTTTGATAAAGGAAGTATCTGCCAAATTTCTTTATTATAAGGGTATCTTTTCTCCTTGTGTAATTAATCTGTGAGATGATGCTTTGAGACCGTGAGTATCCTGTTCCTCAGAGCCTTTCACCCCCTGGTTTCCTTAGGCTATCCCTTATATCTGAAATTACTGTGTATATAGGTTTCCCCTGCTCTCAAGAGGTATAGCATTCCTTTGAAATTTTTCATAAGCCCAAGTGGCATAAAGGGAAGAAGCAATTACCTTAGGACACATCTGGCTATTGGAGGCACAGAAGAATTGAAATCAAGCATAGCTGCGTACAGGCACATAGCTGCGTACAGGCATGGTTCCAGGCTGTGGCGGCTTGATCTTGAGTACAGTGCCAGTGCTGCTCTTGCTGCTCAGAGTGTGCACTGCCTTTGTAACAGCTTACTGCACTTTCCACCTTTTTCCTGTAAAAGGAAAAATCCTCTTTGGATTTCTTTTGGTTAGCAAAAACAGGTACTAAAGTAGGTCTTTCATAAAATATAAGTGGCATAAAGTGAACTTTCAAAAAACTGGAGTTACCTGTTTTTATATTCTCCAATGGCGTTGTGTGTGTGTATCTTTACCCATTTGATAGGCAAACATTGGTATATCCCCCCTTTTCTAATTTGTGTTAAAAGAGTTCTGTTGATGTTACACCTTCAAAGTAGACTTCTTGCCTTACTTGTTCATGGGCTGGGTTCCTTGTGTTTATCTGGTTTTTTTAAGTGTACCATTGCCGGGATTTCCCTTTTTTCTTTTTTATTTATGGCCGCACCCAGTCTTCATTGCCGCGAGTGGACTTCTTTCGCTAGTTGTGAGCGGTGACTACTCTCCCTTGGGGTGCATGAGCTTCTCATTGCCGGTAGCTTCTCTTGTTGCGGAGCATGAGCTTGAGGGCATGTGAACTCTGTAGTTGTGGTTCGAAGGCTCCAGAGCACTGGCTCAGTAGTTGTGGCCCACGGGCTTCATTGCTGTTTGGTGTGTGGGATCTTGAACCTGTGTCCTTTGCATTGGCAGGTGGATTCTTATCCATTGTACCTCCAGGGAAGCCTGCTGGGATTTCCTTAATATATTTTCTGTTTCTGTCTTTGGCCAAGTTTTTCCTATTTTGTGATAGTATTTTTTGCATTGATATGTTCTGAGCTGTTGACTCTTAACATAATTATGTGATATAAGCATGGGAGAAATATGGTTGATAATTCAACTTTTTAAAAATGCCCCCCCCCCCTTTTTTTTTAGCCACCTGTTTTTACCAGTTTCCACGACTATGTTACTGGGCTTCAGACTTTAATTTCCAATGTTGTGGATCATATTAAAGGACTTGAAACACATCTAATTGCACTTAAACTTGAAGAACTTATTTTAGAAGACACTTCTCTCTCACTGGTAAGTGACTGTATGGTAAGAGACTAGTTGATCAGCAGGAAGCCATATAGCGATATTCAAGGGTTCTTATCTTTATCACAGGACAAGCTAATTTTCAATTCATTCTTCTCTCCTTGTGATTAGAAGGACCGTGGCATTAGGGACCTTTGTTGTTGGGGTCGTGAGGTCTCCTCCCCTCTTCATGGGGAGTACACAGAGAAGGACTCCCCCATTCCTCCTTTGTCTACATTTCTGGGGGTGCTGTTTTACTGTGGAAACTACTGATGGATTGTTGAGGAGTGGAATTATTATTGTCCCTATCTTGAGCACCAGAGGAAATCAGTCATATTTTTGAGATCCAGGGACAGTCTCCTTGACTGAGAACTTACGTGCTGCTGGATTGGCTGGTTTCTTTGCCAGCTCGGCAGTTATCAGCTGAAAAAGGAAAGGCACTGGACATCAGAAATAATTATGTCGGTATTAGTTGGGCCAGAGCAAGTCAGCCAAAAAAGGAATGGAAACAAGTATGGAATCAAAGGTACTATTCGTTAGTTTTCTCCCAGTCGTTATTTTAGGCTGGTTTCTTAAAATTCTGCTAGGAAAATCCCTGTGAAGTCTTGATTTTTAAACATGTGGATTCTGTTTACAAGATGAATTAAATAAACACATGGTGTCAGGTGAGTTAACATGCACCAGTCAGGAGTAGGTTTAGGATTTTGATAGGAGCCAGAAGGGCAGTGATGCAGCTGCCTGCCGGTAGCTAGTTGTTCCAGTGGTGAATGCCTTTCTTGAATAGTTTATCTGACCCATCTGAGGGTAGCCACCATCTAGACCAAGACCTCCACCCATACCCTTCAAGGGAAGGGAATGCCTGGAATCTTGCTTGCCACACCAGCTTGTGGTTGTGAGCCCCTCTTGTGTAAAAACATCAACATATTAGAGCTTTGAGCAAAAGGGCTGACTGTGGGAAAGAGCTCAGAGCATTTAATATTTTCAAGGATTGATTAAAGAAAGCAGACAAGTGATGCCTAGGTTTGGTTTTGCCAGTTAAACTGTATATTCAACTGTTTTCCTATGTACATTAGAACATAGACTGCATGAAACACATCTAATTGCACTTAAACTTGAAGAACTTATTTTAGAAGACACTTCTCTCTCACTGGTAAGTGACTGTATGGTAAGAGACTAGTTGATCAGCAGGAAGCCATATAGCGATATTCAAGGGTTCTTATCTTTATCACAGGACAAGCTAATTTTCAATTCATTCTTCTCTCCTTGTGATTAGAAGGACCGTGGCATTAGGGACCTTTGTTGTTGGGGTCGTGAGGTCTCCTCCCCTCTTCATGGGGAGTACACAGAGAAGGACTTCCCCATTCCTCCTTTGTCTACATTTCTGGGGGTGCTGTTTTACTGTGGAAACTACTGATGGATTGTTGAGGAGTGGAATTATTATTGTCCCTATCTTGAGCACCAGAGGAAATCAGTCATATTTTTGAGATCCAGGGACAGTCTCCTTGACTGAGAACTTACGTGCTGCTGGATTGGCTGGTTTCTTTGCCAGCTCGGCAGTTATCAGCTGAAAAAGGAAAGGCACTGGACATCAGAAATAATTATGTCGGTATTAGTTGGGCCAGAGCAAGTCAGCCAAAAAAGGAATGGAAACAAGTATGGAATCAAAGGTACTATTCGTTAGTTTTCTCCCAGTCGTTATTTTAGGCTGGTTTCTTAAAATTCTGCTAGGAAAATCCCTGTGAAGTCTTGATTTTTAAACATGTGGATTCTGTTTACAAGATGAATTAAATAAACACATGGTGTCAGGTGAGTTAACATGCACCAGTCAGGAGTAGGTTTAGGATTTTGATAGGAGCCAGAAGGGCAGTGATGCAGCTGCCTGCCGGTAGCTAGTTGTTCCAGTGGTGAATGCCTTTCTTGAATAGTTTATCTGACCCATCTGAGGGTAGCCACCATCTAGACCAAGACCTCCACCCATACCCTTCAAGGGAAGGGAATGCCTGGAATCTTGCTTGCCACACCAGCTTGTGGTTGTGAGCCCCTCTTGTGTAAAAACATCAACATATTAGAGCTTTGAGCAAAAAGGGCTGACTGTGGGAAAGAGCTCAGAGCATTTAATATTTTCAAGGATTGATTAAAGAAAGCAGACAAGTGATGCCTAGGTTTGGTTTTTGCCAGTTAAACTGTATATTCAACTGTTTTCCTATGTACATTAGAACATAGACTGCATGAAGTTAATATAGGTAATTAGAGGTACTAATTGATGGATTATTAATTTTTTAGTATTTTTGTTTTCCTTTTTTTTAAAGCTTACATTGTTTTAAAAAGTCAAATAATACATGGTAAAAATGCAGATGGTAAAGAAAGAATATATAGTGCAGAATGAAATGTATACATACCTTTTTTGTGCACATTTGGGTAATAATAAAGTATGCTTATCTGGTTTCTTTCCAGCTTTAAAATACTGCCAGCTTCACATAAAAGTACATAGTTTCAGCCAATCTTCTTTCAGTGTTTTAAATACTCTAGCCCCTTTATTTTTTGTGTCCTCTATCACAGGTCAAACATACAGCAAATATTTAACTCACATATTTGAGCAGCCTTAGGAAAACTTTGGTCTTTTTTAGTTGCTTAGCCTTTGGAATCTGTGGACTTTCGTCAGTACGGAGGGAGGTGTGTCAGTATTTTAACTAGAAAAGCATACTGGTAAACTTGATGCCTTTAAAAAGTGCCTTGATAATGTCTAATAATTTCTACCTTTTTTGGATGAGTCTAATAGTAAGAAATCTGTTTTTCCGCTTTGTATAGCTTATTACAAAATAGTAGTGATTTTATGGCCAAAGTACTTAGTAATAGTTTTCTAACATTTTTCCTTGATAAAAACTAGTCATCAGAAATCTCAATTTACTGACTTGATATAATTTGTAACAAAGATTACTTGAACGTAAATGCTGAAGTAACATAGGAGCCAGAAGGGCAGTGATGCAGCTGCCTGCCGGTAGCTAGTTGTTCCAGTGGTGAATGCCTTTCTTGAATAGTTTATCTGACCCATCTGAGGGTAGCCACCATCTAGACCAAGACCTCCACCCATACCCTTCAAGGGAAGGGAATGCCTGGAATCTTGCTTGCCACACCAGCTTGTGGTTGTGAGCCCCTCTTGTGTAAAAACATCAACATATTAGAGCTTTGAGCAAAAAGGGCTGACTGTGGGAAAGAGCTCAGAGCATTTAATATTTTCAAGGATTGATTAAAGAAAGCAGACAAGTGATGCCTAGGTTTGGTTTTTGCCAGTTAAACTGTATATTCAACTGTTTTCCTATGTACATTAGAACATAGACTGCATGAAGTTAATATAGGTAATTAGAGGTACTAATTGATGGATTATTAATTTTTTAGTATTTTTGTTTTCCTTTTTTTTTAATGCTTACATTGTTTTAAAAAGTCAAATAATACATGGTAAAAAATGCAGATAGTAAAGAAAGAATATATAGTGCAGAATGAAATGTATACATACCTTTTTTGTGCACATTTGGGTAATAATAAAGTATGCTTATCTGGTTTCTTTCCAGCTTTAAAATACTGCCAGCTTCACATAAAAGTACATAGTTTCAGCCAATCTTCTTTCAGTGTTTTAAATACTCTAGCCCCTTTATTTTTTGTGTCCTCTATCACAGGTCAAACATACAGCAAATATTTAACTCACATATTTGAGCAGCCTTAGGAAAACTTTGGTCTTTTTTAGTTGCTTAGCCTTTGGAATCTGTGGACTTTCGTCAGTACGGAGGGAGGTGTGTCAGTATTTTAACTAGAAAAGCATACTGGTAAACTTGATGCCTTTAAAAAGTGCCTTGATAATGTCTAATAATTTCTACCTTTTTTGGATGAGTCTAATAGTAAGAAATCTGTTTTTCCGCTTTGTATAGCTTATTACAAAATAGTAGTGATTTTATGGCCAAAGTACTTAGTAATAGTTTTCTAACATTTTTCCTTGATAAAAACTAGTCATCAGAAATCTCAATTTACTGACTTGATATAATTTGTAACAAAGATTACTTGAAAGTAAATGCTGAAGTAACAGGGTCTCAGTGAATAGTCACATGGAGAAATACACATCTATGATGAGTTTAGCCATCTTTGCATTTAATGACATTGAAAATGACCCATCCCATTCTGATGGAGGTAAGTGGTACGTTTAACTTACACATGAAGAACTATAATGCGGGGGAATGCTTTCTGAGGAAGACCATTAATTCTTATTTTCTTTGTAGGAAGAGAGAAGGTTTTCAAAGACTGTACAAGGGAAGGTGCAGAGCAGTTATCTGCACTCACTCCTGGAAATTGGGGAGCTGCTAAAAAAAAGACTTGAGACCACCAAGAAACTAAAAATTTAAGTTAGTGTGAACCACAGGCACTGATGGCTCTACAACGGAAAATGACATCATCTTCCCAGGCAAAATCTACATCTGGTTGACCATCATTTTCAATCCAGAACTTCCTCATAAAATGCATGAAGGACTTTGATCGTGAATTAATTTTTTAGTTATTAAATGTATACAACTGATTAAATTATTGTATATAAACCAGAAGGAGGACCCTCATCTGGGTTTGACCACTTTTTATACATGTTCCTATGCATATGGCAGCCACAAGAGAACTCCACTTTTCTTCTCCCCTTCCGTCACCAGAAACATCTGGTGGGTGAGTCCTATAAAAGCAGCAATAGAAATCAAGCATAAAGCATTGAATTCAGAGCAGCCTTAGGAAAACTTTGGTCTTTTTTAGTTGCTTAGCCTTTGGAATCTGTGGACTTTCGTCAGTACGGAGGGAGGTGTGTCAGTATTTTAACTAGAAAAGCATACTGGTAAACTTGATGCCTTTAAAAAGTGCCTTGATAATGTCTAATAATTTCTACCTTTTTTGGATGAGTCTAATAGTAAGAAATCTGTTTTTCCGCTTTGTATAGCTTATTACAAAATAGTAGTGATTTTATGGCCAAAGTACTTAGTAATAGTTTTCTAACATTTTTCCTTGATAAAAACTAGTCATCAGAAATCTCAATTTACTGACTTGATATAATTTGTAACAAAGATTACTTGAAAGTAAATGCTGAAGTAACAGGGTCTCAGTGAATAGTCACATGGAGAAATACACATCTATGATGAGTTTAGCCATCTTTGCATTTAATGACATTGAAAATGACCCATCCCATTCTGATGGAGGTAAGTGGTACGTTTAACTTACACATGAAGAACTATAATGCGGGGGAATGCTTTCTGAGGAAGACCATTAATTCTTATTTTCTTTGTAGGAAGAGAGAAGGTTTTCAAAGACTGTACAAGGGAAGGTGCAGAGCAGTTATCTGCACTCACTCCTGGAAATTGGGGAGCTGCTAAAAAAAAGACTTGAGACCACCAAGAAACTAAAAATTTAAGTTAGTGTGAACCACAGGCACTGATGGCTCTACAACGGAAAATGACATCATCTTCCCAGGCAAAATCTACATCTGGTTGACCATCATTTTCAATCCAGAACTTCCTCATAAAATGCATGAAGGACTTTGATCGTGAATTAATTTTTTAGTTATTAAATGTATACAACTGATTAAATTATTGTATATAAACCAGAAGGAGGACCCTCATCTGGGTTTGACCACTTTTTATACATGTTCCTATGCATATGGCAGCCACAAGAGAACTCCACTTTTCTTCTCCCCTTCCGTCACCAGAAACATCTGGTGGGTGAGTCCTATAAAAGCAGCAATAGAAATCAAGCATAAAGCATTGAATTCAGAGCAGCTGAATGGCTGTACCATTATAGCAGTGGATGTTTTGGTCTGGTCCTTGAGCCTTAGGAAGCAGGAAGCCTGAAGTAGAGGGGGACGATGATTGGGAGCAGGCCCTCCTTTCACATTAGCAGTTTAGAGGCTTCCTCAGCTGGTTAGCTCCGACAGAATCCAAGGCAGGTACCCAAAGGGCTTCAGATCAAATTTGGCAAATCACCTGCCACTGAAGGGCATCACTTGGATGATCACGAGCCCTTGTTTTCCGGCTTAATGCCAGTGGCTAAGACATCCCCATCCTAGCTCCTGTGAGTTAAATCAGAGACAGGCTTCTCTTTATAGCTTTTTGGAGGGGAAAGTAGTGTAGACCACTTAATAAGCCTGTTGAGGACTAGCTGGCTGTCTCGTCTATTTGGGAAAGATGGGAATCACTGTTTTAAAGAGAGGTGTACATAATTTACGCAGGCAAGTCTAATACCAGTGTCATTGGTTTTGTGAGATATATATATATATATATATATATGTATATGCTTTTACATATATACATATATTTTCAAGCATATATACATGTATCTATAGGTAGATACATGTATATATGCTTGAAAAGAAAGATTTAATACTTAGTGTTTTTTAAGTGGGGGTTTGGGAAGGAAGAGAGGAAAGAATGTATATTAATATGGATTCGACCTAGGTTTAAGTTTTAGGCTGACAAAAGAAATATTATCATTTGGGTTTGAAGTTGAGTTTACTTTTTTTCAAACTTGAGAATTATACCAGGATGGTATTTACATTGTTCACCTGGAAATCCCCAGGACTGTAGCTTGGAGGTTGGTCTGACAGAAAAGGTAAACATTGCTCTTGAAAATGTTACACATTTTATACAATTGCTTTGGTAATTTTTTTGTTTTTGTGAATCTTTAAGTTAGTAATTCTTGTATATAAACCAGAAGGAGGACCCTCATCTGGGTTTGACCACTTTTTATACATGTTCCTATGCATATGGCAGCCACAAGAGAACTCCACTTTTCTTCTCCCCTTCCGTCACCAGAAACATCTGGTGGGTGAGTCCTATAAAAGCAGCAATAGAAATCAAGCATAAAGCATTGAATTCAGAGCAGCTGAATGGCTGTACCATTATAGCAGTGGATGTTTTGGTCTGGTCCTTGAGCCTTAGGAAGCAGGAAGCCTGAAGTAGAGGGGGACGATGATTGGGAGCAGGCCCTCCTTTCACATTAGCAGTTTAGAGGCTTCCTCAGCTGGTTAGCTCCGACAGAATCCAAGGCAGGTACCCAAAGGGCTTCAGATCAAATTTGGCAAATCACCTGCCACTGAAGGGCATCACTTGGATGATCACGAGCCCTTGTTTTCCGGCTTAATGCCAGTGGCTAAGACATCCCCATCCTAGCTCCTGTGAGTTAAATCAGAGACAGGCTTCTCTTTATAGCTTTTTGGAGGGGAAAGTAGTGTAGACCACTTAATAAGCCTGTTGAGGACTAGCTGGCTGTCTCGTCTATTTGGGAAAGATGGGAATCACTGTTTTAAAGAGAGGTGTACATAATTTACGCAGGCAAGTCTAATACCAGTGTCATTGGTTTTGTGAGATATATATATATATATATATATATGTATATGCTTTTACATATATACATATATTTTCAAGCATATATACATGTATCTATAGGTAGATACATGTATATATGCTTGAAAAGAAAGATTTAATACTTAGTGTTTTTTAAGTGGGGGTTTGGGAAGGAAGAGAGGAAAGAATGTATATTAATATGGATTCGACCTAGGTTTAAGTTTTAGGCTGACAAAAGAAATATTATCATTTGGGTTTGAAGTTGAGTTTACTTTTTTTCAAACTTGAGAATTATACCAGGATGGTATTTACATTGTTCACCTGGAAATCCCCAGGACTGTAGCTTGGAGGTTGGTCTGACAGAAAAGGTAAACATTGCTCTTGAAAATGTTACACATTTTATACAATTGCTTTGGTAATTTTTTTGTGTTGGAATCTGTGCTTCTGTCTTCAGTCTTTGTTATCCAAATACCATTAAAGTTAGTAATTCTGAAAAGTTAAGAAATTAATTTGATGAGGAAATTCAAGAATCTAATGGAGGATTGGTCTTAAAGACCTTCCAAGTCCTCTCCAACTCACTTCTCCAGTGAAATGAAAACTTTTTTCTTTAAAACACAACCAAAAAAAAAAAAAAAAGAGCTTGGAAAAATCTACTTATGAAGAGTAATTGCATTTCATTCCCATGATTTTGACTTTCTTAAATTCACAGTTTGATAGGGTGGTTACTGTCTCAACTTGCAAGGAAAGTTTTTTGAAAATTACTGAATTACCTGTTCAGAATAAGACTTGTTGGAAGTCTTAGTCCATCCAGTAATTTCAGAAAGCCAGTTTTGATGTTAATTGGTCGCCACAAGTGTCATACCCCATCCCAAAAGGAAAGAACTGCCTTGAAAATTCTGATAGATTTCCAAATCTAATTTAATAACAACATATCAATATTTCATAAGATTTTGGCCTATCTAGATGGAACTTTGTGTGGGGGGGTGGGGTTATGTGTATATGGAACATGTTCTTTAAATGATGTTTTCTTTGAATATCCAAAAATACTGTACATAGAAGTAGAAATGCTCTTTGAAGTAAGTCTATTAATTGACCATGATCATTCTAGCATATGTGTGCTCAGTGAGCTGGCCTTGGTCCTCAGGGACAGTGTGTGACTCCAGTGGTCTACCTACCTAGTCTGTTGCCTATGGGCATCTGGGTCCTCTACTGGTTTTAGTGATAAATAATGTTACATTGGGGTTATGCTTCTTTGTTACTTACTGATTTCCTTACTAAATGTAGCATTTCAATTAGATCCAACCTCTTACAGTTTGAGATAATTGTAAAAACTGAAATTATGCAGAAATGGCCAATATCTTTTATTGATCTGTTCTTTTGGAAACTGTCATGCACTATAAATTGTGTACAGTTTAATATATATATATATTCTTACATGAGTAAAAAGCACCCTCTCCAGCAATTGTATGTCATTGGTATTTGAAGAGAATTCCCAAATAATTCATTGCTGCTGCTGCTGCTGTTTTTAGTTTGTGTAGGGTTTTTGTTTTGTTTTTGTGTGGAAAATTGATATTTTAAAAAAAAGGAAAGAAAAAAAAAAACACGACTACTGTTTACAGAATGAAAAATTATTGCTTTTTATACTACTGAGATCCTAAGTTAAGACTCTCCAAAGCAAACATTTGGTTTAAATCACTTATCTGATGTGGATAAGAGGTAGAGAAATTTTTAGTGTTCTCCACATAATGGAAAATGTACAAATGCCTAGTTGTGTTGCCCATCAGTTTTGTATATTTTCATAATTTCAATTGTTCAAAATTGCATTATATTTTGCAATCACTATGTTCAATCTGGATTTGTCTTTCATTTTAACTTTTAATATAAAAAGGGGTTTCAGTGTGTCTACAGCCTTGTTGAAACTCTTCCTACTTTTTTGCTGTGATTTATTAACATGGGAAGCATATAATCTTCCTTTTTCAGAATTCAGTGAAGCATAGCAAATCTGCTTTAAATTGGATGGGTTAATTTATATAAACACTTACAAGGTGGCAATTTTGCCTGGTTCATTTTTGTTTGGATTCCTAGAAGCCACAACCTTTTAATGGTATAATTCATCTCAATTTTGTATTGTTATGTTCCTCAGAAAAATGATAGTATTTGTGAATTTAAAATTACTGAAGGCCACACTAGTCCTTTTGTTTGAAAGTACCTTGCGTGCTAGCATTAATTTGACATATAGCTATATTGGGCACTTACTTACTATGTGCCAGATTCCATGTTAGGCTCTGCTGATATAATAGTAAATGAGACTGTATCCTAGTTAGTGGCTGAAGTGGGAGAAGAGACAGTAAAGATAAATATTCGCTTGTAATTAAGTCCTGAAATTAGTAAAATATAAATCAGGGTGTATGACAGGTGGGGTCACCAGACAACCTCTCAAATGGTGCCATCTGACCTGAATGACTAAAGAGTCAGCCATTGAAAAGGGAATGCAAGTCAAAGGAGACTGCTGAGCATGTTCCAGTGACTGGGAAAAAGGCTCTTGTGCCTAGGACTTAATGAAAGGAATGGAAAAAGGGTACAGATTAAGACAGAAGCTAGTGTGGTAATTAGAGCAATCAGGACTTCGTAGCCACGGGAAGGAATGAAATTTCTAAATTTTGTGGGAAGTTACTGGAGGATTTCAGGTAGGTTGATGACATGGTTTTTTATCCAAGGGTACGTGAACCCATTGTCTGAGATCAAACATTTATTAGACACCTAACATGGTGGGAAGATGAGCTGTTTTCCCTAGCTTCCTTTTTGTCCTGTGATATTAAATGTCCTGATTTGAGCCCTGAAAAAGTCAGTTTTTGCCTGCTTCTTTGGTTATGAATTAAATGACACCTCAACATTTCTTTTTTCCTTTAACAAAAAGTGGGCATTTGGCTGTTCCTCACTGTCATTTTTTGAGGTTCCTCGAAAGGTGGCTCAGGTTTATGTTTTTTCATATTCTTTTTGAGATGTGGTCACTGCCTGGTTGCAGACATGTGGTTCATTAATAACAGGCAGAGGGAAAGCAACCATGAGCTAGATGCTTTTTTAGATTTCTTTTTTCTTTAAATTTGGCCTATTTTATTGTTATTTATTTTCATCCATCTTTATTCTTTGGCCTGTGTGGGCCTCCCATCACAGTGGCCTCTCTCCTTGAAGAGCACCAGCTCTGGGCACATGCGCTTCAGAGCTCTGGCTCGGTAGTTGGACACATGGGTCCAGCCGCTCTGCGGCACGTGGGATCTTCCCAGGCCAGGGATCGAACCAGCGCCCCTTGCACTGCAGGGCGGACTCTACCCACTGGACCACCGGTGAAACCCCGAGCCAATGCTTTTAAAAGTTATTCATGGGGTACCTGTGTTTATGCTTGAGGAGCATAGAGCTTTTTTGCAACTCAGCTTTCATGTATTTAGTAAAAGTTGGTCCCAGATAATGTACTGTTTTACATATGAGAAAAGCAGTTATTGCAGATAGGGCTACAAAGACCACCCAGTGGTAAAGGAAAAGTTTATTGAGCTAAAATCCAGAGGTGTTCCATCTCAGTATCTGACCTGAATGACTAAAGAGTCAGCCATTGAAAAGGGAATGCAAGTCAAAGGAGACTGCTGAGCATGTTCCAGTGACTGGGAAAAAGGCTCTTGTGCCTAGGACTTAATGAAAGGAATGGAAAAAGGGTACAGATTAAGACAGAAGCTAGTGTGGTAATTAGAGCAATCAGGACTTCGTAGCCACGGGAAGGAATGAAATTTCTAAATTTTGTGGGAAGTTACTGGAGGATTTCAGGTAGGTTGATGACATGGTTTTTTATCCAAGGGTACGTGAACCCATTGTCTGAGATCAAACATTTATTAGACACCTAACATGGTGGGAAGATGAGCTGTTTTCCCTAGCTTCCTTTTTGTCCTGTGATATTAAATGTCCTGATTTGAGCCCTGAAAAAGTCAGTTTTTGCCTGCTTCTTTGGTTATGAATTAAATGACACCTCAACATTTCTTTTTTCCTTTAACAAAAAGTGGGCATTTGGCTGTTCCTCACTGTCATTTTTTGAGGTTCCTCGAAAGGTGGCTCAGGTTTATGTTTTTTCATATTCTTTTTGAGATGTGGTCACTGC
Organism: Tragulus kanchil; assembly: GCA_022376925.1. Taxonomy (NCBI): domain Eukaryota; kingdom Metazoa; phylum Chordata; class Mammalia; order Artiodactyla; family Tragulidae; genus Tragulus; species Tragulus kanchil. The sequence continues at coordinate 202,830,961 of JAIOJX010000025.1, read as the reverse complement.
CTGGTTGCAGACATGTGGTTCATTAATAACAGGCAGAGGGAAAGCAACCATGAGCTAGATGCTTTTTTAGATTTCTTTTTTCTTTAAATTTGGCCTATTTTATTGTTATTTATTTTCATCCATCTTTATTCTTTGGCCTGTGTGGGCCTCCCATCACAGTGGCCTCTCTCCTTGAAGAGCACCAGCTCTGGGCACATGCGCTTCAGAGCTCTGGCTCGGTAGTTGGACACATGGGTCCAGCCGCTCTGCGGCACGTGGGATCTTCCCAGGCCAGGGATCGAACCAGCGCCCCTTGCACTGCAGGGCGGACTCTACCCACTGGACCACCGGTGAAACCCCGAGCCAATGCTTTTAAAAGTTATTCATGGGGTACCTGTGTTTATGCTTGAGGAGCATAGAGCTTTTTTGCAACTCAGCTTTCATGTATTTAGTAAAAGTTGGTCCCAGATAATGTACTGTTTTACATATGAGAAAAGCAGTTATTGCAGATAGGGCTACAAAGACCACCCAGTGGGGTAGGAATGGATAAGAGTCAAACTCTTAGGCAGTAATGAATGAGCTAAAATCCAGAGGTGTTCCATCTCAGTATCTGATTCTTCATCTTTTTAAAAAATATATAACATATGCTTTAATTTCATGCCAAATTATTCCCTGAAATATCAGACAGTTTTCTACATGGGAAATAATATCATTGGGAAATTATTCTCTGAAGGCTATATATTAGGCAGGAGATTTGGAACTAAGTAATAAGCATATTTAAAAAATAATCTGGACTGATTCTTCATCTTGATGGCCATGTTTTAAATCCTCAGATTGTGTGTTGGTTCTAGCAATTCATATGTGTGTGTGTGTGTGTGAGAGAGAGAGAGAGAGAGAGAGAGTCAGTGACCAGGGACTGAGTAAGTGAAAATTATTCTTGCCACTATTTGAGATGACTTGCAGGTTCTTTAGAACAGGACTCATGTTGGTTCTGGGGGCTCATGTGCTTCAGTTCATCTGGAAATTTCCTTTAAAATTGCCTATTGTTTGATTCTAGGAAGTCATAGCCATTATTACAGTCTGAGTAGTACCAGCTGAGCCACAATATTAGTAATTACATGCTAAGAAGTAGAAGAGGAAGCCACTGGACGTATTAGGTAAGATTTTTATGTGGCATATGCAGATCACTGCAGGTTCTAAATGAGAAGCAGAGCCTACCGTTAATGAACAACATTTAATGCAAAGAACCTTTGAAGTATGATAGTCTAGTCCTGTCCAACAGCTCATGTTTCTTCAATTTGAGGGCCCAGGCCAGCCTGCACGTGGGATCTTCCAGGCCAGATCGAACCAGCGCCTTGTGATCTTACCACCGGTGAAACCCCGAGCCAATGCTTTTAACAGTTATTCATGGGGTACCTGTGTTTATGCTTGAGGAGCATAGAGCTTTTTTGCAACTCAGCTTTCATGTATTTAGTAAAAGTTGGTCCCAGATAATGTACTGTTTTACATATGAGAAAAGCAGTTATTGCAGATAGGGCTACAAAGACCACCCAGTGGGTAGGAATGGATAAGAGTCAAACTCTTAGGCAGTAATGAATGAGCTAAAATCCAGAGGTGTTCCATCTCAGTATCTGATTCTTCATCTTTTTAAAAAATATATAACATATGCTTTAATTTCATGCCAAATTATTCCCTGAAATATCAGACAGTTTTCTACATGGGAAATAATATCATTGGGAAATTATTCTCTGAAGGCTATATATTAGGCAGGAGATTTGGAACTAAGTAATAAGCATATTTAAAAAATAATCTGGACTGATTCTTCATCTTGATGGCCATGTTTTAAATCCTCAGATTGTGTGTTGGTTCTAGCAATTCATATGTGTGTGTGTGTGTGTGAGAGAGAGAGAGAGAGAGAGAGAGAGAGTCAGTGACCAGGGACTGAGTAAGTGAAAATTATTCTTGCCACTATTTGAGATGACTTGCAGGTTCTTTAGAACAGGACTCATGTTGGTTCTGGGGGCTCATGTGCTTCAGTTCATCTGGAAATTTCCTTTAAAATTGCCTATTGTTTGATTCTAGGAAGTCATAGCCATTATTACAGTCTGAGTAGTACCAGCTGAGCCACAATATTAGTAATTACATGCTAAGAAGTAGAAGAGGAAGCCACTGGACGTATTAGGTAAGATTTTTATGTGGCATATGCAGATCACTGCAGGTTCTAAATGAGAAGCAGAGCCTACCGTTAATGAACAACATTTAATGCAAAGAACCTTTGAAGTATGATAGTCTAGTCCTGTCCAACAGCTCATGTTTCTTCAATTTGAGGGCCCTAGGCTTGCGATACCCAGCCTGGACCCATCTGATGAAGTGCCTGTGGATGGGTTGCCACTTTTCTTTCTTTCCCCCTATAATCTGAGATGAGACCTCATTTGAGGAGTTTTTTCTCTACCTGCCATTTGTCTTATTCTAATTTCCATAAAGCAATGAATACTTATTTCTTTGGAAGTGACCCTGTTTTAGGTAGATGAGAAAAAACTAGAACAGCTCAAGCAAGTTTACCAGTGAGAAGCATGCAAAAAGATCTTCCAGATTTTTCAGTTAGAACTGAAATAATGACTAGGGGACACATTGACATTTAAGGGCATAATATGTAAGTAGTTACTCCTTTGTCCACTGTTGAGAGTATCCTTGCTGGCTATGGGCAGGTATTTAGGTTTGAATATCTTTTATATAGTTATTTGGAATTGTTAGCCTAAGTATACAATTTTTTGTTGTGGTTGTTCCATCCAATTAAAAACATGGGTTTTCCTGTATTTTTTGTTTTCAGTGATTTTAAATACCTAATCTGGCTGGAAGGGAGGAACAAACAATTTAAGGTTTTATTTGCCAACTCTGTTCAACTTAAATTTCTTGGTGTGGGTGCAGTTAGACATATTTTAGGTGCTGCAGTTTGATATTTTCAGATAAATATTGAAAGTGTGAATGTTACCATGAAGCTTACTACTACAGATAATTACTCATCACTCCTAAGAGATCTGAAAGTCAGTACAATGCTCTCCCACTCTGCTTATTAAAAGCTGGTAGTTACTGAGTAATCAACAGTGGCAAAGTGACTTAGATGGGAAATAGCCCCTTTCTAAAAAAAGCTTTCAAATTGGACTGAGTATCATTCAGCTATGTAAATCCATGCTTCAGTTCATCTGGAAATTTCCTTTAAAATTGCCTAGCTGGAGCGCAACAATATTAGTAATTACATGCTAAGAAGTAGAAGAGGAAGCCACTGGACGTATTAGGTAAGATTTTTATGTGGCATATGCAGATCACTGCAGGTTCTAAATGAGAAGCAGAGCCTACCGTTAATGAACAACATTTAATGCAAAGAACCTTTGAAGTATGATAGTCTAGTCCTGTCCAACAGCTCATGTTTCTTCAATTTGAGGGCCCTAGGCTTGCGATACCCAGCCTGGACCCATCTGATGAAGTGCCTGTGGATGGGTTGCCACTTTTCTTTCTTTCCCCCTATAATCTGAGATGAGACCTCATTTGAGGAGTTTTTTCTCTACCTGCCATTTGTCTTATTCTAATTTCCATAAAGCAATGAATACTTATTTCTTTGGAAGTGACCCTGTTTTAGGTAGATGAGAAAAAACTAGAACAGCTCAAGCAAGTTTACCAGTGAGAAGCATGCAAAAAGATCTTCCAGATTTTTCAGTTAGAACTGAAATAATGACTAGGGGACACATTGACATTTAAGGGCATAATATGTAAGTAGTTACTCCTTTGTCCACTGTTGAGAGTATCCTTGCTGGCTATGGGCAGGTATTTAGGTTTGAATATCTTTTATATAGTTATTTGGAATTGTTAGCCTAAGTATACAATTTTTTGTTGTGGTTGTTCCATCCAATTAAAAACATGGGTTTTCCTGTATTTTTTGTTTTCAGTGATTTTAAATACCTAATCTGGCTGGAAGGGAGGAACAAACAATTTAAGGTTTTATTTGCCAACTCTGTTCAACTTAAATTTCTTGGTGTGGGTGCAGTTAGACATATTTTAGGTGCTGCAGTTTGATATTTTCAGATAAATATTGAAAGTGTGAATGTTACCATGAAGCTTACTACTACAGATAATTACTCATCACTCCTAAGAGATCTGAAAGTCAGTACAATGCTCTCCCACTCTGCTTATTAAAAGCTGGTAGTTACTGAGTAATCAACAGTGGCAAAGTGACTTAGATGGGAAATAGCCCCTTTCTAAAAAAAGCTTTCAAATTGGACTGAGTATCATTCAGCTATGTAAATCCAACTCTTAAAGAAACCTACTAGATGATATTGGTAAAACTAAGAATTTGCTATATGTATTTCAGAGCATTTAACTAAAGGACCAGAAAACAGACAATGCATCTACCACCTGCCATTAGGCCACTTCAATCTGAACACCCATGGAAAGGAATTAAAGGTAGGCCTTGTGCTGGAGGACTAGTTCCCAGTGTTACCAGGATAGTCTGTTACCCTGGTAAAGCAGAGTCCATACCACCTTAGACTTAAAAAAAAATAATAATAAATTCCAAGGAAAAAGCAGGTCAGAGGCCAAAGTATAATCTGTAAAAGAAAACTGAATGGTTTCAGGTCCACTTAACAAAAACAAAGAACCTTTAATTGGATCAGAATCATACCTGTCAAGAAACCCGAGCAGTATAGTCCTCTTTATTGCACCAATTCCTTCTGAGAAGGAATTTCACAAGCCATCTAGGTATTCCACCTGTCCCCAACTGGCTACAGAGATGTTCCAAGCAGTTCCCTCAGCATCAGGATCCAGGCATGCTCAGAGGTCTAGTTTAGTGCCACTTTTCCTACCACTCCCTTACATCCCAGGAGAGTTTCACAGCCAGAAACAGCGTACACCTCCCCACCCCACCAAACCCTGGAAGAACCTGGAGTGCCTTCTCACAGCTCCTCCTTCTCAGTCCCCTTCTTCTGGAAGGCAGTCAAAATGTTTAAGCTCTTCTGGAGCTCTTCCTTCTTCCCGTCGCTCATCTTATTCTTCTCAATCAGCTTGGTGATCCGAGTCATTTCTGATGCCGGGAAGTCCTCACCTTGGTCCAAGATCTTTCCCATGATCTTAAGGTACTGCTCAGCCCACTTCTTCTCAGTCTCCTTCACACTTGCGAGGTTGTCCTGCCCCTGCTTAAAGAGGGCCTGGCGGGCCTCCACACCAGAGGCCCTGATGAACTCCCCAGCAAGGGTGTCATATGCAGGCAGGCAACCAGGCATACCTACTCTGCTTATTAAAAGCTGGTAGTTACTGAGTAATCAACAGTGGCAAAGTGACTTAGAGGTACCCTTTCTAAAAAAAGCTTTCAAATTGGACTGAGTATCATTCAGCTATGTAAATCCAACTCTTAAAGAAACCTACTAGATGATATTGGTAAAACTAAGAATTTGCTATATGTATTTCAGAGCATTTAACTAAAGGACCAGAAAACAGACAATGCATCTACCACCTGCCATTAGGCCACTTCAATCTGAACACCCATGGAAAGGAATTAAAGGTAGGCCTTGTGCTGGAGGACTAGTTCCCAGTGTTACCAGGATAGTCTGTTACCCTGGTAAAGCAGAGTCCATACCACCTTAGACTTAAAAAAAAATAATAATAAATTCCAAGGAAAAAGCAGGTCAGAGGCCAAAGTATAATCTGTAAAAGAAAACTGAATGGTTTCAGGTCCACTTAACAAAAACAAAGAACCTTTAATTGGATCAGAATCATACCTGTCAAGAAACCCGAGCAGTATAGTCCTCTTTATTGCACCAATTCCTTCTGAGAAGGAATTTCACAAGCCATCTAGGTATTCCACCTGTCCCCAACTGGCTACAGAGATGTTCCAAGCAGTTCCCTCAGCATCAGGATCCAGGCATGCTCAGAGGTCTAGTTTAGTGCCACTTTTCCTACCACTCCCTTACATCCCAGGAGAGTTTCACAGCCAGAAACAGCGTACACCTCCCCACCCCACCAAACCCTGGAAGAACCTGGAGTGCCTTCTCACAGCTCCTCCTTCTCAGTCCCCTTCTTCTGGAAGGCAGTCAAAATGTTTAAGCTCTTCTGGAGCTCTTCCTTCTTCCCGTCGCTCATCTTATTCTTCTCAATCAGCTTGGTGATCCGAGTCATTTCTGATGCCGGGAAGTCCTCACCTTGGTCCAAGATCTTTCCCATGATCTTAAGGTACTGCTCAGCCCACTTCTTCTCAGTCTCCTTCACACTTGCGAGGTTGTCCTGCCCCTGCTTAAAGAGGGCCTGGCGGGCCTCCACACCAGAGGCCCTGATGAACTCCCCAGCAAGGGTGTCATATGCAGGCAGGCAACCAGGCATACCTAGGTAGATCCCGTGTCCCTTTAGCCAGCGCTGGATGGCTCCAACCTTAACTGCCCCATTATACAGGATTGGATTCTCAAAGTCTCCATCCCGGAAGAGGTAGAAGACTGGGTAGTTCTCTTTGTCCAGCTTGTATTTCTCACTCAGCTCCATATTCAGCTTGTCACCATAATCTGTGAATGGAAACCAGAAATGAACAAGACTATGAGGAACACATGGCAGGAGAGGCCCCCAACACTTGAAGGCTGTTGGGAGAACCCAATAAGGGGTATGTGCCACTCAACCTGGCATAGTTAAGTGTTTAATATGTGGTGGTGGTGGTTTTTGTTGCTAAGTCATGTCTGACTCCTTTGTGACTCCAAGGGCTGTAGTCCATTAGGCTCCTCTGTCTGGGGATTCCCCAGGCAAGAATACCGGACTGGGTTGCTATTTCCTCCTCTGGGGGATCTAGTCTTCCCAACCCAGGGACTGAACCTGTGTCTCCTGCCTTGAGCTACCAGGGAAGCCCATTATGTGGTAGCTGTTAGTATTTGCTGTGTCTTTCCCACCAGGCAGTAGAAGCCCGAAGGGCTGATACTATGACAACTAATTTCTTATATGTCACCAAAACCACCTATTACTGGGTCATGGTATAGTAAGTGTGGGGTCCCAGTCTTACATCACTTTATAATCTCGAGCAAGTTTCTCTAAGCATCTGTTTCTTCATTAGGGGATCATAAAACTCCCTTCACAGAGTTGCCACAAGGATGATGTACATGTAAAACACTTAGCACAGTGGCCTGACACATAGTAAACATTTGAACTGAGGTTCTGTGATCACAGAATCTGCTCAAGCTAAGCTTGCTGTGGGTACCAGACTCCTTGAGAGGGCATGACCCCATTTACACATGTAGTGTGTGGTTCAGATGGACAGACACTGCGTATTCCCCTGACAAGTAGGGAAAAAGTCCCCTTGTTTCCTCCCTCTGCCCTCATCAGTCATTCCAGACTTGTCCATACCTGAGATCCCCACCTCTGCCACCAAGAGATCATCACTGGAAGCTGAGTTTTCAGCCAGACGCTTGAACTCATCTTGTTTCTCACCATAGGGGTACTGGGTGTCAAACTTCACCAAGACGAACTTGCTTTTGGGAATGACCTGAGGGCATACAGAGCTGAGCAAGTGAAGGTTCCCAAGGACCTTGGGGGCTAATTCCCTTTCCCGAGGGACTTCTGTTTAAAAAACAAGTGTGGAAACCCAGCCCACAAGGGAGACAGGCTCTCACACACTAACAGTCATTCATTTGTTCCCTCATCTCAATTCATTTAACAATTTAATGGTGTTTGTTATGTCCTGGGTACCCCATTAAGTAGTTGTTCCACTAAGCAAACTGTCTGCAGTAAACAACGCAGTGATGTGCCTAGGGCTTCTCCTCCAGTGGCCCTTCTCACAAGTGTAAGTAAGCCTACCCTTAGCACACACTACTTTGGCCCCTGTCATGCCCATCATCTCAGGCCACCTTTCTCTGGCAACGAACCAAAGCGACCATCTGGAGCTGGTACCATGGAGGACGCTCTGGCTAGGGAGTCCTCAGTCTGAACTCTGCAATTTCAGGGCTCACAAGAAGTTGCTGCGAGATAAGGCTTGGGACAATGTCCCCTTCTCTAAACCTGTTTCCTTTAAGTTATTAGATCACTAGGATCTAAACTGTCAGGGTCAAGATTTTTATTTTAATTGTAAAATTTACATCACATAAAATTTGCCATTTTAAAATGTACAATTCAGTGGAATTTGTTACATTAACTGTGCTGCACAACCATCACTAATATCTAGTTCCAGAATATTTGCATCAATAAAAAGGAACCATGTATCCATTAAAGCAGTCATTCCTCAGTCCTCCTCCGAAGCGACCTGTTGCATCTGGCTTCTTTCACTTAGCATAATGTTTTCAAGATTCATTCATGCTGTAGCATATATCATTATTTCATGCCTTTTTATGACTAAATAAATATTCCATTGTATGGCTATATCATATTTTCTTTATCCATTCATCAGTTGTTTGGGTGGTTTCTACCTTTTGGTTGTTTGTGAATAGTGCTGTTATAAACATTTGTGTGCAGGTTTTTGTTTGAACACCTGTTTTCAGCTCTTCTGGGAACATACCTAGGAGTGGAACTGCAGGATCATATAGCAATTCTATGTTTCACTTACTGAGGAATTGCAAAACTTTACTCTGATGGTTTAACCCAGTGCACAGATTTGTATCTAATAAGTTCCCTCTGGTCAGCAGCACTGCCTCCCCTCTTCCTACAACCTTTTACTTTTCTAATCAAAGTCATCACAGCTGGTTAATTTTTCATCAAGACAATCACTGCTATAATTAAGTCAAGCTGACTCCATTCTAGTTTTTGTTAGTCCTTGTGTTCCTTATTGTGTGTCAATGTACAAAAAAACCACCCTAAAGTATTACCTTTTTTTTGGTGTTTGTTATGTCCTGGGTACCCCATTAAGTAGTTGTTCCACTAAGCAAACTGTCTGCAGTAAACAACGCAGTGATGTGCCTAGGGCTTCTCCTCCAGTGGCCCTTCTCACAAGTGTAAGTAAGCCTACCCTTAGCACACACTACTTTGGCCCCTGTCATGCCCATCATCTCAGGCCACCTTTCTCTGGCAACGAACCAAAGCGACCATCTGGAGCTGGTACCATGGAGGACGCTCTGGCTAGGGAGTCCTCAGTCTGAACTCTGCAATTTCAGGGCTCACAAGAAGTTGCTGCGAGATAAGGCTTGGGACAATGTCCCCTTCTCTAAACCTGTTTCCTTTAAGTTATTAGATCACTAGGATCTAAACTGTCAGGGTCAAGATTTTTATTTTAATTGTAAAATTTACATCACATAAAATTTGCCATTTTAAAATGTACAATTCAGTGGAATTTGTTACATTAACTGTGCTGCACAACCATCACTAATATCTAGTTCCAGAATATTTGCATCAATAAAAAGGAACCATGTATCCATTAAAGCAGTCATTCCTCAGTCCTCCTCCGAAGCGACCTGTTGCATCTGGCTTCTTTCACTTAGCATAATGTTTTCAAGATTCATTCATGCTGTAGCATATATCATTATTTCATGCCTTTTTATGACTAAATAAATATTCCATTGTATGGCTATATCATATTTTCTTTATCCATTCATCAGTTGTTTGGGTGGTTTCTACCTTTTGGTTGTTTGTGAATAGTGCTGTTATAAACATTTGTGTGCAGGTTTTTGTTTGAACACCTGTTTTCAGCTCTTCTGGGAACATACCTAGGAGTGGAACTGCAGGATCATATAGCAATTCTATGTTTCACTTACTGAGGAATTGCAAAACTTTACTCTGATGGTTTAACCCAGTGCACAGATTTGTATCTAATAAGTTCCCTCTGGTCAGCAGCACTGCCTCCCCTCTTCCTACAACCTTTTACTTTTCTAATCAAAGTCATCACAGCTGGTTAATTTTTCATCAAGACAATCACTGCTATAATTAAGTCAAGCTGACTCCATTCTAGTTTTTGTTAGTCCTTGTGTTCCTTATTGTGTGTCAATGTCCATTTGGTTTTAGGTTTTAAAAAATATATTAACAGCGTGGGGATACAAGGGAAGAGGGAGAAGGGACCAGAAGAGGTGATCTTTAAGTGGTTACTGATCTCCAAAAGTCTGAACTCTAGAGCCTAAAAAGCAGCGAAGACTTAAAAATATAAATCAGATCACATCTCTCTAGCCCATCTGCCCTTCTTTCAGTTCAACAGAGCAAACATATTCCCACTCAGGGCCTTTTCATTTGCTGTCTCTGCTGACTGGAGTGCCCTTTCCCTGACTGTCCAAGCTGAGTACAAAAGTTCTCTCCTAATGGAGAGGCCTCCTCCACTCATACCATCTAATTCTACTTCCTTTCCATCATCCTTTATCATGCTTCCCTGTGCCAGTTTCTTCACTGCATTAACCACTCTCTGAAATCTTTGCTTGTTGTCAGTCCTATAGAATATACATTTGTGAGAATAAGGACCTTCTCTGACCTGTTTTCTGCTGTATCCCAATTGCCCAACAGTACCTGGCATGTGACAGATACTCCAAAGATATCTGAGAAATGAACAAAACCAGGCTAGGCTTTGGTAGCCAATGCAACATGTCCAACGAGAAAATTTTTTGAAAAGAAAACATGATAACCCACCTTCAAGGGAACTCCATTTATGTTAGAATAATATTAATCATCATATAGTGGTCTAACGCTGAGAAAGACTAGAGAGGCCCTTCATCTTTTATTTTCACCATTTTTAGCCATCAGCAGAATGTTTCTGAATGGCAACATTTGCATAGTTAGCATTTTCTTGTTCTTTTACTCTGTCTACCTTTAACTGCTTTAGAAATTTAACTCTCTCCTTTCCTCATCCTTGAGGAATCCACTCCACCATAACCTACATTTAGGCACCTTTCTTCAATGTGTTGATGAATTCATCATTCATTGAACAAAAAGATACTAAAGACTTCCCGTGTGCCAAGCACTGTTCCAAGTGAACCCAGAAGTAAAGAAAACAGGGTCTCTTGTTTTCAGTGACTGTAAAGGACAAGAAACAAAAAAGACACTGGAAATCACTGAAAGGCAAAGCACAGAACAAGGCCCCTGGATCCAGTAACCCTAGGAAGCTCCCCTTCTGTTCAACAGTGATGGAAGATAGTCAGATTTAGAAACGGACTGGAGAAAACATTTGTTCACTCCTTCAACAAACTATTATTGAGCATCTTCTATGTAACAGGTAACCTGCTAGACCGTGCAGTCAACAAGATAGACAAGGTAGTTCTTCATAAGCATGTAATATACTAGTGTGGGAGATGATACAACAGACAAGAAAACATTGATGAGTGCTCAGAGAAATCAAACAAGGTAATGTGACTTGCAGTTCAGACTGCAGGAAGGGAAAATCTGAGAAAGTTAAATTGTTATTTCACTCAATCCTGTCTGGCTCTGAGACCCCATGGACTGTAGCCCTCCAGGCTTCTCTGTCCATGGAGTTCTCCAGCCAAGAATACTGGAGGAAGTAGCCACTTCTTTCTCCAGGGGATCCTCCTGACCCAGGGATGGAATCCAGGTCTCCTGCATTGCAGATTCAGAGCCACCAGGTAAGCCCCTGGGGCAGATGGGGTGGAGTGGGGTAATCTGAGAAGATAACCCTTGAACCCAAGCCTGAAGGAGCAGGAGCAGCAGAGCCTTTCAAAGGTTGTTCTAGTCAAATAACTGCCAGTACAAAGGGCCTAAAACAATAATGAGCTAGGAATATCCAGAAGACAGACGAGCAGCAAGTGTGGCTGGAGCAGAGGGGACAAAGAGGTGAACGGTTTGGGTTAGATGAGAGAAGAGGGAAGCAAAGATCAGATCGTGCAGGAATTCAGTTACTCTGAACAGACTGAGAGGCTCCTGAGTGAAAACAGGAGGGCTAGTGAGAAAGCTACTTAAGATACAGCCTAGACCAGGGTGGTAGCTGTAAAGATGGAGACACACCAACTGATGAGGAAATATTGCTACTCTTCCTGTGTGAAGTTTTCCCTCTAAGTCACATGTGGTCTGTGATACTATCTCATATTCATGTTTGGGTGGTAGGGGTTTCACTTTGCCAAGAAAGCCCCCCAGAGCAAAGGGTGCTGTGGGCGTGTGCCTGACAACCACATGGTCATACCTACACTTTTAAAATTCTTAAAACTTTGCTTTCAGTGAGCCACAGGTGCCAAGGGAAATCACTGAAAGGCAAAGCACAGAACAAGGCCCCTGGATCCAGTCCAGATTTAAGATGGAAGATAGTCAGATTTAGAAACGGACTGAGAAAACATTTGTTCACTCCTTCAACAAACTATTATTGAGCATCTTCTATGTAACAGGTAACCTGCTAGACCGTGCAGTCAACAAGATAGACAAGGTAGTTCTTCATAAGCATGTAATATACTAGTGTGGGAGATGATACAACAGACAAGAAAACATTGATGAGTGCTCAGAGAAATCAAACAAGGTAATGTGACTTGCAGTTCAGACTGCAGGAAGGGAAAATCTGAGAAAGTTAAATTGTTATTTCACTCAATCCTGTCTGGCTCTGAGACCCCATGGACTGTAGCCCTCCAGGCTTCTCTGTCCATGGAGTTCTCCAGCCAAGAATACTGGAGGAAGTAGCCACTTCTTTCTCCAGGGGATCCTCCTGACCCAGGGATGGAATCCAGGTCTCCTGCATTGCAGATTCAGAGCCACCAGGTAAGCCCCTGGGGCAGATGGGGTGGAGTGGGGTAATCTGAGAAGATAACCCTTGAACCCAAGCCTGAAGGAGCAGGAGCAGCAGAGCCTTTCAAAGGTTGTTCTAGTCAAATAACTGCCAGTACAAAGGGCCTAAAACAATAATGAGCTAGGAATATCCAGAAGACAGACGAGCAGCAAGTGTGGCTGGAGCAGAGGGGACAAAGAGGTGAACGGTTTGGGTTAGATGAGAGAAGAGGGAAGCAAAGATCAGATCGTGCAGGAATTCAGTTACTCTGAACAGACTGAGAGGCTCCTGAGTGAAAACAGGAGGGCTAGTGAGAAAGCTACTTAAGATACAGCCTAGACCAGGGTGGTAGCTGTAAAGATGGAGACACACCAACTGATGAGGAAATATTGCTACTCTTCCTGTGTGAAGTTTTCCCTCTAAGTCACATGTGGTCTGTGATACTATCTCATATTCATGTTTGGGTGGTAGGGGTTTCACTTTGCCAAGAAAGCCCCCCAGAGCAAAGGGTGCTGTGGGCGTGTGCCTGACAACCACATGGTCATACCTACACTTTTAAAATTCTTAAAACTTTGCTTTCAGTGAGCCACAGGTGCCAACTCCACGACTGGGAATCCTTTTGAAAATACGCAGAGTTCAACCACTTGAGACATATTTAGAGCTCCAGTTCTTGGTTTCACTTCCCAGCAATGGGTACAAATTAAGAAAACGACTAGCGGCTTGTTCTCAACACTCAGCTTGCCCATCACAATGGGCGAGGTTAAAAAAGGTGCCAGTGGGTGCAAAATTAAGAGACTGGGACTGCGTCCAGACTTCAACATTTCCAGCGTCCATTCACCCAGGCCAAAACCCTAATTCTGTAAATATGGAGGCGGGTAGAGGCGAATCCTTCTATGTCTCGACCCGATTTTATCTGTCACCAGGCCCAAGACATTCACGAGACAGGGTGCATGAATCGAAACTTAATCTTAAAGCTTGCAGTTTTTAAGGAGACGCAGAATACCTACATAGAGACTGCAGTCGAAGCCAAGGGGCGAGGGGCGCTGAAAGAGGCTAACTACCCGAGTTTCGACCTTCGCCCCAGCTCTGCCTGGAGCCTTGGTGGCGTCCGCCATGCATCGCCCTCTGGTTCTACAACTTGGGACTCAAGGATTGGATCTCTCCTGGCACCGCCCTCTTCCCTTAGACGACGGGAAGGCTGCATCTCTGCAGCAAAAGAGAAGCAAGTGCAAATACTTGCTTGGGGTCTGGGGACCCTGGATCATATGCTGCATGGTCATGATACGGTCTCGGCCCAGAGTCCGTCAGTCGTATAGGACGATGGGAAGTCCCGGGACCGTTGCTATAGACCACCTCCTTCCAGCTTTCAGTCCCCTGCGTCCCCCCATGGCTGCGCGTTCCTCTCGGCGGTCTGGCTGCACCTGGGCCCCCCCCGGGGGTATCCAGGGAAGGGCTCCCTTGGTGTGCAGGCCGCTGGAGACACACCAACTGATGAGGAAATATTGCTACTCTTCCTGTGTGAAGTTTTCCCTCTAAGTCACATGTGGTCTGTGATACTATCTCATATTCATGTTTGGGTGGTAGGGGTTTCACTTTGCCAAGAAAGCCCCCCAGAGCAAAGGGTGCTGTGGGCGTGTGCCTGACAACCACATGGTCATACCTACACTTTTAAAATTCTTAAAACTTTGCTTTCAGTGAGCCACAGGTGCCAACTCCACGACTGGGAATCCTTTTGAAAATACGCAGAGTTCAACCACTTGAGACATATTTAGAGCTCCAGTTCTTGGTTTCACTTCCCAGCAATGGGTACAAATTAAGAAAACGACTAGCGGCTTGTTCTCAACACTCAGCTTGCCCATCACAATGGGCGAGGTTAAAAAAGGTGCCAGTGGGTGCAAAATTAAGAGACTGGGACTGCGTCCAGACTTCAACATTTCCAGCGTCCATTCACCCAGGCCAAAACCCTAATTCTGTAAATATGGAGGCGGGTAGAGGCGAATCCTTCTATGTCTCGACCCGATTTTATCTGTCACCAGGCCCAAGACATTCACGAGACAGGGTGCATGAATCGAAACTTAATCTTAAAGCTTGCAGTTTTTAAGGAGACGCAGAATACCTACATAGAGACTGCAGTCGAAGCCAAGGGGCGAGGGGCGCTGAAAGAGGCTAACTACCCGAGTTTCGACCTTCGCCCCAGCTCTGCCTGGAGCCTTGGTGGCGTCCGCCATGCATCGCCCTCTGGTTCTACAACTTGGGACTCAAGGATTGGATCTCTCCTGGCACCGCCCTCTTCCCTTAGACGACGGGAAGGCTGCATCTCTGCAGCAAAAGAGAAGCAAGTGCAAATACTTGCTTGGGGTCTGGGGACCCTGGATCATATGCTGCATGGTCATGATACGGTCTCGGCCCAGAGTCCGTCAGTCGTATAGGACGATGGGAAGTCCCGGGACCGTTGCTATAGACCACCTCCTTCCAGCTTTCAGTCCCCTGCGTCCCCCCATGGCTGCGCGTTCCTCTCGGCGGTCTGGCTGCACCTGCGCGAGATATCCCCCGCCCCTTTACCTTGTAGAAAGTGATTGTATCCAGGGGAAGGGCTCCCTTGGTGTGCAGGCCGCTGCTGTACTGCAGAGCGGACAGGAGGAACAGGAGGAGGGGAAGTAGTGGCGAGAGAGAAGCGGCGCGGGGAATGGCGGCAGCCATAACGCCGGATTCCGGCAGTAAGTGCTGGGAAGGCTGTAGTGGAGGAAACGGCGAGCCGGAGACCACGTGGTTTAGGAGGGCCGGCTCGGGTGCGCGCACGTGCACAGTCCGCCAGGCACACGCCGACCTAGGGTGAGAGGGAGGAGCCACGCGAGGGGCGGGGAAAGGGAGCTGCTGCGCGTGCGCACTCGGCGACGCCCGCTCGGGTCTAGGCTGAGCGGGCGGGGCCGCGTGGCGGGGAGGGGACGGACGGCCGAGCCGGGGAGGCTGGGGGAGTGGGAGAGGAAGCGGAGGCGGAGAGAGACTTCTGCGCACGCGCACTCGTCGGGTCTCCACCTTCCTGCCCTTTTCCCGGCCTCCTCCGCGTGAGGTGCGGCGGGAGGCGCGTGTTCGGCGTTATTGCTGCACTTCCTCGTAACTTGCTTTGCCTTTTTCGAAGACAACGAGGCAGGCCGTCATTTCTTCCTGCCTCTAACCCGTCTGGTAGTCGGTTCGGACCTGTTCCTACTTCGGTTAGTCTGTCAGTGTGACTGCGCCGCCCCGGGTCAGGTGGCCCGGCGTTTTCCTCAGCTAGCCCCACTCCGCTCTGCTGAGCCTTGGTGGCGTCCGCCAGTCGCCCTCTGGTTCTACAACTTGGGACTCAAGGATTGGATCTCTCCTGGCACCGCCCTCTTCCCTTAGACGACGGGAAGGCTGCATCTCTGCAGCAAAAGAGAAGCAAGTGCAAATACTTGCTTGGGGTCTGGGGACCCTGGATCATATGCTGCATGGTCATGATACGGTCTCGGCCCAGAGTCCGTCAGTCGTATAGGACGATGGGAAGTCCCGGGACCGTTGCTATAGACCACCTCCTTCCAGCTTTCAGTCCCCTGCGTCCCCCCATGGCTGCGCGTTCCTCTCGGCGGTCTGGCTGCACCTGCGCGAGATATCCCCCGCCCCTTTACCTTGTAGAAAGTGATTGTATCCAGGGGAAGGGCTCCCTTGGTGTGCAGGCCGCTGCTGTACTGCAGAGCGGACAGGAGGAACAGGAGGAGGGGAAGTAGTGGGGAGAGAGAAGCGGCGCGGGGAATGGCGGCAGCCATAACGCCGGATTCCGGCAGTAAGTGCTGGGAAGGCTGTAGTGGAGGAAACGGCGAGCCGGAGACCACGTGGTTTAGGAGGGCCGGCTCGGGTGCGCGCACGTGCACAGTCCGCCAGGCACACGCCGACCTAGGGTGAGAGGGAGGAGCCACGCGAGGGGCGGGGAAAGGGAGCTGCTGCGCGTGCGCACTCGGCGACGCCCGCTCGGGTCTAGGCTGAGCGGGCGGGGCCGCGTGGCGGGGAGGGGACGGACGGCCGAGCCGGGGAGGCTGGGGGAGTGGGAGAGGAAGCGGAGGCGGAGAGAGACTTCTGCGCACGCGCACTCGTCGGGTCTCCACCTTCCTGCCCTTTTCCCGGCCTCCTCCGCGTGAGGTGCGGCGGGAGGCGCGTGTTCGGCGTTATTGCTGCACTTCCTCGTAACTTGCTTTGCCTTTTTCGAAGACAACGAGGCAGGCCGTCATTTCTTCCTGCCTCTAACCCGTCTGGTAGTCGGTTCGGACCTGTTCCTACTTCGGTTAGTCTGTCAGTGTGACTGCGCCGTCACCCCTGGGTCAGGTGGCCCGGCGTTTTCCTCAGCTAGCCCCACTCCGCTCCCTCAGCCGCCGCCCGAGTGGGTCCGTGAGGCCCGACTCTTGGCCTTTGTGGCGGTCGGGCCACTTTGCCGCTGCCCACCCCCATGCTCACCCAGGCCTGCTCTGCAACCGCGCTACCTAGGTCCTAGGCTCGCTAGGATTTTTTTTCTTTTAAAGTCGTAGTAATTGTCTTCAACGGGTGCTTGTTCCGGATAGCTTATGCCAGATCCTGGCTTTGCCTGCGGGTGTGCAGACTCCACGGCGGGCAGGCCATAGACGTGACATAGCCTCATCACCATTATAATGTAAACGGTAGAAAATAAAACCCTGTTAGTTTCGCAAAAGCGCGGGTGGAGATGCCGACAGCCAGGAGTGTTAAGAGAAAGTTCCAGACGGGAGAGGCCTTTTAAGCTGGGTCTTGAGAGAAGAGGAGCTGTTCACAAGGTCCAGAAGTGGACCGGGGTTGCGTCGTAAAGGGGCTAATCAAGCCAGAAAGTTTGAAGCCGCCAGAGGTTTTAGCCCCTTTGCAGTGAAGGAGCTGCATGGAAGGGAGAAAGCCGAGGGCAGAGAAATTCACTGCAGTGGTCTAGGTGGGAGAGACTGAGGTCCTGTAGTAGGATCTCATTGTAAAGGCGAAGAGGAGGATGGAATTGAGAAACTTTTATGGGGTAGAATTTACAAGACTGAGTGAACAAATGGATGTGCTCCTAAGAGAGTAAGTTAGGCGATGCATTCTAAGGGACCTAGCACCAAATGAGCCTTCGTGGTGGTGTGTAATCACTGAGTCATGTCCAACTCTTTTGCCACCCCATTTGCTGTAGCCGGTAGCCCGTCAGGCTCCTCTCGTCCATGGGGTTCTTCAGTCAGGAATACTGGAGTGGGTAGCCATTTAGTTCTCCACGGGGGGTCTTCCCAGCCCTGGAATCGAACCCACCTCTGCTCCATCTCCTGCATTGGCAGGTGGATTCTTCACACTGAGCCACCTGGGAAACCCAAACTAACCGTTGCATGTGTCCAATAAATATCTCTGTGTGTGTATAAGGTAGTCATCAGAGATAATAGGAACTCATCTTGGGCAGCCAGTTTAGATAGAAATTTTGAAAGAATCCTGTGTGGGGGTGTGAGTGGGTGTGTGTTGGCAAGGTTCAGAAAAATTTATTTTGGGTTTTCCCTTGTAAGTTTAAGTATGCCACATAGACAAATGAGTAGAAGTTAGAAGAAGGGATAATTAATATGAGGTAGAGTGGTTTTAAAAGGCTTCATGTAGGGCTTCCCTTGTAGCTCAGTGGTGGAGTTCTCCTGCTAATGCAGGAGACACGGGTTCTATCCCTGATCTGGGAGGATCCCACATGCTGCGGAGCATCTGCGCCCGTGAGCCACAGCTCTGGAGCCTCAGAGCTGCAACTATTGAGCCCATGTGCCACAACTATTGAAGCCCGTGAGCAGTGAAAACCTAGAACAACCAAAAATAGAAATTAAAAAAAAAAAAGGCTTCATGTAGGAGGTGGAAATGGGATTAAGCCTTAGAAGAAAGAACATTTTAGATGAAAAGCAAGTAATAAAGGAGAAGTAGAAATGAGCAAGATGCTTTGGGGAATGACTGGCTTGACTGGAAGGAGTTCCTAAAACAGAAAATTAAGACAGTTTGAAACCCAGGTTAGGGAGTCTTGAAAATCAAATGCCGTTTTACCCTGTAGTCAATAAGAGGCTATTATCCCCTTCTCAGTATGTGAATGTCTTGAGTGCATCTGCAGTGGTTAGTATGATTGACCAGGAGTGAATTTCTAGTCATGATCAGTTTGGAAGTAGGTTTTAAAAAATAGGGAAATACTGGTACTTTTGTTATTAATTGCAAAAGTATAGTAATTGTCTTAAGCTCCCTTTTAATAGTGCCCTGGTCCCATTCAGTTATCTCATGATATAATTAGATTTTTGGCTTCAGGACCTTGACAACTAGTCTACACAAATAAGTGTGTGTCTCCATATTTAGAAAGTCATAAAATCCCACAGTTGACACTGTTGTGGGAAATCAAAAGGCTCACCCTGGGTATTGAATGGAGATGAGGAGGAGGAGGCGGAAAGGCAGGTTACTTGAATGGAGGAAGAGGAAGGAAAATGACATGATCTACTCAGACAAACTAGCATGTAACTGCTCCCATCTATTTTTTTTCTAATATCATCAAGCTGATTACCCCCACTCCCTAATCTCACTGACTTCTTTGCTGTTTCTCCTATATGCAAAGCATTTTCCTACCTCAGAGCTTTTATACTGGCTTTCTCTAGAAAACTTTTTCTTCAAGATGCTCATTTGGCTGACTCCTTCATTTCCCTCAAGTCTTTGCTGGAATGTCAGCTTCCTAAGATCTACCCTAACTATCCTTTAAAAAAAAAAAATCACTCCTTACTGATACCTCCCTGCTTTCCATCTCCCTTTTCCCTTATTTTTTTTTTTCTCCATAGCACTTTTCAGCTTAACATACTGTATGATTTCCTTCTTTTACTTAGTATCTGTTTTCCTTGAAGGAAGGGTTTGGTTTTGTTTTGTCTCTTGAGTTCACTATTGTATTCTCAGCACCTAGAACAGTGTCTGGCACTTGGTAGATACTCAGAATGTTCTTGTGCAGTGAATAAATGAATCAAGTCAGTAAGAGAAGAACTATTCTGTGGCTGTCTCTCAAAATTCCATTGGTTGTTTCTGCATTGCCTTCTAAGATCACATATTGTTCTTTGGCACTGTCTTCTCCCTTAGAACTAACTGCTTTTCCCCCTTCAAAGTACTGGTGATATTAACAGTAGTTCTTTTGACAGAGATGCTTTAATGAACACTTAAGGCAGACTTTACGGTAAAAAAGAACTTATAGAAGGAAGATTTAGGTAGGGACTGATTGGGGACTTAGGGAAAGTCGTGTATATACTGCAGTGTTTGAAATGGATAACCAACAAAAATTTATTGTATAGCACATGGAACTCTGCTCAGTGTTATGTACTAACCTGGCTGGGAGAGGGGTTTGGAGGAGAATGGATACATGTATAGGTATGGCTGAGCCCCCTCACTGTTCACCTGAAACTATCACAGCGTTGTTGATTGACTCTATCCCAATACAAAATGGTTTTGGTGTTAAAAAAATACAAACTTTTTTAAAAAAGAAGAAATATTTACTCCACAGTATGATTTTCCTAAAGCCCCGTACTTCTTTAAGAAGCTTTCACTATTTAATAACTATTTACTGAGCATCTTTTACTCACATGCTTATGGGGACAAGGGTTACACTGGTGAACAAAATAGACGCGTCCCCTGCAGTCCTAGAGGAGAGACCAATATTAAGTAATTATACAAATAAATACACAATTACAAATCTACCACCCTTTCTCCTTATAAAATTTTTTTAGTTATCAACAGCTTTCTACAATTTCTGTGACTTCTAGCAATGTCTACAATTTCCTACCACTTCTAGCAATTTTTCTAGTTTTACATGGACTCTCAGATTTCATTCAGTGGTTTATTGGGTTAACTTGAAGTTTTACCGAAGTCCTGGGGTATAATTTGTTCAGGCTAGGAGTGGTGTGTTCATTTAGAGCAGTCAGGTGCTCTCTTACAGTGTTTATCTTCAGTTCCCTCTTACAATGTTTGTTTTACACTTTTAATTCTAAATATTATTTTCAGTGGGAAAGAGAGAAACATGTTATCTATTAATCATTATACCATGAATTTTAGCAATGGGAAATACCCTTCCTTGATTTTGTCCCAAACTTCATTTTTTTGGACATTAGCTTTTTGAGATATGATTTATATATCATACAATTAATCCTTTTAAAGTATACGATTCAGTGGTTTTCAGTATATTCATAGAAGTGTATGACCATTACCACTATCTGATTTTATAATATTTTTTTATCATCTTAAAAAAAAGCCTGTATCCATTAGCAGTCACTCCCTGTTCCCTCCCAAACTAACTTTCTAGCCCTAAGCTAATCTACTTTCTCCTATAAATTTGCCTGGTTTATATGAATGAAATTATATAATATGTTGACCTTCGTGATTAGCTTTTTTGACCTAGCTTAGGTTATATCCATGATGTAACATTTAACTGTCATTGAGTAATATTCCACTGTACTGTTATAGTACATTTTATTAACACATTTGTGTTGTTTCTACTTTTTGTCTATTATGCATAACACTGTTGTGAATATTTGTGTCAAAGTTTTTGTGTAAACATGTTTTAATCTCTTGGGTAAATACCTAGAAATAAAACTGGGTTTATACCTAGGAGCTGAGCCATACAGAATATGTTTAACCTTTTGTGAAACTGAAAAAATATTGTGGCTACAGTATTTTGGATATCCATCAGCAATATATGAGGTTTCCTATTTCTCAACATCTTTATCTACTTGCTATTGTCTTTATATTATATCCAGCTTAGTAGGTGTGAAATATCTCATTGTGATTTTAGTTTGTATTTCCCTTGTGGCTTATGATGTTGATCATCTTTTCATGTCTTTATTAGTTATTTGTATAATTTTGGGGAGAAATCTCTAAAACCTTTGCCTGTGAGTTCCCTGGCAGTCCAGTGGTTAGGGCTTTGTGCATCCATTGACAAGGCACAGGTTCGATCCCTGGTTGGGGAACTAAGATTATACAAACCAAACCAAAACAAAACCTGTTGCCCATTTTTAAATTGGATGATATTATTGAGTTGTAGGTATTCTCTGTCTATATACAATCCCCTTATTAGATATATGGTTTATAAATACTTCCTCCCATTCTGTGGGTTGTCTTTTTTACTTTCTCGGTGGTGTCCTCTGAAGAACTAGTTTCTAATTTTGAAGAAGCCAATTTATATATTTTCTTCTTTTGCTGCTTATGCTTTTGTTCTCATATATCTAAGAAGAAATGCCTAATAAAACAATTCTCTTGATGTCCCATTAATTTTTTAAATTACCTTTCCCTGTTTTCCCATTAACCAGTTTAGTTTCCTGTTAATGGCACTGTATGTGTTAAGAGTGAAAACTCTGACCAGACTGAGTTTGAATGTAGTTGTTAGGGTTTCCCTGGTGATTCAAACGGTAAAAAATCTGTCTGCAATGCAGGATAGGTGTTATTACTTGATAGTTCTGTAACTAGAAGGAAAATGACTCAACTTCTTTAAAACTCAGTTTCTTCATCTATAAAACAGGAATAATTCTTCTTACCTCAAATGTTGTATTGAGGATTAAATTGTTTACGTAAAAAGCACTTGATAATTGGTAACTATTATTACTAGAAATTTTATTTGAGTTAAATACTGTTTGTGTTTAATTAAAATACTTTATTACATAGGTGTTTTTCTTGACTTTGTGCCTACTGCAGTAACTGGCTCATGGTAGAAGTTTAATGAATATCTTTTAATTTAAATTGATATGTAAAATATGCTTATGACCCATGAGAACTGGGATGTGTTTGAGTTTACTAAGGAGCTAAGCAAAAAGAAAAGAAAAAACTGAAAATATATATCACCCACTTCATTATTTGGGCTTGTGTTAGCCCTTTTAGAAAAGGATTCGGGAGAATTCTATTTTCAAAGACATTGCAAAGGGAAACAGTGTGCTAAATATACAGTCAGGGGATTAATTTAAAAGAAATCTCTAAAACCTTTGCCTGTGAGTTCCTGGCAGTCCAGTGGTTAGGGCTTTGTGCATCCATTGACAAGGCACAGGTTCGATCCCTGGTTGGGGAACTAAGATTATACAAACCAAACCAAAACAAAACCTGTTGCCCATTTTTAAATTGGATGATATTATTGAGTTGTAGGTATTCTCTGTCTATATACAATCCCCTTATTAGATATATGGTTTATAAATACTTCCTCCCATTCTGTGGGTTGTCTTTTTTACTTTCTCGGTGGTGTCCTCTGAAGAACTAGTTTCTAATTTTGAAGAAGCCAATTTATATATTTTCTTCTTTTGCTGCTTATGCTTTTGTTCTCATATATCTAAGAAGAAATGCCTAATAAAACAATTCTCTTGATGTCCCATTAATTTTTTAAATTACCTTTCCCTGTTTTCCCATTAACCAGTTTAGTTTCCTGTTAATGGCACTGTATGTGTTAAGAGTGAAAACTCTGACCAGACTGAGTTTGAATGTAGTTGTTAGGGTTTCCCTGGTGATTCAAACGGTAAAAAATCTGTCTGCAATGCAGGATAGGTGTTATTACTTGATAGTTCTGTAACTAGAAGGAAAATGACTCAACTTCTTTAAAACTCAGTTTCTTCATCTATAAAACAGGAATAATTCTTCTTACCTCAAATGTTGTATTGAGGATTAAATTGTTTACGTAAAAAGCACTTGATAATTGGTAACTATTATTACTAGAAATTTTATTTGAGTTAAATACTGTTTGTGTTTAATTAAAATACTTTATTACATAGGTGTTTTTCTTGACTTTGTGCCTACTGCAGTAACTGGCTCATGGTAGAAGTTTAATGAATATCTTTTAATTTAAATTGATATGTAAAATATGCTTATGACCCATGAGAACTGGGATGTGTTTGAGTTTACTAAGGAGCTAAGCAAAAAGAAAAGAAAAAACTGAAAATATATATCACCCACTTCATTATTTGGGCTTGTGTTAGCCCTTTTAGAAAAGGATTCGGGAGAATTCTATTTTCAAAGACATTGCAAAGGGAAACAGTGTGCTAAATATACAGTCAGGGGATTAATTTACAGAGAAAAATAGAAAAGTAAATCCCCGAATGTTGGTTGGTGGCATAAGACATTTTAGAAGAGATGCCAAAGAGAAAAAAATTTTCTTTCCAGAGCAGCAGACTGATTTGCCATGGCTGTCTTCTGAACAATTTGACATTTGTTCTTGACTGAGACAAGAGTCTTTTGTTCAAAAGCATTTGCTTATCATTTGGTGAGACTGTCATTAGTCCCCTCACCTTTATTAGACAGATTAGAGGCCTCAGAACACTCCCTAAGATTTTGTGGTAGGAATTTCTGATTCAGAAATACACTGGTATTTTTATTTGTTTGTCTAATAAGTTAAGCAAAGTAATCAGAACCTATCTCCGCTTACCAATGTCCTGTCTTCTACTGCATATGCTATTCTTAATTTCATATGAAAAAGTAAATAATATAATTTAAATTACTCAAGCCACACAAATGATTGAATTTACGTTATCATTAAATATTTGTAAAATGTTTGAGAGCATGGTTAGGTGAAATATAAACAGTTATATAAATGAAATATGCTTCTCTCTGCTTTCTCCTTCCCCCAATTTTTGTTCAAATTTTTCAAATTCTTCCAAATAATGTTCAAATGATAATCAGTGTACATTATTTCTTTGTGAAGAGTATTCAAGAGTTTGGTTTTCAAGCTATTTCTCTTACTATATTATAAGCTCCTGGAAGTCTAGGTCTGTATCTTTTTTTGTCTTTATATTTTTCATACCACAGTGTTTTATACACAGTTGATACATAAAATAAGCATATTAAATTCTGTGATTTGGTAATGTAGTTTTATGGTGGGAATTTTGGTAACAGAATATTTAAGAAAATGTTAATATTAAATAAATATGAGACATTAATAACCCCTTCTTCTTTTACTACTTTTCCCGATATTACTAAAAACTTACTAATTGAATGAATATACAGTCTCTCTCACCCAGCACAGACTTTTGTCCCTAAACAGGAATAGATTTCAAACAAACCTCCCTTCTTCACTATTTTTCTACCTTTTTTCTATTCCATTTCTCCCTTGCAACTCCATTTATCTTTTTATAATGACTTTTTCTCTGCACTTTTCTCTGCACTTCACCTTTTGTCCCTTCTTACAATTCCCAATGCTTTTTAGAACTTTGTTTTCTCATCACCGGCTCTATTTTTGTTTTTTTCTGCTTGACTTTCTCCTCTTCTCACTACTCTCTCCTTGCCCTCAAGAT
Source organism: Tragulus kanchil (assembly GCA_022376925.1). Classification (NCBI taxonomy): domain Eukaryota; kingdom Metazoa; phylum Chordata; class Mammalia; order Artiodactyla; family Tragulidae; genus Tragulus; species Tragulus kanchil. The sequence goes on along the minus strand of JAIOJX010000025.1, from coordinate 202,806,082 downwards.
ACAGGGCGTGATTGGGTAGGGAGGAGCCCAGCTGAGTTAAGGGTGGAGCTACCTGTTTACTGCTTGGAATTCAGAACCTGACCAGGAAGGATCAGGCTGCTTAAATTTAGCTGAGGCTGAAGTCCGTATGGCCTTCCTGCTGGAGACTAGCATTTTGGAGGACAGTTGGGACTTGGTAAGACTAGGCGCAGCCCCTCTCTTCATTTTTGCTGCCTGTTCCTTCCTCCCTGTTCTGTACTTCTCACTCACAGAATCTCTCTATATACTATTAACTTTTCTTCTTCTTTTTCTCCTGTTTCTTACTATTCTGTTTTTTTTCTCTATCTAGCTCTCTGTCAGTCAGCTTCATTTAGTATTTGTTTACCTTTTCTGTTACCCATTTTTTCCAGCTACCTGGCTGTTCTCTCTCAAAATTTAACTTTTTCTGTCTCTTCTCCATTTTATTCTTGACTTTATATTAATCATCTCATCCAACTTTTTTTCATCCAATCATTTTCTGTCTACCTCTCTATTCTTTTTATCTTCCTGTTTCCCAGCAGTGTAACAATAAGGGAGGAAAAAGGAGCCGCCCTGGCTTTCCAGGGACCTGTTCACTGTTTCTGTTTATTCTCAGACTTGTATTTTTATTAGAAACTTAAGGGTTTTTATTAGGAACTGAAGGGTTTGTGCTCTGCCCAGGTAGTTAATAAATACTGAAATTAGAGTAAGGTTGAATATTAAATTTAAAAGACAATTTTATTCTCACTTTCTCTTTTCGTTTAGTTTTTTTCTGCGATACAGTGGATACAGTTTGTCATGGCTACTCTGAGGTAAGTTTATTTAATCTCGTGTAATGTGACTGTTTAAACTACTACTAGCAAAACTGGAGAATTGTGTAGTTTCTATATTTTCCCCACTATGGATTTGCTTTTACTCTTTAGTTAGAGAGAAATTCTTTTCTCACCGTGTTCATATTTTCTGATTAATAAAATGTAATAGCATCAACAACTACACTAACAACAAAAAAATAGATCTGAAAATCATCTGAAATGAGTAACATCTGAAAATCAAAGGACAATTTGGTCAACAGGATTGATTTTCAAAGTCACTTGCGAAGTGCTCACTTTGGTAGGCCATATACTAAAAAATACAGAGGTTAGCATAGCCCCTGCTTAAGGATAACACACAAATTTGGTGAAGCATTCCATATTTTTAAAATATCTGCAGTGTATTTTGTATCAATTGCATGTCAATAAATTTATAAAAACAATAGAAGAAACAAAGGAGCGTCAATCATCCTGTTTAATGATATCTTTTGTCTCTGTCAGTGTTATAGGTTCAAGTTCCCTTATTGCCTATGCTGTATTCCAGAACATACAGAAATCTCCAGAGGTGAGCAATCTGTTTTTCTACCGGATTTGAACTTTTAGTGACTTAACCTTTGAAATAAATAAGAGACGTGTCCCTTATAAGTGAAGAAATAATTCTATAAACTGTTTGTAAATTTGCCATTTTACTACATTGAGATGCTTTAGATATCACTGATAGATCTCCCTTTTCTTTTAGGTAGTTATTTTTACTATAAGTTTGAATACTGAGGAATTGACTAAATGTGGATTAGTGAATAAATGTAGATTTTTTTGGTGTATGCATTACTTATTGAAGTCATGGAGTATTGTTTGAAACCTATACTTGCACTAAGCATGATAGGCTCCTGCCGAGGGGTGAGTTTTTTGATGTTGATATCTTGGTAAAATTATTAGTATGGCTGGAAATAGTTCAAAGACTGCTATAAAAAAGGTGTTTATTTTCCTATTCCGGCCTTCTAGGCAGTTATACTTAATGGTGACAACAGAACAAAAATACTTCCTATATAAAACTATTCATACCAAAAAATTATTATATTGGATAAGTTTTTTATGCGATACAGTGGATACAGTTTGTCATGGCTACTCTGAGGTAAGTTTATTTAATCTCGTGTAATGTGACTGTTTAAACTACTACTAGCAAAACTGGAGAATTGTGTAGTTTCTATATTTTCCCCACTATGGATTTGCTTTTACTCTTTAGTTAGAGAGAAATTCTTTTCTCACCGTGTTCATATTTTCTGATTAATAAAATGTAATAGCATCAACAACTACACTAACAACAAAAAAATAGATCTGAAAATCATCTGAAATGAGTAACATCTGAAAATCAAAGGACAATTTGGTCAACAGGATTGATTTTCAAAGTCACTTGCGAAGTGCTCACTTTGGTAGGCCATATACTAAAAAATACAGAGGTTAGCATAGCCCCTGCTTAAGGATAACACACAAATTTGGTGAAGCATTCCATATTTTTAAAATATCTGCAGTGTATTTTGTATCAATTACATGTCAATAAATTTATAAAAACAATAGAAGAAACAAAGGAGCGTCAATCATCCTGTTTAATGATATCTTTTGTCTCTGTCAGTGTTATAGGTTCAAGTTCCCTTATTGCCTATGCTGTATTCCAGAACATACAGAAATCTCCAGAGGTGAGCAATCTGTTTTTCTACCGGATTTGAACTTTTAGTGACTTAACCTTTGAAATAAATAAGAGACGTGTCCCTTATAAGTGAAGAAATAATTCTATAAACTGTTTGTAAATTTGCCATTTTACTACATTGAGATGCTTTAGATATCACTGATAGATCTCCCTTTTCTTTTAGGTAGTTATTTTTACTATAAGTTTGAATACTGAGGAATTGACTAAATGTGGATTAGTGAATAAATGTAGATTTTTTTGGTGTATGCATTACTTATTGAAGTCATGGAGTATTGTTTGAAACCTATACTTGCACTAAGCATGATAGGCTCCTGCCGAGGGGTGAGTTTTTTGATGTTGATATCTTGGTAAAATTATTAGTATGGCTGGAAATAGTTCAAAGACTGCTATAAAAAAGGTGTTTATTTTCCTATTCCGGCCTTCTAGGCAGTTATACTTAATGGTGACAACAGAACAAAAAATACTTCCTATATAAAACTATTCATACCAAAAAATTTCCTTTTATTGAGGTATAATTGACAAATAAATATTGTATATTCTTAAGGTATAAAAAAAACAAACCAGGGGCTTCCCTACTAGTAGTCCAGTGGATAAAGATACTGCCTTGCAGTGCAAGGGGCGCTGGTTCGATCCCTGGCCTGGGAAGATCCCACATGCTGCGGAGTGGCTGGACCAATGTGTCCAACTGCCAAGCCAGTGCTCTGGCGCGCATGTGCCCAGAGCCAGTGCTCTGCAACAAGAGAGGCCACTGTAATGGGAGGCCCACACAGACCAAAGAACAAAGATGGATGAAAACAGATAAATGAAAGACCAATAAAAGTGACCAAAAAAAAAAGAAAAAAAAACAACCAGGGAGTTCCTTGGTAGCCTAGTGGTTAGGTTTCTGGGCTTTCACTGCCATGACCTGGGTTCAGTCCCTGGCCCCACAAGCTCAGGGGTGTGGAAGAAGGAAAAAAAAACATTTTTTAAAAAAGTAAGAAAACTTTTTCTAATCAGGGCAAGCGGCACAAAGTTAAGCAAAATATAATTTAGAACATGTATGAGAAAGCTTTTGTAATATGGAAAATGTGATTGGGTTTTATTGGGCCACTTGAACTCTGTATGCTAAAGACTTACTATGTTTCAACTATGTGGAGGGTTTGCATACTTTATCTTGCTGGTCCTCATGACTCTCCTGTAAAAGGATTATATTAGCTCCATTTTATAGATGAGAAAATTGAGGCTCAAAGTCATCAAATAACTTGTTCAAGTTACATGTAAGTAGCAGAGCAGGGATTTTTCAGAAGTCTAACTCTTAACCACAATTCTCCTTCAAATTAAAATCAATTTTTGTTTATTATATTGTTGGTACATGTCATGTGCCCAGTGTTTTAACTACACTTTTCAGGACTTCCCTGGTAGTCTAGTGGTAAATACTGCACTTCCACTGCGGTGGTGCAGGTTTGATCCCTAGTTGGGGAAGTTCCACATGTTGCTTAGGGAGGTCAAAAAGTAACATTTTTCATTTAGTTCTTTTTGTTCTTTTTCTTTTTTAATTTTTTGGGCCCTTTTATTGGTTATTTATTTATTTATCTTCATCCATCTTTCTTCTTTGGCCCATGTGGGCATCCCATTGCAGTGGCCTCTCTCTCTGCAGAGCACTGGCTCTGGGCTCATGTGCTCCGGAGCACTGGCTCGTAATTGGACACACCAGTACAGCCAGTGCATCCAGCCACTCCACAGCACGTGGGATCTTCCTGGGCCAGGGATCAAACCTTTGCCCCTTACACTGCAAGGCGAACTCTTAATCCACTGGACCACCAGGAAAGCCCCATTTTTCATTTAATTCTTAAAACAACCCTGTGAGGCAGATATTATTCAGTTCAGTTCAGTTGCTAAGTTGTGTCCCAACTTTTTGCAACCCCATGGACTGCAGCACGAGAGGCTTCCCTGTCCTTCAACATCCCCTGGAGCTTGCACAAGCTCGTATCAGTTGAGTCAGTGATGCCATCCAATCATCTCATCCTCTGTCTCCCTCTTTTCCTTATGTCTTCTATTTTTTCCAACATCAGGGGCTTTTCCAGCAAATGGTCTCTTTGCATCAGGTGGCCAAAGTATTGGAGCTTCAGCTTCAACATCAATCCTTCCAATGAATATTCAGTTTTGGTTTCCTGTAGGTTGGATTGGTTTGATCTCCTTGCAGTCCAAGGGACTCAGAAGTCTTCTCTAGCACCACAGTTTGAAGGCATCAATTTTTCGACACTCTGCCTTCTTTAATGGTCCAATTCTCACATACATATATGACTACTGGAAAAGCCATAGCTTTCACTATATGGACGTTTGTTGGCAAAATGATGTCTCTGCTTTTTAATACACTGTCTCGGTTTGTCATACCTTTTCCTCCAAGGAACTAGCGTCCTTTAAATTTCTTGGCTGCAGTCACTGTCCACAGTGATTTTGGAGTGTTACTGTTTCCATTTATTTTCCCCCATCTATTTGCCATGAAGTGATGGGACTGGATGCCATGATCTTAGTTTTTTGAATGTTGAGTTTTGGAGCCAGCTGTTTCACTCTTCTCTTTTACCTTCATCAAGGAGCTCTTTATTTCCTCTTTGCTTTCTGCCATAAGAGAGGTGTCATTCTCTCGACAGTCTTGATTCCAGCTTGATTATTAGTCTGATATTATAGATAGGGAAATGGAATCCTTATAAAATTTATGGATTTTCCTAAGGTTTCATAGGTAGTAATTATTAGAGCTGGAATTTGAGTTCAGACTTGTCTTGTTCTAAAGCCTCTCCTCACATACACTTTTTTAATTTATTTTTTGATTTGGACCATTTTTAAAGTCTTCATTGAATTTGTTACAATATTGCTTCTGTTTATGTTTTGGATTTTTTGTCCACGAGGTGTGTGGCATCTTAGCTCCTGACTGAACCCACACCCCCTGTACTGGAAGGCAAAATCCTAACTGCTGGACCACCAGAGAAATCCCTGTCCCAGATCCATTAAAACCACTGAAATATAATGCCTAATGAAAAGAGAATTTTGAATTTCAGAAATAGTATGGGACTATGTAAGTAAAACTAGAAAGTAGAAGTCTTGATACTGTATTGTCAATTGCCTCCCAAAATAATCTTATGCCACACATCTTCCTGTGATGTGGATTTCTTTACTGTTTATTTCCTGAGTGTTTCTTGAAATTTGAGTTCAGATGTGATTAAGTTAATAAAATATGAATTACATAGCAGAGAGGGGTCAACAGGGATCCTCAGTCTCACACTATCCACCTTTTGGGTTAGATGGTTATTTGTTGTGGGGGGCTGTCCTGCATCTTAGGATATTTAGCAGACTTTACCCATTGGATATTACAACAACCTTCCTCACCCAATTGTGCCAAACAAGAATATTTTCAGATGTTGTCAAATGTCTCCTGGGAGAGGCAGTCACTCCTGGCTGAAAACCACTGTTCTAGGGTGACCTCTGCTATGACAGTGGGTTAGAGCTTTATAAAGATGTGCTGTATAGTTTGGCCTTGGATGTGACCTTTAACTCCTCTGGATTCAGCTCGCATACCTTTCACATAACCAGAGCCTGAAGGACCTTAGTAATCATTAATTCGTAATTCCTACATATTTTTTTAATTCGTGTAAATTCTTACTGGATGCCATGATCTTTTTGAATGTTGAGTTTTGGAGCCAGCTGTTTCACTCTTCTCTTTACCTTCATCAAGGAGCTCTTTATTTCCTCTTTGCTTTCTGCCATAAGAGAGTGTCATTCTCTCGACAGTCTTGATTCCAGCTTGATTATTAGTCTGATATTATAGATAGGGAAATGGAATCCTTATAAAATTTATGGATTTTCCTAAGGTTTCATAGGTAGTAATTATTAGAGCTGGAATTTGAGTTCAGACTTGTCTTGTTCTAAAGCCTCTCCTCACATACACTTTTTTAATTTATTTTTTGATTTGGACCATTTTTAAAGTCTTCATTGAATTTGTTACAATATTGCTTCTGTTTATGTTTTGGATTTTTTGTCCACGAGGTGTGTGGCATCTTAGCTCCTGACTGAACCCACACCCCCTGTACTGGAAGGCAAAATCCTAACTGCTGGACCACCAGAGAAATCCCTGTCCCAGATCCATTAAAACCACTGAAATATAATGCCTAATGAAAAGAGAATTTTGAATTTCAGAAATAGTATGGGACTATGTAAGTAAAACTAGAAAGTAGAAGTCTTGATACTGTATTGTCAATTGCCTCCCAAAATAATCTTATGCCACACATCTTCCTGTGATGTGGATTTCTTTACTGTTTATTTCCTGAGTGTTTCTTGAAATTTGAGTTCAGATGTGATTAAGTTAATAAAATATGAATTACATAGCAGAGAGGGGTCAACAGGGATCCTCAGTCTCACACTATCCACCTTTTGGGTTAGATGGTTATTTGTTGTGGGGGGCTGTCCTGCATCTTAGGATATTTAGCAGACTTTACCCATTGGATATTACAACAACCTTCCTCACCCAATTGTGCCAAACAAGAATATTTTCAGATGTTGTCAAATGTCTCCTGGGAGAGGCAGTCACTCCTGGCTGAAAACCACTGTTCTAGGGTGACCTCTGCTATGACAGTGGGTTAGAGCTTTATAAAGATGTGCTGTATAGTTTGGCCTTGGATGTGACCTTTAACTCCTCTGGATTCAGCTCGCATACCTTTCACATAACCAGAGCCTGAAGGACCTTAGTAATCATTAATTCGGTAATTCCTACATATTTTGTTTTCTTGGCATAGGGAAAATCTCAGTTTTCCAGCCTAAAAATGTTAGCTGTACTCCACCATTTTCTTTTATTTCTTCATCAAATAACATTTTTAACAACAAAAACACATGGAGTGCATAATCTTAAAAAGATAAAAATTATTAAATTAATAATTACAGTCAATTGGCCTTTTGGCCACATAAGAACATAGCTAGAAGATGCCTTCTATGAACTAGAAGGTTCAAGATGGCAGATTAGAAGGATGTGCACTCATCTCCTCCTGCAAATACACTGAAATTACAACTAGCTGTCGAACAACCATCAATAGGAGGACACTGGAACCCACCAAAAAAATGATGCTCCACGTCCAAAGACAAGAAGCTGCAATGAAATGGAGGTGTGTCAAAACCAGAGAGTGTTCTATGTTTTCCTCTAAGAGTTTTATAAAAAACAGAAATAGAATGACAGATGTAGAAACCAAACTTATGGTTACCAAGAAGGGAAGAGGAGGAGGGGCAAACTGAGAGACTGGGATTGAGGTATACACTATTTTTTTTTTTAAAGATTTATTTATTTATTTACTTTGGGCGGGGGTCGGGTTGGGAGGGAGGGAGTGGGCGGGCCACTTCTATTGGTCTTCGTTTCTCTGTTCATCCATCTTTGTTCTTGGGCTCCTGTGGGCCTCCCGTCAGTGGCGTCTGTCGTTGCAGAGCACCGGCTCTGGGTGCATGCGCAAATTTGAGTTCAGATGTGATTAAGTTAATAAAATATGAATTACATAGCAGAGAGGGGTCAACAGGGATCCTCAGTCTCACACTATCCACCTTTTGGGTTAGATGGTTATTTGTTGTGGGCTGTCCTGCATCTTAGGATATTTAGCAGACTTTACCCATTGGATATTACAACAACCTTCCTCACCCAATTGTGCCAAACAAGAATATTTTCAGATGTTGTCAAATGTCTCCTGGGAGAGGCAGTCACTCCTGGCTGAAAACCACTGTTCTAGGGTGACCTCTGCTATGACAGTGGGTTAGAGCTTTATAAAGATGTGCTGTATAGTTTGGCCTTGGATGTGACCTTTAACTCCTCTGGATTCAGCTCGCATACCTTTCACATAACCAGAGCCTGAAGGACCTTAGTAATCATTAATTCGGTAATTCCTACATATTTTGTTTTCTTGGCATAGGGAAAATCTCAGTTTTCCAGCCTAAAAATGTTAGCTGTACTCCACCATTTTCTTTTATTTCTTCATCAAATAACATTTTTAACAACAAAAACACATGGAGTGCATAATCTTAAAAAGATAAAAATTATTAAATTAATAATTACAGTCAATTGGCCTTTTGGCCACATAAGAACATAGCTAGAAGATGCCTTCTATGAACTAGAAGGTTCAAGATGGCAGATTAGAAGGATGTGCACTCATCTCCTCCTGCAAATACACTGAAATTACAACTAGCTGTCGAACAACCATCAATAGGAGGACACTGGAACCCACCAAAAAAATGATGCTCCACGTCCAAAGACAAGAAGCTGCAATGAAATGGAGGTGTGTCAAAACCAGAGAGTGTTCTATGTTTTCCTCTAAGAGTTTTATAAAAAACAGAAATAGAATGACAGATGTAGAAACCAAACTTATGGTTACCAAGAAGGGAAGAGGAGGAGGGGCAAACTGAGAGACTGGGATTGAGGTATACACTATTTTTTTTTTTAAAGATTTATTTATTTATTTACTTTGGGCGGGGGTCGGGTTGGGAGGGAGGGGAGTGGGCGGGCCACTTCTATTGGTCTTTCGTTTCTCTGTTCATCCATCTTTGTTCTTGGGCTCCTGTGGGCCTCCCGTCGCGGTGGCGTCTGTCGTTGCAGAGCACCGGCTCTGGGTGCATGCGCTCCAGAGCTCTGGCTCGGTGATTGGACACATCAGTCCAGCCGCTCCGCGGCACGTGGGATCTTCCCAGGCCAGGGCTCGAACCAGCGCCCCTTGCACTGCAAGGCGGTGTCCTTACCCACTGGACCACCAGGGGAAGCCCGGTATACACTATTTATGTGTAACATAGATAACTAATAAGAACCTACTGGATAGCACAGGGAACTCTACTCAACACTCTGTAATGACCTATGTGGAAAAAGAATCCAAAAAAGAGTGGATATATATGTATGTATAACTGATTAATTTTGTGTATGGACAGAGGAGTCTGGTGGGCTGTAGTCCGTGGAGTCACAAGAATTGAACACGACATAGTGACTAAACCACCACCACCACACCTGAAACTAACATGACATTATAAATCAGTATACTCCAATAAAAATTGTTGTTCATTCTCTAAGTTGTGTCCCATTCTTTGCGACCCTATGCTGCAGTCCATAATTAATTGTTAATTAGTTTGTAATTAATTAATAAAAATTAACTGAGAAAATAATGAATCAATATTCTATGCACCTGGAACTAGCATAATATTATATATTCCCTGTACTTCAATAAGTAAATAGAGTGCTGTTAACTAAAAAAAGAAAAAAAGAAAGAGAAGGACAAGAAAAAAAGAGGAAAGAGAAAGTAAGTTTCTCAAACCCAAGGCCAGCATACTTTCTACCACAATATTTGCCTTGGTCTCAAAAACAGCAGTTGACCTTCTTTATACTTATTTCTTCCCAATTGTTCTTCACATCAAAAAAGTGAAAGTGTGCACAAAAACTCTCAACACTTTCTGCTTAGACTAGGCAACTCCAATTTACCGAGTGAAAACAATAAGCTTATTAGAAGGTCAGGAACTGTATTTAAAGTCACTGGAGTCCTACATCTAAACTTAGTGATGCATGTCAATTATTTCTCAATAAAACTGGAAATAAGTAATTATAGTAAATTAGAGCAATCCAAGGGAAATGTTTGAGGGGACCAGCTGGTTAGACAATGACTCAGAGGGGCAACTTAGGAAAGAAAGTGGCCCAGGCCAGCCAATGTTAAAAACAAAAAAAAGGCAGGGCTTCCCTGGTTGTCCAGTGGGTAAGGACATTGCCTTGCAGTGCAAGGGGCGCTGGTTCAATCCCTGGCCTGGGAAGATCCCACGTGCCGCGGAGCGGCTGAACCCAATGTGTCCAACTACTGAGCCGGAGCTCTGGAGCGCGTGCGCCCAAAGCTGGTGCTCTGCAGTGAGAGAGGCCACTGTGATGGGAGGCCCACGTGGGCCAAAGAAGAAAGATGGATGAAAATAGATAAATGAAAGACCAATAGAAGTGCCCCCCCCACCAAAAAAAAGTTAGGTATACGTCACTGCAGTTGTGCGACTTCATATCCTTGTGAAGGTCACTTTTGATGTTCTTTGTGACTTGATTTCACTAGAAATATTGGGAAGTGGGATTTTGGAAAACTGTTAACATGGGTTGCTTTAAATGTTTACCTTACCAGGATATCCCTGGACCCAGAACTTCCTCAGAGAAAGCCTTCCACACAGTGCATTCTGTCCCTGCATCTTATTTTGCTATTTTAATTAGAAAAGTGCAAATGTGTTTTGTTTTTTGTTTTTTTTTTAAAGATTTCACTTTCATGTTTATCATTCTTAAGCATCTTCACGGCTTTCTTACCACGATGCACTATGCTGATTGTATTATTAAACCGTTTTTTTTTTAAAACCTTTATTTTGCTTTTAACTTTTACAGAGTTTTGTTGTTTACAGATATGTATGTTCCCAGATTAGTCATATGTATATCCCCCCCTTCCCACCCCTCCCAACCATCACACAGCACCCCTGAAGGATCCCCTTTTCTCACAGAGCAATGACTAGAGCTATTTTCTTCACTTATGATAGTACAGGCCTTCATACTACTTCCTTTACGCCTCTCACCCACTGTTCCTTCCCCACAATGTCCATATGTCCACTGTCCATGTCTGTCTTTCCGTCGCTTCACTGCGTGTGCCATCATCACCATCCTACTAGATTCCATATATGTGTTAATATACTGTATGTGTCCTTCTCTTTCTGACTTCACTTTTTATGATACGTTCTAGATCCAGCCACCTCATTAGGGCTGATTCTTCTGCATTTCTCTTTACAGCTGTGTAGTATTCCATTGTATATGTGTACCAGAGCTTTTGGATCCATTTGTTTGTCGATTTTTTTTTTTTTTTAATTTTAGCCATATCACGTGGCATGTGAGATCTTAGTTCCCTGACCAGGGGTCAAACCAGTGCCTCTTCTAGTGGAAGCATGGAGTTTTAACCACTGGACCACCAGGGAAGTCCCTTTTAAAAAAGTTTCAATTGCTTAAAAAAATTTGTATTTTTCTTAAAACATGGTCTGTATTATACGTTTCTTTGTATTACCTTTGACATAGTATCTTGTTAAACATAGAAGGGGTGACATCTTTTTGATTTCAATAATAGATGCTCAGTTTTGTTTTGTTTTTTAGTTACATACATATATATAATGTATATATTTTAAAATATTATTTATTTGGCTGTCCGTGGTCTTAGTTGCAGGACTCGGGATCTTTTTTTTTTTTTAAAGATTTATTTTTATTTATTTATTTGAGGGGGGTGGGGTGGAGAGGGAGGGGAGCAGGCGGGCCACTTCTATTGGTCTTTCATTTGTCCATTTTTCATCCATCTTTGTTCTTTGGCCCGTGGGCCTCCCATCGCGGTGGCCTCTGTTGTCGCAGAGCACCGGCTCTGGGCGCATGTGCTCCAGAGCTCTGGCTCGGTAATCGGACACATCGGTCCAGCCGCTCCGCAGCACGTGGGATCTTCCCAGGCCAGGGATCGAACCGGCGGCCCTTGCACTGCAAGTCAGTGTCCTTACCCACTGGACCACCAGGGAAGCCCCTCAGGATCTTTTAGTTGTGGCATGCAAACTCTTAGTTGCGTCATGTGGGATCTAGTTCCCTGACCAGGGATCAAATATGGGCTGCCTGCATTGGGAGTGCAGAATCTTAGCCACTGGACCACCAGAGAAATCCCAGGTTTTGCTGTTTAATTGATTTTGTCTCCTATTGCTAGAACTCATGAATTTTCCAACCATGAGTGAAAGTATATAAACCTCTTTTTATCCTTTGTTTTTCTACCAAAGAACTTCTGTGTGTTTCAGTGGCTAGCGATTTCCTGTGTATTAAGGCTATTTGTTGAATCATTGACCATAATTATGTTCTTGCTCACAAAAGTTGCTTGGCTGCCTTTCTGCTCCAGAGTTTATTTTGTATTCAGTTTTAATTTTTTACCCATTAACAGTTATAAACTTGTGGTAGGTCATAGACCAGTAAAATCTAATATGCCACCTGGCTGGAACCTTAACAGGCTTACTTGTAGCAAAAAATTTATATTGTTAAAGTAATAGTATCTGATATTAATAAATACAGTTTAGAATATTGTTTCACTTGTTTTTGTGTTAGCCAAAGCAACTTGACCATTTACCCTTATTGGCATGGTGTTAGCATCTTAATTTTCCTTTCATTTGGAAGAAAAGTATCAGAAAAATTCCCTTTTGAGCAAGTGAGAAGATTAGTTCTTAGGTGGTATCCGATGATGATAATTTTTTGAGGGGAGGCACATCCCAGGGACCAGGCCAGTCTGTGTACCCAGTGAGATGGGGGTGCTAACTTTTTTTTTTTAATTTGTATTTATTTATTTATTTATTTTGAGGGGGGCGAGTTGGGGAGGGAGGAGGGCAGGCGGGCCGCTTCTATTGGTCTTTCATTTATCTGTTTTCATCCATCTTTGTTCTTTGGCCCATGTGGGCCTCCCATCACAGTGGCCTCTGTTGTTGCAGAGCACCGGCTCTGGGCACATGTGCTCCAGAGCTCCGGCTCGGTAATTGGGCACATCGGTCCAGCCGCTCTGCAGCACGTGGGATCCTCCCAGGCCAGGGATGGAACTGGCACTGCCTTGCACCGCAAGGCAGTGTCCTTACCCACTGGACCACCAGGGTCCTAACATTTTTAAATTTGCCTTTTAAGGGTGAGATATATCAGTCATGGTTGGAAATGCATAAAACGCATACATAATATAAAATGAATGATTATAAACAAAACATGAGAGTAAGAAATAGAAATTATTTATATCCTGAACATTGCTTCTGTGCTCCTTGCCAATCACACGCTCACCTCTAGTGCTAACCACTTTCCGGTTTTTGCTTAATCATTTCTTTGCTTTTATGTACAGTTTTATCAGTCATGTATATATATATATACCCCTGAAGAATTTAGTTTTGCTAAATGAGATAACACTGTATTTTTGAGGATGCATTGCTTTGTGATTTGCATTTTCCCTCATTATTGCTTCTGGATTTGTGCAGTGTTATAAGGCTTTGTTGAATCATTGCAAAAGCTAAAAAGTTGCTTGGCTGCCTTTCTGCTCCAGAGTTTATTTTGTATTCAGTTTTAATTTTTTACCCATTAACAGTTATAAACTTGTGGTAGGTCATAGACCAGTAAAATCTAATATGCCACCTGGCTGGAACCTTAACAGGCTTACTTGTAGCAAAAAATTTATATTGTTAAAGTAATAGTATCTGATATTAATAAATACAGTTTAGAATATTGTTTCACTTGTTTTTGTGTTAGCCAAAGCAACTTGACCATTTACCCTTATTGGCATGGTGTTAGCATCTTAATTTTCCTTTCATTTGGAAGAAAAGTATCAGAAAAATTCCCTTTTGAGCAAGTGAGAAGATTAGTTCTTAGGTGGTATCCGATGATGATAATTTTTTGAGGGGAGGCACATCCCAGGGACCAGGCCAGTCTGTGTACCCAGTGAGATGGGGGTGCTAACTTTTTTTTTTTAATTTGTATTTATTTATTTATTTATTTTGAGGGGGGCGAGTTGGGGAGGGAGGGGGGCGGGCGGGCCACTTCTATTGGTCTTTCATTTATCTGTTTTCATCCATCTTTGTTCTTTGGCTCCTGTGGGCCTCCCATCACAGTGGCCTCTGTTGTTGCAGAGCACCGGCTCTGGGCACATGCGCTCCAGAGCTCCGGCTCGGTAATTGGGCACATCGGTCCAGCCGCTCTGCAGCACGTGGGATCCTCCCAGGCCAGGGATGGAACTGGCACTGCCTTGCACCGCAAGGCAGTGTCCTTACCCACTGGACCACCAGGGTCCTAACATTTTTAAATTTGCCTTTTAAGGGTGAGATATATCAGTCATGGTTGGAAATGCATAAAACGCATACATAATATAAAATGAATGATTATAAACAAAACATGAGAGTAAGAAATAGAAATTATTTATATCCTGAACATTGCTTCTGTGCTCCTTGCCAATCACACGCTCACCTCTAGTGCTAACCACTTTCCGGTTTTTGCTTAATCATTTCTTTGCTTTTATGTACAGTTTTATCAGTCATGTATATATATATATACCCCTGAAGAATTTAGTTTTGCTAAATGAGATAACACTGTATTTTTGAGGATGCATTGCTTTGTGATTTGCATTTTTCCCTCATTATTGCTTCTGAGATTTGTCCATGGGCTCTAGGGTGTGCAGTGTTCAGTACTTGCAGTGCATGGACTTAGTAGTTGTGGGCACATGGCTTGTCCAGAGGCATGTGGGATCTTAGTTCTCAGACCAGGAGTCAAACCTGTGTGCCTTGCATTGGCAGGCAGATTCTTAACCACTGAACACCAGGGAAGTTCCTCTCTCATTGCAGGTTGATTTATTTGACTTTTGGTCCCCTTGTAGTTTTAATATTTTTAATTTCCTTGACTACCAACTGGGTCAGCTATATTTTCACATGTTTATGGCCATTTGAATTAATTTTAAGTACATGTTCAAATCTTTTGCCCATTTTTTAATTAGTTTTTCTTATTGCCTTTTAAGTTTTTGTTTATTTTGTTCTTAATATCGTTTGAATACTGTTCCTTTGTTAGTCATATGTGTTATAAAAATCTCCCACTTTGTGGTGTATCTTTTCACTTTTTCATAGTATCTTTTGACACAAACATAATAATTTTAATGTGGATAATTTTCTTTTAATTTTGGCCTCTTTTTATTGGTCCTTCACTTATTTATTCTCATCCAGCTTTATTCTTTGGCCTGTGTGGGCCTCCCGTTGCAGTGGCTTCTTTTGTTCTAGAGCACTGGCCCTGGGCACATGCACTCCAGGGTGCTGGCTCATAATTGAACACATCGGTCAAGCCGCTCCGCAGCATGTGGGATCTTCCCAGGCCAGAGATTGAACCAGTGCCCCTTGCACTACAAGGTGGATTCTTTACCCCCTGGACCACCAGGGAAGCCCAGGGTGTCTTTTAATAAACATTTAATAATTTTCTCCATAGGAGGACTAAAACTATTTTCAAGAAAGTGGGAGTGGGGAGACCAAAAGGAGGATATTAGAAAGTGAGAAAGGCAAACTTCAGAATGTAGTTAGAAATTGAAAGACAGCATATACAATTCTTGCTGGTATTTTCCTCCATCTTGACTTTCATTGATGTGAAAGCCTGTAAGATGAATAAAGTCTTAGGCTCTTGTACATAATATGGTCACCATAGTTGATAACACTGTATTGTACAGTTGTAATTTGCTTAGTGAATATAACATAAATGTTAAGTGGTCTCACACAGATTTATGTTATATAGGGAAATATGTGAAGTGGGGCTTCCCTGGTAGTTTAGCTGATAAAGAATCTGCTTGCAATGCAGGAGACCCTGGTTTGATTCCTGGGTCAGAAAGATCCCCTGGAAAGGGGACAGACTACCTATTCCAGTATTCTTGGGCTTCCCTTCTGTCTCAGATAGAAAAGAATCCGCCTGCAATGATGAAGATCTGTGTTGGGAAGATCCTCTGGAGACGGGCATGGCAACCCACTCCAGTATTCTTTTTTTTGTTGTTTTGTTTTTTTTGTGTGTTTTTTTTTGTTGTTGTTCTTTGGTCCACGTGGGCCTCCCATCTCAGTGGCCTCTATCACTGCAGAGCACCGGCTCTGGGTGCATGTGCTCCAGAGCTCCAGCTTGGTAGTTGGACACGTGGGTCCAGCCGCTCCGCGGCACGTGGGATCTTCCCAGGCCAGGGATCAAACCAGCGCCCCTTGCACTGCAAGGCAATGTCCTTACCCTCTGGACCACCAGGGAAGCCCTCACTCCAGTATTCTTGCCTGGAGAATCCCATGAACAGAGGAGCCTGGTGGGCTATAGTCCTTGGGGTCGCAAAGAGTCAGACACGACTAAATGACTAAGCACAGCCATAACATGTGAGGTGATGGAAAGTTCATTAACTTTCACAAGTATATGTATATCAAATCATCACACATACTTTATTTTATAATTTTATTTGTCAATTATATATCAATGAATAAAAATGCAAATTGAACTAAATGAAGATTTTTTTATATAAATCTGTTTTCATTTTCTTTGTGATCAGCCATATCCCACAACACTCAGATCTCATTTCTTATTGTTAAAAGATGTTGACTGTGTACCTGGAGTACTTAAATTTTGCCATTTGTGGTATGTCTCCATTACAAAATTTCTCATTTTTCATTCTTTTCAGAATGTAGTTAGAAATTGAAAGACAGCATATACAATTCTTGCTGGTATCTTCCTCCATCTTGACTTTCATTGATGTGAAAGCCTGTAAGATGAATAAAGTCTTAGGCTCTTGTACATAATATGGTCACCATAGTTGATAACACTGTATTGTACAGTTGTAATTTGTTAGTGAATATAACATAAATGTTAAGTGGTCTCACACAGATTTATGTTATATAGGGAAATATGTGAAGTGGGGCTTCCCTGGTAGTTTAGCTGATAAAGAATCTGCTTGCAATGCAGGAGACCCTGGTTTGATTCCTGGGTCAGAAAGATCCCCTGGAAAGGGGACAGACTACCTATTCCAGTATTCTTGGGCTTCCCTTCTGTCTCAGATAGAAAAGAATCCGCCTGCAATGATGAAGATCTGTGTTGGGAAGATCCTCTGGAGACGGGCATGGCAACCCACTCCAGTATTCTTTTTTGTTGTTTTGTTTTTTTTGTGTGTTTTTTTTTGTTGTTGTTCTTTGGTCCACGTGGGCCTCCCATCTCAGTGGCCTCTATCACTGCAGAGCACCGGCTCTGGGTGCATGTGCTCCAGAGCTCCAGCTTGGTAGTTGGACACGTGGGTCCAGCCGCTCCGCGGCACGTGGGATCTTCCCAGGCCAGGGATCAAACCAGCGCCCCTTGCACTGCAAGGCAATGTCCTTACCCTCTGGACCACCAGGGAAGCCCTCACTCCAGTATTCTTGCCTGGAGAATCCCCATGAACAGAGGAGCCTGGTGGGCTATAGTCCTTGGGGTCGCAAAGAGTCAGACACGACTAAATGACTAAGCACAGCCATAACATGTGAGGTGATGGAAAGTTCATTAACTTTCACAAGTATATGTATATCAAATCATCACACATACTTTATTTTATAATTTTATTTGTCAATTATATATCAATGAATAAAAATGCAAATTGAACTAAATGAAGATTTTTTTATATAAATCTGTTTTCATTTTCTTTGTGATCAGCCATATCCCACAACACTCAGATCTCATTTCTTATTGTTAAAAGATGTTGACTGTGTACCTGGAGTACTTAAATTTTGCCATTTGTGGTATGTCTCCATTACAAAATTTCTCATTTTTTCATTCTTTCCTTTGATGTTATATCTGAGGAAAGAATGTCTCTGTGTGGAAGAAGTTCCAATGTTGATATATCCATGAGTACCCTGGTTCCGGAACAGTTGGAATAGTTGAGATTACAGATGCTTCCTATTTGGAATGTTCATTTAGATTCCCTACAATTAGCCAGTAGCACAGGCCCCAGAGAAATTATGCTCAGTTTTGTACTAGAAAGGTGAAACATAAACACAATTGATTGTTACATTCTACATTGTTTTTGAAATTATGAATTTTATTGCTTTGACAGAGAAGGCCACTCTTTTACCTGAGCTTCTCTGACCTCCTCCTGGGGATATTCTGGCTCACTGAGACACTTCTCTATGGAACATCAGCAGCCAATAAGGACATTGTCTGCTATAACTTGCAAGCAGTTGGACAAGTGAGTGCTACTAGACTGTGATGGCACCTTGCAAAAAAGGCACATTCTGATCTAAATAAGAGAAGACAGTCCATCCTAAGAAGTGGGACCCTTCTGTTTATTGCTTCACTTTGAAATAATACTTTTTATTGCTTTTCCGTATTATAAAACTACTTATTATGGAAAATTTGGAAAATAACAGAGAAGCAAAAGGATAATTAAATCACTGAGATATAATTACTCTTTAATATTTTATGTATATTATATATTTTCAATCTTCTTCTCTATAGGTATATGCATTTTTGAGCAAATAAAATAACATATTAATACTTTTTTATAATCTGCTTTTATTATTTAACATACTCTGACCATATTTCCATATAATGGAATATATTTCTACATCTTTTGAGATTACGGCATTTTTATTATATTAATATAGTAAACATTGACTTTAGAAATGCTATATATGATTATATGTAAGTTATATATTTTTCATAGATTTTATCAATGTATTAACCCACATGGTGCTATCAGTATATAATGATTCTGAGACTTGTGATGTGAAAAAAGTAGAGGTTAATATGCAGTATATACTCACTGCTGGTTACTTCCTCTGGGATTTGTTGCTAGAGGGGAAATTTGTTATAATTTAGTAGGAAAATACTAATATGTAATTAGTGGTATGAAATCCAAGTACTAATAATATGTTACCTATCTCGTGTGAATTTAAGTATCTTAGAGACATACTTTACTCAGTTCTCCTAATAACCTCATAAATAGAGTTAAGGTGTATTTTCTCAGATAATAATAAGCAATTATATTTTAATATTATAGTCTTTGTTGTTGTTCAGTTGTTCCGTATTGTCTGACTCTTTGTGACCCCATGGACTGCAGCACACAAGACTTCCCTGTCCTTCACCATCTCCTGGAGATTGCTCAAACTCATGTCCATTGACTCAGTGATGCCATCCAGCCATCTCGTCCTCTGTTATCCCCTTCTCCTTCTGCGTTCTATTTTTCCTAGCATCAGGGTCTTCTCCAATGAGTCGTCACTTCACATCAGGTGGCCAAAGTATTGCAGCTTCAGCTTCAGCATCAGTCCTTCCGACTGCTTATTCAACGTTGGGTTCCTTTAGGATGGACTGGTTTGATCTCTTTGCAGTTTAAGGGATTGTCAAGAATCTTCTCCAGCGCCACAATTCAAAAGCATCAATTCTTTGGTGCTCAGCTTTCCTTATGGTCCAGCTGTCACATCCATACACAAATATTGGAAAAACCATAGCTTTGAGTATGTTGGATCTTTGTCGGCAAAGTGATATCTCTGCTTTTTATTGCACTGTCTAGGCTTAACATAACTTTCCTTCTAAGGAACAAGCATCTTTTAATTTCATGGGTGCAGTCACCATCCACAGTGATTTTGGAGCCCAAGAAAATAAACTTTGTCACTGTTTTCATTGTTTGCCCATCTGTTTGCCATGAACTGGTGGGACCAGATGCCATGATTTTAGTTTTTTGAATGTTGAGTTTTAAGCCAGCTGTTTCGCTCTCCTCTTTCACTTTCATTAAGAGACTCTTTAGTTCCTCTTTGCTTTCTGCCGTAAGGGTGGTGTCATCTGCATATCTGTGTTTATTGGTGTATCTCCTGGCAATTTTGATTCCAGCTTGCGCTTCATCCAGCCCAGCATTTCACATGATATACTCTGAATAGAAGTTAAGTAAGCAAGGCAACAGTATACAGCCTTGACGTACTCCTTTCCCAATTCGGAACCAGTCCATTGTTCCATGTCTGGTTCTGACACTACTTGTCCTGCATACAGGTTTCTCAGGAGACAAACGTATTCCACCAATTTAAAATTATTTCTCAGTTCTCCTAATAATAAAATAGGGGCAATTAAAAATTTTAATTTTATAGTCTTTGTTGTTGTTCAGTTGTTCCGTATTGTCTGACTCTTTGTGACCCCATGGACTGCAGCACACAAGACTTCCCTGTCCTTCACCATCTCCTGGAGATTGCTCAAACTCATGTCCATTGACTCAGTGATGCCATCCAGCCATCTCGTCCTCTGTTATCCCCTTCTCCTTCTGCGTTCTATTTTTCCTAGCATCAGGGTCTTCTCCAATGAGTCGTCACTTCACATCAGGTGGCCAAAGTATTGCAGCTTCAGCTTCAGCATCAGTCCTTCCGACTGCTTATTCAACGTTGGGTTCCTTTAGGATGGACTGGTTTGATCTCTTTGCAGTTTAAGGGATTGTCAAGAATCTTCTCCAGCGCCACAATTCAAAAGCATCAATTCTTTGGTGCTCAGCTTTCCTTATGGTCCAGCTGTCACATCCATACACAAATATTGGAAAAACCATAGCTTTGAGTATGTTGGATCTTTGTCGGCAAAGTGATATCTCTGCTTTTATTGCACTGTCTAGGCTTAACATAACCTTCCTTCTAAGGAACAAGCATCTTTTAATTTCATGGGTGCAGTCACCATCCACAGTGATTTTGGAGCCCAAGAAAATAAACTTTGTCACTGTTTTCATTGTTTGCCCATCTGTTTGCCATGAACTGGTGGGACCAGATGCCATGATTTTAGTTTTTTGAATGTTGAGTTTTAAGCCAGCTGTTTCGCTCTCCTCTTTCACTTTCATTAAGAGACTCTTTAGTTCCTCTTTGCTTTCTGCCGTAAGGGTGGTGTCATCTGCATATCTGTGTTTATTGGTGTATCTCCTGGCAATTTTGATTCCAGCTTGCGCTTCATCCAGCCCAGCATTTCACATGATATACTCTGAATAGAAGTTAAGTAAGCAAGGCAACAGTATACAGCCTTGACGTACTCCTTTCCCAATTCGGAACCAGTCCATTGTTCCATGTCTGGTTCTGACACTACTTGTCCTGCATACAGGTTTCTCAGGAGACAGGTAAGGTGGTCTGGTATTCCCACCTCATTAAGAATTTTCCACAGTTTGTTGTGATCCACACAAAGGCTTTAGCATAGTCCATGAAGTAGAGTAGGTATTTTTTCTCTTGCTTTTTCTATGATCCAGTGGATATTGGCAATTTGATCTTTGGCTCCTCTGCTTTTTCTGAGTCTAGTACATCTGTGTACTGGTACTGTTTACTGTACTGGTACTGTTTCTTGTACTGTTGAAGCCTAGCTTGAAGGATTTTGAGCATTATCTCCCCTCCCTCGCCCCAAATATCTGCATTGGAATCCTGGACCTGATTAACTTTCTAACCTTAGGCAAGTATGTAATCTTTCAGAAATTCAGTCTCCTAAATCTATAAAATTGTCATCAATGCTACTTACCTTGTGTTTGGCACAGATGTGATTAATGTTACTTTAATTTTTTGAACTTTATTGAGCTATGTATTAAAAAACTACATATAAACTATACATTTTTAACATATGTATGAAATCATCACCACAATCAAGATAATAAACATTCCTATTTCTGTCACCCCCCTAAATTTATTACAAATTTTTTTCCCTTTACTTCATTGGAATATGAAGTATAACAGTACATTGTAAGTAGTTGCTTTTAAAAATACTAGTTGGAAGTTTCCAATATCCGGTATTGATACTGATGGCATTTGATGAAGTTGGTATTTGCTGATTGTTTTCTTTTCTTTATATATAGAGTGTAATTAAAGTCTCATCTTTATGCAGTGGTTCAGATCTCAGTCTGATTCTTTAAGCCTTGGCTGTGCTGGTTTTTGGACTGTCAAAAACCATGGTGCAAGGATTAAACTGAGACTTGTATGGAATCACAGAATCTTTAGTCCTTGCTTTCTGCCGTAAGGGTGGTGTCATCTGCATATCTGTGTTTATTGGTGTATCTCCTGGCAATTTTGATTCCAGCTTGCGCTTCATCCAGCCCAGCATTTCACATGATATACTCTGAATAGAAGTTAAGTAAGCAAGGCAACAGTATACAGCCTTGACGTACTCCTTTCCCAATTCGGAACCAGTCCATTGTTCCATGTCTGGTTCTGACACTACTTGTCCTGCATACAGGTTTCTCAGGAGACAGGTAAGGTGGTCTGGTATTCCCACCTCATTAAGAATTTTCCACAGTTTGTTGTGATCCACACAAAGGCTTTAGCATAGTCCATGAAGTAGAGTAGGTATTTTTTTTTCTCTTGCTTTTTCTATGATCCAGTGGATATTGGCAATTTGATCTTTGGCTCCTCTGCTTTTTCTGAGTCTAGTACATCTGTGTACTGGTACTGTTTACTGTACTGGTACTGTTTCTTGTACTGTTGAAGCCTAGCTTGAAGGATTTTGAGCATTATCTCCCCTCCCTCGCCCCAAATATCTGCATTGGAATCCTGGACCTGATTAACTTTCTAACCTTAGGCAAGTATGTAATCTTTCAGAAATTCAGTCTCCTAAATCTATAAAATTGTCATCAATGCTACTTACCTTGTGTTTGGCACAGATGTGATTAATGTTACTTTAATTTTTTGAACTTTATTGAGCTATGTATTAAAAAACTACATATAAACTATACATTTTTAACATATGTATGAAATCATCACCACAATCAAGATAATAAACATTCCTATTTCTGTCACCCCCCTAAATTTATTACAAATTTTTTTCCCTTTACTTCATTGGAATATGAAGTATAACAGTACATTGTAAGTAGTTGCTTTTAAAAATACTAGTTGGAAGTTTCCAATATCCGGTATTGATACTGATGGCATTTGATGAAGTTGGTATTTGCTGATTGTTTTCTTTTCTTTATATATAGAGTGTAATTAAAGTCTCATCTTTATGCAGTGGTTCAGATCTCAGTCTGATTCTTTAAGCCTTGGCTGTGCTGGTTTTTGGACTGTCAAAAACCATGGTGCAAGGATTAAACTGAGACTTGTATGGAATCACAGAATCAGGGTATCCTCTTTTCTGGCTCTATCATTTCTGGGATTCTCATCATAGTTTTCCATACCTTCCTGCCTGAATGAAGCCCTTCTCTGGCTTCTGTAGCCTAAAGGATGCATGTCTGTTAGAGTTTGAGGTTCCTACATTGAACAGCATCATGATTGGGGTACCCATTTGAAGTAAAACTGAGAGAGAGAAAAAGTTTGGAAAACTTACTTTGTGCAGTTCACTTCTTCACATTTGACTCCCTTCTGTAATCTACTTGCCTTTGTTTTCTTCTCAGAGTCCTCAAGTAGTTGATTTTTATATCTTTACCAGAGTTTTTGTTTGTAATCAGTGGAAGGAATGGGCTATAGAGAGCTTAAACTCAATAACTTATTTATTTAATGAGTTGTAGTTTTCGAAATTGTGGTAAAACATATAGAACGTAAAATTTTTCATTTAACCATTAAATTTTTTTAAGTTGTGGTTAAAATACATAACAAAATTTAGCATTCTAGCTACTTTTTTTTTTTTTTTTGACTATTCCAGGTTTTCACTGCTGCCACAGGCTCTTCTCTAGTTGCAGGCAGTAGGGTCTGCTCTCTAGTTGAGGTGACTTATCTCATTGTGGAGCTCGGGCTCTAGGGCACACAGGCTTCAGGAGTTGCGGCACATGGGCTCAATAGTTGCAGCTCTGAGGCACTAGAGCACAGGCTCCATAGTTGTGACTCACGGGCTTAGTTGCTCCACAGCATGTGGGATCTTCCCAGACCAGGGATTGAACCGTGCCTCCTGCATTGGCAGGTGAACTCTTTACCACTGAGCTACCAGGGAAGCCCCCATTCTAGCTACTTTTTTTTTTTTTTTAGATTTATTTATTTATTTATCTTGGGCAAGGGTCGGGTTGGGGAGGGAGGGGAGTGGGCGAGCCGCTTCTATTGGTCTTTAATTTCTCCATTTTCATCCATCTTTGTTCTTTGGCTCCTGTGGGCCTCCCATCGCAGTGGCGTCTGTCGCTGCAGAACTCCGGCTCGGTGATTGGACACATCGGTCCAGCCGCTCCGTGGCACGTGGGATTTTCCCAGGCCAGGGATCAAACTGGCGCCCCTTGCACTGCAAGGTGTTGTCATTACCCACTGGGCCACCAGGGGAAGCCCTCTAGCTACTTTTAAGTATACAGTTCAGCAGCATATATTCACATTGTTGTGTAACTATTGCCACTATTCACCTCCAGAAATTTTTATTACCCCAGACTGAAACTCTGTATCCTTAAGACAATACCTCTCCATTTCTTTTACCTTCCAGCCTCTGGTAACCACCATTTTGCTTTGTGTCCCTATGAATTTAACTACTCTGGGTACTTCATGTGTGTGCTGAGTTGCTTCAGTTGTGTCCAGCTCTTTGCAATCCCATGGACTATAATCCACCAGGCTCTTCTGTCCCTGGGATTCTCCTGGCAAGAATACTGAAGTGGGTTGCCATCCCCTCCTCCAGGGGATCTTCCCAACCCGGGACTGAACACATTTCTCTCTGTCTCCTGTGTTGGCAGCTGGGTTCTTTATTACTAGCATCACCTGGGAAGCCCTGGGTACCTAGTATCAGTAGAATAATACAGTATTTGACCTTTCGTGTTAGCTTGTTTCACTGAGCTTAATGTCTTCATGGTTTATCTGTTGTTGCATGTGTCAGAACTTCCTTTTTTTTTGATTAAGCTATAATTGATATATAATGTTTTATTAGTTTCAGGTGTATAGCATACATAGTGTTTCACTTTTTAATAGATTATACTCTGTTTAAAATTATTGTAAAATATTGGCTATATTCTCTGTGCTGTATAATATATCTTTGTATCTTTTTATTATACATAGTAGGTTTTACCTGTTCATCTCCTACCCATTTCTTACTACTCCCCCATCCCTTTTCCCACTGGTAGCCAACAAGTAGTTACAGTCCATAGAGTCAGACATGACTGAAGCAACTTAGCACAACCACTTGTTTTTTCAGTGAGTTTGCTTCTGTTTTGTTATATTTATTTGTTTTATTTTTTGGATTCCACATGTAGGTAATAACATAGTATTTCTTTTTCTCTGACTTATTTCACTAAGCATAATACTCTCTGGTTCCATCCATTTAGGTATAAATGTCGAATTTTAATTTTTTTATGGCTGAGTAATACTCTATTGTGTATATATATATATACCACATATTTTGTTTCTATTCATCTGTTGATGGGTTTCTTCCATATCTTGATTATTTTAAATAATGGTGCTATGAAGATTGGGGTTTGAAATTGTCTTTTCAAATTAATGTTTTCTTTTTCTTTGGATATATATACTCAAGAGTAGAATTTCTGGATCATACTGTTTTCCATAATGGCTGAACCAGTTTACATCCCCAACTGTATTAGAGTTCTCCTTTTTTCCACATTCTTACCAGCAGTTGTTATTGGTAATTATTTTGGCAATATCCATTCTGACAGGTGTGAGACAATATTTCACTGTGGTTTTTATTAGCATTATCCTGAGAATTAGCAACATTGAACATTTTTTTGCATGCCTGTTGGCCATCTGTATATCTTCTTTAGAAAAATGACTATGTCTTCTGCCCATTTTATTTTTACCAATTTTAAAATTTGGTTGTTTGACTTTTTTGGTACTGAGTTGTATGAGCTGTTCCATAGCTCCTTATTGAATATATTATTTGCAAATATTTTCTCCTATTCCATAGTTTGTCTTTTCATTTTGTCAGTGGTTTTCTTTGCTGTGTAAAAGCTTTTAAGTTTAATTAGATCTCATTTGTTTATTTTGCTTTTGTTTCCTTTGCATAAGGAGACATCCTAAAAAATATTTCTGTGTCAGAGTATTCTGCCTATGTTTTCTTCTAAGAGTTTTATGGTTTCCTGTCCTACATTTGGGTCTTTGATCCATTTTGAGTTTTTTTGGGGGGGCGGGTTAGGGAGGGAGGAGAGCAGGCGGGCCACTTCTGTTGGTCTTTCATTTATCTATTTTCATCCATCTTTGTTCTTTGGCCCGTGTGGGCCTCCCATCACAGTGGCCTCTGTTGTCGCAGAGCGCCGGCGCCAGGGCTCCGGCTCGGTAATTGGACACATGGGTCCAGCCGCTCTGCGGCATGTGGGATCTTCCCAGTCCAGGGATTGAACCAGCGCCCCTTGCACTGCAAGGCGGTGTCCTTACCCACTGGACCACCAGGGAAGCCCCTTGAGTTTATTTTTGTATATGGTATTATCGTTCTTGTTGTTTGGTTGCTAAGTAATGTCCAATTTTTTGTGACCCCATGGACTGTAGCACACCAGGCTCCTCTGTCCATGGGCAAAAATACTGGAGTGGGTCACCCTTTCCTTCTCCAGGGATCTTCCCAACTCAGGTATCAAACTTACATCTGCTGCATGGCAGGCTGATTTTTAACCACTTAAGCCACTAGGGAAGCACTATATGGTATGATACAATGTTTTAAATTTGTTCTGTTACACTAACTGTCCAGTTTTCTGAGCAATACTTACTGAAGAGTGTCTTTTACCATTGTTTATTTTTGCTTCTTTTGATAGATTAATTGACCATATGTATGTGGTTAATTTCTGGGCTTACTGTTCTATTTCTGTGTGCCTATTTTTGTGCCAGTACCGTACTGGTTTTTTGGGGGGGTGGGGTGGGGGCGGTGGGCCGCTTCTATTGGTCTTTCATTTGTCTATTTTTCATCCATCTTTGTTCTTTGGCCCATGTGGGCCTCCCATCGCGGTGGCCTCTGTTGTCACAGAGCACCGGCTCCGGGCACATGTGCTCCAGAGCTCCAGCTCAGCAATTGGACACATCGGTCCAGCTGCTCCACGGCACGTGGGATCTTCCCAGGCCAGGGATTGAACCGGCGCCCCTTGCACTGCAAGGCGGTGTCCTTACCCACTGGACCACCAGGGAAGTCCTAGTACCATACTGTTTTGATGACTTACCTTTGTACTGTTGTCTGAAGTCAGGGAAGGGGATGCCTCTAGGTTTGTTCTTTTTTCTCAAGTCTGCTTTGGCTCTTTTGGGTCTTCTGTGATTCCATATAAATTTTAGGGTTATTTGTTCTAGTACTCCTAGGTGTTTTAATAGAGATTGCACTGAGTCTGCTGATTGCTTTGAATACCATGGACATTTTAATAATACTAATTCTTCCAGTTCATGAACATGGTGTATCTTTCCATTTCTTTTTATCAGCTGAAATTTTCGTGTTTTTTTTGGTCTTTCCTTTTTTTTTAAATTCTTTATTTTAAGATTTTATAGAGTTTTGTCCTTACCCACTGGACCACCAGGGAAGCCCCTTGAGTTTATTTTTGTATATGGTATTATCGTTCTTGTTGTTTGGTTGCTAAGTAATGTCCAATTTTTTGTGACCCCATGGACTGTAGCACACCAGGCTCCTCTGTCCATGGGCAAAAATACTGGAGTGGGTCACCCTTTCCTTCTCCAGGGATCTTCCCAACTCAGGTATCAAACTTACATCTGCTGCATGGCAGGCTGATTTTTAACCACTTAAGCCACTAGGGAAGCACTATATGGTATGATACAATGTTTTAAATTTGTTCTGTTACACTAACTGTCCAGTTTTCTGAGCAATACTTACTGAAGAGTGTCTTTTACCATTGTTTATTTTTGCTTCTTTTGATAGATTAATTGACCATATGTATGTGGTTAATTTCTGGGCTTACTGTTCTATTTCTGTGTGCCTATTTTTGTGCCAGTACCGTACTGGTTTTTTGGGGGGGTGGGGTGGGGGCGGTGGGCCGCTTCTATTGGTCTTTCATTTGTCTATTTTTCATCCATCTTTGTTCTTTGGCCCATGTGGGCCTCCCATCGCGGTGGCCTCTGTTGTCACAGAGCACCGGCTCCGGGCACATGTGCTCCAGAGCTCCAGCTCAGCAATTGGACACATCGGTCCAGCTGCTCCACGGCACGTGGGATCTTCCCAGGCCAGGGATTGAACCGGCGCCCCTTGCACTGCAAGGCGGTGTCCTTACCCACTGGACCACCAGGGAAGTCCTAGTACCATACTGTTTTGATGACTTACCTTTGTACTGTTGTCTGAAGTCAGGGAAGGGGATGCCTCTAGGTTTGTTCTTTTTTCTCAAGTCTGCTTTGGCTCTTTTGGGTCTTCTGTGATTCCATATAAATTTTAGGGTTATTTGTTCTAGTACTCCTAGGTGTTTTAATAGAGATTGCACTGAGTCTGCTGATTGCTTTGAATACCATGGACATTTTAATAATACTAATTCTTCCAGTTCATGAACATGGTGTATCTTTCCATTTCTTTTTATCAGCTGAAATTTTCGTGTTTTTTTTGGTCTTTCCTTTTTTTTTAAATTCTTTATTTTAAAGATTTTACAGAGTTTTGTTGTTCACCAACATGTATGTTCCCAGATCATTCATATGCATATCCCTGGACCCTCCCCCCACCCAGCTCCCCCACTCCCACCCCTCCAGATCATCGCCCCAAGTGATTGTAGGTACTCCTATTCCCTTAGCACAATGACAATAGCTATCTTTTCCACACATGACAGTATAGGTTTCCATGTTACTGTCTCCATGCCTCCCCCTCCCTATTTCTTCCCCACAATGTCCATATGTCTATGCTCTGTCTGTTTGTTTCCATGAGTTCACTGCGTGTGTTATCGAGACCATCCTGCTGGTTCGTTGCAATCTTGTCAGCTCTTTGATGTTGTTACAGATCAGAAAAGTACTTTATTCATGTTTAGTTTTTTTGAATGGAAAGTTTGGTTCAGATAGCCCAGGCTTTCATTATTAGAAATGGGAATTCTTCTGTCCTTTATTTTTAAAGTTTTTATTGGAGTATAGGTGATTTACAGTGTTGTGTTTCAGATATACAGTAAAGTGAATTTGTTGTACTAAACAAATATCTACTCTTTTTTATTTTCCCATGCAGGCCATTGAATAGAGTTCCCTGTGCTATACAGTTGGTCCTTACTAGTTACCTATTTTATATATAATAGTGTGTATATGTCATTCCCATCCTCACAATCTATCCCTCCCCATCCCTCATCCCCTGGTAACCATAAGTTTGTTTTCTACATCTGTGATTTTGCTTCTGTTTCGTAAATACATTTATTTGTACCCTTTTGATGTCATTTTCAATTAAAAAGTGAAATAGAAAAAGATTCTATGATATCCTCATAAAAGCAGAACAGTTGAGTAAGAGGAGGTGGATAATGTTGTGGTTCCCCAGAACAATCAAAAGGATAAAACAAGGAAACTGGGACATAATTTAGGTAGGCCTGGGTTGACTTCTCAGAGTTGGCCTGGTTTTGCATTGTATGGTTATCAGGTGGTAAGTTACTACTAGACCAGTGTGTAGGATTCTTACAGTAAAAAATAATGCAATGTATTGAAAGAAGCCATAGTGGGACAGTTATGATGGGTTGTTTTGATTTTCACCTAGGTATTGTACATTTCCTCATTTTTCTACACCGTCAATTATATCTGGTATCTGTACAAAGAACTGAGGATGAAACCTATCCAGAGTGCACAGAGCCCAAAAGTTTTATTCAGAGCTATAGTTAAGAAGAGTATGCTAAAACAAATCCACATATTCCTTAGCCCCCAATAAACCAAAAAAAGCTATCTTTTCCACACATGACAGTATAGGTTTCCATGTTACTGTCTCCATGCCTCCCCCTCCCTATTTCTTCCCCACAATGTCCATATGTCTATGCTCTGTCTGTTTGTTTCCATGAGTTCACTGCGTGTGTTATCGAGACCATCCTGCTGGTTCGTTGCAATCTTGTCAGCTCTTTGATGTTGTTACAGATCAGAAAAGTACTTTATTCATGTTTAGTTTTTTTGAATGGAAAGTTTGGTTCAGATAGCCCAGGCTTTCATTATTAGAAATGGGAATTCTTCTGTCCTTTATTTTTAAAGTTTTTATTGGAGTATAGGTGATTTACAGTGTTGTGTTTCAGATATACAGTAAAGTGAATTTGTTGTACTAAACAAATATCTACTCTTTTTTATTTTCCCATGCAGGCCATTGAATAGAGTTCCCTGTGCTATACAGTTGGTCCTTACTAGTTACCTATTTTATATATAATAGTGTGTATATGTCATTCCCATCCTCACAATCTATCCCTCCCCATCCCTCATCCCCTGGTAACCATAAGTTTGTTTTCTACATCTGTGATTTTGCTTCTGTTTCGTAAATACATTTATTTGTACCCTTTTGATGTCATTTTCAATTAAAAAGTGAAATAGAAAAAGATTCTATGATATCCTCATAAAAGCAGAACAGTTGAGTAAGAGGAGGTGGATAATGTTGTGGTTCCCCAGAACAATCAAAAGGATAAAACAAGGAAACTGGGACATAATTTAGGTAGGCCTGGGTTGACTTCTCAGAGTTGGCCTGGTTTTGCATTGTATGGTTATCAGGTGGTAAGTTACTACTAGACCAGTGTGTAGGATTCTTACAGTAAAAAATAATGCAATGTATTGAAAGAAGCCATAGTGGGACAGTTATGATGGGTTGTTTTGATTTTCACCTAGGTATTGTACATTTCCTCATTTTTCTACACCGTCAATTATATCTGGTATCTGTACAAAGAACTGAGGATGAAACCTATCCAGAGTGCACAGAGCACATTTCCACTGGTAAGTTTTATTCAGAGCTATAGTTAAGAAGAGTATGCTAAAACAAATCCACATATCCTTGACAAACAATTTAGCATTCAGCACTGCCTAGGTGAATTCATGAGAGTTAATAAGAGAAAACTCATGGAATCTCCAAACTGTTGATGTGATGTCTCTTCTCTTTTGCCACCTTGACTACTGCCGCCACCAGCACCACCACTGACTAGAACAAGAACAAGATTTGATTATAGGAAACATTATTTACGGTACTGCCAGTCCTGTCTGGTTCCTTTCAGTAAGGGAAATCCTTCTTAGCTCAATGCCAATCCATCATTGCTGTTAAAGAAAAAGATCATGCAGAACAGTTAGGGAAAATGCTAAGCTAGCTAACATGGGATTTGGGCTATTGGAATTGGAAAAGGAGAATGTTCTACTATGAATTATTTCATTGGTGTGTGTGGGTAACACATACTGGTTTGCAGAAGGACAGAGGAATAAATATGTGGTAATCAGAAAAACAGATGGATCCAGGAAGCAACTCTTTCCTTCTTTGATTCACAGAAGGGTTTTAGATATTGTCTAGCATTACAGAAAGAGAGGAGACACCAATATAAGTCAATAAGTCAATATACTTATTCTTTTTGTATATATGTATCTTACATATATCACATAATTCACTTATTTCATTGTATAGTTCAGTGCTTTTAAAAGTAAACTTAACAGGTTGTAAAATTATCATCGTAAATCAGCTTCAGAATATTTTCTTCACTCCAGTAAAATCCTTCGTGCACATTTACTGTTAATTGGTTTTCCATGCCTTGTGCTTGTTATTTAGTCACTAAGATGTGTCCATCTCATAACCCTGCCTCAGGCAGCTACTAATATACTTTCTGTCTTTGTAGATTTTCAATTTTGGGACATTTCATACAGATATTTTATATATTGTACAAAATATCTTGGTATCTGGTTTATTTTATTTAACATAATGCTTTTGAATTTCATTCATTGTATTGTATATAAGTAATTCATTCCTTTGTATTGCTAAATAATATTCCATCAGATAGTACACTTATCTCCTTATTTCTCATTCTTTCAGTAAATCACAGTGATTTAGCAGAATACATTTTTATGTTGTTAGCAATGTTCATTTTTTAACTGTCTATATATTTATAATCTTACTATGCATTATATATTCCAGTCCTTTTATTTTTGTAGTATCCATTCTGATGTGGATTTTTGAAGGAGAATTTTTGTTCAGGAGCACCATGGAGTAAATGAATATGGAAATCCTCCCAGAATACTTTTTCCAGAACCTACAGATCAGTTCTAAAACAAATGAAAGTGGTATACTCTCATGCACATAATTAAACTCAGCAAACATTTGTTGAGTAAATGGTATTATAGCATTGTGAAAAGAGCTTTTGAAAGTCAATTAGGAGATCTGTCCTCTTGACCCAGTTCTATCATTTATCTCCTTTATGACCTCGAATACATCGTGTTTTTTATTTGGGCCTCAACTTTTCATCATAAAAATGATGGAAAACTTCCCTCATGATCCAGTGGTTAAGAATCCAACTTTCAACTTTCAGGGGACGTGGGCTCTTACTTTTATATAAGTCTTATATTCAAAGTTCTTTTTTGATTCTTTCTTCTTATACTAACTGTGGTTTCTGCTGGTCATCTTATACATAGACTTTTACTCTGCCCAGAATGTCTGAAAAGTCTATACCTCTTTGATCTAAAAGAGGAGAGGATTGAGCAGTTAATAGAAGATGAAGGTTTACCGTGTCATTTCATGTTTTCCTTTCTTCTTAAGAGAATTTGTTGTGGTATCCAAATCTTATATTAAGCTACTTCCAGCCTCTTTGTGGCTACTTTTGTACTTCTTATCATACTATAATGCACATAAAATTCTCTTCTCTTCAGTACTAAGGAACTATCTATTTCATTGACTTTTATTACAAATGTTGTTTAACTGAATTGATACAAATCTGCTGTTCGGAATTTTTGTACTATCATATAGTAAGTGATGACCTGGTCTTTATTATAATATGATTGGCAATATTCTAAGACATTACTCACATTTATTCTTTTCATAGGTTATAGATTATACCTATCGAGTTGGTCAAGTAGCCATTATTTTGTCCAGGTAAGGTTTTTTCCTTCCTAGTATGGTGTAGACTCTCATTCATGGATCTATGTGAGAGCAATTAAGAGGGAAGTGCTCTTATTTTCATTGATTCTGTCACAGCGTCACTGACTCATTGGACATATACTTGAGCAAACTCAGGAGATGGTAATGAACAGAGAGGCCTGGTGTGTTGCAGTTCATGGGGTTGCAAAGAGGCAGACTCAACTTAGTGACTGAACAGCAGCAACTTTTACTCCTAGATCTTTTTCTCTTACAGGGATATATTTAGCTAGAATACTTTTCCAGAACCTACAGATCAGTTCCAAAACAAATGAAAGTGGTATACTCTCATGCACATAATTAAACTCAGCAAACATTTGTTGAGTAAATGGTATTATAGCATTGTGAAAAGAGCTTTTGAAAGTCAATTAGGAGATCTGTCCTCTTGACCCAGTTCTATCATTTATCTCCTTTATGACCTCGAATACATCGTGTTTTTTATTTGGGCCTCAACTTTTCATCATAAAAATGATGGAAAACTTCCCTCATGATCCAGTGGTTAAGAATCCAACTTTCAACTTTCAGGGGACGTGGGCTCTTACTTTTATATAAGTCTTATATTCAAAGTTCTTTTTTGATTCTTTCTTCTTATACTAACTGTGGTTTCTGCTGGTCATCTTATACATAGACTTTTACTCTGCCCAGAATGTCTGAAAAGTCTATACCTCTTTGATCTAAAAGAGGAGAGGATTGAGCAGTTAATAGAAGATGAAGGTTTACCGTGTCATTTCATGTTTTCCTTTCTTCTTAAGAGAATTTGTTGTGGTATCCAAATCTTATATTAAGCTACTTCCAGCCTCTTTGTGGCTACTTTTGTACTTCTTATCATACTATAATGCACATAAAATTCTCTTCTCTTCAGTACTAAGGAACTATCTATTTCATTGACTTTTATTACAAATGTTGTTTAACTGAATTGATACAAATCTGCTGTTCGGAATTTTTGTACTATCATATAGTAAGTGATGACCTGGTCTTTATTATAATATGATTGGCAATATTCTAAGACATTACTCACATTTATTCTTTTCATAGGTTATAGATTATACCTATCGAGTTGGTCAAGTAGCCATTATTTTGTCCAGGTAAGGTTTTTTCCTTCCTAGTATGGTGTAGACTCTCATTCATGGATCTATGTGAGAGCAATTAAGAGGGAAGTGCTCTTATTTTCATTGATTCTGTCACAGCGTCACTGACTCATTGGACATATACTTGAGCAAACTCAGGGAGATGGTAATGAACAGAGAGGCCTGGTGTGTTGCAGTTCATGGGGTTGCAAAGAGGCAGACACAACTTAGTGACTGAACAGCAGCAACTTTTACTCCTAGATCTTTTTCTCTTACAGGGATATATTTAGCTAGATAAATAATTGTTTGGTTAAAGCTATGCTTCGGCAAAATTCTCAGGAAACAGATCACAGAGCTCCTTGGTAGATTTTTCATTTCATTTTGACCCACTTGGTTTTTTCATCTGATCGTACAGCTCCCAGAGTGCATACTTAGTTTCTCGGACATGTCCAACTCTTTGTGACACCATAGACTATAACCTGCCAGCCTCCTCTATCCATGGAATTTTCCAAGCAAGAATACTAGAGGTGGTTGCCATTTCCTGTTCCAGGGGATCATTCCAACCCAGAGACTGCATCCTCATCTCTTACAGCTTCTGCCTTAGCAGATAAATTCTTTACCACCACATGACCTGGGAAGCCCACAACTCCCAGAGACTTTCTGTGAAAATCTAATAGGGTTTATTGACAGTATAAAATGCATTTACTGCTTCATTTCATGAGGAACCTGAAAATAAAGTATATTTAGAGTTTTTGAGGTATTTTTCTTGAAGAAATTATATGTGTGTATTTTCGTGGATAGTGCATAGGTAATGGAGTTGGAAGAAGGACAGGAGGCTATTTTGCAAAGGGAAAAAGACATAAAAAAGTCTGAATATTAGGGTGACAAGATTTATTCCTCGCAGTTTGATACCTCTACTGTTGATGATACCTGTATTCTGTTTGGGGAATGCCAGTGAATGTTTCCGCAACTTCAGCCAGAGCCACGGGTAAGTAAGGACCGAACTTATCATTTTCATGGTAGACTACACCTATTCATTTCTATAAATAAAGCTGGAAGAAGATTCTGTACATCCATGCTCGCCAAGGTGCTTGTGTTTTATATGGGCTGTGGACAAGGGGGTATAGTCAAGGCTAAAAGTACAGAAGTAGAAACAACATAAAATGACTAGATGATAATGTTTTCAGTGAGAAGGAACAAGGTATTATGGGCAAGGCTTAGCTAAATGATAAGTAAAGTTGCATCCTCATTGACTTTTTTTTTTTCTCATATCCAATCCACAGCACCTTCCATTTTATTGTTTTATTTACAAACAGGGTGAAGTCAACTGGGAAAATCAGGGTAGGGAGTTAGTCTGGGACATCCAAATGTGGACTGGTTCCTGGGTCAATCTCCACCATGAAGGCCGCCTCTTCTGTCTTTTTCCTGCCCCATGGTAATGGCCCCTTGATTCCTCAGGGCAGCCTTGTCTGCTGCTTCTGAACCCTTTGATGAGGGCAGATCCTGGGGGAACAGGGGTGGAACGAGGGCTGGGGCCCCCTCAGTTTGTGTAAACCTGAGTTCCGATCACATGCATGATTTCCTTCTGTATCTTGGGGTCCTGAGTATTAATGTTGGCATCACCCACCTGACCATCCTCATATACAAAGAAGAACCATGTGCAGACATGGTCGGACACAGGGCACACCCAGATGTTCCCACGCTTCTGGAGGTCCTTAGATGTAATCACTTCACAAAGTGCTATACAGTTTAGATTTCGACTCTGCAGGAACCTTGACTGAATGGATCGGGTCCTGCTGAGAGGTAGTTTGACAATGTGCGACCTGTTGCTAGAGATGATCCACTGCAGGAGAGGATGGGCCAGGGGATCCAGCTTGTCCATCTGCTTCTTGATTTCCAGACATGAGCCCTGGGTCCTCTCCCGGATGGACATCACACTATCCAGCGCTTTCTGCAGTCGCTCATAGTTCTTCTTCTTAGGATTAAAGGCCAGAGTCTTGGGATCAGTGGGGTCCACCACAGAGGGGTAAGGCTCAAAGATGATGCTCTTTCTAGGGGACTCCAAAGCTGTCCTACACGTGGCCACCAGCAGATCCACCACCTCTGCTCCAGTGGCCACCTCCTCCGTAGCTCCGGGCATGACTCCCAGTATGTAGAAGGAGAAAACACACAGTTCACGAGTACAGACAGCTGGCTTAAGCATGGACCCATTCTGGAAGACATGCTGCTCATCACACACAACACAGTACTCATTCAATGTTGGGATTCTCTGCATATTTCATGATCTGGACAAGGCATGGTACAGGCTTAGCTAAATGATAAGTAAAGTTGCATCCTCATTGACTTTTTTTCTCATATCCAATCCACAGCACCTTCCATTTTATTGTTTTATTTACAAACAGGGTGAAGTCAACTGGGAAAATCAGGGTAGGGAGTTAGTCTGGGACATCCAAATGTGGACTGGTTCCTGGGTCAATCTCCACCATGAAGGCCGCCTCTTCTGTCTTTTTCCTGCCCCATGGTAATGGCCCCTTGATTCCTCAGGGCAGCCTTGTCTGCTGCTTCTGAACCCTTTGATGAGGGCAGATCCTGGGGGAACAGGGGTGGAACGAGGGCTGGGGCCCCCTCAGTTTGTGTAAACCTGAGTTCCGATCACATGCATGATTTCCTTCTGTATCTTGGGGTCCTGAGTATTAATGTTGGCATCACCCACCTGACCATCCTCATATACAAAGAAGAACCATGTGCAGACATGGTCGGACACAGGGCACACCCAGATGTTCCCACGCTTCTGGAGGTCCTTAGATGTAATCACTTCACAAAGTGCTATACAGTTTAGATTTCGACTCTGCAGGAACCTTGACTGAATGGATCGGGTCCTGCTGAGAGGTAGTTTGACAATGTGCGACCTGTTGCTAGAGATGATCCACTGCAGGAGAGGATGGGCCAGGGGATCCAGCTTGTCCATCTGCTTCTTGATTTCCAGACATGAGCCCTGGGTCCTCTCCCGGATGGACATCACACTATCCAGCGCTTTCTGCAGTCGCTCATAGTTCTTCTTCTTAGGATTAAAGGCCAGAGTCTTGGGATCAGTGGGGTCCACCACAGAGGGGTAAGGCTCAAAGATGATGCTCTTTCTAGGGGACTCCAAAGCTGTCCTACACGTGGCCACCAGCAGATCCACCACCTCTGCTCCAGTGGCCACCTCCTCCGTAGCTCCGGGCATGACTCCCAGTATGTAGAAGGAGAAAACACACAGTTCACGAGTACAGACAGCTGGCTTAAGCATGGACCCATTCTGGAAGACATGCTGCTCATCACACACAACACAGTACTCATTCAATGTTGGGATTCTCTGCATATTTCATGATCTGGACAAGGAATCCATATTCCAGAGTGGGGATGTTCTTGCAGTGACCACTGACCTGGGGGCTGGGAGGGTAGCCAAACACCTCCACTTTGGGGTTCTTCATGGTACAGGAGATGGAATGATTCGTGAGGCGTCCAACACGAAGCTCTGGTACACCCAGTTTGCCTTTCAACATGGAGTCCTGTATGATAGGGAAACTGGGAGACTTGGGGATGGGTGAGAAGATGCTGAGGCCAGCTCGGAACTTTTTGATGGTACCACTTGCCTTGAACCAGCTGTGCCTCTTCTCCTGCTGGGTCTTTAAGAAATTGTTGCTGAGATGTTTCCATTGTTGGGATGTAAACATACCCAGAATTTTTTTCAATTGAAGACCCAGCCCAAATCCTTCCTTATTCGATGGCTGGAAAACCTCAATTGATGGCTCTGGTCCATCAAGGTACTGGGAGAGAGAAAATCGCCGCCTCAACACAATAGGTTCTGTCCGGAGGACCTTCCAGGCGGTAGAAACTTCCTCATCAAGGAAGCTGATGTTGATGTGGAGGTCAATGTCCACGTCATCGATAGTTCCATATTCTCTGATGGACACAGAGTTCTCACTGTAGATCTCCTTCACGGCTTCAATGTCTGTATCAGGCTGTGGGTGCCGATATAGGTCAGCTGCACAGCTCCCCTGGACTCCATAGAGAAATTCCTCTGATTCATTATCTCCTCCGAATCATCGTCATTCCAGAACTGGCCTTTGATGTCCATTGGGTCAGTGGGTCACACACTCCTAGGTCAGTGCTAGCGCACCTGCCTCAGCAGTCTTGGGATCAGTGGGGTCCACCACAGAGGTAAGGCTCAAAGATGATGCTCTTTCTAGGGGACTCCAAAGCTGTCCTACACGTGGCCACCAGCAGATCCACCACCTCTGCTCCAGTGGCCACCTCCTCCGTAGCTCCGGGCATGACTCCCAGTATGTAGAAGGAGAAAACACACAGTTCACGAGTACAGACAGCTGGCTTAAGCATGGACCCATTCTGGAAGACATGCTGCTCATCACACACAACACAGTACTCATTCAATGTTGGGATTCTCTGCATATTTCATGATCTGGACAAGGAATCCATATTCCAGAGTGGGGATGTTCTTGCAGTGACCACTGACCTGGGGGCTGGGAGGGTAGCCAAACACCTCCACTTTGGGGTTCTTCATGGTACAGGAGATGGAATGATTCGTGAGGCGTCCAACACGAAGCTCTGGTACACCCAGTTTGCCTTTCAACATGGAGTCCTGTATGATAGGGAAACTGGGAGACTTGGGGATGGGTGAGAAGATGCTGAGGCCAGCTCGGAACTTTTTGATGGTACCACTTGCCTTGAACCAGCTGTGCCTCTTCTCCTGCTGGGTCTTTAAGAAATTGTTGCTGAGATGTTTCCATTGTTGGGATGTAAACATACCCAGAATTTTTTTCAATTGAAGACCCAGCCCAAATCCTTCCTTATTCGATGGCTGGAAAACCTCAATTGATGGCTCTGGTCCATCAAGGTACTGGGAGAGAGAAAATCGCCGCCTCAACACAATAGGTTCTGTCCGGAGGACCTTCCAGGCGGTAGAAACTTCCTCATCAAGGAAGCTGATGTTGATGTGGAGGTCAATGTCCACGTCATCGATAGTTCCATATTCTCTGATGGACACAGAGTTCTCACTGTAGATCTCCTTCACGGCTTCAATGTCTGTATCAGGCTGTGGGTGCCGATATAGGTCAGCTGCACAGCTCCCCTGGACTCCATAGAGAAATTCCTCTGATTCATTATCTCCCTCCGAATCATCGTCATTCCAGAACTGGCCTTTGATGTCCATTGGGTCAGTGGGTCACACACACTCCTAGGTCAGTGCTAGGCAGCACCCCTCCATACCACCAGTTGAATCCAGGCCAACGATATGGGCATTTAGGAAGCCAAAAGAGCAGATAAGTGGGGAGGGGGTGATGTCAGGGACTGACTGGAGATCTGCTGAGGAAGGCAGGCTCTGCTGTTGTGGTGGTAACAAGTCACTGTCCTTCAAGAGTAGCTGAGAACCAGAATATGAAGGGGGGCTGGGTTTGTGAGATTTGAAAATAAACAGTCAGGTGCTGATCTGGATGATCACAGAGGAATAGAGGAGGGCACTAATGTCCAGCCTGGGCCGTCTTGGCCTGGGTGGTAGGAGGATGGCAGTGCAGGCCAGAAGTACCAACTTTCACAAGCTCTCTGTTACTGGAGAAGTCAAGAACACTTAATCTCTCTCCAAGGGCTGCTGCTGCTTGGTTTCTGGGCGACCCCGGGCTGTGCATGGCTGCCGCGGAGGGGACGAGCGGCCCGGGACGCCCCGCGGGAAGAAGCAGCAGGCCAAGGGGCCCTCATTGACTTTTGTTGCACCAAATAGATACCTCTCTGGTCTTAAACCTGTAGCAGCACTCCTGACCATTGATTCTCTTCCTAGGTGTATCCTGATGTATTCACCGCCACCAGCCATGGCTGAGCTCCTGCCTTCTGCCAGTACATCAGTCTGTAGCACACTTTATTTTTATGGGCTCATCATTTTCCTGACCAGCTTTCTACTCAGCCTCTTCACCATTGTGGTATTGTACCTGCCTGTCTGTCTTTATGAAAAGGGAGATGGGGTAGGGTGGAATGGCACAGTATCCACAGGCCTGGGCAAGGTGTGGTATAGAGGCACTTCTTATAGTCCTAGAACCAGGAAAGTGGCTGGTACATATTGATGTGGAGGTCAATGTCCACGTCATCGATAGTTCCATATTCTCTGATGGACACAGAGTTCTCACTGTAGATCTCCTTCACGGCTTCAATGTCTGTATCAGGCTGTGGGTGCCGATATAGGTCAGCTGCACAGCTCCCCTGGACTCCATAGAGAAATTCCTCTGATTCATTATCTCCCTCCGAATCATCGTCATTCCAGAACTGGCCTTTGATGTCCATTGGGTCAGTGGGTCACACACACTCCTAGGTCAGTGCTAGGCAGCACCCCTCCATACCACCAGTTGAATCCAGGCCAACGATATGGGCATTTAGGAAGCCAAAAGAGCAGATAAGTGAGGTGGTGGTGATGTCAGGGACTGACTGGAGATCTGCTGAGGAAGGCAGGCTCTGCTGTTGTGGTGGTAACAAGTCACTGTCCTTCAAGAGTAGCTGAGAACCAGAATATGAAGGGGGGCTGGGTTTGTGAGATTTGAAAATAAACAGTCAGGTGCTGATCTGGATGATCACAGAGGAATAGAGGAGGGCACTAATGTCCAGCCTGGGCCGTCTTGGCCTGGGTGGTAGGAGGATGGCAGTGCAGGCCAGAAGTACCAACTTTCACAAGCTCTCTGTTACTGGAGAAGTCAAGAACACTTAATCTCTCTCCAAGGGCTGCTGCTGCTTGGTTTCTGGGCGACCCCGGGCCGTGCACGGCTGCCGCTGAGGGGACGAGCGGCCCGGGACGCCCCGCGGGAAGAAGCAGCAGGCCAAGGGGCCCTCATTGACTTTTGTTGCACCAAATAGATACCTCTCTGGTCTTAAACCTGTAGCAGCACTCCTGACCATTGATTCTCTTCCTAGGTGTATCCTGATGTATTCACCGCCACCAGCCATGGCTGAGCTCCTGCCTTCTGCCAGTACATCAGTCTGTAGCACACTTTATTTTTATGGGCTCATCATTTTCCTGACCAGCTTTCTACTCAGCCTCTTCACCATTGTGGTATTGTACCTGCCTGTCTGTCTTTATGAAAAGGGAGATGGGGTAGGGTGGAATGGCACAGTATCCACAGGCCTGGGCAAGGTGTGGTATAGAGGCACTTCTTATAGTCCTAGAACCAGGAAAGTGGCTGGTACATATTGATAATTTAATTACTTCCTCAGTCTTTGGTACTTGCCAAGATCAAATGGTGAGTGGGGAAAAGAGCCTGTATTCATTATGTGAGAATTATTTTCACTCTAGAACTAGTATGTGTTCCTGTGGAACTATGCTTGTAGATTAACTTTATCTCCCAATTATGTTTCTTTTTGCTAGCTAGTATGTGTGAATGTAATGCAATTGTGATTTGACAGTTCAAAAATAAATTACAGATGTAAGTTAGATCAAATAAACAGATTTGTAAAGAACGCACAGTAGCTATTTTATGTTAAAATGGCCTTGATAGTTTTCACTTAGAATTTATTGACGAGAGAGACAGGTCTCCCAAAACATGGCACCCTGGGGATTCCTGTTTGCTCCTTCAGACTACACCAGACTTCAGTGGGCATTCAGAATTGGCATTCTGATTCTTTAATCAGCAGATAGTGAACATAATCTCATAATCTGATGGACATAATCTCATATAAATTCAGGCCTCTTTTTGATTCCTGTGTCTGTGGGAAAGGAGAGTACATGATTAAACTTAAGTAACTGGGTTATTAATTTAGAGTGTAGATCTGGATTATTAGGAAAAAGTTTGAGATTTGGTTGCTTTTTATTTTTTTGTTGTTTTACTTGTTTCAGTCGCTAAATTGTATCAGACTCTTTTCCAATCATGGACTGTACCTCCCAGGCTCCTCTGTCCATGGGATTTCCCAGACAAGAATACTAGAGTGGGTTGCCATTTCCTTCTCCAAGGGGATTTTCCTCACTCAGGGATTGAATCTGCATCTCCTGTATTGGAAGGCAGATTCTTTACCATTGAGCCACCTGGTAACCCCAAGTTTATCTAATTTACTACCCACAGAAAGGACATTTAAGTGATTTATATTTATTTTGTTAACTAAACCGTATTTAAATTGCTCCCAGATTGGAAGGGAAGAGCAATCTGTTTTCCATCTAAGGACAATAAGAAACTTCCTAAAACTTTTTTTGCTGGGAGTTGAAAATGTAAACTGCCAATTGCTAAAGTGTTTATTAAGGTTTTAAGCATAGAACACTTTCTAACACAACCTCCAATAAAGTATTTTAAAAGAGAATCTGATTAGATGTTAGTTCTAACTTTCTGTGCATATTGTTTTAAGAACAGAACACTTTCTAACACAACCTCCAATAAAGTGTTTTAAAAGAGAATCTGGTTAGATGTTAGTTCTAACTTTCCGTGCATATTGTGAGTAACCTCACTGAGAAAAATAAAAGCGTTAGGGTTGATATAAGGTTTATATATTAAATATGATAACCACAGGTTTGTGTAATATTTGTCCATTTCCCTAGCCAAGCGAAATATCACTTTGGAGATAATTTTCTCTCTCTCTCAAAAAAAAGCCTGAGGGCTTCCCCTGGTGGTCCAGTGGGTAAGGACACCGCCTTGCAGTGCATGGGGCGCCGGTTCGAGCCCTGGCCTGGGAAGATCCCACGTGCCGCGGAGCGGCTGGACTGATGTGTCCAATCACCGAGCCAGAGCTCTGGAGCGCATGCGCCCAGAGCCGGCTCTGCAACAACAGACGCCATCGCGATGGGAGGCCCACAGGAGCCAAAGAACAAAGACGGATGAAAACAGAGAAATGAAAGACCAATATACGTGGCCCGCCTGCTCCCCTCCCTCCCCAACCCGACCCCCGCCCAAAATAAATAAATAAACAAATCTTTTAAAAAAAAAAAAAAAAAAGAAATAAGAGAAAAAAAAAAAGCCTGATCTCAGCTGGTAAAGACAGGAGGATGGTCTTTTCTGCTGTCAGATCTTAAGAGAAGGGTCTCTCCAAAATGACAGACTGGACCTGGGATGTTTTAGTAAGTGTTAGGCAGATTATTCACTGCTGTCTATACTCACATTTAGGTCTTACTCATTCAAGCCCAGACACTGTACAAGAAGTTTCTGAAGTCAACAGGCTTTATGGGGAGTGAACAGTGGGCAGTGATTCACATCATGGAGCAACGAGTACGCTTCTATCCAGTGGCCTTCTGCTGCTGCTGGAGCCCAGGTAGGTATCTTAACTGAAAGATCTGGGCAGTGAACAGGTAATCATTAGATTGTAATCAAGCAAAGTAGTCTCACCAAGAAGGATGACTACAAATTCCTATGCAGCATATAAAATTTACTTTGGTTCCCGTCCATATTTCCACTTCTTCTCAGCCTCCTTATTTTCCTTCCTGTTTTAGAAATTGATATAGTTAGACATGAGATGATACGAGAGAAAATGTCCTGACAGAAGTCAGAGATATTAACACCTGCCCTTCCCACTACACAGAGTTATAATGTGAGGATCAGATTGGATAATGTTTATGAAAAAGCTTGATAAACATAAGTTAAAAACTGTAACGTATAATTTTCCTATAGGGGGCTTGTACTCTTAATAATCTGCCAAGTTTGTGTAAATTTGTCCATTTCCTAGCGAAATATCACTTTGGAGATAATTTCTCTCTCTCTCAAAAGCCTGAGGGCTTCCCTGGTGGTCCAGTGGGTAAGGACACCGCCTTGCAGTGCAAGGGGCACCGGTTCGATCCCTGGCCTGGGAAGATCCCACGTGCCGCGGAGCGGCTGGACTGATGTGTCCAATCACCGAGCCAGAGCTCTGGAGCGCATGCGCCCAGAGCCGGCTCTGCAACAACAGACGCCATCGCGATGGGAGGCCCACAGGAGCCAAAGAACAAAGACGGATGAAAACAGAGAAATGAAAGACCAATATACGTGGCCCGCCTGCTCCCCTCCCTCCCCAACCCGACCCCCGCCCAAAATAAATAAATAAACAAATCTTTTAAAAAAAAAAAAGAAATAAGAGAAAAAAAAAAAGCCTGATCTCAGCTGGTAAAGACAGGAGGATGGTCTTTTCTGCTGTCAGATCTTAAGAGAAGGGTCTCTCCAAAATGACAGACTGGACCTGGGATGTTTTAGTAAGTGTTAGGCAGATTATTCACTGCTGTCTATACTCACATTTAGGTCTTACTCATTCAAGCCCAGACACTGTACAAGAAGTTTCTGAAGTCAACAGGCTTTATGGGGAGTGAACAGTGGGCAGTGATTCACATCATGGAGCAACGAGTACGCTTCTATCCAGTGGCCTTCTGCTGCTGCTGGAGCCCAGGTAGGTATCTTAACTGAAAGATCTGGGCAGTGAACAGGTAATCATTAGATTGTAATCAAGCAAAGTAGTCTCACCAAGAAGGATGACTACAAATTCCTATGCAGCATATAAAATTTACTTTGGTTCCCGTCCATATTTCCACTT
The DNA here is from genome assembly GCA_022376925.1 of Tragulus kanchil. Taxonomy (NCBI): domain Eukaryota; kingdom Metazoa; phylum Chordata; class Mammalia; order Artiodactyla; family Tragulidae; genus Tragulus; species Tragulus kanchil. The sequence continues at coordinate 202,761,601 of JAIOJX010000025.1, read as the reverse complement.
CTTCTCAGCCTCCTTATTTTCCTTCCTGTTTTAGAAATTGATATAGTTAGACATGAGATGATACGAGAGAAAATGTCCTGACAGAAGTCAGAGATATTAACACCTGCCCTTCCCACTACACAGAGTTATAATGTGAGGATCAGATTGGATAATGTTTATGAAAAAGCTTGATAAACATAAGTTAAAAACTGTAACGTATAATTTTCCTATAGTGGGTCTTGGGTGCCCACTACCATTGGTACTCTTAATAATCTGCCAAGTTTAATCACTGAGGAATAGCAGTAGAGATCTGAAGTCAGTGGTTGATATAACTGGTTTATCTCACTACTAGTCTTCATTTTGCCTCTAATTCTCACAGTGCTTAAGTGTTTGTACTGAAGAAATTTATGCTTGGGTGGCTAGGAGTGGCAACACTGTACTTTGTGTTTTCACAGCTGTCACTCTAAGGATCATAAAGCTGACAAAGCTACAAAACACCAGACTTCTCTTGGCCCTCTATGTTCTCCAGGTAACATCTTCAGCATCTAGCATCTCTGTTCTTGTACTCTTATCCTGTTTCCTTACACTGCCATTATGCAGTACGCACAATTTTTTTCTCTTAGGTATTTCTTTCTACATTGAAAGACAAAAAATAATTATTTATAGTCAGTTATAAAAAATGTGAAAATTTTCTTGTAGATGAGGTAGATACCTTTATGAAAGTGCTGCCGTGCATTCCAGAGCTTATCTATCTCTGGCCAATTTCATTTTATTGTTGTGTTTTTTTTTTTTTAAGGAATGGGTTACAAAAGAGAATGTTCTTATGAAACACTGATGGTGACATGATTCTCTCTCATCCAGACTGAAATAGATAAATTGGCTATTCTAGGTGAATGGAGAGAGAGAAATAAAGAAAATAATGAGTCTGTCTTTTTTCTTCTTGTCAAATATTAGAAGGTTTTATTGGGGCTATCTGATTATGCTCTTGGGCAGTTTCCTCAAACCTAACCTGGGAAATGGGGCAATAAAGTTGGACATTGAAACAGCTTCACTGTCCTATGTATATGCTAAGAAATTTGACTAACTCTCTTGACAAAGTACAGTGTGAAAAGTGAGTTTGGGAAGAGCTAGAAAAATAATTTCAAAAAACAATACCAAGTCTTGATTTGTGGGGTGAATATAACAATGACTTATAAATAAGAGAAATAGAACTATTCTCCAAATCTCTGAAAACCTAAAGGATGGGCTCCATCACCCCTTCATCTCCTCCAGGCTCTGACAGCATCATCTCAGGGTCTGCTCAACTGTGGAGTATATGGCTGGACACAGTACAAGTTCAACCAACTAAAGCAAGAGGCTCGGCGTGATGCAGACACCCAGACAACCATTATTATGGTACTTGGTTTTGCTACTAGCATAGAGATCTGAAGTCAGTGGTTGATATAACTGGTTTATCTCACTACTAGTCTTCATTTTGCCTCTAATTCTCACAGTGCTTAAGTGTTTGTACTGAAGAAATTTATGCTTGGGTGGCTAGGAGTGGCAACACTGTACTTTGTGTTTTCACAGCTGTCACTCTAAGGATCATAAAGCTGACAAAGCTACAAAACACCAGACTTCTCTTGGCCCTCTATGTTCTCCAGGTAACATCTTCAGCATCTAGCATCTCTGTTCTTGTACTCTTATCCTGTTTCCTTACACTGCCATTATGCAGTACGCACAATTTTTTTCTCTTAGGTATTTCTTTCTACATTGAAAGACAAAAAATAATTATTTATAGTCAGTTATAAAAAATGTGAAAATTTTCTTGTAGATGAGGTAGATACCTTTATGAAAGTGCTGCCGTGCATTCCAGAGCTTATCTATCTCTGGCCAATTTCATTTTATTGTTGTGTTTTTTTTTTTTTAAGGAATGGGTTACAAAAGAGAATGTTCTTATGAAACACTGATGGTGACATGATTCTCTCTCATCCAGACTGAAATAGATAAATTGGCTATTCTAGGTGAATGGAGAGAGAGAAATAAAGAAAATAATGAGTCTGTCTTTTTTCTTCTTGTCAAATATTAGAAGGTTTTATTGGGGCTATCTGATTATGCTCTTGGGCAGTTTCCTCAAACCTAACCTGGGAAATGGGGCAATAAAGTTGGACATTGAAACAGCTTCACTGTCCTATGTATATGCTAAGAAATTTGACTAACTCTCTTGACAAAGTACAGTGTGAAAAGTGAGTTTGGGAAGAGCTAGAAAAATAATTTCAAAAAACAATACCAAGTCTTGATTTGTGGGGTGAATATAACAATGACTTATAAATAAGAGAAATAGAACTATTCTCCAAATCTCTGAAAACCTAAAGGATGGGCTCCATCACCCCTTCATCTCCTCCAGGCTCTGACAGCATCATCTCAGGGTCTGCTCAACTGTGGAGTATATGGCTGGACACAGTACAAGTTCAACCAACTAAAGCAAGAGGCTCGGCGTGATGCAGACACCCAGACACCATTATTATGCTCACAGAAAAGATTCTATAGCAGGGGCCTAGATCCATTGGAGTCATCTCTTGGTTTTGCTACTAGCACCTCCACTATTCTTTGAAACTATAAAACTGGAACATCCAGAACTGGAATTATTCTGCACTAATGGTCTGGAAAGAGTGTTTGGGGCCAACATCTTAAGTCTTTTCTAACCGTGCCTTAAACTACAGAAGTGAAAAGGAATGTAGTACTATAATTAGTAGCTACTCTAGGGGAAGTGGGTGGAATCTATCCATTATTCTCAGATTCACAAGTCACCAGGGAGATGAAGCCACTTTCCACCTAAGAGATACACTCATATTACTTGAATAGATACTAGGTTTGTGGAATCTCTTCTGGAAAAAATAAATTCCAAGTTATTATTTATACAAAGTATTTCCAGGTTCTCTACTCCATGGTTGTGGGGGAAGCAGTGTCACATGTAACAACTTTCTCAGATATTTACATTGTTCTTCCTTCAGTGGTACAAAGAAAGTTCTAGTTTTACATTCTTTGAAGAGTTTTGGAAACTTGGAAGAAGCAAGGACAAAAGGTGTCCAAAAAGTGAGAGGGAGATCCCCAAACACAGCACATCCTAGTCTCATATACATTCCATGCTATTCTCAGTCTTAACAATAGGAGCCATTCTCTTCTAGGAAGTTAAGGCCAGTCTTTTGAAGTTATGGTGGGTAATAAGATTTAAGAGAAATAAGGACTAAAACTCTGAATCAAAAACTTCTCAATTCTCATTTATAAGCTAAAGTCCAAGGTAGATTTCATAGTGCTTGGATGTAGAATTAGGTTGAACCATATGAACTTGCCATTTCTGTAGGTTAAAATGGTATCATCTGTTTTACATGGTTCAACCTGACTGTAAGTGCTACATATATTATTGAGTAAATGAATGAACAGGTGAATGAATGACTGAACTGAACACACAACTTCAACCCTAAAGCAAGAGGCTCGGATGCAGGACAGCATCATCTCAGGGTCTGCTCAACTGTGGAGTATATGGCTGGACACAGTACAAGTTCAACCAACTAAAGCAAGAGGCTCGGCGTGATGCAGACACCCAGACACCATTATTATGCTCACAGAAAAGATTCTATAGCAGGGGCCTAGATCCATTGGAGTCATCTCTTGGTTTTGCTACTAGCACCTCCACTATTCTTTGAAACTATAAAACTGGAACATCCAGAACTGGAATTATTCTGCACTAATGGTCTGGAAAGAGTGTTTGGGGCCAACATCTTAAGTCTTTTCTAACCGTGCCTTAAACTACAGAAGTGAAAAGGAATGTAGTACTATAATTAGTAGCTACTCTAGGGGAAGTGGGTGGAATCTATCCATTATTCTCAGATTCACAAGTCACCAGGGAGATGAAGCCACTTTCCACCTAAGAGATACACTCATATTACTTGAATAGATACTAGGTTTGTGGAATCTCTTCTGGAAAAAATAAATTCCAAGTTATTATTTATACAAAGTATTTCCAGGTTCTCTACTCCATGGTTGTGGGGGAAGCAGTGTCACATGTAACAACTTTCTCAGATATTTACATTGTTCTTCCTTCAGTGGTACAAAGAAAGTTCTAGTTTTACATTCTTTGAAGAGTTTTGGAAACTTGGAAGAAGCAAGGACAAAAGGTGTCCAAAAAGTGAGAGGGAGATCCCCAAACACAGCACATCCTAGTCTCATATACATTCCATGCTATTCTCAGTCTTAACAATAGGAGCCATTCTCTTCTAGGAAGTTAAGGCCAGTCTTTTGAAGTTATGGTGGGTAATAAGATTTAAGAGAAATAAGGACTAAAACTCTGAATCAAAAACTTCTCAATTCTCATTTATAAGCTAAAGTCCAAGGTAGATTTCATAGTGCTTGGATGTAGAATTAGGTTGAACCATATGAACTTGCCATTTCTGTAGGTTAAAATGGTATCATCTGTTTTACATGGTTCAACCTGACTGTAAGTGCTACATATATTATTGAGTAAATGAATGAACAGGTGAATGAATGACTAACGAGCAAAAACTGAACCTTTGGGAACAAAAAAAATTCCCACACTGAAGAGGCTTGTTCATGGGTAAGGATATTTAATTTTTCTTCCTGTTTGGTCATGTAACAAATGATGTTTGGTCTCTCCAGTTAAGTCATGAACAAAGCCAAACTGGGCCCAGGGCATCAGATACTATGGTCCCAAAACAAAGGGGAAAGCCAAATGGACAAAAACTGGAATGATAATTAACTAAAACATCTGGAATGTTTATTAAATCAGATACTTTTCACCTGGTAAATTCCCTTGGTTTGTGCACGGCAAAATCCTTAAGATTAGAGAAAATTAATAGATTATAATGGGAGATTAGACAGTATACTATGAAAAGTAAGTAACAGACATCTTTCCAAAGGAGTTCTCAATAGAAATGTTGTTATTCACTTGCTAAGTTGTGTCCATTTTTTGCGACCCCATGGACTATATAGCATGCCAGGTGTCCCTGACCTTCACTATCTCCCAGAGTTTGCTCAGACTCATGTCCATTGAGTCGGTGATGCCATCCAACCAATAGAAATGTTAGGGATCTCAGTAATAGCTCTTTAGGTTTTATACCATGAGCTTCAGCCTTGCAAAGGATGATAACCTGACTTTATTCTGTCTAGACATCTTGAGGCCTCCCAAGGTGTGTAGCACAGATTTCTGGGGAGCACAGAATGAGAAAGATTACCTTACCTAGAGACTGCTTGGAAGAAGCAAGGACAAAAGGTGTCCAAAAAGTGAGAGGGAGATCCCCAAACACAGCACATCCTAGTCTCATATACATTCCATGCTATTCTCAGTCTTAACAATAGGAGCCATTCTCTTCTAGGAAGTTAAGGCCAGTCTTTTGAAGTTATGGTGGGTAATAAGATTTAAGAGAAATAAGGACTAAAACTCTGAATCAAAAACTTCTCAATTCTCATTTATAAGCTAAAGTCCAAGGTAGATTTCATAGTGCTTGGATGTAGAATTAGGTTGAACCATATGAACTTGCCATTTCTGTAGGTTAAAATGGTATCATCTGTTTTACATGGTTCAACCTGACTGTAAGTGCTACATATATTATTGAGTAAATGAATGAACAGGTGAATGAATGACTAACGAGCAAAAACTGAACCTTTGGGAACAAAAAAAATTCCCACACTGAAGAGGCTTGTTCATGGGTAAGGATATTTAATTTTTCTTCCTGTTTGGTCATGTAACAAATGATGTTTGGTCTCTCCAGTTAAGTCATGAACAAAGCCAAACTGGGCCCAGGGCATCAGATACTATGGTCCCAAAACAAAGGGGAAAGCCAAATGGACAAAAACTGGAATGATAATTAACTAAAACATCTGGAATGTTTATTAAATCAGATACTTTTCACCTGGTAAATTCCCTTGGTTTGTGCACGGCAAAATCCTTAAGATTAGAGAAAATTAATAGATTATAATGGGAGATTAGACAGTATACTATGAAAAGTAAGTAACAGACATCTTTCCAAAGGAGTTCTCAATAGAAATGTTGTTATTCACTTGCTAAGTTGTGTCCATTTTTTGCGACCCCATGGACTATATAGCATGCCAGGTGTCCCTGACCTTCACTATCTCCCAGAGTTTGCTCAGACTCATGTCCATTGAGTCGGTGATGCCATCCAACCAATAGAAATGTTAGGGATCTCAGTAATAGCTCTTTAGGTTTTATACCATGAGCTTCAGCCTTGCAAAGGATGATAACCTGACCTTATTCTGTCAAGACATCTTGAGGCCTCCCAAGGTGTGTAGCACAGATTTCTGGGGAGCACAGAATGAGAAAGATTACCTTACCTAGAGAGCTGCTTTAGCTTCTTTTAATATAAAAACAGTGGAACTTCCCTGGTGGTCCAGTGACTAAGACTCTATGCTCCTAACGGAGGGGGCCTGGGTTCAGTCCCTGATCAAGGAACTAGATCCCACATGCTCCAACTAAGAGTTCTCGTGCCTCAGCTAAAGATCCTGGCACAACCAAATAAATAAATAAACATATTAAAACAAAAACTAATGAGAATTCCCCATATAGAAATAAAGATGGAAAAAAGAATTCTCATTTCCATAGAGGGATATCAGAAAAGTCCTATCAATATCACTCTATATTTGACTTTATTACCAGAAAGAAAATAATTATCAAATGTTTGTCAGGTTTGTACATCTTGCTTCTCTGATAATTTTTTTGCATTGACTCTGGTCTTAGATATTTTATAGATGTAGGCAAACAAAAAGATAGTAGGAATGAAAAATAATAAAATGTTAGGCAAGATTAGAATTATCAGCTCTTCATCATAGTAGGAGGGACACTATTCAAACTACCCCGCTTGCCCTTGAATTCATTGTAGAAGGGGCATAGACATAAATATAGTGACAGTTCTTAAAATTTCTGCAAACACCCCTTCCATGGCTCTGATACTTGTCTAGGTTGCAGTCATAGTGGAGAAGTGGTACCTGTGCAGCTTTGATTAATACAGATCTTTCTTGAACCACATGTTGTATCATGCTTCACCTTCCCCTCATTAGCCCTGTCTGTGGCTTACAAAATCTCTGTACTGCAATACCATATATTCCGCATGGGTAACTGGGTAAGTGTTTGAGGTTTTTTCAGTGCATGAGAGCCTTTGGATATTTTCGCATAGGAGCCTCCCACATTTTATATCTTTGGTGTTGCACTTGATGCTTCCAAACCTGACTCCCTTGGTATTCATTAATGTTAGCAGACTTCCTGGGCAGCATTTGTGCCCTTTTCAAAAACTTTAACACAGGGATTCTCTAGGCATCAACCCTGGCCTTGGCAACAGTAACCTTGTTACTTGCAAGGGGTGCCATTTTGCTTGTAGGTATCTGTGTGGCACCACTTGGGGTGCCATTACAGTATTTTGGGAGGTCACACTCATCCACATTGAGGTGGCAGGGTGTGGTTGTCTTTAGAGATTTGTGGTTTTTTTTGATTTGTGGCTTTTGCAGCAAGATCCAAATGCACAATCTGAACCCTTCTTCAGCTTGCGTGAGGGCAGACAACAGTGATTCTTCTGAAGAACACTACCATACTCACATTCTTCTCCCTTATCTATTATCTAATTCCCACGATACGGCTTTCAAAAGGAGCTTTGGGCCTCAGGTTTATTAAATAGGGAGCCCTGTCTATGCTTATGCAATATCTCGTGGAAATAGGAAAGGCTGCAGTGACTGAAGCTCATACCTACAATAATAAATTCAGGTGTTGTGTAGAAATTCTGGCCATGAAATTTGCAGACCACACATGGTCATGCTTCACTCCCAAGTCATGGCCAACCTCGTGAGCTATGAAAGCTGTGAAATGTGGTGTGTCTTTCTTGAGAATTTTTTTTTCAGCTCTTCTTTTTTTCAAACAAAAGATAGTAGGAATGAAAATAATAAAATGTTAGGCAAGATTAGAATTATCAGCTCTTCATCATAGTAGGAGGGACACTATTCAAACTACCCCGCTTGCCCTTGAATTCATTGTAGAAGGGGCATAGACATAAATATAGTGACAGTTCTTAAAATTTCTGCAAACACCCCTTCCATGGCTCTGATACTTGTCTAGGTTGCAGTCATAGTGGAGAAGTGGTACCTGTGCAGCTTTGATTAATACAGATCTTTCTTGAACCACATGTTGTATCATGCTTCACCTTCCCCTCATTAGCCCTGTCTGTGGCTTACAAAATCTCTGTACTGCAATACCATATATTCCGCATGGGTAACTGGGTAAGTGTTTGAGGTTTTTTCAGTGCATGAGAGCCTTTGGATATTTTCGCATAGGAGCCTCCCACATTTTATATCTTTGGTGTTGCACTTGATGCTTCCAAACCTGACTCCCTTGGTATTCATTAATGTTAGCAGACTTCCTGGGCAGCATTTGTGCCCTTTTCAAAAACTTTAACACAGGGATTCTCTAGGCATCAACCCTGGCCTTGGCAACAGTAACCTTGTTACTTGCAAGGGGTGCCATTTTGCTTGTAGGTATCTGTGTGGCACCACTTGGGGTGCCATTACAGTATTTTGGGAGGTCACACTCATCCACATTGAGGTGGCAGGGTGTGGTTGTCTTTAGAGATTTGTGGTTTTTTTTGATTTGTGGCTTTTGCAGCAAGATCCAAATGCACAATCTGAACCCTTCTTCAGCTTGCGTGAGGGCAGACAACAGTGATTCTTCTGAAGAACACTACCATACTCACATTCTTCTCCCTTATCTATTATCTAATTCCCACGATACGGCTTTCAAAAGGAGCTTTGGGCCTCAGGTTTATTAAATAGGGAGCCCTGTCTATGCTTATGCAATATCTCGTGGAAATAGGAAAGGCTGCAGTGACTGAAGCTCATACCTACAATAATAAATTCAGGTGTTGTGTAGAAATTCTGGCCATGAAATTTGCAGACCACACATGGTCATGCTTCACTCCCAAGTCATGGCCAACCTCGTGAGCTATGAAAGCTGTGAAATGTGGTGTGTCTTCTTGAAAGATTCATCAGGGTTGCATTCTTGGCAGTGCAGATACCACAGAAATGCAGGACTTTGGCAAATAGTCATATGAGCAGCAGCATTTTTCACCCCTCCCAAGAGATGCCAGTCTCTCCTGCAAATTCAGGAAGATTTGCACAACAGTTTTCTCTATCCATATCTCTAACTCAGTAAGCCACTTTCTTTTTTTTTTTTTAAAGATTTATTTATTTATTTATTTTGGGCGGGGGTCGGGTTGGGGAGGGAGGGGAGCAGGCGGGCCACTTCTGTTGGTCTTTCGTTTCTCTATGTTCATCCGTCTTTGTTCTTTGGCTCCTGTGGGCCTCCCATTGCAGTGGCGTCTGTCGTTGCAGAGCTCTGGCTCTGGGCGCATGCGCTCCAGAGCTCTGGCTCGGTAATTGGACACATCAGTCCAGCCGCTCCGCGGCACGTGGAATCTTCCCAGGCCAGGGCTCAAACCGGCGCCCCTTGCACTGCAAGGCAGTGTCCTTACCCACTGGACCACCAGGGGAAGCCCCAGTAAGCCACTTTCATGTTATATTCTTTGTGTACCTATTGACCAGAGCATGGAATCTTTTAACATATTTGGGGTCTTGGTAACTTATTATTGCATGTTTGGAATCACTTACTGTCAACTACAATCAACTTGTACATACTTGGGAAGTAGCCACACATAAGGCATAAGAACTGAGGAGGATGCTGTTCTGCTCTCAAATTGTGAAATGCTGAAGAGTTCCTCTTGTTTATCTTCACGAATTACACAAGACTAACCTGATTTTGAAGATATGCCATAAACCGCATGCTCAGTATGGATAGCCTTGAGGCCAAAGACAGTGCCATATAAGGTCAGGGTTCCCTTTTGACCTGAGCAAGTGCTGATTATCATGGAAAAATCGAGGTCATCCTCTGAATACTGAGTCATTCTGAATAAAATCTAGACTAGTTTCCCATTTTGATGTGTATAAACAAGGACTGTCTTGACAAGTAATTCTTTCTCTTGCTTTAAATTAATAATATGCCATTTCCCTTGTTTGAGCAGGACAGTGGACACTTTTCTGCTTTTTCTTCTAGCCCTCTGAACATCATCAGGTTCCTAGGAAAAACTTTTATTATAAAGAGATTCCCACTAGAGTGTATCCCTGGAAGAAAGGTCAGAATTACCAATAAGATGACACTAGGCTTAATATGGGAAAGGCTGATTCTCAAATGCCCAAAATGGGATTCCTAGAAGAGAAATCACTCGAAAACTTAACCATTATCAATTGATTTCATAGAAGACAGGATAGGGAACAGGCAAAGTAACAAACTGGAGTCATCGTTGTCATGACCCAAGTGAAACAGCACATTGATTGTGAGTTTACTTCCCTGGGACACAGTTCTTTGTCAGTGACACAGTTATTTGGACAAAGATCAAAGCTATGCTGGCTGCCAGAAGGATTAGCTGCTACCCTTAGTGTATTGCATGACACCTACCTTTTGACTATGTCTCTTCCTTTTCGTCTTGAGCTCTCTCTTTTAGGGGTGTCCTTACTTTGTAACTACCCTCAAAGGACAGCAGTTGTAGCATTCCTTAGCTCAGTTCCTGCTGTCTTCATAGAGGAGGATATCAAGGAAAGGAGACGTCCAACCAGTACAGTGATTCAGGATCAGGCCTCAAGAAAAGAAAAATATATAGCCTCTTCCCTCAGTCCCAGTTCCTGTGAAACAGCCTTCCCCTCTTGTCATTCAGTATGCTTTTAAATCACTGACACGAAGCTTCCAGATGAGGGTTTTGTGGGTTTCTGGGTAGGTCACACGCCTCTGCTGTTTAATGCTATTTGCACAATTCCCTACTCTATACCTAACAGCCCATTTCAAACCTCCAGTCCTTTTCCGTTTTTTTTTTTTTTTTACATTTTTCACAGTATGTTTATTTATTTGCTCAATCCTAGAATACATGTAAAGTATTTTTAGAATAACTAACCCAGGCCTCTGTGAAAGCAAATCTATGAACTGGAGAACAGAGTTTATGTTCAGTTCTCTTTGTCTTTATCCTTACATATGAGGTCCAGATGTTTCTCAGAATTATTTAGATAGTTACTTTTCCATAGAGACCTATTTAGTGTGGTCATATTGTTCATTTCTAATATAGTTAAGATCGTATGTTTCTGTTTGTATTTCATTCTAGTTTGCTCTCATGCGTTTTATGATGCCGAGGATTTTGGTGGAGTATGTGAAATATTACCATAATTCTAAGTCAGTGTGTGCTAAGTCACTTCAGTTGTATCCAATTCTTTGCAACCGTATGACTGTAGCCCACCAGGCTCCTCTGTCCATGGGATTCTCCAGTCAAGAATACTGGAGTGGGTTCCCATCCTGTGCTCCCAAGGATCTTTTTTTCTACTTTCCTTTCTAAACTTAAAGATACATCCTGTAAACCACTCTATATCAGCATATAAAAAAATCTTCCTCATTCTCTTTTTTATAGCTGCATAGTATTCAGATTTATGGGTGAACCAAATTTATTCAATCACTCTCGAATGCATGGACTTTTGGGTTGTTTACATTATTTTGAAATTATACACTATTATCAGCAAATAAAATTGCACATATTTTTTTGTGGAGGAAAATTCCTAGAAATGACAAAGTAGTATTCATACTAATTGCATTTGTAGCTTTGTTTGATATTCCCAAATACATGAAAGGGGTTTCATAAGGCTTTTGCCACTTTTCATTCTCACTAGCAGTGTATTAGAGTGCCTATTTCCCCAAAAATCTAAGCAACAGAATATATGACCGTGCTATGGTGATATATTATTAATTCGTTTTAATTTTCACCAAACTGTTATGGTATAAACAGCATGCCATTATTGTTTAACTTGTAGTTTTCTAATTTTGAGTGAATTTTTAATGTTTTAATATGTTTAAAGGCCATTTTTGTATCTTTTAATGATTGTCTGTTAATGTCTTTTTTTTCTATCAAGTTCTTGGTATTTTTTTCTTTTCACGCCCTGTAGCTTCATTGAGGTATAATTCACAAGTAAAATTTACATATTTGAAGTGTACAACATGATGATTTGACATATGTATATACTGTGAAACACATATTTCTTGTGAATATAAATTTTATAGAAGACAAAACCTAGAATAGCTAAAATAATTTGGAGAATGAATAATGTAGGAGGAACCACTCTACTGAGTTTCAAGACCATGTGATATGGAGTGATGAGATAGACACATAGATCAATGAAACAGAATAAAGAATTCAGAGACAGAGAACCCACACATGTGGTCACCTGATTTTTGGCAAAAAGGGAGAAGTAATTCTGTGGAGGAGTTTGTTGTCTTTTCAACAAATTGTGCAGCAGAATTGGACGTACATAGACAAAAAGAGGAACTTTAAACCTAACATTTCATACAAAAAATCACCTCAAGCTGGGTCATAGATACAAATGGAAAATCTAAAACTTTCTAGAAGAAAACAGTATATTTGGGATCTAAGACTTGGTGAAGAATTCTTAAGCATGACACCAAAAGTATGATCCATAAAATTTTGTAATCCACAAATTGGACCTCATCAAAGTAAAAGCATTCAAGAACCTTAAGTTGAGACAGAGACAAGATGGCAAAGTGGAAGTATGTGAGTTCACTGCTTCTTACGAAAACACCAAAAGCACAGCTAACTGCTGAACAACCACCAACGAAAATTGCTGGAACCTACTAAAAAAGATCCCCTACATCCAAAAACAAAGAAGAAGCCACAGTGAGATGATGGGAGGGGTGCAATCATGATAAATTCAAACCCCATACCCACCAGATGGGCGATTCACAAGCTAGAATATAATAGTGCTGCAGAGGTTCTCCCACAGGTGTGAAAGTACTGAGCCTCATGTGAGACTTCACTGCCTGGATGTCTGGCAACAGGAGGAAGAGGCCCCAGAAAGTCTGGCTTTGAAGCCCAGTGGGGCTTGATTACAGGAATTCCACAGGACAAGGGGAAGCAAAAACCCAACTCTTGGAGGCCACACACAAGGTCATATATGCACCAGAACCCAAGGAAAAAAGCAGGCACCTCAAAAGAAAGTGTTGCTAAAAATGAAGCTTCAATACTTTGGCCGCCTAATGCGAAGAGCCAATGCACTGGAAAAGACCATTATGCTGGGGAAGACTGAGAACAGTGAAAGAAGAGGGTGACAGAGGATAACATGGTTAGTTAGCATCACTGACTCAGTGGACAGGAATTTGAACAAACTCTGGGACATAGTAGAGGACAAAGGAGCCTGGAGTGCTGCAGTCCATAGGGTTGCAAATAATTGAACACAACTTAGCAACTGAACAACAACATAAGAGACTGGGCCAGACCTACCTGCTAGAATTGGAGGGTCTCCGGTAGAGGTGGGAGTGGGGCAGCTGTGGCTCATTGCTTCTTGTTCCCTGGGGAAAGAATAAGTTGGTAGAGGCCCCCAGATTCTCTGGCCAGAGTTATTGGTAAAGATCTTCTATATTATGCCAGTCTGTGAAGACTGAGAGAGGTACCTGGTTTGTCTAGTACATAGACATCAACACACAGAAAGTAAAAGAAATAATCAGACAAACAAGTTCCATAAAAAGGAACAAGACAGATCTCCAGAAACTGACCCTAATGAAATGGAGATATATTATTTACTTGGTTGAGAATCCAAAATAGCTGTTTTTAAAATGCTCATTTAAGTGGATAGGAGGTGTAAAGGAAGTAGCATGAAAAGCTATACTATCATATGTGAAAAAAATAGCTATTGTCATTGTGCTGTGAGAAAAGGGGATCCTGCAGGGGCGCTGTGCTGCAGCCTGGAGGGGTGGAATGGGGGGGATGTGCATATGACTAATCTGGGATCATACGTATCTGTAAACAACAAAACTCTGTAAAAGTAAAAAGTAAAATAAAAATTAAAAAATGCTCATTTAAGTCAAGATAACAATGCATGAGGGGTGGGATGGGGGGACTGGTAGGGAGTGCTATGCATATGACTACATATCTGTAAACAACAAAACTCTGTAAAAAAAAAAAAAGAAGTGGCCAAAAGGAAAAAATTGCATGAACAAAGTGAGAATTTCAACCCAGAAGATACTAAAAAGTATCAGAAGTCATAGAACTTAAGAACACAATAATTGAACTGAAAAAAAAAAAATCACTAGAAGAGTTCAACATTCAGGCAGAGAAAAAAAAAAAAAAGGAAGAATGAAAAGCAGTGAAGAAAACTTAAGGGGTTTATGCAATATCATCAACCGAACCGATCTACCCATTATACGAGTTCCAGTGAGAACAGACAAACAAAGACCAGAAAGGGTTTCCCTGGTAGTCCAGTGGATAAAGGGTCCGCTTTGCAGAGCAAGAGGCACCGGTTCGATCCCTGATCCAGGAAGATCCCATGTGTCACGGAGCAGCTGAACCGGTGTGTCCATTTACGAGCCAGCGCTCTAGAGTGCATGCACCCAGAGCTGGAGCTCTGCAATGAGAGAGGCAACTGCAATGGGAGGCTCACATAGGCCAAAGAATAAAGATGGATAAAAATAAATGGATGAGGGCTTCCCCTGGTGGTCCAGTGGGTAAGGACACCGCCTTGCAGTGCAAGGGGCGCCGGTTCAATCCCTGGCCTGGGAAGATCCCACGTGCCGCGGAACGGCTGGACTGATGTGTCCAATCACGAGCCGGAGCTCTGGAGCGCATGCGCCCAGAGCCGGCGCTCTGCAGCGACAGACGCCACCGCGATGGGAGGCCCACAGGAGCCAAAGAACAAAGACGGATGAAAGTAGAGAAATGAAAGACCAATATACGTGGCCCGCCTGCTCCCCTCCCTCCCCAACCCGACCCCCATGCAAAATAAATAAATAATCTTAAAAAAAAAAAATGGATGAAAAATCAATAAAAGAGGCCAAAAAAAAAAAAAAGACCAGTAAGCGTGTTCAAAAATTGACTGAAAATTTCCCAAATGTAGAGAAACAAATGGACACACATATCCACAAACCCTAGAGATCACCAAGCAAGGTGGATCTGAATATATGCTGAGATGCATATAATCAAATTGTCTAAATTCAGAGTGAACTTTGAAAGAAGCCAGAGAAAATTGACTAGTCACATACAAAGAAATGTCCGGAAGATTCTCATTGTTTTTCCAGAAAAAACCTTGTAAGCCAGAAAGGAGTGGTATGGTGTTAAAGAGATATTAAGGGCATCCTTGGTGGTCCAGTGGGTAAGGACACCGCCTTGCAGTGCAAGGGGCGCCGGTTCGATCCCTGGACTGGGAAGATCCCATGTGCCGCGGAGCAGCTGGACCGTTGTGTCCAACTAACTAGCCAGAGTTCTGGAGCGCATGTGCCCAGAGCCAGTGCTCTGCAGTGAGAGAGGCCACTGCGATGGGAGGCCCACACAGGCCAAAAGGACAAAAAAGATAAATGAATGAAAAATCAATAGAAGTGCCCCCCCGAAAAATGCTCCATATAAAGAGATGTTAACATTCCCTTGTTCTCTACAGCCAAGATTCATTAAAGCCAAGATAGTGTTTATCAACAGATACAAAAAATGTGATATCATCATGTTCAGACTTAAGAAATAAGGATATCCTGCAATATGTGACAGCATGGATGAAACTTGAGGACATTATACTGAGTAAAATAGACCAGTCATAGAAATGCAAATACCTCATCATTCTACTTACGTAAAGTATCTAAACTAGTCAGAATTACATAATCAAAGAGTTGAATGGTGGTTGTCATAGACTAGAGACATGGGGAAATGGAGATTTACCCATCAGTGACATAAAGTTTCAGTTCAGCCAGATGAATAAATTCTAGAGATCTGCTGTACAGCATTGTACTTAAAGTCAACAATACTGTATTGTACACTTAAAATTTTGCTAAGAATTGTTAAATTCTTACCATAATAAAAAATTAATAAGTTAGAAATGTGTAATATGGGTACAGAAGATTTTAAATTATATGAAATTATTCTTGCAGCCCTGCCATTACTAAATTTTAAAATCTAACAAAATATGAAAAATTCTCTATGGAGGTATTACAATCTTGATTCCCTAACTTGATAGAGATGGCATTTTTTAAAAAGTCAGAAATAAATGTTACATTTTCTGAATTTAGATTAAAACAGTTTAAAAAGATATATTAGGAAGAAAATATTGTACAGTATTCAAGGAAAACACCATGCTAAAGAAGAATTTATGCCAGAAACATAAGCATTAATTTAGCATTAAGAAACATATTATCGTAATTCATCACACAAAAATGTGAAAGAGAAATAAATATAAACATACGTGTGTTTGTATGTTTATTTGCTCGGTCATGTCTGACTCTGCAACCCATGGACTGCAGCCAGTCAGGCTCCTCTGTCAAAAAAAAAGGAATTTTATAATTTTCATTTATTTATTTTTATTTTTGGCTGTGCTGGGTCTTCATGGCTGTGCGTGAGGTCTTCTAGTTGTGGCATGGGGGCTTCTCATTGCAGTGGCTTGTTGCAAAGCACAACCTGTAGGGCTCATGGGCTTCAGTCGTTGTGGCATGTGGACTCAGTAGTTGCCTTTCCTGGGCTCCATACCACAGGCTAAATAGTTGTGGCGCACAGGTTTAGTTGCTCTGAGGTGTGTGGGATCTTCCCAGACCAGGGATCAAACTTGTGTCACCCACATTGGCAAGCAGTTTCTTTACCACTGAGCCACCAGGGAAGCCCCAGGGGATCTTCCTGACCCAGGGATTGAACCCAGGTTTCCCACATAGCAAGTACATTCTTTATGAGGGAAGCCCATAAACATATGAGTACATGCCAAAAAGTTGTTAAACTCACCAGCTATTCATATTTTAAAACTAATGGGAATACAAAGATACTACATTGTTGTTGTTACTCAGTTGCTAAATTGTGTCAAACTTCCTGTCCTTCATTATCTCCGGAATTTTGTTCACACTTATATGCATTGTGTCAGTGATGCTATCCAACCATATCATCCTCTGTGGCAACTTCAGGGCCCTTCACACTTAAAAATTTTGCTAAGAATTGTTAAATTCTTACCATAATAAAAAATTAATAAGTTAGAAATGTGTAATATGGGTACAGAAGATTTTAAATTATATGAAATTATTCTTGCAGCCCTGCCATTACTAAATTTTAAAATCTAACAAAATATGAAAAATTCTCTATGGAGGTATTACAATCTTGATTCCCTAACTTGATAGAGATGGCATTTTTTAAAAAGTCAGAAATAAATGTTACATTTTCTGAATTTAGATTAAAACAGATAAAAAAGAAATATTAGGAAGAAAATATTGTACAGTATTCAAGGAAAACACCATGCTAAAGAAGAATTTATGCCAGAAACATAAGCATTAATTTAGCATTAAGAAACATATTATCGTAATTCATCACACAAAAATGTGAAAGAGAAATAAATATAAACATACGTGTGTTTGTATGTTTATTTGCTCGGTCATGTCTGACTCTGCAACCCATGGACTGCAGCCAGTCAGGCTCCTCTGTCAAAAAAAAAGGAATTTTATAATTTTCATTTATTTATTTTTATTTTTGGCTGTGCTGGGTCTTCATGGCTGTGCGTGAGGTCTTCTAGTTGTGGCATGGGGGCTTCTCATTGCAGTGGCTTGTTGCAAAGCACAACCTGTAGGGCTCATGGGCTTCAGTCGTTGTGGCATGTGGACTCAGTAGTTGCCTTTCCTGGGCTCCATACCACAGGCTAAATAGTTGTGGCGCACAGGTTTAGTTGCTCTGAGGTGTGTGGGATCTTCCCAGACCAGGGATCAAACTTGTGTCACCCACATTGGCAAGCAGTTTCTTTACCACTGAGCCACCAGGGAAGCCCCAGGGGATCTTCCTGACCCAGGGATTGAACCCAGGTTTCCCACATAGCAAGTACATTCTTTATGAGGGAAGCCCATAAACATATGAGTACATGCCAAAAAGTTGTTAAACTCACCAGCTATTCATATTTTAAAACTAATGGGAATACAAAGATACTACATTGTTGTTGTTACTCAGTTGCTAAATTGTGTCAAACTTCCTGTCCTTCATTATCTCCCGGAATTTTGTTCACACTTATATGCATTGTGTCAGTGATGCTATCCAACCATATCATCCTCTGTGGCAACTTCAGGGCCCTTCTCTACCTGCCCTCAGTCTTTCCCAGCATTAGTGTCTTTTGCAATAAGTCCACCCTTTGGCCCCTTTGGCATCAGGTGGCCAAACTATTGGAGCTTCAGCTTCAGCATCAGTCCTTCCAATGACTATTCATGGTTGGTTTCCTTTAGGATTGACTGATTTGATCTCCTTGCTGTCCAAGGGACCCTCAAGAGTCTTCTCCAGCACCACAGTTCGAAGGCATCAACTCTTTGGTGCTCAGCCGTCTTTAATGTCCTAATCTCACATCCATCTTTGACTAATGGAAAAACCATAGCTTTGACTATGTCAGACCTTTGTCAGCAAAGTGATGTCCCTGCTTTTTAATACACTATCTAGCTTTGTCATAACTTTCCTTCCAAGGAACAAACACCTTTCAATTTCATAGTTACAGTCACTGTCTGTGTGATTTTGGAGCCCAAGAAAATAAAATCTGTCACTGTTTCCACTTTTTTCTCTTCTATTTACCATGGAGTAATGGGACTGGATGCCATGATCTAAGTGTTTTAAATGTTGAGTTTTAAGCTACCCTTTTCACTCTCTTCTTTCACCCTCATCAGGAGGCACTTTAGATCCTTTTCACTTTCTGCCATTAGAGTGGTATCATCTGCATATCTGAGGTTGTTGATATTTCTCCCAGAAATCTTGATTCCAGCTTGTGCTTATCCAGACTGGCATTTCACATCATGCACTCTGCATATGAGTTAAATAAGTAGGGTGACAATATACAACCTTTTGTACTCCATTCCCAATTTTTTTCTTTTTTGCCTCTAAGTCATTGTTTGTTGTTCATCCATCTTTATTCTTTGGCCTGTATGGGTCTCCCATCGCAGTGGCCTCTTGTTGCAGAGCACCGGCTCTGGGCGCATGTGCTCCAGAGCACTGGCTTGTAATTGGACACACTGGCCCAGCTGTTCCTTGGCACGTGGGATTTTCCCGGGCCAGGGATCGAACTGGTGCCCCTTGCGCTGCAAGGTGAACTCTTTACCCACTGGACCACCAGAGAAGCCCCCATTCCTGATTTTGAATCAGTCTGTTGTTCTGTGTCCAATTCTTTTTTATTTTTTCCATGCATACAGGTTTCTCAGGAGACAGATGAGGTCATTTGGTATTCCCATCTCTTTCAGAATTTTCCTCAGTTTGTTGTGACCCACACAATCAAAGGTTTAGTTTACTCAATGAAGCAGAAGTAGATATTTTTTCTGGACAAATGTTGGCAACTTGATCTCTGGTTCTCCTGCCTTTTCTAAATCCAGCTTGTACATCTGGAAGTTCTCAGTTCATCTACTACTAAAGCAGATCTCAAAGAATGTTTAGAATTATCTTGCACTCTTGAAATGAGTGCAGTTGTACAGTAGTTTGAGCATTCTTTGGCATTTTCCTTCTTTGGGATTATAATGAAAACTGACCTTTTGCAGTCCTGTGGCTATTTTTGAGTTTTCCAAATTTGCTGACATATTGAGAGCAACATTTTAAAAGGATTTAACACTTGATGTCTGACTCTAGGTGAGTGACCACACCGTCGTGGTTATCCTAGTCATTAAGACCATAGTTGTGTAGTTCTTCTCTGTGTATTCTTGCCACCTCTTCTTAGCCCTTTCTGCTTTTGTTAGGTCCTTACCATTTCTGTCCCTTACTATGCCCATGCTTGCATGAAATGTTCCCTAGATATATCCAGTTTTCTTGAAGAGATCTCTAGTCTTTCCCATTCTGTTATTCCTCTATTTCTTTTGAGTGTTCATAGAAAAAGGCTTTCTTATCTCTCCTTGCTATTCTCTGGAAGTCTGCATTCATTTGGGTTTATCTTTCCCTTTTTCCCTTGCTTCTCTTCTGTTATCTATTGGTAAAGTCTCCTCACACAACCATTTTGCCTTCTCTCATTTCTTTCTCTTGGGGATGGTTTTGGTCACCGCCTCCTGAGTAGTGTTAAGAACCTCTGTCCGGCTTCCCTGGTGGTCCAGTGGGTAAGGACTCTGCCTTGCAGCGCAAGGGGCACTGGTTTGATCCCTGGCCTGGGAAGATCCCACGTGCCATGGAGCAGCTGGACCGACGTGTCCAACTACTAAGCTGAAGCTCTGGAGCGCATGCGCCCAGAGCTGGTGCTCTGCAGCGAGAGAGGCCACTACGATAGGAGGCCCACACAGGCGAAAGAACAAAGGTGGATGAAAATGAATAAATGAAAGACCAATAGAAGTGACCAAAAACAGAAACAAAAACAAAATTAAAAAAAAAAAAAGAACCTCTGTCCTTAGTTCTTCAGTCACTCCGTCCACCAGATCTAATCCCTCATATCTGTCACCATCACTATATAATTTTAATGTATTTGATTTAGGTTATACCTAAATAGCCTAGTGGTTTTCCCTACGTTCTTCAGTTTAAGCCTGAATTTTGCAGTAAAGAGCTCATGATCTGAGCTGCAGTCTGCTCCAGGTCTTGTTTTTGCTTCTCCATCTTTGACTGGAAAGAACATAATCAGTCAGATTTCAGTATTGACCATCTGGTTATGTGCATGTGTTGAGTTGTCTCTTACGTTGTTAGAAGAGGGTGTTTGCCATGGCCAGCATGTTCACTTGACAAAACTCTGTTAGCCTTTGCCCTGCTTCATTTTATACTCCAAGGCCAAACTTGCCTATTACTCCAGGTATCTCTTGACTTCCTACTTTTGCATTCCATTCCCCTATGATGAAAAGAACATCTTTTTTGGTGTTAGTTCTGTAAGGTCTTATAGGTCTTCAGAGAACCAGTCAACTTCATCTCTTTTGGTGTTAGTGGTTGGACATGCACTTGGACTACTGTGATTTTGAATGGTTTGCCTTGGGAATGAACTGGGATCATTCTGTCATTTTTGAGATTGCACTCAAGTACTGCATTTTGGACTCTTCTGTTGACTGCCCCATTTCTTCTAAGGAATTCTTGCCTTCTGTAGTAGACATAATGGTTATCTGTATTAAATTTCCCAATTCCCATCCATTTTAGTTCACTGCTTCCTAAGATGTTGATGTTCACTCTTGCCATCTCCTGCTTAACCATGTCCAATGTACCCTCGTTCAGATCTCAAGGCAAGAATGGAGGTTTTCTGTCCCTCCTCCAGTGGACCATGTTTTGTCAGAACTCTCCACTCTGACGCATCTGCCTTGTGTGGCCCTGCACCGCATGGCTTGTAGCTTCATTGAGTTACGCAAGCCCCTTTACCACAAGGCTGTGATCCATGAAAGGGAAAATACTACATAACCAGGTGAAGACCATTTACCAAAATGTAATGCCAAACAGGATATTAATTAGTGAAATAATGAAGGTATTTCCACTAAAAATCTCTTAGCTTTTTTGTCCTGGACAATATGAATTCTAATCCCTCATATCTGTCACCATCACTATATAATTTTAATGTATTTGATTTAGGTTATACCTAAATAGCCTAGTGGTTTTCCCTACGTTCTTCAGTTTAAGCCTGAATTTTGCAGTAAAGAGCTCATGATCTGAGCTGCAGTCTGCTCCAGGTCTTGTTTTTGCTTCTCCATCTTTGACTGGAAAGAACATAATCAGTCAGATTTCAGTATTGACCATCTGGTTATGTGCATGTGTTGAGTTGTCTCTTACGTTGTTAGAAGAGGGTGTTTGCCATGGCCAGCATGTTCACTTGACAAAACTCTGTTAGCCTTTGCCCTGCTTCATTTTATACTCCAAGGCCAAACTTGCCTATTACTCCAGGTATCTCTTGACTTCCTACTTTTGCATTCCATTCCCCTATGATGAAAAGAACATCTTTTTTGGTGTTAGTTCTGTAAGGTCTTATAGGTCTTCAGAGAACCAGTCAACTTCATCTCTTTTGGTGTTAGTGGTTGGACATGCACTTGGACTACTGTGATTTTGAATGGTTTGCCTTGGGAATGAACTGGGATCATTCTGTCATTTTTGAGATTGCACTCAAGTACTGCATTTTGGACTCTTCTGTTGACTGCCCCATTTCTTCTAAGGAATTCTTGCCTTCTGTAGTAGACATAATGGTTATCTGTATTAAATTTCCCAATTCCCATCCATTTTAGTTCACTGCTTCCTAAGATGTTGATGTTCACTCTTGCCATCTCCTGCTTAACCATGTCCAATGTACCCTCGTTCAGATCTCAAGGCAAGAATGGAGGTTTTCTGTCCCTCCTCCAGTGGACCATGTTTTGTCAGAACTCTCCACTCTGACGCATCTGCCTTGTGTGGCCCTGCACCGCATGGCTTGTAGCTTCATTGAGTTACGCAAGCCCCTTTACCACAAGGCTGTGATCCATGAAAGGGAAAATACTACATAACCAGGTGAAGACCATTTACCAAAATGTAATGCCAAACAGGATATTAATTAGTGAAATAATGAAGGTATTTCCACTAAAAATCTCTTAGCTTTTTTGTCCTGGACAATATGAATTCTACTTTCAGCAGATTCTTGCCAGCATGAGATTTTTTTTTTTTGTGGGGGTGGGGAGGGAGGGGAGCAGTCGGGCTACTTCTATTGGTCTTTCATTTGTCTATTTTCATCCATCTTTGTTCTTTGGCCCGTGTGGGCCTCCCAGCACGGTGGCCTCTGTCGTTGCAGAGCACCGGCTCTGGGCACATGCGCTCCAGAGCTCCGGCTCGGTAATGGGACACATGGGTCCAGCCACTCTGAGGCACGTGGGATCTTCCCAGGCCAGAGATTGAACTGGTGCCCCTTGCACTGCAAGGCGGTGTCCTTACCCACTGGACCACCAGGGAAGCCCCAACATGAGATTTTGGCCTTTAATTTTTAAAATCATAGGTCCCAGACTCCTTTGGCCTATTCACCCTTAAAATTAAGCCATTGCATTCTCCCCAAAATTGAAACGTCAAAAACTTCAGTTTCAGGTATTTCTTTTCAGGTTGGCTGACTCTGTTTTCCAATGAGTATCTGTCTGTTGGGTATTTGGTTTTTCCTGATCTCAGGTCCAGAAGGCATCCTGTCACTTCTCTCTGTTTTCTCTGTGACAGTTGCTAATACCACTTGCATCTTGGAGCTATCAGTAGTTTGTCCTTATAAACCATATTTTGGGGTTTGTAAGATGGCTTAACATCATTTTTTGGTGTTTGTAGGGTTTAATTTTTTACCGTCATAGTGTTTTATCTGTTTTTATAGTGTGAGTTGAGTAGATTTTTTAAAATTGTACTGCTGCTACTACCATCTCCAAATTTTCCTTCCTTATATTTAAATTACTTTTCTAGTCTTTAAGAAATTGAATGCTTTGTCTTGTGGTAAATCAGTTTTTTCCGTGTGCTATGAGCCTTACTGAAAGGTTTTTATTTTTAACCTAGAAAGCCCAACTTTGATACTCACTTTGGGTTATTTGCAGATTTTGGTTATTTTTGTCATTAAATTTCTTTGAATATCAACTTGTTGTTTATGAAGACCCTTTACCAAAATGTAATGCCAAACAGGATATTAATTAGTGAAATAATGAAGGTATTTCCACTAAAAATCTCTTAGCTTTTTTGTCCTGGACAATATGAATTCTACTTTCAGCAGATTCTTGCCAGCATGAGATTTTTTTTTTTTGTGGGGGTGGGGAGGGAGGGGAGCAGTCGGGCTACTTCTATTGGTCTTTCATTTGTCTATTTTCATCCATCTTTGTTCTTTGGCCCGTGTGGGCCTCCCAGCACGGTGGCCTCTGTTGTTGCAGAGCACCGGCTCTGGGCACATGCGCTCCAGAGCTCCGGCTCGGTAATGGGACACATGGGTCCAGCCACTCTGAGGCACGTGGGATCTTCCCAGGCCAGAGATTGAACTGGTGCCCCTTGCACTGCAAGGCGGTGTCCTTACCCACTGGACCACCAGGGAAGCCCCAACATGAGATTTTGGCCTTTAATTTTTAAAATCATAGGTCCCAGACTCCTTTGGCCTATTCACCCTTAAAATTAAGCCATTGCATTCTCCCCAAAATTGAAACGTCAAAAACTTCAGTTTCAGGTATTTCTTTTCAGGTTGGCTGACTCTGTTTTCCAATGAGTATCTGTCTGTTGGGTATTTGGTTTTTCCTGATCTCAGGTCCAGAAGGCATCCTGTCACTTCTCTCTGTTTTCTCTGTGACAGTTGCTAATACCACTTGCATCTTGGAGCTATCAGTAGTTTGTCCTTATAAACCATATTTTGGGGTTTGTAAGATGGCTTAACATCATTTTTTGGTGTTTGTAGGGTTTAATTTTTTACCGTCATAGTGTTTTATCTGTTTTTATAGTGTGAGTTGAGTAGATTTTTTAAAATTGTACTGCTGCTACTACCATCTCCAAATTTTCCTTCCTTATATTTAAATTACTTTTCTAGTCTTTAAGAAATTGAATGCTTTGTCTTGTGGTAAATCAGTTTTTTCCGTGTGCTATGAGCCTTACTGAAAGGTTTTTATTTTTAACCTAGAAAGCCCAACTTTGATACTCACTTTGGGTTATTTGCAGATTTTGGTTATTTTTGTCATTAAATTTCTTTGAATATCAACTTGTTGTTTATGAAGTGGAAACAATATCTATAGGAGTTTTCCTGATGATTCAATAGCATTTGTAAAAATGCTTTGTGAAGTGAAAAGTGCTGCACAGATATAAGATATTATTATTACCTTCCCTCACATAGTCTCTCTGACAGAATTTTCCTAGGATTTACTCTTTCCTATGCATTTTTCCAAAGCTTTATTATTTATTTGCTTATTTATTTGTTTTTTTGAAGAATGGTTGATTTACAATGTGTTTGTTTCTAGTGTACACCAGAGTGATTCAGTTATACATATACATATGTACTCTTTTTCATATTCTTTCTTATTATGGTTTATTACAGGATATTGAATATAGTTTCCTCTGCTATACATTAGGACCTTTTGTTTATCTCTTTTGTATATAGTAGTTCGTATCTGCTAATCCAAAACTCCTATTTTATCCCTCTTTTACTCACTTTTCCCCTTGATAACTGTCAGTTTGTTTTCTGGGTGTGTGAGTCTGAAAAGAGTTTTGTAAATAGAGTTCATTTTGTGTCATATTTTAGACTCCACATGTAAGCGATACCATATGACATTCATTTTTCTCTTTCACTAGGTATGATAACCTCTGGGCCCATCCATGTTGCTACAAAAGACATTGCATTATTATTTTTTTTGTTTAAAGATTTATTTATTTATTTTGGTGGGGGTGGAGTGAGGAGGGAGGGGAGCAGGCGGGCCACTTCTATTGGTCTTTCATTTATCCATTTTCATCCATCTTTGTTCTTTGGCCCGTGTGGGCCTCCCATCACAGTGGCCTCTGTTGTCGCAGAGCACCGGCTCTGGGCGCATGCGCTCCAGAGCTCCGGCTCGGTAATTGGACACATTGGTCCAGCTGCTCCGCGGCACGTGGGATCTTCCCAGTCCAGGGATCGAACCGGCGCCCCTTGCACTGTAAGGCGGTGTCCTTACCCACTGGACCACCAGGGAAGCCCGACATTGCATTATTTCTAATGGCTGATTACTATTCTATTATGTGTATATATCACAACTTCTTTATTCATTCATCTTTCAGTTGATTCAGATTGCTTCCATGTCTTGGTTGTTGTAAATAATGCTTCTATGAATACTGAGGTGCATGTATCTTTTTTAACTAGAATTTTGTCTGGATATATGCCCAGGATGGGATTTCTGGATCATATGCTCTGGTTTTTTAAGGGATCTTCATACTGTTTTCCACTATGGCTGTGCCAGTTCACATCCCCACCAACAGTTGTAAGAGGGTTTCCTTTTCTCCACACCCTCTCCAGCATGTATTATTTGTAAACTTTTAAACTGATGGCCATTTTGAATGGTATTAAATGGTACCCTATTGTAGTTTTGATTTGCATTTCTCTGCTAAGCAACAATGTTGAGCATTTTTTTGTGTGCCTGTTTTCCATCTGTGTGTCTTCTTTGGAGAAACATTTTTTGATTGGGCTGTTTATTTTTTTATTATTGAATTGTATGAAGTGTTTATATATTTTAGAAATAAAACCCTTCTCAGTTGCATCATTTACAAATATTTTCTTCCAGTTCATAAGTTGTCTTTTCATTTTATTAGTGGTTTCCTTTGCCCTGCAAAGTTTTTAAGTTTTATTAGGTCCCATTTATTTATTTTTTGCTTTTATTTTTATTGTGCTGGGAGATTGGCCTAAGAAAGTGTTGCTATGATTTATGTCAGAGAATGTTTTGCCTGTATTCTCTTCTAGGAGTTTTAAGGTGTCAAGTGTGATATTTAAGTCTTTAAGCTATTTTGAGTTTATTTTGGGGTATAGTATGAGGGTGTGTTCTAATTTCATTGATTTACATGCACTGTTCAGCTTTCCCAGTAGTACTTGCTGAAGAGACTGTCTTTTTAAGACACATTTTAAACTGCAGCCTGATTGACATTACAAGTTTTGGGCGATGACTACCTGTAATTGTTTCAAAGTATCCTATAACACCTGACATAATCACTTAGCATTAACATTTTGATATATATTGGAATTCCTCTTACGTTTTACTTACCTACTTATTTCATTAACTGATGTTATCCATTCTTTCTGTAAAACAAAGTGACAGTCACAACTCACTGGACATTTAGCATTAGTAGGTTATACTTTAATATCTACTTTCTTTATGTATCTGTTTCCACCAAGTACCAAGTTATGTTTATTTCCAAATATGTTTATATTTGTGCCAGTTATACTTATGACTGCAGTTCGTGTGGCTATGGTACCTAATACAGTACTTGATTACCCACTCTACACCTCAGCTTCTTCTACCCCAGCTTTCTCTCACCATGAATTTGCCAGTTCTGGGCCTTTAATATAGATGGAATCACACAATTTGTGACCTCTTGTGCCTGGCTTTTTTCACTTAGAATAATGTTTTCAATGTTAATACTGTAGCGTGTGTCAATACTACTTTCCTTCTTATTGCTGAATAATGGTCTGTTGCATGGTTTTACAATATTTTACTTATCCATTCTTCAGATGATGGACATTTGAGTTGTTTCTACTTCAGGAATGAATAATGCTGCTCTGCACATTTGTGTTCAGATTTTTTATGGAGATATATTTTCATATTTCTTAGCTATATATGTTTATATGAGTTATTAGGTCATATGGTGACTCTTACGTTTAGTATTTTGTGGAACTGCCGAACTTTGTTCCAGTGTAGCTGTATCATTTTACAGTGCCATCAACCATATGTAAAAGTTGTAATTTTCCCTCATCCAGAATCTGTGTTCTATCTTTAGCATCTAAAGCACAGTTCCTAGCTTATACCTGTTCCCTGAATGTGTGAAGGAATGAGTGAGTGTGAGCTTAAATGAGTGAAGGAATGAATCAGTGAAGAAGTAAACAGATGTGCTGAGGTCAGATTTGGTATGTAATAGCGATTCACAGTAAACATATTGACCATTAGTTTCTCAGTTTTTAACCTTGATTTATAATTGTAGGCTAAGTCAGAGTCTGTGGATTTATATTGTACATTTAATCAATTGACCATTATTCACTGTTATAAACTTACTCTACTGATGAACTTTCAGTTAATCCTCCACATGTCACTGCCGGTTGGATTTATATAATATTTTGTCTACAAAGACAGATGATAAATTCTTTGATTCAGGGAACATAGTTTATAATTTCTCTGTATTATCAGAAGTAATTGTGGTGATACGCTGATGAGTATGTGTTTGACAACTGGTACTCAGATGTGTATGGTTTGTCTCTTTCTGTGCTGTAAATACTCCAACCACCAGGACCAGTTTCAGGCTATCAACATGGTATTACTGAACACAGAACTGGTAAGATAGGCTAGTGAGCTCTCACCAGCAAATAAATATACATACTCCAGCACATCACTAATATCAAAAAGAAAACTGACCATGACATCAAATGACGTAAAATTCCAGTCCTGACTCTGCTATTAATTAGCTATGTCACATTGTCAACAATTCTCTTTTCTTAGTCTCGTATATAAAACTGAGCTACTTCTGTTAACTGCAAAGACATTTGTGTTATTAATAAGACAGTGTTTTGCAGCACAGGGAATATAGCAACTATTTTATAATAACTGTAGATGAAGTATAACCTTTAAAAATTGGGAATTGCTATACTGTCTACCTGTAAGTTATATAGTACATAAGCTATCCTTCAATTTAAAAAGAAGAAAACATGTGAAAATACCAGTATAGGACATGTAATGAATGGTCAGGCCTGAATCGGAATAGCTCAACTCTGGAACTGGGCCCACATAAGACACTTGTTAGTCGATACTTACTGACCACTAAACTCTGGCAGGACCTAATACTCCAAGGCTAGCTCAGCTCCTTCCTTGCCTTCTCTGGAGACTCTTCTTGTGTCTACTCTTACCAGTTCCTTCTTGTATAACTTTCTGACAGTTCTTTCTTCATAAATTTTCTTTTAAGAAGATAAGTATTACAAAAAAAAGACAGCTTGATCTAAGTAAATGTAAGTGGAATCGTTGTTAAGCATAAGCTAAGTCCTCATTTCTGAGCAGACTCTAATTAGAAATTTCTGAGGTTTATGCTTATTATTATAACTTGTGGAGATTAAGAGGACATATCCCATAATAGCCTAATTTGTTAATCTGATCTGTGACAAAGGAAAACACTAGTAATCTAGACAAATATTTATTGAATATTTCTTTTGTTCTGAGGAGAAGTCTAGAAGTTTTACATGTTAGTAACCCATACTATAACCCTGCAAGGTATTTTTGATTTATCCAATTTTATGGTTGAAAAAAACTAATTTCATAGAGTAAAAATAAGTTATCCAAACTCATTGCTAAGAAAGATGAATAGAAATTCAAAACTAAATCACTATGATTTCAAAACCCACAGGATTTGGCCAGTCTCTAAATAGCCCCTAAAATTGGCCAGTGATTTGGGCAGTGCTCTCCTGTAGTAGAAGCTTAGATTCCATCTTAGTGAGTGAATTGAAAGGAAAGTGACCATGACTCAAATGACGTAAAATTCCAGTCCTGACTCTGCTATTAATTAGCTATGTCACATTGTCAACAATTCTCTTTTCTTAGTCTCGTATATAAAACTGAGCTACTTCTGTTAACTGCAAAGACATTTGTGTTATTAATAAGACAGTGTTTTGCAGCACAGGGAATATAGCAACTATTTTATAATAACTGTAGATGAAGTATAACCTTTAAAAATTGGGAATTGCTATACTGTCTACCTGTAAGTTATATAGTACATAAGCTATCCTTCAATTTAAAAAGAAGAAAACATGTGAAAATACCAGTATAGGACATGTAATGAATGGTCAGGCCTGAATCGGAATAGCTCAACTCTGGAACTGGGCCCACATAAGACACTTGTTAGTCGATACTTACTGACCACTAAACTCTGGCAGGACCTAATACTCCAAGGCTAGCTCAGCTCCTTCCTTGCCTTCTCTGGAGACTCTTCTTGTGTCTACTCTTACCAGTTCCTTCTTGTATAACTTTCTGACAGTTCTTTCTTCATAAATTTTCTTTTAAGAAGATAAGTATTACAAAAAAAAGACAGCTTGATCTAAGTAAATGTAAGTGGAATCGTTGTTAAGCATAAGCTAAGTCCTCATTTCTGAGCAGACTCTAATTAGAAATTTCTGAGGTTTATGCTTATTATTATAACTTGTGGAGATTAAGAGGACATATCCCATAATAGCCTAATTTGTTAATCTGATCTGTGACAAAGGAAAACACTAGTAATCTAGACAAATATTTATTGAATATTTCTTTTGTTCTGAGGAGAAGTCTAGAAGTTTTACATGTTAGTAACCCATACTATAACCCTGCAAGGTATTTTTGATTTATCCAATTTTATGGTTGAAAAAAACTAATTTCATAGAGTAAAAATAAGTTATCCAAACTCATTGCTAAGAAAGATGAATAGAAATTCAAAACTAAATCACTATGATTTCAAAACCCACAGGATTTGGCCAGTCTCTCTAAATAGCCCCTAAAATTGGCCAGTGCTTTGGGCAGTGCTCTCCCTGTAGTAGAAGCTTAGATTCCATCTTAGTGAGTGAATTGAAGGGGCAGAAGGCCCAAAAGCCCAGTGTAACACTGCTAAACCCTTAATCTGGTGTCTGGGAAAACTTGTTAATTTTATTTTTTTTTTCCATAAAGAGATGGCCTCTGAAACAAGGCCTTAGAGGAGAGGGGCAGGCTCCCATAAATCACCTCAGCCTTATCCAATAATGAATTCTAGCTATGGAGTTACTCTCTTTGAACCAGCATGACAGAAGCTTAAATTAACTTGAATTCAACCAAAGCTTGAATTAACTCAAGCAGCAGGTTTTCTTGAAACATGATACTGGGAGGTGCTTCTCACCTCGTCTGAGTTTTCTGAAGAGGTCTGTCAGTCACCCTGACAGCAGAATTTGGCCAACAGAAGTGGTGGGAAAGAGAAAGGAATGATAGGAAGATAGCATAGGTGGAGAATCGGCCCTGGAAGAAAATCCTAGATGTAATATATTCAGATTTGTGTATTTAGGAGGATTTTGTTGGGAGTATTATTTGTAGAGAGTAAAAACAAAACCATGGAAAAGCAGATGGAAAGTTGTACAGTAAATTAGCAGTGATTTCCAAGAACAAAGTGAGGAGAGCTGCAGCCAGGTGAAGGGGTAAAAAGAAGAGATAAAAAAAAAAAAGGGCTTCCCCTGGTGGTCCAGTGGGTAAGGACACCGCCTTGCAGTGCAAGGGGCGCTGGTTCGATCCCTGGCCTGGGAAGATCCCACATGCCGTGGAGCGGCTGGACCGATGTGTCCAAGCACCGAGCCGGAGAGCTCTGGAGCGCTTGCGCCCAGAGCCGGCGCTCTGCAACGACAGACGCCACCGCGATGGGAGGCCCACAGGAGCCAAAGAACAAAGACAGATGAAAATAAAGAAATGAAAGACCAATAGAAGTGGCCCGCCTGCTCCCTTCCCTCCTCAACCTGACCCCCGCCCAAAATAAATAAATAAATAAATAAATAAAAAAGAAGAGATAATAGTCAAGTAAGTTTAAGATAGCATCTTTTAAAAAAAAAATTTTCCCTGCTTTATTTTTTAAAGATAGCATCTTCTTAAAGGGAGGGAGTCCAAAATAAATGGATCATGTAAGATGGGACCCAGGCCTGAGCTTTCTGAAAATAATAGGGATTACAATTCAGAAAATAACAGATAACGGATGTGTGATATCAATACTTTAGGACTCCAAAAGCCACACAGTCTTCCAGACGGCAGTACCTTCAAGCATTCTTGTGCCTCCCAGTCCTTTACCTGGACTCTCTTAAACAAATCCTGGGTCCCCAACTTCCAGCTTTTCTCTCAACAGAATCCTTCCTTCTCAGTGGGCAGCATCACTGTGAGCTACATAAGGATGTAATTTTGCCTACATTAAAGACAGCTCATATTTAAATTTAGTTGAGCTATGTAAATCATGTCTCAACCACTCAAGTGAGGAAAATCCTTGAGTTTTGTTAGGTTGGCCAAAATGCTCATTATTTTTTCTTCTATAAGATGGCTTCCCTTTTGGTTCAGTGATAAAGAATCCACCTGCCAATGTAGGAGACAGGGTTCAATTACTGAGTTGGGAGAATGTCCTGGAGAAAGAAATGGCAACCCACTCCAGTGTTCTTGCCTGGGAAGTCCCATGGACATAGGAGCCTGGAAGGCTACAGTCCATAGGGGTCACAAAAGAGTCTGACAGGACTTAGCGAATGAATAACAGCAATAGTGCTTAGTCATCTTTAACTTTATTCAAAACAGTTTTACTAGGTTATATTGTGATGGCTGTCATATCATTGTGCATTTTTAAAAACTTACCAAAATTGGTGAATTTGGGGGTAGGTAGCCATTTTAATATTGAAGAAGGAAAATGGCAACATTTTCAGCATATAATGCTTTATTATTTCAAGAAAGGTAAAAACACAACTGGAGAACTTCCCTTGTGGTTCACTGGTTAAGAATCTTCCTTGGGGCTTTCCCAGTGGCTAAGTAGTAAAGAATCCACCTGCCAATGCAGGAGACATGGGTTTAGTCCCTGCTCCAGGAAAATCCCACATGCGGTAGAGCAATTAAGCTCGTGTGCCACAGCTATTGAACTTGTGTTTCACAAGAGAAACCACTGCAATAAGAAGCCCATGCACTATAACTGAAGAGTGGACTGACTAAGTGCAACTTGAGAAAACCCATGCAGCAACGAAGACCCAGCACAGCCGAAAATAAATCAATAAATAAAATTATTAAAAAGAACATTTCCCTGGTGGTCCACTGGGTAAAGACTCCTCCCTGCAGTGCAAGGGGCAATGGTTGAATCCCTGACCCAGGAAGATCCCACATGCCACGGAGTGACTGGACCAGTGTGTCCAATTATGAGCCAACACTCTGGAGCATATGCACCCAGAGTCAGTGCTCTGCGGCGAGAGGCCACTGCAATGGGAGACCCACACAGGCCAAGGAATAAAGATGAGTGAAAATAAATAAATAAATAAATAACCAATAAAAGGGGCCAAAATTTAAAAAAACAAGAAAGAAAAAACTTCATTGCAATGTAGGGGACGCAGGTTCAGTTTCTAGTCAAGGAACTAAGATCTCAACATACAGTGGTACAACTCAGCCCACGTGCTCTGCAGCCCATGTGCCATGCTAGAGAATCCACACGCCATAATGAAAATGACACAATGAAGACACTGCATGCCACAGCTAAGATCTGAGGCACCCAAGTAAATACATAACTGCAGCTAACACACAAAAATGACTTGTGCAGTATCTGAGGAAAGTATTGTGATTGATTGAATGGGTCAAACGTGGTTTGCAAAGTTTTGTGCTGCAGATTTTTCTCTGGACAATGCTCCACAGTTTTGTAGATATGTTGAAGTTGATAGCGATCTAATTGAGACATTAATTGAGAACAATCAACACTATACCATGCAGAAGATAGCCAACATACTCAAAATATCCAAATCAAGTGCTGAAAATCATTTGCACCAGCTTGGTTATGTTAATTGCATTGATAATTGGGTTCCATGTAAGTTAAGGGAAAAAAACCTTCTTGACTGTGTTTCCTCATGCCATTCTCTACTGAAACATAATGAAACATTGTTTTTAAAAACTGTGATGGGGGCTTCCCTGGTGGTCCAGTGGGTAAGGATACCGCCTTGCAGTGCAAGGGGTGCCAGTTTGATCCCTGGCCTGGGAAGATCCCACGTGCTGTGGAGCAGCTGGACCGATGTGTCCAGTTACCGAGCCAGAGCTCTGGAGCACATGCGCTCAGAGCTGGTGCTCTGCGACAACAGAGGCCACTGTGATGGGAGGCCCACGCAGACCAAAGAACAAAGATGAATGAAAATGGATAAATTAAACACTAATAGAAGGGGCCCACCCAACCCCCTCTCTTCCAACCCGCCCCTCCCCCCCCCAAAAAAACCTAAAATCTGTGATGGGTGATAAAAAGTGGATACTATACAATAATGTTGAATCGGAGAGATTGTTGGGCAAGCAAAATGAACCACACCCAGCTACATCAAAGGCTGGTCTTCATCCAAAGAGGATGATGTCATATACATGGTAGGATTGAAAGGAATCCTCTATTATGACCTCCTTCTGGAAAACCAAATGATTAATCCCAGCCTGTACTACTCCCAAGTAGACCAACTGAAAGCAGCACTTGATGAAAAGCATACGGTATAAAACTACAGACCCACCCCGTGCTCTGCAGCCCATGTGCCATGCTAGAGAATCCACACGCCATAATGAAAATGACACAATGAAGACACTGCATGCCACAGCTAAGATCTGAGGCACCCAAGTAAATACATAACTGCAGCTAACACACAAAAATGACTTGTGCAGTATCTGAGGAAAGTATTGTGATTGATTGAATGGGTCAAACGTGGTTTGCAAAGTTTTGTGCTGCAGATTTTTCTCTGGACAATGCTCCACAGTTTTGTAGATATGTTGAAGTTGATAGCGATCTAATTGAGACATTAATTGAGAACAATCAACACTATACCATGCAGAAGATAGCCAACATACTCAAAATATCCAAATCAAGTGCTGAAAATCATTTGCACCAGCTTGGTTATGTTAATTGCATTGATAATTGGGTTCCATGTAAGTTAAGGGAAAAAAACCTTCTTGACTGTGTTTCCTCATGCCATTCTCTACTGAAACATAATGAAACATTGTTTTTAAAAACTGTGATGGGGGCTTCCCTGGTGGTCCAGTGGGTAAGGATACCGCCTTGCAGTGCAAGGGGTGCCAGTTTGATCCCTGGCCTGGGAAGATCCCACGTGCTGTGGAGCAGCTGGACCGATGTGTCCAGTTACCGAGCCAGAGCTCTGGAGCACATGCGCTCAGAGCTGGTGCTCTGCGACAACAGAGGCCACTGTGATGGGAGGCCCACGCAGACCAAAGAACAAAGATGAATGAAAATGGATAAATTAAACACTAATAGAAGGGGCCCACCCAACCCCCTCTCTTCCAACCCGCCCCTCCCCCCCCCAAAAAAACCTAAAATCTGTGATGGGTGATAAAAAGTGGATACTATACAATAATGTTGAATCGGAGAGATTGTTGGGCAAGCAAAATGAACCACACCCAGCTACATCAAAGGCTGGTCTTCATCCAAAGAGGATGATGTCATATACATGGTAGGATTGAAAGGAATCCTCTATTATGACCTCCTTCTGGAAAACCAAATGATTAATCCCAGCCTGTACTACTCCCAAGTAGACCAACTGAAAGCAGCACTTGATGAAAAGCATACGGTATTAGTCAACAGAAAATGCATAATCTTATATCACCATGACACAAGACCAAATGTTTCTTTGATGATCAGGCAAAAACTATTACAGATTGGCTGAGAAGTTCTTATTCATCTGCCATATTTCAGACATTGCACCTTCAACTTTCTATGTATTTCAGTCTTTACAAAATTCTCTTAGTGGAAACAATTTCAACTCCCTGGAGGACTATAAAAGGCACCTGGAACAGTTCTTTGCTCAAAAAGGTAAAAGGTTTTGGGAAGATGCAGTTGTTAAGTTGCCTAAAAAATGGCAGAAAGTAGTGGAACAAAACAGTGAATAGGTTATTCAATAAAGTTCTTGATGAAAATGAAAAATGTGTCTTTTATC
The DNA here is from genome assembly GCA_022376925.1 of Tragulus kanchil. NCBI lineage: Eukaryota > Metazoa > Chordata > Mammalia > Artiodactyla > Tragulidae > Tragulus > Tragulus kanchil. Next base: position 202,726,321 of record JAIOJX010000025.1, on the reverse strand, counting down.
TTTACTTTAAACCCAAAGGAACTTTTTAGCCAACCCAATATCTTAAAATTTCACTGACAGATTCTTCCACAAGTAAATGCAAATTCTGCCTCTTACTCTGATTAAGCAAAAATTAGCGAGAGTTCGAAATGTCTGTAATTATGGTTCATTATGCCACAGATTTTAAAGACACCAGCTGTATCTCACAGGTCAGGTCATAGAGTATTTAGCTCCCCCCCTCACACTAATCATCATCTAAAAGTAGAAGGATTTTCCATAACAGAATAAAACCCTCCCCCATAAACATGCTGATGGAGGAGGGTTATGAAACATTCATCTACTCACTCCAGAGTAATCATCTGGAGCCATAACATATATTATAGGTGTGTAATAAAGGAGCTTAAATATTTTTTATCTTTATGTTTAAAAGCAGGGTGAAAATTTATTTTTAAGTTATTCAGCATTTTCATTGGTGGAGAAAGACTGCCTTTTTTTCCCCCAAAGAAAACACTTCAGTGAAATTTTGGTTCACCCACCCAAAATGACAAAATTCTACTCAAGAATGAAATTTGAGCCTATAGCTTACATTATACTCAGTGGTGAAAAGCTGCAAGTGTTTCCTGTAATATCAGGACCAGCAAAAGGATGCACACTTTCATCACTTTTATTCAACAGAGTATCAGAAGTTATAGGCAGAGCTGTTAGGCAAGAAAAGAAGTGAAAGGCATCCATCTCAGCAAGAAGTAAAATTGTCGGGCTTTCCCTGGTGGTCCAGTGGGTAAGGACACTGCCTTGCAGTGCAATGGGTGCTGGTTCGATCCCTGGCCTGGGAAGATCCCACATGCCTTGGAGAGGCCGGACTGATGTGTCCAATTACCGAGCCGGAGCTCTGGAGTGCATGCACCCAGAGCCAGCGCTCTGCGACGACAGAGGCCACCGCGATGGGAGGCCCACAGGAGCCAAAGAACAAAGACAGATGAAAATAGAGAAATGAAAGACAAATAGAAGTCGCCCGCCCGCTCCCCTCCCTCCCCAACCCGACCCCCGCCCAAAATATATAAATGAATAAATCTTTAAAAAAAAAAAAAAGAAGTAAAATTGTCACTACTGAGAGATGACATGTTGCATATAAAAGAACCCTAAAGACTCCAACAAAATACTGTTAGAATAAATTAATTCAGTAAAGTTGTAGGTACAGCTCCTTAGACTGCAAGGAGGTCAAATAGTCAGTCCTAAAGGAAATCAGCCCTGAATTTCTTTGAAAGGACTGATGCTGAAGCTGAAGCTCCATTATTTTAGCCACTTGATACCATGAGATGACTCATTGGAAAAAACCCTAGTGTTGGGAAAAATAGAAGACACAAGGAGAAGGGGACAACAGAGGATAAGATGGTTGAATGGCATCACTGAGTCAATGGACATGTAGAAGGATTTTCCATAACAGAATAAAACCCTCCCCATCTGGATGAAAACATTCATCTACTCACTCCAGAGTAATCATCTGGAGCCATAACATATATTATAGGTGTGTAATAAAGGAGCTTAAATATTTTTTATCTTTATGTTTAAAAGCAGGGTGAAAATTTATTTTTAAGTTATTCAGCATTTTCATTGGTGGAGAAAGACTGCCTTTTTTTCCCCCAAAGAAAACACTTCAGTGAAATTTTGGTTCACCCACCCAAAATGACAAAATTCTACTCAAGAATGAAATTTGAGCCTATAGCTTACATTATACTCAGTGGTGAAAAGCTGCAAGTGTTTCCTGTAATATCAGGACCAGCAAAAGGATGCACACTTTCATCACTTTTATTCAACAGAGTATCAGAAGTTATAGGCAGAGCTGTTAGGCAAGAAAAGAAGTGAAAGGCATCCATCTCAGCAAGAAGTAAAATTGTCGGGCTTTCCCTGGTGGTCCAGTGGGTAAGGACACTGCCTTGCAGTGCAATGGGTGCTGGTTCGATCCCTGGCCTGGGAAGATCCCACATGCCTTGGAGAGGCCGGACTGATGTGTCCAATTACCGAGCCGGAGCTCTGGAGTGCATGCACCCAGAGCCAGCGCTCTGCGACGACAGAGGCCACCGCGATGGGAGGCCCACAGGAGCCAAAGAACAAAGACAGATGAAAATAGAGAAATGAAAGACCAATAGAAGTGGCCCGCCTGCTCCCCTCCCTCCCCAACCCGACCCCCGCCCAAAATATATAAATGAATAAATCTTTAAAAAAAAAAAAAAGAAGTAAAATTGTCACTACTGAGAGATGACATGTTGCATATAAAAGAACCCTAAAGACTCCAACAAAATACTGTTAGAATAAATTAATTCAGTAAAGTTGTAGGTACAGCTCCTTAGACTGCAAGGAGGTCAAATAGTCAGTCCTAAAGGAAATCAGCCCTGAATTTCTTTGAAAGGACTGATGCTGAAGCTGAAGCTCCATTATTTTAGCCACTTGATACCATGAGATGACTCATTGGAAAAAACCCTAGTGTTGGGAAAAATAGAAGACACAAGGAGAAGGGGACAACAGAGGATAAGATGGTTGAATGGCATCACTGAGTCAATGGACATGAGTTTGAGTGAGCTCCAGGAGATGGTGAAGGACAGGGAAGCCTGGTGTGCTGGCAGTCCATATGGTCACAGAGAGTCTGACATGACTGAGCAACTGAACTGAACTGTAGGGTACAAAATCAATAAACAAAAATTAGTTGTGTTTCTATACATCAATAAACTGCCATAGAAAGAAATTAAGAAAACAGTCCTATTTACAATTGCATCGAAAATAATTAAAATATTTGGAATGAAGTTATCCAGGGAGGTGAAAGACCTGTACACTGAAAACTACAAGGCATTGGTGAAGGAAATTGAAGAAGATACAAATAGTGGGAAAATATTCCATGTTTATGAACTGGAAGAATTAATATTGTTAAAATTTCTCTAATATTCATACTCAAAGAAATGTAGATTCAGTGCAGTCACTATCAAAATTCCGGTGACATTTACCACAGAAATAGACTGAACAATTATAAATTTTGTATGGATGGAAACTTGAAAGACCCCACATAGCCAAAGAGGTCTTGATTTTAAAAAGAACAAAGCTGGAAGCATTATGCTCCCTCATTTCAAACTCTATCACAAAACTATGACAATCGAAACACTATGGTATTGGCATAAAAACAGATGCATACATCAGTGAAACAGAGTAGAAAACTTGGAAATAAATTCACACATACATAGTCAATTAATTTACACAAAGAAACCAAGAATATACAATGAGGAAAGAACAGTCTTTTCAATAAATGGTGTTGGGAAAATGGAACAACCACATACAAAAGAATAAAATGGCATCTCATTGTCTTATGCCATATACAAAAATTAACTCAAAATGAATTAAAGATGTGAAAACAAATTATGAAACCATAAAACTCCTAGGAAAAAAAAAAAGGCAGTAAGCTCCTTGACATTGATCTTGACAATGGCTTTTTGGATTTGACACCAAAAGCCAAGGCAACAAAAGCAAAAACAAGTGGAACTACATCAAACTAAAAGGCTTCTTTCTGCACAACAAAGGAAATCCTCAACAAAATGAAAAGACAGCCTATTCAATGGGAGAAAATATTTGTAAATCATATATTTGATAAGGGGTTATTATCCATATATAAAAAGAACTTTGTCAACTCAATAGCAAAAAAAGAAAAATCCAATTTAAAAATGGACAAAGGATCTCTGTCCGTGTCTTCTTTGGAAAAAAAAAAGGTCTATTTTTTTCCAAAGAAGGCATAAAGATGGCCAACAGGCCCATGAAAAGGTGTTCAACATCACTAATCACCTAGAAAATGCAAATAAAAACTACAATGAGATACCACTTCACACCTGTTATCAAAACAAGACGAAGTTTCAGTGAGGATGTGGAGAAAGGAAATCCTGTTGATGGAGATGTAACCTGGTACAGCCGCTATGGAAAACATTATGGAGGATCCTCAAAAAGTTAAAACTAGCGTATGATCCATCAGTCTACTTCTGGACATGTATCCAAAGGAAACAAAAATGCTAACAAACAAAGGTATCTGCACCACCATGTTCATAGCAGCAATATTTACAATTGCCAAGGCATAGAGGAAGCTTAGGTGTCATGTATCATTAGATGAATGAGTTAGAAAATGTTATACAGGACTTCTGTGGTGGTCCAGTGGTTCAGATTCTGTGCTCCCTCTGCAACCCAAAGCCTCATCACAGTGGTGAGGAAACAGGTCTATAAAATCATTTATTTAATCTTTCCTATTAGGCTGTTTCCAGATGGGAGATTTGGGGATTCTTTCATTGTAAGGGGGCCACAATTTATATGAAATAGAAAATAGAGCATGCTTTAATGCCACTAGAGTATACTTAGTGAAGCCTGCAAATTTCTCCCTCCCTTCCTTTTTGTCTCCTCTACCTCTCCCACTCTTTTCTTCTTATTCCTTTCAAGCCCACTGTTGACCTGACTCTCCAGCAAAGGCCCTGAACCAGTCCAACCAAGAGCTTAGAGCCCAGAGATATGCCACAGCAATGATTTGCATTCCCACATAATACTCATGTTGCTCACAAAAGCCAGCAGTTCTACCCTCTGCTCTGAAACACAGTTCTTGAGAAGACGAGACTTTAGGTTCAGACAGACCTGCACAGGCATCTGTCTCCCCTTCTCACCTACCGTGTGACCTTAGGCAAATTGCTTAACCCCTCAGGTTCCTCATGGGTATGATAAGGCCAATAACAGTGGGTACCTCATAGGATTACTGTAGAAATGGTGAGATAAAATATGAAAGTGCTTAGAACAGTGCCTGCCACGTGGTTCATGCTTAATCAATTGCAGCTGTAGTAACTTGATGTGGAAACCACAAACCTCCAGTGAGAAGATACCCAACCTTGATGAACGCCAAGGAGCAGAACCCCTGCATCATGAATCTCACATCTACAGTATCTAAAACATTAAAAGACTGGTTCCCACCACAGAGGTAAAAGGACAGTGGGCCAATTTGGAGTTGACCACTACTGGGAACTCAAAGTTTGTAATGGGGATTTTTGTGACCTGAGCAATACATGCAAAAATACAAGTGTCTCTGGCCAGTGAACTTAAATGTGAAACAGTGGCCACCCAGCAACAAACCAGGAACATCTGTTGGTATCTGTTAAGATGCCACTATGTGGCACAAACCTGTTGTTTATTTATTCATCATTGAGTAGATCAAAAAACTTCTTCATGTGTCTGATTAATGTACTAGTTGTAATCACAGCTTCAAAAAAAAAAAAAAACCACCTCCATGCTACCAATGCAAGGGGCCCAGTTTTGATCCCTGTTCGTGGAACTAGATCCTGTGTACCACAACTAAGACCCAGAACAACTTTAAAAAATATTACACATACACAGAATATTGCTCAGTCATAATAAAGAAGGAAATCTTGCCATTTGTGCCAACATGGATGGACCTTGAAGGCATTATGCTAAGTGAAATAAGTTACACAACGAGAGACAAATACCTTATTATCTGACTTATATACATGTCAAAGGCGACATTGCCAACAAAGGTTCAACATAGGCAAAGGTATGGCCTCTCACGTAGTCATGTATGGTTATGAGACTTGGACCATAAAGAAGGATGAGCATCAAAGAATTGATGCTTTTGAATTGTAGGGCTGGAGAATAGTCATTAGAGTTCATTGGACAGCAAGATCGAAACAGTCAGTCCTCAAGGAAATCAACCCTGAATATTCATTGGAAGGACTGATACTGAAGCTAAAACTCCAGTATTTTGGCAACCTGATACAAAGAGGCTACTCATTGGAAAAGGCCCTGATTCTGGGAAAGATAGAGGTCAGGACAAGCAGAGGGCAGCAAAGGATGAAATAGTCAGATAGCATTCCTGATTCAATGGAGAGAACTTGAGCAAACTCCAGGAGATGGTGAGGCACAGGGAAGCCTAACATGCCAGCGTCCATGGAATCACAAAGAGCTGGACACGACTTAGCGACTGAACAACAATACATTTCTAAAGGAAACAAACAAACAAAAAATTGAACTCATAGGTACAGAGAACAAATCAGTGGTTGTCAGAGGCAGGCTGTGGGGATGGTTAAATGGATGAAGGTGGTCAAAAGGAACAAACTTCCAGTTAAAAAAATAAGTCCTGGGAATATAGTATATAGCATGGTAACTATGATTAATACTTACTGTATTGTATATTTGAAAGTTGCTGAGCAGATCTTGAAAGTTCTCAACATAAGAGAAAACATTTTGGTAATATGTGGTGATTTAACTAGATGCCACTATGTGGCACAAACCTGTTGTTTATTTATTCATCATTGAGTAGATCAAAAAACTTCTTCATGTGTCTGATTAATGTACTAGTTGTAATCACAGCTTCAAAAAAAAAAAAAAACCACCTCCATGCTACCAATGCAAGGGGCCCAGTTTTGATCCCTGTTCGTGGAACTAGATCCTGTGTACCACAACTAAGACCCAGAACAACTTTAAAAAATATTACACATACACAGAATATTGCTCAGTCATAATAAAGAAGGAAATCTTGCCATTTGTGCCAACATGGATGGACCTTGAAGGCATTATGCTAAGTGAAATAAGTTACACAACGAGAGACAAATACCTTATTATCTGACTTATATACATGTCAAAGGCGACATTGCCAACAAAGGTTCAACATAGGCAAAGGTATGGCCTCTCACGTAGTCATGTATGGTTATGAGACTTGGACCATAAAGAAGGATGAGCATCAAAGAATTGATGCTTTTGAATTGTAGGGCTGGAGAATAGTCATTAGAGTTCATTGGACAGCAAGATCGAAACAGTCAGTCCTCAAGGAAATCAACCCTGAATATTCATTGGAAGGACTGATACTGAAGCTAAAACTCCAGTATTTTGGCAACCTGATACAAAGAGGCTACTCATTGGAAAAGGCCCTGATTCTGGGAAAGATAGAGGTCAGGACAAGCAGAGGGCAGCAAAGGATGAAATAGTCAGATAGCATTCCTGATTCAATGGAGAGAACTTGAGCAAACTCCAGGAGATGGTGAGGCACAGGGAAGCCTAACATGCCAGCGTCCATGGAATCACAAAGAGCTGGACACGACTTAGCGACTGAACAACAATACATTTCTAAAGGAAACAAACAAACAAAAAATTGAACTCATAGGTACAGAGAACAAATCAGTGGTTGTCAGAGGCAGGCTGTGGGGATGGTTAAATGGATGAAGGTGGTCAAAAGGAACAAACTTCCAGTTAAAAAAATAAGTCCTGGGAATATAGTATATAGCATGGTAACTATGATTAATACTTACTGTATTGTATATTTGAAAGTTGCTGAGCAGATCTTGAAAGTTCTCAACATAAGAGAAAACATTTTTGGTAATATGTGGTGATTTAACTAGATATATTTTCATAATCATTTTACAGTATATACAAATATGAATCATGTTTATATCTGAAACTAATATAATATGTCAGTTGTATCTCAATAAAAATAAAAGAGCAGGCTTTAAAAATATTGAAGTTTGGGACTTCCCTGGTGACCCAGTGGTGAAGAATCTATCTGCCAATGCAGGGGACACGAGTTCAGTCCCTTTTCTGGCAGGATCCCACATGCCACAGGGCACCTAAGCCCTTGTGCCCAAACTACTGAAGCCTGAATGCTCTAGAACCAGTTCCACAAAAGAAGCCATTGCAATGAGAAAGCCCATGCACCTCTCGAGTTGCAGGAGAGAATAGTCCCTGCTCCTGTAACTAAAAAAGCCCATAAGCAGTTAAGAAAGACCCAGTGTGGCCAAAAGAAAAAAAGCCTGAAGTTTGGACAGAAAAAAAGCTAAATTTTTGTCACACTAACTTAATGTTTTGTGTTCACTGTGGGCATGATTACATCCATTTAAGGTTGTAAATGTAAGGTTGTAAGGTTCTGGTAATGTGATTTTAATTTTCAGTAAACTATTTCCTCTCCCTGGGCCCCAGAAAATGGAGTGGAGTCCAATTTCAGGCTATGAGGATATTCCTAAAAGCACTACTCCAGAAATAAGAAAGGATATCAGGTCCAAGGAGAGATGGCCTACCCATGTCCCTAGTAGGATGGCTAATGAGGTATCTTTTCTTTTCCACATTGTAATTTCCTGGAGATGGTGAGGCACAGGGAAGCCTAACATGCCAGCGTCCATGGAATCACAAAGAGCTGGACACGACTTAGCGACTGAACAACAATACATTTCTAAAGGAAACAAACAAACAAAAAATTGAACTCATAGGTACAGAGAACAAATCAGTGGTTGTCAGAGGCAGGCTGTGGGGATGGTTAAATGGATGAAGGTGGTCAAAAGGAACAAACTTCCAGTTAAAAAATAAGTCCTGGGAATATAGTATATAGCATGGTAACTATGATTAATACTTACTGTATTGTATATTTGAAAGTTGCTGAGCAGATCTTGAAAGTTCTCAACATAAGAGAAAACATTTTTGGTAATATGTGGTGATTTAACTAGATATATTTTCATAATCATTTTACAGTATACACAAATATGAATCATGTTTATATCTGAAACTAATATAATATGTCAGTTGTATCTCAATAAAAATAAAAGAGCAGGCTTTAAAAATATTGAAGTTTGGGACTTCCCTGGTGACCTAGTGGTGAAGAATCTATCTGCCAATGCAGGGGACACGAGTTCAGTCCCTTTTCTGGCAGGATCCCACATGCCACAGGGCACCTAAGCCCTTGTGCCCAAACTACTGAAGCCTGAATGCTCTAGAACCAGTTCCACAAAAGAAGCCATTGCAATGAGAAAGCCCATGCACCTCTCGAGTTGCAGGGAGAGAATAGTCCCTGCTCCCTGTAACTAGAGAAAGCCCATAAGCAGTTAAGAAAGACCCAGTGTGGCCAAAAGAAAAAAAGCCTGAAGTTTGGACAGAAAAAAAGCTAAATTTTTGTCACACTAACTTAATGTTTTGTGTTCACTGTGGGCATGATTACATCCATTTAAGGTTGTAAATGTAAGGTTGTAAGGTTCTGGTAATGTGATTTTAATTTTCAGTAAACTATTTCCTCTCCCTGGGCCCCAGAAAATGGAGTGGAGTCCAATTTCAGGCTATGAGGATATTCCTAAAAGCACTACTCCAGAAATAAGAAAGGATATCAGGTCCAAGGAGAGAGATGGCCTACCCATGTCCCCTAGTAGGGGATGGCCCCTGGACTCCAAAAGCATAAGATCTGCAGCATACAAGTATCTTTTCTTTTCCACATTGTAATTTCCTTTTGTTTCCTCCAAATCTGGATAAAAATCTAGAGCCTGGATTTGGCTGCACTTCCAGGCACCAGTGGAAAGTCCTGGGTCTCTGCTGAAGCAGGACAGAAGGGACAGTAGCCACCCAGGACAAGCAGGTCAAGGAGGCAGTAAGTCACCTCAAACTCCTTGGGGAGCAACTGGCTGGGTCATGAGTGACTCTCAACCCAGATTATCAGAATATGTGAACCTCAGAATCCTCTGAATATAATGAAGACAGAAATCAGGTGAAATGGTACAATTCCTAGATGTAGTCACACAATGCAGACTGAATGGTTATCACCTGAGCCTTACTGGAAACTCTCATCCTTGAACACCCTGGGTTACATCTTCTTCATCACTCATGGCCACGTTAAAACTGGCCTCTCCCCTACCATGCTTCCCAGGTGGTGCTAGTGGTGAAGAATTCGCCTGCCAGTGAAGAAAGTGTAAGAGATGAGGGTTTGATCCCTGGGTCGGTGAGATCTGGAGGAGTAAATGGCAACCCACTCCAGTGTTCTTGCCTGGAGAATCCCATGGACAGAGGAGCCTGGCAGGCTACAGTCCACAGGGTTGCAAAGAGTCAGACATGACTGTGCAGCCGAGCACACTCCTACCATAGTCTATGCTTGACTGGAGTTTGGGATCTTACTTTTCATGCCTTATTTGTTTGTTTATATATATTTAGCAGTATTGAATCTGAGTAAGATTTTGGTTGTATTAAGAAGTGGCAAGAGGTATCCTGCCCCAGGAATGAATTTTGTCACACTAACTTAATGTTTTGTGTTCACTGTGGGCATGATTACATCCATTTAAGGTTGTAAATGTAAGGTTGTAAGGTTCTGGTAATGTGATTTTAATTTTCAGTAAACTATTTCCTCTCCCTGGGCCCCAGAAAATGGAGTGGAGTCCAATTTCAGGCTATGAGGATATTCCTAAAAGCACTACTCCAGAAATAAGAAAGGATATCAGGTCCAAGGAGAGAGATGGCCTACCCATGTCCCCTAGTAGGGGATGGCCCCTGGACTCCAAAAGCATAAGATCTGCAGCATACAAGTATCTTTTCTTTTCCACATTGTAATTTCCTTTTGTTTCCTCCAAATCTGGATAAAAATCTAGAGCCTGGATTTGGCTGCACTTCCAGGCACCAGTGGAAAGTCCTGGGTCTCTGCTGAAGCAGGACAGAAGGGACAGTAGCCACCCAGGACAAGCAGGTCAAGGAGGCAGTAAGTCACCTCAAACTCCTTGGGGAGCAACTGGCTGGGTCATGAGTGACTCTCAACCCAGATTATCAGAATATGTGAACCTCAGAATCCTCTGAATATAATGAAGACAGAAATCAGGTGAAATGGTACAATTCCTAGATGTAGTCACACAATGCAGACTGAATGGTTATCACCTGAGCCTTACTGGAAACTCTCATCCTTGAACACCCTGGGTTACATCTTCTTCATCACTCATGGCCACGTTAAAACTGGCCTCTCCCCTACCATGCTTCCCAGGTGGTGCTAGTGGTGAAGAATTCGCCTGCCAGTGAAGAAAGTGTAAGAGATGAGGGTTTGATCCCTGGGTCGGTGAGATCTGGAGGAGTAAATGGCAACCCACTCCAGTGTTCTTGCCTGGAGAATCCCATGGACAGAGGAGCCTGGCAGGCTACAGTCCACAGGGTTGCAAAGAGTCAGACATGACTGTGCAGCCGAGCACACTCCTACCATAGTCTATGCTTGACTGGAGTTTGGGATCTTACTTTTCATGCCTTATTTGTTTGTTTATATATATTTAGCAGTATTGAATCTGAGTAAGATTTTGGTTGTATTAAGAAGTGGCAAGAGGTATCCTGCCCCAGGAATGAATTTGGCCCAATATTTGAAGATTAAATCATCTACTTATTTACTTGGTAAACATTTATTAAGCATCTGTTATATGCTGGACTCACAGCATTGAATAAGATGGCAGTCTGCAACACCATAATGGATATAATAGGAAGAAAGACATATTCATCAATAATAGCTACACAATTTTTGGATTCATACATAGTAGAAGTCAGGGCTTCCTTCGTAGCTCTGTGGTAAAGAGTTTGCCTGCCAATGCAGGAGACACGAGTTCAATCGCTGATCCAGAAAGATCCCACATGCTGCAGAGCAACTAAGACCTTGAGCCACAACTATGGAATCTGTGCTCTAGAGCCTCGGAGCTGCAACTGTTGAGTCTGTGTGCTGCAACTATTGAAGCCCGTGTGCCCTAGAACCAGAGTTCCACAGCAAGAGGAGTCACCGCAACAAGAAGGCTGCTCACCTCAACTAGAGAGTAGCCCCCCACTCTGTGCAACTAAAGAGCCTGTGGCAGCAAGGAAAACCCAGAATAGCCATAAATAAATAAATAAATAAAAGAAAAAATGAAATCCATAGTAGAAGTCAGTTAAGGGTATTTTGAAGGTCTTCCCCATCACTTTTTTGCTGAAGGAAAAGGTTCTTGAAATAATGGAAATTGTACACTGAGTCATCCTTTGAAAAATATGCAGGTATCATCACTTACTAACTCAAGAGAAAGTTCTCTTGAGTTTTCCTCATGAAAGATGGAGGTCTCATAGGGTGGTTAGGAGGATTAAATTAAGACAATGAATGTAAAGTGTTTAACACAGTTCCTGGCACAGAGTGAGTAATGTTAATATTATACTTGCTTTGTGCTTTCTTCATAGAGAAGTATCTACTATTACTTGTAGTTGGAGAGATTCCTTATGATGTCAGCCAACAAGTTATTTCAATAAATAAAAAAATAAAAATAGAAAAGACAAGATTTTAGTTTAACACATGTACTCAGCACTGAGGTATGGGTCTCTAGACTACATAAAATTAATATAAATACAGTTTTCCACCTAAGTGATGTTCATCAGACATGACACATCTGGTAGTGTGAAATTCACCCAAGGAATAGTAGTAAGAAGGGAATTGAAGCTTCTCTAGGAGAAAAATAAACATTTTAGGTAAAAAAAAAAGTATTACTAGGGACCTCCCTGGTGGTTCATTGGCTAAAACTCGGCGATTCAAATGCAAGGGGGTCAATCGTTTGATCCCTTGTCTAGGAACTAATATCACAGATGCTCTTAACTAAACCCTCCCCTCAACCCCAAATTTAAAAAAGAATGAAAATGGACAAAAAAAAGCAGCTGTGTGTTTTGGGGGCTTCCCTGGTGGTTCGGTGGGTAAGGACACTGCTTTGCAGTGCAAGGGGTGCCAGTTTGATCCCTGGCCTGGGAAGATCCTGCGTGCCGCGGAGCAGTTGGACTGATGTGTCCAACTATGGAACCAAAAGAAAGAAAAGAAAAGAAAAAAAAGTTGTGTGTTTTATTCTTGGTTATTTTGTCTTTTTCACATAAAGTTCACGTATGTCTATAAGAGTGTTCCTTGTAACAAAAGGTTAATGACAAGAAAAGAATAAAAAATAGAGACAATAAAAAAGGAATGTGTGCCAAAGAGGACATACAGATGACCAAAAAGCACATGAAACGATGCTCAACCTTGCTTATTATTAGAGAAATGCAAATCAAAACTATCACCTCACACCAGTCAGAATGGCCATCATCAACAAATCTACAGACAGTAACTGCTGCAGAGAGTGTGGAGAAAAGGGAACCCTCTTGCATTGCTGGTGGGAATGTAAATTGATACAGCCACTATGGAAGACAGTATGGAGATTCCTTAAAAAACTAAAAATAGAAGCACCATATGACCCAGCAATCCCACTATTAGGCTTATACCCTGGTGAAATCAAAACTGAAAGAAGCACCTGTACCCCAGTGTTCATCGCAGCTCACTATACAATAGCTAGAACATGGAAGCAACCTAGATGTCCAACAACAAATTAATGGATACAGAAGCTCTGGTACATATATACAATGGAATACTACTCAGCTGTTAAAAGAAATGCTGAAGAATCTGTCCTAATGAGGTGGCTGGATCTAGAATCTATCATAAAAAGTGAAGTAAGTCAAAAAGAGAAGGACAAATACAATATACTAACACATATATATGGAATCTAGTAGGATGGTAATGATAACACACACAGTGAAGCAATGGAAAAACAGACATGGACAGTGGACATATGGACATTGTGGGGAAGGAACAGTCAGTGGAAGGCGTAAAGGAAGTAGCATGAAAACCTGTACTTTCATATGTGAAAAAAATAGCTATTGTCATTGCACTGTGATAAAAGGGGATCCTGCAGGGGTGCTGTGCGATGGCTGGAGGGGTGGGATGGAGGGGATATACATACAACTAATCTGAGATCATACATATCTGTAAACAACAAAACTCTGTAAAAGTAAAAAGTAAAATAAAAATTTTTAAAAGGAGAGAAAGACAAGTACAGTATACTAACACATACATATGGAATCTAGTAAATGGGTAATGATAACACATGCAGTTAACCAGTGGAAAAACAGAGAATAGACATATGCACATTGTGGGAAATGAACAGTGGATGGGAGGCATAGAGGGAGTAACATGGAAATCTAAGCTATCATATGTGAAAAAAATAGCTATTGTCATTGTGCTGCGGGAATAGGAGTTCCCACAAGGGCTCAGTGTGACAGCCTGGAGGGGTGGGATGGGGGGATTGGGAGTGCGGAGGGGACCAAGGATATGCATATGACTGATCTGGGAACATACATGTCTGTGAACAACAAAACTCTGTAAAAGTAAAAAGTAAAATAAAAATTTTTAAAAGGAGAGAAAGACAAGTACAGTATACTAACACATACATATGGAATCTAGTAAATGGGTAATGATAACACATGCAGTTAACCAGTGGAAAAACAGAGAATAGACATATGCACATTGTGGGAAATGAACAGTGGATGGGAGGCATAGAGGGAGTAACATGGAAATCTAAGCTATCATATGTGAAAAAAATAGCTATTGTCATTGTGCTGCGGGAATAGGAGTTCCCACAAGGGCTCAGTGTGACAGCCTGGAGGGGTGGGATGGGGGGATTGGGAGTGCGGAGGGGACCAAGGATATGCATATGACTGATCTGGGAACATACATGTCTGTGAACAACAAAACTCTGTGAAAATTTTTTAAAAAAGGAGTGTGTGGTTATAGGAAGGACCTGGAAATCCTAGGAAGTAATAAATTCAATATGTAATATACCACTGTGAAAACATCTTCCAAGTGGCTCAGTGGTAAAGAATCCACTTGCCGATGCAGGACACTCAGATTCCATCCCTAGGTCGGGAAGATACCCTTGAGGAGGAAACACTAGTCTCTTGACCCTGGGCCAATCAGCGTCTTCTGACTTAATGGATATAGTCTATCCCAGAGTCCCAGATGAAAGTAGACAATAAATACACAACATGGAATTTGAAGAAATGTCTCATCTGAAAAGGGTTTTATTCTTTATTAAAAAAGAAAAAACCCTCATGAATACACATTTTTAAAAGGCCAAATTAGCACAGTCAGTCACATAAACAACTGTTCTCACATATGTAAGTAGCTGTTACTTGAAAATCCAAGTAAAAAAAAAAAAAAAGAAAATCCAAGTGACAGTAATAAATGTAGGTACCAATAGTAGTATAGTTCAAACAACTTAGGTGAAAGATGGCCTGAAAAAGATTCTGGTGACTGGAAAACTTAGCCCAAGACAAGAATGTTGATGTCAATAGATGGATGTAGAGAGTTCAGATGAAGTGTTAAAAAGCAATAAGTTATGTACTATATAATTAAAACCATAAAACCTTAATGATCAAAATAAAAAATATAAGTGGGAGAATCCCTTCTCCTACAGTAGCATATTTATAGAGTTTATAATCATCGTCAGAGCCACTGGAACTGTCAGTTCCCACCTCACCTTTGCTTCCCTGAGCCTCTTACTCCAACTCAGTGCTTGAGGTGTTTGATGTATTAGGCTTTTCTCCCACTGCGTGTCTCAGGGCTCTTCCTCTTCCTCCTCTTCCTCCTCTTCCTCCTCTTCCTCCTCCTCCTCCTCCTCCTCCTCCTCCTCCTCTCCCGCTTCTGCTTCCGCTTCTGGCGCTTCTGGTGCTATCACGGGCGGTGCTTCTGGTGCTTCCTTTGGCGGTGCTTCTGGTGCTTCTGGTTTAGCAGCAGCTTCTTTTTCCTCTTTACAAATCTTGCTTATACAATAAATTATAAGTATTAATAGTAAGATAAAAAATATAATAAGTATTATCATTACCGAGTCTAAAAGAGTGTCTTGAGTTTTGCTAGTTGTGGTGGTGTTAGTGTTCTCACCGTTAGCCGGTTTGTCAGCCTCCTCACTAGGGGCGCCACTGTCAATACTGCCACCATGTCCTGGAATTAAGCAGTCAGGAGGGGCAAAGCCAGCATCACAATGGCAGTTCTTATTATTGTTGCAAATTCCTTTCCCATTACACTTTACCTTTGTATCACAATCATACCCAAGCACACTGACATCTGAGCAGGCGTGGTCCTTGCAGACTTTCTTGGAGTCACAAGTATTTCCAGTATGTGCATCTCCGTTATCAGAGTCGTCTGTAGTACTATACTTATCCATTGACCAGCAGAAGTCATCGTTATAAATGACCTGCAATAATGTATAATTGATTTCGATTTCGGGTAGCTGCTGAACATTGGTACATACAACTTTCCCACAAGACATAGTGTTGCCGCTGCATTTAACATATGGAGTGCCAGGATCTTGGGACCGACCACAGTTTCCAAATCTGTCCCCTTTTGAGTTAAACATCTGCAAACATTCCTCTGTTGCAGCCTGTGCAGGGAACCCAAAAATATCAGTACATTGAAAATCAGCAGACCTGCAGTGGCCCTCAACACAATAGTGAAAAGCCTGACATGAAGTACCATCTTGCTTATAGGTGTCCTTGGGACACTCCGCAGAGTTACCAAGACAATATTCTGGAAGATCACACTCGTCCACAGGAGGACGGCAGGTGTGACCAGCTGGTGAGTACTGGCAAGCATCAGTACAGCAAGGTCCAGGACTACACAGTGCATTCTGCTTCAGTTTACATGTTTGCTCACAGCATGGGTGATTGGCACATTGAGAACCACAGTCACACTGCTCGTCTGCTTCTACAATGCCGTTTCCACATTCAGAAGCCCTGCGTAAGCGGGCTTGGTGCCCGGGCTTGTTAAACAGGCAGGCCCCTTTGTGTTCCCAGAGGAACTGGTAGAAGAAGTCAGAGCTGCAGTTGCTGAAGCCACTTTCTTTGGTGATATTTTCATGCATGAGGCAAAAGAGTTTATCTTCACAGACGCAGGCTGGATGGTCGTGCCGAATACCCAGGTTGTGCCCGAGCTCGTGGGCCAACAGCGCTGCAAACAGGAGCACGTCCTCGTGCGGGAAGGACTCCACGGCTGCTGCAAACTCACTGGAACAGGCCCCATCGAGAAACGCCTGCCCCGTGTCCTGCTTGGGATGCTGTCCCACGATCATGTGGGCGACATCGTGCTTCACACGACGGGAGAGGTCCTGCTGTCTCCAGCTGTTGAAATTCCTGAGTGCAGCGTGCAGGTCCCCGGGGACCTCCACCAGGTCCCGCTCTGTCCAGATCTCCATCCCAGCCAGCACCACCTCTGTGTTTATTGCCCTCGTGAAGCTGTTGGCCAGAGCTATGCTGTCCATCACTCTCTGGACGGTCTCGTGGACGTCACTGCCCCACCTCTGGAACCGCTGGTTGTTGACCACGACAAACATCTCCACGTACTTGGTGTGTGACCACAAGTCAGAGGGCACCCGTGGGCCGCGAGGCTTGCCGCTCTCTGCTTGCCGGCTGGTGGACGCCACTTGGCTGTCTGTGGAAGAGACGCTGCAGGAGCCGCGGGCTTGCGGGCCACGGTGTAGAGCACGTGTTCGAACCGATCTGAGGGGTGCATGGGCTCGATGCCATACACTTTTCCTCCTTAACCAGAATGCCCCTGAGGCCTGAACAGGTGCTGACAGAAACGGAAGACCCTGGGACTCCTTCTATGTAGCCTTCATAGTGACAGTCCTGTGAGATGGAAGGCATTTCTTGCCCCAGGATGCCATTGTGGTAGCTGAAGACTGGGAAGTTACTCACAAAATAGTCTCTCTTCCTCTTGAGGTGAATCAGCTGCCTCTGGCCCTGCATAAATAGCGTATAGGAGAGCTCTTCCACTTGGTCTTCCCTTCCTTCCACTGCCAGCCCCTTGGGAATGACTATTTCATAGGAAGAGTAGTACACTGAGCCCGGGTCACAGTACAGGCTTGGCAGACAAATCAGTATCAAGAACAACAGGACCCCCAGCCTGACACAGGAAAGTCCTGGCACCAGGGCCAGCCTCCGGCCCTTCATCCGAGTAGCCTGAGTTTCCCCGATAGCCTCAGACATTAGCGCTTCCTTCTTCCATAGAGAAGGAAGTTTAGAGGCGGAATCTCTCACAGGCGCTGTCGCCAGCATGACCCTAGGGAATCAGTTGATGGTGCAGGGCCTGTGGCCACCACCAGCAGCTCTCCCTATACACAGACCCTCTGTCACAAGTAGTCGCTTCAGACCTGTGCTGGCTGCACAGAGGGTGGCTTCCGCCTACCTCTAAGAGGTACAGCCTCTCGCTGGGTCCTTTCTAGTCTTTCCAGTCTCTCTCTTATGCTTCAGATAGTGTTGAAATTTTTTCTGTGACTTCCCGCCACTCCATCAACTTGAGTGCTCCTTGGTTAAGGTCTTTTTGACATTATGAAGAGCTGTCTGTAATCAGAAGAGGGATTGCAAACTCTAAAATGCAAGACTCTACCTTGAGAAAGGAAACAAAACCTCTGTGCCTTCCTCAACTGTACCACACGGAACACCCCTCCCCCACTCCTCCTAGTGTCCGTTGCTCAGCTGACTCCACATGTTCCAGACCGGGAGGCTTAGAGGTCTTCGGTGGTCACACTCCGTTGGCCATTTCCTCTCTGATAAAGCTCTTGCTCTCTACCACATGGACATTGTAACTCTGGTTTTCTTTATGCCATTGTGAGGCAGGGTGGATGCTATGCACGTCTCACAGGCCAGTCTGTTAGATAAGGCCAGAATGCCCCTGAGGCCTGAACAGGTGCTGACAGAAACGGAAGACCCTGGGACTCCTTCTATGTAGCCTTCATAGTGACAGTCCTGTGAGATGGAAGGCATTTCTTGCCCCAGGATGCCATTGTGGTAGCTGAAGACTGGGAAGTTACTCACAAAATAGTCTCTCTTCCTCTTGAGGTGAATCAGCTGCCTCTGGCCCTGCATAAATAGCGTATAGGAGAGCTCTTCCACTTGGTCTTCCCTTCCTTCCACTGCCAGCCCCTTGGGAATGACTATTTCATAGGAAGAGTAGTACACTGAGCCCGGGTCACAGTACAGGCTTGGCAGACAAATCAGTATCAAGAACAACAGGACCCCCAGCCTGACACAGGAAAGTCCTGGCACCAGGGCCAGCCTCCGGCCCTTCATCCGAGTAGCCTGAGTTTCCCCGATAGCCTCAGACATTAGCGCTTCCTTCTTCCATAGAGAAGGAAGTTTAGAGGCGGAATCTCTCACAGGCGCTGTCGCCAGCATGACCCTAGGGAATCAGTTGATGGTGCAGGGCCTGTGGCCACCACCAGCAGCTCCCCCTATACACAGACCCTCTGTCACAAGTAGTCGCTTCAGACCTGTGCTGGCTGCACAGAGGGTGGCTTCCGCCTACCTCTAAGAGGTACAGCCTCTCGCTGGGTCCTTTCTAGTCTTTCCAGTCTCTCTCTTATGCTTCAGATAGTGTTGAAATTTTTTCTGTGACTTCCCCCACTCCATCAACTTGAGTGCTCCTTGGTTAAGGTCTTTTTGACATTATGAAGAGCTGTCTGTAATCAGAAGAGGGATTGCAAACTCTAAAATGCAAGACTCTACCTTGAGAAAGGAAACAAAACCTCTGTGCCTTCCTCAACTGTACCACACGGAACACCCCTCCCCCACTCCTCCTAGTGTCCGTTGCTCAGCTGACTCCACATGTTCCAGACCGGGAGGCTTAGAGGTCTTCGGTGGTCACACTCCGTTGGCCATTTCCTCTCTGATAAAGCTCTTGCTCTCTACCACATGGACATTGTAACTCTGGTTTTCTTTATGCCATTGTGAGGCAGGGTGGATGCTATGCACGTCTCACAGGCCAGTCTGTTAGATAAGGCCAGGGTGGTGGCTGCCCTGTGCCCCGAGATCAACCTGAATGTGTTAATCACCAATGGGACACAGGACAATTCCTATTTTTTAAAATGTCATCAGAATTCAGTTTCTCAAATTCTCTTTATAACATTGACCAAACGTGTGTATGGGAGATGCCAAGAGAGCAGTCTCCCCTTTGTACAGTTACAGTGGACACATTGGTTGGTAAATATCTCCAGACCTATTACCACTCATGGGCTGATCCTGACATGGCAGTATGCTCTATGCTGCCACCCTCTGTGCAGCCAGCACAGGTCTGAAGCGACTACCTGTGACAGAGGGTCTGTGTATAGGGAGAGCTGCTGCTGGTGGCCACAGGCCCTGCACCATCAACCGATTCCCTAGGACCATGCCGGCGACAGCGCCTGTGAGAGATTCTGCCTCTATACTTCCTTTTCTATGGAAAAAGCAAGTGCTTATGTCTGCTATGACCATGCCTCTTGACGACATTATCCAAAAAGTTCTCTCCTGTGTTAGTATATGCCTTCCTTGTGTTCCGTGATCACTTCTTTTCCTTTTTATAAACTCCCCCAGGTCTAGAAGAGTGCTTGTCCAGCAGTAGATGGACATGAGTTATTTATTGAATGCATAAACAGCTCCCAAGTATGGTTGCTGTGGTGTCTCATCTGCTGTATCTTCTGTGTTTCTGCTTGCTTGCCTGCCCTGAACTTGAGTGCTCCTTGGTTAAGGTCTTTTGACATTATGAAGAGCTGTCTGTAATCAGAAGAGGGATTGCAAACTCTAAAATGCAAGACTCTACCTTGAGAAAGGAAACAAAACCTCTGTGCCTTCCTCAACTGTACCACACGGAACACCCCTCCCCCACTCCTCCTAGTGTCCGTTGCTCAGCTGACTCCACATGTTCCAGACCGGGAGGCTTAGAGGTCTTCGGTGGTCACACTCCGTTGGCCATTTCCTCTCTGATAAAGCTCTTGCTCTCTACCACATGGACATTGTAACTCTGGTTTTCTTTATGCCATTGTGAGGCAGGGTGGATGCTATGCACGTCTCACAGGCCAGTCTGTTAGATAAGGCCAGGGTGGTGGCTGCCCTGTGCCCCGAGATCAACCTGAATGTGTTGATCACCAATGGGACACAGGACAATTCCTATTTTTTAAAATGTCATCAGAATTCAGTTTCTCAAATTCTCTTTATAACATTGACCAAACGTGTGTATGGGAGATGCCAAGAGAGCAGTCTCCCCTTTGTACAGTTACAGTGGACACATTGGTTGGTAAATATCTCCAGACCTATTACCACTCATGGGCTGATCCTGACATGGCAGTATGCTCTATGCTGCCACCCTCTGTGCAGCCAGCACAGGTCTGAAGCGACTACCTGTGACAGAGGGTCTGTGTATAGGGAGAGCTGCTGCTGGTGGCCACAGGCCCTGCACCATCAACCGATTCCCTAGGACCATCCCGGGCGACAGCGCCTGTGAGAGATTCTGCCTCTATACTTCCTTTTCTATGGAAAAAGCAAGTGCTTATGTCTGCTATGACCATGCCTCTTGACGACATTATCCAAAAAGTTCTCTCCTGTGTTAGTATATGCCTTCCTTGTGTTCCGTGATCACTTCTTTTCCTTTTTATAAACTCCCCCAGGTCTAGAAGAGTGCTTGTCCAGCAGTAGATGGACATGAGTTATTTATTGAATGCATAAACAGCTCCCAAGTATGGTTGCTGTGGTGTCTCATCTGCTGTATCTTCTGTGTTTCTGCTTGCTTCGTGCCTGCCCTGAACATCTGCATGTTCAGGAGCATGTTCATCTGCATGTTCAGAAGAGCCTATGAAAACCATGCTCATTAGTGACTCAGACATGGTCTCAAATGTACATCTTCCTACATTGTGCTGTTCAGTGTACTCTCCTAATTTCTTCCTGCCTCATATTCACTGAGAAAAATATTAATAGAAGCCATAGAAAGAATACCTCCACATATAGACACTGGAGGAGTCTAAATGTTCGCCACACTAGAGTAGGTAAATTGTCCTTGCTCCAGTCTAAGACCAGTCCTTTTACTTGTGTGTAAGAGGGCCTTCCCTTTCAATTTATCATGACTTCACTCTTGCATTTCTCCCTTTCCTCTGTTATGTCTTCAACACCTGTTTGTCCACTGGATCCAGTCTTATTATTTGCTGTAAATTCTCACCTTTATAAAACCATCCCTCTCAGACCGTATCACCTTGCAGTCACCACCCAGTTTCTCCTTTTCTCAGTTTTATAATGAAATTCTTCAAAAGAGGGTAGGGGCATTCTGTTCCAGTTTGTATTGCTCCTTCCTTTATTTTCTGGATTTTTAAGATTCTGACTCATAACACAGTCACAGAATACACATAAGACAAAAATGGACTTTTCAGCGAATTAGTGTGAAATAAAATGAAAAGAACAGTACCTTATAGTGTCACGTATATGAGGTTCCACAACTAGCCAAGTTCATAGAGACAGAAAAGAACAGAGGGTCCCAAGGGTGGGGTAATAGAGCAGTGAGGACTTCTCATCTAACGGGTGTGGACTTTCAGTTTGAGATGGTAAAAATAATATCTGGAAATGGATATTAATGATAGTTGTACAGCAATGTGAAGAATAAGCCAATGAAATGCATGCTTAAGAATGGTTAAGATGATTAATTTAATGTTAGGTGTGTTTTACTGAAAAAGAGATTGGAAGGGAGTGAGAGAGGGAGGGGAAGGGAGACAAACAGCTGTGTAAGTACAACCTGATGAGCTAATCAACAGTTTTAGCTTCATAGACGTCACCCTTGTGCCATTGCCAATCACATGCCCTCCTGGTTCAGAGAGATCATGGTCTTGTCTTTTATGGTAACTGCTTCCTCACTTTCTTGATTATTTTTGTTTCCTAAATGTTTGTGTCCCCAAATTATGTCATTTTAGTGGTGCTTCAGTAACAGTTTTGTTGAGACATAAAGTCACATACCAGAATGCTCATCCTTTAAAGTGTATTATTCTTGGTTTTTAGTGTGCTCAGTAAAGTTACTCAGTCATCACCACAAGCAATTTTACATTTTTCTCACACCCAAACAAAACTCCAGTGTCTGCTCACAGTGACTCTTCATTCTCAACTCCCTCCAGTCCTTGGTCACCACTCGTCTCCTTTCTGTCTCTGATTTTTGTGTATTCTGGACAATCCATAGGAACGGAATCCTATATTATAGTTGTGGTCCTCTATGACTGACTTATTTCACCTATTTTTCGCATCATCACTGGCATTTGTTATTGTCTGCTTTTTTTATTGTAGCCATCTTAGTGGAAGTAAGGGATATCTCATTGCAGTTTTGATTCCCAACTACCTAATAATTAGAGATGTTGTACAATTGTTCATAGTCTTACTGCTCATTTATATCGTCTTGGAAGAAGTGTCTATCCAAATCATTTTCCTTTTTTTCTTTTAATTTTGGCCTCATTAATTAATTTATTTATTTTTCATCCATCTTTATTCTTTGGCCTGTGTGGGCCTCCTATTTCAGTGGCCTCTCTCGTCACAGAGCGCTAGTTCTGGGTACATGCGCTCCAGAGCTCAGGCTCAGTAGTTGGACACGTCGGTCCAGCCACTCCATGGCACGTGGGATCTTCCCAGGCCAGTGATCAAACTGGCGCCCCTTACACTGCAAGGTGGTGCCCTTACCCACTGGACCACCAGGGAAGCCCCTAATTCCCTTTTCAGCGACATGATTCACAACTGTTTTCTCTCATTCTGTGGGTGGCCTTTTCACTCGGTTATTATATAGTATTTTCAGATGCACAAAATTTAAAATGTTCCCTAAAGTCCATTCTGTCTGTTTTTCTTCTGTTGCCTGTGCCTTTGGTGTCGTATCCGAGACACCTGTGCCAAATGCAGTGCTACGAAGCTTTTCCCTTGTGCTTTCTCCTGCGAGGTTTACAGCAGTGCAAGTCCTGAATGGGGATTTTCCAGGGGCCTTCCAGACACACAGGTTAGTAACGATGCTGTGGATAGGGCTTTTGAGGGAACTCCAGACTGTTCTGCCCATTCCACGGGGCGCTAGACTACCTGTTTTCACAGGCATCGTAGTCGAGATAATGCAGTTGAGGTGTGGTCGAGATGACTCCTGGGGACCTGAGGAGAAGGCTATGGCAATAGGGCAGTTAAAAGTTCACACGCCTCGCTGCTCTCACCAAGGTTGTTTTTTTTTTTTTTTTTTAATTTTGGGCATCTTTTATTGTTTTTTAATTTATTTGTTTTCATCCATCTGTATTCTTCAGCCTGTGTGGGCCTCCTACTGCAGTGGCCTCTCTCTTTGCAGAGCACCGGCTCTGGGTGCATGCACTCCAGAGCACTGGCTCGTAATTGGACACACCGGTCCAGCTGATCCATGGCACATGGAATCTTCCCAGGCCAGGGATCAAACCGGTGCCACTTGCACTGCAAGGCGGACTCTCTACCCACTGGACCACGAGGGAAGCCCCTCTCACCAAGTTTTGTTGTTCTGTGACTTAGACGTTATCCACGTTTCCAAAAAAGTTGATTTTGACTCTTTTTCCAGTGTTATCCCTGCTTTTATAGAGGAGGGGGCCTCTGTAGACCCTTATTTTGACATTTTGGAAGTGCTTCCCATTTTCCCTCTTGACTTCATATGAAGCCATGTGAATGTGGTGTTTATGTAAAGCCTCTTTTGTTTCACAGTAGTACTTGTTTGCTTAGTACGTTTGTGTGCCACTGTGGTTCATTCTTTTCCTTTGCTCTAGTTCTGTATTTCTCTGTGTGGGTCTGTCACAATTTAACATCCATTGCATTAGCTGTGAATACAGCGAGGGGTGCTTTTCTTTCAGAGTGCTTTGAAGTGTGCTTCTGTGTCCATTATTATCTAGTAAGAGGATGCAGATGGCAGGGTTGAAAGGTCTGGGGTATTCAATGTATGTGGTTTCAAAGCGGCAGTTACATTGCTAAAGCAATTGCTGAGAGTTTCCACTGTTCCACTTGTAATACTTGGAATTTTCCTTCTTCTGTCATCAGTCTTGTGGGTGTATAGTGATACCTCTCTGTGCGAGATAATCTGCATTTCGCTGAATACCAAAGAAGTTAAACACCTTCACAAGTGGCTTTGGGCCCATCTTTTGTATTTTGTCTTCTCTGGAATAAACTTTTATCCCCATGCAACCATCCAAACTCCTTTACTCCTGCGTTTCAGTAGATAAGCAACTCTCCATTGTCAAATAAAATGATCTACACTGGGTTCTCGTGCTGTGGATCTACTAGCAGCATTTAAAAAATAATGGGTATCATTTGCAGCAGCATGAGTGGACCTAGAGTGTGTCACACTGAGAGAAGTAAATCAGTCAGACAAGGAGAAATATCATATGAATCTAAAATAAATATAAATGAGGTTACTTACAAAGCAGAAATAGACTCACAGACTTCAGAAAGGAACTTCTGGTCGCAAGCGAGAAGACTAGGAGCAGGGGATAGTTAAGGGGTTTGATATGGACATGTACACACTGCTGTATTTAAAATAGGTAACCAACAAGGACCTACCCTATATCACATGGAAGTCTGCTTGATGTTATATGGCAGCCCAGATTGGAGGGAAGTTTGAATACATGTATATGTATTACTAAATCTCTTCACTGTTCACCTGAAACTATCACAATATTGTTAATCAGTTATGCCCCAATACAAAATTAAAAATTAAAAACAAACAGGGCTTCCCTGGTGGTCCAGTGGGTAAGGACACTGCCTTGCAATGCAAGAGGCACCAGTTCGATCCCTGGCCTGGGAAGATCCCACGTGCCGTAGGGCAGCTGGACCCATGCGTCCAACTACTGAACCAGAGCTCTGGAGCACAGGAGCCCAGAGCCAGTTCTCTGGCAGGCCGAGCTGTGAATACAGCGAGGGGTCTTTCTTTCAGAGTGCTTTGAAGTGTGCTTCTGTGTCCATTATTATCTAGTAAGAGGATGCAGATGGCAGGGTTGAAAGGTCTGGGGTATTCAATGTATGTGGTTTCAAAGCGGCAGTTACATTGCTAAAGCAATTGCTGAGAGTTTCCACTGTTCCACTTGTAATACTTGGAATTTTCCTTCTTCTGTCATCAGTCTTGTGGGTGTATAGTGATACCTCTCTGTGCGAGATAATCTGCATTTCGCTGAATACCAAAGAAGTTAAACACCTTCACAAGTGGCTTTGGGCCCATCTTTTGTATTTTGTCTTCTCTGGAATAAACTTTTATCCCCATGCAACCATCCAAACTCCTTTACTCCTGCGTTTCAGTAGATAAGCAACTCTCCATTGTCAAATAAAATGATCTACACTGGGTTCTCGTGCTGTGGATCTACTAGCAGCATTTAAAAAATAATGGGTATCATTTGCAGCAGCATGAGTGGACCTAGAGTGTGTCACACTGAGAGAAGTAAATCAGTCAGACAAGGAGAAATATCATATGAATCTAAAATAAATATAAATGAGGTTACTTACAAAGCAGAAATAGACTCACAGACTTCGTAAAGGAACTTATGGTTGCCAGGGAGAAGACTAGGAGCAGGGGATAGTTAAGGGGTTTGATATGGACATGTACACACTGCTGTATTTAAAATAGGTAACCAACAAGGACCTACCCTATATCACATGGAAGTCTGCTTGATGTTATATGGCAGCCCAGATTGGAGGGAAGTTTGAATACATGTATATGTATTACTAAATCTCTTCACTGTTCACCTGAAACTATCACAATATTGTTAATCAGTTATGCCCCAATACAAAATTAAAAATTAAAAAAAACAAACAGGGCTTCCCTGGTGGTCCAGTGGGTAAGGACACTGCCTTGCAATGCAAGAGGCACCAGTTCGATCCCTGGCCTGGGAAGATCCCACGTGCCGTAGGGCAGCTGGACCCATGCGTCCAACTACTGAACCAGAGCTCTGGAGCACAGGAGCCCAGAGCCAGTTCTCTGCAGCGACAGAGGCCACTGCAATGGGAGGCCCACACAGGCTAAAGAACAAAGATGAATGAAAATAGATGAATGAAAGACCAATAGAAGTGGCCAAAAAAAAAAAAAAAAAAAAACCACAACAACAAAGATAAAAGGTAATGGATGTGTTTCTCACGTTTTAAAAAGAAATCACTCGGGCTTCCCTGGTGGTCCTGTGAGTAAGGACACTGCCTTGCAGTGCAAGGGTCACCAGTTCAATCCCTGGCCTGGGAGGATCCCATGTGCCGCAGAGCGGCTGGACCAATGTGTCCAATTACCGAGCCAGAGCTCTGGAGCGCATGTGCCCAGAGCCAGTGCTCTGCAGCGAGAGAGGCCACTGCGATGGGAGGCCCACACAGGCCAAATAACAAAGATGAATGAAAATAGATGAATGAAAGACCAATAGAAGTGGCCAAAAAAAAAAAAAAAAAAAACCACAACAACAAAGATAAAAGGTAATGGATGTGTTTCTCACGTTTTAAAAAGAAATCACTCGGGCTTCCCTGGTGGTCCTGTGAGTAAGGACACTGCCTTGCAGTGCAAGGGTCACCAGTTCAATCCCTGGCCTGGGAGGATCCCATGTGCCGCGGAGCGGCTGGACCAATGTGTCCAATTACCGAGCCAGAGCTCTGGAGCGCATGTGCCCAGAGCCAGTGCTCTGCAGCGAGAGAGGCCACTGCGATGGGAGGCCCACACAGGCCAAATAACAAAGATGTAAATAAATGAAAGACCAATAGAAGTGGCCAAAAAAAAAAAGAAGTCACTCTGTCTGCTGAGTGGACGATGGAGTGAGTAGAGACCAGTTACAAACTGTTGCAGCTGTCTAGGAGGGAGTGATGGTGACTTGCAATATGCTGGAGAGTTGAGGAGCAGTGTAATGTGTTGCATTCTAGATATGTGTGGAGGGCAGGGCCAAGAGAATGTGTGAATGCCCTGAGTTTGTGATGTGTAAAT
This sequence comes from Tragulus kanchil, assembly GCA_022376925.1. Taxonomy (NCBI): domain Eukaryota; kingdom Metazoa; phylum Chordata; class Mammalia; order Artiodactyla; family Tragulidae; genus Tragulus; species Tragulus kanchil. The sequence continues at coordinate 202,698,987 of JAIOJX010000025.1, read as the reverse complement.
CTCAGCTTCCCTGTACACTAGTGTCAAATCCAATCTCAGAGACAGAGTTCTGGGTGAAGAAGAAAAGAGAAGCTTTATTACTTTTGTGGGCAAAGGGGAACAGAGTGGGCTAATGCCCTCAAAGTCAAGTGTCCCAACTTGAGAAAGGCAGTAACAAGTTTTATAGAAATTGATCAAAGAAGGAGTGAGCAGCTCATGGGCATTCTTCTGACAGGTTAGTGGTGAGATAAATAGGAGTCCACAAAAGACAAATGAACATGTGGGACCTAATGAAACTTAAAAGCTTTTGTACTGCTAAAGAAATTACAAAAAAGCTGAACAGACAGCCCACAGAGTGGGAGAAAATCATAGCAAATGAAACAACAGACAAAGAATTAATCTCCAAAATCTACAAGCAACTCAGACAACTCAGCACTGGAAAAACGAACAACCCAATCAAAAAATGGGAAAAGGACCTAAACAGACACCTCTCCAACGATGACATACAGATGGCCCAAAAACACATGAAACGATGCTCAACTTCACTAATAATTAGAGAAATGCAAATCAAAACTACAATGAGATATCACCTCACACCCGTCAGAATGGCCATCATCCACAAATCGACAGACAATAAATGCTGGAGAGGGTGCCAAGAAAAGGGAACACTCCTGCATTGCTGGTGGGAGTGTAAATTGATACAGCCTCTATGGAAGACAGTCTGGAGATTTCTTAAAAAACTAAAAATAGAAGCACCCTATGACCCAGCAATCCCACTCTTAGGCTTATACCCTGACGAAATCAAAACTGAAAGAAGCACCTGTACCCCAATGTTCATTGCAGCTCTCTATACAATAGCTAGAACATGGAAGGAACCTAGATGCCCATCGATGAACAAATGGATCCAAAAGCTCTGGTACATATATACAATGGAATACTACACAGCTGTAAAGAGAAATGCAGAAGAATCAGCCCTAATGAGGTGGCTGGATCTAGAACGTATCATAAAAAGTGAAGTCAGTCAGAAAGAGAAGGACAAATACAGTATACTAACACACATATATGGAATCTAGAGGGATGGTGATGATGGCACACGCAGTGAAGCGATGGAAAGACAGACATGGACAGTGGACATATGGACATTGTGGGGAAGGAACAGTGGGTGAGAGGCGTAAAGGAAGTAGTATGAAGGCCTGTACTATCATAAGTGAAGAAAATAGCTATAGTCATTGCTCTGTGAGAAAAGGGGATCCTTCAGGGGTGCTGTGTGATGGTCGGGAGGGGAGGGAAGGGGGGATATACATGTGACTAATCTGAGAACATGCATGTCTGTGAACAACAAAACTCTGTAAAAGTTAAAAGTAAAATAAAGGTTTAAAAAAAAAAATAGGAGTCCACATTGTCTTAACATTCAGGTCCAACTGGTTTGCATGCTGTGGATAGCATACCATCATTAATCATTAACTTCTCCCACCTGGAGAGGGCTTTAGTACTTGCAAAATGGCTCAAAGATACTGTTGGGTGTATCCTTTGATGAGGACACAGAACCTTGTCCCAAGTCTACTCTTGACTATTTCTCCTTGGTCTCCCATTCCCACCCTTACCTAATTAACAACTGTTTGAATCCATCCATTGGAACTCAGGGAAGGCTATGGGGGCTGACAGGTTATTTCTTGTCATCAGAGCCATGGGGGACCCAAAGGTCTTGTGCCCCAGGAGCCCCAAAGGACCCTGCACCCTACCATTTCTAGTGTAAATTTCTTCTAGAAACATAGTCTACTCTTAGTTTTCACAACAATAGTCTCTTGGTGGCACCCCTACCACACTGGTCAGTATTTCTCTCACTTCTTTCCTGAATTCTCCTGACTTCATCAACATCTACACAGTGGGCACCTTGCCACTCACTGCTCACCAGGTCCTCGGATCTCTTCTTTTCTCTAGCTGCCCTCGCTCCCTAGGCAGTATCACCTGGTTCCATTGCTGGGAATATTATCTGAACACCCAGAGCCCTCAGATACAGAGAAGTCTGGCTGACTTCTTTCCTGAATTCCAGACTCGATCATCTTACTGCCAAGGTGGCATGCCCACGTGGGTGTTTAACGGGTATCTCAAACCGAATGGGTCCGGTGCGTGCTCTCTCCACAGTCTTCCACAACTCAGAAAATGACAACTCTCTTCTTACAAGGAAAGTTTGCTCAGGGAAAGCTACTGGAGTCATCCTTCTTTTCTGCCTTTCACTCACAACTCTCAATCTGCTCCATTAGCAAATCCTGTTAGCTCTACCTTACCGTGTACCCAGATTCCAGCCTCTCCTCACCGCCATGACTTCAGCCACCCTCCTTAAAGCTTCCAACATTGCCCCAAATCACAGGAATCACTAAGGGTTCTCTGCTTCTGCCACTGCCCATTTCTCTGTCCCTGTCTGGTCCTGACTGCCGTAGCAGATGGGGTGGTCCTTCAGTGCTTGTCAACTCTGTTCACTGCTTTGTTAAAATCCTTTCCTGCTTCCAATCTCCACTGAAGTAAAAACATGTCTTCATATGGCCTATCTCCACTCACAGTCTTTATACCACTCCCCATGATGCTCACTGTGTCCAGATATACTGACCTCCTTGCTGTTCTTCAAACATGCCAGGCATACTCCCATTTCAGGGCCTTTTCACTTAAGAGTTCCCTCCCCATGGTTTGCTCTCCCCCCTGATACCTGCAAAGCTGCTTCCCTCACTTTCTGCATGTCTCCTGTGACATCACCTTGTCAGATCAGACTTCTCTGACCACTGACCTAAAACAGCACTCTTCCAAATAGCATCACTATTGTTCCCCTTGCATGACTTCATAGTGTTACATCACACACATCACAACTTGGCACATTGTGATAGTTTTCTGTTAATTTGCATCAGTTTTGTAATTTTTTAAATTTTCATAGAATCAGAGACTGTCTTATTGACTACCATTTCCATAGTAGTAGAACAGTTCATAGGTAAAGACTCAATAGTGGCCAAATGAATAATTCAATGAATATATGATTAGAGGCGAAGGCAACAGTTCTCATTCTCTGATTAAAATTATATGTGTATAAAAAGCATCAAGCTTAGACAGCAAGCTGTTCTGAGCCATTTGCACATTAAAGATTGAGGTTAGTTAAAAGAGGGAGGAAGCTGAAATCCTTAACTTAGGATCTGAGAAACAGGATTGCATTGAATGCCGCCAAGATTTTAAGGACAAGAATAAAGTCCCCGTGTCTTTCCCATAACTGGGCCCAAGGCAGTGATTGCCACACTAACCAGATATTGTGCCTCAGCCCCAGAGATGTACGATTGAGTAGGGGAAATATAACATGTTTGCAGATGGCCGTGTGGTAGGTCAGAATGCCATCAATGTAGAGGAAATTCAGTAGGATGATTTGGTAGTGGCTAAATTGTACCGTTGCTGAATAGCTTAGAATTAACAATACTGTCTTACAACCAAGGAATCACTAAGGGTTCTCTGCTTCTGCCACTGCCCATTTCTCTGTCCCTGTCTGGTCCTGACTGCCGTAGCAGATGGGGTGGTCCTTCAGTGCTTGTCAACTCTGTTCACTGCTTTGTTAAAATCCTTTCCTGCTTCCAATCTCCACTGAAGTAAAAACATGTCTTCATATGGCCTATCTCCACTCACAGTCTTTATACCACTCCCCATGATGCTCACTGTGTCCAGATATACTGACCTCCTTGCTGTTCTTCAAACATGCCAGGCATACTCCCATTTCAGGGCCTTTTCACTTAAGAGTTCCCTCCCCATGGTTTGCTCTCCCCCCTGATACCTGCAAAGCTGCTTCCCTCACTTTCTGCATGTCTCCTGTGACATCACCTTGTCAGATCAGACTTCTCTGACCACTGACCTAAAACAGCACTCTTCCAAATAGCATCACTATTGTTCCCCTTGCATGACTTCATAGTGTTACATCACACACATCACAACTTGGCACATTGTGATAGTTTTCTGTTAATTTGCATCAGTTTTGTAATTTTTTAAATTTTCATAGAATCAGAGACTGTCTTATTGACTACCATTTCCATAGTAGTAGAACAGTTCATAGGTAAAGACTCAATAGTGGCCAAATGAATAATTCAATGAATATATGATTAGAGGCGAAGGCAACAGTTCTCATTCTCTGATTAAAATTATATGTGTATAAAAAGCATCAAGCTTAGACAGCAAGCTGTTCTGAGCCATTTGCACATTAAAGATTGAGGTTAGTTAAAAGAGGGAGGAAGCTGAAATCCTTAACTTAGGATCTGAGAAACAGGATTGCATTGAATGCCGCCAAGATTTTAAGGACAAGAATAAAGTCCCCGTGTCTTTCCCATAACTGGGCCCAAGGCAGTGATTGCCACACTAACCAGATATTGTGCCTCAGCCCCAGAGATGTACGATTGAGTAGGGGAAATATAACATGTTTGCAGATGGCCGTGTGGTAGGTCAGAATGCCATCAATGTAGAGGAAATTCAGTAGGATGATTTGGTAGTGGCTAAATTGTACCGTTGCTGAATAGCTTAGAATTAACAATACTGTCTTACATCCATCCTCATATTTGATTTTAGATCCTCTCAGCATATTTTTGAGCACCTGCTGTATGCCAGGCACTGCTGGATACTGGCACATGTGTGATCTAATGGAATCCACCAGCCACACTGTGTGATTGAGAACCTTTGTGTGGTCATCCAACTGAGGAGGAAACACAGGCCCAAGGTTAGTGAAGTTCCACATCTCAGACCAATCGGACAAAGAGTAACACTTGGGACTTGGGGACGTGGAATATGAAAGCCTCCTCAGTCAGAAGAAAGACAATTTTATCCTTTCTGAAAAGGCCACTTTTAGCTCTCAGAAATTTTTTCCTGGTTGGATTTGTTAGCTTGAAGAACACAAGACTCCATACTTACACAGCTTCGTGATCTTAGCTCCAAGAAGAGGAACGGGGCTCTCACAGTTCTTAGGAAAGCTATCCTACTCTTTTCTTGTATGCTTGAGTTGTTTTGCAAAACATTTTCATAAATTTACATTGGTTATGAAAACAGCTAATGGGACAATGTTGTTGTTAAGTTGCCAAGTCATTGTCTGACTCTTGCCACCTGATGGGTTGAAGCACTTCAGGCTTCCCTGTCCTTCATTATCTCCCTGAGTTTGCTCAAACTCATGTCTATTGAGCCATTGATGCCATCCAACCATCTCATCCCCTGTCGCCCTCTTCTTCTGTCTTGAGTCTTTCCCAGCATCAAGGTCTTTTCCTGTGGGTCAACTTTCTATCAGCTGGCCATTTGCACATTAAAGATTGAGGTTAGTTAAAGAGGGAGGAAGCTGAAATCCTTAACTTAGGATCTGAGAAACAGGATTGCATTGAATGCCGCCAAGATTTTAAGGACAAGAATAAAGTCCCCGTGTCTTTCCCATAACTGGGCCCAAGGCAGTGATTGCCACACTAACCAGATATTGTGCCTCAGCCCCAGAGATGTACGATTGAGTAGGGGAAATATAACATGTTTGCAGATGGCCGTGTGGTAGGTCAGAATGCCATCAATGTAGAGGAAATTCAGTAGGATGATTTGGTAGTGGCTAAATTGTACCGTTGCTGAATAGCTTAGAATTAACAATACTGTCTTACATCCATCCTCATATTTGATTTTAGATCCTCTCAGCATATTTTTGAGCACCTGCTGTATGCCAGGCACTGCTGGATACTGGCACATGTGTGATCTAATGGAATCCACCAGCCACACTGTGTGATTGAGAACCTTTGTGTGGTCATCCAACTGAGGAGGAAACACAGGCCCAAGGTTAGTGAAGTTCCACATCTCAGACCAATCGGACAAAGAGTAACACTTGGGACTTGGGGACGTGGAATATGAAAGCCTCCTCAGTCAGAAGAAAGACAATTTTATCCTTTCTGAAAAGGCCACTTTTAGCTCTCAGAAATTTTTTCCTGGTTGGATTTGTTAGCTTGAAGAACACAAGACTCCATACTTACACAGCTTCGTGATCTTAGCTCCAAGAAGAGGAACGGGGCTCTCACAGTTCTTAGGAAAGCTATCCTACTCTTTTCTTGTATGCTTGAGTTGTTTTGCAAAACATTTTCATAAATTTACATTGGTTATGAAAACAGCTAATGGGACAATGTTGTTGTTAAGTTGCCAAGTCATTGTCTGACTCTTGCCACCTGATGGGTTGAAGCACTTCAGGCTTCCCTGTCCTTCATTATCTCCCTGAGTTTGCTCAAACTCATGTCTATTGAGCCATTGATGCCATCCAACCATCTCATCCCCTGTCGCCCTCTTCTTCTGTCTTGAGTCTTTCCCAGCATCAAGGTCTTTTCCTGTGGGTCAACTTTTCATATCAGCTGGCCAAAGTAGTTGATTAAGAATGGCATCTATTCTGGAAAAACTCGAGAATAAGACTAATAAGTTCTTCTTTAAGTGAATTACTATATAAAATGTAATCCTTCAATGCAGACTCTCAGTAGTTGGGGGCTTTAACATAAAGGTATTATTTTGTTACAACAGTTTAAGTTTTCCATAAAGAGATTCCTGTCTATGAGCTTTGCTTAGATCGTGAAGATCAGTTACCTTAAAATTTAAATGCATTCTCATTTTTGAAAAGCAAAATTTAATCAGTACCTTTTGCTTTATTTGGCATATTTATTTGCATGTCTTTATTTTTATAGTGACCTAATATATCCTTTGGATAAAGGATGGCTTTGGAAGGATAAGGGGTCATTCATTAGAAGACATGAGGAACTTTTTCTTCTGTTTTCTGACACTGACACTATGCCTTTTCTTGTTTCTACATTTCATGTGAAATCATCTGCAGCTGGTTCATGATTGTTCAGTTCGGTTCAGTTGCTCCGTCGTGTCCACCTCTTTGTGACCCTGTGGACTGTGCGGCACACCAGGCTTCCCAGTCGTTCACCATCTCCTGGAGGTTGCTCAAACTCATGTCCATTGACTCAGTGATGCCATCCAGTCATCTCATCCTCTGTTGTCCCCTTCTCCTGCCTTCTGTTTTTCCCAGCATCAGGATCTTTTCCAATAAGTCATCTCTTCGCATTAAGTGGCCAAAATATTGTAGCTTCAGCCTCAGCGTCAGTACTGCCAATGAGTATTCAGTGTTGATTTCTTTTAGGATTGACTAATTTGATGTCCTTGCAGTCCAAGGGACTCACAAGAGTTTTCTCCAGCACCACAGTTCCAAGGCATCAATTCTTTGGTGCTCAGCCTTCTTTATGGTCCAACTCTCACATCCATACATGACTACTTGGAGAAGCATAGCTTTGACTATACAAACTTCTGTCAGCTAAGTGATGTCTCTACTTTTTAATATGCTGTTTAGGTTTGTCATAGCTTTTCTTCCAATGAGCAAGTGTCTTTTAATTTCATGGCTGCAGTCACCATCTGCAGTGATTTTGGAGCCTAAGAAAACAGTCTGTCACTGTTTTCATTGTTTGCCTATCTGTTTGACATGAAATAATGTTGAGTTTTAGGCTAGCTTTTTCACTCTCGTCTTTCACCTTCATCAAGAGGCTCTTTAGTTCCTCTTTGCTTTCTGCCAGAAGAGTGGTGCCATCTGCATACCTTAGGTTATTGATAATTCTCCCAACAAGCTTGATTCCAGCTTGTGCTTCATCCAGCCTGGCATTTCGCATGATGTCCTCTACATATAAGTTAAATAAGTAGAGTGACAGTATACAGCCTTGACTTTCTCCTTCCAAATTTGGAAGCAGTCTGTTGTTCCATGTTCAGTTCTTACTGTTGCTTCTTGTCCTACATACAGGTTTCTCAGGAAGCAGGTAAGGTGGTCTGTTGTTGCCATCTCTTTCAGAATTTTCCACAATTTATTGTGATCCACACAATCAAAGGCTTTAGCTTAGTCAATGAAGCAGAAGTAGATGTTTTTATGGAAATCCCTTGCTGTTTCTATGATCCAGGAGATGCTGGCAATTTGATCTCTGATTCCTCTGCCTTTTCTAAATCCAGCTTGTACATCTGGAAGTTCTCGGTTCACATACTGTTGAAACCTATCTTGTGATTGTTAGATGACTGAAAAAGCATTACTGGAAGATATGTTGTGATTTCAGAGTTTATTCCTTTTGTCTGTTACATGGTTTTCTTTCCATTTCTCTGCCAACTCAAGAATATGTCCAGAATTTGAGATCCTGAGAACATGCTTCATGAGTAAAAACACATTTCTCACCCTCCAAGTACCTTGGACACTTCACTTGATCATAAGGATGCATATATGTTCCTTGTTCTTCAGAAAACAAACACTTGATGGTCTGGTTCAGGCTGAATTTCCTATAGGTTCCTCCCATGGGTATCCTCAAAGAGGACCCATATTTTCATTAAAAATAAATAAATAAATAAAGGAGGTATGTGTGAGCAGTTTCAAGAGCCTTTCTGGTTTGAAATATAATGTTAAGTGGAAAAGAAAAAAAGAGAGAGCCTCCCTGGAGCTGTGACAATTGAACTAAATATATAGGAGAAGGAAAGAATAAGGTCATTCAATGGAAACAAGGCTCTGATCACAAGCTCAGAGTGGGACGTGACCGTGGTATGTAGTGAGGACAGAGGTTCTTCCTGTCAGACGTACTGGTGTGAGGAAATGCTTGTTTTCAAAAGTCATGAGAGACAACAGTTGGAAATGGACAGGAGGTTGCAATTGTCACAATCCTTTAATGCCACACCAAGTTTATATTTTCTGCCCTAGATAATGAGGGCAGGGTCCAGGGGGTCCTAGGGTGAGAGGCGAAATGGAAGTTCCTGAACTCCAGACTGGCAATAAAATCAGTCTGGGGAATCTGAGGTGAGATGTTGGATTGGTCAGGGAGATAAATTATACCTATGAAACAGGCATGAGGTCATAGACACTTGGTCACTCGTGATTGCACCTCTGATGGTTTCTTTTAAAATATTTTTAAAAATATTTCCTACCTGGAAGAGGAGTCACCATGGCTTTGTCATTCACAGACTGATCCAACACATTCATTACCCTCGTATATTTCATTCTGTTATAACCTCCGCATGTAAGACTTCCATAATTTTATTGAATAGCGAATGTGGTATTGGACTTGTCTGTCCTGTTCTCCCCTACTGCACAAAATTTTAAAGCTTAATGTTCAAAGCACAAGGAATATTATTTTTAAACAGCCATTTGCAGTCATCCTTGAAAGAAACCTGCTCTTTTTTTTCTTTTGCTTTTTAATTTTGGCCTCTTTTATTGATTGATTGATTGATTTTCATTCAGCTTTATTCTTTGGCCTCCCATTGCAGTGGCCTCTCTCGCTGCAGAGCACTGGCTCTGGGCACATGTGCTCCAGAACACTGGCTCATAATTGGACACACTGGTCCAACCGCTCCACAGCACGTGGGATTTCCCAGACCAGGGATCAAACCGGCGCCCCCTGCATTGCAAGGTGGTGTCCTTACCCACTGGACCACCAGGGAAGCCCTGCTCTTGGTTTTGAGAAAACTTCTTCTTTTTTTTTTTTTTTCTTTTATTTTACTTTTAACTTTTACAGAGCTTTGTTGTTTACAGATATGTATGTTCCCAGATTAGTCATATGTATATCCCCCCCACTTCCCACCCCTCCTGACCATCACACAGCACCCCTGAAGGATCTCCTTTAGAGAAAACTTCTTGATGAGCGTATTTGCCCCAAGGAAACACCACAATCATACTTTGAACTTGTTAGTAAATACAAGAAGGTGTCTTTAAATTTTTTAATACATTTTCAAAAAATTTAGTTAAGGGCTTCCCCTGGTGGTCCAGTGGGTAAGGACACTGCCTTGCAGTGCAAGGGGCGCCGGTTCAAGCCCTGGCCTGGGAAGATCCCACGTGCTGCGGAGCGGCTGGACTGATGTGTCCAATTACCAAGCCAGAGCTCTGGAGCGCATGCGCCCAGAGCCGGCGCTCTGCAATGACAGACACCACCGTGATGGGAGGCCCACAGGAGCCAAAGAACAAATACGGATGAACAGAGAGAAACAAAAGACCAATAGAAGTGGCCTGCCTGCTCCCCTCCCTCCCCAACCTGACCCCCGCCCAAAATAAATAAATAAATAAATCTTAAAAAAAAAAAAAATTTAGTTAAGTTAATGTAAAACTTTATTTTGTGCAGAATCACATCCCTATGAGGTTGATGCTATCACCTATGTTTATAAGTCATTTATTTTTCCTTCTGCTGGGCCCAGAGAAGAGAGTGAAGTTTGACCTCAGGTTAAAAAGTGCACTTTGCAGAGTCAGCCACACAAAAGGCAGAATACTGAACCTTGAACCTGGAGATTTCCAACCCAAGTTACCCTATCTTCTCTCTCTTGCCCACATTAAGACTGGTCACTTCCCTGCTATATCTACTCTAAAGAGCTTCAACCTTCAGTCCTCAGACTTTGGAGTTTTCATGCATTATAAGATTCACCTGACAAGTTATAAATTTGTTCATTTTTCTGATCATTCTTTCAGAGGAAGCTTATTTAGAGGACTCTCCTAACCTTTGTTTTCTGCCTTTAGCCTGGTCTTGCATACTTGAGGGTTTACAAGATTATAAGGACAGCAACTAAAAGGTTAAAAGTCTGTACAACGTCCATATTTTCTAAATTTTGGTAAATTTTGTTGTCAAATATTGTGAAATCCTAAATAGGTTTTGTTGATTAATTCTCAATTACCTACCTGGCTTTTTTTTTAAAGAAATTTTTGTTTAAATTTTGGCCTCTTTTATTTGGGCCTCGCATTGCCGTGGCCTCTCTCGTTGCAGAGCACCAGCTCTGGACGCATGCACTCCAGAGCACTGGCTCGTAATTGGACACACTGGCCCAGCCGCTCAGCAGCATATGGAATCTTCCTGGGCCAGGAATCGAACAGGTGCCCCTTGCACTGCAAGGCAGACTCTTTATCCACGGGACCACCAGGGAAGCCCTGGCTTTTGGTTTTTAAAGAACACCTTTAAGTTAGCAAAATACAATTACCCCGTACTTCAATTAGGATTCCCTTGTATTTCTTCAGTTTTTTTTTTTTTTTTCTAAAGCCTGATGTTTACTAGGTTTTCTTAGAGTCATCAGCATGTACAGTTAGGAAGGCTACTGCTTCTGTTCTTCACTTAAGTGCATCTCAGCAGAAATCCTCCACATCTTTTTCAGAGGTCTCCAATGACAAATTTACCCTTGGAGGCCTTCAGTTCCCCAGTTTAATTCTTGTTCTCAAAGCAGTCGGGTCACTACCAACTAATAGCGTGCTTTCACCATGAATCTTCACCTTCTGGCATACAATGTCTGGAGATTTGGTTGCCAGCAAGTCTTGTGTCCTGTAAATTCACATAACTGAAAGCTTGAATTTGGATTTTGCTCTGAAGTTCAATTTTGTTCCACCAAAATTAACATCAGCTTATTGAAAGTCTAAATCAGGTCTTACCCTTCTTTTGTTTGTTCTTTTCTGCTCACATAGGAGTGGGCAGTTAGAAGAGGGATTCAGCAACTGTACCATCAAGGACTGATGCTAAGGAACTTTCCCAAGGCTCAGAACACTTAACCTGTAGCAACACAGCACCTGAGAAAGGTTTCGGTTGTGTTGTGTCTAGGGACTAGCAAGAGCATTTATTCACATTACTCTCCTGTTTTATGGTTGGCCCTAGTTAGGTCATCCACTTGGTCAACATTTCCTGAGCACCTACGGTGATCTGGGCTCTTGGAGCTGAGTAGGACACAAGCCTACCACTCCATGAGGTCAGGATGTAATAAGGGAAAAGATTTTTTCATCATTAATAACTACACAGTGTGGTAAATTCATGATAGAGATCAACAGTCATTTGTAAGCCTTCTGTTTCCATGGAGGAAATCACATTCTGGGCAATTAAGGATATATCAGTTGTCTTCCTGGTAACTTTTTTTTTTTCCTAAGTGACTCCTGGGCCTAATTGGACACACCGGCCCAGCCGCTCAGCAGCATATGGAATCTTCCTGGGCCAGGAATCGAACAGGTGCCCCTTGCACTGCAAGGCAGACTCTTTATCCACGGGACCACCAGGGAAGCCCTGGCTTTTGGTTTTTAAAGAACACCTTTAAGTTAGCAAAATACAATTACCCCGTACTTCAATTAGGATTCCCTTGTATTTCTTCAGTTTTTTTTTTTTTTTTCTAAAGCCTGATGTTTACTAGGTTTTCTTAGAGTCATCAGCATGTACAGTTAGGAAGGCTACTGCTTCTGTTCTTCACTTAAGTGCATCTCAGCAGAAATCCTCCACATCTTTTTCAGAGGTCTCCAATGACAAATTTACCCTTGGAGGCCTTCAGTTCCCCAGTTTAATTCTTGTTCTCAAAGCAGTCGGGTCACTACCAACTAATAGCGTGCTTTCACCATGAATCTTCACCTTCTGGCATACAATGTCTGGAGATTTGGTTGCCAGCAAGTCTTGTGTCCTGTAAATTCACATAACTGAAAGCTTGAATTTGGATTTTGCTCTGAAGTTCAATTTTGTTCCACCAAAATTAACATCAGCTTATTGAAAGTCTAAATCAGGTCTTACCCTTCTTTTGTTTGTTCTTTTCTGCTCACATAGGAGTGGGCAGTTAGAAGAGGATTCAGCAACTGTACCATCAAGGACTGATGCTAAGGAACTTTCCCAAGGCTCAGAACAGTTAACCTGTAGCAACACAGCACCTGAGAAAGGTTTCGGTTGTGTTGTGTCTAGGGACTAGCAAGAGCATTTATTCACATTACTCTCCTGTTTTATGGTTGGCCCTAGTTAGGTCATCCACTTGGTCAACATTTCCTGAGCACCTACGGTGATCTGGGCTCTTGGAGCTGAGTAGGACACAAGCCTACCACTCCATGAGGTCAGGATGTAATAAGGGAAAAGATTTTTTCATCATTAATAACTACACAGTGTGGTAAATTCATGATAGAGATCAACAGTCATTTGTAAGCCTTCTGTTTCATTAGTCACTGAGGAGGAAATCACATTCTGGGCAATTAAGGATATATCAGTTGTCTTCCTGGTAACTTTTTTTTTTTCACTAATGGAAAAGGCTCACAAAGTAGTGGAGAATATAGACTGTTATATTTGGGCTGAATATAGTCCAGTTCTAGGGCAAAACTCTGGTCCCTATTTCTTCATGGACAAGATGGAGGTCTCATAGGGTAGATGGGACTTCCCTGATGGTCCAGTGGCTAAGAAATTGCCCCCAAGGCAGGGGGCCTGGGTTCAATCACTGGTCGGGGAACTAGATCCCAGTACATAATAAATGGTTGTTTTTATATAAAAAAGAATGAATGTTAAGTATATAGCACAGTGTCTTGCACAGAATGGGTAATATTATGTTCTACGTGCTTTCTGTTCTCTTTATGTACAATTGACTACCCTTCAAAACTTTGGACTGTCAGTCAACACTATGATAACTTAGGAAAGGAAATGAGAAATAAATATAATAAGTGAGGTAGAAAAACAGAAGATAAAAAGAGAATAATTAATACTTTCAACTGAACTTTGCCCTGGACAAAGTTGCCTAGGTTGCTTCCCTTCCCCCATGCATCCAGACAGAGGGTGATTCAACTACACTGGATTAAATGTAGCATCCTCTAAAGCAAACTGGAAGAAACACAGGTAATGGGCCCCATAAAGCCTATAGTGATGCCTTATCTGAGAGCAGATATTTGTTTACTTTTTCATTTGAGCATTTTCACTTAATGAATACACTTCTAAAAGCAAATTAGAGGGGAAAAATGATAGATAACTTTCTTAACATAATATGTAATTGTGAATGAGGTGAACATCTGCTGTCCTTGTTTTGTGTGTGTGTGTGTGTGTACAGATAAGATGTAAGGTCAAGCAAAGTAGATGGAATATGGCATCCCCTGGAAAATAGGGAAGTCAAAAGTTTGCCATATGAGAAGAGACACTGATAAGAAGGATCAATGAGAAAAGTATAATTTAAATGAGTTTCATGAAATGTGAAAATGGGAAAAAGTAGTAAAACATTGTCTCATAAATAACTACACAGTGTGGTAAATTCATGATAGAGATCAACAGTCATTTGTAAGCCTTCTGTTTCATTAGTCACTGAGGAGGAAATCACATTCTGGGCAATTAAGGATATATCAGTTGTCTTCCTGGTAACTTTTTTTTTTTTACTAATGGAAAAGGCTCACAAAGTAGTGGAGAATATAGACTGTTATATTTGGGCTGAATATAGTCCAGTTCTAGGGCAAAACTCTGGTCCCTATTTCTTCATGGACAAGATGGAGGTCTCATAGGGTAGATGGGACTTCCCTGATGGTCCAGTGGCTAAGAAATTGCCCCCAAGGCAAGGGGCCTGGGTTCAATCACTGGTCGGGGAACTAGATCCCAGTACATAATAAATGGTTGTTTTTTTTATATAAAAAAGAATGAATGTTAAGTATATAGCACAGTGTCTTGCACAGAATGGGTAATATTATGTTCTACGTGCTTTCTGTTCTCTTTATGTACAATTGACTACCCTTCAAAACTTTGGACTGTCAGTCAACACTATGATAACTTAGGAAAGGAAATGAGAAATAAATATAATAAGTGAGGTAGAAAAACAGAAGATAAAAAGAGAATAATTAATACTTTCAACTGAACTTTGCCCTGGACAAAGTTGCCTAGGTTGCTTCCCTTCCCCCATGCATCCAGACAGAGGGTGATTCAACTACACTGGATTAAATGTAGCATCCTCTAAAGCAAACTGGAAGAAACACAGGTAATGGGCCCCATAAAGCCTATAGTGATGCCTTATCTGAGAGCAGATATTTGTTTACTTTTTCATTTGAGCATTTTCACTTAATGAATACACTTCTAAAAGCAAATTAGAGGGGAAAAATGATAGATAACTTTCTTAACATAATATGTAATTGTGAATGAGGTGAACATCTGCTGTCCTTGTTTTGTGTGTGTGTGTGTGTGTACAGATAAGATGTAAGGTCAAGCAAAGTAGATGGAATATGGCATCCCCTGGAAAATAGGGAAGTCAAAAGTTTGCCATATGAGAAGAGACACTGATAAGAAGGATCAATGAGAAAAGTATAATTTAAATGAGTTTCATGAAATGTGAAAATGGGAAAAAGTAGTAAAACATTGTCTCATAAATAACTTTAAATATGTATATACAATCAATTACTTAAAATAGTTTCTTTCTGAACAAGAAAATCCCTTCTCCCACATTTAAAAATTCATGTAGGTCCAGTCAGATCCCGTGCAACTGTCAGTGCCCACTGCACTGTTGCCCACCTGACCTTCCTACCCGACATATCAGGAGTTTGCTGTGTTAGGACTTCTTCCTAGCAGTACTCATTTTCTGCCCTTGGTTCTTCGACTTTGCTAACTGCCTCTTCTATTTGGACTGTTTCTTCTCTGGGTTCTTCTAGGTCCCCTTGTGAGCACTGTGATATCTCCTTTCTAGCCCCAAAACCAGCAGCAATACCTAGAGCTAAAAACATTGCTAAGAGGAAAAGGGGGAATATGTATACCATCTTGTCCAAGCTCTGGATTTCATCTTTGTTCTCACTAACTCTGCCAAAATTAACATCCTCTAAAACATAACTTTTGCTTTCCTCTTCACTTGGGTTATGATAAACACCATCACTAGTGCTTGGTTTACCGGGAGAACCACTGTCCACACTACCCCCATTTCCGGGAATTTTGCAGTCCGGGGGAGCGTAGCCATCCTCACAATGGCAGTGCCTAAAATTGTTGCAGACTCCTCTCCCGTTACACGTCTCTGCTGGCAGGCAGTCATACTGGAGCACAGTGTAATGGATGCAGGAGTGATTCACGCAGACCTTGTGTGGGGCACAGAGAGTGCCAGTGTGCACATCTCCATCATCAGGGCCACCAGCAGTGCCATTAGAGATATTGTTTACTTTCATTTGAATTTTCACTTAATGAACATTCTGAAATTAGAGGGTGTGTACTTTCTTAACATAATATGTAATTGTGAATGAGGTGAACATCTGCTGTCCTTGTTTGTGTGTGTGTGTGTGTGTACAGATAAGATGTAAGGTCAAGCAAAGTAGATGGAATATGGCATCCCCTGGAAAATAGGGAAGTCAAAAGTTTGCCATATGAGAAGAGACACTGATAAGAAGGATCAATGAGAAAAGTATAATTTAAATGAGTTTCATGAAATGTGAAAATGGGAAAAAGTAGTAAAACATTGTCTCATAAATAACTTTAAATATGTATATACAATCAATTACTTAAAATAGTTTCTTTCTGAACAAGAAAATCCCTTCTCCCACATTTAAAAATTCATGTAGGTCCAGTCAGATCCCGTGCAACTGTCAGTGCCCACTGCACTGTTGCCCACCTGACCTTCCTACCCGACATATCAGGAGTTTGCTGTGTTAGGACTTCTTCCTAGCAGTACTCATTTTCTGCCCTTGGTTCTTCGACTTTGCTAACTGCCTCTTCTATTTGGACTGTTTCTTCTCTGGGTTCTTCTAGGTCCCCTTGTGAGCACTGTGATATCTCCTTTCTAGCCCCAAAACCAGCAGCAATACCTAGAGCTAAAAACATTGCTAAGAGGAAAAGGGGGAATATGTATACCATCTTGTCCAAGCTCTGGATTTCATCTTTGTTCTCACTAACTCTGCCAAAATTAACATCCTCTAAAACATAACTTTTGCTTTCCTCTTCACTTGGGTTATGATAAACACCATCACTAGTGCTTGGTTTACCGGGAGAACCACTGTCCACACTACCCCCATTTCCGGGAATTTTGCAGTCCGGGGGAGCGTAGCCATCCTCACAATGGCAGTGCCTAAAATTGTTGCAGACTCCTCTCCCGTTACACGTCTCTGCTGGCAGGCAGTCATACTGGAGCACAGTGTAATGGATGCAGGAGTGATTCACGCAGACCTTGTGTGGGGCACAGAGAGTGCCAGTGTGCACATCTCCATCATCAGGGCCACCAGCAGTGCCATGGGCGTCCATGCTCCAGCACCAGTCGTCGTCGTGAGCGACCTGCATCAGTGTATGGTTGGCTTTGATTTGCGGTATCTGTCTAACATTTGTACAGATAAGTTTCCCACAAAATATAGTATCATCTGCACACTTGAGATACGTTAACAACGGTGAACTGGTGGTACCACAGTTTCCAAACCGGTCTCCCTTTCCGTTCATTGACATGTAACAGCTTTCTGGGGCAGACTTTGCAGGGGACCCGTATATATCCGTGCATTGCCTGTCAGGGTTCCTACAGCGACCTCCAGTGCAGTAGTGAATTCTGTCACACATTGTACCGTCTAGCTTATAGCTGTCTGTGGGGCATTCTCCCGAGGAGCCGTCACAGTACTCTGGGAGGTCGCACTCTCCCGAAGAAGGACGGCACGCGAATCCCTTATATCTCAAGTGGCATTTGTCACAGCAGAGTCCATCACTACACTCGGCATGCTCTCTCAGCGTACACGTGTTGTCACAGCACGGGTGAATGCTACACTGAGAACCACAGTCACACTGCTCGTCTGCTTCTACAATGCCGTTTCCACATTCAGAAGCCCTGCGTAAGCGGGCTTGGTGCCCGGGCTTGTTAAACAGGCAGGCCTTTGTGTTCCCAGAGGAACCGGTAGAAGAAGTCAGAGCTGCAGTTGCTGAAGCCACTTTCTTTGGTGATATTTTCATGCATGAGGCAAAAGGGTTTATCTTCACAGACGCAGGCTGGATGGTCGTGCCGAATACCCAGGTTGTGCCCGAGCTCGTGGGCCAACAGCGCTGCAAACAGGAGCGCGTCCTCGTGGGGGAAGGACTCCACGGCTGCTGCAAACTCACTGGAACAGGCCCCATCGAGAAACGCCTGCCCCGTGTCCTGCTTGGGATGCTGTCCCACGATCATGTGGGCGACATCGTGCTTCACACGACGGGAGAGGTCCTGCTGTCTCCAGCTGTTGAAATTCCTGAGTGCAGCGTGCAGGTCCCCGGGGACCTCCACCAGGTCCCGCTCTGTCCAGATCTCCATCCCAGCCAGCACCACCTCTGTGTTTATTGCCCTCGTGAAGCTGTTGGCCAGAGCTATGCTGTCCATCACTCTCTGGACGGTCTCGTG
The DNA here is from genome assembly GCA_022376925.1 of Tragulus kanchil. NCBI lineage: Eukaryota > Metazoa > Chordata > Mammalia > Artiodactyla > Tragulidae > Tragulus > Tragulus kanchil. Next base: position 202,680,930 of record JAIOJX010000025.1, on the reverse strand, counting down.
GACGTCACTGCCCCACCTCTGGAACCGCTGGTTGTTGACCACGACAAACATCTCCACGTACTTGGTGTGTGACCACAAGTCAGAGGGCACCCGTGGGCCGCGAGGCTTGCCGCTCTCTGCTTGCCGGCTGGTGGACGCCACTTGGCTGTCTGTGGAAGAGACGCTGCAGGAGCCGCGGGCTTCGCGGGCCACGGTGTAGAGCACGTGTTCGAACCGATCTGAGGGGTGCATGGGCTCGATGCCATACACTTTTCCCTCCTTAACCAGAATGCCCCTGAGGCCTGAACAGGTGCTGACAGAAACGGAAGACCCTGGGACTCCTTCTATGTAGCCTTCATAGTGACAGTCCTGTGAGATGGAAGGCATTTCTTGCCCCAGGATGCCATTGTGGTAGCTGAAGACTGGGAAGTTACTCACAAAATAGTCTCTCTTCCTCTTGAGGTGAATCAGCTGCCTCTGGCCCTGCATAAATAGCGTATAGGAGAGCTCTTCCACTTGGTCTTCCCTTCCTTCCACTGCCAGCCCCTTGGGAATGACTATTTCATAGGAAGAGTAGTACACTGAGCCCGGGTCACAGTACAGGCTTGGCAGACAAATCAGTATCAAGAACAACAGGACCCCCAGCCTGATACAGGAAAGTCCTGGCACCAGGGCCAGCCTCCGGCCCTTCATCCGAGTAGCCTGAGTTTCCCCGATAGCCTCAGACATTAGCGCTTCCTTCTTCCATAGAGAAGGAAGTTTAGAGGCGGAATCTCTCACAGGCGCTGTCGCCAGCATGACCCTAGGGAATCAGTTGATGGTGCAGGGCCTGTGGCCACCACCAGCAGCTCTCCCTATACACAGACCCTCTGTCACAAGTAGTCGCTTCAGACCTGTGCTGGCTGCACAGAGGGTGGCTTCCGCCTACCTCTAAGAGGTACAGCCTCTCGCTGGGTCCTTTCTAGTCTTTCCAGTCTCTCTCTTATGCTTCAGATAGTGTTGAAATTTTTTCTGTGACTTCCCGCCACTCCATCAACTTGAGTGCTCCTTGGTTAAGGTCTTTTTGACATTATGAAGAGCTGTCTGTAATCAGAAGAGGGACTGCAAACTCTAAAATGCAAGACTCTACCTTGAGAAAGGAAACAAAACCTCTGTGCCTTCCTCAACTGTACCACACGGAACACCCCTCCCCCACTCCTCCTAGTGTCCGTTGCTCAGCTGACTCCACATGTTCCAGACCGAGAGGCTTAGAGGTCTTCGGTGGTCACACTCCGTTGGCCATTTCCTCTCTGATAAAGCTCTTGCTCTCTACCACATGGACATTGTAACTCTGGTTTTCTTTATGCCATTGTGAGGCAGGGTGGATGCTATGCACGTCTCACAGGCCAGTCTGTTAGATAAGGCCAGGGTGGTGGCTGCCCTGTGCCCCGAGATCGACCTGAATGTGTTAATCACCAATGGGACACAGGACAATTCCTATTTTTTAAAATGTCATCGAATTCAGTTTCTCAAATTCTCTTTATAACATTGACCAAACGTGTGTATGGGAGATGCCAAGAGAGCAGTCTCCCCTTTGTACAGTTACAGTGGACACATTGGTTGGTAAATATCTCCAGACCTATTGCCATTCTTGGGCTGGCACTAACTTAGCAGTATCTTAAGACTATGCCTGTTGAAGACGAGGTATCCTAATATCTCTCTGTGTTAGTGTATGACTTCCTTGTGTTCAGTGATCACTTGTTTTTTTGTTCCTTCTTATGTTGTTATTCATTCACTCAGTCATGTCAAACTCTTGTGACCCCATGGACGCCAGGGCTTCCGTCTCCACCATCTCCCAGAATTTGCTCAAATTCGCATCCATTGAGTCAGTGATGCCATCCAACTGTCTTGTCCTCTGTCATCCCCTTCTCCTCTTGCCCTCAGTCTTTCCCAGCATCATGGTCTTTTCCTATGAGTTCCTCCATATACACTCTCCCAGGTCTAGAAGAGTGCTTGTCCAGCAGTAGATGGACATGAGTTATTTATTGAATGCATAAACAGCTCCCAAGTATGGTTGCTGTGGTGTCTCATCTGCTGTATCTTCTGTGTTTCTGCTTGCTTCGTGCCTGCCCTGAACATCTGCATGTTCAGGAGCATGTTCATCTGCATGTTCAGAAGAGCCTACGAAAACCATGCTCATTAGTGACTCAGGCATGGTCTCAAAATGTACATCTTCCTACATTGTGCTGTTCAGTGTACTCTCCTAATTTCTTCCTGCCTCATATTCACTGAGAAAAATATTAATAGAAGCCATAGAAAGAATACCTCCACATATAGACACTGGAGGAGTCTAAATGTTCGCCACACTAGAGTAGGTAAATTGTCCTTGCTCCAGTCTAAGACCAGTCCTTTTACTTGTGTGTAAGAGGGCCTTCCCTTTCAATTTATCATGACTTCACTCTTGCATTTCTCCCTTTCCTCTGTTATGTCTTCAACACCTGTTTGTCCACTGGATCCAGTCTTATTATTTGCTGTAAATTCTCACCTTTATAAAACCATCCCTCTCAGCCTGTATCACCTTGCAGTCACCACCCAGTTTCTCCTTTTCTCAGTTTTATAATGAAATTCTTCAAAAAAGGGTAGGGACATTCTGTTCCAGTTTGTATTGCTCCTTCCTTTATTTTCTGGATTTTTAAGATTCTGACTCATAACACAGTCACAGAATACACATAAGACAAAAATGGACTTTTCAGCGAATTAGTGTGAAATAAAATGAAAAGAACAGTACCTTATAGTGTCACGTATATGAGGTTCCACAACTAGCCAAGTTCATAGAGACAGAAAAGAACAGAGGGTCCCAAGGGTGGGGTAATAGAGCAGTGAGGACTTCTCATCTAACGGGTGTGGACTTTCAGTTTGGGATGGTAAAAAAATATCTGGGGTCTCGGCAGCAGAAGCAGAGATGATGAACAGAACGTCATTATTTGGAAAGCATCAGAATAAGACTCACGTACTCTGCCGCTAATGTGGCTCAAAGGCTTACCACCTTCAGAAGTCCACCTGTGGCAAATGTGGCTACCCTGCCAAGTGAAAGAGAAAGTATAACTGTAGTGCTAAAGCTAAAAGATGAAATACCGCTGGGACTGGTTGAATGAGGCACCTAAAAATTCTATACCACAGATTCAGGCATGGATTCCATGAAGGAACAACACCTAAACCTAAGCGGGCAGCTGTTGCAGCATCCAGTTCATCTTAAGAATTTCAATGATTATGGGCACAATAAATGTTCTGGCTTAAAAAAAAATCTGGAAAAGTACAGTAATGTGAATGAACTTAATGCCAATGAAATGTATGCTTAAAAATGGTTAAGATGATTAATTTAATGTTATGTGTATTTTACTGAGAAAGAGAGAAGTAAAAAGGGAGTGAGGGAGGGAGGGAGAGGGAGACAAACAGCTGTGTAAGTACAACCTGATGAGCTAATCAACAGTTTTAGCTTCACAGATGTCACGTATGTGCCATTGCCAATCACATGCACTCCTGGTTCAGAGAGATTATGGTCTTCTCTTTTATGGTAACTACTTCCTCACCTTCTTGATTATTTTTGCTTCCTAAATGTGTGCATCCCCAAATTATGTCATTTTACTTTAGTTGTGTTCCAATAACAGCTTTATTGAGATATAAAGTCACATACCAGAATACTCATCTTGGTTCGTAGTATGTTCAGAAAGTTAGAGTCACCACCTCAAACAATTTTAGAACATTTTCTCACACCCTAACAAAACTCCCGTGTCCATATGCAATCATGCTCCATTCTCAGCTCCCTGCAGGCCCTGGTCAACGCTGCTCTCTTTTCTATCTCAATGATTTTGTTTATTTTGGATAACCCATAACAATGGAATCCTATATTATATATGCATTCTTCTGTTACTGGTTTACTTCACTTAGCATAATATTTCAAAGATTAGCCATGTTGTAGCGGGTATCAGTACTGTATTTCCTTCTGGCCAAATAACACTCTTTTCATATGGATAGTACTATAGTTTTTGACTCATCAATTGGTGAATATCCTGGTTGCTTTTCACTGTTTGACTATTATGAGTAGTAGTACTGTAGACATATCAGAACAAAGTTTTGCATAGAAGTATGTTTTCATATCCTTTGGATGGATACTTTGGAGTGGAATTATTTAGTCATGTGATAACTATGTTTAACCTTTGAGGAACTGCCCAACTGTTTTCCAAAGCAGCTGCAGAATTTTACACTATCACCAGCAATAAATGGGGATTCCAATTTTTCCATGCCAGCACTGGCATTTGTTATTGTCTCTTTTTGATTGTAGCCATCCTAGTGGATGTAAGGAGTATATCATTACAGTTTTAATTCACGCTTCCTTTGTTCTGGCTTAAAAAATCTGGAAAAGTACAGTAATGTGAATGAACTTAATGCCAATGAAATGTATGCTTAAAATGGTTAAGATGATTAATTTAATGTTATGTGTATTTTACTGAGAAAGAGAGAAGTAAAAAGGGAGTGAGGGAGGGAGGGAGAGGGAGACAAACAGCTGTGTAAGTACAACCTGATGAGCTAATCAACAGTTTTAGCTTCACAGATGTCACGTATGTGCCATTGCCAATCACATGCACTCCTGGTTCAGAGAGATTATGGTCTTCTCTTTTATGGTAACTACTTCCTCACCTTCTTGATTATTTTTGCTTCCTAAATGTGTGCATCCCCAAATTATGTCATTTTACTTTAGTTGTGTTCCAATAACAGCTTTATTGAGATATAAAGTCACATACCAGAATACTCATCTTGGTTCGTAGTATGTTCAGAAAGTTAGAGTCACCACCTCAAACAATTTTAGAACATTTTCTCACACCCTAACAAAACTCCCGTGTCCATATGCAATCATGCTCCATTCTCAGCTCCCTGCAGGCCCTGGTCAACGCTGCTCTCTTTTCTATCTCAATGATTTTGTTTATTTTGGATAACCCATAACAATGGAATCCTATATTATATATGCATTCTTCTGTTACTGGTTTACTTCACTTAGCATAATATTTCAAAGATTAGCCATGTTGTAGCGGGTATCAGTACTGTATTTCCTTCTGGCCAAATAACACTCTTTTCATATGGATAGTACTATAGTTTTTGACTCATCAATTGGTGAATATCCTGGTTGCTTTTCACTGTTTGACTATTATGAGTAGTAGTACTGTAGACATATCAGAACAAAGTTTTGCATAGAAGTATGTTTTCATATCCTTTGGATGGATACTTTGGAGTGGAATTATTTAGTCATGTGATAACTATGTTTAACCTTTGAGGAACTGCCCAACTGTTTTCCAAAGCAGCTGCAGAATTTTACACTATCACCAGCAATAAATGGGGATTCCAATTTTTCCATGCCAGCACTGGCATTTGTTATTGTCTCTTTTTGATTGTAGCCATCCTAGTGGATGTAAGGAGTATATCATTACAGTTTTAATTCACGCTTCCTTAGTAACTAGTGATGTTGCACAGCTTTTCATATTCTTGCATGCATTCACTTCAGTAGTGTCCAATTCTTCTTGACCCTATGTACTGTAGCCCGCCAGTCTCCTCTGTCCTTGGGTTTCTCCAGAAAAGAATACTGGAGTGGGTTGCCATGCCCTCCTCCAGGGGATCTTCATGACCCAGGGATTGAACAGATATATATTTTTTTATTAATTGTTTACAGGTATGTATAATTCCAGACTGGTTGAACACATTTTTTAAAAAACTTTTATTTTACTTTTCACTTTTACAGAATTTTGTTGTTTACAGATATGTATGTTCCCAGATTAGTCATATGTATATCCCCCCATCCCACACCTCCAGACCGTCACACAGCACCCCTCCAGGATCCTGTTTTCTCACAGAGCAATGATTATAGCTATTTTATTCACATATGATAGTACAGGTTTTTGTGCTACTTGAGCACATCTTTTTGATTCTTGCATTGTTGGTGGATTCTTTACCTGCTGAGCCAGCTGTTAAACCCAGATGATATTCTTATTTTTCATTTTTTCTTCTTCGGAGATGAAGAAGATGTGATGTCTATTCACATCCCCCTTATGGATCACATCCTTGTTTTAGCAAAGGGCTTGCATAACTCAGTGAAGTATGAGCCATGCTGTGGGCCGTCCAAGACAGATGGGTCATAGTCAAGAGTTCTGAAGAAATGTGGTTCATTGGGGGGGGGGGGAAGGGGAACCCAGTCTAGTGTTCTTTCCAGGAGAACCCCATGAAAAGTATGAAAAGGCAAAAAGATATGACACTGGAAGATGAGCACCCCCAAGTTGGAAAGGCAATTACTAATAGCTCCAGAAAGAATGAGAGGCTGGGCCAAAGCAGAAACAACACTCGGTTGTGAATGTGTGTGGTGATGAAAGCAAAGTCTCTGATGCTGTAAAGAACAGTGTTACATAGGAACCTAGAATTTTAGGTTGGTAGATCAAGGTAAATTTGATGTGTTCAAGCAGGAGGTGGCAAGGGTGAACATTGATGTCTTAGAAATCAGTGGACTAAAATGTATGGGAACTGATAAACTTAATTCAGATGACCATAATATCTATTATGGAGAATCCCTTAAAAGAAATGGAGTAGCCATCAAAGTCAACAAAAGAGTCCTAAATGCAGTACTTGGGTGCAATCTCAGAAATAATAGAATGATCTCAGTTCGTTTCCAAGGCAAACCATTCAACATCACAGTAATCCAAGTTTGTTCCCTAACCACTAACACTGAAGAAGCTAAAGTTGACTGGTTCTATGAAGACCTACAACGTCTCCTAGAATTAACACCAAAAATGTCCTTTTCATCATAGGGGATTGAAATGCAAAAGTAGGAAGTCAAGAGATACCCAGAATAACAGGCAAGTTTGGGCTTGGAGTACAAAATGAAGCAGGGCAAAGGCTAACAGAGTTTTTCAAGAGAACATACTGGTCATAGCAAATACCATTTTCCAACAACCCAAGAGACAAGTGTATACATGGACATTAGCAAGTGGTCAGTACTGAAATAAGATTAATTATGTTCTCTGCAGCCAAAGATGGAGAAGCTCTATATAGCAAGCAAAAGACCTGGAGCTGACTGTGGTTCAGATCATGAGCTCCTTATTACAAAAGTGAGGCTTAAGCTGAATAAAGTAGGGAAAACCACTAGGCTGTTTAGGTATAACTTAAATTAAATCTGTTATGATTGTACAACAGAAGTGACAAACAGATTCAAGGGATTAGATCTGATAGACAGAGTGACTGAAGAACTGTGGACGAGGTTCATAGCACTGTATAGGAGGCAGTGATCAGAACCATAATCAAAGGCTTCCCTGGTGGTCCAGTGAGTAAGGACACCACCTTGCAGTGCAAGGGGCACCGGTTCAATCCCTGGCCTGGGAAGATTCCACGTGCCACAGAGTGGCTGGACCGACGTGTCCAACTATTGAACCAGAGCTCTAGAGCACATACACCCAGAGCCTGTGCTCTGCAGCGACAGAGGCCGCTGCGGTGGGAGGCCCACACAGGCCAAAGAACAAAGATGGATGAAAATAGATAAATGAAAGACCAATAGAAGTGGCCAAAAAAACCAAAAAATTCCCAAGAGAAAGAAATGAGAGAAGGCAAAATGGTTGTGTGAAGGATACTACAAATAGCTGAGAAAAGAAGAGAAGTGAAAGGCAAGGGAGAAAGGGAAAGATACATTGAACTGAATGCAGAGTTCCAGAGAATATCAAGGAGAGATAAGAAGGCCTTCTTCAATGAACAGTGCAAAGAAATAGAAGAAAGCTATAGAACAGGAAAAACTGAAGGTCTCTTCAAAAAAACTGGTGATATCAAGGGAACATTTCATGCAAAGATGGGCATAAGAAAGGACAGAAATGGTAAGTATCTAATTGAAGCAGAAGAGGTTAAGAAGATGTGGCAAGAATACACATAAATATACAAAAAAAAAAATCTTACTGACCTGGATAACCACGATGGTGTGTTCACTCAATCTAGACAAAATGAAGCAGGGCAAAGGCTAACAGAGTTTTTCAAGAGAACATACTGGTCATAGCAAATACCATTTTCCAACAACCCAAGAGACAAGTGTATACATGGACATTAGCAAGTGGTCAGTACTGAAATAAGATTAATTATGTTCTCTGCAGCCAAAGATGGAGAAGCTCTATATAGCAAGCAAAAGACCTGGAGCTGACTGTGGTTCAGATCATGAGCTCCTTATTACAAAAGTGAGGCTTAAGCTGAATAAAGTAGGGAAAACCACTAGGCTGTTTAGGTATAACTTAAATTAAATCTGTTATGATTGTACAACAGAAGTGACAAACAGATTCAAGGGATTAGATCTGATAGACAGAGTGACTGAAGAACTGTGGACGAGGTTCATAGCACTGTATAGGAGGCAGTGATCAGAACCATAATCAAAGGCTTCCCTGGTGGTCCAGTGAGTAAGGACACCACCTTGCAGTGCAAGGGGCACCGGTTCAATCCCTGGCCTGGGAAGATTCCACGTGCCACAGAGTGGCTGGACCGACGTGTCCAACTATTGAACCAGAGCTCTAGAGCACATACACCCAGAGCCTGTGCTCTGCAGCGACAGAGGCCGCTGCGGTGGGAGGCCCACACAGGCCAAAGAACAAAGATGGATGAAAATAGATAAATGAAAGACCAATAGAAGTGGCCAAAAAAACCAAAAAATTCCCAAGAGAAAGAAATGAGAGAAGGCAAAATGGTTGTGTGAAGGATACTACAAATAGCTGAGAAAAGAAGAGAAGTGAAAGGCAAGGGAGAAAGGGAAAGATACATTGAACTGAATGCAGAGTTCCAGAGAATATCAAGGAGAGATAAGAAGGCCTTCTTCAATGAACAGTGCAAAGAAATAGAAGAAAGCTATAGAACAGGAAAAACTGAAGGTCTCTTCAAAAAAACTGGTGATATCAAGGGAACATTTCATGCAAAGATGGGCATAAGAAAGGACAGAAATGGTAAGTATCTAATTGAAGCAGAAGAGGTTAAGAAGATGTGGCAAGAATACACATAAATATACAAAAAAAAAAATCTTACTGACCTGGATAACCACGATGGTGTGTTCACTCATCTAGAGCCAGAATTCTTGGAGTGTGAAGTCAAGTGGGCCTTAGGAAGCATTACTATGAACAAAGTTAGTGGAGGCAGTGGAATTCCAGCTGAGCTATTTAAAATCCTAAAGGGTGATGCTATTAAACTGCTGCACTCAATATGTCAGCAAATTTGGAAAACTCAGCAGTAGCTACAGCACTGGAAAAGGTCAGTTTTCATTCCAATCCCAAAGAAGAGCAATGCCAAAAAGTGTTCAAACTACTGTGCAGTTGTGCTTATTTCACTTGCAAGCAAAATTATGCTCAAAATGCTTTAAAGTAGGCTTCAGCAGTACACAAACTGAGAACTTCCAGTACAAGCTTACCAAAAATATCTGCACCCTCACATATGCTGATGATACCATTCTAATAGCAGAAACTAAAGAGTAACTAAAGAGCCTCTTGATGAGGGTGAAATAGAGGGGGAAAGGTGGCTTGGAACTCAACATCAAAAAGCTAAGATCATGGCATCCAGTCCCATCACTTCATGGCTGATAGAAGTAGGAAAAGTGGAAGCAAAGACAGATTTTATTTTCTTGGGCTCAGAACTCACTGTGTGGATGGTGACTGCAGCTATGAAATTAAGAGATGCTTGCTCAAACAAGAAAAGTTATGACAAACCTAGACAGCATACTAAAAAGCAGAGACATCACTTTGGTGACAAAGGTTTGTATAGTCAAAGCTGTGGTATTTCTCATAGTCATGAGTAGTCATGTATGGGTGTGAAAGTTGAACCATAAAGGCTGAGCACCAAAGAATTGATGTTTTCTAATTGTAGTGCTAGAGAAGACTCTTGAGAGTCCCTTGGCCTGCAAAGAGATCAAACCAGTCAATTCTAAAGGAAATCAACCCTGAATATTCATTGGAAGGACTGTTGTTGAAGCTGAAACTAAAACTTTGGCCACCTATTGCAAAGAGCCAAGTCACTGATGCTGGGAAGGATTAAAGGCAAAAGAGGAAGGGGAGCCACAAAGGATGAGATGATTACATATCTAATTGAAGCAGAAGAAAGAAGATGTGGCAAGAATACACATAAATATACAAAAAAAAAAATCTTACTGACCTGGATAACCACGATGGTGTGTTCACTCATCTAGAGCCAGAATTCTTGGAGTGTGAAGTCAAGTGGGCCTTAGGAAGCATTACTATGAACAAAGTTAGTGGAGGCAGTGGAATTCCAGCTGAGCTATTTAAAATCCTAAAGGGTGATGCTATTAAACTGCTGCACTCAATATGTCAGCAAATTTGGAAAACTCAGCAGTAGCTACAGCACTGGAAAAGGTCAGTTTTCATTCCAATCCCAAAGAAGAGCAATGCCAAAAAGTGTTCAAACTACTGTGCAGTTGTGCTTATTTCACTTGCAAGCAAAATTATGCTCAAAATGCTTTAAAGTAGGCTTCAGCAGTACACAAACTGAGAACTTCCAGTACAAGCTTACCAAAAATATCTGCACCCTCACATATGCTGATGATACCATTCTAATAGCAGAAACTAAAGAGTAACTAAAGAGCCTCTTGATGAGGGTGAAATAGAGGGGGAAAGGTGGCTTGGAACTCAACATCAAAAAGCTAAGATCATGGCATCCAGTCCCATCACTTCATGGCTGATAGAAGTAGGAAAAGTGGAAGCAAAGACAGATTTTATTTTCTTGGGCTCAGAACTCACTGTGTGGATGGTGACTGCAGCTATGAAATTAAGAGATGCTTGCTCAAACAAGAAAAGTTATGACAAACCTAGACAGCATACTAAAAAGCAGAGACATCACTTTGGTGACAAAGGTTTGTATAGTCAAAGCTGTGGTATTTCTCATAGTCATGAGTAGTCATGTATGGGTGTGAAAGTTGAACCATAAAGGCTGAGCACCAAAGAATTGATGTTTTCTAATTGTAGTGCTAGAGAAGACTCTTGAGAGTCCCTTGGCCTGCAAAGAGATCAAACCAGTCAATTCTAAAGGAAATCAACCCTGAATATTCATTGGAAGGACTGTTGTTGAAGCTGAAACTAAAACTTTGGCCACCTATTGCAAAGAGCCAAGTCACTGATGCTGGGAAGGATTAAAGGCAAAAGAGGAAGGGGAGCCACAAAGGATGAGATGATTACATAATGTCACCAACTCAGTGGACATAAATTTGAGCAAACTCAGAGAGATGGCGGAGGAAAAAGGAGTCTGGCATGCTGAAGTCCACGCAGTTGCCATGAATCAGACAGGACTTAGTCACTGAACAACAACTATTCACAATATTAGCCCCTTTAAAATGGGTTGTCTTTCTTTGAGTTGTTTTTAATATATCCTGGGTACTAATCTCTGTCAGTATATAATTTGCAAATATTTTCTCCCATACTGTGGGCTTTTCCACTTTCTTGGTGGTTATCTCTTAGAGTGGAAAATTATTTTATTTTTTTTCTAATTGTTTTTCATTCTGTTAAATCATTGAGGACATAAAATGTATCATCTTAACCATTGTTAAGCATACACTTCACTGCTATTAAGTCCTGTCCTCTGTTGTGCTACCATTACCACTGTCCATCTTGTTTTATTGTGTCAAGATGAAAGCCTATGCCGATTAAAGTATAAAACCCCTATTGTCTGCTTTCCCGCAGCCCCCAACAACCACTATCCTACTTTCTCTCTGTATGATGTTACTAAAGTACCTCACTGAAGTGGAATCATACAGTATTTATGTTTTTGTGACCAGCTTATTTCACTTAGCCTAATGTCCTCAAGATCCAGCCACATTGTGGCAGTTTGCAGAATTTCCTGTTTTATGGGTAAATAATATTCCATTGTATGTGTATCCCACCTTTTGCTTCTCCATTCAACCCTCTAAGAGCACTCAGGTTGCTTTCACATTTTAGATATTATGACTAATGTTGCTTTGAACAAGGACATACAAATATCTCTTTCAGGCTCCTACTCTTCAATTCTTCTAGGCTTATACGTAGAAGTAGAATTGCTGGATCATATGGGCATTCTGTTTTTAACTTCTTTGAGGAGCTTCCATACCATTCCACAGCAGCTGTATCATTTTATATTCCCACCAGTAGGGCACAGGGGTTCCAGTTTTCTCCACCTCCTCTCCAGCACTTGTTCTTTTCTATTTTGTTTTGCTTTTATAGTGGTCATCCTAATGGATATTTACATTTCCCTAAGGACTAGTGACATTGAGCATGTTTTCATGTGTGATAGGTCGTTCATGTAACTTTTTTGGAGAAATATCCATTTGAGTGCTTTGCCCGTTTTTTGAATGAGGCTGTTTGGTCTTTTGTTGCTGAGTTTTAGGAGTTCTCTATGTATTCTGGATATTAATTCCTTTTTCAGCGATATGATTCACAACTGTTTTCTCTCATTCTGTGGGTGGCCTTTTCACTCGGTTATTATATAGTATTTTCAGATGCACAAAATTTAAAATGTTCCCTAAAGTCCATTCTTTCTTCTGTTGCCTGTGCCTTTGGTGTCGTATCCGAGACACCTGTGCCAAATGCAGTGCTACGAAGCTTTTCCCTTGTGCTTTCTCCTGCGAGGTTTACAGCAGTGCAAGTCCTGAGTGGGGATTTTCCAGGGGCCTTCCAGACACACAGGTTAGTAACGATGCTGTGGGTAGGGCTTTTGAGGGAACTCCAGACTGTTCTGCCCATTCTGCGGGGTGCTAGACTACCTGTTTTCACAGCCATCGTAGTCGAGATAATGCAGTTGAGGTGTGGTCGAGATGACTCCTGGGGACCTGAGGAGAAGGCTGTGGCAATAGGGCAGTTAAAAGTTCACACACCTCGCTGCTCTCACCAACTGTTGTTTTTGTTTTAAATTTGGCCTCTTTATATATATATATATATATATTTTTTTTTTTTTCCTGGCTACTTCTATTGCTCTTTCATTTATTTATTTTTCATTCATCTTTGTTCTTTGGCCTGTGTGGGCCTCCCATCGCAGTGGCGTCTCTCCTCACAGAGCACCAGCTCTGGGCGCATGCACTCCAGAGCTCTGACTCGGTAGTTAGACACATGGGTCCGGCTGCTCCATGGCACGTGGGATCTCCCCAGGCCAGGGATCGAACTGGTGCCCCCTGCACTGCCAGGTGGTGTCCTTACCCACTGGACCACCAGGGAAGCCCAAATTTTGGCCTCTTTTATTGTTTTTTAATTTATTTGTTTTCATCCATCTTTATTCTTTTCTTAAATTTTTATTTATTTATTTATTTATTTTATTTTGGCTATTCTGGGTTTTCACTGCTGCCACAGGCTTTTCTCTAGTTTCAGGGAGTGGAGGGCACTCTTTTTCTTTTGGGAGCGGGCGGGCCACTTCTATTGGCCTTTCATTTATCTATTTTCATCCATCTTTGTTCTTCGGCCCGTGTGGGCCTCCCTTCACAGTGGCCTCTGTCGTTGCAGAGCACCAGCTCTGGGTGCATGCACTGCAGAGCTCCAGCTCGGTAATTGGACACATTGGTCCAGCTGCTCCACAGCACGTGGGATCTTCCCAGGCCAGGGATCGAACCGGCGCCCCTTGCACTGCAAGGTGGTGTCCTTACCCTCTGGACCACCAGGGAAGCCCCTGGAGGGGACTCTTTAGTTGAGGCGAACAGGCTTCTTGTTGCGGTGACTTTTCTTGTAGAACTCTGGCTCTAGGGCACACAGACTTCAGTAGTTGTGGCACATGGGCTCAATAGTTGCAGTTCCAAGGTTCTAGAGTGGGCTCAACAGTTGTGGCTCATGGGCTTAGTTGCTCCGTGGCATATGGGATCTTCGCCAGTCAGGAATCGAACTCATGTCTCCTGCATTGGCAGGCAAACTCTTTACCACTGAGCTACCAGGGAAGCCCCATCTGTATTCTTCAGCCTGTGTGGGCCTCCTACTGCAGTGGCCTCTCTCTTTGCAGAGCACCGGCTCTGGGTGCATGCACTCCAGAGCACTGGCTCGTAATTGGACACACTGGTCCAGCTGATCCATGGCACATGGAATCTTCCCAGGCCAGGGATCAAACCGGTGCCACTTGCACTGCAAGGCGGACTCTCTACCCGCTGGACCACGAGGGAAGCCCCTCTCACCAAGTTTTGTTGTTCTGTGACTTAGACGTTATCCACGTTTCCAAAAAAGTTGATTTTGACTCTTTTTCCAGTGTTATCCCTGCTTTTATAGAGGAGGGGGCCTCTGTAGACCCTTATTTTGACATTTTGGAAGTGCTTCCCATTTTCCCTCTTGACTTCATATGAAGCCATGTGAATGTGGTGTTTATGTAAAGCCTCTTTTGTTTCACAGTAGTACTTGTTTGCTTAGTACGTTTGTGTGCCACTGTGGTTCATTCTTTTCCTTTGCTCTAGTTCTGTATTTCTCTGTGTGGGTCTGTCACAATTTAACATCCATTGCATTAGCTGTGAATACAGCGAGGGGTGCTTTTCTTTCAGAGTGCTTTGAAGTGTGCTTCTGTGTCCATTATTATCTAGTAAGAGGATGCAGATGGCAGGGTTGAAAGGTCTGGGGTATTCAATGTATGTGGTTTCAAAGCGGCAGTTACATTGCTAAAGCAATTGCTGAGAGTTTCCACTGTTCCACTTGTAATACTTGGAATTTTCCTTCTTCTGTCATCAGTCTTGTGGGTGTATAGTGATACCTCTCTGTGCGAGATAATCTGCATTTCGCTGAATACCAAAGTGTTCTTCTTCCCCCATGCATCTAGTGTGATCATACCACCTTGGATCAAATGTAGTCTTTTCCAAAAGAGCCCCAAAATAAAGCCCCAAGGACTACGCTGAATGGAGTCTGAAGTGATACTTCTTCTTAAAATATCTTTTTATTTATTTTAAATCATCTTCTATTCATGAATAGGTAGGTTGGGGGCAGATTAGATTACTGAATCGATACCATTCTTTAAATAATATGTATGAGTGGGATGAACAATCCTGCTATCGTCATAGGTACAAATAATACTGTATGTTAAACAGTGTACACGAGACATGGCATGCATGAAGAGTGATTTCAGATCAGAAATCAGCCCAAGTGAAAGATAACATTGGTAAGTATGATACATGAGAAGACCTCAAATTGTTTCGTGTGGGCCTCCTACTGCAGTGGCCTCTCTCTTTGCAGAGCACCGGCTCTGGGTGCATGCACCAGAGCACTGGCTCGTATGGACACACTGGTCCAGCTGATCCATGGCACATGGAATCTTCCCAGGCCAGGGATCAAACCGGTGCCACTTGCACTGCAAGGCGGACTCTCTACCCGCTGGACCACGAGGGAAGTCCCTCTCACCAAGTTTTGTTGTTCTGTGACTTAGACGTTATCCACGTTTCCAAAAAAGTTGATTTTGACTCTTTTTCCAGTGTTATCCCTGCTTTTATAGAGGAGGGGGCCTCTGTAGACCCTTATTTTGACATTTTGGAAGTGCTTCCCATTTTCCCTCTTGACTTCATATGAAGCCATGTGAATGTGGTGTTTATGTAAAGCCTCTTTTGTTTCACAGTAGTACTTGTTTGCTTAGTACGTTTGTGTGCCACTGTGGTTCATTCTTTTCCTTTGCTCTAGTTCTGTATTTCTCTGTGTGGGTCTGTCACAATTTAACATCCATTGCATTAGCTGTGAATACAGCGAGGGGTGCTTTTCTTTCAGAGTGCTTTGAAGTGTGCTTCTGTGTCCATTATTATCTAGTAAGAGGATGCAGATGGCAGGGTTGAAAGGTCTGGGGTATTCAATGTATGTGGTTTCAAAGCGGCAGTTACATTGCTAAAGCAATTGCTGAGAGTTTCCACTGTTCCACTTGTAATACTTGGAATTTTCCTTCTTCTGTCATCAGTCTTGTGGGTGTATAGTGATACCTCTCTGTGCGAGATAATCTGCATTTCGCTGAATACCAAAGTGTTCTTCTTCCCCCATGCATCTAGTGTGATCATACCACCTTGGATCAAATGTAGTCTTTTCCAAAAGAGCCCCAAAATAAAGCCCCAAGGACTACGCTGAATGGAGTCTGAAGTGATACTTCTTCTTAAAATATCTTTTTATTTATTTTAAATCATCTTCTATTCATGAATAGGTAGGTTGGGGGCAGATTAGATTACTGAATCGATACCATTCTTTAAATAATATGTATGAGTGGGATGAACAATCCTGCTATCGTCATAGGTACAAATAATACTGTATGTTAAACAGTGTACACGAGACATGGCATGCATGAAGAGTGATTTCAGATCAGAAATCAGCCCAAGTGAAAGATAACATTGGTAAGTATGATACATGAGAAGACCTCAAATTGTTTCAAAAGTGGGGAGAACACAAAAGTAGAGAATAATTTTACATATGAGTTCATATATGAATATATAACCAAATTAATAACATGAATACTAAAAGTATTGACCCTCTGTTCCCATGTTAGTATGTTTCTGTAGATATCCTGGTCAGAGTTACAGGAGGTCAGTTCTCACTTCATCTTTGCCTCTGTGAGCGCCTTATCCCTACTCAGTGCTTGAAATATTTGGTATTTTTGGATTTTTTCCTCCAATATACTTTTGCCTTTGGTTATCCTTGTCTTTAACCTGTTGCCTCTTATGGTGCTGGCTGTCCTGGTGGTGGGGCCTCCGGCGGGGGTGCCTGTGGCGGGGGTGCCTCCGGTGGGGGTGCCTCTTGTGGGGGTGCCTGTGGCGGGGGTGCCTCTGGTGGGGGTGCCTGTGGTGGTGTGGCCTCCGGCAGGGGTGCCTGTGCTGGGGGGACCTCTGGCGGTGGAGCCCCAGGAGGAGGGGCCTCTGGTGGGGGAGCCCCTGCTGGCTGGGGAGCCCCCTCTGGCGCAGGAGCCCCCTCTGGCGGGGGAGCCCCCTCTGGCGGGGGAGCCCCCTCTGGCGGGGGAGCCCCCTCTGGCGGGGGAGCCCCCTCTGGTGGGGGAGCCCCCTCTGGCGGGAGTTCCTCTTCTGACTCTATTCCTCCCGGGATGAATTCCATTAAGAATGCCTCACTGCTTGTTTCCTCTGAACTCTCTTCAGAGCTACGTCCTGGGGTCTCCACTGACTCAATTCCAGTCCTGAGACTAATACATAATGCTGTAATTAACAAGAATATGAGAAGAAATGAAGGGACTATGAAAACTAACTTGCCAACATTTGTAGAGTACGTGTTTAGATTAGTGATCATCCATTCTTTAAAAAAATATGTATGAGTAAAAAAAAAGGATTGGGGCAGATTAGATTACTGAATCGATACCATTCTTTAAATAATATGTATGAGTGGGATGAACAATCCTGCTATCGTCATAGGTACAAATAATACTGTATGTTAAACAGTGTACACGAGACATGGCATGCATGAAGAGTGATTTCAGATCAGAAATCAGCCCAAGTGAAAGATAACATTGGTAAGTATGATACATGAGAAGACCTCAAATTGTTTCAAAAGTGGGGAGAACACAAAAGTAGAGAATAATTTTACATATGAGTTCATATATGAATATATAACCAAATTAATAACATGAATACTAAAAGTATTGACCCTCTGTTCCCATGTTAGTATGTTTCTGTAGATATCCTGGTCAGAGTTACAGGAGGTCAGTTCTCACTTCATCTTTGCCTCTGTGAGCGCCTTATCCCTACTCAGTGCTTGAAATATTTGGTATTTTTGGATTTTTTCCTCCAATATACTTTTGCCTTTGGTTATCCTTGTCTTTAACCTGTTGCCTCTTATGGTGCTGGCTGTCCTGGTGGTGGGGCCTCCGGCGGGGGTGCCTGTGGCGGGGGGGCCTCTGGTGGGGGTGCCTGTGGCGGGGGTGCCTCTGGTGGGGGTGCCTGTGGTGGTGTGGCCTCCGGCAGGGGTGCCTGTGCTGGGGGGACCTCTGGCGGTGGAGCCCCAGGAGGAGGGGCCTCTGGTGGGGGAGCCCCTGCTGGCTGGGGAGCCCCCTCTGGCGCAGGAGCCCCCTCTGGCGGGGGAGCCCCCTCTGGCGGGGGAGCCCCCTCTGGCGGGGGAGCACCCTCTGGCGGGGGAGCCCCCTCTGGTGGGGGAGCCCCCTCTGGCGGGAGTTCCTCTTCTGACTCTATTCCTCCCGGGATGAATTCCATTAAGAATGCCTCACTGCTTGTTTCCTCTGAACTCTCTTCAGAGCTACGTCCTGGGGTCTCCACTGACTCAATTCCAGTCCTGAGACTAATACATAATGCTGTAATTAACAAGAATATGAGAAGAAATGAAGGGACTATGAAAACTAACTTGCCAACATTTGTAGAGACAATTGAACGCGTCTTAGGACCTTCACTTTGACTTACACTTGAAAATTCAGTTGATGTGCTAGGAGGACCACTGTCCACACTACCCCCATTTCCGGGAGTTTTGCAGTCCGGGGGAGCGTAGCCATCCTCACAATGGCAGTGCCTAAAATTGTTGCAGACTCCTCTCCCGTTACACGTCTCTGCTGGCAGGCAGTCATACTGGAGCACAGTGTAATGGATGCAGGAGTGATTCACGCAGACCTTGTGTGGGGCACAGAGAGTGCCAGTGTGCACATCTCCATCATCAGGGCCACCAGCAGTGCCATGGGCGTCCATGCTCCAGCACCAGTCGTCGTCGTGAGCGACCTGCATCAGTGTATGGTTGGCTTTGATTTGCGGTATCTGTCTAACATTTGTACAGATAAGTTTCCCACAAAATATAGTATCATCTGCACACTTGAGATACGTTAACAACGGTGAACTGGTGGTACCACAGTTTCCAAACCGGTCTCCCTTTCCGTTCATTGACATGTAACAGCTTTCTGGGGCAGACTTTGCAGGGGACCCGTATATATCCGTGCATTGCCTGTCAGGGTTCCTACAGCGACCTCCAGTGCAGTAGTGAATTCTGTCACACATTGTACCGTCTAGCTTATAGCTGTCTGTGGGGCATTCTCCCGAGGAGCCGTCACAGTACTCTGGGAGGTCGCACTCTCCCGAAGAAGGACGGCACGCGAATCCCTTATATCTCAAGTGGCATTTGTCACAGCAGAGTCCATCACTACACTCGGCATGCTCTCTCAGCGTACACGTGTTGTCACAGCACGGGTGAATGCTACACTGAGAACCACAGTCACACTGCTCGTCTGCTTCTACAATGCCGTTTCCACATTCAGAAGCCCTGCGTAAGCGGGCTTGGTGCCCGGGCTTGTTAAACAGGCAGGCCCCTTTGTGTTCCCAGAGGAACCGGTAGAAGAAGTCAGAGCTGCAGTTGCTGAAGCCACTTTCTTTGGTGATATTTTCATGCATGAGGCAAAAGGGTTTATCTTCACAGACGCAGGCCGGATGGTCGTGCCGAATACCCAGGTTGTGCCCGAGCTCGTGGGCCAACAGCGCTGCAAACAGGAGCGCGTCCTCGTGGGGGAAGGACTCCACGGCTGCTGCAAACTCACTGGAACAGGCCCCATCGAGAAACGCCTGCCCCGTGTCCTGCTTGGGATGCTGTCCCACGATCATGTGGGCGACATCGTGCTTCACACGACGGGAGAGGTCCTGCTGTCTCCAGCTGTTGAAATTCCTGAGTGCAGCGTGCAGGTCCCCGGGGACCTCCACCAGGTCCCGCTCTGTCCAGATCTCCATCCCAGCCAGCACCACCTCTGTGTTTATTGCCCTCGTGAAGCTGTTGGCCAGAGCTATGCTGTCCATCACTCTCTGGACGGTCTCGTGGACGTCACTGCCCCACCTCTGGAACCGCTGGTTGTTGACCACGACAAACATCTCCACGTACTTGGTGTGTGACCACAAGTCAGAGGGCACCCGTGGGCCGCGAGGCTTGCCGCTCTCTGCTTGCCGGCTGGTGGACGCCACTTGGCTGTCTGTGGAAGAGACGCTGCAGGAGCCGCGGGCTGCGCGGGCCACGGTGTAGAGCACGTGTTCGAACCGATCTGAGGGGTGCATGGGCTCGATGCCATACACTTTTCCCTCCTTAACCAGAATGCCCCTGAGGCCTGAACAGGTGCTGACAGAAACGGAAGACCCTGGGACTCCTTCTATGTAGCCTTCATAGTGACAGTCCTGTGAGATGGAAGGCATTTCTTGCCCCAGGATGCCATTGTGGTAGCTGAAGACTGGGAAGTTACTCACAAAATAGTCTCTCTTCCTCTTGAGGTGAATCAGCTGCCTCTGGCCCTGCATAAATAGCGTATAGGAGAGCTCTTCCACTTGGTCTTCCCTTCCTTCCACTGCCAGCCCCTTGGGAATGACTATTTCATAGGAAGAGTAGTACACTGAGCCCGGGTCACAGTACAGGCTTGGCAGACAAATCACCAACAGCAACAATATCCTCAAACTGATACATGAAGATCCTGGCACTGGCCCTAGCCATAAGCCCCCCTTTTGCCGAACCAAAATCCGAAACTTTCTCTTACCCTCCTTCAAAGCCAGCTGGTTTCTCCACAGAGATGGCAGTAGAGAGGCAGTCTCTCTCAGGGATTTTGCCACTGACATGGCCATAAGTGAATCAGTTGACAATGCAGGGCCTCTGTCTAGCAACAGCAGCTCTCCCTGGCATGCTGATCCTAGCAAACTCAGCTGTTAGCCCCAGCAGGTCTACAATGCTGGCTCCCTCATTGTTGGGTGCTGCCCAACTGTGAGTCTTACAGACCTTGGGGCTGTTTCTATTCTTGCTTTTCCCTCTTGGTCTTCAGTGGTTTCCTTACTTGATGACCTTCCAACAACAGTTTTAATGCTTCCTGGCTATGTTTCCTTTACTCGAGTGAAAAAAAAGAATTTTTTTTTTTTCTAATTCGAGTGGAGAGCCTGTAATGATTCAGCCATTACTGTTCCTCAGGCAGATTATCCTTATCCTCAACTCAGGCCACACTACTGATATCCGTTAACCTGCTCATTCTTTGAAACCCAACATTCTGGCAGGAGGTCACGGGGGAGGGGATTCTTTGGGGATCTCAACAGGATGAAGTTCTCTGTTGCCCACTGCCTCTTTACCTGATATCTGTAGTAACAAGGGTATTGTTTCTCAGTCCAACAGTCCTTTGTTGGGGTTTGGTTTTTTCATTTAATTCTAGCAAAGCTGCACGTAGTTGCACAAATTCTCTCTCATTCATTTTTGTTCATGACAGTTGGGTTTAGACAATTTGTATTTGCATATAAACATAGTTTCTCTCTAATAAGAAGTGTTCATAATATACAGACGTACTAAGTGTTAAATGAAAGAAGTTCAGTTTTACTATGGAGACTTAGAAATGACTATGATCAAAGTTCAATTCCTCTCAACATAAAAACAAATTCTTGAGTACAACTAAACTCTGAATAACTAGTTATCATTTCATCAAGAAAATAAAACTGGACGTAAAATTTTAAAGACCTATTTCATAGGAAGAGTAGTACACTGAGCCCGGGTCACAGTACAGGCTTGGCAGACAAATCACCAACAGCAACAATATCCTCAAACTGATACATGAAGATCCTGGCACTGGCCCTAGCCATAAGCCCCCCTTTTGCCGAACCAAAATCCGAAACTTTCTCTTACCCTCCTTCAAAGCCAGCTGGTTTCTCCACAGAGATGGCAGTAGAGAGGCAGTCTCTCTCAGGGATTTTGCCACTGACATGGCCATAAGTGAATCAGTTGACAATGCAGGGCCTCTGTCTAGCAACAGCAGCTCTCCCTGGCATGCTGATCCTAGCAAACTCAGCTGTTAGCCCCAGCAGGTCTACAATGCTGGCTCCCTCATTGTTGGGTGCTGCCCAACTGTGAGTCTTACAGACCTTGGGGCTGTTTCTATTCTTGCTTTTCCCTCTTGGTCTTCAGTGGTTTCCTTACTTGATGACCTTCCAACAACAGTTTTAATGCTTCCTGGCTATGTTTCCTTTACTCGAGTGAAAAAAAAGAATTTTTTTTTTTTCTAATTCGAGTGGAGAGCCTGTAATGATTCAGCCATTACTGTTCCTCAGGCAGATTATCCTTATCCTCAACTCAGGCCACACTACTGATATCCGTTAACCTGCTCATTCTTTGAAACCCAACATTCTGGCAGGAGGTCACGGGGGAGGGGATTCTTTGGGGATCTCAACAGGATGAAGTTCTCTGTTGCCCACTGCCTCTTTACCTGATATCTGTAGTAACAAGGGTATTGTTTCTCAGTCCAACAGTCCTTTGTTGGGGTTTGGTTTTTTCATTTAATTCTAGCAAAGCTGCACGTAGTTGCACAAATTCTCTCTCATTCATTTTTGTTCATGACAGTTGGGTTTAGACAATTTGTATTTGCATATAAACATAGTTTCTCTCTAATAAGAAGTGTTCATAATATACAGACGTACTAAGTGTTAAATGAAAGAAGTTCAGTTTTACTATGGAGACTTAGAAATGACTATGATCAAAGTTCAATTCCTCTCAACATAAAAACAAATTCTTGAGTACAACTAAACTCTGAATAACTAGTTATCATTTCATCAAGAAAATAAAACTGGACTGTATAAGAACTTTTTAAAGACCTCTTCACTTTTGTAACTGAACCGTAATGTCTATGTAAGTCTTTTGATTTGATTTTGATGTTGATCTGGTGTATTTAATAGTATAAATTTAAAAGGAAAAAAAGGAGAAAAAAGCTTTATCTATCCACATTCTTTGCCCAGTTATTCTCCTTCGTATCCTAAGATGAATTAAAATAAGACTACCTCTTTTATCTTGCACAAAAATAATTCTGTATGAAGTCAAATATTTACAGTGTAAAATCTTTAGGGGGTAGGACTATAAGTACTGCACAAAAATGGAATGATGTGCTATATAATTCAGGAAAGAATGGTACACAAGATCTCAGATCTAAGCATTGAGAGCACAGCAACTCATTAACCCTTGCCAATACTACTTAATTCCTAACATGAGAAAATTTATCATTCACGTCTAGCAAAAAATTAAGTCATATCACAAACCCATTAAAAACTTACAGCAAAAGTGGTGAAATAATTTCTAGCTGTATTTCCTTTCTACTCGTATTTTTTTTAAAGATAGAATTGATTTTTGTCTGATTTATTTATTTATTTATTCTTGTCTGTGCTGGGTCTTTGTTGCTGCGAGGGGGCTTTCTCTAGTTTCGCAGAGCAGGGGCTACTCTTCATTGCTGTTCACGGGCTTCTCATTGCTGTGGTTTCTCTTGTTGTGGAACACAAGGTCTAGGCACGTGGGCTTAGTTGCTCTGATGTATGTGGGATCTTCCAGGGCCAGGGATTGAACCTGTGTCCTGTGCACTGGCAGACAGATTCTTAGCCACTAGACCACTAGGGAAGCCCTCTCTCCTCATATTTTATGTAAGTGGTAATACTCTTAAAATTATGTACTTGGAAACTGTTGGAGATTTAAGATGTTCCCCCGTTCTTAACCATAGCCAAGGCAAATTTGATCAGACAATTTGTATTTGCATATAAACATAGTTTCTCTATAATAAGAAGTGTTCATAATATACAGACGTACTAAGTGTTAAATGAAAGAAGTTCAGTTTTACTATGGAGACTTAGAAATGACTATGATCAAAGTTCAATTCCTCTCAACATAAAAACAAATTCTTGAGTACAACTAAACTCTGAATAACTAGTTATCATTTCATCAAGAAAATAAAACTGGACTGTATAAGAACTTTTTAAAGACCTCTTCACTTTTGTAACTGAACCGTAATGTCTATGTAAGTCTTTTGATTTGATTTTGATGTTGATCTGGTGTATTTAATAGTATAAATTTAAAAGGAAAAAAAGGAGAAAAAAGCTTTATCTATCCACATTCTTTGCCCAGTTATTCTCCTTCGTATCCTAAGATGAATTAAAATAAGACTACCTCTTTTATCTTGCACAAAAATAATTCTGTATGAAGTCAAATATTTACAGTGTAAAATCTTTAGGGGGTAGGACTATAAGTACTGCACAAAAATGGAATGATGTGCTATATAATTCAGGAAAGAATGGTACACAAGATCTCAGATCTAAGCATTGAGAGCACAGCAACTCATTAACCCTTGCCAATACTACTTAATTCCTAACATGAGAAAATTTATCATTCACGTCTAGCAAAAAATTAAGTCATATCACAAACCCATTAAAAACTTACAGCAAAAGTGGTGAAATAATTTCTAGCTGTATTTCCTTTCTACTCGTATTTTTTTTAAAGATAGAATTGATTTTTGTCTGATTTATTTATTTATTTATTCTTGTCTGTGCTGGGTCTTTGTTGCTGCGAGGGGGCTTTCTCTAGTTTCGCAGAGCAGGGGCTACTCTTCATTGCTGTTCACGGGCTTCTCATTGCTGTGGTTTCTCTTGTTGTGGAACACAAGGTCTAGGCACGTGGGCTTAGTTGCTCTGATGTATGTGGGATCTTCCAGGGCCAGGGATTGAACCTGTGTCCTGTGCACTGGCAGACAGATTCTTAGCCACTAGACCACTAGGGAAGCCCTCTCTCCTCATATTTTATGTAAGTGGTAATACTCTTAAAATTATGTACTTGGAAACTGTTGGAGATTTAAGATGTTCCCCCGTTCTTAACCATAGCCAAGGCAAATTTGATCAAGTCACTTTGTTGGATGCATCTAATCAATAATGAAAGACCACTTCTACTTTTTAAATAAATAAAAATATAATTAAAATTAAATATCCAGTTTTCAAATTCTCAAATTGAAACATTTTCTTCAATAAATACACATGTACGCAACCATTCACACACGATTGGATTTAAATCATTTGACTTCAACCAATAACTCCTTCAGCTTGTTTTTATCTCGAATACAAAACCAAAACCCTTTTTAAAAAGCAGTTCCTCCTATCTATATTTCAGACAATAAACTTCTGACAAGTGTTCCCCTAGATTAAAAAATATATTAGCCAGAAAAATACAAATGTTGTTTTGCATCAAACAGATTAATAACTGTGGTCAAATCTAAAGGTATTTGAGTGATAAGTAATGGTTTTATAGTAAGCAGAGGATTATTAGCAAATCATGTAGAAAAACTGGAGACTGTAACCTGCCTATGAAAACTGTTCTTACAATGTGAATTGTCTGCAGGTACAGGAATTAGACAGGTCAATAGAGACAAGAATTTTCTTTCACTTTGTAATTCTTTCAAAATTACACGGTAATTCTGTTTTACTAGTAAACTTGACTGGTAATATTAAAGCAGAAATTGCTACTGGCCCACAAACAAACTCTATAAACAAAACTCCACTTTAAAGTCCAAACAGCTCTGAGTCTTTTGGAAGCTGTGGTTTTGTCATGGAGCTCTGTGTGGGGTAAGACTCACTTTTTCAAACACCCTCCAGAGTATTCCAAAGCTTTCAGCCTGGACCTGTCTGGACATCATACTCATTTCGAGGGGCCAGTTTAATTCAGCCTAAAGAAACATGAGCAACTGCTAAAAGGAAGCATCTTTTGGATACCCTTTTCAATCATGCCCAAAATTCACCACACAGTGAAAGAAATCATCCTGAGCCTTTAGAAGACACCTAAATAACAAATCTGAGAAGTTACTGTAGACTAGTTCCTCTGCTAGAAGGTTCCTCTGAAGAAAAGAAGAGTAACAAAGTTATTAACAAAGTTACTGCCTTCTTCACCCCAGTAAATAGTGAACCTCTCCCTTAAAATAAATAATGGGGATTCAGCTGTTCCAGAAACAAGTGCAGAGTTTTTCCTGATTGGAAGAAGTGATTTATTATAAAGACTATGTTTCAAATTCTCAAATTGAAACATTTTCTTCAATAAATACACATGTACGCAACCATTCACACACGATTGGATTTAAATCATTTGACTTCAACCAATAACTCCTTCAGCTTGTTTTTATCTCGAATACAAAACCAAAACCCTTTTAAAAAGCAGTTCCTCCTATCTATATTTCAGACAATAAACTTCTGACAAGTGTTCCCCTAGATTAAAAAATATATTAGCCAGAAAAATACAAATGTTGTTTTGCATCAAACAGATTAATAACTGTGGTCAAATCTAAAGGTATTTGAGTGATAAGTAATGGTTTTATAGTAAGCAGAGGATTATTAGCAAATCATGTAGAAAAACTGGAGACTGTAACCTGCCTATGAAAACTGTTCTTACAATGTGAATTGTCTGCAGGTACAGGAATTAGACAGGTCAATAGAGACAAGAATTTTCTTTCACTTTGTAATTCTTTCAAAATTACACGGTAATTCTGTTTTACTAGTAAACTTGACTGGTAATATTAAAGCAGAAATTGCTACTGGCCCACAAACAAACTCTATAAACAAAACTCCACTTTAAAGTCCAAACAGCTCTGAGTCTTTTGGAAGCTGTGGTTTTGTCATGGAGCTCTGTGTGGGGTAAGACTCACTTTTTCAAACACCCTCCAGAGTATTCCAAAGCTTTCAGCCTGGACCTGTCTGGACATCATACTCATTTCGAGGGGCCAGTTTAATTCAGCCTAAAGAAACATGAGCAACTGCTAAAAGGAAGCATCTTTTGGATACCCTTTTCAATCATGCCCAAAATTCACCACACAGTGAAAGAAATCATCCTGAGCCTTTAGAAGACACCTAAATAACAAATCTGAGAAGTTACTGTAGACTAGTTCCTCTGCTAGAAGGTTCCTCTGAAGAAAAAGAAGAGTAACAAAGTTATTAACAAAGTTACTGCCTTCTTCACCCCAGTAAATAGTGAACCTCTCCCTTAAAATAAATAATGGGGATTCAGCTGTTCCAGAAACAAGTGCAGAGGTTTTCCTGATTGGAAGAAGTGATTTATATAAGACTATGTTTCACTGAAGAACAGAGTAATTCAACTTTTATTTCAACTCTCAGCTGAAGTTTTCTGGTTAGTAAATAAGAAAACACTTTGTTTTTCTCTGTTGCCTGTTAGATTTTGCCATGCTTAAAAGCACTGAATTCTTTTACAGGCTATCCATTTATAACAGTTATTAATCACCTAAGATTGGTGAGTCTTACCTCAAAAAATACCTTGAATTTAATGTTCTCCAAAATAAAAGGGAACCAATATATAAGAGATACTTTGTTTTTATCATATATTCCTACAGTCATTCACACACATACGGAGCACACTAACCCAGAGTCACCCTGAAGACATACTTAGCAGACTGGAAGACTTATAAAGTTAAGTGAGCTCTGTGGGGTTGGTTTTGATTGAAGTGAATGTGATAGGATAAAACTGAGTGACCTACCAATCCTTTTCTTCTCTGTGAATGGGACTTGGCCTATTTGCTCTCCATTGACCAACAAAGAACCAACAATCAAGAACTGCTAAAATAAATAAATAAATGGTTTGTATGGAAGCCCACTGGACAGCAGCAAAGTACAAAAGCACAGAGCCCTGTTTCTATTCAAGCATCAGATCTCTGGGCCAGAACCATGCTTCCTGAAAATGAAGGGTGCTAAATAAAATACATGCAGTCCAGGGGATGTCAACATGAAACCCAGGCAGAAACGCTAAAGGAAAGAGGTGGCTTTAAGAGAAAAAACCTGGACCGTCTTAGATGCTAATCCAGTTGTTGTTGAGTCATGTCTGACTCTTTGCGACCCCATGGACTGTAGCCCGCCAGATCTCCTTGATCCTCACTATCTCCCGGAGTTTGCCCAAGTTCATGTCCATTCAGTTGGTGAAGTTGTCCAACCAACTCATCCTCTTTCGCCCTCTTCTTTCTCCAATCTTTTCCCAGCATCACAGTCTTTTCCAGTGAGTTGGCTCTTTACATCACGTGGCCATGTATTTAGCTTCAGCATCAGTCCTTCTACTAAATATCCAATAGTCAAGTTTTTATGTTATATAATGTTCTCAGAAAAATCATCTCATAAAAGGAGTCAGAAGAACAGGAAAACGAAGTATCAGAAGCAATAAAGTTGGTGAGGACTTCAGGAAAGGGGGAGGACAAAGTAGGACCTCAAAGGAGGTGGTAGGGCTGAAGCTCTGGTTAAATATGAGAAGAATAACAGAGAATCCTATTAAAGAAACATGCCGATACCTTTTAACAAATATTACAAAAAAATAAATGGGACCACTTTTCCCTAGGGAACTGGGGACAAGAGAAGTGAGGGCTCAGTTCCACCATGGGAGCTGGCAGCCTGTGAGTCCCATCAGGCAGATTGCAACATGGATCTACAAACATTTCTTGGAGCCATCCACCAGTAGTGCAGAAATGCAATACACAGGGTGATAGGAACCAGATTCCACAGCCCTCGACTCAACTCTTCACTAAGCAGCAAGGTCAGTATAGTTGGTCCTTTGCCTACCACTGGCAAATGGTTTTTGTATGCTTTATTACAAATAAAACAATCTTGCCTGACCATCTGTCACTTTTACAACAGATGACTAAACAGTCCTAAAGTAATAGTATATCTCTAGGAACTGAGCTTTGCTTAAAACAAATGAACTAGATACTACTAGTAAATCCTGTATCTAAATTTATACAGCATCTTTAAGCAATGTGGAAATGAAATTATGATTTATTAATTTACATAAAAATTACTTTATACATTAATGAATAAATTTTCTTTGCGAAACCCAGGCAGAAACGCTAAAGGAAAGAGGTGGCTTTAAGAGAAAAAACCTGGACCGTCTTAGATGCTAATCCAGTTGTTGTTGAGTCATGTCTGACTCTTTGCGACCCCATGGACTGTAGCCCGCCAGATCTCCTTGATCCTCACTATCTCCCGGAGTTTGCCCAAGTTCATGTCCATTCAGTTGGTGAAGTTGTCCAACCAACTCATCCTCTTTCGCCCTCTTCTTTCTCCAATCTTTTCCCAGCATCACAGTCTTTTCCAGTGAGTTGGCTCTTTACATCACGTGGCCATGTATTTAGCTTCAGCATCAGTCCTTCTACTAAATATCCAATAGTCAAGTTTTTATGTTATATAATGTTCTCAGAAAAATCATCTCATAAAAGGAGTCAGAAGAACAGGAAAACGAAGTATCAGAAGCAATAAAGTTGGTGAGGACTTCAGGAAAGGGGGAGGACAAAGTAGGACCTCAAAGGAGGTGGTAGGGCTGAAGCTCTGGTTAAATATGAGAAGAATAACAGAGAATCCTATTAAAGAAACATGCCGATACCTTTTAACAAATATTACAAAAAAATAAATGGGACCACTTTTCCCTAGGGAACTGGGGACAAGAGAAGTGAGGGCTCAGTTCCACCATGGGAGCTGGCAGCCTGTGAGTCCCATCAGGCAGATTGCAACATGGATCTACAAACATTTCTTGGAGCCATCCACCAGTAGTGCAGAAATGCAATACACAGGGTGATAGGAACCAGATTCCACAGCCCTCGACTCAACTCTTCACTAAGCAGCAAGGTCAGTATAGTTGGTCCTTTGCCTACCACTGGCAAATGGTTTTTGTATGCTTTATTACAAATAAAACAATCTTGCCTGACCATCTGTCACTTTTACAACAGATGACTAAACAGTCCTAAAGTAATAGTATATCTCTAGGAACTGAGCTTTGCTTAAAACAAATGAACTAGATACTACTAGTAAATCCTGTATCTAAATTTATACAGCATCTTTAAGCAATGTGGAAATGAAATTATGATTTATTAATTTACATAAAAATTACTTTATACATTAATGAATAAATTTTCAAATTGTTAAAAAAAAAACCAAAGTCTGAAACTGTCATTATTGGGATTCGTGGGAAGTGGTTTGCTCTTCTATCACTTGCTTCACAATTTCAGCCAGTTTTAGTCGATCTACTTTGTCAGTGAATCCACGACCTGAAACCCAAAAAAGGAAAAGGTCAGTGTCCAAACTCTGGGAGACGATAAGATTCTTCACAGGGACCCAATAAGGTACACTTTACCAGTGTCAAATTCACCTTCGCCAATGGAGGAGGAACCAACTTTATTGCCAACACTGATCAAAAGCAGTTCAAATCCCCCGTTTTTCAGAAAGAATTTAGCTGCTTATTAACTTGGACGTTATAATCCACTGTTCAGTACAACAGCACAGAAGGAAACCACAAAGAGGGAGAAGTTCTTTGTAATATGTATGTCTACAAAAGAACTCATATCCAGACTATATAAAGAACTCTTACACATTTATAAGAGAGATACAAGTCAACAGAAAAATAGGCACTTCACAAAATCTAAGTGGCCAATAAACATTAAAAAGTGCTTAAGCTCTTAAGTTATGATGAGGGAAAGACAAAGTAAAATGACACTGCAATACCAGCAGTACTGATTAACTAGAATGACTAAAACAAAAAAGACAACAGCAAGTGTTGGTGTGGATACAGAATAACTTAGAACCTTCAAACGCTGCCAGTAGAGGTATAAATTGGTACTAGCACTTTGGAAAACTGGTGGCAAACTACAGCCAAACAGGAAAAACAGAAATGCAATACACAGGGTGATAGGAACCAGATTCCACAGCCCTCGACTCAACTCTTCACTAAGCAGCAAGGTCAGTATAGTTGGTCCTTTGCCTACCACTGGCAAATGGTTTTTGTATGCTTTATTACAAATAAAACAATCTTGCCTGACCATCTGTCACTTTTACAACAGATGACTAAACAGTCCTAAAGTAATAGTATATCTCTAGGAACTGAGCTTTGCTTAAAACAAATGAACTAGATACTACTAGTAAATCCTGTATCTAAATTTATACAGCATCTTTAAGCAATGTGGAAATGAAATTATGATTTATTAATTTACATAAAAATTACTTTATACATTAATGAATAAATTTTCAAATTGTTAAAAAAAAAACCAAAGTCTGAAACTGTCATTATTGGGATTCGTGGGAAGTGGTTTGCTCTTCTATCACTTGCTTCACAATTTCAGCCAGTTTTAGTCGATCTACTTTGTCAGTGAATCCACGACCTGAAACCCAAAAAAGGAAAAGGTCAGTGTCCAAACTCTGGGAGACGATAAGATTCTTCACAGGGACCCAATAAGGTACACTTTACCAGTGTCAAATTCACCTTCGCCAATGGAGGAGGAACCAACTTTATTGCCAACACTGATCAAAAGCAGTTCAAATCCCCCGTTTTTCAGAAAGAATTTAGCTGCTTATTAACTTGGACGTTATAATCCACTGTTCAGTACAACAGCACAGAAGGAAACCACAAAGAGGGAGAAGTTCTTTGTAATATGTATGTCTACAAAAGAACTCATATCCAGACTATATAAAGAACTCTTACACATTTATAAGAGAGATACAAGTCAACAGAAAAATAGGCACTTCACAAAATCTAAGTGGCCAATAAACATTAAAAAGTGCTTAAGCTCTTAAGTTATGATGAGGGAAAGACAAAGTAAAATGACACTGCAATACCAGCAGTACTGATTAACTAGAATGACTAAAACAAAAAAGACAACAGCAAGTGTTGGTGTGGATACAGAATAACTTAGAACCTTCAAACGCTGCCAGTAGAGGTATAAATTGGTACTAGCACTTTGGAAAACTGGTGGCAAACTACAGCCAAACAGATGAATATCCCCATGAACCAGCAACTCCAATCCTAGATACATAAGAGAAATGAGTTCATCAAAATATTCGTGAAAAGATATGCACCAAGGGGTTTCCCTGGTGGTCTGGTGCTTGGGAGCCTACCTACCAATGCAGGGAACATGAGTCTGATCCCTGGTCCGGGAAGATTCCACATGCCATAGGGCAACTAAGCCCATGAGCCATAGCTACTGAAGCTCACTTGCCTAGAGCCTGTGTTCTGCAGCAAGAGAAGCCACCACAAGGAGCAGTCCATGCACTGCAACTAGAGAGTAGCCCCGCTCGCCACAACTAGAGAAAGCCCATATACAGCAATGAAGACCATATACAGCGCAGCCAAAAATACATAAATGGAAATAAATAAATCTTTAAAAAAAAAAAAGAAAAGATATACGCTAGAGTGTTCCTAACAGTGCTTTCCTTAATTACCAAAACCCAGAAACAACCCATACATCTATTCAACAATAGAATGGATAAATATAAAAACTATGTGTGTGTGTGTATGTATGGAGAAAAAAATATATGAATAGAGAGAATATATGTATATTTGTACACATACAATTGGATAATGGAATGGCAACCCACTCTGGTATTCTTGCCTGGAGAATCCCATGGACAGAGGAGCCTGGTGGTCTGCAGTCCATGGGGTCACAAAGAGTCAGACGTGACTGAGTGACTAACACACACACACACACACAGAGACACACACACACAGACACACACACACACACTATATATATATATATATATAATGAGAATGAATTGCTGTTCCACACGACAGTATGCTTGAATCTCAAATAAAATGTTGACTAAAAGAAGCCAGACACAAAAGAACACAGACTTCTGATTTCATTTACATAAAATATAAAACCAGGTGAAACTAATATATATAGTGCTAGAAATGGGGCTGGTGATTACCCTTGTGGGGAAGGAGGCTGTGTTCTGAAGAGGGCACAGTTCAGGTGCTGGTGACACGGGAGTGTTCACTTTGTGAAAATTTATTGGAAGTACTCACCTCAAATGTGATCACCTTTCTCTATGGATATTTCAAAATCTTAAAAAATCCTAGGGAAACTAATCTCCTTTGAGTAATGGGAACTGCTGGGCTAGCACTTTGGATTTCTCATGTCCAAAAATCAGGCTCCCTTCCCTGAGCATCCTAAATCTTAAGTCCAGTTTAGTCTGTTACAGCAGAAAGACAAAAGCAGCACAAAAAATATTCAGCAAGCAGCAGATTTGGTACTCTATGCTCTAGTAAAATAGGTCCCCTCTAAGTTAAGCTGGTCAGCAGGGTGGACTCTGTGGTACTCTGCCCTCTTTCTCCCCTTCAGACTGTACTGTTCCTTAATGACCTGGTGAACAGTTCAGGTATCTGCAAGGAGTTCTGAGATCTGATTTCTCTTTTTTCTTTTATTCCCAAGTAGTGTGTGATGGGGGGCTCTGCAGCAGTGCATCTGCAGCACATAGTTTATATGAACTTTGGGAATCAGTGAAAGGGTCAGATGTGCAGATATTCCTGGGCAGTCACTGTAGGGCTACCCCTATCCCACAGTACTCCACTCACTCTCCACCCTACTTCACCCAAAAGCAGCCCCAGCTCAGCCCCAGAGAGCCTACAAGTTTCTAAACACAATTCCTTCTCTGCATTCCTGGGAAAAGGCTTGAATGAGGCTCCTACCATTCCAGCTGAAGCTCTGCAGAGTATCTCTTAGGAGTTTGCATTCTCGGTTATACTTCCAAGCTTCCTGCACTACTTCATTCAGCTTTTCATCTTCATTCTCTCCTATTAGTAAAGATGAAAAAGAAGTTGCATTTCTCTGCAGCCTCATGGGATTTTAGCATCAAACATTATAAGGACAGAACCTCCAACTTGTTGAGAAGAGATGGTTAAAGGTGCAAGCTCTATCAGACCATCATTACTGCTAGTTCCTACATTACACGTAGATCACTTCTGGCTTCTGAACTTTTCCTCCTTGGACTGCCTAATAGTCATCCCCTGACACCCCCAGAATCTTAGCATTGGAAACAGAGGATGGGAAATAGGCAGTGTCAGGCTATTGCTGAGAAAAAGCAGCTGGTTAACTTACAAGACTACGGGAAGGAAGGAGAACAAGGCTGAGTGGCTACCTTCTTTCTCCCAAGCTCATTTCTTACACTGGAAGGCTACCTGAGATACACTAAGAGAGTTCTCTTACAACCCAAGGAATCTAGGAAGACCGGTCAACTTTGACAGTTTCCAGACCTGCTACTTGAAGTATCTCATTCATCTGCTGAGAAAAGCCCATCCTACCCCATGAAGCGGAAGGAGAACCTAATGAAAGAGAGCTCTCACTCAAAAGGACTTAGATATAAGTCCCACTCTGCCTGTGATGCAAGTAGCAACCTCTGAACGTGGGAGGTCTTCTCTTTATATTCACAAGTGAATGACAGCTTTGTACTCTTAAGGGCTCTAGGGATGGCGTTTCCCAGCCTTCCTGACCTTCCCAACCTAATCTTGACCCTGCTCACATTTTCCATCCTCTATCCTGTAACCCCATTAACAAACTAGTACAAAATCACATGGTGTGCCTGACACTGACAGTTAAACAAAAACTAGAAATTTCACAGGAAACCAAAGGTGAGACAGAACCCATCTCTTTTCTTTGTTGCCACTGCCCAGTCTTTTCAGTGGGCACAGACTATATAACATACTTATTTTTAAAAATGCGACAGACAACTTCAAATTAAATCATCATGGCATGTAGGCTCCTCACCATTCCAACCCCTGAAGCTCTTCCTTTTGCATTCCTGGGAAAAGGCTTGAATGAGGCTCCTACCATTCCAGCTGAAGCTCTGCAGAGTATCTCTTAGGAGTTTGCATTCTCGGTTATACTTCCAAGCTTCCTGCACTACTTCATTCAGCTTTTCATCTTCATTCTCTCCTATTAGTAAAGATGAAAAAGAAGTTGCATTTCTCTGCAGCCTCATGGGATTTTAGCATCAAACATTATAAGGACAGAACCTCCAACTTGTTGAGAAGAGATGGTTAAAGGTGCAAGCTCTATCAGACCATCATTACTGCTAGTTCCTACATTACACGTAGATCACTTCTGGCTTCTGAACTTTTCCTCCTTGGACTGCCTAATAGTCATCCCCTGACACCCCCAGAATCTTAGCATTGGAAACAGAGGATGGGAAATAGGCAGTGTCAGGCTATTGCTGAGAAAAAGCAGCTGGTTAACTTACAAGACTACGGGAAGGAAGGAGAACAAGGCTGAGTGGCTACCTTCTTTCTCCCAAGCTCATTTCTTACACTGGAAGGCTACCTGAGATACACTAAGAGAGTTCTCTTACAACCCAAGGAATCTAGGAAGACCGGTCAACTTTGACAGTTTCCAGACCTGCTACTTGAAGTATCTCATTCATCTGCTGAGAAAAGCCCATCCTACCCCATGAAGTGGAAGGAGAACCTAATGAAAGAGAGCTCTCACTCAAAAGGACTTAGATATAAGTCCCACTCTGCCTGTGATGCAAGTAGCAACCTCTGAACGTGGGAGGTCTTCTCTTTATATTCACAAGTGAATGACAGCTTTGTACTCTTAAGGGCTCTAGGGATGGCGTTTCCCAGCCTTCCTGACCTTCCCAACCTAATCTTGACCCTGCTCACATTTTCCATCCTCTATCCTGTAACCCCATTAACAAACTAGTACAAAATCACATGGTGTGCCTGACACTGACAGTTAAACAAAAACTAGAAATTTCACAGGAAACCAAAGGTGAGACAGAACCCATCTCTTTTCTTTGTTGCCACTGCCCAGTCTTTTCAGTGGGCACAGACTATATAACATACTTATTTTCTTATAACACAAAGGTGCGACAGACAACTTCAAATTAAACCACCCCTCCAGTCATGTGCATGTGCACACACACAGACACGCAGAGAGCATTCATAAACGGTGTGACCTTTACCAGCCTGGGGGAGAATACACTGAGCAATCACATCTCGGAGCTTTTCCAAGGCAACATTTGAATCCTCGGCTCCATTCTCACGGTCGTGGATATAAACACCATCCTTTGGCTTGGTGCTTTAGAAGTTTTGGAGAGAGGTAATAACAAAATGAGACCCCAAAATCCAACAGATTTATTAACTCTATACATAAGGCAAGATTTTTCAGATAAATAGTTAATTATTCAGAATATTTAGAATATCTCCAAGCTTCTGATGCTACTTAAAGAACTTTATCCTTTCCAACCTCTTAAGAGGCAAAAAAGAGTAGACCCTTGGCTGACCTTTCAGAGTCCTCAGCCACACCAGCCATGAGAGGGGAATTGAAGAAATAAGTTCAGTTACCCGAGTAATTTCCTCTTCCGCAGAATGGGGTTGTTCACAGAGTGCAGGGGTTTGAGGCTGACTTTTAGGTCCTGGATCCGCATGTTGGCCAACTGCTCTGCATGGGCCTGCTGGATTCCTGCAACCACCGCCTGAACGCAAACACTGGAGTCAGTTTTTCACATTCACTTCTGGACACCTAAAAAAGCCAATCTAAGAGAGTGGGAAGGAGAATCTCAAAGATCTAAGCAGGAAATTTCATTCTTATGCCAGCAGTATACAAATTTTGATCAGGCAGATGACTCTTCCCCAAAGATCAGCCGGGCCCAGGAAATACCAGGCCAACCAACAGCAAGCCCTTCTTCCCTGTAGGGGTACAGAAATGCAAGTAAGAAATACTAACAAGCTCATGCTCATAGTCACTGGTAAGGGCAAGTGTAAAGAGAGGCACACATGCACACTGAGGGAAGAGCTGGCAGGCTGCTGCCTCAGAAGAGTCCTTGACTGGCATTCATTCCCTGCCCGCATGTTTAAACAGTCACCTCTGCATCGATGGATCAAACCCCCAACATTTCACTTGGTGAGCACAGCAGACACTCACACACTGATCTATATAAGCCAGTCAACTAATTTACAATGAAAAATAACTGTTAAAAGTCCAGCACTCTTCAAGTCTGTCTTTATGAGCAGACTTTATGTCTCTTCACAATGGGCAGACCAATGACGGAAGGCAAAGAATCAGCAGAAAGCTTTGTAAGAATGAGATGATCTCACTTTTGTATTTAAAAAAAAAAAAAAATCCACAAGAGCCTCTCATTATGTCCTGTACTGTGCTAAGTCGCTTCAGCCGTGTCCGATTCTTTGCAATCCTATGAACTATAGCCCGCCAGGCTCCTCTGTCCATGGGATTCTCCAAGCAAGAATACTGGAGTGGGTTGCCATTTCTTTCTCCAGGGGATCTTCCCGACCCAGGGACTGAACCCACACCTCTTGAGTCTCCTGCACTGGCAGGCAGGTTCTTTACCTCTAGCACCACCTGGGCAGCCCCGATTATGTCCTACTAAGACTTAAACCCCCATCTACTTTCAAAGCCAGGCCCTGCCACACCCCTTTCACCAACTTCCCATTAATGAAATCAGGCTGTTTTCCCCACTGATGAGCTTCAGTCTCTTTATTTTATGCTCGTGTCATTCACCACACATGGGCACTCATGCTCCCTACTAAAATTCTTCCAAGGCCAGCTCGTAACTAAACATGTAAAGGGGTTAAAAAGTGCCACACAATAGTTAATTACTGTGATGGGCTTTGCCTTCTCTTTGGGGTTCCTTCCCTAGTTACAGCCCTTGCAAGATGTTCTCTTTTTCTGAATTCCCACAGAACTCACAGAAAATTAAGCATGCAAAGGCTCTAATGTCAGAATGTTCCCTCTTTGGTTTGTGTTTATTGGTCTTTCTAACTAGTTTTGTTTAAACCCCTTGGGCAAAAGGATGGTGTCTGATACTGCTCTGTGCTCCAACCTCCAGCACAAATATGGAGGGCCATCCTTTGAATGTTCCCTTACTGTATGTACCAGGCCTTGATCTATTATGGAAAGAAGCTCCTTTTGCAATCCTGATCTCTGGGAAACCAGTGATGTTTCCCTGGGAAAGACTGTGTGCTCTGCATTGTTTTGCTTTTAACATTGTTTTGAGTCAAGCACCCGCATTCCTTCCCAACACCACCTTTAGTCCAACAACAACAGAAGCATCATTCAAAACCTTATCCATCATCAGTTGAGCAGAGGGTAGCACATTATCCAGGGCCTCAGTTGAGTTGAGCCAGGGGTGATCCAACACTCCCTCGATGGTAAGTCTTTCCTCTGGTTTGACCTTCAAGAGCCTGTGGAGAAAAGGCCAGAAGGGCTGCCATGCACAGTTGCTTCTAGAAGGCCAGGAAGTTCCTGAGTCTGGCTTTAGCCAGCTCCAACTTCTGACTTTTTGCTTTTTACCAACTCTTAGGAGTTTAGGCTTTCTGTCTGCAGGACGGAGGTGGGGTTCTCGTCCCTAACTGCTAGTTGTGAGAGCACTGTGTCCTTAGGCAGTCCTTTCTGTACTAAATAAATTCAGATTAAAATGGTAGGAAAAGGCTTAATCCAGTGATAGCTCAGACTGAGTTCTAGGTTCAGTAAGGTAATCAATCTCACATACGGCTCATGGTTCCTGAGACAGTGAATCCCCAGATTAATGTTTCAAGGAGAGTGGGCCCTAATTTCCAAAAGGGACTCAAAGTGCTCTTCTGGCTACAGCAGCGACTGTAAAATCAGATGAGGGATCATACAGTTCTGAAAACCCAGGTTCCCACTTGGGGTAAAAACTCTTCGAGGTTACCATATGGCAGGACACGAACCCTGAGTCATTTCTCCAAAGACATTCTAAGCTAAAAACCTCATCTCTTGAGAAGGGGACGGCATTTCTCTCTAAGCCTCGTGTACTGCCTAGACCATCGGCTTCTGACCATAGTTCTTTCCATCTCGCACATTCATGCTGATGCAACTTCTAGCTCACCCTAGCATATCCCCTGGGCCTTTTTCGGCACCTCCTTCCAAATGCATAGCCTCCCATTCCAAACATCAGAATCATGGTCTGCACTGTGCTCCAACCTCCAGCACAAATATGGAGGGCCATCCTTTGAATGTTCCCTTACTGTATGTACCAGGCCTTGATCTATTATGGAAAGAAGCTCCTTTTGCAATCCTGATCTCTGGGAAACCAGTGATGTTTCCTGGGAAAGACTGTGTGCTCTGCATTGTTTTGCTTTTAACATTGTTTTGAGTCAAGCACCCGCATTCCTTCCCAACACCACCTTTAGTCCAACAACAACAGAAGCATCATTCAAAACCTTATCCATCATCAGTTGAGCAGAGGGTAGCACATTATCCAGGGCCTCAGTTGAGTTGAGCCAGGGGTGATCCAACACTCCCTCGATGGTAAGTCTTTCCTCTGGTTTGACCTTCAAGAGCCTGTGGAGAAAAGGCCAGAAGGGCTGCCATGCACAGTTGCTTCTAGAAGGCCAGGAAGTTCCTGAGTCTGGCTTTAGCCAGCTCCAACTTCTGACTTTTTGCTTTTTACCAACTCTTAGGAGTTTAGGCTTTCTGTCTGCAGGACGGAGGTGGGGTTCTCGTCCCTAACTGCTAGTTGTGAGAGCACTGTGTCCTTAGGCAGTCCTTTCTGTACTAAATAAATTCAGATTAAAATGGTAGGAAAAGGCTTAATCCAGTGATAGCTCAGACTGAGTTCTAGGTTCAGTAAGGTAATCAATCTCACATACGGCTCATGGTTCCTGAGACAGTGAATCCCCAGATTAATGTTTCAAGGAGAGTGGGCCCTAATTTCCAAAAGGGAGTCAAAGTGCTCTTCTGGCTACAGCAGCGACTGTAAAATCAGATGAGGGATCATACAGTTCTGAAAACCCAGGTTCCCACTTGGGGTAAAAACTCTTCGAGGTTACCATATGGCAGGACACGAACCCTGAGTCATTTCTCCAAAGACATTCTAAGCTAAAAACCTCATCTCTTGAGAAGGGGACGGCATTTCTCTCTAAGCCTCGTGTACTGCCTAGACCATCGGCTTCTGACCATAGTTCTTTCCATCTCGCACATTCATGCTGATGCAACTTCTAGCTCACCCTAGCATATCCCCTGGGCCTTTTTCGGCACCTCCTTCCAAATGCATAGCCTCCCATTCCAAACATCAGAATCAGGACATGTCTACTTGCTCTTTCACATTCTCTGTGATTTTCTGGATCACTATGAACAAACAGCTTCAGATTCTAAACAAGGGATTATTTAGAAAAGAACCTCAATGCTGAAAGAATGTTACTTTAAAGACAGGAAATATATAGTCTGTAGAACTCCGGAGAACCATGTACAGGATACTGATGTTTTAGTGAATAAGTAGCTGAGAATATAGCATGGAAAGCACATGGGAAGACCGATGATTTAAAATTGCCTCCATTCTCCTAAAAAACTTCCCCTAGGATATTTTAGAAACGAGTCCTTTTTTATCAATGCCTAACCAACAGGACAAGTTCACTTCTGAAAGACAGTCATCTGCATAGAGAAATTAGCTGTACCATTAGGAGGCAGTTTCCAGGTACCGCCCCTTTAATGCTTATCTTTATCACATTACAGATGAAGAAACTGAAACCAAAAGAGGAGAAATTACTCAGTGAAGACCAAGCAGGAGGAATACCAGAACAGCATATAGGTTCCAGGCAGAAGAACCCCTGACAAAGGTGGGCAGAGAAAGCAAATACACTTCATATTTAGGCCTGGCTTCTTAGTGCCCCAGCTAATGTTCCAAAGGACTCTGAATGTCATGTGTCCCCCATCCACTCCTGGACCTAATGCTTCTGAACCTTTCCACCGTAATGTACACCAGAGCAACCAACTAGTAGCTGGAAGGCTGGGCGGTGGGGCCCAGGTCCTTTACAACCAATCACACACTCCCATGGCAGCTCAGGAAAAGCCAAAAGCATCGAGGTCATTTTAGTGACCGAGTTCAGCTCCCTGTGTCCTGTCAGTCCCAATGACCAGCCTCCGTGCAGGAAGGGTACACCAAGGGGGTTACCATTTAAAGTCTTGAGTGAATGCTCACAGATGACAGTGGCTACCCAGGGACCTAGATTCAACCCTAGGGACAAATTCTAGGAATGCAACAGGAGGAAACAAAGCTTCAATTTCACCAAGGTGTGGATACTGAGAACTCTCATCTCGGGCTCCAGGGAAGATTTTCTATGATGCTAAAATGAGAAGGTGCTTGCCCAGGAAACAAATAACTTTTCTCTACCCAACATCCCTTTGTGTTCCACCACTTTTAAGGCCTCCCCGCCTGGTGGCCCAGAGACTCAGTCTACTTGCTCTTTCACATTCTCTGTGATTTTCTGGATCACTATGAACAAACAGCTTCAGATTCTAAACAAGGGATTATTTAGAAAAGAACCTCAATGCTGAAAGAATGTTACTTTAAAGACAGGAAATATATAGTCTGTAGAACTCCGGAGAACCATGTACAGGATACTGATGTTTTAGTGAATAAGTAGCTGAGAATATAGCATGGAAAGCACATGGGAAGACCGATGATTTAAAATTGCCTCCATTCTCCTAAAAAACTTCCCCTAGGATATTTTAGAAACGAGTCCTTTTTTATCAATGCCTAACCAACAGGACAAGTTCACTTCTGAAAGACAGTCATCTGCATAGAGAAATTAGCTGTACCATTAGGAGGCAGTTTCCAGGTACCGCCCCTTTAATGCTTATCTTTATCACATTACAGATGAAGAAACTGAAACCAAAAGAGGAGAAATTACTCAGTGAAGACCAAGCAGGAGGAATACCAGAACAGCATATAGGTTCCAGGCAGAAGAACCCCTGACAAAGGTGGGCAGAGAAAGCAAATACACTTCATATTTAGGCCTGGCTTCTGAGTGCCCCAGCTAATGTTCCAAAGGACTCTGAATGTCATGTGTCCCCCATCCACTCCTGGACCTAATGCTTCTGAACCTTTCCACCGTAATGTACACCAGAGCAACCAACTAGTAGCTGGAAGGCTGGGCGGTGGGGCCCAGGTCCTTTACAACCAATCACACACTCCCATGGCAGCTCAGGAAAAGCCAAAAGCATCGAGGTCATTTTAGTGACCGAGTTCAGCTCCCTGTGTCCTGTCAGTCCCAATGACCAGCCTCCGTGCAGGAAGGGTACACCAAGGGGGTTACCATTTAAAGTCTTGAGTGAATGCTCACAGATGACAGTGGCTACCCAGGGACCTAGATTCAACCCTAGGGACAAATTCTAGGAATGCAACAGGAGGAAACAAAGCTTCAATTTCACCAAGGTGTGGATACTGAGAACTCTCATCTCGGGCTCCAGGGAAGATTTTCTATGATGCTAAAATGAGAAGGTGCTTGCCCAGGAAACAAATAACTTTTCTCTACCCAACATCCCTTTGTGTTCCACCACTTTTAAGGCCTCCCCGCCTGGTGGCCCAGAGACTCACTTCCTCACAACATCTTTGGCCATCTCTGAGATCTGGCTCCACTCTTCCTCTGGAAACTCAAAACTGCCTGTCATGATCTTTCTCCGCATATCCTTTGGGATAGTCCGGCTGTGGTGTCTGGAGTAAAAAGGAGGGTATCCGCACAACATCACGTAGATAATCACCCCTAGGGACCACAAGTCACAGCTCTGAAATCAAAAAGAAAATGGTCACTCATACCAGAGGCCTGGCTCTGAACTAGAGCCCCAGCACTGACCCAGAGACAGCCCCCGATACTCACAGGCCAATATCACCAAGAATCTCTTAACAGAGACTGGAAAAGTTTCAGGAAGTCTCCTAAGCCCCAGCACTGACCCAGTGACAGTCCCTGATACCCACAGGCCGATATCAACAAGAATCACTTAACAGAGACTGGAAAAGTTTCTGGAAGTCTTAAGAGAGGTAACCTTTCTATCCTTGTTTGTTATGTGCTATCAGTGCTTATATGCACACCATATATACAAGGCCAGTCTGGGGTATGACAGTCATTTTTATTCTCACTGCTAAGGCCCAAACTGCTATCTGATCATTGGGTCCAGATGTAGGACACTTTATCCTCACCCAGAAAAGATGTCCTCTGGCCACCTGGGCAGGTTGAGAGTGCAGGAACAAATAGCTAAGACACAGGTGGGCTGACCCCACAAAGCAGAACCAGCACTCTAAAGGCCCACAGTAGTATGACACAGACGAGGGACAAGACTGCAGGGAAGCACGGGAGACAAAAATGAAAGCCATGAAGGACTCACTGTGCCCACGTGCAAGGCCA
Organism: Tragulus kanchil; assembly: GCA_022376925.1. NCBI lineage: Eukaryota > Metazoa > Chordata > Mammalia > Artiodactyla > Tragulidae > Tragulus > Tragulus kanchil. Next base: position 202,638,316 of record JAIOJX010000025.1, on the reverse strand, counting down.
TTCTTGGGGAAGATATTCTGAAAGAAACAAAACTCTCATCGACTACCATGTCTGTAGGCATTAAGGTGATTTCGTGGCCAGTAGTCAGACTACAACATGCTTATTAATAAAGGACTCCTCTTTTAATTACATAGAGGAAGCAGCTCCACCTGCCTCAGAAACCAGGTCCTCAGAGGCTTCAACCCAAGCCTCTCCTGAACCTCAGGACAAGAGCAGCGTCCACCTAAGAAAGGCAGCCCAGGGAGCCCGCTGCTGTGGCCACACACTCCTCACACCACCGCTGTGTGCTGCTCTGCAAGAAGCCTGGAAAACAAGGGGCCTCAGGTACGCTCGGCCAGGTCTTAGCGTCATACCAGTAGACATTTACAGATGACATCACCCATGCAATGGAACATAATTATAAAATTAGGTGAAAAGAAATCTTAAAAAGAAAAAGTTCAAATGTGGAAAATAGTTCACATGAAGAAACTGGGACTGCAGAGATGCTGTCACCTCTTGGGGATCCTGTCACGTCTTGGGTCCTCTGTCAAGAGTGAAACAATCACACCAGCCAACATAAGGCAGCTGACTGTGGTGGAGCCACTGTGAGTCTCCCACCTTTTTTTTTTTTTTATTAAGATCAATATGTTTAATTTTTGAGAATTTAACTACATCTTATTACATTATTTTATTTAAAAAATTACTGGCAAATGTAGCATTCAGTGTTCACTTAGTTGCCAATATGAAGATTATAACTAGATCAACATATATACATATTCAGATGACTATGAGCTTAATATTTCAATAGATTACTCATCTATGGATTGTAAATTTTATGAATGCCATGCAAATTCATGAACACCACTAGCTCTACAAAACAGAACAGGAAGAGGAGAAAAAAAATAGTATTGGGAAATAATATATCGCACAAGAATCCATTGTATTCAGGCTGAGGATACTGTATCAAGTAAATTCTGATCTCTGTTAGCTAAGTGCTTCTACTACTGGATTCCTGCCTACACTGGGAAGCAGGAAGCAGTTTCTGACTGACACTATACTCAGCGGAGCCCTCAATCCAACCTTCACTACGTAAAGACACAGATGTCTATAGTTTGTAGAACAAGAAGGTGTGGAGCAGTGTTTACTTGGGGACAGAACAAGATTAGTCATGAAAGCAGATGTGGAGTTATGGTCATGCAGTGCCAGTGCCGAGTGGAGGGTCCTGAGTGCCACAGGAGCCCGTGGGGGTGTGGGTGTGCCCGCTGTGTCAGGAATATGGGGGCTCCCCATGGTGTGTGACCAGGAGGAGCTGGCCTGCTTTTGGCCATCCTCAGCTCCCTCTCTTGTCATCTATAGCTTCCTTGTGTCCCCAAGAGCATCATTTATTTCCTGATCTACTCAGTGATTCCAGGGCCTCTAGGACCTGTTTCTTGTACTTTAGAACATAGAGGTTTGAAGTGCAGGCTACAGATTAAGAACTGTGACATCACCCATGCAATGGAACATAATTATAAAATTAGGTGAAAAGAAATCTTAAAAAGAAAAAGTTCAAATGTGGAAAATAGTTCACATGAAGAAACTGGGACTGCAGAGATGCTGTCACCTCTTGGGGATCCTGTCACGTCTTGGGTCCTCTGTCAAGAGTGAAACAATCACACCAGCCAACATAAGGCAGCTGACTGTGGTGGAGCCACTGTGAGTCTCCCACCTTTTTTTTTTTATTAAGATCAATATGTTTAATTTTTGAGAATTTAACTACATCTTATTACATTATTTTATTTAAAAAATTACTGGCAAATGTAGCATTCAGTGTTCACTTAGTTGCCAATATGAAGATTATAACTAGATCAACATATATACATATTCAGATGACTATGAGCTTAATATTTCAATAGATTACTCATCTATGGATTGTAAATTTTATGAATGCCATGCAAATTCATGAACACCACTAGCTCTACAAAACAGAACAGGAAGAGGAGAAAAAAAATAGTATTGGGAAATAATATATCGCACAAGAATCCATTGTATTCAGGCTGAGGATACTGTATCAAGTAAATTCTGATCTCTGTTAGCTAAGTGCTTCTACTACTGGATTCCTGCCTACACTGGGAAGCAGGAAGCAGTTTCTGACTGACACTATACTCAGCGGAGCCCTCAATCCAACCTTCACTACGTAAAGACACAGATGTCTATAGTTTGTAGAACAAGAAGGTGTGGAGCAGTGTTTACTTGGGGACAGAACAAGATTAGTCATGAAAGCAGATGTGGAGTTATGGTCATGCAGTGCCAGTGCCGAGTGGAGGGTCCTGAGTGCCACAGGAGCCCGTGGGGGTGTGGGTGTGCCCGCTGTGTCAGGAATATGGGGGCTCCCCATGGTGTGTGACCAGGAGGAGCTGGCCTGCTTTTGGCCATCCTCAGCTCCCTCTCTTGTCATCTATAGCTTCCTTGTGTCCCCAAGAGCATCATTTATTTCCTGATCTACTCAGTGATTCCAGGGCCTCTAGGACCTGTTTCTTGTACTTTAGAACATAGAGGTTTGAAGTGCAGGCTACAGATTAAGAACTGTGATAACCAGGTACCACTCCGGACACTCACTGTGTGTACTAGACATTGTTCTAAGCTGGGTATTCTATGGGGTAAGAAAGAATGGCATCACAAATGGCCAAGGACTATTCTCTGAAATAGGCTCCACCTCAAAAAAAGCAAGAAAAACCTATCTTTTAAATGTGATCAGTGGACTGTGTACACGCCAGGGTCACTGCAGCCATGTACAACTCTTTTCAACCCCATGGGCTGTAGCCCACCAGGGTTGAAATGGGATTCTCCAGGCAAGAATACTGGAGTGGGTGGCCATACCCTCCTCCAGAGGATCTTCCTGACCCAGGGACAGAACCCACAACTCCTGCATTGGCCAGCGGGTTCTTTACTGCTAGTGCCACCTGGGAAACCCTCAATGGACTCTACACTAGTCATGTAAATAACCTCCATAGCCTTTGGTTTTTGCTGCAAAACCTAAACCGGTTATGAATCTTATTTCCTCCAAAAAAATCTGAATTCCAAATACTCTTCTACGTATATATAGCTGCTTTCAGCCCCTTGGGCGGCAATGTCAAAGGATAAGAACAGAATCTGCCACTTTCCCAGAGGACACAGACACCTCTCAGAAGACAACGTACACGCACCAGAGATTAGTATCTCTTCTCCTACCTTGTTGTAAGTGTAGGGTGTTGGCGAGGTAGGTATGATGCCAGATTTCTCCTTCTGATGCCTTCTCTGGGCCTCACGTAAGGTGTTGGTAGAACAAGAAGGTGTTTACTTGGGGACAGAACAAGATTAGTCATGAAAGCAGATGTGGAGTTATGGTCATGCAGTGCCAGTGCCGAGTGGAGGGTCCTGAGTGCCACAGGAGCCCGTGGGGGTGTGGGTGTGCCCGCTGTGTCAGGAATATGGGGGCTCCCCATGGTGTGTGACCAGGAGGAGCTGGCCTGCTTTTGGCCATCCTCAGCTCCCTCTCTTGTCATCTATAGCTTCCTTGTGTCCCCAAGAGCATCATTTATTTCCTGATCTACTCAGTGATTCCAGGGCCTCTAGGACCTGTTTCTTGTACTTTAGAACATAGAGGTTTGAAGTGCAGGCTACAGATTAAGAACTGTGATAACCAGGTACCACTCCGGACACTCACTGTGTGTACTAGACATTGTTCTAAGCTGGGTATTCTATGGGGTTAGAAAGAATGGCATCACAAATGGCCAAGGACTATTCTCTGAAATAGGCTCCACCTCAAAAAAAGCAAGAAAAACCTATCTTTTAAATGTGATCAGTGGACTGTGTACACGCCAGGGTCACTGCAGCCATGTACAACTCTTTTCAACCCCATGGGCTGTAGCCCACCAGGGTTGAAATGGGATTCTCCAGGCAAGAATACTGGAGTGGGTGGCCATACCCTCCTCCAGAGGATCTTCCTGACCCAGGGACAGAACCCACAACTCCTGCATTGGCCAGCGGGTTCTTTACTGCTAGTGCCACCTGGGAAACCCTCAATGGACTCTACACTAGTCATGTAAATAACCTCCATAGCCTTTGGTTTTTGCTGCAAAACCTAAACCGGTTATGAATCTTATTTCCTCCAAAAAAATCTGAATTCCAAATACTCTTCTACGTATATATAGCTGCTTTCAGCCCCTTGGGCGGCAATGTCAAAGGATAAGAACAGAATCTGCCACTTTCCCAGAGGACACAGACACCTCTCAGAAGACAACGTACACGCACCAGAGATTAGTATCTCTTCTCCTACCTTGTTGTAAGTGTAGGGTGTTGGCGAGGTAGGTATGATGCCAGATTTCTCCTTCTGATGCCTTCTCTGGGCCTCCAGTACCTGTCAGTCACATCAAAGGGGACAATTTATTGAAAATCACATCAACAGCCTGGAGCTTGAGACAGATTGCTGTGCTAGAAGGCTGAAAAGGGTACTCACTGGCAGTTAACCATTAACAATTTAGAAAATTCTAAACACTTCCAAAAACCTTTTTTCTCTCTTAAAATCAGCAATTTGCCTAGGTCAAGGACATGAAAACTAAGTCCCTGAAGAAGATTTCTCTCTTCTACCTGAGATTACTTTTTCCCAGGGGGTCCCTTGTGCCTCTGAAAGCAGTGAAAAGCAGACTTGCTGGCCAGCGGCTCAGGTTCAGGTATCTGCTGCCATGAGGGACTCTAAGAGCCACATGGGTCTGGGTGGTAAGTGCCCCAAGGAGGGAACCCCTGCTGCCCTGGGGCCCTCATCCTGGCCCTGCTCTCCATGGTCATGGGGATGGGACTCCTGGGAGCACAAGAGTGGCAGGTCCTACACATGTCCTTGAAGGGGACATGGTGCTGCGGCTCTCCGCTGGTGTGCGTCATCCCTGTTCCCAGACCCACTGCTATTGTCTGGGCCATCACGGTCACAAAGATGCTGCTCACAGCAGGTACTGAAGACTGCAACACCTCGGCCAAGGGCTGTACTGCCACCTCGGGAAGCCTTGCCGAGCCCACCTTCGGTGCCACCTCTGAGACTGACAGCTATCTTACACCTGCCTTGAAGGGGACTGTGCTAAGATTTCCTATCAGGAATTCACTGACCATCCTGTAAAGATCCCACACCACAGTCTCTGTGCAAAAAGGACCCAGGTTTGTATTCTCACACAAGAGTAATAAAGTGAATTAATTAAACCTGACAAAGAGAGTATCACTTATGACAGTTTTAAAAATAGTAAGGATAAATCTATAGGGATACGAAGGACCTGCACACTGAAAACTATACAGATATGGCTGAAAGGAACCAAAGACAAAAGTAAGCGGAATAACACAGCTTGCTTATGGGTCAGAAGGCTGAGAAAAACCAAAGACAAAAGTAAAAGGAATAACAAAGCTTGCTAATGGGTCATAAAGCTCGATGTGGTTACATCGTCAGTGCTCCCGCGTTGAACTGCATGTTGAAAACAACCCTCATCAAAAGTCCCAGCAGAGGGCTTGCCTGATGGTCCAGTGGGTGGACGGTCTGCCTTGCAGTGCAAGGGACACCGGTTCAATCCCTGGCCAAGGAAGATCCCACGTGCCGCAGAGCGGCTGGACCACTGTGTCCGGTTGCAAACAGGCGCGCTAGAGCGCATGCGCCCAGAGCCAGTGCTCTGCACCCAGGGAGGCCACTGCAATGGGAGGCCCACGCGTGCTGAAGAGTGCAGATGGATGAAAATGAATTAAAAAAAAAAAAAAACAATAAAAGAGGCCAAAAGTTTAAAAAAAAAAGTCCCAGCAGAAATCAACGGCCATTTCTAAAGTTCATTTGGAAATGCAAAGAAATATGAATAGCCAAAACAACGAAAAAAGAAAAACAAAGTCAGAGCACTAAAACTACGTGATTTCAAAAATTATTAAAGTATCAGTAATCAAAACAGTAGATGATATTGGTGTAAAGACAAAGATATCAATGGAACAGAGTAAAACAATCCAAAAATAAACCCACATCTATACATTCAGCTTATTTTTGACAAAAGCTGAGAATCAATGCAATGGAGAAAGATAGCTTTTCAACAGATGAGACTGGAACGAGATAACCAAATGCAAAAAAATGAACTCAGGCCCACACCTCACACATTATACAAAACTTAACTCAAAATGGAGCACAGACCTAAATGTAAAACCTAAAAGCATAAAACCTATAGTAGGAAATCTTTGTGATCGTGGGTTAGACAAAAGATTTCTTGGGTAGAAAACCAAAAGCAGCATCCATAAAATTTTTTAAAAAATTAACGAATTGGCCTTCACACTAAGATGAAAAGAGACTGTCATCACCTTACACCAGTCAGAATGGCCATCATCAAAGTCTACAGGTAATAAATGCTGGCGCGGGTGTGGAGAAAAGGAAACCCTCCTCCACTGTTGGTGGGAATGGAAATTGATGCCGCCACCATGGAGACCAGAATGGAGGCATACAAAAACGTACAAACAGAGCTACCATATGACCCAGTTATCCCACTCTTAGGCATATATCCGGAAAAGATGATGGGTGTGTGTAACTGAATCACTTTGCTGTATACCTGAAACACTATAAATCAACTATCCTTCAATTTAAGAAAAAAACCCCACAGACTGGAAGAACAGCTTTCCAAAGTTGTTAAAGGACTTATATCTGATAAAGGACTTAGATCCAAAATGTATTTTTCAAAAAGCTCTCAAACTCAGCAATAAGAAAATAAACAACCCAATTAAAAAAATATGGGGAAAAGATCTGAATATGTATTTCACCAAAGAAAATTCAGAGATACCAAAGAAGCACCATGCATGCTCAGCATCATTGGCTCTTCTTGTGCTTGTGCTCAGTCATGTCTGACTCTGTGCGACCCCATGGACTGCAGCCCGCCAGGCACCTCTGTCCACGGGATTCTCCAGGCAAGAACACTGGAGTGGGGTGCCATTCCGATCTCCAGGGGTCTTTCTGACCCAGAAATGGAACCCACCTCTCCTGCATCTTCTCCACCAGCAGACAAATTCTTTGCCACTAAGCCACCTGGGAAGCAGACTAAAACCACTGTGAAATAATGCTACAGAGTCACTTACCTGGCTAAAATCAAAAAGACTATCCATACCAAATGCCAGTAAGGATGTGGAGAACTCTGAAACTTTCTGATTGGGAATGTAAACTTGAACAGCTACTCTGGAAAACAACTTGGCAGTTGCTAAATAAGTTAAATACTACCATACAATCAAGCTATTCCACTCTAGATATTTACCAAAGAGTAAAGGAAATAAAGTGTCCACACAAAAACTTGTGTACAAATGTTTATAGCAGATTCATTTTTAAAAGCCCAAATTTGAAAACAACCCAGATGTCCATCAATAGATGAGTAGATAAACAAACCATGATATATATCCACATCATGGAATACTTCCCAGCAGTAAAAATGAAAGAACTATTGATACGTGGAATAACATGGGTAAATCTTAAACATAATTTTGCTGAGCAAAAGAAACTGACTCCCAAAAGAAAACACCATATGATGTGCTACTTTATATATAAATCTATAGATAATGCAAACTAATCACCAAAATGGCAAAAGATGAACTAACGCCAATGTTAAAGAAACGGGGGGAATCAGCTATACCTGAAACACTATAAATCAACTATCCTTCAATTTAAGAAAAACCCCACAGACTGGAAGAACAGCTTTCCAAAGTTGTTAAAGGACTTATATCTGATAAAGGACTTAGATCCAAAATGTATTTTTCAAAAGCTCTCAAACTCAGCAATAAGAAAATAAACAACCCAATTAAAAAAATATGGGGAAAAGATCTGAATATGTATTTCACCAAAGAAAATTCAGAGATACCAAAGAAGCACCATGCATGCTCAGCATCATTGGCTCTTCTTGTGCTTGTGCTCAGTCATGTCTGACTCTGTGCGACCCCATGGACTGCAGCCCGCCAGGCACCTCTGTCCGTGGGGATTCTCCAGGCAAGAACACTGGAGTGGGGTGCCATTCCGATCTCCAGGGGTCTTTCTGACCCAGAAATGGAACCCACCTCTCCTGCATCTTCTCCACCAGCAGACAAATTCTTTGCCACTAAGCCACCTGGGAAGCAGACTAAAACCACTGTGAAATAATGCTACAGAGTCACTTACCTGGCTAAAATCAAAAAGACTATCCATACCAAATGCCAGTAAGGATGTGGAGAACTCTGAAACTTTCTGATTGGGAATGTAAACTTGAACAGCTACTCTGGAAAACAACTTGGCAGTTGCTAAATAAGTTAAATACTACCATACAATCAAGCTATTCCACTCTAGATATTTACCAAAGAGTAAAGGAAATAAAGTGTCCACACAAAAACTTGTGTACAAATGTTTATAGCAGATTCATTTTTAAAAGCCCAAATTTGAAAACAACCCAGATGTCCATCAATAGATGAGTAGATAAACAAACCATGATATATATCCACATCATGGAATACTTCCCAGCAGTAAAAATGAAAGAACTATTGATACGTGGAATAACATGGGTAAATCTTAAACATAATTTTGCTGAGCAAAAGAAACTGACTCCCAAAAGAAAACACCATATGATGTGCTACTTTATATATAAATCTATAGATAATGCAAACTAATCACCAAAATGGCAAAAGATTTATATACTTCAATATAGAATGTTGTACCCATATTTCACAATAGAATAGAATAGACGTGAAAAAATATTCAACAGTAGCCATCAGGGCTTCCCCTGGTGGTCCAGTGGGTAAGGACACTGCCTTGCAGTGCAAGGGGCGCCGGTTCGATCCCTGGCCTGGGAAGATCCCACGGGCCGCGGAGCGGCTGGACTGATGTGTCCAGTTGCCAAGCCAGAGCTCTGGAGCGCATGCGCCCAGAGCCAGCGCTCTGTGACGACAGACGCCACCGCAATGGGAGGCCCACAAGAGCCAAGGAACAAAGACGGATGAAGATAGAGAAATGGAAGACCAACAGAAGTGGCCTGCCCGCTCCCCTCCCTCCCCAACCCGACTCTCGTCCAAAATAAATAAATAAATTTTAAAAAAAAAAAAAAAACAGTAGCCATCAGGAAAATGCTGTAATAGAATGTATAACAAAATAACACATACTGACCAGAATGACTAAAATTATAAATACAAACACACTTGAGTTGGAGATAAGAAACGATACAACACTTTCAGAAAAAGATTTTACCTAAGGAGAGGGGTATGCCCCCCAAAACGTGTATATAAATGTTCCCAACAGCTCTATTCTTGTTTTTATAGTGGAAAAACAGGAAACAACCCTAAATGGCCATCAGTCAGTGAGCAGAAAAACAAATGTGGCTTAGTCACATGATGGAATACTACTCAGCAATAAAAATGAAAGAACTATTGATACGTGGAATAACATGGGTAAATCTTAAACATAATTTTGCTGAGCAAAAGAAACTGACTCCCAAAAGAAAACACCATATGATGTGCTACTTTATATATAAATCTATAGATAATGCAAACTAATCACCAAAATGGCAAAAGATTTATATACTTCAATATAGAATGTTGTACCCATATTTCACAATAGAATAGAATAGACGTGAAAAAATATTCAACAGTAGCCATCAGGGCTTCCCCTGGTGGTCCAGTGGGTAAGGACACTGCCTTGCAGTGCAAGGGGCGCCGGTTCGATCCCTGGCCTGGGAAGATCCCACGGGCCGCGGAGCGGCTGGACTGATGTGTCCAGTTGCCAAGCCAGAGCTCTGGAGCGCATGCGCCCAGAGCCAGCGCTCTGTGACGACAGACGCCACCGCAATGGGAGGCCCACAAGAGCCAAGGAACAAAGACGGATGAAGATAGAGAAATGGAAGACCAACAGAAGTGGCCTGCCCGCTCCCCTCCCTCCCCAACCCGACTCTCGTCCAAAATAAATAAATAAATTTAAAAAAAAAAAAAAAAAAAACAGTAGCCATCAGGAAAATGCTGTAATAGAATGTATAACAAAATAACACATACTGACCAGAATGACTAAAATTATAAATACAAACACACTTGAGTTGGAGATAAGAAACGATACAACACTTTCAGAAAAAGATTTTACCTAAGGAGAGGGGTATGCCCCCCAAAACATGTATATAAATGTTCCCAACAGCTCTATTCTTGTTTTTATAGTGGAAAAACAGGAAACAACCCTAAATGGCCATCAGTCAGTGAGCAGAAAAACAAATGTGGCTTAGTCACATGATGGAATACTACTCAGCAATAAAAAGGAACTAATTACTGATACATACAGCAACATGGATGAAATCTCAAAAACCTGCTGAGCTGAAGAAGAGAAACATGAAAGGTACAGGAATTCCATTCTAATGAAATTCTGCAAGAGGCAAAACTAACCAATAATAACAGAAAGTAGATCAGTGATTTTAATGAAGGGGATTACGTTGGGAGCAGAATGACTGCAAAGGCACACAAGACAATTTTTGAAGTGATGGAAATGCCTGACACCTTGCTTTTGGCGAGGTCCATCCATAAGTGTCCATCTGTCAAAACTCACCAAACTACACTTAACGTATAAGTATTTTATTGTATGTTTTTCCTACCTCAATAAGGTTGCTGTTAAAAGAATAAAATGCCTACACCAAATGAAGCAGCCTACAAGTTTCTGAAGCTGAATTCTCTCCCTTCCGTTTGTCATATATGCCTGCTTAGCTTGTAGACTGTGAGAGGTGTGAGCCCACGGGCAGTCTGGTGATACATCTTAGGAAGAAACAGCACGTGCTTACCTGAGGTGCCACATAATATGGGGTGAACTGTGGTGTCATCAGGTCACCTTGGTCAATTTTGGCAAATCCAAAGTCACACAACTTCACTGGGGCATCCTGAAATAAAACAACTGGGAGTCACTGCTCCAGAGTTCTCAGAAAAGGTCAAAGGAAATCCAAGTGTAAGACATGCCACCTTGAGCTCTTGTGAGTTTCTGGCTGAGACAACAACCTATGAGTGGCATGTCCTTGTGACTGGAGACAAAGATTCATATTTACGAGTTGTTCTTAGTAATACACAGGTGAGAAATTTCTGTCCACTCACAGTTATCCCTGCTATAGAACTAGTAAAGGCAGCACTAAAAGCAAGATGCTAGTCAAATGATCCCTGATTCTATCTATTGCCCGTCATCTCTCATCAATCTAGGATGCTGCTTCACTCTTAACGCCAGCTTCATGATAGCCAGAGTTAGTACTCTGATGGGACACAGTGCATAGGGCATGGGTTGGGGCTAGAGAGGAAAACATACCTTATTAGGGTTAACAGTAAACATAACCATTAAGTTTCAAGGTAGCATATAACAGCAAATAGATTCCTGCCCCTTCCCAAAGTCCTTCCTAATAATATAATACCCCAAATCTTAAGTCCTTCTGATATCAGTATCATCCAGAATGACTGATGCCAGGAGTATGGTACAATTTTGCTGAGCCTCTAGCAAGGGAACCAATGGAAAATTAAGCTGCCTGAAGCACTTTGGCCTAAAGCTTCTTCAACATGGATTCTGAGCACTCCACACAGATACACACCTGCACACTATTCCTGAACTATGTTGGGAGTAGCGGCACTAAAATACAGAAAAACAAGTCATCTCACCAAAGAGTTGTCCTTGAAGAGCAGATTTTCAGGCTTGAGGTCTCTGTGTGCGATGTTTAACAAGTGACAGTGCTGTAGAGCCAGAGCTATCTGGAAAAGGACATAACGGAGTAGCCGTATCTTAGAAGAGACAGCTCTGTAACTCCCCTGGCTTAGAGAACTCAGGATGTTAAAAAACGACCCTTTCTAAGTCAGTTAAGACTGTGGTCAGTTTTCAGTTTTACAGAAGAAGTATGACTTCAGACACCAATAAATGGAAATATGCTAGGCTTTGTTTAACAGCAACCTGTATTTTGTCCAACAAAAAGAAGAATGTTACAGGAAAATAATTCCTTGTCAGAATAAACTGATAGCTAAATCCTATCTTGAATGGGAAAACGAATACTTCCACTTCTGTTCATCTGAGATGTGACAAGCCCTGCACAGCAAATACTCGGCCAGAGAGTCTTCAGCAGGCCTGGGTTTCCCTTCGTAGGGTAGCGGCACTAATGCCTGGCCTAGAAGAGACCTGCACTCTTCAGGAAGTCTGACTTGAAGTTCTGCCTTCAAGAACAACTTAAAGCAGATGGATTTTTCCACCTGACGCATCAATCTGCTCATCCCCCTGGTTGAAAACATTGCCTGTTTAGGTAGCTTTAAAGGGGTCTGGTTTTACAGGAGATGATCAAAGCTCATCCTTTAATCCTAATGTCTGAAAAAAACAAGCTATGATTTTTAAAATCAAACAGACACTGTAGTTTATGGGACACAGTGCATAGGGCATGGGATTGGGGCTAGAGAGGAAAACATACCTTATTAGGGTTAACAGTAAACATAACCATTAAGTTTCAAGGTAGCATATAACAGCAAATAGATTCCTGCCCCTTCCCAAAGTCCTTCCTAATAATATAATACCCCAAATCTTAAGTCCTTCTGATATCAGTATCATCCAGAATGACTGATGCCAGGAGTATGGTACAATTTTGCTGAGCCTCTAGCAAGGGAACCAATGGAAAATTAAGCTGCCTGAAGCACTTTGGCCTAAAGCTTCTTCAACATGGATTCTGAGCACTCCACACAGATACACACCTGCACACTATTCCTGAACTATGTTGGGAGTAGCGGCACTAAAATACAGAAAAACAAGTCATCTCACCAAAGAGTTGTCCTTGAAGAGCAGATTTTCAGGCTTGAGGTCTCTGTGTGCGATGTTTAACAAGTGACAGTGCTGTAGAGCCAGAGCTATCTGGAAAAGGACATAACGGAGTAGCCGTATCTTAGAAGAGACAGCTCTGTAACTCCCCTGGCTTAGAGAACTCAGGATGTTAAAAAACGACCCTTTCTAAGTCAGTTAAGACTGTGGTCAGTTTTCAGTTTTACAGAAGAAGTATGACTTCAGACACCAATAAATGGAAATATGCTAGGCTTTGTTTAACAGCAACCTGTATTTTGTCCAACAAAAAGAAGAATGTTACAGGAAAATAATTCCTTGTCAGAATAAACTGATAGCTAAATCCTATCTTGAATGGGAAAACGAATACTTCCACTTCTGTTCATCTGAGATGTGACAAGCCCTGCACAGCAAATACTCGGCCAGAGAGTCTTCAGCAGGCCTGGGTTTCCCTTCGTAGGGTAGCGGCACTAATGCCTGGCCTAGAAGAGACCTGCACTCTTCAGGAAGTCTGACTTGAAGTTCTGCCTTCAAGAACAACTTAAAGCAGATGGATTTTTCCACCTGACGCATCAATCTGCTCATCCCCCTGGTTGAAAACATTGCCTGTTTAGGTAGCTTTAAAGGGGTCTGGTTTTACAGGAGATGATCAAAGCTCATCCTTTAATCCTAATGTCTGAAAAAAACAAGCTATGATTTTTTAAAATCAAACAGAACAGACTGTACCTGTTCTTTCACACTCTGTATGGTATTGTCTTGGCATTCCTAATATCAGCTCCTCCCTACCAGAAAGGAGTCCTCAAAAAATGTTTGGGGGTTGCCTGGTGGTCCAGTGGGTAGACTCCACCTTGTAGTGCAAGGGGCAGCAGTTCAATCCCTGGCCCGGGAAGATTCCACGTGCCACGGAGCGACTGGACCAGTGTGTCCAATTATGAGCCAGTGCTCTGGAGCACATGTGCCCAGAGCTGGTGCTCAGCAACAAGAGAGGCCACTGCGATGGGAGGCCCACACAGGCCAAAGAATAAAGATAGATGAAAATAAATAAATCAAAAAACAATAAAAGAGGAAAAAAATAATGCTTGAGGCTCAGAGAAAATGTGGACGTTTTTATCAGGAAACAACAGGGCTATGTGTCGCGCTTATCTGCTCTGCTTGCCTGCCTGGCTTTCCATCTTCTCATGAGGTTATTTCCAATTGGATTCCTGGTATTTTTTGTGATATAGATCATACTTCTAGCAATAAAATGTGATGCCAAAATAAAGAACATATAAGCAGGAATAACCCTGAAATTACAAAGACCTTAGAATACTATTAAAATCTGAAGAGAGAGAAGTGACTCATGATCAAAAAGTACCTTCTATGCAACTGTCTTAGAACGAGTTTTCACAGCACACAGTCTTTCAGGTAGTATCAGAAGCACTGCATCTCAAAGTACAGTAACAGTAGCTGGGAAGCTACATGCCTAAAGATAATCTACCATTTAGAAAGGAGTTAAGCTTTTCTTCCTTCTAGAGTTTATTGAAATCTTATAATAGGCAAACAATTGACAACCACTTAAGAATAAAAGCCCCTCCCCAAAGCAGAAAAGGGGGTCTTTCCTAATTACATAACAAAGCAGGCAATGAAAGGTCAAATAGAGCTTTTCATCAAGCTTTCTTTTATTCCCCCCAACCAATGAAATTGTGCTTGTTAACCAACATTGTTGGCAGTTTGATTGGTGCCCGGGGTCAACTTGCCTGCTTTGTTACTTGGCTGGCTTGCTTCTCTGTAAAGTGCCGGTGCTGGCTGATTCTGTGAAATAGCTCTCCCCCTTCCATCATCTCCATTACAATTAAGAGTCGAGCCCTGTTTGGAAGCATTTGATTTTGTAAGTTAAAAAAAAAGACTGAAACATCAAGTAACTAACCTAGATAGTATTGTCTTGGCATTCCTAATATCAGCTCCTCCCTACCAGAAAGGAGTCCTCAAAAAATGTTTGGGGGTTGCCTGGTGGTCCAGTGGGTAGACTCCACCTTGTAGTGCAAGGGGCAGCAGTTCAATCCCTGGCCCGGGAAGATTCCACGTGCCACGGAGCGACTGGACCAGTGTGTCCAATTATGAGCCAGTGCTCTGGAGCACATGTGCCCAGAGCTGGTGCTCAGCAACAAGAGAGGCCACTGCGATGGGAGGCCCACACAGGCCAAAGAATAAAGATAGATGAAAATAAATAAATCAAAAAACAATAAAAGAGGAAAAAAAAAATGCTTGAGGCTCAGAGAAAATGTGGACGTTTTTATCAGGAAACAACAGGGCTATGTGTCGCGCTTATCTGCTCTGCTTGCCTGCCTGGCTTTCCATCTTCTCATGAGGTTATTTCCAATTGGATTCCTGGTATTTTTTGTGATATAGATCATACTTCTAGCAATAAAATGTGATGCCAAAATAAAGAACATATAAGCAGGAATAACCCTGAAATTACAAAGACCTTAGAATACTATTAAAATCTGAAGAGAGAGAAGTGACTCATGATCAAAAAGTACCTTCTATGCAACTGTCTTAGAACGAGTTTTCACAGCACACAGTCTTTCAGGTAGTATCAGAAGCACTGCATCTCAAAGTACAGTAACAGTAGCTGGGAAGCTACATGCCTAAAGATAATCTACCATTTAGAAAGGAGTTAAGCTTTTCTTCCTTCTAGAGTTTATTGAAATCTTATAATAGGCAAACAATTGACAACCACTTAAGAATAAAAGCCCCTCCCCAAAGCAGAAAAGGGGGTCTTTCCTAATTACATAACAAAGCAGGCAATGAAAGGTCAAATAGAGCTTTTCATCAAGCTTTCTTTTATTCCCCCCAACCAATGAAATTGTGCTTGTTAACCAACATTGTTGGCAGTTTGATTGGTGCCCGGGGTCAACTTGCCTGCTTTGTTACTTGGCTGGCTTGCTTCTCTGTAAAGTGCCGGTGCTGGCTGATTCTGTGAAATAGCTCTCCCCCTTCCATCATCTCCATTACAATTAAGAGTCGAGCCCTGTTTGGAAGCATTTGATTTTGTAAGTTAAAAAAAAAGACTGAAACATCAAGTAACTAACCTAGATACCTCATCTACAAAGTGTGTTCCCAGTCTACTCCTACCAAGCGCCTCTGAGTTGAATCCTGTTATGACCAGCTGGACAATGAATAAGGACTATCCCTGACCTAAGGTTTCTAAGAAGCTAAAAGAAAGTAGAATTAGTTTTGAAGACAGTGTTCCTTTTGAAGATTCTATGCTTAACCTGGATATATATGTTAGGGAAGCTACACTGAAAATGTATTGAAAACAGAATACAACTTTGTGTAGGTAGGGCCGTCTTGGTTATTTCATTCGTGTGTGTGTGTGTGTCTGTGTGTGTGTCTGTGTGTGTTACATGTGTCTGTGTCTCTCTCCTCCTCATCTCTACTTCCCACCCCGACTCCACTAGTTTTCCATATGACCCACAGCATACCCAGCAAGACAGTCAGATAGGTTAAACAGCTACTAAACAAAAGCAAAAATTCTCATATTGCAAAAAAAAAAGCCTGAATTTTGGTTACCATTTTTTGATATAAATGCTCCCAGCTTCCATCCAAATGCTTTCACCAACAGAGCACAATTTTAAGAAATAGTTATTTGATTTCCCATTTTTCTTTACAAATTCATCTGGAAAACTTCTAGACATTCCCTTCAAGTCCAAACCCCCACACGACCCCTTGGAGACCTCACCTCCTAAGCCTACATGCAACAGCTCTCCTCCTTTGTAGTAAGCTCGACATATTTTAGATAGGCCTCTCCTTGGAGCCTACTGCTAGAATGACAGGTTCATATCTCAGTCCCCTCAACAGAAACCGTATGTTATTTAACTTTGAATTCCCTGGAAAAGACTTAGAATGACACCCAATGGTGTCACACCTGATGGGCTTCCCAAACATTTGGAGGCTACAGGAATGATGTTGATTTCTTCCTTTAAAAGGGATGTCAGACTAAGCAATAAGGGCCTTTTGTCGTATCAGTCTAAGACATTGCCTAGAAAAACATTTGGTTCCATTTTGCTAATTTGAAATAGAATCTGTTTAAATTCTATGCTTTTTCAAAAGAGAAAGTAATCACAGTAATGGGGGGGTGGGACAGGAGAGTGGGTGAGGCAGAGGTGAAGCAAGACTTGTAGTAAGTTCATGATTGTTGATGCTGAGGAAGGGGTACTTGGGGATTCATGACATATTCTTTTACACTTGTTTGAAAATTTCCTAAACAACAAGGAAAGGAGACAAGAAAAAGAAAAAGGCAGGGAGGGAGGCAGGCAGGCAGGCAGGGAGGGAAGGGAGAGGAGAGGAGGGGCGCAGAAGAGAAGACCCCACTACACCTCGGCGTACACGTGAGAAGGGAGCACATGATAATGACCCTGTGTAGTCTTACCTGGGGCTGGACTCATGAGGAAATTGTACGCTGTTAGCAAACACTTCAATAATCTGAACTACATTTGGGTGCGTGGCACACAGCATGTGCAGGCGCACTTAAAGAAGAAGAGAGGAAATGTCTCTGTACAAAGGGGATGGGAAAGTTTTCTCTTCAAACTTCCCCCAGACTCGACCACAGTAGGCCTGGGGAACGATCCTATTATCTAAAAGAACTGATCATCTGGAATGATGCTTAAAAAAAAAAAAAGTTTTCATACACAGATTACATCCTTGATGCTCTTTCCATGAAAAAAACCTCACCAACAGGTTTACTTTCTGCTCTCCAATTAGCACATGAAATATTTGGCAAATATATCATCTCATTTCAGAAATTATTCATTTATCTCTGGGCAAAAAGAGTACGTCCTTCATTGTATATTATTAACACGTCATCACATTATCTGTTTAAATAATTTTAAACAAATGCCTATTATTAAAAAACTAGAAACACATCTTCAGAGTCCTGCAGCACCTTTTCAATATACCATTCACTTAAACCTTCCTCATACTGTTTTATCTTCACTCTTTAACTTGTTCCAGTAAGTAAAAGCTGAAGTAAACCTGACTATTCGGAGTGAAAGACTCACATTAATTGAAAAAGAACAAGAGGTGGTTTGAAAGGAAGCCAGACTTTTGGTATTGATGGATAAAGTACTGGTTTATAATGACAACATGAAGAAAACATTTGGTTCCATTTGCTAATTTGAAATAGAATCTGTTTAAATTCTATGCTTTTCAAAGAGAAAGTAATCACAGTAATGGGGGGGTGGGACAGGAGAGTGGGTGAGGCAGAGGTGAAGCAAGACTTGTAGTAAGTTCATGATTGTTGATGCTGAGGAAGGGGTACTTGGGGATTCATGACATATTCTTTTACACTTGTTTGAAAATTTCCTAAACAACAAGGAAAGGAGACAAGAAAAAGAAAAAGGCAGGGAGGGAGGCAGGCAGGCAGGCAGGGAGGGAAGGGAGAGGAGAGGAGGGGCGCAGAAGAGAAGACCCCACTACACCTCGGCGTACACGTGAGAAGGGAGCACATGATAATGACCCTGTGTAGTCTTACCTGGGGCTGGACTCATGAGGAAATTGTACGCTGTTAGCAAACACTTCAATAATCTGAACTACATTTGGGTGCGTGGCACACAGCATGTGCAGGCGTACCTTAAAGAAGAAGAGAGGAAATGTCTCTGTACAAAGGGGATGGGAAAGTTTTCTCTTCAAACTTCCCCCAGACTCGACCACAGTAGGCCTGGGGAACGATCCTATTATCTAAAAGAACTGATCATCTGGAATGATGCTTAAAAAAAAAAAAAGTTTTCATACACAGATTACATCCTTGATGCTCTTTCCATGAAAAAAACCTCACCAACAGGTTTACTTTCTGCTCTCCAATTAGCACATGAAATATTTGGCAAATATATCATCTCATTTCAGAAATTATTCGTTTATCTCTGGGCAAAAAGAGTACGTCCTTCATTGTATATTATTAACACGTCATCACATTATCTGTTTAAATAATTTTAAACAAATGCCTATTATTAAAAAACTAGAAACACATCTTCAGAGTCCTGCAGCACCTTTTCAATATACCATTCACTTAAACCTTCCTCATACTGTTTTATCTTCACTCTTTTAACTTGTTCCAGTAAGTAAAAGCTGAAGTAAACCTGACTATTCGGAGTGAAAGACTCACATTAATTGAAAAAGAACAAGAGGTGGTTTGAAAGGAAGCCAGACTTTTGGTATTGATGGATAAAGTACTGGTTTATAATGACAACATGAAGAGGGAAAAATAAGTAAGTATGAACATAAAAGGAGTAAGTATGAACATAAAATTATTTGTGCATCTCTATATTCTCTCCAGGAAGCTTCCTTACTTGTAAAAAGAAGTATTCTTGGGTACTTCAAATATGTAGGCAAGTCAAGGCAATAAAGGTTCATACCTCATTCCTAGCTTTTGGACGATCAAAAAGAATTTTCAGTGCAAACCGTTCTTGGGTGGATTTCTTCACGCAGACTCTAGATTTGGAAGGAAAAACTCAGTCAGAAATCATTTATGTTACAGTAAACACCAATTTAACAAGCCCTTCTTTGAGAAATGTCCTTCTAGTCAAAAATATATCCAGGTATATCAGAACAAACTTGCCCTTAGGGCTGGCAGATGGAAAGGGGGAGGCATCTCAACCACCCTTCACAGGTCTCAGACATGTGAAATCACCTTGAGGCTGGTCAAGAAATAAAAAATGGTCTCTGCTGGCTACCAGTGACTCACACAGTGGCCACATGGTATCGACATCTAAAATGATTCTGCTACAGACCATGTCATGTTACTATATTTCTAGGCAGATGAGAAAAAGGCTATCCAAAACACCTCTGCTTGTTAAATTAAGGCTATTTCACAAATCTGGAAAACCTTATGCCTTTAACTTGGGATATATTACGAATGGCCACTTTTAGAACAATTTTGTCATAGTTTCCACACTGGTCTCTTACCTAACTGGACCACTGATTCCAGCACCCAGCTTCTGAGTCCAGTTGATATTGTATTCCTCTAAAATGGAGGTTTCCTATTAAAATAAGAATGGAGGCAGAGAATGATTCTCCAATTAGAAAGTTGAAGAGTTAAGCAGAGGTGGGACAACAGAAGACCTTAATGCTCAATATCTTATTAACATCTTCTGATACCGGCTGATCCGTAGAATATACCATTCACTTAAACCTTCCTCATACTGTTTTATCTTCACTCTTTAACTTGTTCCAGTAAGTAAAAGCTGAAGTAAACCTGACTATTCGGAGTGAAAGACTCACATTAATTGAAAAAGAACAAGAGGTGGTTTGAAAGGAAGCCAGACTTTTGGTATTGATGGATAAAGTACTGGTTTATAATGACAACATGAAGAGGGAAAAATAAGTAAGTATGAACATAAAAGGAGTAAGTATGAACATAAAATTATTTGTGCATCTCTATATTCTCTCCAGGAAGCTTCCTTACTTGTAAAAAGAAGTATTCTTGGGTACTTCAAATATGTAGGCAAGTCAAGGCAATAAAGGTTCATACCTCATTCCTAGCTTTTGGACGATCAAAAAGAATTTTCAGTGCAAACCGTTCTTGGGTGGATTTCTTCACGCAGACTCTAGATTTGGAAGGAAAAACTCAGTCAGAAATCATTTATGTTACAGTAAACACCAATTTAACAAGCCCTTCTTTGAGAAATGTCCTTCTAGTCAAAAATATATCCAGGTATATCAGAACAAACTTGCCCTTAGGGCTGGCAGATGGAAAGGGGGAGGCATCTCAACCACCCTTCACAGGTCTCAGACATGTGAAATCACCTTGAGGCTGGTCAAGAAATAAAAAATGGTCTCTGCTGGCTACCAGTGACTCACACAGTGGCCACATGGTATCGACATCTAAAATGATTCTGCTACAGACCATGTCATGTTACTATATTTCTAGGCAGATGAGAAAAAGGCTATCCAAAACACCTCTGCTTGTTAAATTAAGGCTATTTCACAAATCTGGAAAACCTTATGCCTTTAACTTGGGATATATTACGAATGGCCACTTTTAGAACAATTTTGTCATAGTTTCCACACTGGTCTCTTACCTAACTGGACCACTGATTCCAGCACCCAGCTTCTGAGTCCAGTTGATATTGTATTCCTCTAAAATGGAGGTTTCCTATTAAAATAAGAATGCAGGCAGAGAATGATTCTCCAATTAGAAAGTTGAAGAGTTAAGCAGAGGTGGGACAACAGAAGACCTTAATGCTCAATATCTTATTAACATCTTCTGATAGAAGCTGATCCGTAGAACTTTGTGAAGGACTTCATAATTAGACATTTTGCCTAAATGACCAGGCTAGGCATTGTTTTCCAATAGAAGGCAAACGCTTCAGGATAAAAAGAAATTCTTCAGCTCATCTGCAAGGTTCACGTGAGTAAAATACTCATTGGTTTGGGGGCTTTCTGGTTGTTTTTTTCTTTTTTTTTAAATTTTTATTTTACCTTTAACTTTTACAGAGTTTTGTTGTTTACAGATATGTATGATCCCAGATTAGTCATATGTATATCCCCTCTTCTTTTTTTAAAAAATTATTTATTTTTCATCTATCTTTATTCTTTGGCCTATGTGGTCCTCCCATTGCAGTGGCCTCCCTTGCCACAGAGCACTGGCTCTGGGCACGCGCTGGCTCGCAATTGGACACTCCGGTCCAGTCTCTGCGCAACACATGGGATCCTCCTGGGCCAGGGATCGAACCGGTGCCCCTTGCATTTCAAGGTGGACTCTCTACCCACTGGACCACTGGGAGAGCCCTATTTTTTTCTTCTTGAGTGTGGGAGGAAGATATTCTTTCAGAATGTTTCACTAGTAATGTTAGTCACTCATGTCCCACTCTTTGCGACCCCGTGGACTGTAGCTCGGCAGGCTCCCCTGTCCATGAGATTTTCCAGGCAAGAATACTGGAGTAGGTTGCCATTCCTTTCTCCAGAAGATCTTCCCGACCCAGGGGTGGAGCCTGAGTCTCTTGCATCTCCTGCATTGGCAGGCTGATTCTTCACCACTAGCACCATGTGAGAAGCCCTCAAAAGGTTTCACTACTAAGTACTTACTTGCTCAGATGGTCAAGTGTATTTTCTAAGATTCTAGAAAGACTGGCCTTATATATGCTGCTATGAGATAGAGGCCTATATCCGTGAATAAGCTGATCAAATTGGAATAATGAATAAACTGAAACGTAAAAGCTGAAGTAAAATAGTAGTATCATAGTACACTTATCTAGCTTCCTGTTTAGAAAAAAATATTCTGTCACATTCATTGTGTAACTGTATTCTTTATAGTTTAAGAACAGATTCCAATAGTTCTCAATAGTTCCAGACAGAGCCTCTAAAATTTTTATGGAATTACCATGTAGTCACTATATATTGAGCTTCTGTTGCCATATTTTTAGGCAAAAAAGTTATACATTTAAATTGCGGTAGGATAAAATCCGATTCCAATAGTTTCAATAGCTCATCTGCAAGGTTCACGTGAGTAAAATACTCATTGGTTTGGGGGCTTTCTGGTTGTTTTTTTCTTTTTTTTAAAATTTTTATTTTACCTTTAACTTTTACAGAGTTTTGTTGTTTACAGATATGTATGATCCCAGATTAGTCATATGTATATCCCCTCTTCTTTTTTTAAAAAATTATTTATTTTTCATCTATCTTTATTCTTTGGCCTATGTGGTCCTCCCATTGCAGTGGCCTCCCTTGCCACAGAGCACTGGCTCTGGGCACGCTGGCTCGCAATTGGACACTCCGGTCCAGTCTCTGCGCAACACATGGGATCCTCCTGGGCCAGGGATCGAACCGGTGCCCCTTGCATTTCAAGGTGGACTCTCTACCCACTGGACCACTGGGAGAGCCCTATTTTTTTCTTCTTGAGTGTGGGAGGAAGATATTCTTTCAGAATGTTTCACTAGTAATGTTAGTCACTCATGTCCCACTCTTTGCGACCCCGTGGACTGTAGCTCGGCAGGCTCCCCTGTCCATGAGATTTTCCAGGCAAGAATACTGGAGTAGGTTGCCATTCCTTTCTCCAGAAGATCTTCCCGACCCAGGGGTGGAGCCTGAGTCTCTTGCATCTCCTGCATTGGCAGGCTGATTCTTCACCACTAGCACCATGTGAGAAGCCCTCAAAAGGTTTCACTACTAAGTACTTACTTGCTCAGATGGTCAAGTGTATTTTCTAAGATTCTAGAAAGACTGGCCTTATATATGCTGCTATGAGATAGAGGCCTATATCCGTGAATAAGCTGATCAAATTGGAATAATGAATAAACTGAAACGTAAAAGCTGAAGTAAAATAGTAGTATCATAGTACACTTATCTAGCTTCCAACGGTGTTTAGAAAAAAATATTCTGTCACATTCATTGTGTAACTGTATTCTTTATAGTTTAAGAACAGATTCCAATAGTTCTCAATAGTTCCAGACAGAGCCTCTAAAATTTTTATGGAATTACCATGTAGTCACTATATATTGAGCTTCTGTTGCCATATTTTTAGGCAAAAAAGTTATACATTTAAATTGCGGTAGGATAAAATCCGTTTTTCAGGGTTCCATGAGTAGAATTTCATTTGTAGACCCTGAGAAATTGGGCCAAAACTCTTTATGAGATTTTCAAATTGTTATGGGATAGACTATAGCTAGCAACAGAATCCTGATTCCCAGGTATAGGAACAGGACAGCTGTCCTCGTAACACCAACTCACTGAACAGTGTAAGTGCCAGACCCCAGGCTGAGTTCAGAGAGGAAAACAGAGCTTCTGTTCAATGAATATGTAAATGTATAAAGCAAGCTGAGAACAGCCTTCATCTCTGCATCTTTCTGCTGCAAGTTTGGGTTTTTCTTTTTTTCTTTACATTTATTTATTTGGTTGTAACAAGACTTAGTTACAGTCCCCAGGATCTTTGATCTTTAGTTGTGGCATGTGGGATTCAATGGAATCCCTGTCAGAATACCAGCACATTTTTCTTTTTTTGGTAGAAACTGACAAGTTGATTCTAAAATTTATTTGGAAATACAAAGAACTTGAACAGCAGCAAACTTAATTTTGAAAAAGAAAAGCCAAGGTGGTTCTCATGCTTTCAGTAGTAATCACATCAGTGAGGCACTGCCTAACAGTAGTCACACCGATCAATGAAACAGAAGAGAGAACCCAAAAACAAACAAATAAAACCAAAGGAGAAAAAAGAGAGAATCCCAAAATCAACCCATACACTTAGGATCAACTGCTTCCCTGGTGGCTCAGATGGTAAAGGGTCTGCCCGTGAGACAGGAAAGCGGGCTTCGATCCCTGGGTCAAGATCCCCTGAAGAGGGATATGGCAACCCACTCGAGTATTGTTGCCCGGCGAATCCCATGGACAGAGGAGGCAGAGGAGACAAAGACGATCACCTAGCATCGGACACGACTGAGTGACTGATGACTAACATTTTCAATGGAAAGTGTTAGGATAGGCCTTTAGAATAGGTGAACTAGGGATAGGCTTCCTAAAAAAGGAAAGTCACTTCTACGTATTGCCTGTTGTGGGGCAGCTCATGCACTAAGCAGCACTTGAAACTTAATTGATATGATCAACTGGTTATCAACAAAGGTGATTCAACAAGCAAAAGACAATGTTTTAAGCGAATGGTCCTGGAACAATTCCATTGTTTTGCAACCTCTTAAAAAGTTAAGCAGAAACTTACTGTACTATCCAGTAATTTCACGCCTAGGGATTTTCCCCAGAAGAAAGTGAAACATATGTTCACATAAAAACTTGTGTGGACAAGTTGTATTATTATTTCATTCATTATAGCTAAAAACTGGAAACAATATAAATGTTCATAAAGAGATTCTTTAACAATAAAAAGGAGTGTACTAAAGCATACACTAACATGGATGAACCTCAGAAGTAAAACGAGCCAAATACATAGGACTACATATATATAACGTCAATTATTTGGAATTTCCAGAGAAGACAAAAGAATAGTGACAGAAAGCAGATCAGTCAAGTTGTCTGGGGTAGGGAGTCAGGGCAGAGGCTGACTACAAGAAGGCGGAGGAGCTTTTGGTGGAGGGAAGGAATGGCTGGTAAAACTCTAAAGCTGGATCGTGAAGACAGACACGAAACTCTAAATTTACTAAAAATGACTGAATTATACGCCTTGGTTGAATTTGATTGTATGTGAATTATAACTGAAAAAAATTTAAATGTTTTTAAAACTATGAAATGAATTTTCATTGAATTCATCAAACATTAAAAACTCTGCCATACACAATAGAAAACAAATATGTAAGGCAACCTCTAACCCCCAAATGCACATTATCCAGGTCTAGCTAAGTGACTTGGGAGTAGTGAAGTCATGGGCTATGGCAGGAGAGACAGAACTGAGAAGACTGAGCCTATGGTGGCACAAGTTGGCCTTATCCTAGTATCTTTAAGAGCAATAGAATGAGATCTTAAAGTCCCGTCAGCCCACTCTCTGGTAACCAGGCAGCAAAAGTTTAAATGTTGTGAGAACTTAAGAAAACAGTTTTTCCAGCTGAACTCTAGAGGTCTCAGTTCTCACCAAACGAGGGACAGCCTCAAAAAAGCAAACAGGGGCTTCCCTGGTAGGTCAGCGGTGAAGAGTTCTCCTTCCAATGCAGGAGACACGGGTTCCTGATCCAGGAAGATCCCACATGCTCTACAGAGCATCTAAGCCTGTGAGCCACAACTATGGAGCCTGTGCTCTAGAGCCTCGGAGCTGCAACTGTTGAGCCTGTGTGCTGCAACTATTGAAGCCCATGTGCCCTAGAGCCCGAGTTCCTCAACAAGAGAAGTCACTGCAACAACAAGCCTGCTCACCTCAACTACAAAGTAGCCCCCACTCCCTGCAACTAGAGAAGAGCCTGCAGCAGCAGTGAAAACCCAGAATAGCCAAAATAAATAAATATTTTTTTTAAAAAAAGCAAAACAACGAATACAAGACAAGGCCACAGACCAAAAGTTTTAATTGACGTGACGCTGGCTTGCTTCCAAGGAGTATATCCTAGCAGTACTGGTTGTTAGGATTGCAAGGAGAGCAAAGCAGTCAATCCCAAAGGAAATCAACCCTAAATATTCACTGGAAGAACGGATGCTGAAGATGAAGCTCCAACACTTTGGCCACCTTATATGAAGAGACTCACTAGAAAAGAGCCTGATGTTGGAAAAAATAGAAGGCAGAAGAAGAGGACGACAGAGGACAAGATGATGTTGGATGGCATCACTGAGTCAATGGACATGAGTTTGAGCAAGCTCTGGGAGATGGTGAAGGACAGGGAAGCCTGGCGTGCTGCAGTTGATGGGGTCACAGAGTCGAACTCTACTAAGCCATCATCAGACTGACTGATGAGTTGTTAGATCATATATTTTCAACTTGACTAATCTGTATTGGTTGGACACATCCAACAGGAAGATTTACTAGTGACCTATTAATAAGTACATGAAGAAAAGCTAAAAAATTTTTTAAGAAAATTAGGTTGGAAAGTGACCAACTGAAGAAAACCACAGTTCCTTCTAAACTATTTATAAGTTACCATGACTGAATATCCATTCAGTTCTTAGTAAATGTTAGGTATTGTAAGCACATGGGCTTCCTTGGTGGCTTAGATGGTAAGGAAGCTGCCTGCAATGTGGGAGACCTGGGTTTGATCCCTGGGTGGGGAAGATTCCCTGGAGGAAGGCATGGCAACCTACTCCAGTATACTTGCCTGGAGAATCCCATGGACACAGAGAGAAGCCTGGCAGGCTGTAGTCCACAGGGTCACAGAGAATTGGGTAAAACTGAGCAACTACGCACAGCATAGGACATTGTAAGCATGTTTATTAGATACATGTGCTTATTAAATTTTCAAAAACCCTAAGCTGGGGAGACTTTTTATCCTCTTCCTATGGATGAGAAAACTAAGACAGAGAAATAAAGTGACTTATTCAAGGGCATAGCTAAATGAACAGCCAGGCTGAAATATAAACTCATGAGTTAACCTAGAGAAACTACTTATAACCGCTAGGAAACACTGCTTCCCCATTATACATTTATTCACTAGAACTATGTCCCTCTTGTGCTCAGACCCTCCCAGATTCCCGCTTCAACTCAGGGTCAAAGCCAGAGTTCCCACTATGGCCGACAAGGCCCTATGCACTCTGGCTTCCAGTTACCTGTCTCTAACATAATCTATACTTACCCACTGCATTCCAGCCACCTTTTGTTCCTGGATCACAGGAGACCTGCACCTACCTCAGGGCTTTTGTAGCCGCTGTTCCCACTGCCTATAATATTCTTCCTCCAGACAGTGGACATTTGCTCCCTCATTCCCTTCAAAACTTGATGCGAATGTCAACTCCTCAGGAAGGCCTTCCCTGCCTGCCCACAGTACCCCCCATCTTTTGTAATGTGTCCTTAGTCGCTAAACCGTGTCCAACTCTTGGGCGACCCCCATGGACTGTAGGCTGTCAGGTTCCTGTCCATGGGGTTCTTCTGGCAATAATACTGGAGTGGGTTGCCATTTCCTCCTCCAGGGGGTCTTCCTGACATCTTTTAATTATAATCACCTAGCAGTGTTTGTTAACTAACTCCATCTGGATAGAAGCTCTATGAAAGAGAGATGTCTAGGGCTCTGGCTTTGCACCCACGTGCCCAAGACAGCACCTGGCACAAAGCAAATAATGCTTGTTGAATTTAAAAACCTGCCAAATGTATTCTGATTCACAACCCAGTCATGTCTGAATATCCATTCAGTTCTTAGTAAATGTTAGGTATTGTAAGCACATGGGCTTCCTTGGTGGCTTAGATGGTAAGGAAGCTGCCTGCAATGTGGGAGACCTGGGTTTGATCCCTGGGTGGGGAAGATTCCCTGGAGGAAGGCATGGCAACCTACTCCAGTATACTTGCCTGGAGAATCCCATGGACACAGAGAGAAGCCTGGCAGGCTGTAGTCCACAGGGTCACAGAGAATTGGGTAAAACTGAGCAACTACGCACAGCATAGGACATTGTAAGCATGTTTATTAGATACATGTGCTTATTAAATTTTCAAAAAAAACCCTAAGCTGGGGAGACTTTTTATCCTCTTCCTATGGATGAGAAAACTAAGACAGAGAAATAAAGTGACTTATTCAAGGGCATAGCTAAATGAACAGCCAGGCTGAAATATAAACTCATGAGTTAACCTAGAGAAACTACTTATAACCGCTAGGAAACACTGCTTCCCCATTATACATTTATTCACTAGAACTATGTCCCTCTTGTGCTCAGACCCTCCCAGATTCCCGCTTCAACTCAGGGTCAAAGCCAGAGTTCCCACTATGGCCGACAAGGCCCTATGCACTCTGGCTTCCAGTTACCTGTCTCTAACATAATCTATACTTACCCACTGCATTCCAGCCACCTTTTGTTCCTGGATCACAGGAGACCTGCACCTACCTCAGGGCTTTTGTAGCCGCTGTTCCCACTGCCTATAATATTCTTCCTCCAGACAGTGGACATTTGCTCCCTCATTCCCTTCAAAACTTGATGCGAATGTCAACTCCTCAGGAAGGCCTTCCCTGCCTGCCCACAGTACCCCCCATCTTTTGTAATGTGTCCTTAGTCGCTAAACCGTGTCCAACTCTTGGGCGACCCCCATGGACTGTAGGCTGTCAGGTTCCTGTCCATGGGGTTCTTCTGGCAATAATACTGGAGTGGGTTGCCATTTCCTCCTCCAGGGGGTCTTCCTGACATCTTTTAATTATAATCACCTAGCAGTGTTTGTTAACTAACTCCATCTGGATAGAAGCTCTATGAAAGAGAGATGTCTAGGGCTCTGGCTTTGCACCCACGTGCCCAAGACAGCACCTGGCACAAAGCAAATAATGCTTGTTGAATTTAAAAACCTGCCAAATGTATTCTGATTCACAACCCAGTCATGTAACTTCAGGCAATTCATAACGCTGTACCAATAAATGCCAAAAGAAAAAAAATGTATCTATCATAGCAGTCTTCTGGAACCTTTACTTCTATTATTTAATATCTGATCTTCCTTAATGTATATGTTGTCTTGCCTCTTTTAAAAGGTGAATTTCCTTTGAAATGACTGATAACGTCTCTAAAACTCTACCACCCCAAAACTGTTAGAAGTGTAAGTTCTTAGTTACTAGTTGTAGTGATTGTGTCTTGATGGGGAAAATAACCCCAAGTTGCCTATCCCTCAAGGGAAAATGAGGTTGGTAAATGCACAGAGCAGACTTCATACTGTAAAATACATAAACAATACTAATCAAACTTTAAGCTTCAGTGTTCAATTTACAAAAGAAACTATTTCCTAAATACAGCTAAATGATAACTTTCTGACTCCTAGTGATTTAATGCCTCAATGTTTACCTGTTTAAAAAAAAAAAAAAAAAAGAGTAAAAAGCAGGTTTTTAAAAATGTGTCATTTTATTTGGGTCACTTCGGAACACATATTTGCTTTTCTTTTGGTTAACAGAGCAGTATGTTACAGGACACCATCAGCTCCTTCTAAATAAACTCAGTGCTCCCCAGGAGGAGAAGGAAAAGCAAACAGGCCAAGGGGAGGAACCACACACGTAAAAGTGAGGACAACTTATCTGCCAAAGGACGGGTTTTGTAAGGTGAACCACCTCTGCTGAAACTGCAGATTTCGAACAAATCTGGAGCGATGGGTAAGATCCAACTCTCCAAACGCTGTTGCAGCAGATCAGCTGAAAGCAAACTCCGACGGTACTTTGCGAGTGATGGAAAAGAGAGGACCCCCTCCGTCCCACTCACATCAAGTATCTCCACGCCACTCACCTTCCGTTCTAGGGGAGCACAAACCACAGCCCCGCTTTAAGCAGGTAAGTCAGCGAGAGTCGGACAAGTCCTCCCTTCCGCCCCCACCCCCACCCCCCGACAAACCCTTTGCCCCAGCGCCGTAAAACGCAGTCCACGGAACCCAGAGCAAACCGAAACCAGGAGTTGCTGGAATCTCTCCAAGTTTTCTCCGCTTTCCGAGTCTGGAGCCGAGAGGAAGGCCAAAGAGAGCGGGGAGGAAAGGGGGCATGTCCCCCTTACCTTGATGGCTTTCTCCATATTGCTCTCCTCCGACATGCTCCGCGGGGCCCGCACGGCCGGGAGCAGCGGAGGCTGCGCAGCTGCCCGATCCCACCGCAGCCGGGGGAGCAAGGGGCTCAGCGCTCGGGGCCCTGGGTCTCGGAGAGTCGGGCAGCAGTCGCCCCCGGGGACCTGCGGGGACGAGGGCCCCGGCGCCGGCTGGGCTTCGGCGGGCGGCTCTAGGCTGGCGGCGGCGGCGGCAGCAGCGGCCCCCGGGAAGAAGCCTTTGTGTTGGGCCCCGCGCGGCCGTCTCTCGGCCTCATCCCCGGCCGGGGAGGCAGGCTCCCGGGGCAGGGCGAGGCGGGGAAGGCCCTGATCAGGGGCGCTCTGTCGGGGCCTCGCGGGGCCGCCGCTTAGGCCCGGGCTCGCCAGGTCCTGAGGAGGAGCCTGCGCCTCCGCCTCCGCCGCCGGCACCGCCGCGAAGCCGAGGCCGAGCCCGCC
Source organism: Tragulus kanchil (assembly GCA_022376925.1). Taxonomy (NCBI): domain Eukaryota; kingdom Metazoa; phylum Chordata; class Mammalia; order Artiodactyla; family Tragulidae; genus Tragulus; species Tragulus kanchil. The sequence goes on along the minus strand of JAIOJX010000025.1, from coordinate 202,608,024 downwards.
GCCGCCGCTGCTACTCCCGCTGCCGCTCCAGCGCCACACATCGCTTTTCTTTTGGTTAACAGAGCAGTATGTTACAGGACACCATCAGCTCCTTCTAAATAAACTCAGTGCTCCCCAGGAGGAGAAGGAAAAGCAAACAGGCCAAGGGGAGGAACCACACACGTAAAAGTGAGGACAACTTATCTGCCAAAGGACGGGTTTTGTAAGGTGAACCACCTCTGCTGAAACTGCAGATTTCGAACAAATCTGGAGCGATGGGTAAGATCCAACTCTCCAAACGCTGTTGCAGCAGATCAGCTGAAAGCAAACTCCGACGGTACTTTGCGAGTGAGGGAAAAAGAGAGGACCCCCTCCGTCCCACTCACATCAAGTATCTCCACGCCACTCACCTTCCGTTCTAGGGGAGCACAAACCACAGCCCCGCTTTAAGCAGGTAAGTCAGCGAGAGTCGGACAAGTCCTCCCTTCCGCCCCCCGCCCCCACCCCCGACAAACCCTTTGCCCCAGCGCCGTAAAACGCAGTCCACGGAACCCAGAGCAAACCGAAACCAGGAGTTGCTGGAATCTCTCCAAGTTTTCTCCGCTTTCCGAGTCTGGAGCCGAGAGGAAGGCCAAAGAGAGGGGGAGGAAAGGGGCATGTCCCCTTACCTTGATGGCTTTCTCCATATTGCTCTCCTCCGACATGCTCCGCGGGGCCCGCACGGCCGGGAGCAGCGGAGGCTGCGCAGCTGCCCGATCCCACCGCAGCCGGGGGAGCAAGGGGCTCAGCGCTCGGGGCCCTGGGTCTCGGAGAGTCGGGCAGCAGTCGCCCCCGGGGACCTGCGGGGACGAGGGCCCCGGCGCCGGCTGGGCTTCGGCGGGCGGCTCTAGGCTGGCGGCGGCGGCGGCAGCAGCGGCCCCCGGGAAGAAGCCTTTGTGTTGGGCCCCGCGCGGCCGTCTCTCGGCCTCATCCCCGGCCGGGGAGGCAGGCTCCCGGGGCAGGGCGAGGCGGGGAAGGCCCTGATCAGGGGCGCTCTGTCGGGGCCTCGCGGGGCCGCCGCTTAGGCCCGGGCTCGCCAGGTCCTGAGGAGGAGCCTGCGCCTCCGCCTCCGCCGCCGGCACCGCCGCGAAGCCGAGGCCGAGCCCGCCGCCGCCGCTGCTACTCCCGCTGCCGCTCCAGCGCCACACATCGCCGGGACACCCGCGCCGGGCAGCCCCGCCGGCCGCCCGCCTGCCGGCGCTGTGCCCCGTCTGAGCTCCGGGCCGCCCCTCCGGCCGCCCGACTTCGTGCCCCCACGGCTGCACTCGCCCCTCGCCGCGGTCTGCCGGGGCTTCGGAGCCGCCCCCGAATCAAGCCGCCGACTTGCAGGCGTCAGCCAAGGCCTCCCCAAGGTGGCGCCGCACCCAGCACAGGCCCCCGGGCCCTCCGCAGCGCTGGCGCCGAGTTGATGACGTCAGGACCAGGGGTCGGCGGGGCGGGGCTGTGGGTCCGATTCTGTTTTCTTTACGGCGCGGTGGACGAGGTTTACGGCGCGGGAAAGACCTGCCGTAGGAGCTGGGGATGTCGATTCCTGCAGGAGGAGCGGTAAATGAGGCCCGGGGCGGGTGCGGCGGGAACAGCAGTTATACATAATAATAGCAGTAATAGTTATGCACACGGAGCGTTTACTTTACGTGGAGCTCTTCCGTTAGTTTCTCTATTCTCTATAAAGTAGGCGTCTGGCCCTTTGAGGTAAGCGTGTTCTTGTTCCCTGTTAACAGGTGAGAGGACCGAGCCTCCGAGAGAGCGGAACTCCTTTGCGCAGCTGAGAAGTGGTCCATTCCGAACGGGAACCCAGGTGTGTGCTCCTTACACTCCCATCTCCGGTGATTTGTTTTTTCTTTAAAAAAAAAAAAAAAGTCGAGCTTGAGAAAACGAGCAACCAATAAAAGCCGGACGCTACAGCCTTGGCCCGTCCGCCTCCCCTGTGCGGGCCCAGTGCTAACGGGATGCAGGCCCATGCTCCCTGCGGCCCCCAGGCCCCGGCAGAGGGGCAGCCCGCGCCGCTCTGCGAGCCGGGCCTCGGCCTCTGGAACCAGGTCTGCTGCCGGGGCCCTCGCTGCTCCGACCCCAAGGCGCCTCTCTTCCCCGTTCCTCGTTCAGCATTTAGGTGGGTAGCTTCCTCCTGCTGAGAGAGGAGTAGCAGCACAGCAAGTTCGGGCTCCGGCGGCTCTGTGGGAGCGAGGAGGGCTTCCCTGTGTTCTGCTGCTCCTCCGCAGGACCTCTCTTGGAAGGCCGAAGCCAGGCGACACGAGCAACCTATCGAAGAACCTTTCAGGAGCTTTTGGTTAATCACGTCTTGCTGGATCGTCGTTCGTTCACGTATTTACTGAGCACGGTTATGTGCTAAACCTGCTCGAGCCTGGGCAAACAGTAGAACAGAAAGACGTGGTACCGGCTTACGGATCTTTTTTTTCTTTTTCTTTAGAGAAGGGAAGCAGAAAGTAAAGAAGGAAGAACGCAGAGTTTCGTGGATGCTAACGAGAAAGTAAACAGATACCAAGGTAAGAGAAACTTTTCCAAGTAGGTGATTACGGGAGGCCTCTGCGGGGGCAACCTTGAAACCGAGACCTCCGATAAATGAGAAGGATATTGGAGATCCAGGAAGCTTTCTAAGCAGATGGAACAGCAAGTGCAAAAGCCCTAAAGTAGGATCTAGGTAAGTGTGGTCCAGGAGCAGGATGCTCCTCGTGGCTGGAGCAGGGTGAGCAGGAGAGAGTGACAAAGGTGAAGGTGGGAGAGGTGGACAGGGTTGTGTCGTCTACACCAGTAGCTCTCAACCCCTGCAATGTGGTTCTGACGCTTGATAATCAGGTGGAGCTAGTATAGTAATACCAGGAATAACGTGCACAATACATGTCATGCGCTTGAATCATGTGGAAGCCATCCCTTCTCCCCAGCCAGGTTCATGGAAAAGCTGTCTTCCACGAAATCGGTCCCTGGTCCCGAAAAAGGTTGGATTTGTTTTTTCTTTAAAAAAAAAACAAAAAGTCGAGCTTGAGAAAACGAGCAACCAATAAAAGCCGGACGCTACAGCCTTGGCCCGTCCGCCTCCCCTGTGCGGGCCCAGTGCTAACGGGATGCAGGCCCATGCTCCCTGCGGCCCCCAGGCCCCGGCAGCGGGGCAGCCCGCGCCGCTCTGCGAGCCGGGCCTCGGCCTCTGGAACCAGGTCTGCTGCCGGGGCCCTCGCTGCTCCGACCCCAAGGCGCCTCTCTTCCCCGTTCCTCGTTCAGCATTTAGGTGGGTAGCTTCCTCCTGCTGAGAGAGGAGTAGCAGCACAGCAAGTTCGGGCTCCGGCGGCTCTGTGGGAGCGAGGAGGGCTTCCCTGTGTTCTGCTGCTCCTCCGCAGGACCTCTCTTGGAAGGCCGAAGCCAGGCGACACGAGCAACCTATCGAAGAACCTTTCAGGAGCTTTTGGTTAATCACGTCTTGCTGGATCGTCGTTCGTTCACGTATTTACTGAGCACGGTTGTGTGCTAAGCCTGCTCGAGCCTGGGCAAACAGTAGAACAGAAAGATGTGGTACCAGCTTACGGATCTTTTTTTTCTTTTTCTTTAGAGAAGGGAAGCAGAAAGTAAAGAAGGAAGAACGCAGAGTTCCGTGGATGCTAACGAGAAAGTAAACAGATACCAAGGTAAGAGAAACTTTTCCAAGTAGGTGATGACGGGAGGCCTCTGCGGGGGCAACCTTGAAACCGAGACCTCCGATAAATGAGAAGGATATTGGAGATCCAGGAAGCTTTCTAGGCAGATGGAACAGCAAGTGCAAAAGCCTTAAAGTAGAATCTAGGTAAGTGTGGTCCAGGAGCAGGATGCTCCTCGTGGCTGGAGCAGGGTGAGCAGGAGAGAGTGACAAAGGCGAAGGTGGGAGAGGTGGACAGGGTTGTGTCGTGTACACCAGTAGCTCTCAACCCCTGCGATGTGGTTCTGACGCTTTATGATCTCAGGTGGAGCTAGTATAGTAATACCAGGAATAACGTGCAAAATACATGTCATGCGCTTGAATCATGTGGAAGCCATCCCTTCTCCCCAGCCAGGTTCATGGAAAAACTGTCTTCCACGAAATCGGTCCCTGGTTCCGAAAAAGGTTGGGAACTACTGTTAGGGGTCATGGTGCGAACTTGGAATTTTATCCTCAGCCACTGGAAGGTTTTTTGTTTTTTGTTTTTTTTTTTGGAAGGGGCGCGGTTTGGGGAAGGGGGCGGCAGGCAGGCTGCTTCTTTGGTCTTTCTCATTTGTCTGTTTTCATCCATCTGTGTTCTTTGACCCCTGTGGGCCTCCCATCGCAGCGGCCTCTTCTTGTCGCAGAGCACCAGCTCTGGGCGCATGTGCTCCAGAGCCCCGGCTCGGTAATTGGACACATCAGTCCAGCCGCTCCGCAGCACGTGGGATCTTCCCAGGCCAGGGATCCAACCGGCATCCATTGCACTGCAAGGCGGTGTCCTTACCCACTGGGCCACCAGGGAAGCCCACAATGGAAGGTTTTAAACTAACAAGTGATAAGATCAAATTTCTGTTTTTTTTTTTTTTTTTTTATTCACTTATTTTGGTGGGGGTGAGGTGGGGAGAGAGGGGAGCAGGCGGGCCACTTCTATTGGTCTTTCATTTGTCCATTTTCGTCCATCTTTGTTCTCTGGCCCGTGTGGGCCTCCCTTCGCGGTGGCCTCTGTTGTCACAGAGCACCTGCTCTGGGCGCATGCGCTCCAGAGCTCCGGCTCGGTAATTGGACACATCAGTCCAGCCGCTCCGCGGCACGTGGGATCTTCCCAGGCCAGGGATCCAACCGGCATCCATTGCACTGCAAGGCGGTGTCCTTACCCACTGGGCCACCAGGGAAGCCCACAATGGAAGGTTTTAAACTAACAAGTGATAAGATCAAATTTCTGTTTTTTTTTTTTTTTTTTTATTCACTTATTTTGGTGGGGGTGAGGTGGGGAGAGAGGGGAGCAGGCGGGCCACTTCTATTGGTCTTTCATTTGTCCATTTTCGTCCATCTTTGTTCTCTGGCCCGTGTGGGCCTCCCTTCGCGGTGGCCTCTGTTGTCACAGAGCACCTGCTCTGGGCGCATGCGCTCCAGAGCCAGGGCTCGGGAATTGGACACATCAGTCCAGCCGCTCCGCGGCATGTGGGATCTTCCCAGGCCAGGGATCGAACCGGCGCCCCTTGCACTGCAAGGCAGTGTCCTTACCCACTGGACCACCAGGGAAGCCCCAAATTTCTGTTTTTAAAGGTAAGATTCTGCTGTATGGAGATGGACATATGGGCAAGTGAAAGTGGAGATGTGGAGAGGTATTAAGAGGCTGTTGGGGGCTTCCCTGGTGGTCCGATGGGTAAAGAGTCTGCCTTGCTGTGTAGGGAGCACCGGTTGGACCCCTGGTCCAGGAGGATCCTATCTTCTGCAGAGCCATTGGGCCAGTGTGTCCAGTTATGAGCCGGTGCTCTGGAGTGCATGCACCCAGAGCTGGTGCTCTACAGCGAGAGAGGCCACTGCAATGGGAGGTGAACACAGGCCAAAGAGTAAAGATGGATAAAAAATAAAGTGATGACTTAGAGGCAAGAAAAACGTTAAGAAAAAAGGAAAAGAGGCTATTAGACTACCCCAGATTGTCATGACGCTTGAACTAAGCAGGTGGCAGTAAAGATAGACTGGTGTATGTTGTGTTTTGAAGGCAGAGCTGAAAGAACTTCTTGAAGAACTCCATGTGGAAAATGAGAGTAAGAAACAAATCAAGAGTAACTTTCAGGGCTTCCCTAGTGGTCCTGAGCTGAGACCCCGATCTCCCCATACAGGGGGCCCGGGTTCAATCCCTGGCCAGGGAACCAGATCCCACGTGTTTTACCATGTTTGTTTCCTTTTCAGAAAAAGGTTAATAAAAATAGTGAACACCACGAAGTAGCTGAAAGAGAGCAGGACATGACTGGAGGGATTGTGAAGAAAAGGAGGCCCAGAGGTAACGCAGCTTCTTTTTTTAAATTAAGGTAAAATTCACGTAACATCAGCTTGACCATTTAAAAGTAAACAGTGCAGTGACATTTCGTACATTCACAGTGTTGTGCAAGTATCACCTCTATCTAGTTCAAAACCATTTTCATCATCTGCAAAGGAGACTCTTACCTATTGCCCATCACCTTTCCTTCTCTCCCCAGCCCCTGGCAACCACTAGTGTACTTTGTCTCTATGAGTTTACCTGTTCTGGACATTTTACAAACATGAAGTCAGAAAATATGTGGCCTTTTGTGTCCAGCTTTCGCTTAGCATCTTGTTTTTGAGGTTCACATATACAATAGCGTGTATCAGTGCTCCGTTACTTTTGGAGGCAGGGGCCACTTCTATTGGTCTTTCATTTATCTATTTTCATCCATCTTTGTTCTTTGGCCTATGTGGGCCTCCCACCGCAGCCGGCCCTGGGCGCATGTGCTCCAGAGCTCCGGCTCAGCAGTTGGACACATCGGTCCAGCTGCTCCGCGGCACGCAGGATCCCCCCAGGCCAGGGATCAAACTGGTGCCCCCTGCACCGCAAGGCGGCGTCCCCATCTACCGGACCACCAGGGAAGCCCTCCGTTACTTTTTGATGGTGGAATACTATTTCATTATGTGAACGAACCACATTTTGTTTATTCATTCATCTGTTGATAGACATTTGGGTGGTTTCCACTTTTTGGCTGTTGTGATTAGCACTGCCATGGACATTCTCAAACAGTTTTTTGTTGGAGTCCCTGTTTTCTATTATTTTGGGTACGTGACCCTTGCCTCTTGTTTCATTGCGTTTGCCTACTAGGTGTTGCCTGTGTACAGTCATGTGGTACGTGACACCATCTTGTATTTTAACATATTTTAAATTAAAAGAGTGGCCCAGTGGTAAAGAATCTGCCTGCCAGTGCAAGACATGTGGGTTCAGTCCTTGGTCCGGAAAGATCCCCTGGAATAGGAAATGACAGCCCACTCCAGTATTCTTGCCTAGAGAATCCCATGGACAGAGGAGGCTAGTGGGCCACAGTCCATGGGGTTGCAAAGAGTCAGACAGGACTTAGTGACTGAACAACAGCAATAGTTTACCGTTGTGTTTATATCAAGTATACAGAAAAGTGACTCAGTTATGTAGATATATATACTTTTTCAGATTCTTTTCCATAATAGGTGATTATATGATACTGACAATAGTTCCCTGTGCTACACAGTAGGTCCGTGTTTATTTTATATATAGTAGCGTGTGTATGTTAATCCCAAACTCCTAATTTATCTCTACCCAACCCACTACCACTATACCTTTTAGTAGCCATAGGTTGCTGTAAATCTATATACATTTGGTAAATAAGCTCATTTGTGACACCAATCTTGGTAGGTCTGTCCTGTCAGCTCGCGAAGATAGCGCTGTAGTTGTGCTTTTTGACCACAAGGTGGCGCGGAGACTTAGAAAATAGCTCATCAGCCCAGTTCTTAGGGCTGCTTGAAAAGTCCCTTGTGCCCTTTATTCAGCCATTTCCTCTTGGGCACTGGGCAAGGCTGAAGGCAGAAATAGCAGTTTTACACCCAATACTCCTGTGACTGACCCACATCTAAAAACCCAGAGAGATTAGGTTGTTCATAACCTGAGAACTTTGTTTTTGCCGCTGGACAGCTACTTAGTGTTCTAATAGGTTTGTCACTAAAAGCACAAGGAGATTAATGGGTCTAGGATGTCAGAATCAACATTATAGACATTTTCTTAATAGCTAGCATTTCCTTTGTTATTTGTCAGCTTGAAGAGCAGATTCTCTTACAGTGAGTCTGATTCACAAGGATGGAGGGCAACAAACATTACATTTCTCTGCTTTCTCCAGTTCACCCCAGCAGGGTTTTCAGCAGCACTGGGGTGTTAAAAGGCTGAGAGTTTCAGTCTCTTCTGTCCTCTCCTTGAGATAAGAGAGGCACTTTTCTTTGGGGATCCGTTCTTCCCTCATTCTCAGCCCAGATAGACTAGAGGGAACGCCAGTCCTGGCCCCAAGGATGGGCCATTATGACTCATGTCTAAGTGAATCACTACATCTTCATCCCTCTGGCCACCATGACTGGTTGAGGGAGGGGCAGAGTATCCCATCCACTGGACCAGTTAGCATGAACCTCGGATCTTTGCAGGGGCTAACAAAAAGGGACGTTCTCTTAGCCGGTGGACTTGAGCCTGGCCCAGCGTGAGACGAGAGCTCTTGAGAGGTCAGTTGGTTCTTCCAAGGATTCCAGACCCACCAGTACCAAAATGGGTTTAGACACGGTGATACTGACAATAGTTCCTGTGCTACACAGTAGGTCCGTGTTTATTTTATATATAGTAGTGTGTGTATGTTAATCCCAAACTCCTAATTTATCTCTACCCAACCCACTACCACTATACCTTTTAGTAGCCATAGGTTGCTGTAAATCTATATACATTTGGTAAATAAGCTCATTTGTGACACCAATCTTGGTAGGTCTGTCCTGTCAGCTCGCGAAGATAGCGCTGTAGTTGTGCTTTTTGACCACAAGGTGGCGCGGAGACTTAGAAAATAGCTCATCAGCCCAGTTCTTAGGGCTGCTTGAAAAGTCCCTTGTGCCCTTTATTCAGCCATTTCCTCTTGGGCACTGGGCAAGGCTGAAGGCAGAAATAGCAGTTTTACACCCAATACTCCTGTGACTGACCCACATCTAAAAACCCAGAGAGATTAGGTTGTTCATAACCTGAGAACTTTGTTTTTGCCTCTGGACAGCTACTTAGTGTTCTAATAGGTTTCTGTCACTAAAAGCACAAGATTAATGGGTCTAGGATGTCAGAATCAACATTATAGACATTTTCTTAATAGCTAGCATTTCCTTTGTTATTTGTCAGCTTGAAGAGCAGATTCTCTTACAGTGAGTCTGATTCACAAGGATGGAGGGCAACAAACATTACATTTCTCTGCTTTCTCCAGTTCACCCCAGCAGGGTTTTCAGCAGCACTGGGGTGTTAAAAGGCTGAGAGTTTCAGTCTCTTCTGTCCTCTCCTTGAGATAAGAGAGGCACTTTTCTTTGGGGATCCGTTCTTCCCTCATTCTCAGCCCAGATAGACTAGAGGGAACTCCAGTCCTGGCCCCAAGGATGGGCCATTATGACTCATGTCTAAGTGAATCACTACATCTTCATCCCTCTGGCCACCGTGACTGGTTGAGGGAGGGGCAGAGTATCCCATCCACTGGACCAGTTAGCATGAACCTCGGATCTTTGCAGGGGCTAACAAAAAGGGACGTTCTCTTAGCCTGTGGACTTGAGCCTGGCCCAGCGTGAGACGAGGTCAGTTGGTTCTTCCAAGGATTCCAGACCCACCAGTACCAAAATGGGTTTAGACACGGAGCCCACCTGGCAGAGGTGGAGCCAAGAGTTAGAAATTTTTTGAGTTGAATCAAGCTGTGGCCAGAACTGAGATCTCAGGGTTTTGGAATATGGAGACCACTTTTTTCACACTATCTTGAACTTGGTTTTCTGATACCTGCAACTAAAATATTCTTAAGTAATACACTGTAAGGAAAATCTTCCCAGAAGTATTCTCACTACATCATGAGATTTGGATTAAGTTGGTGGTAAGGTTAAGCGTGGGAAACTCATCACCCTAAATTTTGAGGGTGCTATTTTCACATCCTCATAGTAGGAATTGCTGTTTGCCTTTCCAAATCCATTTTCCTTTCTTCCTTAGAATTAAGAACTTCAGTTTTAGATGGGGACACTGATCCCCAGCTAAAAAGATGATACTTCTTATCCTTCTTTGTAGCTAGATGTGGCCATGTATCTTAATTTTGTCCAAAGACATAAATAGAAGTGTTGTGGGCAGCCTCTGGGAAGTTGCCGTATAGGGAAGTGCTCCACCTCTCTGTGTCCTTTTTACCATTCTGCTCCCTGAAAAACATTGTGATGACTGGACTGTTAGCAGCTGTATTAAGCCTTGAGGATGAGGGTCATGCTCTAGGGAACATTGAAATAGTAGGAATCACTTACGTAAAAACTTTGTGGGATCACTTGAATAGCCCTTACCTGTCCATCTGTGGACTGCTTTTTTTTTTTTTTTTAACTTTTATTTTAACTTTTACAGAGTTTTGTTGTTTACAGATATGTATGTTCCCAGATTACTGTGGACTGCTTTTACCTGAGAGAGTACACGAGTACCTTTGAGAGCTCTCCTCCCTGCCTGCAGTCAGCAGGGCCTTCTTGTCCTTCCATGATGTCTTTACTTTATTGCATTCATCGTATCTGGTATTTATGTTGTATTATGACCATCTCTTTTGAGCGTCTGTCTCCCCTCACCATACCCTGAGCTTCTAGCGATAGTGGGTCTCACAGGTCTTAGCACTCAGTAATCTCCCAGTAACTGTTTATGATGGACGCATGTAAATATGAGGGCAGTGACCTTTTCTTCCTTCTGGCCTAGCGTAGGCCAGGAGTCCTCTCCGGTCCTCTCAGAACACCCTCTTCCTATCACGACTCTATACGTTTAACGCCTCTCTCTCCTGGGTAGATGCAGGCACCATGCAGACAGGGACAGACAAGTCAGCTGGCCTGGTGCCACCCTGTACCACTCATGCCTCGGAGGCCAGAGAAGATGGGAAAACGGGGCAGGGGTTGGGATGAGCTCATAGCTTTGCCTGTTTGCTGCTCAGCTGTGATGAAACTGTTGCTGCTGCTCATCAGAGCTAAAATACAGAATCATCTTATTGGCTGCATAACCCATTTCATCTTGAAACAGTGTGACCTGAACATCCTGTTACTGCCAATGGGTCATACCATTGTCTCTCGATGAGAATACTTATTTCAGCTATAGAATGGTTAGGCTGTTCTTGTGCATGTAAGCTAAGTTTCTTCAGTCATGTTGGACTCTTTGCGACCCTGTGGACTGCAGCGCTCCAGGCTTCTCTGTCCGTGGGATTCTCCAGACAAGAATACAGGAGTGGGTTGCCATGCTCTCCTCCAGGGGATCTTCCCAGCCCAGGAATCGAACCGTCTCTCATGTCTCCTACATTGGTAGCAGGTTCTTTACCACTTATGCTCCCTGGGAAGCCTATATAGAAATATATATAATCTGAAAGATTAATTATAAGTAAACCTAATCTTTTAAATTAAATGTATAAATATATATTAAATATATAAACATTCATATATTAAACATATATAAACATAAATGTATAATCTAAAAGTCTGGGTTTACTTGTATCTCATTGTTTAAAATTTACTAACATTGTTCTGCTTTCATTTTTTATAACTTCTATTGGTGGCAATTAAATGTACTGCAGTAAGATATTTTTCAAAACTTTTATCTAAATAAAAGTCAACTTAGGGCTTCTCTGGTGGTCCAGTGGGTAAGGACACCGCCTTGCAGCGCAAGGGGTGCCATTTCGATCCCTGGCCTGGGAAGATCCCACATGCAGCGGAGCAGCTGGACCGATGTGTCCAATTACTGAGCCGGAGCTCTGGAGCGCATGCGCCCAGAGCCGGCGCTCTGCGACAACAGAGGCCACCACGATGGGAGGCCCACAAGAGCCAAAGAACAAAGACGGATGAAAATAGAGAAATGAAAGATCAATAGAAGTGGCCCACCCGTCCCCTCCCTCCCCAACTTGCCCCCTCCCAAAATAAATAAATAAATAAATAAATGCTTAAAAAAAAAAGTCAACTTAAAAAAGTAAGTAATAGTACAACTATATGCATATATGACAAAAATTGTTAAGTGCTGTTGAAAGAGGTCCCATTAGTCTTCAATGGAATAGGGGTCACTTACCAAGATATGGCTTAGCCTCAGGGAAATGAGGCCAGAGGTCAACCACTGAGCTCCACCACTGCCCCAGCACTGTGGGCAAAAATTATACAAGTGTGTTTTCCTCAGGAAAGGGTCCATAATTGTCTCTCGATGAGAATACTTTTAGTTAATGGTTAGGCTGTTTTTGTGCATGTAAGCTAAGTTTCTTCAGTCATGTTGGACTCTGCGACCCTGTGGACTGCAGCGCTCCAGGCTTCTCTGTCCGTGGGATTCTCCAGACAAGAATACAGGAGTGGGTTGCCATGCTCTCCTCCAGGGGATCTTCCCAGCCCAGGAATCGAACCGTCTCTCATGTCTCCTACATTGGTAGCAGGTTCTTTACCACTTATGCTCCGTGGGAAGCCTATATAGAAATATATATAATCTGAAAGATTAATTATAAGTAAACCTAATCTTTTAGATTAAATGTATAAATATATATTAAATATATAAATATTCATATATTAAACATATATAAACATAAATGTATAATCTAAAAGTCTGGGTTTACTTGTATCTCATTGTTTAAAATTTACTAACATTGTTCTGCTTTCATTTTTTATAACTTCTATTGGTGGCAATTAAATGTACTGCAGTAAGATATTTTTCAAAACTTTTATCTAAATAAAAGTCAACTTAGGGCTTCTCTGGTGGTCCAGTGGGTAAGGACACCGCCTTGCAGCGCAAGGGGTGCCATTTCGATCCCTGGCCTGGGAAGATCCCACATGCAGCGGAGCAGCTGGACCGATGTGTCCAATTACTGAGCCGGAGCTCTGGAGCGCATGCGCCCAGAGCCGGCGCTCTGCGACAACAGAGGCCACCACGATGGGAGGCCCACAAGAGCCAAAGAACAAAGACGGATGAAAATAGAGAAATGAAAGATCAATAGAAGTGGCCCACCCGTCCCCTCCCTCCCCAACTTGCCCCCTCCCAAAATAAATAAATAAATAAATAAATGCTTAAAAAAAAAAGTCAACTTAAAAAAGTAAGTAATAGTACAACTATATGCATATATGACAAAAATTGTTAAGTGCTGTTGAAAGAGGTCCCATTAGTCTTCAATGGAATAGGGGTCACTTACCAAGATATGGCTTAGCCTCAGGGAAATGAGGCCAGAGGTCAACCACTGAGCTCCACCACTGCCCCAGCACTGTGGGCAAAAATTATACAAGTGTGTTTTCCTCAGGAAAGGGTCAAACTTTTCCCCCAAATTCTTAAATCTGTGACCCAGGGCTTCCCTGGTGGTCCAGTGGGTAAGGACACCGCCTTGCAGTACAAGGGGTGCCGGTTCGATCCCTGGCATGGGAAGATCCCACGTGCCGCGCCGCAGAGCGGCTGGACCGATGTGTCCAACAACCCAGCTGGAGCTCTGGGGCGCATGTGCCCAGAGCCGGTGCTCTGTGACAACCGAGGCCACCGCGACGGGAGGCCCACACGGGCCAAAGAACAAAGATGGATGAAAATAGATAAATAAAAGACCAATAGAAGCCCGCCCGCCCGCCTTCCTCCCTCCCCACCCACACCCCAAAAATAAATAAATAAATAAATGTTTAAAAATATATATATATCATTAAATCTGTGACCCAAACACAAGCACACACAAACCATTACCATGATGCAGTTCCTTTTGCTCTATTTCCATTGCTCACTAAGGAATCTTTGGATCCCCAACTTATTGATACTACTGATGTATAACTGGCCAGCTCCCTTGACTAAAGGAAGGCAGTGTTCTGGATATGACATTCAAAAGGTCTGGAAGTACAAACCTCACCTAAAAGGAGTAAATGGATATCTGGTTTTCAAATTAATCGCATATGAAATGGGTCCAGCAGGAATCTGTCTCATTTGTTCTGATCAAGTTTTTGAACTTGTAACACTGAGAACCAGCCTTGGGCGTTGAGTGCACCTCCCCTGGTTTCTCTCCTCTCTCAGGGCAGGGCTGGGGTCCTGTTCAGGTGCCGTCCCTGAATCGCACAGGGCCCCCCACAGGGGCAGGCCAGAGACACCTGCTGGCTACACGCAGGACACAAAGGCTGCTGACCCCCGGGAGGAGGGGAGTGTGTTGACAAGCTGCCTTATGCCCAGAGGAGACAGCTTATCCATGCGACAGCATCTCCTTAGGCTGAGATGGAGGAAGAGTTAGAAATTGAAGAGCAACAGTGTCTTTAATGAGATTTTAGGCCAGAATACAAAGCAAGGTGCTAGCTGTCGCCTCAGCGATAGCACAGTGGTAAACAGCTTCTTCCCCCCGTTAAGGCAAGTTACAGAAGCATATCAGATGGACAGGAAGAGATACTTGAATCTTTCTTTGAACAGTCACTCTGAAAGCTAGTAGTATTGTTGCAGTGTAAAAGGCTTTCCATATACCCTTTGCCCACACCCAGCCTATTGATTTGATTCAAATTCTGGAACTTTCTTGATCCAAGAGATTCTTCTGGCAAAATTTCTCTCTTGAGACCAGGAGTCATTTTTCTTAGCTTTGTTGCTGATCTCCTTTGAACTTTCCGTCGCTGGATGAGTGGGAAAGTCAGCATGGTTCTTTAGGAGTTCTTCTGAGGAACTCTGACTGTGACCTGTGAGAGGGGTGCAGAAAAGCTGTTAAATCCGCATGTTTCCATGTGGTCTGCAGGCCCCCTCAGCTGGGTGCCGCCAGACCTCTAAGCAGAAGGGCTTTCCTGGTTTACAACATCTTGATGGCCCACTGGCCAATCCCAGCGATCACTGAGGCTATGTTCTTCGTGAAATCATACACAGCCTCCCCTGGACCTAGTCTTTCTCCACTGGGGTCTCTTCCCTCCTCAGGCTTTGCAGAATGTGGTGCAAAAAATGTTCTGGATATGACATTCAAAAGGTCTGGAAGTACAAACCTCACCTAAAAGGAGTAAATGGATATCTGGTTTTCAAATTAATCGCATATGAAATGGGTCCAGCAGGAATCTGTCTCATTTGTTCTGATCAAGTTTTTGAACTTGTAACACTGAGAACCAGCCTTGGGCGTTGAGTGCACCTCCCCTGGTTTCTCTCCTCTCTCAGGGCAGGGCTGGGGTCCTGTTCAGGTGCCGTCCCTGAATCGCACAGGGCCCCCCACAGGGGCAGGCCAGAGACACCTGCTGGCTACACGCAGGACACAAAGGCTGCTGACCTCCGGGAGGAGGGGAGTGTGTTGACAAGCTGCCTTATGCCCAGAGGAGACAGCTTATCCATGCGACAGCATCTCCTTAGGCTGAGATGGAGGAAGAGTTAAAAAGTGAAGAGCAACAGTGTCTTTAATGAGATTTTAGGCCAGAATACAAAGCAAGGTGCTAGCTGTCGCCTCAGCGATAGCACAGTGGTAAACAGCTTCTTCCCCCCGTTAAGGCAAGTTACAGAAGCATATCAGATGGACAGGAAGAGATACTTGAATCTTTCTTTGAACAGTCACTCTGAAAGCTAGTAGTATTGTTGCAGTGTAAAAGGCTTTCCATATACCCTTTGCCCACACCCAGCCTATTGATTTGATTCAAATTCTGGAACTTTCTTGATCCAAGAGATTCTTCTGGCAAAATTTCTCTCTTGAGACCAGGAGTCATTTTTCTTAGCTTTGTTGCTGATCTCCTTTGAACTTTCCGTCGCTGGATGAGTGAGAAAGTCAGCATGGTTCTTTAGGAGTTCTTCTGAGGAACTCTGACTGTGACCTGTGAGAGGGGTGCAGAAAAGCTGTTAAATCCGCATGTTTCCATGTGGTCTGCAGGCCCCCTCAGCTGGGTGCCGCCAGACCTCTAAGCAGAAGGGCTTTCCTGGTTTACAACATCTTGATGGCCCACTGGCCAATCCCAGCGATCACTGAGGCTATGTTCTTCGTGAAATCATACACAGCCTCCCCTGGACCTAGTCTTTCTCCACTGGGGTCTCTTCCCTCCTCAGGCTTTGCAGAATGTGGTGCATAAGGAAGCCCAGCAAAGGACTGTGGGCACAGGGTAGTCAAGTCCCCACTTCTTCCTCACAAGACAGAGCAGAAACTGGGTCTTTACCCTCTTGGGCAGCTTTCATGGCTTACAACAAGAAACCAGGTGGAGCCCAGTGCAGGGAGAGGGCTGAGAAGGGCCCATACTCACGGTTTTCACTTCAGTGTACGCCTGCAGCCCATACTCGCCCAGCTCCCGGCCACTCCCAGACAGCTTGTAGCCACCAAAGGGTGACTGGGCCCCAAACACGTCATAGCAGTTGACCCTACAATTTAAGATGAGATTTCAGAGGTAACTCTTGGAGCAGGGGGATAAGTATCCTGCCCCTTGGACCTCCTCTAGTGTTCTAAAATTTTGCTGAGAAAAATGGGAAGGTTGGAACCCTATTAATACCGAGCCATATAGGGGTGGAAAGCAGGCCTCAGGAAATAAAGCCATCCGTCGTCTGTCCCTCATGCTGTGGTCATACATGGGTGTCGATAATGGGGCGCACTATGTGCTAGTTTCCCATTTAATGAATTGTTTTTGCTAATTAGGTGCTAAACTTTGGGGGGTAGTTTTTTTTTAATTAATCAATTTTGACTGAACTTAAAACTTACACTTTAAAGGTATCCAATTCAGTGTTTAACAGCATAGTCACAATGCTGTGCAACCGTCACTCCTGTGTTATTCTAGAACATTTCTTTCACCCCCAGAAAGAAACCCCATACCTAGTAAGCATTTACTTCCCATTCCCCTCTCCTTCATTCCCTGAAAGCCCCTAATCTACTTTCTGTGTCTATGGATTTGCCTATTCTGGACATTTCATATAAATGGAATCCTATAATATGTGACCTTCTGTGTCTGGCTTCTTTCATTTCGTATTACATTATCCATATTGTAGTAGGTATCAGTACCTCACTTCTTTTTATGACTGAACATTCCATGGCGTGAATAAACCACATTTTGTGTATCCATTCATCAGCTGATAGACATTTAGTTGTTTCCACCTTTTGACTATCATAAATAGTCCACAAACATTCAGATACACTCTTTTGTGTGAACGTGTGTGTTTTTCCCTCTTGGGTATATATCAAGCCATGGAATTGCTGAGTCCTAGGATAATTATATGTCTAACTTACTGAGGAACTTATGCCAGACTTGCCTGTGGTTGCTACATTTTACAGTTCCACCAGCAATGGGTGAGGGTTCCAGTTTTTCCACATCCTAACCAACACTTGGTATTTCCCGTTCATTTAAATTACAGCTGTCCTAGTGGGTGTGACATAAGTGTTAAGCTTTTCATCACTAGGGTGACACAGATGGGTCCTCAGCATTGGTCTGCTGCTCATGTTACAGTTTGGTAAGGAGCCTGGTCCCCCATCTGCTTGTCCAAGAACAGCATCATGGGCATACGCACCTTTGGGAAGTTTAATTTCCTGGAGGAATGGAGGTAGGAAACCTGTATCTGCTATCCCACACCTGGACCCAGGAGGCACGGAGCCCGGCACTCCAGTTACGGGATGCGAGCAGGAGATTCCTGAAGACCCTGGCTTGGGATCTCTGCCTGCGTTGTGAGGGGCTGTGGGAGGCCCTTACCACAGGTGCCGGCCTGGAGGGCCTGGGACAGGTAGTTGGCCTTGTCCAGGTCCTTGGTGAAGACGGCTGCAGCCAGCCCATACTTGGAGTTGTTGGCTCTCCCAACAACTTCCTCGATGGTCTTGAACTTCAGAATCTGCATCACTGGCCCAAAGATCTGGAGTGAGAGAGCATGAAGGGCAGCTGTAAAGAGGCTCGCGAGGTAGGGGCTTGCGCTGACGGGTGACATGTAGACTTAGTTTAGGTTCTGTGTAGACCTAATCATTCGTTAGCAATTTCACCCCAGAAAGAAACCCCATACCTAGTAAGCTTACTTTCCTTTTTGAAAGCCTAATCTACTTTCTGGGTCTATGGATTTGCCTATTCTGGACATTTCATATAAATGGAATCCTATAATATGTGACCTTCTGTGTCTGGCTTCTTTCATTTCGTATTACATTATCCATATTGTAGTAGGTATCAGTACCTCACTTCTTTTTATGACTGAACATTCCATGGCGTGAATAAACCACATTTTGTGTATCCATTCATCAGCTGATAGACATTTAGTTGTTTCCACCTTTTGACTATCATAAATAGTCCACAAACATTCAGATACACTCTTTTGTGTGAACGTGTGTGTTTTTCCCTCTTGGGTATATATCAAGCCATGGAATTGCTGAGTCCTAGGATAATTATATGTCTAACTTACTGAGGAACTTATGCCAGACTTGCCTGTGGTTGCTACATTTTACAGTTCCACCAGCAATGGGTGAGGGTTCCAGTTTTTCCACATCCTAACCAACACTTGGTATTTCCCGTTCATTTAAATTACAGCTGTCCTAGTGGGTGTGACATAAGTGTTAAGCTTTTCATCACTAGGGTGACACAGATGGGTCCTCAGCATTGGTCTGCTGCTCATGTTACAGTTTGGTAAGGAGCCTGGTCCCCCATCTGCTTGTCCAAGAACAGCATCATGGGCATACGCACCTTTGGGAAGTTTAATTTCCTGGAGGAATGGAGGTAGGAAACCTGTATCTGCTATCCCACACCTGGACCCAGGAGGCACGGAGCCCGGCACTCCAGTTACGGGATGCGAGCAGGAGATTCCTGAAGACCCTGGCTTGGGATCTCTGCCTGCGTTGTGAGGGGCTGTGGGAGGCCCTTACCACACGGTGCCGGCCTGGAGGGCCTGGGACAGGTAGTTGGCCTTGTCCAGGTCCTTGGTGAAGACGGCTGCAGCCAGCCCATACTTGGAGTTGTTGGCTCTCCCAACAACTTCCTCGATGGTCTTGAACTTCAGAATCTGCATCACTGGCCCAAAGATCTGGAGTGAGAGAGCATGAAGGGCAGCTGTAAAGAGGCTCGCGAGGTAGGGGCTTGCGCTGACGGGTGACATGTAGACTTAGTTTAGGTTCTGTGTAGACCTAATCATTCGGCGAGGCAGCGTTAGACCCTGAAGAAACAACTGAACAGAACAGGGTCTCCAATCTCCAGGTGTCCCAGGTTCACCTTACACCTTCCCTGCTTTGTATCTGAGCCATTTCTTCAAGGAATCCTGGCTTCTTTTCGTGGGCAGTGGGATCTAGAAATCACCACGTGGGAAGTAAGTGTGCCTGTTGTTGCCGCGTGGCTGCTCTCAGCCCGACTGGGGAGAGGCCCGGGAACAGATCCTGATGGGACCCAGTGACTGGCCTGTGACCAGGCCAGGTTGTGGAGAGAAGCAGAGGAGCCCCCTGGCCTGCATGAGTGGTGGGAGGCGCAGGTCAGGGAGGGTGATAGACAGGCCGTGACACCACAGCAGAGACTGGCCAAACCAGAGTTGGGGAGGCGGTTATGGGGAGGTGGCGGCTGGAGTTCCAGGCTCCAGCACACCCAGTGGTCCTGTTCGCTGCTAAAAGGAACGAGGACTTTGTGAAGAAGTGGCTGATTTCAGGAATGGGCAGAGTGACAGAAGCTAGAAGACTGCCAGGATCCCGTCATGGCTGGAGCAAGGACGGGGCATCTTGCTCTCAGGCACCAGCAAAGCAGAGGAGCCCCTGCCTTCCTAGAAGACACATATTCTCCATTTCCCTCAAGACTCAGACCAGAAGCATCAAATTAGTCATGATGGGAAAAGATGTGGAATTTTATTGTGTTTTCCTACCCTGATTTTTGCATTGTAAGGGTTTGGTTTGTTTGTTTGTTTTTCTTTTTGAATTATCAGTGAGAGGGACAGTGTAATATTTTCCCTGCACATGACCACTAAAGGGCTTCATCCTGCCAAGGGAAGTGGAGCAAGTCTGAGCTCCACAAGGGCAGAGTACACGTGCTGGATACCTCTGGATCTCCAGTGTCTGTACAGCGTCTAGCACACAGTAGGCATTCAGAAACAATTTGTGAAGTGAAGTACACAGTGCTGGACTCATAGTGCTGACGGCCCAAAGATCTGGAGTGAGAGAGCATGAAGGGCAGCTGTAAAGAGCCTCGCGAGGTAGGGGCTTGCGCTGACGGGTGACATGTAGACTTAGTTTAGGTTCTGTGTAGACCTAATCATTCGGCGAGGCAGCGTTAGACCCTGAAGAAACAACTGAACAGAACAGGGTCTCCAATCTCCAGGTGTCCCAGGTTCACCTTACACCTTCCCTGCTTTGTATCTGAGCCATTTCTTCAAGGAATCCTGGCTTCTTTTCGTGGGCAGTGGGATCTAGAAATCACCACGTGGGAAGTAAGTGTGCCTGTTGTTGCCGCGTGGCTGCTCTCAGCCCGACTGGGGAGAGGCCCGGGAACAGATCCTGATGGGACCCAGTGACTGGCCTGTGACCAGGCCAGGTTGTGGAGAGAAGCAGAGGAGCCCCCTGGCCTGCATGAGTGGTGGGAGGCGCAGGTCAGGGAGGGTGATAGACAGGCCGTGACACCACAGCAGAGACTGGCCAAACCAGAGTTGGGGAGGCGGTTATGGGGAGGTGGCGGCTGGAGTTCCAGGCTCCAGCACACCCAGTGGTCCTGTTCGCTGCTAAAAGGAACGAGGACTTTGTGAAGAAGTGGCTGATTTCAGGAATGGGCAGAGTGACAGAAGCTAGAAGACTGCCAGGATCCCGTCATGGCTGGAGCAAGGACGGGGCATCTTGCTCTCAGGCACCAGCAAAGCAGAGGAGCCCCTGCCTTCCTAGAAGACACATATTCTCCATTTCCCTCAAGACTCAGACCAGAAGCATCAAATTAGTCATGATGGGAAAAGATGTGGAATTTTATTGTGTTTTCCTACCCTGATTTTTGCATTGTAAGGGTTTGGTTTGTTTGTTTGTTTTTCTTTTTGAATTATCAGTGAGAGGGACAGTGTAATATTTTCCCTGCACATGACCACTAAAGGGCTTCATCCTGCCAAGGGAAGTGGAGCAAGTCTGAGCTCCACAAGGGCAGAGTACACGTGCTGGATACCTCTGGATCTCCAGTGTCTGTACAGCGTCTAGCACACAGTAGGCATTCAGAAACAATTTGTGAAGTGAATCAATGTGCCATAGCTGCTGCCCTGCATTAATAACCAGTGCCAAGGAGGAGAAAGTCAAGGGACTCTGGCCATGCGGGCAAGTCTGCCTTCTGATCTAGTCCAGTGTCCCGTTTACGTGAAGGCCACAAGAAGGGCCAGGAAGAGGCATTCCTTGAGTCACAGCTCATAGGGACCAGAACACACAGGACCTGTAGGCTGTGCCAGGGAATTCATACATTCTCCCTAACCGATGGCAGCCATCAAAGGCTGAAGAGGAGAAGCACAAGATCAGAAGTGAATTGTAAATGGTTTAGGCGCAGAGCCAGGATTTGGCCCAAGGCCAGCCGATGGGTCATGCCTGGGTCAGGACGCGGGACTGAACTGTCCACTTCTCCTAAGAACATCCCCTTGAGCTCTGGACCCATACTAACCTCCTCCTTTGCGATGGTCATGCCATCTTGCACATCTCCAAAAATGGTAGGCTGGATGAAGTAGCCACGGTCAGCTGCCGCCCCTCCACCACACAGCAGCTTCGCCCCCTCCTCCTTCCCAGACTTGATATAGCCAAGGACCTTCTTAAACTGCGTTTCGTCCACCTGAGGGAGAGAGAGCCCAGAGTTACAGAGGTGCTACAGCCAGACCTCTCCTGGGCTTAGAATCACACAGGCAAGGAGACCACTGGGAAATGGGCCAGATCATGAATAAGCAAGGCCAAAAGCTTTAAGAACAGACTCCACCAAACTCTTAGCCCTCAGAGAAATGAATATTAAGCCTACTGTTTCTGTTTTTCAAGTATGAGATTACTAAAAATTTTAAATAGGTGAGAAAATAACATTGATGGCAAGAGTATGTTACATACTCTGTGATATTCATATTCTGAAGGACTGATAAAACATTATAGGTCACTTATACCTCAATTAAAGAAAAAGGATGTAATCTGGTAGCTCTTTGGGAAAGTGGCTTATTAATGTCAGGCAAAACATTAGGTGTTTATAGCCTTGGACCCAGCTATTTAAGTTCTAGGTTAAAACTTCTTTGTCTATGCTACATGTGACAAAGGGACCTGAACAAGGATAGTCACTGGGGAACGTCTTACAGCAGCAAAAAGCATTAATAATTCTAAGTATACATCAGGAGAGGAATTGGCTAATAGAGTTATGGTGCATCCATATTTTGTATCATCATTAACCACAGATCTGTCAGCTAACACAGAAAGATAGCCCAAGATACTTCCTACAGAGGAGAAAGCTTGTAGAATGTTACCTATTATATATTCCAACTTCTGTGGAACATACCAAACTGTAACTGCATATGTGTGTATGGCTGGTTTCCTACAGGGAATGGACCTAGAAGAGGAAAGGGATCTTACTTTTTACTTAAAACTTTTTTTTATAAAGTTTTTAATACATGTCAGTATTACCTTAATAATTAAATAGGCACAAGCCACAAAGAAAAACAAGAGAGAAAAAGAGATGCTGGGATTCACAGCAGCACTATTTGAAATAGCTAAAAAGTAGAAACAACCCAAGCACCTAGCAACAGATGAACAGAGAAAGAGATTGTGGTCTGTTCATTCAATGGCATATTATTCAGCCATGAAAAGCAATGAGCTATAAAGTCATAACATACAGATAAGCCTTGAATGTACACTGCTAAGTAAAACTTACAAAGCAATCTTGGGGTGAGGTTGTGGTGGGGAGAGCCTAATCTGAAAAGGTTATAGGCTTATATGATTCCAACTATACGACATTCTGGAAAAGACATTAACAGAGACAATAGAAAGACCAGGGGTTGCAAGGAGGGGGAAATGAATTGGTGGAGATTTTTAGAGCACTGAAAATACCCTGTGTGATACTGTAAAGATGGATACATGTCTTGATTCATTTGTCAAAACTTATAAAATGTACAATACCAAGAGTGAACGCTAATGCAAACGATGGACTTCCATTAATAACAAGTGTTATCACACCGAGGCAAGATGTTAATAACAGAAGGAACTAGGGAGTGGAAAGGTCAGGGGTTTATGGGAACTCTACCTTATGCTCATTTTTCTAAAAAATGGAATCTATTAGTTAAAAAAGAAAGGCTACCTTGGCTGGCCCCAGAACCTGGAGAGTGGACACCAGCAGCACAAATGCCCCTAGGACAGTGGAGCCTACAGAGGAGAGAGGGCCCCGTGTGCCCCAGAAGTGGGTTCAGGGCTGCCTGCAAGGGACCTGTGGAAGTGAGCATCCCTGCTCCTGTGGCTCCTCCTCCCTGGGAGGAGGTGGCTGGAGGTGGCCAGCATAGAGCCCTGTGCAGAGTGAGCCCAGGACAGCCAGGGTCCAAGGACAGGGCTGGAAAAAAGGACCAGGATGTGAGAGAAAGTGGGGAGAGGCACTGTGTTTCTTATGATCATTATTGACTATATTAATAATACATGCTAATGGTAAAAAAAAAAAATTTATTTTTTTTTTTTCAAATTTGCAGTCCAACAGCTCAGAAGAGTATAGAGTGAAATGAAGTCCTTCTGGTACCCATACCATGGCCTTGCTTGCCTCCCTGAGGCAACTGCAATGAACTCGTGCCTGCCAGTAAGCATGTGTATTTCCGGTTGATGTATTTTTATGGATGGCCAAGGTCCAGGAAACATGCATTAACTTTCCCATAGATACTCCTTGTATTATTATCATGTGTATGTAACTTAGAAAGGGCTTTCCACTATTAATTTCCACTTCATGGCCACTCTGGGAGTTAGGAAGGGCAGCCATTATGTAGGAGAGACTGGTGGCTCAGAGAGCAGGTGGCTTCCCACAGGCACACAGCTGGTGCCTGGCAGAGCTGAGCTCTGGAGCAGGGCCTGCCTGACTCAAGAGTCCAAGGTCCTTTCTGCTTCTCCACGGCGGCTCCAGACAGCAGGACCTGAGTGCAACCACCGGGCTTACCTGCGGCCCCTGCTCAGTCTGGCTGTCAAAGGGGTTCCCCACCACACGAGACTTGGCCCGGGCCACACTCCGCTCCACAAACTCCGCGTATATGTCCTCCTGCACAAAGGTCCGGGAGCCCGCACAGCAGCACTGGCCCTGGTTGAAGAACAGGGCAAAGTGGGCCTGCTCCACAGCCCAGTCCACTGTGGAGGCAGAAGGCAACCGTGAGCAGAGGGGAGGAGCCTGGCCCCTGTGGCTGCTACCCCTTAACACTGCCAGCAGTGCTCGTGCCTGCTGGCTGCCCGGCCCTGTGTGGGCACAAGACAGACCTGACCTCTCCCTGCTCCGAGCGTGGAGACCAAGCGGCAGAGGGACATGAGGAGCAGGGGTCCTAACCCACTGTGGTCATCCGAGGGCAGCTAGAGGACCAACCCAGCTGGTCTATGGCCATCAGAGGAGGAGGACAGATCTGGGAGCGCCTCAGCAGGAACAGGAAAGAGGACATGATGGAGGAAAAGTAGTAGCATCTGAGAGCAGGCTGCATGGCTGCATGCGTGGAGTCAGTAGCTCGGCCCGGCTGGACTGCAGGCAGCAGAGAGGAGAAAGGCTGGGGAGAGGACACGTCAGGCAGGCCCCACTTCCACCCTGAGGCCCTGGGGGCAGAAACCAGTCGACGGCTGCTGAGTACAGCGCCGAGTGGGACCATGGAATACACAGCTTGTGGTGGGTTGACGTGAGATCTCCCCCACCCCGAAAACTTACTGTCGGCGTCGGACATGATGATATTGGGACTCTTTCCTCCGAGCTCCAGGGTCACTTTCTTGAGGTTACTCTTCCCCGCAGCAACCTGGATTAGGTGACCAACCTACAGGCAAGCAGAGACCAACTCTCAGTGGAGGGGAAAAGAGCCAGCCGTTCTCACAGACACAAGAGCCCCCACAGCGTGAGGGAGCAGCTGGAGAACTTGACCACATCTGGCCACTCAGTCACAAAGCA
This sequence comes from Tragulus kanchil, assembly GCA_022376925.1. Lineage (NCBI taxonomy): Eukaryota > Metazoa > Chordata > Mammalia > Artiodactyla > Tragulidae > Tragulus > Tragulus kanchil. The sequence goes on along the minus strand of JAIOJX010000025.1, from coordinate 202,583,363 downwards.
GCTCCATCCTCTGCACACCCAGGAGGACAGTGACAAAGCAACACGAGCAGAGGACGTCACTGCTGTGTGGCTGCTACCTCGTCAGCACCCTCTACACCAGACACTGTGGTAAGTGCTTTGTGTGCACTGAGTTCAACCCTCCAAACCACCTCAGAGGTAGGGCTGATTTAGAATGTGGGAGCTGCAGCTCAGAGTGGTCAAGTCACTTGCCCAAAGTCGCACAGTAAATGTGGAGTCAGAATTCGCATTTGGGCAAATGATCCAGTCAGTTGGCCCTCCTTCTCAGGTCCACTGTGGAGGCAGAAGGCAACCGTGAGCAGAGGGGAGGAGCCTGGCCCCTGTGGCTGCTACCCCTTAACACTGCCAGCAGTGCTCGTGCCTGCTGGCTGCCCGGCCCTGTGTGGGCACAAGACAGACCTGACCTCTCCCTGCTCCGAGCGTGGAGACCAAGCGGCAGAGGGACATGAGGAGCAGGGGTCCTAACCCACTGTGGTCATCCGAGGGCAGCTAGAGGACCAACCCAGCTGGTCTATGGCCATCAGAGGAGGAGGACAGATCTGGGAGCGCCTCAGCAGGAACAGGAAAGAGGACATGATGGAGGAAAAGTAGTAGCATCTGAGAGCAGGCTGCATGGCTGCATGCGTGGAGTCAGTAGCTCGGCCCGGCTGGACTGCAGGCAGCAGAGAGGAGAAAGGCTGGGGAGAGGACACGTCAGGCAGGCCCCACTTCCACCCTGAGGCCCTGGGGGCAGAAACCAGTCGACGGCTGCTGAGTACAGCGCCGAGTGGGACCATGGAATACACAGCTTGTGGTGGGTTGACGTGAGATCTCCCCCACCCCGAAAACTTACTGTCGGCGTCGGACATGATGATATTGGGACTCTTTCCTCCGAGCTCCAGGGTCACTTTCTTGAGGTTACTCTTCCCCGCAGCAACCTGGATTAGGTGACCAACCTACAGGCAAGCAGAGACCAACTCTCAGTGGAGGGGAAAAGAGCCAGCCGTTCTCACAGACACAAGAGCCCCCACAGCGTGAGGGAGCAGCTGGAGAACTTGACCACATCTGGCCACTCACTCACAAAGCAGCTCCATCCTCTGCGCACCCAGGAGGACAGTGACAAAGCAACACGAGCAGAGGACGTCACTGCTGTGTGGCTGCTACCTCGTCAGCACCCTCTACACCAGACACTGTGGTAAGTGCTTTGTGTGCACTGAGTTCAACCCTCCAAACCACCTCAGAGGTAGGGCTGATTTAGAATGTGGGAGCTGCAGCTCAGAGTGGTCAAGTCACTTGCCCAAAGTCGCACAGTAAATGTGGAGTCAGAATTCGCATTTGGGCAAACTGAGTCCAGTACCAGTTCAGGCCCTCCTTCTCATGGTGTGCTAAATGGTATTCCCTGCACAGAGCTAGGATGGGGTGCTGCTCACCACCATCTTCCAAGAGCCTGGCACAGAGACACCCCTTGTGCTTGTCTGTTGAGTGAACACACATGTCTCGGTCGGGAAACCATCCCCTCTGCAAGATACTTGGCGTTCCCTTGCGGCATTAATGTAGGTGATGACTAACCCAAGGGCCTGGACCGTGTCGTCTTAGCCACCATTCTTCCCTCTTGCAACCGCCATCTCTGCGTAGACTGTACATTTGAAGGTATCTTTATCTCCAGGGAATCATGTTGAAGACCACCTGTATTACTCCCCTCAGCGTGCCTTCTGTAAAATCATATGAGGCTTTCCAAAAATTCAAGTTACCTCTTTAGAAGGCATTTTGTCCCTGCTTCCAAGTGATTGTGTTGAAGGAATCCTCAGGCATCTTGTCTCTGTCTCTCCAGGGCCTGGCCCAGAGCAGCACTTACTTACTCACTCACTGCGCACTTACTCTGGGCTGGACCTTTGCTGAATAAGCTTTATCTCACTCGTGCGAACCCTGGGAGATGGGCCGAGTTATCCCCATTTTACAGATGGGGAAACAGAGGCTTCAGGAGGCTGGCTTGCCTGAGGTCGCATAGCTAAGTAAGGGCTGCCAAAAACAGTTAGTTTGACTCCAGAGCACATAACCTTCTCCACTACATCACACCTATGTCTCTACTGCATAGATACTGCCGTCTTCATTTTTAAATACTACAAATGGAGCCCCCGGAGACATTCAGTGAAATCACCCCAGGTCATAACGACCAAGCTGGGATTTGAACTCATGTCTCCCTGAAGCCGATTCTTTAATTACCAGAGCAGTGCCAGTCGAGGAGTCTGACACAGCCCAAGTGCTTTGACCTTGGGCGGGCAGGCAGCCCTAGGCTTTAGGAAGTCTAGACGGTCTTAGCCTCTTTATCCCACGTGGGATGCCAGCTCACCCCACCCCCACAGCAGCTGCAGTGTCAACCAGGCCACAGAAGGCTCTACGCTCATGGTCTGTGTGGGCACACCTGGGCCCCTCACTTGGTGGGCCCCTCGCTTGAGCAATTCAGAGGCAGTCCTGGGGCGGACCCCCATGCAGTGCCCAGAGGTTAATCTTATTTTTTGTTTTCAATCACATCACTTTCAGTGATGTTCGTTCCCTGACCAGGAACTGAACCAGGGCCACAGCAGTGAACGTGCAAGCTCTTAACCACTGGATCACCAGGAAGATCCCCCAGAGGCTAGGCTTGGACTCATCCTCTGAGGACAGGGGGCGTTTGAGCCAAACGCACCACAAGCCTGAGGTCCTGAGATGCCTTACCTCAGTGGAGCCTGTGAAAGCCACCTTGTCCACATCCTCATGGGAGGCGATGGCGGCCCCAGCCGTGGGACCAAATCCAGGAATAATATTGACCACGCCAGGAGGAAAGCCGGCCTGTGGGCAAACATCAGGGACACGAGTCATTCTCCTGCTCCAAAGAGTCTGGACAAAGGAATATGCATCCCTTCCCAGAGGCCAGGGCAGTCTGCTAGCACACAGGTGAGCAGTCCTCCTGGGTGCCGCTCAGGAATTCTGGAGGGTACAGTGAGGAACCAGCTTTGTGGGATTCCTTGTGGCTATTGCCCCTCCCCCCATGGCCCTCAGAATGACAGTCTCCATAGGGGTTGGTGTAGTCGTTATTCGGTCGCTAAGTCGTGTCCAACTCTTTGCGAGCCCATGGACTGCAGCACCCCAGGCTTCCCTGTCCTTCACCATCTCCCAGTATTTGCTCAAACTTATATCCATTGAGTAAGTGACACTATCTAACCACCTCATCCTCTGCTACCCTCTTTTGGCTTCAGTCTTTCCCAGCATTGGGGTCTTTTCCAATGGAAAGCAGTCTTGCAGTGAAACCCAACATAGAAAGGAGCTAAAGGGGTCACTTAGGCTGAAGTGTGATGAGCAGGGGTGAGGGAGGTTCAGGGCCTGCCCTACAAATCCCTGGTCCCACCATAGGGCCCCTCATGAGGACTCCTCTGAACAAGCCTCTACAAGGGCACTTAGAGGTCAGAACAGACACAAGCCACGCACCTCCTTAACCAGGCTGGCCACATAGAGGGCAGTGAGCGGAGTCTGCTCGGCCACCTTCATCACCACCACGTTTCCCGTCGCCAAGGCTGGGCCCAGCTTCCATGCTTGCATCAGGAGCGGGAAGTTCCACTGCAGGAGACAACAGCCACTGGCAGAACCTCCGCTGAGAGCAGACAGGCAGCAGAAAGTAGCAGCCAAGGGGCAGAGGTTCTCTGAACCTCTGGTGTTCCCCTCACAACTCAGTTGTAGACGTAAGACGAACAGGTGCAAGGCAGGCGGCGGGTGAGCATTATCAGTGACTCGCATTCGTTGGTGCTCTTACAAACGAGAGGCACCACGCTGGAGGCAATCCTCCCTACCGCCTTCGGACAGCTCCCGTCACTTCCACTTTTCAGACCAGTTCCTAGGGGTGTAAGCAACTTGCCCAAGGTCCCCGAGTACACCCAGGGCAGTGCTGGTTGGCTTCATTAAAGCCCGTGTTCTCAACCCCTGCCAAGCCACCTTCCATCATCCTCCCACCTTGGCAGCGAACCTGCCCAAGACTGCTGCCTCCCACAGCACTCCTGATAAGCCTTCCTTTGTTATGGGTGAACACTCACGGGATGATCTGCCCGCACACGCCCACAGGTTCATGGCGGGTGTAGCTGAAGTAGTCCCCATCAATGGGAATGGTTTTCCCGTGGTACTTGTCAGCCCAGCCGGCATAGTAACTTTAAAAAAAAAAAAAATCACAACTTAATCACTGACTGTTGGGGACCCCTGTAAACCTTGGCAGAAAGCAAAGACTCAGAGTGGTCCAGATAGGTCTTTCTGATAATTTCCCTTGCTCCTGGCTTTATTTCCAGAGTGAGCTAACCGCTAGGGTCTCCATAGTTCATTCTAGATGACTGACCTCCAAGTCTCAGACTCACCTGGAATGCTTAGAAGAAAAAAACACCAAATTCTGGATACCCACTTCTGACCTATTCAGCTGGCTGACTGGGGCTGCTCTCAGCCCAGGAATCAGTGTAATAACCAGATGTCCTAAACTGGAGGACTCCTCTGAACAAGCCTCTACAAGGGCACTTAGAGGTCAGAACAGACACAAGCCACGCACCTCTTTAACCAGGCTGGCCACATAGAGGGCAGTGAGCGGAGTCTGCTCGGCCACCTTCATCACCACCACGTTTCCCGTCGCCAAGGCTGGGCCCAGCTTCCATGCTTGCATCAGGAGCGGGAAGTTCCACTGCAGAAGACAACAGCCACTGGCAGAACCTCCGCTGAGAGCAGACAGGCAGCAGAAAGTGGCAGCCAAGGGGCAGAGGTTCTCTGAACCTCTGGTGTTCCCCTCACAACTCAGTTGTAGACGTAAGACGGACAGGTGCAAGGCAGGCGGCGGGTGAGCATTATCAGTGACTCGCATTCGTTGGTGCTCTTACAAACGAGAGGCACCACGCTGGAGGCAATCCTCCCTACCGCCTTCGGACAGCTCCCGTCACTTCCACTTTTCAGACCAGTTCCTAGGGGTGTAAGCAACTTGCCCAAGGTCCCCGAGTACACCCAGGGCAGTGCTGGTTGGCTTCATTAAAGCCCGTGTTCTCAACCCCTGCCAAGCCACCTTCCATCATCCTCCCACCTTGGCAGCGAACCTGCCCAAGACTGCTGCCTCCCACAGCACTCCTGATAAGCCTTCCTTTGTTATGGGTCGAACACTCACCGGGATGATCTGCCCGCACACGCCCACAGGTTCATGGCGGGTGTAGCTGAAGTAGTCCCCATCAATGGGAATGGTTTTCCCGTGGTACTTGTCAGCCCAGCCGGCATAGTAACTTTAAAAAAAAAAAAAATCACAACTTAATCACTGACTGTTGGGGACCCCTGTAAACCTTGGCAGAAAGCAAAGACTCAGAGTGGTCCAGATAGGTCTTTCTGATAATTTCCCTTGCTCCTGGCTTTATTTCCAGAGTGAGCTAACCGCTAGGGTCTCCATAGTTCATTCTAGATGACTGACCTCCAAGTCTCAGACTCACCTGGAATGCTTAGAAGAAAAAACACCAAATTCTGGATACCCACTTCTGACCTATTCAGCTGGCTGACTGGGGCTGCTCTCAGCCCAGGAATCAGTGTAATAACCAGATGTCCTAAACTCCAACTGTCTTACCACAGCAGCACCAGAGATTAGCAGCTGAGAACCATGGAGCCACTCTAGTGGGAAAGCACAAACCCAGCCGACAGCTGGCGCTTGCTGCATGCACCGGACTGCGCTGAGGGAGCAGGGACCAGAAACGAGTCAATGAGTTACCATCCACACACACTACGAGTGGCAGAAGAGCACTGCGGTTAGAACTGGCAGGGGAGAAGAGCTGTGTGTGTATAACATGTAATGATTTTCAGAAAAGTAGGAAAAACAAGAGCGAGGGAAAGAGGTGCAACATGTGGTGTAAAAAAGAGATTTCAGAAATGAACACGTATCTGCTGGAGTTAGCCTGAGAGCAGAGCTGACCTGGGTGTGAACGTAGGTTTGTGAATCTGGGGAGAAAAATAGCCAAGGACTTACTATGCCAGTTTGTACAAATTAACGGCAGCGCTTCTCCCTTCCTCATAGGTCTGTATTAGCTGTGTTTGCAGGCCTCAGAACAGCACTGAACCACCATAAAGGCATCCTGCTAACGCTCAGGAGGGCCTGGCCTCTGCAGACCCTGCCTCTGGGGTATCCTTGCAGAGCACTCTCCATCTTGACCCTCCTGCCATTTGGGACTGGAAAATTCTTGTTTCCTCCTAAGATTTTTAAAGCATCCCTGACCTCTCTGCACGAGAAGCCAGTAGCACCCCTCTTTCACAGTTGTGACAACCAAAAACATCTCCAGACATTACCCACTGTCCCCGGGAGACACAATGGCCCTGGCTGAGAATCCCTGTCATGAGAGATAGCTGCTGTTGTGTTACCTAGCCTGTACGTCTCCGGCACTGCTTTCCTCACTCCATCTCCATCCACGTGGGCATGGGGTAGCAGCCATTATTTTTACAGTGATCTGTCCACCTGAACCACAGCTGGTCAGGCTGAAGGCCAGCCCACCAGGGCCACTCCTCCAGGAATGTGGCACAAGGCCTAGGGGCTGAGGTTAATGTGGCTGGAGTCACACCCACAGAAGCAAGCCCAGGTATGGGCAGCCAGGCGCCAGCATGCAGACAGGCCCAGAAAAGGCCAGCATGGTCAACTAGGACAAGAACATAGCAAGGAGGCAGGAGGGGCCTTCTGGATTTAAGCCCTTCAGACTCCATAGCTCTGCAAGGTAGGCTGAGTGAGCTCCTGTGACCCAAGGGCTCTGAGAGAGCTCTTACTCCTCATCTTGTATTTCTTGGCTGTTAAAATATTTATGATTAAACTAGTTATCAAGAGGAAACAAAGAGGGCTTCCCTGGTGGTCCAGTGGGTAAAGAGTTTGCCTTGCAGTACAAGGGGTGCCGGTTTGATCCCTGGCACGGGAGGATCCCATATGCCGTGGAGTGGCTGGACCGGTGTGTCCAATTGTGAGCCAGTGCTCTAGAGCACATGCACCCAGAGCAGGTGTTCTGCAACAAGAGAGGCCACCACAATGGGAGGTCCACATAGGCCAAAGAATTAAGATGGATGAAAATAAATAAATGAAGGACCAATAAAAGAGGCCAAAGAAAAAAAATAACATTTAAAGCTAAAAAGAGGAAGCAAACAGTGAAAATGAGTACAGAGACAGATGCAGTGAAGAAACAGAAAAACAACAGAATCAACAAATCCAAAAGCTGGTTCTATGAAAACATTCACTAAGTTGACAAACCTTTAGCTAGACTAAGAGGGGGAAAAAAGGGAGAAGCATAAATAACTAAAATCAGAACTGGAAGCAGGGACATTATGATATAAAAATGAGGTAGAAAGGATTATAAGAAAACATGATCTGTCCTTGTAGCTGACAAACTGGATAACCTCGAAGAAATGGACGAAGGCCAGCTAACACGTGAGTCATAACACGTGAGGAGATAGGCATGACTCGAGTACAGATTTGGCATGGAGCGACGGTTCCCCTGAGACAGAGCCTCACTAGAACACGTCCCCCCAGCGACCATGATTCTCTCATGTTATTCTGTGTGCCCCGCCCCGCGCCCAGCAACACTCCCTCCCCCGTGGAGGCAAGGACAGGAAGCCTGAGGCTGTACCGGAGACACTTGAGGACCATGTCCAAATCCACCAGGTAGGAGATGATGTAGGGCTTGCCGTTGTCCAGGGTCTCCAAGGCCTGAGCAAAGAGAATGAGATCAGCACAGACAGGTGGGCCCAGGGACAAATCCGAGCAGATCGGGCGACGAGCAGCACCGAGGCGCCGCGCAGCCTGAGGAGGGCTGGTGGCCCCTTTGTGCTTGGATTTTGAGGCGTTGTGGGCCTCTTCAGTGGAGGGAGCATGAGTGGGGGAAAGGAGGAAGGACACACCAACTTTGCCTTCAGTCCTTTCACAAGCTTTTGTTTCCAGCTCCTGCTCTACTGCAGACCCAGGTGCCAGGAACAGAGAGACGATCACGGAGCTTACAGAACAAAAGCCAGCAAACAAGGACATGAATCATCAGTCACAAGCGTTAAGAGTGTTAGAAAGTGCCCAACCCCGCTGGAGAAACCGTGTAGCCTGAGAAGCACCCTTCAGGCTGGGAACTGAAGGAGCTGTAAGAGGAACGGGACAAAGGCGATGGTGACAAGGGAAGAGCGCCGGCAGACAGCACGTGCACAGGCACGAAGCCGGCCGTGGAGGCGCGGAGGAAAGCCGCTGAGCTGAGCTGAGCGTGAGGGCCACCGTCCTGCGCGAGTTGGGAGATGGAAGCAAACCAGGCAAGGCCTAGTAGACCATGCTGAGGAAACAGGGCTGTATCCTAAAGCTGTGGGGCGCCCTGGAAGGCCTAAGAGCAGAGTGCAGCGGTATAATTTGCCACCTAGAAGGTTCTCTGTGGCTGCTGTGGGCGGTAATGGATTGGGAGAGGAGAGGGTGTTGCCTCCGTTTCTTCTGCCTTTTGAAGCCAGAGAGGAAGCCCAGCACACAGAGGAGGTCTGGGAGAGGTGTCCATCCCTGGGACTGTCTCCAGGAAGGCCTTCCCACGGCAGTCCCCTCCCCACCAGTCTCCTTTCTTAGCCAAACCAATCACATCAAACACTCAGGGGGCTGGTACAGGGGCAAACCCCAAAGATGTCCAGCCAACACCATGCTGGTCAGTTACTTGTCAGCAACGCAGCCCTTTCCTACTCATGGGAAGTCCATTCTCCACGTGGGATGAGAGGGGACAGGGCTGAGGACTCACTGCCAGGTAGGTCCGGTCCCGCTCAATCAGATCTGCCAGGCGGTTCAGCAGCCGGCCCCTCTCAGACGCATCCATGCGGCGCCAGGGCGAGCCCAGCTGGAATGCAGCCCGGGCAGCCTTCACTGCCTTGTCCACATCTGCCTGGAAAACAGCCACCAAGGCAGCTCAGGCCTTCTCGGGAGGAACCACCTCCACATACCTCCTGACCCGCTGCCAAACACACCCACAGGGGTGTCAGTCAGCGCCAACACAGACACAGCCCCAAACGGGTCCTTCCAGCCTCGAAGGGCTCTGTCAGCCAGCTTCAGAATGAGCAGCTGGGCTTCTCTCCTTCACAGGAGTCCCGGTGGGAATGAGGATCCTGATGGTTTCCGTGTCTGGATTTCCACTTCAAAACCCTCCAAAGAGTTAGGTAGGGAGAGGCAACTCGGGATCAGCACTTAGAAACTGGCCACTTCTGCCCCCCACCTTCAAAACCAGCCCAGTGAAATTGACCGTTCCTTCAGAGACACGGGAAGTCCCCAACACATGCAGGTGGAACCAGCTTCCCTTTCCCACAGAGGGAGATAGGTATGAAGAGGCGGGGAGCATGGTTTTCACTGACATTAAATACATTTACCATCAGACTATTCTATGCGTCTGGAAAGTACTCCTACCTCCCTTTCACAGGGGAAACAAGGCTTTAAATCTGCTGGTAGGAAACTGTCTTAAAGCAGAGGACAGGAGGGATTCTTGAATTTTTTTAAAATGTTTTTTTTTCCTATTTTAAAAAATGAAATGTATTTTCACTATAAGTCTAATTTTTGAACTTTAAAATCAATGATCATTCCTGATTTTTAATTACATTGAGTATATGTAGTTAAATCAAAATATGCTACAGATACCATAGCTAGATCGCAGAAGATCCAAAATTCTGCTCAGCAAAAATTCCAACCAGCTATGTACCTCCCTTCTCTGACATTAAGTGTCCATGTCTGAGATGGAGAGACTGGGTAAGATGTTCTCAACTTAGATTCCAAGTCTGTAGTTGCACAATTGTATGAATTCTTGAACCAGAGTACAATCTAGCACTTTTATCTACAAGGAAGAGTTTCTGTGGCTTCACTTACTCAAAAATTTTAATTGGCACTTTTAGTTATGAAAGGAATACACACACAGTGACGTTTCCAGCAGACCAAAACCTCTGTTAGCGTGAAACCGCCCGCGCCCACCCCCAGCCCTCTCAGCCCTGCCCAGAGGGTAAGTCACCAGCTCTCACCTTGTCCCCTTCAGCCACATGACAGATGACGTCCCCAGTGGATGGATTGACGGTGGGGAAAGTTTTCTTGCTGACAGCATCATGCCACTCATTGTTTATGAAGATCTACAGTGAGAAGGGAGAAAGTCTTCAGGAGCAGCTCTCAACCTGATACTGACCACCAGTAATGTTAAAAAGGAAAAAAAAAAAAAAAATCAAAAAGAATAAATAGGAATTAGCATCATCAGAGACATGTGGCCAAGAAGTTAAAACCCCAGGCCTTGGAGACGGTTTGAGCCGAGCACCTACTGTGCCAAGTATGGAGGTAAGTCATTAGACCTTTCAATGCCCTGGTTTCTTTGCCCTGAAAAATAAAAACTATGTACCTTTCTTATCAGTTACCTGATGTACTGTGTGACATCACCTCAAGTTTTAGTAGCTTAAAATGATTTATTATTATCTCTCACGGTTGTGTCCATTGATGGGACTCAGCTGGGCAGGGCATGGTCTGGTTGCAGGCCAAGGGCACCTGGGGCTACAGGTGCAAGATGCTTGTTCACTCGTATGTCTGTGGCCCTGTGTGGTTGCTTGGGCTTTCTGACTGGCATTCTCAGGCTGGTCAGACCTCTCACGTGACAGCTGGCTTCCCAGAGTGTTCCCCAACACCAGGCAGAAACTGGAAGGGGTCTTTGTTTAGGTTTTCTTTTTTTTTATCTATTGACATTTATTTTTCGGTGCTGCTGGGGCTTCACTGCAGTGTGAAGGCTCTTTGTTGTGGCACAAGGGCTTCTCTAATTGTGGCACACAGGCTTAGTTGCCCCACAGCATGTGGGAGTGGGATCTTCGTACCCCAACCAGGGATCAGTCCCACATCCCCTGCATTACAAGGCGGATTCTTAACCACTGGACCACTAGGGAAGTCCTTGAAAGGCTTCTTAAGATCTAGCTTTAGAAATCACCCAGCCTTATTTCTGCCACCAAATTCCATTGGTCATGGTAGTCATAGAAACCATCATCCCTCTACCACAATTCTGCTAGGGTTGTTATGAGAACTGAGTTAGACCATTCTTTCATCTATTCAGTAAACATTTAGTGAACTCCTGAAGTGGGCAGGGCACTGTTCTAGGGTTGAGGACAGAGTGGGATCCAAACTCCGTAAGGACTTTTCTTTCATGGAGCTGGCATTCTAGTAGGCACAGAAAATAAAGACACAATCTAATACACAAGGCAGCCTCAGACTGCAGTCTTAAGTGCAAAGGAGAAAACAGGATCCAAAGAGGGCGTGAAAGTAGTGGAAGACAGAGAACTCTAGCTGGGATGATCAAGGAGGGATTCTCTGAAGAGCAGACATGTGTCTTGAGCCCTGACTGGTAAAGAGACAGCCACGAGAAGAGTGGGAGAAGGAATGGTCGAGGCAGCGGGAAAAGCAAGTGCAAAGGCCCTGGGTCAGGAATAAGTCCAGCGTGTTTGAGAGAAAACAAAGGGGCCAGAGATACTGGTGAACCAGGAAGGGAAGTGCTAGGAGATCGGGGCAGAGTGGAAGATGGGTCCTGGGACGCCCTCAGAGCAGAAATCCAACAGGCTGTCCCATGAGGCTGGGGAAGCTGATCTCAGGAAGGCAGCTGAAGTCTTTCTGTCCCTTTAATTGAGGCTACAGGTGGGGTGAAGGCAAGGCCACTCTGCCTTCCTTCCCCAGGGGCTCTCCTGGGCCCCAGCATCCCACCACGGCCCAGCCCTGGCTCAGGACGCAGGTAGTAGTCTGTAGTCACTCAGCTAAGGTTCTCTTGAAGTGTGTGGGGCTTCACATCAGTTGGTCAATCATAAGTCTGCAGGGGAAGGACTACCTCTGTGTCTTCCTGCATGAGGTCTGGGAAGCGAGCCACAGGTCACTTCCAGTGGGGGAATAGGTGTGGCAGAAGGAGTCCAGGCTGGAAGCCAGGTGGGCTCGAGTTCAAGCTGGACTGGGCCACCCCCGGCCTGCGTACTCCCCTCTCGGTCCTGGTGCACAGTCTGTGGCCACTCTGAGCACCTGTTCCCATTGCCACCCTGAGTGCAGGCTCAGGCTTCCAGCCTCAGAACCACAGCTTCACTGAAGCCCTTGAAGCCAGTAGCTACAGAGAGAGGCCGGCCACAGTGGTGGGGTCAGCCTGGCTGGCCTTGTCGTGCTCCTGCCTCCTGATTAGGATGTCAGCACCTGATCCCATGAGGGTGTCTCCTCACCCCTGCATGTCATGGAAACGGCTAATCAGTGATTAGCTACTCATTATGTGGTAGTCCCTGTGTTAGAAGCATTCCATAACTGGATCATTCCCATTTAAAACTCAGCAAACCTAGGTGGGCTTCATCCTCTCTATGGTGGGGGGACGCTGTAGGTCCCCCAGAGGCATAGAGAAAAGTCAAGCCATCTGCCCAAGGTCACAGAGCAGTGAAGGCAGAGCCTGGACTTGAACCCAGGTCTTTGGAACTCCAAGGCCTGAGCTCTGTGCCTAGTTCTTCCCAACTCCAGACTCCGGTCTAGAGCAAGCCCACGTCTGCCTTCGAGGAGATCAGAACTCTTGTTTCCTCATCTCTACCTGTATGATTTATTTACTGCCCTACTGCACGCCTGACTTTGAGTTTTTATTATGGGGTGCTATAAAGAGCAGAGCCTCTAAGCTAGACAGACATGGGTTCGAATCCTGCCTCTGCTGCTCAAAAGCTCTGATCCTGGGCCAGCAGTTCCATCCTCTCCTGATGCATGATCAGTCTCTGAGGATAATACATCTGGGGGCTAAAATGTGAGGAGTCGATTTCAGTGCGGGGGGTGTATAAAGCTCCTAGGCCAGGACACACACACAGTCCTTACATTGCTCCAGACCATCTGCATGGCAGCATGCAAAATGAGTTCCTTCTGAAAAACTCTTCATTGTTATTTTGCAAACGTCAGGAGGCATGAAGTGGAGAGTGGGCCTGTCTAGGGAGACTCCCCAGATCCTCACCCCTCCCTCTGTGTCCTCTGATCTTAGTCTGGGGCCTGGAAAGACGGCTCCCTGGCACCGGCCTGCCTCTCCGCGCCTGAATTTGCTGAGTCACTCTCCACTGTTGAACTTTCAACAGTCCATCCTCCCTCTAACTAACAGGGTAAGCTGGGTGTTGCAGGTGCCCCCTCCTTGTGGGTGACGGGGGAAGCGTTCTCACACAGCCTCTGCCAAAGTTCTGCTTCAAGTGGGGAAGAGTCTCATAGCAACTTCTCTTGAATAAACACAAGAGCAGACTCCAGGCCAAGTGCTTCCTAGCCTCTTGGCCGGAAACCCAAAGCCTAACTTACATAACATGTGAACTCAGTCCCCGTGGGAGGCCATCCTACCAGGCTCTCACTTCCCCCTTAAGAGTCTCTAGAAACAGAGGGATCATGGCATCAGAAGCTGACACTGAATCCGGACTGCTGGTGAAACTCATAGAGCTCTTCCATCAAAGCGCTCGATCCTCTATACATTCCAATAATGTATAGAGGGTTGGATTCACTCGTCTAGGCAGTGGTTAAGTTTTTTTTTTTTTTTAGTGGTTAAGTTTTAACCAACTGCCACTGCCATGCTGGGCACTGAGTGAAACGGCCAAGGCCTGGCTTGTGGAGCCCAAGGAGAGACATAATCAACAAGCAGATGAAGGGAGAAGTAGAAGCAGATGAGGCCACAGAGGGTGCCTGAGGCAGGGGCGTGGGGGGAGGAGGAACCTGAAGGGCCCGTGGCTGCAGAGTAAGGAGTGGGAGACCAGGAGGGGGCTCTGGGTTCTGCACCTGCTGTGTGCCAGGACCTGTGCTGGTGCTGGGGACAGAGGGGGCCGGGGCAAACACAGGGAGCGTCCCCTGTGGATCGTGGGCTTTTATTTCGTCACTTGCTTTCTTGGATGAGTTTATCTTGAACGTTACTCCACAGGCATATCTGCCTCATTATTTTAAGCAACATGGCAATCTTCAAAATTAACAGACTGCAGTGTGTTTAATCATGTCCTACAAACAAATGCACTGTGAGGACAAGTTTTCACTGCAAACAGGCCCCAGGGATAACTGGTTTCAGTCCAGATCACAGCAATAAAGCAATGTAATAGAGGAATCATGTGAATCTTTAGGTTTCCGAGTGCATATAAGCGGCATGTTCACACCCTACCACAATCTATTAACTGTGCACTAGCAGGAGCCCTAAACAAACCAATGTGTCTACTTTAATTGAAAAAATACTTTATTCCTAAAAAATGCCAGTCATTCCCCCCCCCCCCCCCCCCCCCCATCGCTAAGCCTTCAGCAAGTCTTAATTTTTTTTTTTTCTTTTTTGCTGACGGAGGATTTGAAATAAGGTGAGAATTACCAAAATGTGACAGAGAGACAGGAAGGGAGCAAGTGCTATTGGAAAAATGGCCCTGATGCACTTGCTCCATGCAGGGTTGCCACAGACCTTCCACTGGTTAAAGGAAAAGAAAAAAAAAACACAGTATCTGCAAAGTGCAAAAATGCACAGCATAACAAAATGAGGGCAACCTATACCCCTGACGGTGCTACTGCAGCAAACCTCCTTTGACTTGATGTGCTTTTTGCAAAGCTGGGGCAAGCTGTATAAAAATTAGAATTGCTGAGTTGCAAGATAACATGATCCTTGACTTCACTGGATAGCTTGTGTTCCAGGTCCTCGCAGATTAGGAAGTGCCAATAGAAACTTGGGGGGAGGGGAGAAGCTGGGGCAGGGACAGTAGAGCTGGGAGCAGGGCTACAAGACCCCAGAGAGGAGTCTTAACCAAAGTGAGGACACGGGAATACCCCATGGCAGCAGACAGTCATAATCTGCCTGTGGTCTCCAAGAAAAGGTTAATGCCATTCAGTAGCTCCCATTAACAGACGCAGGTCACGTTCTAGAAAGACCTTATTTTCAAGCTCCGATGCATGAAAGAATTCAGAGTCTGTTACCTAGGAAATCTACCTCCCTGAAATACCTTATTTTCCCCAAGAAGTAAGCAAATGCTGTGGCTTTCTATCCTGGATGACTTCTGCTGGCATCTGATTTTTCAATGGCAGCTGAGTAATTTATATGTAAGAGAAAACAGATGTTATCTGTCATGAGATCCTAAGAAGAAACGTTCAGGATAAATACAAAATGCCACCCATATTCACACGTTTCCACACAGTCATCTAGATACCTTGGGATTAGTTTGGGGTTAAGGCCAGTGGCAGTCATCTGGCACCCTCGAGTCCTCCTCTGTCTTCTTCTCATCCCCCAGGGCCTTTGGTCCCACATTCCTGGAGCTTCACCACATCCAAGATGGGCAGGCTAATTCCACGGTGAACTGTTTGCCAAGACAGGCACGGTTTCAATGTGTCAACATGCCTGTGAGCTTACGGTTGGACAATCTATCTCACGCCAGTTTCAGCACTCTCTACATGTCCCCACAATCTTGTTCACATTTACTCCCAAATTCTTTACTGAAAGGACCTTCTGAGTGAAAGTGTGAGGTTCCCATGCTTTGCTACTGGAGCACAAGCTTATCAACAGTTTCAGCCTTCAAATGTCAGCCTTCAATATTTACTGAGCAGTAATTATATTCCAGGTGGCTCAGTACTAAAGTATCCGCCTACCAGTGCAGGAGACACAAGAGATGCGGGTTTGATCCCTGAGTTGGGAAAGCCCCTCGAGTAGGAAATGGCAACCTAATCCAGCATTCTTGACTAGAAAACTGAGAAGCCTGGCAGGCTACACTCCATGGGGTCACAAAGAGTTGGACCCAACTGAGTACACACATACACACAATTATGTTCCAGTCTTGGTATAGAATACAGATGGGAACACAAACTTGGCTTTATAATGGCCCAAGGGCCTGCATACAAAAACAAATTAACCAAAGGGACACGGAATACCCCATGGCAGCAGACAGTCATAATCTGCCTGTGGTCTCCAAGAAAAGGTTAATGCCATTCAGTAGCTCCCATTAACAGACGCAGGTCACGTTCTAGAAAGACCTTATTTTCAAGCTCCGATGCATGAAAGAATTCAGAGTCTGTTACCTAGGAAATCTACCTCCCTGAAATACCTTATTTTCCCCAAGAAGTAAGCAAATGCTGTGGCTTTCTATCCTGGATGACTTCTGCTGGCATCTGATTTTTCAATGGCAGCTGAGTAATTTATATGTAAGAGAAAACAGATGTTATCTGTCATGAGATCCTAAGAAGAAACGTTCAGGATAAATACAAAATGCCACCCATATTCACACGTTTCCACACAGTCATCTAGATACCTTGGGATTAGTTTGGGGTTAAGGCCAGTGGCAGTCATCTGGCACCCTCGAGTCCTCCTCTGTCTTCTTCTCATCCCCCAGGGCCTTTGGTCCCACATTCCTGGAGCTTCACCACATCCAAGATGGGCAGGCTAATTCCACGGTGAACTGTTTGCCAAGACAGGCACGGTTTCAATGTGTCAACATGCCTGTGAGCTTACGGTTGGACAATCTATCTCACGCCAGTTTCAGCACTCTCTACATGTCCCCACAATCTTGTTCACATTTACTCCCAAATTCTTTACTGAAAGGACCTTCTGAGTGAAAGTGTGAGGTTCCCATGCTTTGCTACTGGAGCACAAGCTTATCAACAGTTTCAGCCTTCAAATGTCAGCCTTCAATATTTACTGAGCAGTAATTATATTCCAGGTGGCTCAGTACTAAAGTATCCGCCTACCAGTGCAGGAGACACAAGAGATGCGGGTTTGATCCCTGAGTTGGGAAAGCCCCTCGAGTAGGAAATGGCAACCTAATCCAGCATTCTTGACTAGAAAACTGAGAAGCCTGGCAGGCTACACTCCATGGGGTCACAAAGAGTTGGACCCAACTGAGTACACACATACACACAATTATGTTCCAGTCTTGGTATAGAATACAGATGGGAACACAAACTTGGCTCTTCCCTTCTGACTTCAAATATTCAGTTCGACTGTCTCATAAGTACATTCTTCTTTGCCCACAGGGCCTGTCATGAGGCAGCCCAGCATGAGGGCATGTGTGTTAAGAGCCGAACAGAACTAATCTTGACCCCTGGTTTCACACTAACTACTTAGGTGAACTTGACCTCCCTGAGCCTCAGTTTCCTCATCTATGAGACCTGATTCTTTGAGTTGTTGGGAGAATAAAAGGTGAACATGTAGGTTCAAGTTTTCAGGCACAGAGCCTGCTACAGATCGTAACTAATCAGGAATCATGGTTCTTGGGTCCAGAATACCTATTTGTGTCCACAGCACACACATGTGTGGTCTCAGTGTTCTTCTAACTCAGTCACCTGTAACTCTACAGGTTCCCAGCAGGAGAGATACTGAATAGCATTTGTGTTTCTTTATAATAGAAGCAGAAGAAATCAAAGTGGGGGCTCGTGAAATCCCAAGATTCCCTGGGTTACCTGAATCTGTTGTTTCTACAAAGGCTCTCAAAACTCCTAAACAAGCAGTAAAAGCAGTGCAGTCAGCACTTGATATTTCACTTGACCACTCAGCACACAGCCACTCCAAACCATGGCCTTGCCCAGCAAAAGTTTTGATTTGGTCCATAAGACTCTCCCAAGGGAAACAAGATAAATTAAAACTCCTATTCTGTATATATCACCTGTTTGCAGTGGTAACAGGAATCCTCTCGGGACAAGGAGAGGCAAGAGGACCCAAGGTTGAAACCCCAAGATAAATAAATCTGAGTGAAAGTGTGAGGTTCCCATGCTTTGCTACTGGAGCACAAGCTTATCAACAGTTTCAGCCTTCAAATGTCAGCCTTCAATATTTACTGAGCAGTAATTATATTCCAGGTGGCTCAGTACTAAAGTATCCGCCTACCAGTGCAGGAGACACAAGAGATGCGGGTTTGATCCCTGAGTTGGGAAAGCCCCTCGAGTAGGAAATGGCAACCTAATCCAGCATTCTTGACTAGAAAACTGAGAAGCCTGGCAGGCTACACTCCATGGGGTCACAAAGAGTTGGACCCAACTGAGTACACACATACACACAATTATGTTCCAGTCTTGGTATAGAATACAGATGGGAACACAAACTTGGCTCTTCCCTTCTGACTTCAAATATTCAGTTCGACTGTCTCATAAGTACATTCTTCTTTGCCCACAGGGCCTGTCATGAGGCAGCCCAGCATGAGGGCATGTGTGTTAAGAGCCGAACAGAACTAATCTTGACCCCTGGTTTCACACTAACTACTTAGGTGAACTTGACCTCCCTGAGCCTCAGTTTCCTCATCTATGAGACCTGATTCTTTGAGTTGTTGGGAGAATAAAAGGTGAACATGTAGGTTCAAGTTTTCAGGCACAGAGCCTGCTACAGATCGTAACTAATCAGGAATCATGGTTCTTGGGTCCAGAATACCTATTTGTGTCCACAGCACACACATGTGTGGTCTCAGTGTTCTTCTAACTCAGTCACCTGTAACTCTACAGGTTCCCAGCAGGAGAGATACTGAATAGCATTTGTGTTTCTTTATAATAGAAGCAGAAGAAATCAAAGTGGGGGCTCGTGAAATCCCAAGATTCCCTGGGTTACCTGAATCTGTTGTTTCTACAAAGGCTCTCAAAACTCCTAAACAAGCAGTAAAAGCAGTGCAGTCAGCACTTGATATTTCACTTGACCACTCAGCACACAGCCACTCCAAACCATGGCCTTGCCCAGCAAAAGTTTTGATTTGGTCCATAAGACTCTCCCAAGGGAAACAAGATAAATTAAAACTCCTATTCTGTATATATCACCTGTTTGCAGTGGTAACAGGAATCCTCTCGGGACAAGGAGAGGCAAGAGGACCCCAGGAAGGTTGACCAAACCACCCCACTCTACCTCTTCTGATTAAGAAATAGAAGTGGGAAGGAAAAGACCTATTGCCTAGGCCACCACCTCTTGGAGGAGAGACACAAGCTTGAAATGCACCATCCTGCCCACCCCCCCATGCCCTCTCACCCCTAACAGGTGAGAAAATCCAGTGCCTCCAGGAACAACTTGAAAGCCCATGGCACAGCTCCTTTGGGGAAAGCTCGAGGCTCCAGAACAGTTCACTGAACATCCAGGAATCAGTAATCCCCAGGGAGCTGCTGGGGTGTGTGATCTAGTTGGTATCTAGAGCCCCTGGTAAGAGACTCGAAATGTTGGGATTAGACCTTGGCACTCTTGCCAGCAGGGACTATAATAATTCAACACCAAAAACCGCCCAAGGAGCTTTAAAAGGAGCCTGGACAGCAGAATTGAATGTGATGCTCCTGTGGACTGCTTTGCGACACTTGGGAAAAGTAAGAATTGAATGTACTAATGTAAGAAGATAATCCAGATACTTTGTTTAATGAGTCAGAACTTCAAGACAGTAACTGAAAAGATTTCGTTTAAGTTCAAAGACAAAAGAACCAACTGGTGCAAGCTCGGTTGCTCACTTGCCCACTTGCTCGTTAGCTCGCTGTCTCTCTCACACACACACATACACACAGGTGCGCATGCAAAGAAGTCTGCAAGATCATACAGCAATGAACAGTGTTTTTGGAGGGAGCGCAGTGGTGTATGCTGGAAGTTTTAGTTACTTCTGCATTTGTCAGCAATGAGCAAGGGTTACTTTTAGGATCTCAAAGAAACAGGATCAAGAAAAGCAGCTGCAGGAAGATTTCACTCTGCATTACAAACTAATTCTAGAGAGAGGACTCGTGTTCTCTGCCAGGGCTGTGCATGTTTCCTCACCTCCGAGTGAGCACAAAGGACGATGATCCTAATTAGAGCCTGTGGCCACAAGGCTTGGGGTGCTGCTACCTTTCCCATGACGTTTCTGGCTGGATGTTCAAGTCTCTCGAGCGTAAATTAAAACTCCTATTCTGTATATATCACCTGTTTGCAGTGGTAACAGGAATCCTCTCGGGACAAGGAGAGGCAAGAGGACCCCAGGAAGGTTGACCAAACCACCCCACTCTACCTCTTCTGATTAAGAAATAGAAGTGGGAAGGAAAAGACCTATTGCCTAGGCCACCACCTCTTGGAGGAGAGACACAAGCTTGAAATGCACCATCCTGCCCACCCCCCCATGCCCTCTCACCCCTAACAGGTGAGAAAATCCAGTGCCTCCAGGAACAACTTGAAAGCCCATGGCACAGCTCCTTTGGGGAAAGCTCGAGGCTCCAGAACAGTTCACTGAACATCCAGGAATCAGTAATCCCCAGGGAGCTGCTGGGGTGTGTGATCTAGTTGGTATCTAGAGCCCCTGGTAAGAGACTCGAAATGTTGGGATTAGACCTTGGCACTCTTGCCAGCAGGGACTATAATAATTCAACACCAAAAACCGCCCAAGGAGCTTTAAAAGGAGCCTGGACAGCAGAATTGAATGTGATGCTCCTGTGGACTGCTTTGCGACACTTGGGAAAAGTAAGAATTGAATGTACTAATGTAAGAAGATAATCCAGATACTTTGTTTAATGAGTCAGAACTTCAAGACAGTAACTGAAAAGATTTCGTTTAAGTTCAAAGACAAAAGAACCAACTGGTGCAAGCTCGGTTGCTCACTTGCCCACTTGCTCGTTAGCTCGCTGTCTCTCTCACACACACACATACACACAGGTGCGCATGCAAAGAAGTCTGCAAGATCATACAGCAATGAACAGTGTTTTTGGAGGGAGCGCAGTGGTGTATGCTGGAAGTTTTAGTTACTTCTGCATTTGTCAGCAATGAGCAAGGGTTACTTTTAGGATCTCAAAGAAACAGGATCAAGAAAAGCAGCTGCAGGAAGATTTCACTCTGCATTACAAACTAATTCTAGAGAGAGGACTCGTGTTCTCTGCCAGGGCTGTGCATGTTTCCTCACCTCCGAGTGAGCACAAAGGACGATGATCCTAATTAGAGCCTGTGGCCACAAGGCTTGGGGTGCTGCTACCTTTCCCATGACGTTTCTGGCTGGATGTTCAAGTCTCTCGAGCGTAAACTCCTTCCTCTTTAAGCGGCCCCTGTGGCCTACTGAGAGAGCAGCAGCCGTTGCCTTTGGGGCTTGTGTTATGCAAAGGGTATCTTATTTTATCCTTTGTTTTTATTCTCTCCCAAATGATCATTTGTAACACACTTTAAGGGGCCTCCCTAGTGGCTCAGTGGTAAAGAATCTACCTGCCAATGCAGGAAATATCGGTTCAATCGCTGGGTTAGGAAAATACCCTAGAGAAGAAAATGGCAACCCACTCCAGTATTCTTGCTGGAAAATCCCATGGACAGAGGAGCCTGGAGGGCTATAGTCCATGGGGTCGCAAAAGACTTGGACACAATTTAGCGACTGAACAACACCACCCTTTGAATCACATAGATGTGACCTTCCCCACTGCCTGTGTGCAGATTTGCAGCCAAGCTTTGGACCAGACAAGAAGGACCCCTTTTGAAAGTAGCCAGCCCAGGGCCAGCTCCACAGCATCTTGTCGGCAGTGACCCCTACATTCCCACCTAGAGCTGCTGCATAAAAATACTACGGAAGCTTCTGATTATTGGCTTACTCTTGAGAGGCTAGATGTGAACCACAACTTTGCTACTGACTTTGAGTCACTAAACCTCTTTGTAACTCAGTCTTTTCATATGTAAAATGGAGATAATCACAGCACCTACCTCACTAGGCTCTTTGAGGATTAAATGGCAAGTCAGGTAAATGCTTGGACAGATGCAAAGGAGCTGTGACTCCTGAAAGTGCCCACATGGTGTAAGCCCTGTGCTCACCCTCCGGCCCCTCCCCACGTTACAGAAGAAGGTGAAGCTCAGAGAAGGGAAGCAGCTATACTTGTTGCACAAACAAAAGGAACTCTTTCATAACCAATCTCCTCCTCTGTGCATTTTCCAGCAGTTTACCCAAACTCAGCTCAAAAGAAAAAATACGCCAGAGTCCTGGTTGAGGAAGAAGTCGGCCACTGGGAATAGATGTTATCCTGGAAAGTCCTTGCTTTGATTAAAGAAAGAATCCCTGGAAGGAACGGACACCCCATCCGGGGATGGCCCAGAGGTGGCGAAGGTCCCCGCCCTTTTCCAGTTCCCTGCAATGGAAGCCCCAGAACGCCGAGTGGCCATGGCGTTGGCCTCTCCTTTGGCGAATCCTTTTCTTGTTTTTCCAGTTGGGCACGAGTCAAAGGATAAAAGACGACTACGAAAATACAAAACGGCTGCTGCAAAGAGGCTCTTAAGTGGACGTGTCCTCTGGACGGGTGATGTCCTGATGACTCTGCGCCGGCTCTAAGAGGCCCGAAAGCCAGGACGACTGGGAAAGGGGGGTGGAAAAAGGAAACCCGGAAAACCAGCGGCGGCCAAAGTCACACCCGGATAATGGAACCGAGGTGTCGGAGGCGGCGAAGGGGCCAAACTGCAGGAAAGGGAAGTTGTGCAGAAAAAGCAACTGCAGCAAACCTCGAAGTTGGGGTTGAATCATGGCCCCAAGATTTGCAGCCAAGCTTTGGACCAGACAAGAAGGACCCCTTTTGAAAGTAGCCAGCCCAGGGCCAGCTCCACAGCATCTTGTCGGCAGTGACCCCTACATTCCCACCTAGAGCTGCTGCATAAAAATACTACGGAAGCTTCTGATTATTGGCTTACTCTTGAGAGGCTAGATGTGAACCACAACTTTGCTACTGACTTTGAGTCACTAAACCTCTTTGTAACTCAGTCTTTTCATATGTAAAATGGAGATAATCACAGCACCTACCTCACTAGGCTCTTTGAGGATTAAATGGCAAGTCAGGTAAATGCTTGGACAGATGCAAAGGAGCTGTGACTCCTGAAAGTGCCCACATGGTGTAAGCCCTGTGCTCACCCTCCGGCCCCTCCCCACGTTACAGAAGAAGGTGAAGCTCAGAGAAGGGAAGCAGCTATACTTGTTGCACAAACAAAAGGAACTCTTTCATAACCAATCTCCTCCTCTGTGCATTTTCCAGCAGTTTACCCAAACTCAGCTCAAAAGAAAAAATACGCCAGAGTCCTGGTTGAGGAAGAAGTCGGCCACTGGGAATAGATGTTATCCTGGAAAGTCCTTGCTTTGATTAAAGAAAGAATCCCTGGAAGGAACGGACACCCCATCCGGGGATGGCCCAGAGGTGGCGAAGGTCCCCGCCCTTTTCCAGTTCCCTGCAATGGAAGCCCCAGAACGCCGAGTGGCCATGGCGTTGGCCTCTCCTTTGGCGAATCCTTTTCTTGTTTTTCCAGTTGGGCACGAGTCAAAGGATAAAAGACGACTACGAAAATACAAAACGGCTGCTGCAAAGAGGCTCTTAAGTGGACGTGTCCTCTGGACGGGTGATGTCCTGATGACTCTGCGCCGGCTCTAAGAGGCCCGAAAGCCAGGACGACTGGGAAAGGGGGGTGGAAAAAGGAAACCCGGAAAACCAGCGGCGGCCAAAGTCACACCCGGATAATGGAACCGAGGTGTCGGAGGCGGCGAAGGGGCCAAACTGCAGGAAAGGGAAGTTGTGCAGAAAAAGCAACTGCAGCAAACCTCGTTACCAACTGGGTAAACTGAGGCCGGAAGAGATTAATTCCCTTCCTGCCCGGCCGAGAACAAAGCGCGGGGGCGGCCTCACCTGATTGTAGAGGACCTCGGGCTGCTGGTTGGGGGTCGGCACGGCCTGGGTGGCGGCGGCAGACAGCAGGCGGCGGCCCTGGCGGGGCCCAAGACGGGCGGCGGCGAGTGCAATCGCACGGAACATACCGAGGTTGGAGGTGGAGTGCAGGGGTCGAGTGAGCGGCGTGGGCTGAACTGCCTGCAGCCTGGAGCGCCGCCGCGCGGACTACCTCTCCCCGCCTAGCGCAGCCGCCAATGGACAGGCGTGGGGCGGGGCCCCGGGGCGTACCCGCACCTCCTCCACGCCCGCTCGGGATGGAGCAACCCCTCGGCCTCTCCCCTCCAATGCGCGGGCCTGCAGGAAGGAACGTGGAAGTTGCTGCTGGTCCTCCTGCGGGCACTGCCCTGGGATTTCAGGAATTATGCGCACGTTAACTGAACCCCCTACTATGTGCCGGAGCCCCTAATGTGTACAGGTCTGAGTTGGAGCCCTCCAGGCCCTGATTTCGAGGGCCTACACCCTAGCGCTGCGACCCCCAACTTTTTGGCACCAGGAACCATGTTTCTAGAAGGCGGTGGGGGATGATTCAAGCCCATTGCATGTATTATGTATTTTATTTCTAATGCCCCCGCTGATCTTCCAGGAGGTACCCGTCGATGGCCCAATGGTTGGAGATCCTGCTTTAGTAGGAGAGGCCACCCTTAAACCAAGCACGAGATAATTTCAGATAGTGAAAAGGCATGTGAAGGAAATGAATAAGGTGAGGAGGTAGTTAGGGAAGAGGGCGCTGCTTTTAAATCCCAAATTAAGGAATTGACCATGAGGCCTGGATTGTAAACGTCATGTGACTAAGGGAAGGGTTGCAAGGGGAGTGAACAAGGAAGCCTCGCAATGGGTCACTTGGCTCGTGTTGCAGAAAGGGAAGGACTGGAGACCAGTGAGCAAGGCAGAGTGGGTTGAGAGGAGAGATAAGAGAGGTGGACAGGGAGAGAGCTGGGAGGATCTTAGAGGGAGTGATGAGGGGTCCGAAAGGGAAGGATTGATCTCCGAGATCCGGAGTGCTATTGAAGAAAGATCTCAGTTCCCTGCCCAGGAATTGAACCTGGGGAGCCTGGATGAAAGCCAGGAATCCTCAGGAAAGTAGATTTCACATACTGCAACTAGAGATTCCAAATGCTGCAAAAAAGATGGAAAAGCCTGTGTGCCCCAACTAAGATCCAGCACAGCCAAACAAATAAGTAAATACTAAAAAAACAAGGATGGCAGGGGGCCGTGGTGGTCCAGTGGATAAAACTCTGAGCTCCCAATGCAGGGGGCCTTGGTTGGATCCCTGGTCAGGGAACTAGATCCCACATACCGCAACTAAAGATCCCATATACAGCAACTAAAACCTCCACACAGTTAAATTTTTTAAAAATTAACAAAACAAAACAACAAGGAATCACATAAAGGCATCTAGGAAACAGACTATGTGTCCAGAAAGAAAGGGAAGTAGGTTTGGAGATCAGCCGCAGAGAGAGACTGCCAAGAGAGTTCTCTGGTTTCTGAATGCAGCAGGAGACCCCACTTCTCGTTCCCCTTCACCAAGATGCATTGTTTTTATGCCTGGTAATGTGTGTGGGAGATCCTCTGTAACAGCACCCAGGGGAAGTGCTCTGGAGTGGTCATTTAGGTTGTTTCCAGTCATTTGTCATTCCAAACAATGCTGCAACTAGAAGTTCTAGAAGTAGAACGACCCAGTTGAAGGATATTTACAATTTAAATATAGTTAACGCTATTATTTTCCAGACAGGTTTGATCAATTTATGCCCCACCCCTTGTCATGTACCTTCATAGTTAATCAGATTATTTTTTAGCCTTGCTAATCCAGTAGATGAAAAATAGCATTAATATGCATTTCCTTCTTAGGAATAAGCTCAAGTATCTTTGCCTATATGAATTTTGTCAAACTAACTGTTCATCGTGGCATGTGAAGGAAAGGGGTAGTTAGGGAAGAGGCTGCTTTTAAATCCCAAATTAAGGAATTGACCATGAGGCCTGGATTGTAAACGTCATGTGACTAAGGGAAGGGTTGCAAGGGGAGTGAACAAGGAAGCCTCGCAATGGGTCACTTGGCTCGTGTTGCAGAAAGGGAAGGACTGGAGACCAGTGAGCAAGGCAGAGTGGGTTGAGAGGAGAGATAAGAGAGGTGGACAGGGAGAGAGCTGGGAGGATCTTAGAGGGAGTGATGAGGGGTCCGAAAGGGAAGGATTGATCTCCGAGATCCGGAGTGCTATTGAAGAAAGATCTCAGTTCCCTGCCCAGGAATTGAACCTGGGGAGCCTGGATGAAAGCCAGGAATCCTCAGGAAAGTAGATTTCACATACTGCAACTAGAGATTCCAAATGCTGCAAAAAAGATGGAAAAGCCTGTGTGCCCCAACTAAGATCCAGCACAGCCAAACAAATAAGTAAATACTAAAAAAACAAGGATGGCAGGGGGCCGTGGTGGTCCAGTGGATAAAACTCTGAGCTCCCAATGCAGGGGGCCTTGGTTGGATCCCTGGTCAGGGAACTAGATCCCACATACCGCAACTAAAGATCCCATATACAGCAACTAAAACCTCCACACAGTTAAATTTTTTAAAAATTAACAAAACAAAACAACAAGGAATCACATAAAGGCATCTAGGAAACAGACTATGTGTCCAGAAAGAAAGGGAAGTAGGTTTGGAGATCAGCCGCAGAGAGAGACTGCCAAGAGAGTTCTCTGGTTTCTGAATGCAGCAGGAGACCCCACTTCTCGTTCCCCTTCACCAAGATGCATTGTTTTTATGCCTGGTAATGTGTGTGGGAGATCCTCTGTAACAGCACCCAGGGGAAGTGCTCTGGAGTGGTCATTTAGGTTGTTTCCAGTCATTTGTCATTCCAAACAATGCTGCAACTAGAAGTTCTAGAAGTAGAACGACCCAGTTGAAGGATATTTACAATTTAAATATAGTTAACGCTATTATTTTCCAGACAGGTTTGATCAATTTATGCCCCACCCCTTGTCATGTACCTTCATAGTTAATCAGATTATTTTTTTTTAGCCTTGCTAATCCAGTAGATGAAAAATAGCATTAATATGCATTTCCCTTCTTAGGAATAAGCTCAAGTATCTTTGCCTATATGAATTCTTTCTCTGCTACAAACTAACTGTTCATCCCTTGCTCATTTTTCTATTGGATTGGTTGTTGGCTTCTTTAAAATTGATTAGTAGGGGCGTTCCTTACATCAAAGCACTCAACCTTTGGTCTGTCATGCGTGGCACCGATACGTTTGGTCAGTCCTCATTTAGCTCTTTAACTTGTTTTTTGTTTGTTTGTTGTGGGGTGTTTTGTTTTGTGTGTGTGTGTCTGTGTCTGTGTGTGTGTTTTGGCCAGTGCTTTCTTTTGTGCCTCTGGCTTTTATGTTCTGTCTAGAAAGTCTTTTCCACTCTGAGACCATTTTTCAAACTTCTCCTATCTTTTTTCATGTACTATTTTTCAACTTGATTGTGATCTAATTGACAGGTAACATCTGTGTAAATTTTGGGCTTTCCAGGTGGCACTCGTGGTAAATGCGTCTGCCAATGCAGGAGACACAGGAGGTGCAGGTTCCATCCCTGGGTCAGGAAGATCCCCTGGAAGAGGGCAGAG
Organism: Tragulus kanchil; assembly: GCA_022376925.1. Classification (NCBI taxonomy): domain Eukaryota; kingdom Metazoa; phylum Chordata; class Mammalia; order Artiodactyla; family Tragulidae; genus Tragulus; species Tragulus kanchil. The sequence goes on along the minus strand of JAIOJX010000025.1, from coordinate 202,556,178 downwards.
CCACCCACTCCAGTATTCTTGCCTGAGAAATCCCACGTATAGAGAAGCCTGGCGGGTTACACTCCATGGGGTCACAAAGAGTCGGATACGAGGAGCGCGTGTGCATACACACACACACACACACATATCTGAATTTCTTTAAAAAATGGATTAATACTCTATATAATTCTTTGTAACTTTCTCTTTTCTTTAAATTTAAGAGTATTTTTATATATGAAAAAATAGAGGGGCTTCCCTGGTGGTCCAGTGATTAGAGACTCCACCTTGCAGTGCATGGGGCACTTGTTGGATCCCACTTGCCGCGGAGCAGCTGGACCAGCATGTGGACCAGTGTGTCCAATTGTGAGCCAGTGCTCTGGAGTGCATGCAGTGAGAGAGGCCACTTGCAATGGAAGGCCAACACATGCCAAAAAATAGAAAGATGGATGAAAATAAATATAAATAAAAAGATACATTATGAGGAAAAGAAAAAAACAGACTTTATTTTGGAGTTTCACTGCATGCCCATACCACGGTTATCTGACCAGCTTCAGTTTTTAGCCTTATAGGTTGTTTCCAACATATTCTAATCACCGCTCTAGTGAACCTTCTAGTAGCAAATCTAATTACTCCTCGTGACCAAGGTCTCTGGGTGGAATGACCATATCAATGTCATAACACCTTCTAAGACTCCTATTTAAAAAAAAAAAAAAAACATTTATTTATTTATTTGCCTGTGCTGGGTCTTTCTTGCATCATGCAGGATGTTCGACCTTTGTTGCTACAAGCAGACTCTAGTTCCCTGACCACAGATAGAACCGGGGACCCCTGCATTGGGAGTGCCGAGTCTTAGCCACTGTACCACCAGGGAAGTTCCACCTTCTAAGACTTCTAACATGTACACTCAAACAGCTCTACGGGATGGGACTGGGGTACTATACCTGAGCCCTTAGAGAGGAGCATTTTCTTTTTTAAATTTTTATTTATTTATTCATATACTTTTGGCTGTGCTGGGTCTTCGCTGCTGCATACAGGCTTTCTCTAGTTGTGGCCAGTGGGGGCTACTCTTTGTTGCAGTGCACAGGCTTCTCACGGCATTGGCGTCTCTTGTTTCAGAGCACAGGCTTGGGCACATGGGCTTTAGTAGTTGCAGTGTGTGGCCTCAGTAGTTGGGGCACATGGGCTTAGTTGCTCTGAAACATACAAGATCTTCCTGGGCTGAGAATCAAATTCACGTCCCTTGCATTGAAAGGCAGATTCTTAACCACTGGACCACCAGGAAAGTCCCAAGAAAGGCATTTTCTTTTCAAAGGAAAAACAAAAACTAGTTGGTCTCAACTCAAAAGGGTGCGAATCTCAGGTCTACTCAGTAATCCAGACATTACTTTGTTGAAATGAAAAAAAAAAAAAAAGGTGGTTACTGGACCACCTTTGTTCTTTGTACAGGGTACCTTGTGAAATATTTGTTTGGTCTCAATGATTTGCTTCATCTCTGTGAAATCAATACCACTGATTTGAATTACCATTCCCAGCTAGAATGTTCTTTGTGGGGACTTCCAACCATTGAGGGGGGTCATAGCAGAACAGTTTTTAGGACATGTAGAGGGAGAACGGTGGTACAGGATGGTGTGCTAGAACCCCGGGTTCTCCTTGATATCTTATTTTTAAAGATGACCTGGGAGCAGGAATGGCCATCCATAAGCCATCACCCTGTGGACCTTGAAACCTTGCTGTCTGCTGCCACACAGCCTGGACATTTCCCTTCTGGTCACCTTGGCAGCGTGAGACCTATTCTCTCCCTTTCACACATCAGCAAAGTAGCAGATACAAAGCAAAGACAGGGACACAGCTTCTTAAAAGAAGATCACCTTGCTTTACCAGCGAGTCTGCTCTCAGAAAACAAAATTTGAAGTCTGATGGGAAAACAAGATGGTGTTTCTGGGAGAGACACAGGCCTTCACAAGCACTAGCACCCTCTCCAAGTACCTGATCAGCTCCACGCAGTGACAGGTCCTGCCGGAACCCAGTCGGCCCTGGAGGAACTCAAAGCCTGGCCCAGGACTCAAGATCATGTTCTCCTCGGGCACATGCACCGGCTTGAACAAGACTTTGCTGTGGCCACCCCGAAGACCCAAAGACTGTCCTTGAGTGATCTGCCTACCTGTTTTCTTCCAACGTGTTTATTCCTTGCCTCAGTTTCAATTCCTGAGTCGGGATGATCCTCTGGAGAAGGGATAGGTTACCCACTCCAGTATTCTTGCCTGGAGAATCAAATTCACGTCCCTTGCATTGAAAGGCAGATTCTTAACCACTGGACCACCAGGAAAGTCCCAAGAAAGGCATTTTCTTTTCAAAGGAAAAACAAAAACTAGTTGGTCTCAACTCAAAAGGGTGCGAATCTCAGGTCTCCTCAGTAACCCACACCTTACTTTGTCAAAATAAAAAAAAAAAAAAAAGGTGGTTACTGGACCACCTTTGTTCTTTGTACAGGGTACCTTGTGAAATATTTGTTTGGTCTCAATGATTTGCTTCATCTCTGTGAAATCAATACCACTGATTTGAATTACCATTCCCAGCTAGAATGTTCTTTGTGGGGACTTCCAACCATTGAGGGGGGTCATAGCAGAACAGTTTTTAGGACATGTAGAGGGAGAACGGTGGTACAGGATGGTGTGCTAGAACCCCGGGTTCTCCTTGATATCTTATTTTTAAAGATGACCTGGGAGCAGGAATGGCCATCCATAAGCCATCACCCTGTGGACCTTGAAACCTTGCTGTCTGCTGCCACACAGCCTGGACATTTCCCCTTCTGGTCACCTTGGCAGCGTGAGACCTATTCTCTCCCTTTCACACATCAGCAAAGTAGCAGATACAAAGCAAAGACAGGGACACAGCTTCTTAAAAGAAGATCACCTTGCTTTACCAGCGAGTCTGCTCTCAGAAAACAAAATTTGAAGTCTGATGGGAAAACAAGATGGTGTTTCTGGGAGAGACACAGGCCTTCACAAGCACTAGCACCCTCTCCAAGTACCTGATCAGCTCCACGCAGTGACAGGTCCTGCCGGAACCCAGTCGGCCCTGGAGGAACTCAAAGCCTGGCCCAGGACTCAAGATCATGTTCTCCTCGGGCACATGCACCGGCTTGAACAAGACTTTGCTGTGGCCACCCCGAAGACCCAAAGACTGTCCTTGAGTGATCTGCCTACCTGTTTTCTTCCAACGTGTTTATTCCTTGCCTCAGTTTCAATTCCTGAGTCGGGATGATCCTCTGGAGAAGGGATAGGCTACCCACTCCAGTATTCTTGCCTGGAGAATTTCATGGCTCATCCCTTGGGTCACAAAAAGTCAGACATGACTGAGTGACTTTCACTTCACTTCACCAGGTCTACGGCAATATTCCCACCTTCTTGAAGCATATTTCTAATTGCAACATGGTTGGGGCTTCCCCTGGTGGTCCAGTGGATAAGAACACCACCTTGCAGTGCAAGGGGCGCCAGTTCGATCCTTGGCCTGGGAAGATCCCACGTGCTGCGGAGCGACTGGACCGATGTGTCCAATCACCAAACCAGAGCTCTGGAGCGCATGCACCTAGAGCTGGCGCTCTGCGACAACAGACGCCACTGCGATGGGAGGCCCGCAGGAGCCAAAGAACAAAGACAGATGAAAAATAGAGAAATGAAAGACCAATAGAAGTGGCCTGCCCGCTCCCCTCCCTCCCCAACCCGACCCCTGCCCAAAATAAATAAATAAATCTTAAAAAAAAAAAAAAACATGGTTGAAGTGGGAGGAAGGGCAGGAAGGAACCCGTTAAGGATGGAAAATAAATCACTGATCTACAATATCAAATGAACAGTTTGACTTCCTGTTATAAAACATGACTCTGCCTTAAGCTGCAACTCCCTAGCGTATGTGACTGTAACAACATGGTGACACTACAGAAACATTGAAGGCCTTACCTGAACGTCATCGGCAGAGAGAAGGACTCCCTGTGAGAGGACCTCCAGGCCAGGAGGCTGGCTGTCCACGCTGGAGTCTAGAAGAGAAGGTCTGAAAGGCACTTCCCGCCTCGTGCTCCATCCTCTGTGGCCTCCTTACCTCAGAGAGTCCTGCTTCTAAAAGAGAAAAAACAAACAAAACTATGAAACCCTGTCTGAAATCTGCCTGCGTGGATGATACTCATGGATGGAATTGAAACTCAGAATCACGCAGCTTTCCAAAGGTTGTCCTACCCTTAGAAGTGTTAACTTCCTGCGCCAGAACAGGGGCTGCCCAAAGCCTCTTCCCAGGCTCAGACCCACACAGAGAGGGAGGCTAGGGCCCTTTCTCTAACCAGGGGCCAAAATGTGGCTCCTGAGTCGGGATGATCCTCTGGAGAAGGGATAGGTTACCCACTCCAGTATTCTTGCCTGGAGAATTTCATGGCTCATCCCTTGGGTCACAAAAAGTCAGACATGACTGAGTGACTTTCACTTCACTTCACCAGGTCTACGGCAATATTCCCGCCTTCTTGAAGCATATTTCTAATTGCAACATGGTTGGGGCTTCCCCTGGTGGTCCAGTGGATAAGAACACCACCTTGCAGTGCAAGGGGCGCCAGTTCGATCCTTGGCCTGGGAAGATCCCACGTGCTGCGGAGCAACTGGACCGATGTGTCCAATCACCAAACCAGAGCTCTGGAGCGCATGCACCTAGAGCTGGCGCTCTGCGACAACAGACGCCACTGCGATGGGAGGCCCGCAGGAGCCAAAGAACAAAGACAGATGAAAAATAGAGAAATGAAAGACCAATAGAAGTGGCCTGCCCGCTCCCCTCCCTCCCCAACCCGACCCCTGCCCAAAATAAATAAATAAATCTTAAAAAAAAAAAAAAACATGGTTGAAGTGGGAGGAAGGGCAGGAAGGAACCCGTTAAGGATGGAAAATAAATCACTGATCTACAATATCAAATGAACAGTTTGACTTCCTGTTATAAAACATGACTCTGCCTTAAGCTGCAACTCCCTAGCGTATGTGACTGTAACAACATGGTGACACTACAGAAACATTGAAGGCCTTACCTGAACGTCATCGGCAGAGAGAAGGACTCCCTGTGAGAGGACCTCCAGGCCAGGAGGCTGGCTGTCCACGCTGGAGTCTAGAAGAGAAGGTCTGAAAGGCACTTCCCGCCTCGTGCTCCATCCTCTGTGGCCTCCTTACCTCAGAGAGTCCTGCTTCTAAAAGAGAAAAAACAAACAAAACTATGAAACCCTGTCTGAAATCTGCCTGCGTGGATGATACTCATGGATGGAATTGAAACTCAGAATCACGCAGCTTTCCAAAGGTTGTCCTACCCTTAGAAGTGTTAACTTCCTGCGCCAGAACAGGGGCTGCCCAAAGCCTCTTCCCCAGGCTCAGACCCACACAGAGAGGGAGGCTAGCTGCTTCCAGGGGGCCAACCTGGTATGTCCTCCTGCCCACACACCGTCAGAGACCACATGACTTTTATCCTCGCCAGGGGCAAGAACTGTGGCTGGTGATGTAGGGACACGTGGGTCTGTTATTTCCATAAACACCCAGAGCTGGCAGCGAGGATCCAGAAAGCCTGCTAGGAGAGGACAGAGACAGACCTGTGTCGTATCACACCAAGGCCCGTCAGTTCTCTTTCCACACTGAGTCCTGGCCCAGGGAAGCTGAAGCCAGCGAACAGACGAGGCCCTTTAAGACTTCCTGTGGGCTTCCCTGGTAGCTCAGTGGTGAAGAATCCACCTGTCAATGCAGGAGACACAAATCCAATCCCTTGTCAGGGAAGATTCTACCTGCCTTAGGCCCATGAAGCCTGTGCACCACAACTACTGAGCTTGGGCTCTAGAACCTGGAAACCACAACTGCTGAAACTGCACGCCGCAGTTCCTGAAGCCTGTGCACCCAGAGTCCGTGCTCTGCAACGGAAGAAGCCACCACAGTGGGAAGCCTGTGCACCCAGCTAGAGAGGAGCCTGTGCGCAAGGAAGAGCCAGCACAGCCCAAAATAAATAAATAATTAAAAAGAGAGACTTCCTGTGATCGGATGAGCGTGTTCAGGCTCTTGACCAGCTAGAAGGGCAACTGGTTTTTGTCCCAGTGAAGAAGAAATCCAACATCATAAGAGCACTTGTTGGTTTTTTCTTAAAGCACCGTGTCGAGTTGAAAACCTAATTGAGAGACAAGAGGCCAAAAACCGCTCCGCTATGATTGGCACCCTGTTCTGCTTTGCGGCTGGTGGCTTCCGTATGATCTTCAGAATCCGACCAGCCCTGGACCCTGGGTTCTCTCCTTGCTGGCGGATGGGGCCTAGTACCTGAGACATGTGTCTCGAGTCACTTCTCCATCCTAGTTTCCTTCTCTGTAAAATGAAGATAACAGCACGGCCCTTCCTGGGAGCAGTGGGGACTCAGTGAGGTGAAGAGGGGCTCATCATGTGTGGAGTCAAAGCCTGGCGGACGACAGGATTACCTCCGGCCCTGCCGTGGACACCTGACCCCACAGTGGTGCAAGGTGGCAAGCACCTTGGTCTTTTCAGGATGGAAGAGCAGGCTGTTTAGTCTGAAGGAGCCACAGAAGGAATGGAGACAGCTCTAAGAAAACTCACCACCAGGGTGTATTCTATGCTGGGCATCTTGTGTTGGCCCCTTCAGAAGTACTCCCCCGCCCACTTCTGTGTACACCTCCCACCCTCTCTTCCTTCCCCACAATGTCTGTATGTTCACTGTCCATGTCTGTCTTTCCGTTGCTTCACTTCATGTGCCATCATCACCATCCTACTAGATTCCATATATATGTGTTAGTATATTGTACTTTTCCTTCTCTTTCTGACTGACTTCACTTTTTAATGATAGGTTCTAGAGCAGCCACCTCATTAGGGCTGATTCTTCTGCATTTCTTTTGACAGCTGAGTAGTATTCCATTGTATATATGTCTCAGAGCTTTTGTATCCATTCGTTCGTCGTCGATGGGCATCTAGGTTGCTTCCATGTTCTGGCTATTGTATAGAGAGCTGCAATGAACATTGGGGTACAGGTGCTTCTTTCAGATTTAATTTCATCAGGATATAATCCTAAGAGTGGGATTGCTGGGTCATATGGTGCTTCTATTTTTAGCTTTTTAAGAAATCTCCATACTGTCTTCCATAGAGGCTGTATCAATTTACATTCCCACCAGCAATGCAGGAGTGCTGATTTTTCCCCCATAAAAATCCAACATCATAAGAGCACTTGTTGGTTTTTTCTTAAAGCACCGTGTCGAGTTGAAAACCTAATTGAGAGACAAGAGGCCGAAAACCGCTCCGCTATGATTGGCACCCTGTTCTGCTTTGCGGCTGGTGGCTTCCGTATGATCTTCAGAATCCGACCAGCCCTGGACCCTGGGTTCTCTCCTTGCTGGCGGATGGGGCCTAGTACCTGAGACATGTGTCTCGAGTCACTTCTCCATCCTAGTTTCCTTCTCTGTAAAATGAAGATAACAGCACGGCCCTTCCTGGGAGCAGTGGGGACTCAGTGAGGTGAAGAGGGGCTCATCATGTGTGGAGTCAAAGCCTGGCGGACGACAGGATTACCTCCGGCCCTGCCGTGGACACCTGACCCCACAGTGGTGCAAGGTGGCAAGCACCTTGGTCTTTTCAGGATGGAAGAGCAGGCTGTTTAGTCTGAAGGAGCCACAGAAGGAATGGAGACAGCTCTAAGAAAACTCACCACCAGGGTGTATTCTATGCTGGGCATCTTGTGTTGGCCCCTTCAGAAGTACTCCCCCGCCCACTTCTGTGTACACCTCCCACCCTCTCTTCCTTCCCCACAATGTCTGTATGTTCACTGTCCATGTCTGTCTTTCCGTTGCTTCACTGCGTGTGCCATCATCACCATCCTACTAGATTCCATATATATGTGTTAGTATATTGTACTTTTCCTTCTCTTTCTGACTGACTTCACTTTTTAATGATAGGTTCTAGAGCAGCCACCTCATTAGGGCTGATTCTTCTGCATTTCTTTTGACAGCTGAGTAGTATTCCATTGTATATATGTCTCAGAGCTTTTGTATCCATTCGTTCGTCGTCGATGGGCATCTAGGTTGCTTCCATGTTCTGGCTATTGTATAGAGAGCTGCAATGAACATTGGGGTACAGGTGCTTCTTTCAGATTTAATTTCATCAGGATATAATCCTAAGAGTGGGATTGCTGGGTCATATGGTGCTTCTATTTTTAGCTTTTTAAGAAATCTCCATACTGTCTTCCATAGAGGCTGTATCAATTTACATTCCCACCAGCAATGCAGGAGTGTTCCCTTTTCTCCACACCCTCTCCAGCATTTATTGTCTCTTGATTTGTGGATGATGGCCATTCTGGCAGGTGTGAGGTGATATCTCATTGTAGTTTTGATTTGCATTTCTCTAATTATAAGCAAAGTTGAGCATCGTTTCATGTGTTTTTGGGCCATCTGTATGTCCTCTTGGGAGAGGCCATTGTGTTTTTATTACAAACCATTGGCAAAACCTCAAGCATGCTAACAAGCCTCCCATAAAGCCTTGTAAAGAGTAGAGAGCTGTCCAGCTTGTCCTGCGGTTCAGGTTCCTGAGATTGTGCTGATCCTGTGGACTAGAAACTTCAAGTCTCTGGTATGTTCCTCCAGTGAGGTACAAATATGGATTCTTGTTATTGCCAGGGTCCAGGGCCTGGACTAAGAAACTGACAGAGAAAAAGAGAGATGTGGAGGGGTATAGCTTCATACCTAGCAATCGGAATACATTTCCTGGCTTTGGGTCCTGGCTTTCTTTATGTCAATGGTACCTCTCCAGTTCACCTTCTTTCCCCATAGCTGTGCAACAGGGCGCTCTTATATGTGGTGTGACTCTGAACAAGCCAGTTCACCTCTCAGAGCCTCAATTTCATCTATCTATCTATCGATACATACAATACAGTACCTGTGTCACAGGACTATTGTAAAGGGAATGCTAGGTAAAGGCCACATAGCACCTGGTACATTAAAAATGTTCTGTGTGCCTCATTAGTTGTTATTTTCCAAGTAGAAGCACAGTGGCCAACATTCTTCGCAAGCTACATCAGAGATGCTGTCTTTCTACATATTGTTGGGACCAGCAGCAATGCTCCTGGGTTGCTGGGAGGTTGGCTGGGCTGAGCTAGAAGCTCCATGGTGGTCTCACTCAGTATTTGGCAGTGGGTGCTGATGGTCAGCTGCCAGACCTCTTAGCTTGCCCTACACCAGGACTCATCAAAGAGAGACCAGAAAGTCTGTCTTCTCCTCTGCTAAATGGTAGGGCAGGAAGATGTGAGAGGTCCTAAAAAGCAGCAGAACCCAGAGCACTAGGGAGATTCTGTGTCACAGGGTGGTTGCAATGATTAATGACCTATTACGTGTAAAATGCCTAGACCAGTACTTGCACATGGTAGGTACACAATATGTACATGTAAACTCTTGTACCAATGTCAGTTTTTAACTTAAAATAAAATCCAGCCTCTGCCTATGTACTCACTTCAGCAGCACATATACTAAAATTGGAACCTCGGGGAAAAAAATCCAACTTCTGTGTCGATTGACCCCAAGACCCTGCTTGATCTCTGTCCACCTTCCCCATCTCATCCGCACCATGACTCCTCACTGACTTACCTCTCGAAAACTACCCCGGCCTTTTTCTTTCTTAAATATGCCAGGTTTGTCCCTGCTCCAGGGCCTCTGTGCTCGCCCTTCCCCCGGGCGTGGGCTCTATCAGGAGCTCTGCAGATGGCCGGCTCCATCCTGCGGTTTACTTCTTGGTTCAAATGTCCCCCCTGTGTGGGTGACCACACAACCTAGTTAGCCAACCCTACTGATTCAGTTCTCTCTCCCACTTCCCTGGTATTTCTACTCTCTGTAACCATCTCGTTCACCTGCTTTAGCATGTGATGATATCTCTTAAAAGCAGGGACCTTGAATATCTTTTACCCCCGGCACCCAGACTCCTAAACCAATGCCCAAGGCGTAAGGGCTCTGCTTCCCTTCAAATATATGGGCACTCCTCTCCGTGAGGAAAAAAATTCTTCTATGTCAACTTGAGATGACCATGAATTTCTGCAGTAGAAATATTTCTCACATTAAATAAGTGGATCCAAAAATGAAGTGCTGGACTTCCCTGGTGGTCCAATAGGTAGGGACACCGCCTTGCAGTGCAGGGGGCGCCGGTTCAATCCCTGGCCTGGGAAGATCCTGCGTGCTGTGGAGTGGCTGGACCGGTGTGTCCAACTACTGAGCTGGAGCTCTGGAGCACATGCACCCACAGACAGTGCCCTGGGACAACAGAGGCCACCGCAATGGGAGGCCCACACGGGCCAGGGAACAAAGATGGATGAAAATAGAGAAATGAAAGACCAATAGAAGTGGCCCGCTGTCAAAAAAAAAAAAAAAAAAAAAATGAAGTGCTTACCGAATCCACCAGTGGAGGAAGTGCCATGTTTAGCAAAGGGCTGACAGGAGCCAGTCGGTCCACTTGGCAGCCTCCCCACAGATGCCTGGCAAAATACTGTACTCATGGTCAAATTATTTCTGCACATTACTGTCTAGAGCTATGTGTGATGTCCTCACCATCGTGTGTACACATACTTTTGGGAGAAAAATACTACTTATTGCAGGGTTTAAAGTTTTCTAATTTCAGAAGACTCACAAGCTCAGTGTAGAGATTTTAGAAAACAGAAACAGAAAGCAAAAGGAAACACTAGTCTTCCAAACAGTGAGACATTCCAATGTGTGTTTTCCAGCTTTTTTTTTTTTTTCCTCCTTTAAAACCAAGTTCGTGTCACATAAACTGCTTTGGAATTGTGTTTTTCCCTAGCACTTTTTCCAGAGGAGCTAGTAGCAGGACTTGGTGATTGATTGGCTGTGAAGGATGAAAGAGAGGGAGGAGTCGCTGAGGTTTCTCTGTCTGTGACTTGTTGGATGGTGGTGCAAATAAGGAATAGGAGCAAAAGCAAATCTAGAGAGAAAAGTGATGTGTTCTGTTTTGGACTTGATGCATTTGAGATGCCTCTGGGACAGCTAGTGTGAATATCTAGTGAGTGGCTAGATGGTCAGCATGGCCATCAAGAAAGATGATGGGCCAGAAAGGGAAACCTGAGTGTCATTGGAACAAAGACAATTGTCAGAGAAATGGAAATGCATGAATTCAGTGAGCAGAAAGTGAGTAAAGGGGTAGCTAGAAATCAGGGAGAACCATCAGTAACTTGGTTGTTGTTTAGTCAGTCATTAAGTTGTATCTAACTCTTTCATGACCCCATGCACTGTCTCCCGCATCGCAGGTGGATTCTTTTACCTCTGAGCCGCCTGGGAAAGCCCCCAGTTACTTTACTTTCCTGAGAGCTGACCAGAGAGAGCCTCTGAGGGGAACCTTGCTTTTTGCTGCCATCTGGTGGCTATAACTGGAGGCGTTCCCACAAGAAGAAAATTCTCTCCAAAGATTATGCTGCATGTTCTGTGTTCAAGGCTCCACACCACGAAATCTGTAAATAATCCCTTATATTTTGAGGTTCCTTTATCAATGATGGAGTGTTTTCACAAACAGTATTGCAACTTGTCCTCATAGCAGTCCTGCGAGGGAGGCCCTGAGCCGGTAAAACTATTCCCATCTTACAGAAGAGGAAACTGAGTCCCAGCGTGCACAGGCCCTTGCGGCTGGGCAAGAGAAGATTTCCAGTGAGGCTGGAACCCATGTTATTTGACTCCTAATTCACTGACTACAACCAAACCAATATTACTTCTTTTTTTTAGTATTTCCTTTTATTTATTTATTTGGCTATGTCAGGTCTTCGTTGCAGTTCTTGGGATCTTTGTTGCAGCCTGCAGGATCTTCAGTTGCCACATGAAAACTCTTAGTTGAGGCACAGGGAATCTAGCACCCTGACCAGGGATCAAACTGGGCCCCCTGCTTCGGGAGTGTGGACCACCAGGAATGGCGCTGAGGAGGCTCTGAAAAAAACTTTAAATGCACCCTGACCAGGGATCGAAACTCATGTCGATGAGGTTTCTCTGTCTGTGACTTGTTGGATGGTGGTGCAAATAAGGAATGGCAAAAGCAAATCTAGAGAGAAAAGTGTGTTCTGTTTTGGACTTGATGCATTTGAGATGCCTCTGGGACAGCTAGTGTGAATATCTAGTGAGTGGCTAGATGGTCAGCATGGCCATCAAGAAAGATGATGGGCCAGAAAGGGAAACCTGAGTGTCATTGGAACAAAGACAATTGTCAGAGAAATGGAAATGCATGAATTCAGTGAGCAGAAAGTGAGTAAAGGGGTAGCTAGAAATCAGGGAGAACCATCAGTAACTTGGTTGTTGTTTAGTCAGTCATTAAGTTGTATCTAACTCTTTCATGACCCCATGCACTGTCTCCCGCATCGCAGGTGGATTCTTTTACCTCTGAGCCGCCTGGGAAAGCCCCCAGTTACTTTACTTTCCTGAGAGCTGACCAGAGAGAGCCTCTGAGGGGAACCTTGCTTTTTGCTGCCATCTGGTGGCTATAACTGGAGGCGTTCCCACAAGAAGAAAATTCTCTCCAAAGATTATGCTGCATGTTCTGTGTTCAAGGCTCCACACCACGAAATCTGTAAATAATCCCTTATATTTTGAGGTTCCTTTATCAATGATGGAGTGTTTTCACAAACAGTATTGCAACTTGTCCTCATAGCAGTCCTGCGAGGGAGGCCCTGAGCCGGTAAAACTATTCCCATCTTACAGAAGAGGAAACTGAGTCCCAGCGTGCACAGGCCCTTGCGGCTGGGCAAGAGAAGATTTCCAGTGAGGCTGGAACCCATGTTATTTGACTCCTAATTCACTGACTACAACCAAACCAATATTACTTCTTTTTTTTAGTATTTCCTTTTATTTATTTATTTGGCTATGTCAGGTCTTCGTTGCAGTTCTTGGGATCTTTGTTGCAGCCTGCAGGATCTTCAGTTGCCACATGAAAACTCTTAGTTGAGGCACAGGGAATCTAGCACCCTGACCAGGGATCAAACTGGGCCCCCTGCTTCGGGAGTGTGGACCACCAGGAATGGCGCTGAGGAGGCTCTGTTATCATCTCTACAAATGAGGAAACTAATGTTAGTGAAGAAATCTGCCCCAAGCTGCACCAGTCGTAATTAGCAGATCAGGCACTGAATTCAGACAGGCCAGTGCTGGAGTGCCTACACTTCGCTGCTTCACTTTACTACTTCCGAAAAGAAGAAGCAGGTGGTACCACTCCCTGGGGTCAATCAGTAGGAGGCAGTCAGTGACGTGGAGTAAGATGCAAAATAAGGAAGCTGAACATTAAGGGTGAGTTTTTCCCATTGTGTAATTTGCTGAGACCAGACCCTGTAGTGTGTGGGCTGAGGGATTTCTTACATTCCATCTTGTCATGCATTAAGTATCCTTAGTGATAGTATACAAGTATTATTTTCTAAGGATCAGAATAGAAGTAAAACAAACATGAGTAATCTCACATTGAGTGGTATAGAGAGCTACGCCTCTTTTTGCTAACGTGCTTTAAATACTGCCCTTAAAACAAAGAGTCCAGCAGAACTTGGAAGAGTGAGTTTTCCAAGCAGTTTAGCTGGACACTTTGAAAATGTTTACCTGCCGTGTTCCACGCCCTCCTCCCAAATGGAGAAAACAGGACTTCAAGTGCACCTCACTATGCCAAGACCAGCCGTTGGGGGTGCTGTCAAAGTTTTTCTTGGCAAGGCTTCTTGTTGAGACTTCTTTATATACAGAAATAAAGGCCAGGGACCTCCCTGGTAGTCCAGGGGTTAAGACTTTGCCTTCCAGTGCAGGGGATGAGGACTCAATCCCTGGTCAAGGAACTAAGATCCCACATGCCTCATGGCCAAAAACCAAAGCCTAAAACAGAAGCAATGTTGTAACAAATTCAATAAAAACCTTTTTTTAAAAAAAAAAAAAAAGAAATATAGGCCGTAACTGTATGTATAGTTCAGAGATGCTCAGCCTCACCATTACTGAGATTTTGAGCCAGGTAATTCTTTGTTGTGGGGAGCTGCTATCTATGCCTTGAAGTGTGTCTAGCAGCATCCTGTCCTTCTACCCACTAGAAGCCAGCAATGTCACCCTAGTTTGTGACAATCAAAAATGTCCCCGAACATTGCCATCATCCCCTGGGAAGTTACAGTCACCCTCAATCAAGAGCCACCAGCATTGAGCTTCCCTGGTGGTCCAGTGGCTAAAGAGTCTCCCTTGCAGTGCAAGGGGCACCGGTTCGATCCCTGGCTCAGGAGGATCCCACGTGCCCTGAAGCAGCTGAACCGGTGTGTGCAATCAGTAGCCAGCATTCTGGAGCGCATGCACCCAGAGCCGGTGCTCCACAGAGAGAAAGGCCACTGCAATGCAAGGCCCACACAGATGGAAGAATAAAGATGGGTGAAAATAAATGGATAAAAAATCATAAACAGAGGCCAAAATTAAAAAAAAAAAAATAGAGCCACCAGCATAGGCCAATGACAGCTTACAATTCAAGAATGCCCACCACCATCTGTGTGGGGGAGTATACATTGGCACAAACCTTTTGAAGAGTGATTTCAAAAGTAGATTTTGGAAAGCAGTCATTAAAATATTCAGAATATTTTCATCTGGAAGGAAAGGGAAATGATTTACTATTTGTAGCCCCAGAAATATTAAAGATAAATTAGGAATAAAGGTTTGACAATCTATAAGACTTTATTTCCCTTGAATGATAGGCACAGATCTGGCGGCTGCCAGCGTCTCCAAATTCCTGAAGCAACTGTGTGCATGAGAAGCCCTTGGGTAATTGATGTGAGGTGTGCGCGGCAGGCTTACCTGGCTTAGTCTACACATTATTTCCTCGACTACAGTGATTGGTCCAAGGGTGAGCCAGGGTGCCTCCCTAGGGTTCTTCTAACTAATCAGAGCGGGCAGGATGGGGAACAAGGGTATTACCCCTCTTTGGTCACAAAGACGTAAAGACGCTAGCCCAGTGTCAGATAGCCATGCCCCCATCTAATGAAGAAGCTGTTCCGAGAAAACGAAGTGTAGAGAGCAGCATGAGTGAGAGACAGAGTCCTTGCGATGTTCCATTCTCGAGTTTTGGCCATCGCTGTGGTCAGCTCCAGCCAGCACATTCTCTTGGTTTCATGATGTGAGCCAATTTGCTCAAGCTAATTCATATTGGATTTTTGTCTCTTGGGGTAACTGCTGGAATTTTTGTAACCACTGGAGTCGTGTATATATGGTTTTTTAAAGTATATTTATTATTTTTTAAAGATTTATTATTTATTTATTTATTTTGGGCGGGGGTCGGGTTGGGGAGGGAGGGGAGCGGGCGGGCCACTTCTGTTGGTCTTTCATTTCTCTGTTTTCATCCGTCTTAGTTCTTTGGCTCCTGTGGGCCTCCCATCGCGGTGGCGTCTGTCGTTGCAGAGCACCGGCTCTGGGCGCATGCGCGCCAGAGCTCCGGCTCGGTAATTGGACACATCGGTCCAGCCTCTCCGCGGCACGTGGGATCTTCCCAGGCCAGGGATCGAACCGGCGCCCCTTGCACTGCAAGGCGGTGTCCTTACCCACTGGACCACCAGGGGAAGCCCTAAAGTATATTTATTTTTATGTATTTATTTATTTGACTGTTCCTGGTCTTAGTTGTAGCACAGAGGATCTTTGATCTTCCTTGCAGCATGTAGGATCTTTAGTTGTGGCATTCGAACTCGTAGTTGCAGTGTGCAAACTCTTAGTTGTGGCATGTGGAATCTAGTTTCCTGACGAGGGGTGGGACCCTGGGGTCCCTGCATTGGGAGCACAGAGTCCTGGCCACTGGACCACCAGGGAAGTTCCCAACTTGTTTTTTTTTTTTCCCCTCTTTAAGAATTTTTTATGACATTTTTTTTCTTTAAATTTGGGCCTCTTTTTATTGATTTTTTAATTTCTTTATTTTTCATCCATCTTTATTCTTCGCCCTGTGTGGGCCTCCCATTGCAGTGGCCTCCCTCATTGCAGAGCACTGGCTCTAGGTGCATGCTCTCGGAATTGGACACACTGATCCTGCTGCTCCACAGCATATGGGATCTTCCTGGGCCACGGGTCGAACTGGTGCCCCTTGCACTGAAAGGCAGACCTTTGCCCAACTGGACCACCAGGGAAGCCCCCAACTAGTTTTTTTTTTTTTTTAATTAAATTTTTCATTTTGCATTAGAGCATAGCCAATTAACTGTGTTGTGGCAGTTTCAGGTGGACAGCACAGGGATTCGGCTATACATATACATGTATTCACTCCTACTCACTGAGTTATGACTAAGACACCTAAGCAAAGACGTAAAGAGGATTCACACAATGGCCAGGAACACTGGTAAAATTTTCACTCATAAGTGCCCTGTGCAGACCAGATGGGAACACATTCACCTATCTTGTTAATTCCAACGTGGCTCTAGAAAACACTCAGCAATACGGATGCCTCTTGCCACATACAGATAATCACCGTAGTGGCTTCCGTTGATTCAAAGGATTTATGCTTCCCAAAGCTTTCACATTCATTATCTCATTTGCCTTCTACCATAAGTCAACCAGACAAGGAAGGAGACTTTAGCGTCCTTGTTTTCCAGGTGAGAGAGTGGAGACACCATGTGGCTAAGTGACTTTTTTATGTAAAGCAGGGGTTTGGAAGAAGATCAGCAGTTCTCAAAAATTCAATCAGTCACGAACTGTGTCATGATGGATTTGATGGTGATGGTTAAAATACCAGAGCTGGGGAATGATTCATCCTTTTAAAAATAACACATTATCCCTGTAACAACCTAACTCTCACCAGCATTCAACATGCTTCCCTGGGTGGGAGAAAAAGAATAGAGCTGCAGCTGGCATGTTGGGAATTCCCATGGGAGTGTTATGCCTGTGAATATCCAACCACGTGCATTCCAACAGCTAAAGAAAGAAAAGGTTGAGAGTTACTGGGTAAACCAGGCCTGAAGTTTCCTTCCAGCTCTAAATCTGGATGATTCACCCTAAACCAACTATAAGTTGATGGCATTCAAGATCAAAACAAACCACGTTTCCCTGTCCATGGAACTCATTAAGAATCACTCTACTTTAAAGAGTTTTTAGGTCGATCATAAAAATGTATCATCTATACCAGGACAGTTTTGCTTTTCTTTTTAATATTTATCTATTTATTTGGCTGCACACATACGCCTTAGTTGCAGCACACAAAATATTCGATCTACATTGCGCCATGCAGGATCTTTAGTTAATTAGTTGTGGCATTCGAACTCTTGGTTTTGGCATGTGAGATCTAGTTACCTGACCAGGGATTGAACCCAGGCCTCCTACATTGGAAGCATGCAGTCTTAACCACTGTACCACCAGGGAAGTCCCCAAATCTGGTGTTAAGGGAAAAGGGGGCATCAGTGGAATGGAACGTCAGGACAATATATTAAACAGGAATTGTGTTGAATAAATCAGGACTGGAATCTCCCTATGTATATATAATGCAAGACAAGTGCATTTGTATAACTGGAAACTGCCAGACGTGCCCCTAGGAACATTGTTCTTAAGGAGAATTGAATGTGTCTTGATTTCCGTTCCCCACAAAGTAGATTCTGAGACAAGGATTTCATCGCAAGTAGTTGATTGGGAAGGTGAAGGCAGGGGAAGAAAGGAGAAGCAGAGTGGGGAAGTGAGGCAGGGGAAGAAAGGTAGCCAATAAGACTGTGTCCTCATAAAAAAGTATATGGAAAGGAAAAAAAAAAAAAAAGTGTCTTCAAGCCATTGACTACTGAGGCCAGCTGCTCCGGGATCCCAGAACTGATCACAGAGCTGTGTCACCCACATTCCACCTCAAGGAAGGACTGTCTACCTGCAGGGAGTAGGGTCAGCAGATGGCCCCCAGCTTCTTCAGGCCCTGCCTTCGGGGCAGAGAGCTGCCTCACTTAAGGTCACGTCCTTCCCAGGGCAGCCCACACTGCTGAGCAACCAAGGCAAGGCTATGAAGGCTGCCCATTTCCTCCAGACACTGGACACTCTGCATCCACCCTAGTGGTCAGTCCTCGCTCCATAGCTTCCTCCTGGGTTGGCCAAGGCTTTGTCAACCTGGTATTGCAGCCAAACTTTGCCTTTCCTTTCAGAGGGGCTGATCCCTTAAAAACAAACGAACAAACAAAAAAACACCCCTGTAGGGAAACTCAGTGTATTGATAATTTTTCTAACTTTAAATTTTTATTTATTTGTTTAATTATTTGGCTGTACCGTGTCTTAGTTGTGGCACACAGGATCTTCGACCTTTGTTTGGGCATCCCAGTTCTTTTAGTTGCAGCCTGTGGGACCTTCAGTTGCAGCAGGCAAACTCCTAGTTGCAGCACATGGGATCTAGTTCCGTGACCAGGAATCAGACTCGAGGCCCCTGCCTTGGGAGCTCAGAGTCTTACCCACTGGACCACCAAGGAAATCCCTAATCATGTTTTTTATTTTCTGTACCTTATGATGTTTTAATATCTCGGGGGATCTGCCAGACTTGAGGAGGCACTTACAGGGCCAGGTAATCCCTAGAGGAGGTGGATTGCTGGCCTGGATCATGTATAGTCATGCTCAGACGACCTAACCCAGTGCCATGTCCCCACCCACCTGCTTATCTAACTCACACACCAAGCCAGTACTCGCTGTGCCCTAATCACCCCAGAATCAGGAACCAGCAAAGGAGTTCATCCTAAACTGTGGACGCTGTCTCTCCTGTCCTGCATAAGCTCCAGTAAAGGCTGTGGCTTAGGCTTTCCCCCTATTCCTGCTGCTGCCTCCTGATTAAGACTTGACACCTCCCTGTGGCCCCAAGTGATATGGTGTGTCCCCTTCTCTCAGGAATGTAAGTAATAAACAATTCTTCGGTGGCACTGGCTTCTCCCTGTCATCACTCAGAGAATGCCTATGATGCCTTGGTTTATAATGTCCAGATCAGAAAACATCCAAGATGTCCTTCAGAAGGTGAAGAAACAAGTGGAAACAGCCACTCTGAGAAGGCTAGACTCTGTGATTCCAGTCACATGACATTCTGGAAAAGACAAAGCTGTAGTCAAAAAGTCTGGACTTCTCTGGTGGTCCAGTGGCTAAAACCCCGTGCTCCCAATGCAGGGGGCCCAGGTTCAATCCCTGGTCAGAGAACTAGGGAACTAGATCCCACATGCCACAACTAAGACCTGGAGCAACCAAATAAAATAAATACGTTTTTAATAATGAAAAGGAGTCTAGGAAAAATAGACAGGAGGAGATCAGTAGTTGCTAGCACTTTGGAGGAGGGAGGGAGGGATGAAAAGGTGGAGCACAAAGGGTCTTCAAGGCAAGGAAGCTACTCTGTGTGATGCTGCAAAAGACGTGTGACAGTATATATTAGTCAAAGTCCATACCACTGTACAGCGCAAAGAAGGACCCTAATGTTAACTAGGGCCTTTAGTTAATAACCATGTATCGATGTCCATATAAATTAAAATAACAATGTATCAACATTGGTTCAATAGTTATAACATATATCACACTAATGTATGATGTCATTAAAGGGAGGGAATTGTGAGCAGAAGAGAAGAGGTATATGGCAATTCTTTGTATTATCGGCTCAATTGTCTATAAGCCTAAAACTGTCCTAAAAATGAAACAAATGTAAAGAGGATAGATGAGGGGAGGGAATGGATGTTTGTTCCAGGACAGGTGTATCAGCTCAGAAAGGACCGGGGGAGATTTTAATTAAAACAAAAATAACAGAAGTAACCCACAAAGTACCACTTCACACCCATTTGGGTGGCTCCCCTTTATTATTTTTTAAATATCTATTTATTTATTTGGTCGTGCAGGGTCTTAGTTGTTCGATCTTTAGTTGTAGCATGAGAACTCTTAGTTTCGGCATATAGGAGCTATTTCCCTGAGCAGAGCTTGAACCCAGGCCCCCTTCATTGGGAGTGTGGAGTCTTAGCCACAGGACCACCAGGGAAGTCCCAGGATGGCTATAATTTAAACACACACAGAATAGCAAGTGCTATAATTTAAACACACACAGAATAAACAAGTATGAGTGAGAATGTAGAGAAACTGGAATTTTTGTGCATTGCTGGTGGGAACATAAAATGGGTCCAACCATCTTTGGAAAACAGGTGATTCTCATATGACCTAACAATTCCAATCCTAGATAAACACTCAAGGAAAGAGGACTTGAACAGATACTTGTATGTGGGTGTTCACTGCCACATTGTTCACAATAGCCAGAAAGTAGAAAGGGTAGAGTGTCTGTCCATGGATGAATGGATAGACAATGTGTGGCATACCCATACACCAGTGGAATATTCTTCTGCCATAAAAATGGAGTATTGCTACCTAATCCAGCACAGGTGAAACTTCTAATCACCCTGGTAAGGGAGATAGGAAAGGTCACACATCATGTGGTGATAGGAAATACCCCACTAGGAAATAACTAGACTAGGCAGGTAATTCCCACTCATAGGAAATACCTAGACTAGGTGACCCCACCTAGACGAGCGGTTACTAGGAGACAGGAAGAGCAAGGATAGGAAATGGCTGCTATGGGTATGGGGTCTCTGGGCGGCAGTGAAACAGTTCCGGAATTAGATAGCGGTGATGGTTGTGTAACAGTGAATACACGAAAGACCACTGGATCGTTCACTTTAAAAGGGTTGACTTTATATTATGCAAATCATATCTTAATTTAGGTACACATAAATAGCAGAAGTGCCAAACTATGTCTCTCTCCTCCTCTGCTAAGATTTACATGAACATGGAGCTTCCTAGAAGTAACCTACTTATGGGTAATACTGATCTCTTAAATGGAAAAAGTTTGTCTTTCAAAGGCCACCCTTTTTTTTAATTGAAGGATAATTGCTTTACAGAATTTTGTTGTTCTCTGCCAGACATCAACATGAACCAGCCATAGGTATGCATATGTCCCTTCCCTCTTGAACATCCCATCTCCCCCACAACCAACCGTCCAAGTTGTTGCAGAACCCCTCTTTGAGTTCCCTTGATCTTACAGCAAGGTCCCAGAGACTATCTATTTTACATATGATAATGTAAATTTCCATGTTACTCTCTTCATACCTCTCACCTCTCCTCCCTCCCCACTCCATGTCAACGCATCTGTCCTCTCTGGCTCTCTTTCCACTGCTGCCCTGCAGATAAATTCCCCTCAGTTGGGAACATAAAATGGGTCCAACCATCTTTGGAAAACAGGTGATTCTCATATGACCTAACAATTCCAATCCTAGATAAACACTCAAGGAAAGAGGACTTGAACAGATACTTGTATGTGGGTGTTCACTGCCACATTGTTCACAATAGCCGGAAAGTAGAAAGGGTAGAGTGTCTGTCCATGGATGAATGGATAGACAATGTGTGCATACCCATACACCAGTGGAATATTCTTCTGCCATAAAAATGGAGTATTGCTACCTAATCCAGCACAGGTGAAACTTCTAATCACCCTGGTAAGGGAGATAGGAAAGGTCACACATCATGTGGTGATAGGAAATACCCCACTAGGAAATAACTAGACTAGGCAGGTAATTCCCACTCATAGGAAATACCTAGACTAGGTGACCCCACCTAGACGAGCGGTTACTAGGAGACAGGAAGAGCAAGGATAGGAAATGGCTGCTATGGGTATGGGGTTTCTGGGCGGCAGTGAAACAGTTCCGGAATTAGATAGCGGTGATGGTTGTGTAACAGTGAATACACGAAAGACCACTGGATCGTTCACTTTAAAAGGGTTGACTTTATATTATGCAAATCATATCTTAATTTAGGTACACATAAATAGCAGAAGTGCCAAACTATGTCTCTCTCCTCCTCTGCTAAGATTTACATGAACATGGAGCTTCCTAGAAGTAACCTACTTATGGGTAATACTGATCTCTTAAATGGAAAAAGTTTGTCTTTCAAAGGCCACCCTTTTTTTTAATTGAAGGATAATTGCTTTACAGAATTTTGTTGTTCTCTGCCAGACATCAACATGAACCAGCCATAGGTATGCATATGTCCCTTCCCTCTTGAACATCCCATCTCCCCCACAACCAACCGTCCAAGTTGTTGCAGAACCCCTCTTTGAGTTCCCTTGATCTTACAGCAAGGTCCCAGAGACTATCTATTTTACATATGATAATGTAAATTTCCATGTTACTCTCTTCATACCTCTCACCCTCTCCTCCCTCCCCACTCCATGTCAACGCATCTGTCCTCTCTGGCTCTCTTTCCACTGCTGCCCTGCAGATAAATTCATCAGTACCATCTTTCTAGAGTTCATATATATGCGTTAGTATATGATACGTAGCTTTCTCTTTTTGACTTACTTCACTCTGTATAATAGGCTTTAGGTTCATCCACCTCATTAGAACTGACTCAAATGCAGTCCTTCTTATGGTAATATTCCATTGTATATATGTACCACAGCTTCTTTATCCATTCATCTGTGATGGACCTCTAGGCCTTCCATGTTCTAGCTATTGTGAATAGTTCTCTAATGAACATTGTGGATACATGTATCTCTTTTTTTGTTAATTTTGGCTTATTTTTATTGATTTTTTATTTATTCATTTTTCATCCATCTTTATTCTTCAGCCTGTGTGGGCCTCCCATTGCAGTGGCCTCTCTCGTTGCAGAACACCAGCTGTGTGCACATATGCTCCAGAGTGCTGGCTCGTAATTGGATACACTGATCCAGCCACTCTGCGGCATGTGGGATCCTCCCAGGCCAGGGATCGAACCGGCGCCCCTTGCACTGCAAGGTGGACTCTACCCACTGGACCACCAGGGAAGTTCCCCATGTATCTTTTTAAACTTTGATTTTCTCATGGTATATGTCTAGTAGTGGAATTTCTGGGTCATATGGTGGTTTTATTCCTAGTTTTTAAAGGAATCTCCACACTGTCTTCCATAGTGGCTGTATCAATTTACGTTTCCAGAAACAGTGCAAGGAGGTTCCCTCTTCTCCACACCCTCTTCAGCATTTATTGTTTGTAGACTTTTTGATGATGGCCATTCTCATTGATGTGAGGTGATATTTCATTATAGTTTTGATTTGCATTTCTCTAATAATGAGCGATGTTGAGCATCTTTTCATGTGTTTGTTAGCCATCTGTATGTCTTCTTTGGAGAGATGTCTGTTTAGGTCTTTTTCTCACTTTTTGTTTGGGTTGTTTGTTTTATTAGTAATTGACTTGTATGAGCTCCTCGTATATTTTGGAAATTAATCCTTTGGCAGTTGTTTCATTTGCTATTTTTTCCTCCCATTTTGAGGGTGGTCTTTTCACCTTGTTTGTAGTTTCCCTTGCTGTGCAAAAGCTTTTAAATTTAATTAGGTCCCGCTTGTTCATTTTTGGTTTTGTTTCCATTACTCTAGGAGATGGGTCATAGAGGATCTTGCTTTGACTTATGACATCGAGTGTTCTGAAGACTCTGCTTTCAATTTTTCTAGATAGTGTTTTATAAAACTACTGAGGGGAAAAAAACTACTGGGGAAATGTCATACCCAAGAAAGGTGGTGGAGGAAGTTACAGCCAAAAAAGACCCCAACCCTGATACCTATATGCCTACAACCCACGACTGAAAAGTCAGCTTATAAACCCACTGCATATCTCTGTGCCATTCTGCAGAACAATAACCAAGTACCTTCGATGTGCCCAGCCCAGTGCTAGAAGCAGGTCAGAGAGGCCCCGGTGCAAGAGGTCCACAGAAGGGAAAGATGGTCAATAAATAAAAGGGAAGTGTTAAACCTTGCTTGTGTTTATTTATTTATGTGCTGCTGTATTCCCCCCCCAAAAAGATTTAAGGCAGCTTACAAGGCTATACAAAACACAGTCAGATTTCATGAATTGTTAAGTAGGAGAGGAGGCAGAAAAAGAAAAACAAAACAAGAATGAGGACTGAAATGGGGCCAGAAATGAGACCACATGATAATGAATAAAGTACCTGCCCTTGAATCTTTGTCTCAGAGTGAGCTTCTTGCGGAATGCAACCGGAAACAGCTCACCATTCCCTCATTGCTATTTATTGTAGGACTCCAGGTTCCTGTCATAATCTGTGGGGGTGCCCAGGAGGGAGTCCCACATGCTTCGAAACAAGTCTAGACAGCTACTTTGTTTCTGAATTTCTCCTCTTTTCCTACTGTTTTGGACACCCCTGCCTCAACCAGGCATGCGGCTATTTCTGCTGCTTATGGCGACCTTGGCTGGCTACCACTTTATATCCAAGAGGTGCCTCCATCTTGTATCACTGGTACCACCTTTCCTACCAGGCACTGCTGCCTCCTAGCAGGTACCAACTGACACAGGGTTCCAGGGCCGAAGTAGTTTGATGTTCACCTGTGATTTTCAGGTGAGGGGACTGCCTCCCAGCCACACTGTGCTCCACTATGTAGACGGCCGGCCAGAACCACACTGCTTGGGGACCAACAAGAGATTTTCACTCAATAGCCCCCTTAGTGTTTCCTTATAGCCATAGTCACATGTAACTCAGGCATGGTAAGTCCATAAGGACCGGTCGTGAGAACTAGTCTGAATGTTGGGTACACCACTCTCCTCAAAAGTCACGCATCCAGGGACTTCCCTGCTGGTCCAGTGGTTAAGACTCTGAGCTCCCAATGCAGGGGGTATGGGTTTGGCACATTATGCCATGTGCCTAATAAATAAATAAAACATTAAAAGTCACCCACCTAAACTCTAGCCAAATATAAGCCTTGATTTTTTTGTGGATTAGGGGAGGTTTCCTTGGTGGGTTTGGGTTTATTTTGTTTCGGCCGCACTGGGTCTTTATTGCCGTGCACGGACTTTCTCTTGCTGTGGAGTGCGGGCTCTAGAGCACAGGGTCTCAGTAGCTGCAGTGCACAGGCTTCTGTAGTTGTGGGCGCATGGGCTCAGTTACCCTGTGATATGTGGGATCTTAGTTTTCAAACCCATATCCCCTGCATTGGAAGGTGAATTCTTAACCACTGGGCCACCAGGGAAGTCCCTATGCCTTGTTTTGAGTCTAACTTATTTGACTGATCTTATCTTTCCTTTCGATGAATTAATCTCCCATGATGGGAGTTCCTTGGGCCCCTTGTGCATGTAGGATACATTCAGCTTGCAAGTAGGATACATTCAACTTGGTATCTGGACCTGTTAGCTAAAACAGTAGTCTATATTGGAGGACATCTACCCAAACCGATTAGTTCTTCTTTCTGGCAATTAAAGAACAAAATCAACTATCTAGTGAAGCTACTGATGGATCATCTATTAAAAAAAAAAATCTGTTACTCTTTTACTCTAAAACCATCAGTGACTCCCTAATACCCTTAAAATAAAATGTAGACTTCTTAACGAGACCTACTGGCTCCTGCTTACCAGTCCTATCTCCTTTTCTTTCCCCTGTTGCTTATCACATCCTTAGTCATATGACTTCTCTGCTTTATGTTGAACACATCAAACTCTTTCCCAACCGAAGTCCTTTGCATTGGTATCCATTGCCTTCTGCCTGGACTGCTCTTCCCATGGCTAACTAGTATGGCTGACTCCTTTTTTTCAAATGTTAATTCGATTGCCATCTTCTCAAAGAGATTGCCCAGTTACCAAAATTAGACACATGCACACACACACACTTGATAAAGCTACTCTTTACCGAGTCATTATATTGATACATTGATACTCATTTTTCCCCTATAGGACATGTCAGAATCCGATGATCTGATTCATTGGTTTTCTGTCTCCTTTCACTGGAATCTAAGCTGCATGAGGACAGGCACCTTGTTTTGTGGTTTCCTCCTATATACTCAGGACCAACCACAGTATCTACTCAATATGTTGATGAATGAATGTACATAAACACATGCTTATTTTCTGTTCTCAATAGCAGAAAGATGCATACTTTTGTCTCATCCACCCAAACGAATACCAGCAATTTGCTCTTTTCTTTCAACTCGCCAGAGATAAAGATCCACAACCACTCTTTTTTTGTTGTTTTGGCCTCTTCATTGGTTCTTTATTCATTCACCTTCATCCATCTCTATTCTCTGGCCTGTGGGGCCTCCCATCGCTGTGGCCTCTCTCGTTGCAGAGCTCCAGCTCTGGGGCATGCGCTCCAGAGTGCTGGCTCGTAATTGGACACACCAGTCCAGCCGCTCCACGGCATGTGGGATCCTCCTGGGCCAGGGATTGAACCAGTGCCTCTTGCACTGCAAGGAGGACTCTTTATCCACTGGGCCACCAGGGAAGCCCCATGACCACTCTTGTTTTCTCACTGCACTGAATCATTCTTCTCAGGTGTCATTTGCCTGTGCATGCCTGCTAAGTCACTTCAGTCAGGTCTGACTCTGTACCACATGGACTATAGCCCATCAGGCTCCTCTGTCCATGGGATTCTCCAGGCAAGAATACTGGAGTGGGTTGGCATGCCCTCCTCCAGAGGATCTTCCTGCCCCAAGGATTGAACTCATGTCTCTGTGTCTTCTACATGGGGTGGATTCTTTACCACTAGTGCCGCCTGAGAAGTCTAGCAATTTAGCCATAATTATACATTTTTATAAAATGTTTATTTATTTCTGTACTTTTGGCTATTCTAGGTTTTCACTGCTCTTCTCAAAGAGATTGCCCAGTTACCAAAATTAGACACATGCACACACACACACTTGATAAAGCTACTCTTTACCGAGTCATTACATTGATACTCATTTTTCCCCTATAGGACATGTCAGAATCCGATGATCTGATTCATTGGTTTTCTGTCTCCTTTCACTGGAATCTAAGCTGCATGAGGACAGGCACCTTGTTTTGTGGTTTCCTCCTATATACTCAGGACCAACCACAGTATCTACTCAATATGTTGATGAATGAATGTACATAAACACATGCTTATTTTCTGTTCTCAATAGCAGAAAGATGCATACTTTTGTCTCATCCACCCAAACGAATACCAGCAATTTGCTCTTTTCTTTCAACTCGCCAGAGATAAAGATCCACAACCACTCTTTTTTTGTTGTTTTGGCCTCTTCATTGGTTCTTTATTCATTCACCTTCATCCATCTCTATTCTCTGGCCTGTGGGGCCTCCCATCGCTGTGGCCTCTCTCGTTGCAGAGCTCCAGCTCTGGGGCATGCGCTCCAGAGTGCTGGCTCGTAATTGGACACACCAGTCCAGCCGCTCCACGGCATGTGGGATCCTCCTGGGCCAGGGATTGAACCAGTGCCTCTTGCACTGCAAGGAGGACTCTTTATCCACTGGGCCACCAGGGAAGCCCCATGACCACTCTTGTTTTCTCACTGCACTGAATCATTCTTCTCAGGTGTCATTTGCCTGTGCATGCCTGCTAAGTCACTTCAGTCAGGTCTGACTCTGTACCACATGGACTATAGCCCATCAGGCTCCTCTGTCCATGGGATTCTCCAGGCAAGAATACTGGAGTGGGTTGGCATGCCCTCCTCCAGAGGATCTTCCTGCCCCAAGGATTGAACTCATGTCTCTGTGTCTTCTACATGGGGTGGATTCTTTACCACTAGTGCCGCCTGAGAAGTCTAGCAATTTAGCCATAATTATACATTTTTATAAAATGTTTATTTATTTCTGTACTTTTGGCTATTCTAGGTTTTCACTGCTCTTCTCTAGTTGCAGGGAGAGGGGGCTACTCTCTGGCTGAGGTGAGCAGGCTTCTTGTTGCAGTGACTTCTCTTGTTGTGGGATTCAGGCTCTAGGGCACATGGACTTCAGTAGTTGCCACACATGGGCTCAAGAGTTGCAGCTCTGGGCTTCCCTGGTGGTCCAGTGGGTAAGGACACTGCCTTGCAGTGCAAGGGGCGCTGGTTCGATCCCTGGTCTAGGAAGATCCCATGTGCCACGGAGTGGCTGGACCGATGTGTCCAATTACCGAGCCGGAGTTCTGGGGCACATGCGCCCAGAGCCGGTGCGCTGTGACGACAGAGGCCACCGCGATGGGAGGCCCACACGGGCCAAAGATCAAAGACGGATGAAAATAGATAAATGAAAGACCAGTAGAAGTGGCCCGCCTGCCCCCTCCCTCCCCAACCTGGCCCCCTCCAAAAAAAAAAAAAAGAGTTGCAGCTCTCTCTGGGGCGCATGCGCTCAGAGCCAGTGCTCTGCGACAACAGAGGCCACTGCAATGGGAGGCCCACATGGGCCAGAGAACAAAGATGGATGAAAATGGATAAATGAAAGACCAATAGAAGTGACCCGCCCACCGCCCTCCTTCCCCAACCGGTCCCCCCTTCTCCCCCAAAAGAGTTGTGGCTCTGAGGCTCTAGAGCACAGGCTAAGTAGTTGTGGCTCATGGGCTTAGTTGCTCCACAGCACATGGGATCTTCCTGGGTCAGGGATCGAACCTGTTTCTCCTGCATTGGCTGGTGAACTCTTTACCACTGAGCTACCAGGGAAGCCCCATAATTATACATTTATCACCTGCCTCTTGAGTCTTCCATCTCTATCCACTATAATCAGAAGTTTTAAAAAAGATAAATGAGGTCTTTCACATTTTAAAAAAATTTTAGCATGTCCCAGTTGAGATGATGGAGCTTTTCAGGTGGCACTAGTGGTAAAGAGCCCCACTTGCCAATGCAGAAGATGTAGGAGACTCAGGTTTGAGCCCTGGGTAGGGAAGAAATGTTTGTTTGTTTTTGTTTTTTCTTTTTTGAGGAGGGGGCACACCCTATGGTTTGCAGAATTTTAGTTCCCTGACCAGGAATCGAACTTAGATCCCAGCAGTGAATGCATAGAATCCTAACCACTGGACCATCAAGGAATTCCAAAGATGATAAATTTGAATTGGAAATTATGTCTACATATTTATTTATTTATTTATTTATTTAAATTTTGGCCTCTTTTATTGGTTTTTTATTTATTTATTTTCATCCATCTTTACTCCTTGGCCTGTGTGGGCCTCCCATCGCAGTGGCCTCTCTCGCTGCAGGGCACCGGCTCCAGGCACACGTGCTCCAGAGTGCTGACTCATGATTGGACACATCGGTCCAGCCACTCCATGGCGCGTGGGATCTTCCCAGGCCAGGAATCAAACTGGTGCCCTTTGTACTGCAAGGTGCACTCTTTACCCACTGGACCACCAGGGAAGCCCCTATTTATTTATTTTTTAACGTTTTATATTTTTAAAGATTATTTTTTATGTGGACCATTTAAAAAAGTCTTTATTGAATTTGTTACAATACTACTTCTGTTATTTATGTTCTGTTTCTTTCTGGCTGTGAGGCCTATGAGATCTCAGCTCCCCAACCAGGGATCAAACCTGCACGCCCCCTGCTTTAACCACTGGACCACCAGGGAAGTCCCTATTGCTCTGTAGTTAGATTTCAAAAACTTAGAGTTGAAAAAAGTAAATTTATACACCCAAGGAATTCTAAACATATTTTAAAGTTTTTCCAATAATCGAGTCAAGTATCAGTTTAATTTAACATGGAAATTATCAATAGTGACATTATGCTAAATAAAAGAAACCATACACAAAAGGTCACATATTGTATGGTTCTGAGTATATGAAATGTCCAGAATAGGTTAAACCAGAGAGACAGAATATAGATTGTTGGCTGCCAGGGAGTGGAGGGAGGGGAGAGTGAGCAGTACTTGTTTAATGACTGTGAGGGCTTTGGGGTGTGATAAAAACATTTTGGAACTTGGCAGACGTGGTTGCATGACAACATGCGCTACGCTGTCACTTCAGTCATATCCGACTCTTCTCTGCCCCACTGACTGTAGCCCACCAAGCTCCTCTGTCCATTGGATTCTCCAGGCAAGAATACTGGAGTGGGTTGCTGTGGGCTCCTCCAAAGGACGTTCCTGACCCAAGGATGAGACCCGCATCTCTATGTCTAACCTGCATTGGCAGGCGGGTTCTTTACCACTACCACCATCTGGGAAGCCCAATGTTTGCTATATTAAGTGTTCATTATTAAATGTTTGCTTTTCTGTTGTGTGACTTTCACCTCGATTTAAAAATTTGAAATGAATACAACTGAATTAAAATGACAGCTTTGGTTCCTCTGTCCCACTGAAAAAGTCCTCAACAGCACTAGACCGTGACATCGTGCACCTCTCGCTGCAGGGCACCGGCTCCAGGCACACGTGCTCCAGAGTGCTGACTCATGATTGGACACATCGGTCCAGCCACTCCATGGCGCGTGGGATCTTCCCAGGCCAGGAATCAAACTGGTGCCCTTTGTACTGCAAGGTGCACTCTTTACCCACTGGACCACCAGGGAAGCCCCTATTTATTTATTTTTTAACGTTTTATATTTTTAAAGATTATTTTTTATGTGGACCATTTAAAAAAGTCTTTATTGAATTTGTTACAATACTACTTCTGTTATTTATGTTCTGTTTCTTTCTGGCTGTGAGGCCTATGAGATCTCAGCTCCCCAACCAGGGATCAAACCTGCACGCCCCCTGCTTTAACCACTGGACCACCAGGGAAGTCCCTATTGCTCTGTAGTTAGATTTCAAAAACTTAGAGTTGAAAAAAGTAAATTTATACACCCAAGGAATTCTAAACATATTTTAAAGTTTTTCCAATAATCGAGTCAAGTATCAGTTTAATTTAACATGGAAATTATCAATAGTGACATTATGCTAAATAAAAGAAACCATACACAAAAGGTCACATATTGTATGGTTCTGAGTATATGAAATGTCCAGAATAGGTTAAACCAGAGAGACAGAATATAGATTGTTGGCTGCCAGGGAGTGGAGGGAGGGGAGAGTGAGCAGTACTTGTTTAATGACTGTGAGGGCTTTGGGGAGTGATAAAAACATTTTGGAACTTGGCAGACGTGGTTGCATGACAACATGCGCTACGCTGTCACTTCAGTCATATCCGACTCTTCTCTGCCCCACTGACTGTAGCCCACCAAGCTCCTCTGTCCATTGGATTCTCCAGGCAAGAATACTGGAGTGGGTTGCTGTGGGCTCCTCCAAAGGACGTTCCTGACCCAAGGATGAGACCCGCATCTCTATGTCTAACCTGCATTGGCAGGCGGGTTCTTTACCACTACCACCATCTGGGAAGCCCAATGTTTGCTATATTAAGTGTTCATTATTAAATGTTTGCTTTTCTGTTGTGTGACTTTCACCTCGATTTAAAAATTTGAAATGAATACAACTGAATTAAAATGACAGCTTTGGTTCCTCTGTCCCACTAGCCACAATCAAAGTCCTCAACAGCACTAGACCGTGACATCGTGCAACACGGGACCAAACTACTCCCACGCAGAGGCCAGGCTTTTTAAATCCTTTGTTTCTGTTCTCACAGGACACAGCTTCCCAGCACTTCCTGAAAGCTTTCAAGGTGAAGCGTCCCAATTTATTTAAG
Organism: Tragulus kanchil; assembly: GCA_022376925.1. Classification (NCBI taxonomy): domain Eukaryota; kingdom Metazoa; phylum Chordata; class Mammalia; order Artiodactyla; family Tragulidae; genus Tragulus; species Tragulus kanchil. The sequence goes on along the minus strand of JAIOJX010000025.1, from coordinate 202,524,875 downwards.
CAGCACCTGGCAGCCGCGGCAGTGTCACGTTTCCATTCCACAAGAGCCAGCCACGAAACTGACTGCTCCTGTTCCACATGATTAGCTCGTCGGGGGTGACATTGTTAGGTCGGTCACACTTTTGCACATGTTGTGATTCTTTAATGATCTTTCTGAAAAAAAAAAAAACAGGCATCCAGGAGCTTGTGGTCTGTGCTTAAAAAACAGTATTAGTCATTCTAATGGTTTCCAGCTGCCTCCCCCTCCAGGGAGCCACAGAGAGCCGAGAAGGGATGCCACAGAGAGCAGGTACAGTGTTGTGACATGAAGAGAGCAGTTTAAATGGTTAGGGGTGTGAAACCATAGAAACTCTGAGGAGGATTCATAGGACCCGGCAGGCTCTGATGAGCTCTCCAGATCCATCCCAGATGAATATCAACAATTTGCTCTTTTCTTCCAGCTCCCCAGAGATAAAGATCCTCAACCACTCTTGTTTTCTCACTGCACTGAATTATACCTCTCAAGTATTAAGAGGTGTTCCTCTTAAGTCTTTCTCCTCTCCTATTTATCTTTTAAACCTCCCAGCTAAGCCTAGGAGACTGTTCCTTGAATATCAGGACCCTTTTACCTGGAATCATCTCCTTAGCATTTTCTTTCAAAGTTAAACTTGCCTGTATGCAATGTCTCACTTTCAAATTAAAAAAGAATTTTTTTTTTTTTTTTTTTGGCTGCACCATGCAGCATGTAGGATCTTAGTTCCCTGACCAGGGATCGAAACTGCGCCCCCTACATTGGAAGCACAGAGTTTCACCACTGGCCATCCAGGGAAGTCCCTTGCTTATAAAAGTTTGATGGCATTTAACAGAAGGAGGAGTGGGTTCTTGTAAGCCAAAGAAGAAAAACTGGATGAGAGAGAAGAAGAAGGTAATGAAAGGAAGCTGGAGGTATTTTGTGGAATCAGTGGAAGAGCTGAACAATTAAAATTTATAAAAGGAAGAATCCATGGGTGAGTTTTGAGAGTTCGATAGTAGTTTGTGAACTTTTTCTCCAAGCCCTGCCATGGAAGAGCGTACCACTTGGTTCCAGGTCTCCTGCTTCCTTCCTTTATATTTCCAATTCCAGATTCCTGGGAGAGAGCCCAGGGTAGGTCAGGTGACCTTTAAGAGACTTGGTGTAAGCGAAAGATGAAACTGATGTTTATGATGGGTGACTTTCGATTTGCTCAAATGAGGTAAAACACATAGGGTGAATTGTGCTTTCCGAAGGAGGCTACAACCATATCTGCCACATATTTTTCTGCAATGTGACCTTGTCACTCGCTCATCAAGAGATGTTCTAATCCCTCCCCTTGGACCTGAGTTGCCTTGATGACTCACTTGTAACTGATGCAGAAAGACACCACCAGTGGCACAAGGGACAACACTATTAGGGTAGACAGACGAAACGTAGGACCCACAGTGGGCTTTCAGTTCCAAATACCCAACATGTAACTTTGAGATAAACAGTGACTCTGTTCAAATGGGACATACTTACACTGAAAGTGGTTGTTTATTAGAAATTCAAAGTTAACTGAGATTATCATGTGCTAATTCAGGCCATCGTATCCAGTTTCTAGTTTCCTTTCCTTTCTTAGAGTAATAGTACCCATCCCCTACCCCAGGGGCTCTAGCCCACCTAGAGCCTGTTCCTCTACCTCCTTCGCCCTAGGAGCAGTCATGTGCCTAGTTCTTGTCAGTAAAACGAGTGGAAGTGAAGCATGCCACTTCAGCCCACTCGTTCCCCCCTGTTCCCCCTTCCCATGGGATCAAATGCTGAGGCAGCCCTAGAGTAGATAAAGACACTTTGTAGATAAAGACAGTGCCAGCCAGGATGGCAGGACAACAACATGAAAGGAACCTGGGTCCCCATTCAGCTCTCTGGGGCAGAGCTGCCTGCTCTTGGACCAGCTGCCGCCTAGGGACAAGAGCGTGAGGAAGAAGGAAATGTCTAACTTGATTAGGCCCCTCTATTTTGAGGTCTGTTTGTTTGTTTTAATGTTTATTCATATTATTTATTTATTTGGGTGCCCTGGGTCTTCGTTGCAGCACTTGGGATCTTTATTTGCTGCGTGGGAACTATTAGTTGTGGCTTGTGGGATCTAGTTCCCTGACCAGGGATCCAACCCCGGCCCCCCTGCATTGGGAGCGTGGAATCTTACCCACTGGACCACCAGGGAAGTCCCGGGGTCTGTTTGTTACAATAGCTTATTCCTGAAATAATCAAGCTGAGATCTCTGCCCTGGATCTAAAGGACCTGCAGTTTCTGCCTACCATCGAAGTCATTCAGAAACCCAACAAGATCCAGTTTCCACACATGCAGGGAAGCTGAACTGTGTGCTTTTATCAGGATTCTCATGAGTCCTGGCAGCCTTTTGGGATTCCTGCCTTCCTCATTTCCATCCATGTGCTCGTTGGAGACCATCTGTTTCTTGATACCAAAAGCCCCTAAAAAACTCTCCCCTTTAATCCTGCACTTTTGACTTGTATGTGTGCTTTCTGTCTTCCCTGCTGAAACTGAGCTCCATGAGGACCAGACCATTGTCCACCTCTCTGCTGCTGTTTCCCCAGCACCTAGTGTGGTACCTGACACACAGCAGGTGCTCAGTAGAGGATGGATGGATGAAAAACTGGCCTGGCGCTTACAGGAAGGAAGGCTTTATGGAATTTCTCCCCTTATGTTCTGAATTCCTTCTGCCTTGGCATTCTCTGTGTCCCTGTGACATTTGAGTAGGCCCCATTCCTTTTTTGTCTACAGCTGTAAAGGAATGCTTTAGTGGAAGCATTAAGTTAGGGGCATATGCCTTTAGGATCTCCCATTTTAGTGTTTCCTACAATCTTACAAGGCTTCCCAGGTGGCCCAGTGGTAAAGAACCTTCCTGCCAGTGCAGGAGACACAAGAGACACAGGTTCAAACCCTGGGTCGGAAAGATCCCCTGGAGGAGGAAGTGGCAACCCACTCCAGTATTCTTGCCTGGGAAAAATCCCATGGACAGAAGAACCTGGTGGGCTATGGGGTCCATGGGGTCACAGAAAGTCAGACACAACTTAGCAGCTCAGCATTAACAGCAACAGTCTTACAGCCTTCTTCCTAAGCACCCAGAGACCTGATGTCTTGGACCATCCCTTAATCATAATCAAAGATTCCTTTCCGGACTTTCCTGGTGGTCCAGTGAGTAAGGACACCGCTTTGAAGTGCAAGGGGCACTGGTTCGATCCCTGGCCTGGGAAGATCCCACGTGCCACAGAGCAGCTGGACCAATGTGTCCAACCACTGAGCCAGAGCTCTGGAGCACATGTGCCCAGAGCCAGTGTTCTGCGACGAGAGAGGCCACTGCGATGGGAGGCCCACACAGGCCAAAGAACAAAGATGGATGAAAATGAATAAATGAAAGATCAATAGAAGTGGCCAAAAAAATAAATAAATAAAAGTTCTTCCTTGGTTCTATGTACTTAGCCTAGTTCTTCTAGAAAACAGAGAGTGAGATGAGGATTAAAGCACTGACACTTTATTTAGGAAGTAAAGACCTACAGAGGTGAGGGCCAAAAAAAGATGAAAAGATGAATCCTGCACTTTTGACTTGTATGTGTGCTTTCTGTCTTCCCTGCTGAAACTGAGCTCCATGAGGACCAGACCATTGTCCACCTCTCTGCTGCTGTTTCCCCAGCACCTAGTGTAGTACCTGACACACAGCAGGTGCTCAGTAGAGGATGGATGGATGAAAAACTGGCCTGGCGCTTACAGGAAGGAAGGCTTTATGGAATTTCTCCCCTTATGTTCTGAATTCCTTCTGCCTTGGCATTCTCTGTGTCCCTGTGACATTTGAGTAGGCCCCATTCCTTTTTTGTCTACAGCTGTAAAGGAATGCTTTAGTGGAAGCATTAAGTTAGGGGCATATGCCTTTAGGATCTCCCATTTTAGTGTTTCCTACAATCTTACAAGGCTTCCCAGGTGGCCCAGTGGTAAAGAACCTTCCTGCCAGTGCAGGAGACACAAGAGACACAGGTTCAAACCCTGGGTCGGAAAGATCCCCTGGAGGAGGAAGTGGCAACCCACTCCAGTATTCTTGCCTGGGAAAAATCCCATGGACAGAAGAACCTGGTGGGCTATGGGGTCCATGGGGTCACAGAAAGTCAGACACAACTTAGCAGCTCAGCATTAACAGCAACAGTCTTACAGCCTTCTTCCTAAGCACCCAGAGATCTGATGTCTTGGACCATCCCTTAATCATAATCAAAGATTCCTTTCCGGACTTTCCTGGTGGTCCAGTGAGTAAGGACACCGCTTTGAAGTGCAAGGGGCACTGGTTCGATCCCTGGCCTGGGAAGATCCCACGTGCCACAGAGCAGCTGGACCAATGTGTCCAACCACTGAGCCAGAGCTCTGGAGCACATGTGCCCAGAGCCAGTGTTCTGCGACGAGAGAGGCCACTGCGATGGGAGGCCCACACAGGCCAAAGAACAAAGATGGATGAAAATGAATAAATGAAAGATCAATAGAAGTGGCCAAAAAAATAAATAAATAAAAGTTCTTCCTTGGTTCTATGTACTTAGCCTAGTTCTTCTAGAAAACAGAGAGTGAGATGAGGATTAAAGCACTGACACTTTATTTAGGAAGTAAAGACCTACAGAGGTGAGGGCTTGAACAAAAAGAGAAAAGAGGTGAGGAAAGATGCAAAGCATACATGATGTGGTTCCGTGCTGGCCACTGATCCCATTGAGTCAATACATTGCCATCTGATCATTCTCTGGTTTTTCCACCAAAGGGAAAGAGACCATCAGTAAGGGAAATTTCCCACCTGCTGCTTGAACTGTTTCACCTTTTGCTATCCTAACCGCCAAGGTTAGTTAATCACAAACAGGACTTTGAGAAATGGCCTCTGTGATGAAAGAAAATAAGGTACAAGGCAGGCAGGGGGCCGGCTTATTACCATGCTGAAGCTGGTGAGGGTGTTTTTGTGACAACGATGAGGGGGAAGCAGGGGCCAACCAGGGAGAGGTAGACACTGGGAGGGAAAGTTGAGTAGAGTTTAAAATAAATCTGGCCAAGAATGTCCTAGTACGTCATTTTGTTGGCCTGGTTGTTTGAGGCTAAGCAATACCTGAGATTTCCAACAGCAAGAATGAAAAGTTCATTCTTTATGAATTTTTTTAAATTAATTAATTTTTTTACTATTCTGGGTTTTCAATGCTGCTGCAGGCTCTTCTCTAGTTGCAGGAAGTGGGGGCTACTCTCTAGTTGAGGTGAGTAGGCTTCTTGTTGCGGTGACTTCTCCCGTTGTGGAACCCAGGCTCTAGGGCACACGGGCTTCAGTAGTTGCAGCACATAGGCTCAGTAGTTGCAGCTCCGAGGCCCCAGAGCACAGGCTCCATAGTTGTGGCTCACAGGCTTAGTGGCTCCGCAGCATGTGGAATTTTCCCAGCTCAGGGATCAAACCCGCGTCTCCTGCATTGGCAGGAGAACTCTTAACCACTGCGCTGCGAGAGAAGCCCCTTTATGAATTTTTAAAAACAACTCAGGCTTCTTCCTGTCTAAGACCTAGAAATTTGGACAAACATACACATTCAGAGTTTATTTCCTCTGTTTTCATTAAAGTTGAATCCAATCTGTATGACTCAAGCCAAAAGTTAAAAGTGACATCAGGTGTCTTTTGAGCTTTTCTTCACCCCCAGGTAGCCAGCTGAAATGAGAAAGTGATAAAAGCAAACTTAAAAACCAGAACTCATTTTCTGACCGAATTTCTCAGCTCTGCAGCTCACCCACGCAGAACTGTGTGCAAGTGGTAATTGATACTGAATACATTAATGGCTTCCTAAAATAAGTAGAACTGAACCACAGTGGAAGGAGGCTTAAAATAAATAAATATGACAAATAGCAGAAAGAACTCCCCACCACAAAAGACTCACTTTTAAATTATCGTTTGAAGTAATACCAGCTGACTATGCTGGAGACTCACAAGAATGTGCTCTTCGAACAACAATTGGCCATAGAAGTTAACCTTCTCCAGTCCACTGAGGGCCTGGACAGAACAAAAAGGCAGGGCAAGGCGCCATTGTTTTTCTGCCTGAGCTGGGACTTTCGTCTTATGTCATCAAACGTTGCTTTTGGTGCTCAGGTCTTTGGACTTGGAATGAGACTTACACCAGCAGCAACCCCCCCGCCCCAATTCTTGAGCTTTTGACCTTGGTCTCAATTGTGCCACCGGCCTTCCTGCTTCTCCAGGAGGCGTATAGACAGATCGTGGGATTTCTCAGCCACCATAATCATGTAAGCCAATTGCTATAGTGTCTCTCTCTATATATAAATATCTCCATCCTACATGTAGGATATGTGTGTGTGTGTGTGTGTGTGTGTGTATGTCCTATTGGTTCTGTTTTCTGTTTTCCCAGAAAGCCCTGACAGATACAACCAACCTTCAGTAGAACAACACGGGGTATGTTACTAATATTACCTCTGGTAATATTGCCTCTATTAATTCTGGTTAAATACCTCACTCACATTTTCGAAGTCCCATTTACCAATTGTTCACCCATCTTTTGCGATTCTCTGAGCCATCCTCTAGTTTGGGCACCGTACACTGACTCATCATTGGAAAGCCGCATAGCAAATGGTGGTAGCTAGTCCATCTCTTTGCTTCTGGTGCCCAGACCGGAGGCTAGTCTTGGGCTCTCAGGCTTCTTCCTGTCTAAGACCTAGAAATTTGGACAAACATACACATTCAGAGTTTATTTCCTCTGTTTTCATTAAAGTTGAATCCAATCTGTATGACTCAAGCCAAAAGTTAAAAGTGACATCAGGTGTCTTTTGAGCTTTTCTTCACCCCCAGGTAGCCAGCTGAAATGAGAAAGTGATAAAAGCAAACTTAAAACCAGAACTCATTTTCTGACCGAATTTCTCAGCTCTGCAGCTCACCCACGCAGAACTGTGTGCAAGTGGTAATTGATACTGAATACATTAATGGCTTCCTAAAATAAGTAGAACTGAACCACAGTGGAAGGAGGCTTAAAATAAATAAATATGACAAATAGCAGAAAGAACTCCCCACCACAAAAGACTCACTTTTAAATTATCGTTTGAAGTAATACCAGCTGACTATGCTGGAGACTCACAAGAATGTGCTCTTCGAACAACAATTGGCCATAGAAGTTAACCTTCTCCAGTCCACTGAGGGCCTGGACAGAACAAAAAGGCAGGGCAAGGCGCCATTGTTTTTCTGCCTGAGCTGGGACTTTCGTCTTATGTCATCAAACGTTGCTTTTGGTGCTCAGGTCTTTGGACTTGGAATGAGACTTACACCAGCAGCAACCCCCCCGCCCCAATTCTTGAGCTTTTGACCTTGGTCTCAATTGTGCCACCGGCCTTCCTGCTTCTCCAGGAGGCGTATAGACAGATCGTGGGATTTCTCAGCCACCATAATCATGTAAGCCAATTGCTATAGTGTCTCTCTATATATAAATATCTCCATCCTACATGTAGGATATGTGTGTGTGTGTGTGTGTGTGTGTGTATGTCCTATTGGTTCTGTTTTCTGTTTTCCCAGAAAGCCCTGACAGATACAACCAACCTTCAGTAGAACAACACGGGGTATGTTACTAATATTACCTCTGGTAATATTGCCTCTATTAATTCTGGTTAAATACCTCACTCACATTTTCGAAGTCCCATTTACCAATTGTTCACCCATCTTTTGCGATTCTCTGAGCCATCCTCTAGTTTGGGCACCGTACACTGACTCATCATTGGAAAGCCGCATAGCAAATGGTGGTAGCTAGTCCATCTCTTTGCTTCTGGTGCCCAGACCGAGGCTAGTTTGCTCCAAAAGAAAACAAAGTCACAGGCTTGGGCCAGCTCCATTTCATGTTTCTCTTATGCACCTGCCCCTCAACTCTCTTACTATTCAGCAGCTCACCCATACCTGGAAACCCCTAAGTTAGCCCAGTAATTTCCCTAGTCTCACCCTTAGTCCTATAAGTCTCAAAGAATCCCTTGAATTCACACAGAGCAACATTTCTCCTTTGAATTCACACAAGAGCAAAAGTTCTCTTTCTGTAATGGCCCAGAATTCTTTAAAAGGACAGTGGAGAACGCTGTAGACTAGAGAGGTGGCACCCAAAGGGTTTTTGTTTTTTCTTTAATTCCCTTATTGGCCAATTTCAGTCAATTAAATTCTACAATTTGAGAGCATTCCTTTGGATGTTGGCACTAAATTTCCAGGAAGGTTAAAACATACCTTCCTGGGTATGGTAAAGCATGGGTAATCTCTTGTCATATCAGTCATGATTTCGCTGGTGTCAGTCAAGTTCTCATACTGGCTATAGTGACCAGTCCTTATGAACGTGCAAGTTGGGTTATGTGACAACCAGTGGTTAGGGTACTGCCTGTGTCTTGCCAGAGTACAAAATCCTGAGAGTGTGGGGTGCTTGGAAACAAGAGAGAGGAGCACCAAAGGAAGAGGTAAGAATAGAACAGTTCGAATAAATTTCTCACAGCTTGGCTTGAGCTTTGAGAATAAGAGTTATGCAGATTCCAGGGGCTTCCCTTGTGGCTCAGTGGATAGGAACCCGTCTGCCAATGCAGGAGACACAGGTTCAAGCCCTGGTCCGGGAAGATCCCACATACCGCAGAGCAGCTAAACCCACACATCAACAAAGACCCAGCATAACCAAAAATAAACAAATAAAAGTTAAAAAAAAAAAAAAAGAGTTATGCAGATTCCAACAGAAAAGAAGCAAATGTGTTCTATGAGGTCAGACTTTGTCTACCGAAGAAACTTACAGTAGTAATGCCTTGGAGAATTTCCCGTCAATAACAAGATCATCACTTGATAGTATTTCTTATGTGTGAGGCACTGTTCTCAGTGCTTTGCAATAACTCCATAGGGTAAGTACTATTTTTTTTATTGAAGTATAGTTGATTTACAATGTTGTGTTAATTTTTGCTGTACAGCAAAGTGATTCAGGTGTATATACATACATACATACATATATATATATTCTTTTTTACATTCTTTTCCATTATGGTTTACCACAGGATATTGAATATAATACCCTATGCTATGCTGTAGGACCTTGCTGTTTATCCATTTTATATATAGTGGCTTGCATTCACTAATCCCAAACTCCCAGTCCATCCCTTCCCCAGTACCCCTCCCCCTTGGCAACCACAGGTCTGTTCTCTATGTCTGAGAGTCTGTTTCTGCTTTATAGATAGGCTCATCCGTGTTATATTTTAGATTCCACATATAAGTAATGTCATATGGTCTCTGTCTCGGTCTGTCTGGCTTACTTCACTTGGTATGATCACCTCTAGGTCCATCAATGTTGGTGCGCATGGCATTCTTTCCTTCTTATGGCTGAGCAAATTCCATTGTATAAATGTACCACATCTTCTTTACCCGTTCCATCTGTCAATGGACATTTAGGTTGTTTCTATATCGTGGCCTGTTTGAGAAACACTGCTTTTAAAATCCATTTCCAGATAGGAAACCAAGGTTCAGAGACATCCATGTCCTAGCCCTGGTCTATTGTCTAAAAGGTTCAGAAATCTGACTTTTGCCAGCACATCAATAGCAGGCTCATATTTTACAATTGAACTTACAGTAGTTAAGATTACTAAGTCCAGTGTTCAAATCCAGGATGCCAGACTATTGATTTACGATGAGAAATGTAAATTCTCAAAACCACAATGCTGAGGTTTGCATACCTAAAAGCACTCTTCCTTTATAGGCATAAAAAACAAATTACAGTCAGAGCACAGCTTAAGGAGCATATAATTAGAACAAAGAGGATTAGATACATGAACTAAAGGCATGTCCCTCGGTTTTAGTTTTTGAGACACGCTCTGCCCTTCTTGCCAATGACTCATTGCCACTCAGAGTCCATTATGGAGCCACATTTGAACAGGATCTTTTTTTTTTTTCAATTTTGGCCTCATTTATTGGTTTTGTATTTGTTTATTTTCATCCATCTTTTATTCTTTGGCCTGCGTGGGCATCCCATTGCAGTGGCCTCTCTCTCAGCAGAGCACCGGCTCTGGGCGCATGCACTCCAAAGTGCTGGCTCCTAATTGGACACACTGGTCCAGCCGCTCCGTGGCACGTGGGATCTTCCCAGGCCAGGGATCGACCCGGTGTCCCTTGCACTGTGAGGTGAATTCTTTACCCACTGGACCCCCAGGGAAGCCCGAACAAGACTCTTGATATTTATCTCTGTGATGCTTTTTTTTTCTCTGCTTTCAAGTAGACCAACTTCTCCTCTGATAGACATGTTTTGAAAGTGTGTTGAACCTCTGAATTCAAGGCTCGCTCTGGGTTAGGAGTCACTGCATCTCTGTTTTGGCGCATTGTGTACTTATTTCATGTTTTTGTTGTCCATTGCTCAGTCACGTCTGACTCTTTGTGCCCCCAGGGTCTGTAGCCCGCCAGGCTCCTCTGTCCATGGGATTTCCCAGGCAGGAATACTGGAGAGGGTTGCCATTTCCTTCTCCAGGAGATCTTTCCAACCCAGGGATTGAATTCATGTCTCCTGCTTGGCAGGCAGATTCTTTACCACAGAGCCACTGGGAAAGCCCCATATTTATTTCATATATCTCTTATATACCACCAAATAAAGCTTATTTATAAACCTAATAGGAAACCAAGGTTCAGAGACATCCATGTCCTAGCCCTGGTCTATTGTCTAAAAGGTTCAGAAATCTGACTTTTGCCAGCACATCAATAGCAGGCTCATATTTTACAATTGAACTTACAGTAGTTAAGATTACTAAGTCCAGTGTTCAAATCCAGGATGCCAGACTATTGATTTACGATGAGAAATGTAAATTCTCAAAACCACAATGCTGAGGTTTGCATACCTAAAAGCACTCTTCCTTTATAGGCATAAAAAACAAATTACAGTCAGAGCACAGCTTAAGGAGCATATAATTAGAACAAAGAGGATTAGATACATGAACTAAAGGCATGTCCCTCGGTTTTAGTTTTTGAGACACGCTCTGCCCTTCTTGCCAATGACTCATTGCCACTCAGAGTCCATTATGGAGCCACATTTGAACAGGATCTTATGTTTTTTTCAATTTTGGCCTCATTTATTGGTTTTGTATTTGTTTATTTTCATCCATCTTTTATTCTTTGGCCTGCGTGGGCATCCCATTGCAGGGGCCCTCTCTCTCAGCAGAGCACCGGCTCTGGGCGCATGCACTCCAAAGTGCTGGCTCCTAATTGGACACACTGGTCCAGCCGCTCCGTGGCACGTGGGATCTTCCCAGGCCAGGGATCGACCCGGTGTCCCTTGCACTGTGAGGTGAATTCTTTACCCACTGGACCCCCAGGGAAGCCCGAACAAGACTCTTGATATTTATCTCTGTGATGCTTTTTTTTTCTCTGCTTTCAAGTAGACCAACTTCTCCTCTGATAGACATGTTTTGAAAGTGTGTTGAACCTCTGAATTCAAGGCTCGCTCTGGGTTAGGAGTCACTGCATCTCTGTTTTGGCGCATTGTGTACTTATTTCATGTTTTTGTTGTCCATTGCTCAGTCACGTCTGACTCTTTGTGCCCCCAGGGTCTGTAGCCCGCCAGGCTCCTCTGTCCATGGGATTTCCCAGGCAGGAATACTGGAGAGGGTTGCCATTTCCTTCTCCAGGAGATCTTTCCAACCCAGGGATTGAATTCATGTCTCCTGCTTGGCAGGCAGATTCTTTACCACAGAGCCACTGGGAAAGCCCCATATTTATTTCATATATCTCTTATATACCACCAAATAAAGCTTATTTATAAACCTAATAGAGCCTAGCTCAGTCATTATATGAGGCAAGTCCTCAGTAATGTTTGTTGAAAGGAGAGTGAAAGAATGAGTAAGTACATCTCAATGACAGATGACTTAAACATAACTCTTCTGTCAGTGTGGAAAACAGTATGACAGATCCTCAAAAAATTAAAAACAGGATTGCCATATGATCCGGCAATTCCACTTCTGGGTAATACTCAAAAGACATGAAAGCAGGAACTCGAAGAGATATTTGTACACTCATGTTCATAGCAGCGTTATTCATGATAGCAAAAGGTGGAAAAACCCGTCTATCATCTGATGAAGGGAGGGATAAACAAAATGCGGTGTTTACAGAAGATACTCTTTGGTCTTAAAAAGGAGGGAAATTCTGACACACACTCCCACATGGATGAACCTTGAGGGACGTTATGCCAAAGGGAAAGAAACCACTCACAAAAGGACATACACTGACTCCACTTAAATGAGTTACCTAGAACTGTCACAGCCGTGGAGACAGCGGTGTGACAGAGGCTGCCAGGAGGCTAAGGAGAGAAGGGAGTGGGAGCGCATTTTTAACGGGTGCTGCAGAGTCTCAGTTTTGCCACATGAAAAGTCTCTGTGGATGAATGGTGGTTTGTTGCACAGTACTCTGGGGTACTTAATGCTTCTGACCTGTACACTTAAAAGTGGTCAACATGGTAAATTTTATGTTATGTGAATTTTACCAGAACTGGAAAAAAAAAAAAAAAACCAACCCAGCTCTTTCATGCTGACTCATAGCTTGTGTTTTTAAACCTCAGCTCTGTCTCCACAAAACCGATATTCGCTCTGGGTTAGGAGTCACTGCATCTCTTTTGCCATTGGTTTTTTTTTTCCATTGCTCAGTCACGTCTGACTCTTTGTGCCCAGGGTCTGTAGCCCACCAGGCTCCTCTGTCCATGGGATTTCCCAGGCAGGAATACTGGAGAGGGTTGCCATTTCCTTCTCCAGGAGATCTTTCCAACCCAGGGATTGAATTCATGTCTCCTGCTTGGCAGGCAGATTCTTTACCACAGAGCCACTGGGAAAGCCCCATATTTATTTCATATATCTCTTATATACCACCAAATAAAGCTTATTTATAAACCTAATAGAGCCTAGCTCAGTCATTATATGAGGCAAGTCCTCAGTAATGTTTGTTGAAAGGAGAGTGAAAGAATGAGTAAGTACATCTCAATGACAGATGACTTAAACATAACTCTTCTGTCAGTGTGGAAAACAGTATGACAGATCCTCAAAAAATTAAAAACAGGATTGCCATATGATCCGGCAATTCCACTTCTGGGTAATACTCAAAAGACATGAAAGCAGGAACTCGAAGAGATATTTGTACACTCATGTTCATAGCAGCGTTATTCATGATAGCAAAAGGTGGAAAAACCCGTCTATCATCTGATGAAGGGAGGGATAAACAAAATGCGGTGTTTACAGAAGATACTCTTTGGTCTTAAAAAGGAGGGAAATTCTGACACACACTCCCACATGGATGAACCTTGAGGGACGTTATGCCAAAGGGAAAGAAACCACTCACAAAAGGACATACACTGACTCCACTTAAATGAGTTACCTAGAACTGTCACAGCCGTGGAGACAGCGGTGTGACAGAGGCTGCCAGGAGGCTAAGGAGAGAAGGGAGTGGGAGCGCATTTTTAACGGGTGCTGCAGAGTCTCAGTTTTGCCACATGAAAAGTCTCTGTGGATGAATGGTGGTTTGTTGCACAGTACTCTGGGGTACTTAATGCTTCTGACCTGTACACTTAAAAGTGGTCAACATGGTAAATTTTATGTTATGTGAATTTTACCAGAACTGGGAAAAAAAAAAAAAAACCAACCCAGCTCTTTCATGCTGACTCATAGCTTGTGTTTTTAAACCTCAGCTCTGTCTCCACAAAACCGATATTCAGCTTCTGTATTTGTCTTCATGGAGTGCAGTGGTTTGTCCGGTTAAATTTCATTCTGTTTGAGACTCCCTGTTACGCTGTAGCAGCTAGGCCCTAGAGCTGTACAACACAAAACACACCTCAGAGTAAGACCACAAACAGTGCTGTCACCACGTGCCAATTAAAAGGACAAACTTTCAATCAAGAAAATAAATACATTATTCATGACTGATAAATAAATAAATTTGATAGTTAAAAAGTCAGGCTTTGGCAGTCTTAACATACTTGTTTTTTTAAGATCTGCAAGAAACAAATGCACCAGCTGAATGTGGCTAAACAAAATCATTATGGGATTAACAGTTTTCTGACCCACTTACTAAAAAAAAAACTGAATCACTCAGTTGAGACCCCAGGGAAATGCAGATTTATCCCTTTTGACGTATTACTTGGGTTTTTTTTTTCCAATTAATTTAAATTCTGTAACCAGTTTTTGAGTCCTTGCCATCTTCTTTTAATTGGGTGATTTTATATGCCTTCTTGAATTATAAGCCTTTGCAAATTCTTGGTTTTTCTAAATGCAAATGTATAATAAAACCTGCATATAGCTTTCTTCTATGCATTCATTTTCTAGACCCATCAGGAGGCCTGCTTCTCTCCCTAATCCTTTCTTTTATTAGATTGGGGGTGGATGGGTAGAGTAGGCTATTGAGAAGAGAAGTCCAGTGCTCTTTGCTTGCAGATGGGACCTGGGGAATATGGGGGAAAGGGCCTCTCCACCTGTGGCCACAGTAGCCCTGCAGAAGAGATGCTTCCGTTCTCACGGACCTGGAGCCATGGTCAGCTGTTTCCTGTCCCCCGGCCTTGATGAAGGGTTTTCCATCCACCAGGACAGCCTTTCTCCTCACTTTGCTTCGTTTAAGACAGTCCACATGAAAAGTCTCTGTGGATGAATGGTGGTTTGTTGCACAGTACTCTGGGGTACTTAATGCTTCTGACCTGTACACTTAAAAGTGGTCAACATGGTAAATTTTATGTTATGTGAATTTTACCAGAACTGGGAAAAAAAAAAAAAAACCAACCCAGCTCTTTCATGCTGACTCATAGCTTGTGTTTTTAAACCTCAGCTCTGTCTCCACAAAACCGATATTCAGCTTCTGTATTTGTCTTCATGGAGTGCAGTGGTTTGTCCGGTTAAATTTCATTCTGTTTGAGACTCCCTGTTACGCTGTAGCAGCTAGGCCCTAGAGCTGTACAACACAAAACACACCTCAGAGTAAGACCACAAACAGTGCTGTCACCACGTGCCAATTAAAAGGACAAACTTTCAATCAAGAAAATAAATACATTATTCATGACTGATAAATAAATAAATTTGATAGTTAAAAAGTCAGGCTTTGGCAGTCTTAACATACTTGTTTTTTTAAGATCTGCAAGAAACAAATGCACCAGCTGAATGTGGCTAAACAAAATCATTATGGGATTAACAGTTTTCTGACCCACTTACTAAAAAAAAAACTGAATCACTCAGTTGAGACCCCAGGGAAATGCAGATTTATCCCTTTTGACGTATTACTTGGGTTTTTTTTTTCCAATTAATTTAAATTCTGTAACCAGTTTTTGAGTCCTTGCCATCTTCTTTTAATTGGGTGATTTTATATGCCTTCTTGAATTATAAGCCTTTGCAAATTCTTGGTTTTTCTAAATGCAAATGTATAATAAAACCTGCATATAGCTTTCTTCTATGCATTCATTTTCTAGACCCATCAGGAGGCCTGCTTCTCTCCCTAATCCTTTCTTTTATTAGATTGGGGGTGGATGGGTAGAGTAGGCTATTGAGAAGAGAAGTCCAGTGCTCTTTGCTTGCAGATGGGACCTGGGGAATATGGGGGAAAGGGCCTCTCCACCTGTGGCCACAGTAGCCCTGCAGAAGAGATGCTTCCGTTCTCACGGACTTGGAGCCATGGTCAGCTGTTTCCTGTCCCCCGGCCTTGATGAAGGGTTTTCCATCCACCAGGACAGCCTTTCTCCTCCTGCCAAGTGCTCTAATCCTTCTCTTCCATCTAGTGTAGCTTCGTTTAAGACAGTTTCTTCCAATTGAGGAAACTCTTCATTTTCAAGCCCACTGATACAATTCTTGATCAACATTTGAATAGCAGACTCTTACAATTGCTATGTTTATACCGATTCCACACTTGTTTTATTTCCCTGCACAGGCCAGATGTCCTCGGCCACAGCCAAATTGAAGGGCCTGACTGTTGGTCCTCTCTCTTCTCTGGCTTTCTTGTTTCTAGCAACAGCTCTGGTTAGTAACCTCCGAGGCTTCTCTGCCTCCTCCTTTTCCCTCACTCCCACTCCCTAATCTCCAGTCAGTCTCCAAATCCTAGCAATTCTTTCTTTACACCCTCTCTGACATCTTTGCTCTATTTCTCTATTTCTTTTGCATCTGTACTGTTCCAGCTGCATCTTAACTGGCCCCCCTGACCCCCAGCTCCCACCGTGGGCTCACCCTGAACCCCAGTGCTTTATTCAGATCACTTCACAATTTTACAATCTCCATTAGCCCTCTGTTGTCTTTGGGTTAGCATTAAAGGCTTCATAGGTGGAAAGACCACAGGTTTTATAAGCAATCTCATCTCTATTCACATACAAGCTCTGCCTTTTATTTGTTCCAGGGTGAGATCCTGACCCTCTCAGAATCTGTTTCCACATTTACAAAGTGGAGATGATAATATCCATCTGGAAAGGTAATGTAAAGTTTAAGCAAGACAATGGCCCTTTGGCCACCCATAGTAGGCACTCAGTAAATGGCATCTTCCCTTGCAAGCTAGTGCCAACCTATCTTTACCTTTACAATTTCATTCTCCCTCCTTGGCTCTTCTCCAAACACAACTTCCTGCCTCCTGTGTCTTTGGAGAAGCAGTTCTCTCTACTTGCCTCTCGTCTTTGCCCACTGGATCGCCTATGTCTTTTAAGGGCCAAAGTCATGAAGTGGTCCTTGATCAATTTTGTCAAATACTGTCAGTGACATGCCAAATGGGGAGGTGAAAGCGTGTTGCCAGTGACATTGTTTATAATTGTCAGCTCATAATGATAATAAAAAGCATACAGGGACTTCCCTCGTGGTCCAGTGGCTAAGACTCCATACTCCCAATGCAAGGGGCCAGGGTTCAATCTCTAGTCAGGGAACTAGATACCACAGGCCACAGCGAAAAGATCCCTTATACTGCAACTAAGTCCTGACACAGCCAAATAAGTAAATTAAATACATATACATATATATATATATACACACACACACACACATATATAGGCGCAGAGATGTTTTTTTTTTTTTGGTCGCACTGCACAGCATATGGGATCTTAGTTCCCCAACAGGGATCCAATACTCCAGCAGTGAAAATGTAGAGTCCTAACCCCTGGACCACAAGGAATTCCTGTGCTCTTTCAGTCAGTACCTCCGAGGCTTCTCTGCCTCCTCCTTTTCCCTCACTCCCACTCCCTAATCTCCAGTCAGTCTCCAAATCCTAGCAATTCTTTCTTTACACCCTCTCTGACATCTTTGCTCTATTTCTCTATTTCTTTTGCATCTGTACTGTTCCAGCTGCATCTTAACTGGCCCCCCTGACCCCCAGCTCCCACCGTGGGCTCACCCTGAACCCCAGTGCTTTATTCAGATCACTTCACAATTTTACAATCTCCATTAGCCCTCTGTTGTCTTTGGGTTAGCATTAAAGGCTTCATAGGTGGAAAGACCACAGGTTTTATAAGCAATCTCATCTCTATTCACATACAAGCTCTGCCTTTTATTTGTTCCAGGGTGAGATCCTGACCCTCTCAGAATCTGTTTCCACATTTACAAAGTGGAGATGATAATATCCATCTGGAAAGGTAATGTAAAGTTTAAGCAAGACAATGGCCCTTTGGCCACCCATAGTAGGCACTCAGTAAATGGCATCTTCCCTTGCAAGCTAGTGCCAACCTATCTTTACCTTTACAATTTCATTCTCCCTCCTTGGCTCTTCTCCAAACACAACTTCCTGCCTCCTGTGTCTTTGGAGAAGCAGTTCTCTCTACTTGCCTCTCGTCTTTGCCCACTGGATCGCCTATGTCTTTTAAGGGCCAAAGTCATGAAGTGGTCCTTGATCAATTTTGTCAAATACTGTCAGTGACATGCCAAATGGGGAGGTGAAAGCGTGTTGCCAGTGACATTGTTTATAATTGTCAGCTCATAATGATAATAAAAAGCATACAGGGACTTCCCTCGTGGTCCAGTGGCTAAGACTCCATACTCCCAATGCAAGGGGCCAGGGTTCAATCTCTAGTCAGGGAACTAGATACCACAGGCCACAGCGAAAAGATCCCTTATACTGCAACTAAGTCCTGACACAGCCAAATAAGTAAATTAAATACATATACATATATATATATACACACACACACACACATATATATAGGCGCAGAGATGTTTTTTTTTTTTTGGTCGCACTGCACAGCATATGGGATCTTAGTTCCCCCAACAGGGATCCAAACTAATGCCTCCAGCAGTGAAAATGTAGAGTCCTAACCCCTGGACCACAAGGGAATTCCCTGTGCTCAGTTATTTAATGTATATATTTATTTATCAAGCACCCACACTTTGCCTACCATGTGCCAGGCACCAGTTTCTCTGGACATATGTGAAATCATTCTGTCTTAATAACAACCCAAGGAAAAGGAGGGAAGAGAGTGAGGGGTGGGGTTGAGGCCCAGGAGTGGATCCTGGGAGGGAGAGGGAAAGGTGTGAGGGGCTGCCAAGGTAAATACCTCGAGATGGGAGGGCTGGGAAGAGGTCCCAGCAGGCCGAGCTGGAGCACGGTGACAGGAGCAGAGAAAGCTCTCTCCTGCCCCCGGCAGGGCACGGTGCCTGCTAAAAACTGATGCTACTGAGCATCAGCTATTGAAGGTAATATTTTTTCCCTTAAAAATCAAGTTGAGAATCCCTAGAGGTACACACACCACATTTTGCAAAATGTTGAGTCAGTTCATCTCCAAAAAATATAAAAAGCCTTTGGGCAACATTTTAGGAATTTTTTTGAGACTTCCATGTTCCCACGACTAGTTCATAAATAAAATATAAAACCTTAAAAAATGCACACACACTTATAATTGCTGAATGAAAATACCAAGCGTGGAACTGCCTTATCACATATTTTGCCAGCTCCTCATGTTTCTTCCACACTTTTCAAAAACAAATTTTCTGGAATGTGTTTTGTCTTCTACACTTTACAGTTTTTGGAATCTTTTTTGTAAATAGTCAGTGACATGCCAAATGGGGAGGTGAAAGCGGTTGCCATCTTTTAATGATAATAAAAAGCATACAGGGACTTCCCTCGTGGTCCAGTGGCTAAGACTCCATACTCCCAATGCAAGGGGCCAGGGTTCAATCTCTAGTCAGGGAACTAGATACCACAGGCCACAGCGAAAAGATCCCTTATACTGCAACTAAGTCCTGACACAGCCAAATAAGTAAATTAAATACATATACATATATATATATATACACACACACACACACATATATATAGGCGCAGAGATGTTTTTTTTTTTTTGGTCGCACTGCACAGCATATGGGATCTTAGTTCCCCCAACAGGGATCCAAACTAATGCCTCCAGCAGTGAAAATGTAGAGTCCTAACCCCTGGACCACAAGGGAATTCCCTGTGCTCAGTTATTTAATGTATATATTTATTTATCAAGCACCCACACTTTGCCTACCATGTGCCAGGCACCAGTTTCTCTGGACATATGTGAAATCATTCTGTCTTAATAACAACCCAAGGAAAAGGAGGGAAGAGAGTGAGGGGTGGGGTTGAGGCCCAGGAGTGGACCCTGGGAGGGAGAGGGAAAGGTGTGAGGGGCTGCCAAGGTAAATACCTCGAGATGGGAGGGCTGGGAAGAGGTCCCAGCAGGCCGAGCTGGAGCACGGTGACAGGAGCAGAGAAAGCTCTCTCCTGCCCCCGGCAGGGCACGGTGCCTGCTAAAAACTGATGCTACTGAGCATCAGCTATTGAAGGTAATATTTTTTCCCTTAAAAATCAAGTTGAGAATCCCTAGAGGTACACACACCACATTTTGCAAAATGTTGAGTCAGTTCATCTCCAAAAAATATAAAAAGCCTTTGGGCAACATTTTAGGAATTTTTTTGAGACTTCCATGTTCCCACGACTAGTTCATAAATAAAATATAAAACCTTAAAAAATGCACACACACTTATAATTGCTGAATGAAAATACCAAGCGTGGAACTGCCTTATCACATATTTTGCCAGCTCCTCATGTTTCTTCCACACTTTTCAAAAACAAATTTTCTGGAATGTGTTTTGTCTTCTACACTTTCCAGTTTTTGTGGATCAGGAGGATAATATACGTAAACAACTTGAGGAAATTCGACGAGTGTTATCACGTTTGGCAATATCAAGATGTCTAAGAAAGACTTTCGTGCTTTGCTCTTGGTGATGTGCCAGCACTTTAATGTGGAAATCCATCCATAGCAGGTTAAGGTGGGTCATACCTAAGTTCACCAGAATATCCAGGTACCAAAAGCAACACTGGTGCAAATATATTATAAAGGAATATAAAAATGATAAAAATGTGAGGCTTAATAACTAAGAATAATTCTTCATATATGTCAACCAAAACAAAACATCACTACTGAATGGAGAAGCAGATATAAAAATCCATTTTCTACTGTTAAGTCAAACTTTAAAGAGATTTCTGTAGAAATGAAAAATAATGCCATTCCTCTTGCTTATTTTTTAAATTTGGGAATTACCTGGATGGGATGGGAGTTTGGGGGAGAATGGATATATGTATGTGGATGGCTGAGTCCCTTCGCTGGTCACCTGAAACTATCACAACATGGTTAATCAGCTATACCTCAAAACAAAATAAAAAGTTTTAAAATTTTTGGGACTATATATTTTGCATTATATACATTGTTAACATTTAATAGGTTTATTATAAGTGTACTTAAAACTTAAATTTTTCAGTTTAATTTTAATCCAGTAAATATCAATATCTAAACCAATATAAACTACAGATTTTTGAGATCTTCAATGATTTAATTAAGAGTATAAAGAGGTTCTGAGACCAGAAAGGCTAAAAGCAGGTATAACACTGGAAAAAAGTTTAAATCAACTTTTTTGGAAACGTGGACATTGTTTAAGTCACAGAACAACAAAGCTTGGTGAGAGGGACTTCCCTGGTGGTCTAGTGGGTAAAGAGTCCACTTTGCAGTGCAAAGGGCGCCGGTTGGATCCGTGGCCATGGAAGATCCCACATGCTGCGGAGTGACTGGACCGGTGTGTTCAATTGTGAGCCAGTGCTCTAGAGCATGTGTGCTCAGAGCTGATGCTCTGCAAGGAGAGAGGCCACTGCAATGGGAGGCCCACACAAGCCAAAGAATAAACATGGATGAAAATAAATAAATAAATAAACAATAAAAGAGGCCAAATTGAAAAAAAAGAACCACTATTCTAAGTAGTTCTCCAAACTTGGGCTGGTCTTCTTTAGGGCTAAAGCTGTAGTAGAAAATGATCATAATCTGCCCCAGATTAGGCAGAGGAATGTTGTGACAAAGGTTCATCAGAAATGAGACCATTGAAATAATTCATTCTCATTGTAACAGGCAAGTCTGATAGAGCAGAATCATTAAGGAAGGCAAGACAAAGACCTTTGGGGAAAGATAGATTGGCTACAAGTCTGTATCAGGGAAAAAGAGCTGAAACCTCTCTTGACTAGGATTCTGTTTGCTCTTGATAGTGTGTCCCTAATCTATTTATAGAGGGGTAACTTCTTTCCTGATCAAAAAAGACAAAAGAGATTTGCAATTGGGTCTCACTGTGGACCCATGATTTCTGCTCAGGGGGACACAATAAAAAATGCAAGAACAATGCATTGTTGGAATGAGACTATGGTCAACTCTCAAAACTTAGCTCTCAGGGCTGATGTGAGAACCCCTCTGTTGTCTGTCTCCTTGAGAACAAAGCTGCTTCAGGATTCACACCTTCAATCTGAGGGTAGAAAAGGATATATATATATATACTTGAGTATGGTTTAGGCTGTTAATTTAATAAGGAGAGAAGACCATGAGAAACCATTTGACTATTTCAGCCACTTGGTGTCCTGAAATACTGCATCTCACTGTGATGAAAAGAATGAAACTATGATCTAATTCAAAAGTGGGTTGTTATCCAAAAGAAAAGGGAAAGAATAAGACCCAATTCTAGCTTATGATGGGATTGTTTCTGAAAATAGGAGACAGAGCATCACCAGTGAGGTCAAAGCAAGAACTGACTGGAGTCACCCAGTAGGCTCTTCAGTCCCTGGTTTGACCACTGCAGGCAGCTTTCCTTATAGCACTGTGGATGTTGACGCAGGCCATCTTGGTCACAAATTACCAAGTATATACCTGAACCCTGGAGTCAGCCTGTCTGGATCCGGTCCTGTATCTCTCAGGGCCTCAATTTCCTTCTCTGTAAAGGCACTGATGATAGCACTGACTTCTAAGATTCTTGTGAGGATTATCTGAGATAACTGTGTATAAAGCACAAGACATGGCACCTACTAAGTGCCTAATAAATAGAAGTTATTAGGGAGCGTCTTTGCTTCATATTCCTATCTGTGAGCAGGTTTTTATCCCCCGGTTATTTCTCAACATAACCCCTTTCTTTCGGGGCTGCTGATCTCCGAGGCTTCTAGTCCCTTATATCCCTGAGTCATCATCACTGAGATGCTGGATTTCTGAAGTCATCCCTTTTACTCTTCTCTAGGGCTCCCTCTCTCGACTGCTTAGCTCTCGCGGGGGCTCAGACCCACAATTCGTGGCTCAAGTTGCCGTCGGAGTTTGCCGCCCGTCTTGGAGAAATGCCCTCAGTGCCCTTGGAGACCACCCGAGACTGAGACGCAGAGAACCTCCCAGTCCCAGAAAACGGAGTGAGGCCGAGTGGGGCCGAGGGCGGGGCCCAGCCCTGAGGTGAGAACGAGGCTGGGGGCGGGGCCGTGCACGGAGGTGCGCGCGAGGCCACGCCCCGAGGTGAGCGTGCCGGGGGCGGAGCCATACTGCGAGGTGGACGCGAGTCTGGGGGCGTGGCCGCGCCGGGGCACCGCCCCTACCGTTAGGGATGAGCCGGCCGTCTCCGCGGGCGGCGCACGCAGCCGCCCCCGGGCGTCAGGCAGCGCGGGGGTTAAGGCTGCCGGCGCCACCTGGGCGCCGCTGAGGAGACCCACGAACCGGCGAATCGCGCGCGGGCGCGGCGAACAGGTGCCCGTGCACGTCAGGCGCCGGCAAGGGGCGGGGAGAGGGGGCGCCGGAAGCCCGGGGCGGGGGGCGCGGCCAGCCCGGTGAACTGGAGGAGCCGAGGCCGGCAGGAAGGAGCTCGCGATGGAGCGCAGCCGCCTCGGGCCGCGCTCCCTGGTTTGACCACTGCAGGCAGCTTTCCTTATAGCACTGTGGATGTTGACGCAGGCCATCTTGGTCACAAATTACCAAGTATATACCTGAACCCTGGAGTCAGCCTGTCTGGATCCGGTCCTGTATCTCTCAGGGCCTCAATTTCCTTCTCTGTAAAGGCACTGATGATAGCACTGACTTCTAAGATTCTTGTGAGGATTATCTGAGATAACTGTGTATAAAGCACAAGACATGGCACCTACTAAGTGCCTAATAAATAGAAGTTATTAGGGAGCGTCTTTGCTTCATATTCCTATCTGTGAGCAGGTTTTTATCCCCCGGTTATTTCTCAACATAACCCCTTTCTTTCGGGGCTGCTGATCTCCGAGGCTTCTAGTCCCTTATATCCCTGAGTCATCATCACTGAGATGCTGGATTTCTGAAGTCATCCCTTTTACTCTTCTCTAGGGCTCCCTCTCTCGACTGCTTAGCTCTCGCGGGGGCTCAGACCCACAATTCGTGGCTCAAGTTGCCGTCGGAGTTTGCCGCCCGTCTTGGAGAAATGCCCTCAGTGCCCTTGGAGACCACCCGAGACTGAGACGCAGAGAACCTCCCAGTCCCAGAAAACGGAGTGAGGCCGAGTGGGGCCGAGGGCGGGGCCCAGCCCTGAGGTGAGAACGAGGCTGGGGGCGGGGCCGTGCACGGAGGTGCGCGCGAGGCCACGCCCCGAGGTGAGCGTGCCGGGGGCGGAGCCATACTGCGAGGTGGACGCGAGTCTGGGGGCGTGGCCGCGCCGGGGCACCGCCCCTACCGTTAGGGATGAGCCGGCCGTCTCCGCGGGCGGCGCACGCAGCCGCCCCCGGGCGTCAGGCAGCGCGGGGGTTAAGGCTGCCGGCGCCACCTGGGCGCCGCTGAGGAGACCCACGAACCGGCGAATCGCGCGCGGGCGCGGCGAACAGGTGCCCGTGCACGTCAGGCGCCGGCAAGGGGCGGGGAGAGGGGGCGCCGGAAGCCCGGGGCGGGGCGGGGCGCGGCCAGCCCGGTGAACTGGAGGAGCCGAGGCCGGCAGGAAGGAGCTCGCTGGGCCGCGCGGCGCGCGATGTGGAGCCGCCGCCTCGGCGCCTGCAGCAGCCGCCGTCGCCGCCGCTGCTGCTGCTGGGGCTGCCGCCGAGCCGAGGGACATGGAGCGCGGCTGCAGAGGGCGGCCGCCGGCAGCAGCAGCGAGCGTCGCAGCGACAGCGGAGCGCAGCCCGCCCCGTGAGGCGCTGCCCGGCTGGCGGCGGCAGCGGGAGCAGCAGCAACAGGGTGGCTGAAAACCCGGCGGCGGCGGCGGCTGCTTTCCTCCTCGCAACCTCCCCTCCGGCTTCGCGTCCCCTCAGTCTTCCCTTGCGCGGCCTTCGCTTTGCCACCCCCTCCTCCTCCCCGGCGCGCGCCGCGCAGCTGAGCCCGGGGGCGGGGGGAGGGGGCGCGTGCCGCCGGCGCGGGGGAGGGGCGGGCCGGCGCGCGCCGCGCCCAGGGCTCGCGGAGACCCGAGGGGCGCGTGCCGCGGCGTGAGGCGAGGCGAGGCGTGGGGCGGCGCGGCGGGGCCCCTCCCCCCCTGCAGCCTGGCGCGCGCCGGCCGGGCCGCACCGCTGCGGGCTCCGCGCGCGCGGGCCATGTCCGCCTTCTGCCTGGGCTTGGCCGGCCGCGCTTCAGCACCCGCCGAGCCGGACAGCGCCTGCTGCATGGAGCTGCCCGCCGCGGCCGCGGACGCCGTCGGGAATCCAGCCGCCGCCACCGCCGCTGCCCTCATCTCCTTCCCCGGGGGCCCCGGGGAGTTGGAACTGGCGTTAGAGGAGGAGCTGGCGCTGCTGGCGGCTGGGGAACGGCCGTCCGACCCCGGGGAGCATCCTCAGGCCGAGCCCGGGCCTCCAGCCGAGGGGGGCGACCTGCAGCCGCCGCCCGCCCAGGATCCCGAGCTGCTGTCGGTGATCCGGCAGAAGGAGAAGGATCTGGTCTTGGCGGCCCGACTGGGCAAGGCACTGCTTGAGAGAAACCAGGACATGAGCCGGCAGTACGAACAGATGCACAAGGAGCTGACCGATAAGCTGGAGGTGAGGACGTCCCTCCTGGGATGGGTGGGAAGCGGCGGTGGGGAGAGCCAGGCAGCAGCCCGCCGGCCCTGGGTAGCTTCGGGAGCTGGTCCCTCACTCACCCCACCCCACCGCTTTCTTGCTCATCGTCTCTTACAGAAAACCACCTGGGAGGGGGGTAGCACGGAGGGTTTTGATGATCAGATGAGGGCATTCATTGAACACACCTGGTTTTCCTACCCTGCTCCCAGCGAATGGGTCCATGCATGGCTCCAAACACTGTGGGCCGTTCTGTGTTTGAACTGTACACAGCTTCTAAAATAGAGCTTACAGTATGACTAATTTCGAGCACTGAGGTGATGTCTGTACACGGAAAAATTACGAAGTCGGGAGGCATTTAAAGTATGCCCCAGGTTTTTAGAGAGGTAGTTAATCGCTAATCAGGGTGTTAGCCTAAAGATTTTCAGCTTTGGAGTCAAGGGCCTCTAGATGCCCTTGTCTTAGCTTCCGGGCAGGTCAGAGTGGTGGGAAACAAGTGCCCCTAAAGGAGCTTTGTATAGCCTTCCGGTACTCACGGGTTAGGAAATATAGTTCCATTGCAGAAACCAGATGAGCCTGGGCTCACCATGTGACGGCTAGTGGTGGATTTCATTTGGACCTCAGTATCTGTATGTATTTAAACAGTACTTTGGTTTTTGTTCTGGGCCTGACACATGCAGTTGGATGACCAGATGCAACCTGTGCGAACTATAGAACCGTACCCATTGTTGTAAATACCCCTCAAACTATCTGTAAGATGTCTGCCAGTTCTCTGGACCAAAGTCTTGCAGCTGTGCCTGCTTTCTTGCCCTTAACTAGATAAGGGCCTTGAAACTGGTACAAGTGCCCACCATTTCTAAAACTCAGAGGTAATATTTTTTTTAAGTGGGGATGGGGAGGTGCATCTGCAGCAGTGGGGATGAGTTTATCTTTTTCTGCCTGTGGACTGAATATTGTTTCCCAGTTTGGTTGCAACCAGTTCTCTTTATTCTTATTACAAGAGAATAGTGCAGCCCAGAATAAGGTTTGAAATTGACCATTGACTGGTTGCATATCACTGCTCCTGGTCAAAGGGTCAGAATGTAGATTCAGAAACTCTACTCTAGTAAGTGTGTCTGTAGTCCACCAACGCATGAAAAATAAATCAGAGAGAATAAAAGGAAACCAGTGAGTGCCCTGTAGTTCAGTTGGCCTGTTAACTAGGTCTGCCAGTCGATGAACTCCTGAGATACCTCTCTGAAAAGTGGTTTGTGAAACCTATAGGTAGACTGCCAAAAAGCAACCCAGTGAATTCAGCTGTTTGATTTTCATTTGAAGTAGAGGTCTAAGACTAAAAGAGTGTCTTTTTAAAAAAAAAAAAAAAAAAAAGATTAGATTACAGACTCCTATTATGTGGAAGTACTACTACAGAGATTTATGCTTGTGATTTGAAATTCCTTCAGTGAGGGACTTGATTAAAGAGACAGCTAACTTGAAAGGAACATCATATCGGTCAGTTTGATGAGTAGTAGATTTCAGAGTAATCCTGAGGGTGCAGTTACACACATCCTGGGTTCCACTTGGAGCCTTTATACCTTTGTACCTTAGAACCTTGTCTTCAACAAGAAAGATTCTCAAATTCTGTAACAAGAAAGGTTCTGTTGTAAAAGAATAAATTTAACTTTTTGCTATTGACTTAATAGACAATAATAAAATAGTTTAAAACTCTTATTAAACTGTTTTTGAAAGACCTTCATTCCTCCCAGATCAGCATGTGCACTCTAGTGTTAAAAGTTTATTTTAATTTCTGGAAGTTGGCCTGTGCTGAACTATAAAGAACCGTACCCATTGTTGTAAAATACCCTCAAACTATCTGTAAGATGTCTGCCAGTTCTCTGGACCAAAGTCTTGCAGCTGTGCCTGCTTTCTTGCCCTTAACTAGATAAGGGCCTTGAAACTGGTACAAGTGCCCACCATTTCTAAAACTCAGAGGTAATATTTTTTTTAAGTGGGGATGGGGAGGTGCATCTGCAGCAGTGGGGATGAGTTTATCTTTTTCTGCCTGTGGACTGAATATTGTTTCCCAGTTTGGTTGCAACCAGTTCTCTTTATTCTTATTACAAGAGAATAGTGCAGCCCAGAATAAGGTTTGAAATTGACCATTGACTGGTTGCATATCACTGCTCCTGGTCAAAGGGTCAGAATGTAGATTCAGAAACTCTACTCTAGTAAGTGTGTCTGTAGTCCACCAACGCATGAAAAATAAATCAGAGAGAATAAAAGGAAACCAGTGAGTGCCCTGTAGTTCAGTTGGCCTGTTAACTAGGTCTGCCAGTCGATGAACTCCTGAGATACCTCTCTGAAAAGTGGTTTGTGAAACCTATAGGTAGACTGCCAAAAAGCAACCCAGTGAATTCAGCTGTTTGATTTTCATTTGAAGTAGAGGTCTAAGACTAAAAGAGTGTCTTTTTAAAAAAAAAAAAAAAAAAAAGATTAGATTACAGACTCCTATTATGTGGAAGTACTACTACAGAGATTTATGCTTGTGATTTGAAATTCCTTCAGTGAGGGACTTGATTAAAGAGACAGCTAACTTGAAAGGAACATCATATCGGTCAGTTTGATGAGTAGTAGATTTCAGAGTAATCCTGAGGGTGCAGTTACACACATCCTGGGTTCCACTTGGAGCCTTTATACCTTTGTACCTTAGAACCTTGTCTTCAACAAGAAAGATTCTCAAATTCTGTAACAAGAAAGGTTCTGTTGTAAAAGAATAAATTTAACTTTTTGCTATTGACTTAATAGACAATAATAAAATAGTTTAAAACTCTTATTAAACTGTTTTTGAAAGACCTTCATTCCTCCCAGATCAGCATGTGCACTCTAGTGTTAAAAGTTTATTTTTAATTTCTGGAAGTTGGTTGCACAACAGTATGAATGTACTTAGTGCTACAGAACTAACAGTACACTTAAAAATGGATCAGATGATAAATTTTGTTATGTATATTATGATCTAAGATAGTAGCTTGCATTTATACACTTTTCTTCAGAGATTAAATATTTATTTGGTTTTTTAAAAATATGTTTTTGAAATCCAGGAGTGAGACTGAATTACCCCTTGAAGTCATCACTCCCCTCAGTTACATTTTCTTCCCCTTTCCCTAGGCCAATTCTGATGATTCTATCACTATTTTAAGGGCAAAAAAAATAAGGTAGGACTTCTCTGGGTGGTCTACTGGTTAAGAATCCACTTGCCAACGCAGGGGACCGGGTTTGATCCCTGGTTTGGAGAAATTCCACATACCACTCAATATGGCCAAAAAAAAAAAGTTCTTGTTAAACTGTTTTATTAAAAAAAAAAAGGTAATGTGAAAATGATTACATAATTGGGTAGTAGATTTAGGTAAGCAAATGCAAGGGTCCTAATTTGCATTCACTGGTTGGTTCACATAAATAGTTTTTTATTTTTCTTTGTATTTTTCAAAAACCATATCCCGGACTTAGAATAATATGCTTTTTTGGTTCTTGGCAGAGATCCATTTCTGTAACAATCAATTTTAGGTGAGTAATGATGTTAACTTTTCCAGAGTTTTAAATTGTTTTTAGAATGGTTTTAGATTTACTGAAGAACTGGAAAGACAGGATAGAGTTTATGCTTGTGATTTGAAATTCCTTCAGTGGGGACTTAAAGAGACAGCTAACTTGAAAGGAACATCATATCGGTCAGTTTGATGAGTAGTAGATTTCAGAGTAATCCTGAGGGTGCAGTTACACACATCCTGGGTTCCACTTGGAGCCTTTATACCTTTGTACCTTAGAACCTTGTCTTCAACAAGAAAGATTCTCAAATTCTGTAACAAGAAAGGTTCTGTTGTAAAAGAATAAATTTAACTTTTTGCTATTGACTTAATAGACAATAATAAAATAGTTTAAAACTCTTATTAAACTGTTTTTGAAAGACCTTCATTCCTCCCAGATCAGCATGTGCACTCTAGTGTTAAAAGTTTATTTTTAATTTCTGGAAGTTGGTTGCACAACAGTATGAATGTACTTAGTGCTACAGAACTAACAGTACACTTAAAAATGGATCAGATGATAAATTTTGTTATGTATATTATGATCTAAGATAGTAGCTTGCATTTATACACTTTTCTTCAGAGATTAAATATTTATTTGGTTTTTTAAAAATATGTTTTTGAAATCCAGGAGTGAGACTGAATTACCCCTTGAAGTCATCACTCCCCTCAGTTACATTTTCTTCCCCTTTCCCTAGGCCAATTCTGATGATTCTATCACTATTTTAAGGGCAAAAAAAATAAGGTAGGACTTCTCTGGGTGGTCTACTGGTTAAGAATCCACTTGCCAAAGCAGGGGACCGGGTTTGATCCCTGGTTTGGAGAAATTCCACATACCACTCAATATGGCCAAAAAAAAAAAGTTCTTGTTAAACTGTTTTATTAAAAAAAAAAAGGTAATGTGAAAATGATTACATAATTGGGTAGTAGATTTAGGTAAGCAAATGCAAGGGTCCTAATTTGCATTCACTGGTTGGTTCACATAAATAGTTTTTTATTTTTCTTTGTATTTTTCAAAAACCATATCCCGGACTTAGAATAATATGCTTTTTTGGTTCTTGGCAGAGATCCATTTCTGTAACAATCAATTTTAGGTGAGTAATGATGTTAACTTTTCCAGAGTTTTAAATTGTTTTTAGAATGGTTTTAGATTTACTGAAGAACTGGAAAGACAGGATAGAGTTTCCATGTGCCCTGCCCCCAGTACTTGCCATAATTCCTGAACCAATACTAATACATGATTAGCTGTGGGGTTCCCTGGTAGCTCAGATAGTTATACTCTGCCTGCAGTGCAGGAGACCTGGGTTCTATCCCTGGGTGAGGAAGATCCCCTGGAGAAGGGGTACCATGTTACCAACTCGAGTGTTCTTGCCTGGAGAATTCCATGGCTTGTCTATGGGTCACAAAGAGTCAGAACAACTGAGCGACTAACACTTTCACTTTTTTCACTTGGTTTAATTAGATCTTTTTTTAGCCTTTGCCAAATGTCTTATTCTGTTCAGGATACCCTTATATTTAGTTTCTGTTACCTTCTTAGTCTCTTTATTCCTATGTCAATTTTTAAACTTCCCTTGTTTTCGATGACCTTGACAGTTTTTTTTTTAATATATTTTTTAAATTATTTATTTATTTTTTGCGGGGAGGGTTGGGGTGGGGGGGGGGCATTTCTATTGGTCTTTCATTTATCTATTTTCATCCATCTTTGTTCTTTGGCCCGTGTGGGCCTCCCATTGCAGTGACCTCTCTGGTTGCAGAGCACTGGCTCTGGGCGCACGCGCTCCAGAGTGCTGGCTCGTAATTGGACACACTGGTCCAGCCATCCTGTGGCACATGGGATCTTCCCAGGCCAGGGATCGAACTGGTGCCCCTTGCACTGCAAGGCGGTGTCCTTACCCACTGGACCACCAGGGGAAGCCCACCCTTGACAGTTTTTACATTAACTTTTTTCTTTTCTTTTTCTTTTTTTTTTACTGAGGTATGATATAAAGCATTGTATCAGTTTCAGCTGTAGATACTGTGTTTTAAAATGCAACGTAACCTCAAGCAACAGGGAATAGCATGGACGCAGAGCCTGACCGCCATACTTTGTGATATTCTACTTAGAATTTACTGGTTAATTTAGCACTTAATTGAAAATATAATTCTAGGAGAAACCTTTCTTGGAGTAGACAGAAGGCTAGGTTCTGTATATTCATTAATAGGAAAGTCTTGAATTTTTTTTTTTTTGTCCGCGAAGTGTTGGGAAACCTGGACTGGGAAGAAATGTAAAGACACAGTAGACTGACCAGAACCACCTGTCTTCATCCCTGCCCCACTCCCAACACGTGTATTAGATTGTTTTAGTTGCTTAGCTGAGCTGTTCACGAACAGCTGTTTGCTGAATATTTTTAAGTCTCTCTGTTCTTTTAGAACACAAGCCTAATTTATCTGGCCTCTCAGTAGCACTGTGATTACTGAGTTCTTGCAGTTGCCTTCTGCTCCAGTTTTTTTCATTTTGGAAAAACTCAATAAAACCAAGTATCACAATTTTAGAATTGTAATTGCCATTTACTTCTGCATCTCATCTTTCTGAAGTTTGTACAGTGACAAACATTCTCATTTTTGGAAGTTGAACAAACAAGGGAAGCATAGAGCAGAAAGTTTTCATGGTGAGAAGCACAAGTCCTTGAGAGAGGATTTTTTTTTTTTTTTTTTTAAAGCACATCTCAGATGTGAAGTAATGGGACTGATTTCTTGTATAACTATACCCTGTCCCTTAAGGCCTTCCAAAAGAGGCATCCCCAGAAACGTTTGAAAGGTGAGAACTTGGAAAGAAGAGTATAGATTCCCAAAGTGAAAAGATGTTTTGAGTACCCTGAAGGAGAAAGATTCAAATGCTCATCCTAGCTTGTTGAAACAATCTCAGTGCTTGATAATCAACCTTCAGTGCATCAGACGTTCCAGTAGATGGATGGATGGATGGATAGATAGATGCCTTCCTAGGCCTCATCCCATTCTTAACTGAATCACAATCTTTTGGAATTCATGTTTAGGTGGATATATTTTGAACAGTTATGCCAGAGATTTTCTGTGATCTAGAGCATTAAACAGGTAAGGGAGACACCAATCCTAGCTCTTGCATTTGGTCATACAGCCCTTGAGCTGGCTACAGAATTTCTTCTGTTGCTTCATTTGTAAGAAGAGGTGGTTGATCTGGAGAATCTCTAAAGTCCTTTCTGTCTCTGAAAATTCTGTGATTCTAAGTGCCTGGTATTAATTATGCTGGGAATAGTAGATGAAAGCAAAAGAAACTTTCTTGAGGCCTCGTTTTAAGTTGTTTAAATGTATGTTTCACCAACTGCTGCTTAGTCACTTCAGTTGTGTCCAACTCTGCGTGACCCCATGGACTTCAGCCCATCAGGCTCCTCTGTCCATGGAATTCTTCAGGCAAGAATACTGGAGTCGGACTTCCCTGGTGGTCCAGTGGATAAGACTCCACACTTCCACTGCATAGGGCATAGGTTTGATCCCTGGTCCAAGAATACTGGAGTGGTTGCCATGCCCTCCTCCAGGGGATCTTCCCAACCCAGGTCTCCTGCATTGTAGGCAGATTCCTCACCACTGAGCCATAAAACCAAGTATCACAATTTTAGAATTGTAATTGCCATTTACTTCTGCATCTCATCTTTCTGAAGTTTGTACAGTGACAAACATTCTCATTTTTGGAAGTTGAACAAACAAGGGAAGCATAGAGCAGAAAGTTTTCATGGTGAGAAGCACAAGTCCTTGAGAGAGGATTTTTTTTTTTTTTTTTTTAAAGCACATCTCAGATGTGAAGTAATGGGACTGATTTCTTGTATAACTATACCCTGTCCCTTAAGGCCTTCCAAAAGAGGCATCCCCAGAAACGTTTGAAAGGTGAGAACTTGGAAAGAAGAGTATAGATTCCCAAAGTGAAAAGATGTTTTGAGTACCCTGAAGGAGAAAGATTCAAATGCTCATCCTAGCTTGTTGAAACAATCTCAGTGCTTGATAATCAACCTTCAGTGCATCAGGCGTTCCAGTAGATGGATGGATGGATGGATAGATAGATGCCTTCCTAGGCCTCATCCCATTCTTAACTGAATCACAATCTTTTGGAATTCATGTTTAGGTGGATATATTTTGAACAGTTATGCCAGAGATTTTCTGTGATCTAGAGCATTAAACAGGTAAGGGAGACACCAATCCTAGCTCTTGCATTTGGTCATACAGCCCTTGAGCTGGCTACAGAATTTCTTCTGTTGCTTCATTTGTAAGAAGAGGTGGTTGATCTGGAGAATCTCTAAAGTCCTTTCTGTCTCTGAAAATTCTGTGATTCTAAGTGCCTGGTATTAATTATGCTGGGAATAGTAGATGAAAGCAAAAGAAACTTTCTTGAGGCCTCGTTTTAAGTTGTTTAAATGTATGTTTCACCAACTGCTGCTTAGTCACTTCAGTTGTGTCCAACTCTGCGTGACCCCATGGACTTCAGCCCATCAGGCTCCTCTGTCCATGGAATTCTTCAGGCAAGAATACTGGAGTCGGACTTCCCTGGTGGTCCAGTGGATAAGACTCCACACTTCCACTGCATAGGGCATAGGTTTGATCCCTGGTCCAAGAATACTGGAGTGGTTGCCATGCCCTCCTCCAGGGGAATCTTCCCAACCCAGGTCTCCTGCATTGTAGGCAGATTCCTCACCACTGAGCCATCATGGAAGCCCCATGTATGTATATATTTGAGACCCCATGGTGTGTAGCTCACCAGGCTTCTCTATGCATGGAATTTTCCAGGCAAGAATACTGGAGCGGGTTGCCATTTCCTTCTCTGTTTCACCGATTAATAGATGACTTACTAAATTTCAAGTGAGTTCCTAAGTCTAGGGCCCCTATGCCCAAAGAAAAGAATAAATAGAATATTAAGTATTTCAATAGGAATGGCATTGTCTTTGTGAAATTAGCTTCCCTTCTCTGGCAGAAGGGAGTATTTTTGCAGCTGTGAAATGGGCAGCTTGTCCTCTTGGCAGAGTATTGTGTGGTGCTGACTGATGAGGAAGAAGAAAAGTTAGAAGAGTGTGAAGCGAGAAAAAAATGAAAGACTCTGGAATATTCAACAGTTTTAAAATCCTTCATTTTTTTCACCCAGCACTTAGAACAAGAGAAACACGAACTAAGAAGACGATTTGAGAACCGAGAAGGCGAGTGGGAAGGGCGTGTGTCTGAGCTGGAGAGCGATGTGAAGCAGCTTCAGGATGAGTTGGAGAGGCAGCAGGTGCATCTACGGGAAGCAGATCGAGAGAAAACACGGGCTGTCCAGGAATTATCAGAACAGAACCAAAGATTATTGGATCAGCTCAGCAGGGTGAGTCCTGAGTTAAGAATTTATGGTATTAAAAAAAAAAAAAAAAAAGAATTTATGGTATTAAAAAAATAATAGAACTGATGGTATAAAATACTAAAAGTTGCAACAGAGATTCTGTTTAATGTCTGCACATTAAGAGTTCTGGGTTTTTGTGGCCTTTGGTATTGATATCAGCAAATGAAGTATTTTTCACCTCTAAGAATTTCAACTGTGGTGAACCTAGGTGTCAGGAACAAATACCCTTGCTTGTCGTTAGCCAACTGTGAGATTTTTGCAATCATTTAGCTTGGAAGTTTTCTCATTTTTAAAATCTTAGGAGTTTGCTTAATGATTTGATGTTCCTTATAGCTGTACAAGTCTGTGAGTCTTTTGCCTGGAGAAAGGCTGTCACTGATAAAATTATGTTAATGCATTTAGTTCAGATGTTAAATGTTGGTGCCATCTTTTTTAAAAAATCAACTTGCCATTTTCCTTTTCATTTTTTAGACTTTATTTTTGGTTGTCCTGAGTCTTTGTTGTTATGCTCGGAATTTCTCTAGTTTCGGGCTTTCTCTAGGTGCAGCAAGTGGGGGCTACTCTCTAGTTGTGCTATGCAGGCTTCTCTTGTTGTGGAGCATGGAATTCAGTACACAAGCTTCAGTAGTTGTGACCCGTGGGCTCAGTAGTTGTGGTGCGCGGGCTCTAGAGCTTGGGATCAGTAGTCGTGACATTCCAGTGTAGTTGCTCCATGGCATGTGTGATCTTTCAGACCACGGATTGAACCTGTGTACTCTGAATTGCCATATGAATTCTTAACCAATGGACCACCAGGGAAGCGCAAATGGTGCCATCTTTAAACTGAAAAGCTTAGGAAAAATTTCTAGAGCAAATGATTTTCATTGTGAATGTACATTTCTTATTATTTAAACATGAAAGGAGGTATGTGTAGCTGTTTATAAAATGTGTTCTCTTTATTTCCACATGAAGTGAAAGTTCTTTGTTTGTACCTTTGTAGTGCAGTGTCAGGGAAGTATTAATTAACCAGAGTCAAGATTGTAAAATCATTGCAAAGAAGGAGTTTAAGAGCTGAATAGGTGGAAATCTAACTTAAATACGAACATACCTTTAACAAATGCAGGAATATTGTTAATGCCATGATCTCTAAAGCCATTTACTTTTTTTTTCTTAATTTTTTGCCTCTTTCATTGATTGCAGTGGCCTCTCTCATTGCAGAGCACCGGCTCTGGGCACATGCGCTCCAGAGCGCTGGCTCGCAATTGGACACACTGGTCCAGCCACTCCACGGCACATGGGATCTTCCTGGGCGAGGAAGTGAACCAGTGCTCCTTGCACTGCAAGGCAGACTTTTTCCCCACTGGACCACCAGGGAAGCCCTAAAGCCACTTACTTACTTTTGAAAATTAAGAGCTGATTTACTCTTGTACCTCAAACCTTCTTATGTGCTGAAAATAAAACAAGTTGAGTTACCAGAGGAAAGAAGAATGTCTACTCTGGGCTTGTCTCCAAGCACAGTTTTTGTCAGGAGAGCACTGCCCTTGTCCACATGGTTTGTGCTGGGTGCTTAGGACTCTGGGAAAGGCTTAGCTAGAGCAGCATGGGAAGTTACTTCACTGGGTTGTGTCTTAGTTGCTTCTCCTGGGAACCCTGAGACTGATCGAAGCCATCATGCCTCACCAGGAAGTGCAAAGTAAATGCTCCCACTAGAGAAAGGGAGAGGAAGGGGGAGAGGCACAAAAGGAGAGTGGAACAAGGGGACCTGCGGGGAGCTGCCCTGTTTCAAGGGGTTTCTTTTAAGGATACATAGCTCTGGGAGCTGCCCTGGAAACAGGGGCTGATAACAGCATAGCTCTCTGTCCCGCCACCCCAGGGGGTGTTATATGAATTCTTAACCAATGGACCACCAGGAAGCGCAAATGGTGCCATCTTTAAACTGAAAAGCTTAGGAAAAATTTCTAGAGCAAATGATTTTCATTGTGAATGTACATTTCTTATTATTTAAACATGAAAGGAGGTATGTGTAGCTGTTTATAAAATGTGTTCTCTTTATTTCCACATGAAGTGAAAGTTCTTTGTTTGTACCTTTGTAGTGCAGTGTCAGGGAAGTATTAATTAACCAGAGTCAAGATTGTAAAATCATTGCAAAGAAGGAGTTTAAGAGCTGAATAGGTGGAAATCTAACTTAAATACGAACATACCTTTAACAAATGCAGGAATATTGTTAATGCCATGATCTCTAAAGCCATTTACTTTTTTTTTCTTAATTTTGGCCTCTTTCATTGATTGCAGTGGCCTCTCTCATTGCAGAGCACCGGCTCTGGGCACATGCGCTCCAGAGCGCTGGCTCGCAATTGGACACACTGGTCCAGCCACTCCACGGCACATGGGATCTTCCTGGGCGAGGAAGTGAACCAGTGCTCCTTGCACTGCAAGGCAGACTTTTTCCCCACTGGACCACCAGGGAAGCCCTAAAGCCACTTACTTACTTTTGAAAATTAAGAGCTGATTTACTCTTGTACCTCAAACCTTCTTATGTGCTGAAAATAAAACAAGTTGAGTTACCAGAGGAAAGAAGAATGTCTACTCTGGGCTTGTCTCCAAGCACAGTTTTTGTCAGGAGAGCACTGCCCTTGTCCACATGGTTTGTGCTGGGTGCTTAGGACTCTGGGAAAGGCTTAGCTAGAGCAGCATGGGAAGTTACTTCACTGGGTTGTGTCTTAGTTGCTTCTCCTGGGAACCCTGAGACTGATCGAAGCCATCATGCCTCACCAGGAAGTGCAAAGTAAATGCTCCCACTAGAGAAAGGGAGAGGAAGGGGGAGAGGCACAAAAGGAGAGTGGAACAAGGGGACCTGCGGGGAGCTGCCCTGTTTCAAGGGGTTTCTTTTAAGGATACATAGCTCTGGGAGCTGCCCTGGAAACAGGGGCTGATAACAGCATAGCTCTCTGTCCCGCCACCCCAGGTGTTGTGAAGATGTTCCTGAGCTATCATAAAGAACACTTGGAGCCTCTTTACAGCTGAAAAGGCCTTGAGGGGCATTATGACCCAGAACCATTGTAATCTAAAGAGCTTTGAAAATGTTAATAACACACCAGGAGGTAACACCTAGTTTATGATCGACACCTGGCCTAAAGCACTCGTACACAATTGCTTGTTGTGTGAAGTATAAAAGGTATGAGCGAATTCAATAAACTTGTCAGCAACTTGTCAGCAACCTGTAGAGTTGTCTGCCTTCTTGCTGTCTCTCTCAACCCCATCCTTTCTGTCCTTCTTTCTTTTCTTAGCCTATCTGCCACTCTCTTCAGGATCTGTTCGACTGCCGGCTGGCCCGGCAGGGACCCAGAGGAGATGTGGGGCAGAGGAGAGACAGAAGGAGAGAGATGCCAGAAACTTGGAAAATACATAGGTAGTTACAGCAACTATTAAATGTTCATGAAGGTGAGAATTCAGGTGGTAGGTGGAGCTGCCTTCTGGTTTCTTGGCTAGGGAATCAAATCACCCATTTGATTGACTGGAAAAGAAGGGCTGGACGGTTCTTCAAGAAGTCATTACAGGGCCCACTTAGTAGCCTTTCTGAGTCAGTTCTAAAACCTTTTTCAGCAACTGGGAAGGGAATCTCTGTGCTTTTAAGATTTAATAGGTTTTTGAGCCTTCATTCATCATTCATGAAAGATTTTTTTAAATTAATTATTTATTTAGAAGAATGTCTAGGGCTTGTCTCCAAGCACAGTTTTTGTCAGGAGAGCACTGCCCTTGTCCACATGGTTTGTGCTGGGTGCTTAGGACTCTGGGAAAGGCTTAGCTAGAGCAGCATGGGAAGTTACTTCACTGGGTTGTGTCTTAGTTGCTTCTCCTGGGAACCCTGAGACTGATCGAAGCCATCATGCCTCACCAGGAAGTGCAAAGTAAATGCTCCCACTAGAGAAAGGGAGAGGAAGGGGGAGAGGCACAAAAGGAGAGTGGAACAAGGGGACCTGCGGGGAGCTGCCCTGTTTCAAGGGGTTTCTTTTAAGGATACATAGCTCTGGGAGCTGCCCTGGAAACAGGGGCTGATAACAGCATAGCTCTCTGTCCCGCCACCCCAGGTGTTGTGAAGATGTTCCTGAGCTATCATAAAGAACACTTGGAGCCTCTTTACAGCTGAAAAGGCCTTGAGGGGCATTATGACCCAGAACCATTGTAATCTAAAGAGCTTTGAAAATGTTAATAACACACCAGGAGGTAACACCTAGTTTATGATCGACACCTGGCCTAAAGCACTCGTACACAATTGCTTGTTGTGTGAAGTATAAAAGGTATGAGCGAATTCAATAAACTTGTCAGCAACTTGTCAGCAACCTGTAGAGTTGTCTGCCTTCTTGCTGTCTCTCTCAACCCCATCCTTTCTGTCCTTCTTTCTTTTCTTAGCCTATCTGCCACTCTCTTCAGGATCTGTTCGACTGCCGGCTGGCCCGGCAGGGACCCAGAGGAGATGTGGGGCAGAGGAGAGACAGAAGGAGAGAGATGCCAGAAACTTGGAAAATACATAGGTAGTTACAGCAACTATTAAATGTTCATGAAGGTGAGAATTCAGGTGGTAGGTGGAGCTGCCTTCTGGTTTCTTGGCTAGGGAATCAAATCACCCATTTGATTGACTGGAAAAGAAGGGCTGGACAGTTCTTCAAGAAGTCATTACAGGGCCCACTTAGTAGCCTTTCTGAGTCAGTTCTAAAACCTTTTTCAGCAACTGGGAAGGGAATCTCTGTGCTTTTAAGATTTAATAGGTTTTTGAGCCTTCATTCATCATTCATGAAAGATTTTTTTAAATTAATTATTTATTTATGGCTGCCCTGGGTCTTAGTTGCTGTGCGGCTTCTCTAGTTGAGGTGAGCAGGCTACTGTCTAGTTGCATTGCTCGGACTTCTCATTGCGTTGCCTTCTCTTTGTTGCAGGGCATAAGCTTTAGGGTGTGCGGGCTTCAGCAGTTTTGGCTCATGGGCTTGAGAGCTCAGACTAAGTAGTTGTACCATAAGGACTTGGTTGTTCTGCAGCATGTAGGGTATTAGTTCCTGGACCAGGGATTGAACCCGTGTTGCCTGCATTGACAGGCAGATTCTTAACTACTGGACCAGGGAAGTGCCTTCAGAAAAGATTAACCAGATAGGCCTGACCAGGTTGATTTATTTGTTCAGAAACGTTTAATACCTGTTCTGAACTGTTTCTTAAGGAGTTTTATGAAAGAAATGCAATAAACCAGAACAATTTAAGAGGAAATTATTTTTTGGGAACTGAGTTCATGTTACAAATAACACAAAATAAAAAAAGCAGAAGCTGCCTCTGTGCTGCTTCCTGACCTGGTGAACAATCAACAGGTGGTGAGAAAAAGCAGGTATTAACTTGACATAGTGAAAGCACTGTGCTTGGAATTTGGATACATGTTGAATCTTGACTCTGCTTCTCATTAACTGGGTGACCTTATTTGTGTCTTCCTCTCCTTATGGGATTAAACGCTGCAGTTCATGCAAGTACTATTGAAATGAAAATGAAGTAATGTGTTTATGGTAAACAGAAGATGAAGTTAGGAATTTGTTTCAGTGTTGATGGGTATTTTACTGAGGCAGTATCTTTTTTTTTTTTTGGCCACTTCTATTGGTCTTTCATTTATTCATTCATCCATCTTTGTTCTTTGGCCTGTGTGGGCCTTCCATCACAGTGGCCTCTCTTGCTGCAGAGCACCGACTCTGGGCGCATGCGCTCCAGAGATCTGACTTGGTAGTTGGACACATCGGTCCAGCCGCTCTGCAGCACGTGGGATCTTCCCAGGCCAGGGATCGAATTGGCACCCTTTGCAGTGCAAGGTGGTGTCCTTACCCACTGGAACACCAGGGAAGCCCTGAGGCAGTATCTTTATAGTGGAGAGTCCTCTGCTTAATTTTCCTGTAGAAAATTCTGATCAGCTATTCCCAAAAGAATATAGGAGGATTACATTTCCACTAGATCTAGATTCTCGTTATCCTCTCTGGCCTTGAATGTAGGCCCTTGGTGAGTTTTGTGACTTTTTTCCTTTTTGTCTTTAAGCAGGCCAAGCCCCTTGGGTTTCCATCAGCAGCCAGTTTAGACTGTATTTTATTATCATTTTATTAACTGAGTATTCAGAAACTAGAGGCATGGAGTACTTTGAAGTGGATTAAGATTCTCTTAGGACAAGTTAACAACCAGAAAAAGTAGTAGAAGGCCAGGCTTTTCTTACAGCATGTATAATGTGTTTTTATAAGCATGAAATGTGTGAAATCTAAAACATATTAATATTTCTGTGATCCTTTTGTCAAGAATATTTTCTTTGTTTTTGAAGTGTAGTTGATTTGTTTGTCCAAAGTATTTTGAAAATGTATTCCTTTTGCTGCCTTGGCTTCTCCGGTCTTTTGTTTATATTTTTATTTTTACTTTTTTACTAGTTACTTATTTGTTTTGCTCCTCTGGGTCTTAGTTGTGGCATTTGGGATCTTTTTTAGTCGCAGGATGTGGACACTTGTAGTTGCGGGATGTGGCATCTAGTTCCCTGACCAGGGATGGAACCTGGGCCCACTGCATTGGGAGTGAGGAGTGTCTTAGCCACTGGACCACCAGAAAGTTCCTGTTTTTATATTTAAATAACTGCTTGTTGAGATAGGGTTCATATACGATAACGTTTACTTTTTATAAGTGTGCAGTTTCACAACCATCACCACTGTCTAATTATAGAACATTTCACACCTCTTAAAAAAGGAAGGCAGTACCCATTAGCAGCCATTCCTCAGTTCTCCTAACCCTTATCCCACACCCTGACACCTGGCAACCACTAATCTACTTTTTCTCTCTGGATTTATCTGTTCTAGACATTTCGTGTAAATAGAATCATACATATATGACCTTCTGTGACTGACTTCTTTCCTTTGGTATAATGTTTTCAAGGTACATACACATTGTACCATATATTCATACTTCATTTTTATGGCCAAAGAATATTCCGTTGCATGCATATAACACATTTTGTTTATTGATTCATTAATTGATGGACATTTGGGTTGTTTCCACTTTTGGGCTTTTATAAATAAGACTGCCGTAAACATTCATGTTCCAGTGTTTGTGTGCCCAAAATTCTTTCCAGCTCTAAAATAGAATGCTGTGATATGTATCCCATGAGCTTCTGGATCCTTGTTATGATGATGGAAGAGATGGGAATTGTTCTAATTTTCTAACTAAGAAAAACTGGAGGAACCAAAAGATATGTGACTTAATTAAGGCTCTTCCAATTCAAGACTTATCAAGAGTTCCTGTGCCTCAGTTTCAAATTTCTGAGGCAGCAATTAAGGTCACAGACTTCGGAGCCCAGACAGTCCTGGGACCAGATACCAACTGTGCTATTTACTAACTGGGCGAGCATAGGAAAGTTTTTCCCACCTTTTTTTTTTTTTTAATCTTAGTTTTGTCCTCTGTATAATGGGGAAAAAGTTAAAAGTCAAGTCACTCAGTTGTGTCTTGACTCTTTGCAACCCCGTGGACGAGCTGTGGAATTCTCCAGGCAAGAATCCCTTCTCCAGGGGCTCTTCCCACACAGGGACCAAACCCTGGTCTCCTGCATTGCGGGTGGATTCTTTACCATCTGAGCCGCCAAAATCCCTATATAATGGAAACAGTGATATTATTACTATTATCTGACGTTGTGAGGACTGAATGAGTCCATGTATGTAAAGCTCTAACCACAATGTCTAGCACATGGTGAGT
The DNA here is from genome assembly GCA_022376925.1 of Tragulus kanchil. Taxonomy (NCBI): domain Eukaryota; kingdom Metazoa; phylum Chordata; class Mammalia; order Artiodactyla; family Tragulidae; genus Tragulus; species Tragulus kanchil. The sequence goes on along the minus strand of JAIOJX010000025.1, from coordinate 202,482,985 downwards.
GCTCAGTGAACGGTAGCCCTCATAATGATCATATCCTCGTTATATAGATGAAATTTCTGCATCTAGCCCAATGTTGATTCTCTAATTTGAGTGGAAGAATCTGAACTGTGCTCAGCACATATCAGCATGTGTAAAAATTTTGTTGAGTAGTCAGATCTCTACTCACGAATATTTGAAATGTCCCATTAGCAGCCATTCCTCAGTTCTCCTAACCCTTATCCCACACCCTGACACCTGGCAACCACTAATCTACTTTTTCTCTCTGGATTTATCTGTTCTAGACATTTCGTGTAAATAGAATCATACATATATGACCTTCTGTGACTGACTTCTTTCCTTTGGTATAATGTTTTCAAGGTACATACACATTGTACCATATATTCATACTTCATTTTTATGGCCAAAGAATATTCCGTTGCATGCATATAACACATTTTGTTTATTGATTCATTAATTGATGGACATTTGGGTTGTTTCCACTTTTGGGCTTTTATAAATAAGACTGCCGTAAACATTCATGTTCCAGTGTTTGTGTGCCCAAAATTCTTTCCAGCTCTAAAATAGAATGCTGTGATATGTATCCCATGAGCTTCTGGATCCTTGTTATGATGATGGAAGAGATGGGAATTGTTCTAATTTTATAACTAAGAAAAACTGGAGGAACCAAAAGATATGTGACTTAATTAAGGCTCTTCCAATTCAAGACTTATCAAGAGTTCCTGTGCCTCAGTTTCAAATTTCTGAGGCAGCAATTAAGGTCACAGACTTCGGAGCCCAGACAGTCCTGGGACCAGATACCAACTGTGCTATTTACTAACTGGGCGAGCATAGGAAAGTTTTTCCCACCTTTTTTTTTTAATCTTAGTTTTGTCCTCTGTATAATGGGGAAAAAGTTAAAAGTCAAGTCACTCAGTTGTGTCTTGACTCTTTGCAACCCCGTGGACGAGCTGTGGAATTCTCCAGGCAAGAATCCCTTCTCCAGGGGCTCTTCCCACACAGGGACCAAACCCTGGTCTCCTGCATTGCGGGTGGATTCTTTACCATCTGAGCCGCCAAAATCCCTATATAATGGAAACAGTGATATTATTACTATTATCTGACGTTGTGAGGACTGAATGAGTCCATGTATGTAAAGCTCTAACCACAATGTCTAGCACATGGTGAGTGCTCAGTGAACGGTAGCCCTCATAATGATCATATCCTCGTTATATAGATGAAATTTCTGCATCTAGCCCAATGTTGATTCTCTAATTTGAGTGGAAGAATCTGAACTGTGCTCAGCACATATCAGCATGTGAAAAAATTTTGTTTAGTAGTCAGATCTCTACTCAAAAATATTTGTGTAAAATTGACCCTCCCAGGAGTTGAGTCAGGCTTATTCTTTTTTTTTTTTCCGGCGTGCACATTTTATTTATTTATTTATTTATTTTTCCCACACGTGTGTGTTTTATTTTTTTTTTTAAACCTTTTTTTTACTTTTAACTTTTACAGAGTTTTGTTGTTCACAGACATGCATGTTCTCAGATTAGTCACATGTATATCCCCCCCTTCCCTCCCCTCCCGACCATCACACAGCACCCCTGAAGGATCCCCTTTTCTCACAGAGCAATGACTAGAGCTATTTTCTTCACTTATGATAGTACAGGCCTTCATGCTACTTCCCTTACGCCTCTCACCCACTGTTCCTTCCCCAAAATGTCCATATGTCCACTGTCCATGTCTGTCTTTCTGTCGCTTCACTGCATGTGCCATCATCACCATCCTACTAGATTCCATATATATGTGTTAATATACTGTATTTGTCCTTCTCTTTCTGAGTCAGGCTTATTCTATAGCACCTACTATACTGCTGCGTATACCCTAGGGATACCTTTCTTGTTGCTCAGTCACTAAGTCCTGTCTGACTCTTTGAGACCCCATGGACTGTAGCCCGCCAGGCTCCTCTGTCCATGGGATTCTCCAGGCAACACTGCTGGAGTTGGTTACCATTTCCTTCTGCAGGGGATATTCTGGGACCAGTGATCAAACCCACGTCTCCTGTATTGGCAGGCGAATTCTTTACCACTGAGCCACCAGAGAAACCTGAGGGATACCTTTATCCCCGTTCATTTGCTCATTTGGACAGAGTGTCCTCTACATTCTCTTCTGAGTCCTAAAATTCCATGAGACTCATTTTTGTGAAATCTAAGCTGACATACCTGCAGAGAGTGTAATTCACTTTCTATGTTAGAAAATCATATTATCTATTATCTGACGTTGTGAGGACTGAATGAGTCCATGTATGTAAAGCTCTAACCACAATGTCTAGCACATGGTGAGTGCTCAGTGAACGGTAGCCCTCATAATGATCATATCCTCGTTATATAGATGAAATTTCTGCATCTAGCCCAATGTTGATTCTCTAATTTGAGTGGAAGAATCTGAACTGTGCTCAGCACATATCAGCATGTGAAAAAATTTTGTTTAGTAGTCAGATCTCTACTCAAAAATATTTGTGTAAAATTGACCCTCCCAGGAGTTGAGTCAGGCTTATTCTTTTTTTTTTTTCCGGCGTGCACATTTTATTTATTTATTTATTTATTTTTCCCACACGTGTGTGTTTTATTTTTTTTTTTAAACCTTTATTTTACTTTTAACTTTTACAGAGTTTTGTTGTTCACAGACATGCATGTTCTCAGATTAGTCACATGTATATCCCCCCCTTCCCTCCCCTCCCGACCATCACACAGCACCCCTGAAGGATCCCCTTTTCTCACAGAGCAATGACTAGAGCTATTTTCTTCACTTATGATAGTACAGGCCTTCATGCTACTTCCCTTACGCCTCTCACCCACTGTTCCTTCCCCAAAATGTCCATATGTCCACTGTCCATGTCTGTCTTTCTGTCGCTTCACTGCATGTGCCATCATCACCATCCTACTAGATTCCATATATATGTGTTAATATACTGTATTTGTCCTTCTCTTTCTGAGTCAGGCTTATTCTATAGCACCTACTATACTGCTGCGTATACCCTAGGGATACCTTTCTTGTTGCTCAGTCACTAAGTCCTGTCTGACTCTTTGAGACCCCATGGACTGTAGCCCGCCAGGCTCCTCTGTCCATGGGATTCTCCAGGCAACACTGCTGGAGTTGGTTACCATTTCCTTCTGCAGGGGATATTCTGGGACCAGTGATCAAACCCACGTCTCCTGTATTGGCAGGCGAATTCTTTACCACTGAGCCACCAGAGAAACCTGAGGGATACCTTTATCCCCGTTCATTTGCTCATTTGGACAGAGTGTCCTCTACATTCTCTTCTGAGTCCTAAAATTCCATGAGACTCATTTTTGTGAAATCTAAGCTGACATACCTGCAGAGAGTGTAATTCACTTTCTATGTTAGAAATTAATACCATGATAGAATTGACAGTGGGGGTTATTAGGACACGTTCAACATTTATCATCCTAATTACTGATGCATCAAAAGTAGAAAAAATACAACGGACCCTGCTTTCAGCAAGAGAAAAGAGAAGATATGGACCATACTTGTTGCCTAAGAAGTATATATAAATGCTAAACATGGAGATTTTGTGAGAATCATTCTGGTACACAAATACTTTTCACTGCTGTTATACAAACACTTGAAGATGAGTATTTATGGTAGCCTTGTTCAAAAAGCCAAAAAGTGGAAATGACCCAAAAGTCTATCAGTTAATGAATCAATAAACAAAATGTGTTCTATTCATACAGTGGAATATTCTTCAGCTGTAAAATGTTTATTTTGCAAGAAGTTCCTTTGTGTCATGTTTTAGATTTACATATTAGTGGTATCACGCAGTGTTTGTCTCTCTGACTTCACTTAATAGAGTCCATGTTGCTGCAGATGGCAGCAGCTCATTCTTCTTCATGTCTGAGTAGTGTTTCACTGCACATATACACAACATCTTTATCCATTCATCTGTTGATGGACATTTAGGTTGTTTCTATGTCTTGGCTATTGTGAATAGTGCTGCTATGAATGCAGGGATGCTTTATCTTTTTTGTTATTCCATCTTTGTTCATGTTTGTATCTTTTGTTTGGATCCATCTTTGTTCTTTGGCCTGTGTGGGCCTCCCATTGCAGCGGCCCCGGTCGCTGCAGAGTACCGGCTCTGGATGCATGTGCTCCAGAACTCTGACTTGGTAGTTGGACACATCCGTCCAGCTGCCCCGCGGCGCGTAGGATCCTCCCAGGCCAGGGAGCGAACTGGCGCCCCTTGCACTGGGCAGTGTCCTTACCCACTGGACCACCAGGGAAGCCCAGGGACGCATTATCTTTTTGAATTATAGTTTTGTCTGGATATATACCTGGGAGTGGGAATGATGGATCACATGGTAATTCTATTTTTAGTTTTTTAAGGAACTTCCATACTACTCTCCATAGTGGTTGTACCATTTTGCATTCCCACCAAGAGTGAAGGAGGGTTTCCCTTTTTTCCACATCCTCTCCAGCATTTGTTATTTGTAGACTTTTTAATGATGGCCATTCTGACCTGTGTGAGGTGTTTCCTCATTGTAGTTTTGATTTGCATTTCTCTAATAATTAGCAGTGTTGAGCATCTTCGTATGTGCCTTTTGGCCATCTGCATTTCTTCATTGTTGTTTAATTGCTCAGTCATTTCTGACTTTTTTGTAATCTCATGGACTGTAGCCTGCCAGGCTCCTCTGCCCATGGGATTTTCCAGGCAAGAATACTGGAGTGGATTCTCATTTCTTTCTCCAGGGGATCTTCCCAACCTGGAGATTGAACCTGCATCTCCTACTTTGCAGGCAGATTCTTTACCACTGAGCCACCTAGGAAGTCCCCATTTCTTCTTCCCCATTTATCTATTTAGGTCTGCTCCCCATTTTTCAGTTGAGTTGTTTTTCATTGTTGTCGAGTTGTATGAGCTATTTGTGAACATAGGGTTGCTTTATCTTTTTGAATTACATAGTTTTATCCGGATTTATATCTAGGAGTGGGATTGGTAATTCTAGTTTTAATGTTTTAAGGAACCTCCTCTGTTTTCCATAGTGACTGCACCAATTCATATTTCCACCAACAGTGTTGGAGGGCTCCCTTTTTTTCCACACTCTCTCCAACATTTGTTATTTGTAGACTTTTTAATGATGGCTATTCTGACCTGTGTGAGGTGTTTCCTCATTGTAGTTTTGATTTGCATTTCTCTAATAATTAGCAGTGTTGAGCATCTTCGTATGTGCCTTTTGGCCATCTGCATTTCTTCATTGTTGTTTAATTGCTCAGTCATTTCTGACTTTTTTGTAATCTCATGGACTGTAGCCTGCCAGGCTCCTCTGCCCATGGGATTTTCCAGGCAAGAATACTGGAGTGGATTCTCATTTCTTTCTCCAGGGGATCTTCCCAACCTGGAGATTGAACCTGCATCTCCTACTTTGCAGGCAGATTCTTTACCACTGAGCCACCTAGGAAGTCCCCATTTCTTCTTCCCCATTTATCTATTTAGGTCTGCTCCCCATTTTTCAGTTGAGTTGTTTTTCATTGTTGTCGAGTTGTATGAGCTATTTGTGAACATAGGGTTGCTTTATCTTTTTGAATTACATAGTTTTATCCGGATTTATATCTAGGAGTGGGATTGGTAATTCTAGTTTTAATGTTTTAAGGAACCTCCCTCTGTTTTCCGTAGTGGCTGCACCAATTTACATTCCCACCAACAGTATAGAAGGTTTCCCTTTTCTCCACACCCTCTCCAGCTTAGGAAGATGAGGTCAAAGAGGAGCAGCTGGTGGCCAGATGATATTGGCTTCCCCTCCTCTCCATGATACAGATTTGGTGTTTCATTCAGTGTGCTGTGAGACCAGTGATGTGTTTTTGGCAGGAGAACATCATGACTGATCAATAACTATTTTAACTGATGACTCTGGCCACCATGGGAGACTGGATCATCGGGGCCAGCAGTGGAAGCAGTGGAGTCAGGAGGGAAGCCACTCTCTGGCAGAGGGTTGAGGGTCGCTATGGTTGCAGAGGTGGTGAGAAGGGTTGGATGGAGTGTGTGTTTTAAAGGTAGAATCAGCCAAGACTTTTTAGTGGAATGGATGGATGTGGGAAAGGAGTTAAGAATAAGAAATGGGGCTTCCGTGGTGGTCCAGTGGATAAAGAGTCTGCCTTGCAGTGCAAGGGGCACTGGTTCGATCCCTGGTCTGGGAAGATCCCACATGCTATGGAGTGGCTGGGCTGGTGTGTCCATTTACAAGCCAGCACTCCCGAGCGCGTGCGCCCAGAGCTGGTGCTCTGCAACGAGAGAAGCCACTACAGTGGGAGGCCTACACTTGCCAAAGAAAGATGGATGAAAACAAATGATGATTTAGAGGGAAAAAAAAAAATTTTTTTTAAATAATAAGAAATGACTCCTAGATTTTCATCTTGAGCTACTGAAGGAATGATAGCATCATTAACTTGCGAGACCAAAGACTAGAGGAGAGATTGGAATATAAAATCGAATAATTGTTGGGCGAAGTTTGAGTTACCCTTTAAGCATCCATGTTAGTTTCACATACGAGAATTTTGAGAGTTCTGTTGTACTGAGGTGAAATACTGAGTTGAATTTCCCACAACAACCTGAGTTTTCTCAGTGCCTGAGACTGTTTCATAGTAGTTCTGTTGGTTGTCACCAGGAATTTATTCAGAGTGACTGAAGCTGTGTTCAGATGATTACTCGTTCCCTCTAACCCCATCTTGTACCCTCTGTGACCCCCGCTTCTCATTGGCCCCTTTCAGCAGCTAGAAGAGCCGTCTTCTGAGTAGGTGCCTGTGGGGAGACGTGAGTGGGAGAAGTTGGTGCTTTGTCTGTCTCTGCCTGTTCCGAGCTGTGAGCCTCAGTCTGCCTCTGCTGTCTTACCCACACACAAGAGACGCTGCATACTAGCTGGAGCTAGTCTTCCCTGAAAAGACTAATTTTCCCCTGAAGAGTAAACAGATCCCTGTTTTTTAAACAGCTCATTTGGAATTAGCAGCTCTGTATCCGTGTACTTCTTGAAGCAAGTTTCTCAGTTTCTCCCAGTTTTCTTTGTCAGGGTTAAAGGCTTTAAAATCGTGGTCGTTGTTGCTCTACCCAGTGACCCACAACCATCCTTGTTTCTAGAACAAGGATGTTCACAGTGAACAACAGCTGATCATCAAAAGTAATTTCAGTTGCTGAATGAGCTTTGGGGGGACAGTGGGCTGTATTTTACTTGTCTTCGCCTTACAGTCTATTTCATTTACAGGTATTGTGTTGTAGAAAAAAAAGACATGGCAGTTTTTAGTCAGCTTATCCTTGAAAGAAGTTTTGAAGACAAGATTATTTCCCAACCAAATAACAGTAATTTAAACTTCCAAAAGGACACATACAGAATCTCCTCTGATTATTTTCTGACAGATAAGGAAATTGAGCATCAGTTTAGTGAATTGCTCAAGGCTTTAAACTGGTTGTGGGCTGACTAGTGGTGTTAAGATTGGTTTTTGTACCTTTTCTAGGAGAGGCAGTCAATCAGAAACAAAAACCTCCTACGTGTATTTCCATCTCACTGACTTGTTTTTGTTTTTTTAAATTGATATTTACTGTGTATTTTGTATGTCCCTTAAACTTCAGAAGTCATTGAGGAAAGTGAATCCAAAGGTTTAGGGTCCAGTTTTAGGAGCTTGTGTTTGTTTTATCAAGGATGTGCTGTGGAGATTGAGAAGGCTTTGTTAAGAGGTTCACTTCGGCTAGAAGAGAAAAGGAGTTTTTGCACAGAGGAACTCTCCTCTGTGAAGACAGCATTTTCAGCTTTTTCCAGATTGGTACTGTTGCTAATTAGTAGGTTAAACACATTAAGGTGGTAATTGCTTGTTCGTTCAGCATATGGGTGTTTTTATGGGTAGAATCGCGTCTTGATTATTTGAGCCTGATCTTAATTATTTACCCAGAGAGAACTGTGCCTGATTCAGGAGTCTTCATGTTGATTCTGTTAAAGTCTATCATGTTCTGATTATCTTTTTCCAGAGAGGACAGGCAGAGGTTCTGGCACATTAAGTCTAAATTTGGCGGGTTGCCAGGCCCAGGATTCAGATCAATCATTGTGGGAGTTGTCTTAATGCTACTATATTTGACTTAGTACATTGGTATGCAGCTTTTTTTTTTTTTGCAGCTTTTTGTTTTTAACATGAAAATCTGGGTTCCCTTGGGCTCTAGACAGCTAAGTGTGTTGTGTTGGGGTGATGGAAACAGTTAAGTGAGCTGCCCCTGTCTGGTGTATGGTGAGGCCTCTTAAGTATTATACCTGGTAAATGGTGGTAGTAAATTTGGCAGAGAAGACAACAAGGGGCCACAAATTATGCACTCCCTTGTTAACTCTGCTGACTGATCCATAGTTTTGGTCCCTAAATATGGTTGTCTTGAAAAATAATGTGTCTGTATTCAGTGAGTAAACATAACATGCAGAAAAGCTGGTCATGTTTTGACCGTCATGGCATCTTCTCCATTGCACTTCATTGGCGTCCAGGACAATGATCCCATGCTATCATACTTTTTTTAGGACTGAAAAGGAACTTCTAGTCTAGCTGGGCAAGACTGGAAAATGTTTGTAAATGTTTTCTTTTCAGAGATTCCACAGATTTGACTGTTTTTTACATTTTGCCATGCTTTGAAGAACCATTGCTAGAATGTGTACCATGTGCTCTCTTGAGATGAGCGCCACACTGAACAGGTGAAGGTCTGGTGCCCTGGACTGTGCGCCAGCTTACCTCATCTTTGTGCCCTCTCCAGTGGCTGAGCAGTGTGACCCTGTTGTAAGATGAGCTGTGTAGAAATGGGTGGCGTTTGTAATCACTTCACTGGGTGAATTTAAAAATGTGTGTTCAATACTTTTATTTTAAAAATAATTTTCTTTCTGTATTTTTGACTGTGCTAGATCTTTGCTGCATAGGCTCGTCTGTAGTTGTGGAGAGCAGGGGCTACTCTCTGGCTGCGGTGCACAGGCTTCTCGTTGCTATGTCTTCTCGGGCTCTAGGGTGCTGGGCTCCTGGGATTCAGAGCACAGGCCCAATAGTTGTGGAGCCTGGCCTTAGTTGCTACATGGCATGTGGGATCTTCCCAGATCAGAAATTGAACCAGTGCCTGTTACATTGGCAGATGGATTCATTACCACAGAGCTACCCGGGAGGCCCTGTTCAATCCTTTTAAATCAAAGCTAAATCCATAAATACCTCAATACTGAGTAAAGCTATTATGATGATCCTTGTCCTCCAATTTCAGTTGTTTTAAAAGACCAAAAAATCTGGGTTCCCTTGGGCTCTAGACAGCTAAGTGTGTTGTGTTGGGGTGATGGAAACAGTTAAGTGAGCTGCCCCTGTCTGGTGTATGGTGAGGCCTCTTAAGTATTATACCTGGTAAATGGTGGTAGTAAATTTGGCAGAGAAGACAACAAGGGGCCACAAATTATGCACTCCCTTGTTAACTCTGCTGACTGATCCATAGTTTTGGTCCCTAAATATGGTTGTCTTGAAAAATAATGTGTCTGTATTCAGTGAGTAAACATAACATGCAGAAAAGCTGGTCATGTTTTGACCGTCATGGCATCTTCTCCATTGCACTTCATTGGCGTCCAGGACAATGATCCCATGCTATCATACTTTTTTTAGGACTGAAAAGGAACTTCTAGTCTAGCTGGGCAAGACTGGAAAATGTTTGTAAATGTTTTCTTTTCAGAGATTCCACAGATTTGACTGTTTTTTACATTTTGCCATGCTTTGAAGAACCATTGCTAGAATGTGTACCATGTGCTCTCTTGAGATGAGCGCCACACTGAACAGGTGAAGGTCTGGTGCCCTGGACTGTGCGCCAGCTTACCTCATCTTTGTGCCCTCTCCAGTGGCTGAGCAGTGTGACCCTGTTGTAAGATGAGCTGTGTAGAAATGGGTGGCGTTTGTAATCACTTCACTGGGTGAATTTAAAAATGTGTGTTCAATACTTTTATTTTAAAAATAATTTTCTTTCTGTATTTTTGACTGTGCTAGATCTTTGCTGCATAGGCTCGTCTGTAGTTGTGGAGAGCAGGGGCTACTCTCTGGCTGCGGTGCACAGGCTTCTCGTTGCTATGTCTTCTCGGGCTCTAGGGTGCTGGGCTCCTGGGATTCAGAGCACAGGCCCAATAGTTGTGGAGCCTGGCCTTAGTTGCTACATGGCATGTGGGATCTTCCCAGATCAGAAATTGAACCAGTGCCTGTTACATTGGCAGATGGATTCATTACCACAGAGCTACCCGGGAGGCCCTGTTCAATCCTTTTAAATCAAAGCTAAATCCATAAATACCTCAATACTGAGTAAAGCTATTATGATGATCCTTGTCCTCCAATTTCAGTTGTTTTAAAAGACCTAATTATTTTAAATGAGCTTATGAGTCTTAGTTAAGTTTATAAAATATTTAATATTAATCAAAACTAACCTGTATCTCTGTTTATTGAGCCTTCTCGTCAGATTGTATATGGGGAAGCGTATGGAGAGGGGAAAACCCCACCCCACATAACTTGGAAAGCCACTGGTTTAAATCAGAGGTTCTCAAACTTTGAGCGGTGCCATAGCTTTCCAAGAGGTACCTGAGAATCGTTTCAAGGAAGGAAGAGCTGAAAGGGACATTTTAGCTGGTGGATTCCTCTCCCCTCCCCAATTTCCATTTCAACCTGAGCATTTTTATGTTTCGTGTATTGAAGTTCTGCTTAATATTTTATTTGGATAAAATGGTTTTTCATCTGTGTATTATGACATGATTTGTAAATAATCCATTCACAGTTAAGGAAGCTGAGTAGGCTGGCAGGCATGGTTTTAACAGTGCCACATACACCATTTTGTTCCAGGTAGAGAGGCTCTTGGTCTTTTTGTACTCAGGTAATCTCTCTGGTAATTACAGATTTGAGTAAATTCCTTTGAAACTATAACCTGGTCTAGAAATTCCAAAAAAAAAAAAATAAAAGGATTTGTTTTTCAAATTGCCCTAAGGTAGTATATACACATTCATTTTTTCATTAAGTAAGATAACACTGTTATAAGGGATTAACTCTCAGTGGTTTAAGGTCTCAGTGGACTTGTGTTTCAATCTCATAAAGTCCAATTGGTGTGGCTCTTAAGACATGAAGGGGAAAAAAAATATGGAGCCCTGCTTTCGTGGAAGGACTGGCCTTGGAGAACAGCTCTCACAGTTGTAGCACATGCTGTCACTTTCTGACCTTAAGAAAAAATCCTCCCTCTGGGTCTCAGTTTGTGTCTGTAAAATGAGGGGATTGAACTAGATGGTTCTTTCACTTTCTGAATGTCTATGTATATAGATATTTATGTGGTCCCTATAGAAGAGAAAATGTTTAAGGGAAACATTCTCACATTATGCGGGGTGTGGGAAGTCTGAGAATTTTGTAATGCTGCCTTTTTAGAGAACATAGCCATCTTTCTATGAGACCAGGGATGGTTTCTCCTCTCCCCAAAGTTCATTGCCTCCTTGCAGTAAGAGAGACTGGGGTGATCAGTGCCACTACAGAATTTATTTTCCATTCTGGTCATCACATGGAAGGTTCTTTCCCTGCACCCCACTGATGATGTAGAAAGTGAGGAGGTGTTTAGCTGCTTTTCCTGTTTAGAATTATGCAGCACTCCATTTCAGTTCATTTGCTCAGTTGTGTCCGACTCTTTGCAACCACATGGACTGCAGCACTCCAGCCTTCCCTGTCCTTCAGCCATCTTCCAGAGCTATGTACTAAGGTTTTACAAGCCTGACAGTCCCAGTTCTCTACAAATAAAGTCAGAGTTTCCACACTGCCATAGTATTATTAGTCATGTTCAGTACTGCATGTTTATCATTTGCCAAACTGGAAGAATTCCCCTACACACACCTCTTGTCATCATTTGCTAGGCTACAGCTTTTTACATGGTCCCAGTCTGGTCATGTTTCTATGATACCAGTTACTCCTTCTCCTATGACATTGCAGTGGTCAGGCTCAGAGTGCAGGCAAGAAGTAACCATGATGTCAGAGTTGTTTTAGTCTATGGCTTTCTGTCTAGATTCACGGTAAGACTCAAGTAATGGACTTTAATTTCATGTTTTCTAATATTATATAAATTAAGGAAGCAAGTTTGTTTTTTTTTTAAAGATTTATTTATTTATTTTTGGGCGGGGGTCGGGTTGGGGAGGGAGGGGAGCGGGCGGGCCACTTCTATTGGTCTTTCATTTCTCTATTTTCATCCGTCTTTGTTCTTTGGCTCCTGTGGGCCTCCCATCGCGGTGGCGTCTGTCGTTGTAGAGCACCAGCTCTGGGCGCATGCACGCCAGAGCTCCGGCTCGGTCATTGGACACATCAGTCCAGCCACTCCGCAGCACGTGGGATCTTCCCAGGCCAGGGATCGAACTGGCGCTCCTTGCACTGCAAGGCGGTGTCCTTACCCACTGGACCACCAGGGGAAGCCCAGGAAGCAAGTTATTAACTGAATTTTGGATATACCTCATCTCTTAAGATTTTTATTCCATAATTATTTCACAGAAATAAATCTAACAAAGTTAAAAACTGTGACTAGAAGACCTGCTTAACTGTGTCCATCCAGCTCCTGCCCACACAGACAGCATGTCGCCTCCTGAAGGGAGGGCTGCCCAGGGAGTACAAGCATTGCCTTTAACTTGAAGGATAGGAGCGCTGACCTTTGATGCCCTTTCTCAAATTCAGTTTTATCTAAATGATAAAGCCTAAGATCTATATTTTTTTGCCATTTAATATCACATATGATTGGTGTTTGTTTTCCTGCTGGGTTTTAGACAATATGAAGGCAGGGTTTGTGTCTTCCACTGGTGTTTTATCTCAGCCATACTTGGTATAGTGCCACAAACATGACTGCAATCCCGAAAAGGCTTACTGGTCTCAAGGCTGAAAGCATAGGTAATTACCACTTTGACTTCAGCTTTCTAGCGTAATGTTTTAAGAGATGAGAACTTTTTATTATAATTTGGAAGGTCAAGCTTAACCCATGTTGCTTAGCTTCTACTGTCTGTCTCTTTGATCTCACACTTGAGGAAACAATTAGGGCTCTCAGAGGATGTGACTCATCTAAGGTCACAGAGCAAGAAAAGCTGTGGTTTATGCAAATGTGTGTTATAAAAAGTCTTGTAAAACACAGAGTTTAAACTCTTTGCAGGAAAGTGAATTCTCTTTGTACTTAGGCAATAGTGTTTTCTTCTCTGCAGTCTGTCTACAGACATGGAGTATTGAAGAGGAACTTCAGTGTTTAGTAAGAGCTCAGTGAAAAGTGTACCAGTTTTTGTTTAGAGCCAATTCAAAGCTTTGCAGACTATTTAAATATTTGACTTATTCTTCAAAAACCAGATTGAAGTTGAGCACAGCATAGGATTGAGGCCAGTTTTTCTAAATTAACATCCTATTTAAAAACTGGCAGAAGTGAATTAAAAAGGCATTCCTTGCCTGCAATGGCACTTCCTTAAATGAAAGGAATCTTATTTGCCAAATAGAATCCTTTTATTTGGGGGAAAACAGACTGAATGAAAAATGTGCCTTCTGAGCCACAGACTGCCAAAGATGTCCGTAACGGACTTTTAACTGCCAGTGGGAGAGACGGACAGATCCTAAGAGCGCTGGAAAAAGTGACAGAGCAGAAGCTGCCCAGAGATGAACTGTAATTCAGCGTGAACCTCCCCTCCTTCCTGCGATCAAAGAACCTGCCCCCTCCTTTTTCTCTCCACTACCACATCATTTGTTGAACTTTAGGCAACGATCACACCTTTATCTTCTTGCGTTTATGCTCTGCCCTTTGATTTTTTTCCTTTGTCAGATTACCTACTTCCATGGAAGTTCTGAACTACTCATTGCCTTCTGGGAAGTCCTCTTTGCTTACCAGATAAAGTTGAGGCTCCTTGGCATGGCCTTGTACCATCTGGACCTAGAACATGTTTCCAGCCTTGTCTCCCACTCCCTCTCTGTGCCCTGTGCTTCGACCAGACTAGCCTGTTTCCTGGGAATGCCCTGTGTTTTCCCACTTCACACCCTGCTCCTGTTGCCACCTGTTGGAATTTCCCCAGGCATTAAGGCCAAGTTCAGTTGCTGCTTCCTTCAGGAGGCCTTTGCTGTTCGTTCCCCACCTGTTTTAATCTCTTCTTCTACTGTCCACCAAGAGCACTTCAGTACTTTTCTTAGGTCACTTAACATTCTGCCGTCTGTTACAGTTAACTCATGTCCTTGATTCTGTAGAGTCTGGGGCTGTGTGCTCAGGGTGTCTCCCACAGAAGGCTGAGCACCTGATGAAATAGAGTGAGCATAAGACGACATTCATAAGTCGAATGTTGCTTTGTCCGGTGGTTCGAGTGTATGGCGAATACAACTGTTCGCTAAGAATTTTTACCCAGAGAATTTCCATCTTCCTTTAATATGCCCTCACTTCACTATTGTCTATATCACTGATTCCCAGTCTTTCAATATGATGACCCTTCTCTCTCACAGCTCTAATTCAGTGACCTTCTGCAATGTTTTTGAACAGCCTTATTCAGGTATAATTTGCAGTATAAAAGTCACTCATTGTAAGTGTAAAATTCAGTTATTTTTAGCAGACTTAGAGAGTTGTGCCACCATTATTGTGATTCAGTTTTAGAACATGTCCATACTCCTGCCCCCGCGAAAGTTCTCTCCTGACCTTTTTCAGTTGGTTTCCACCCCCCCCCCCATTCCCACCCTCAGCCCCAGGCAAACACTAATCTGCTTTTGATCTGTATTGATTTACCTTTCCTGGATATTTTGTATAAATAAAATCAGACAGCAGGAAGTTTGTGTGTCTAGCTTCTTTAGCGTATGTTTGTGAGGTTCACTGACATCGTAGCATAGATCTGCAGATTGTTCCTTTCTTTTGCTGAATAATATTCAATTTTGTGGTTACACTCTGTTTTGTTTATCAGCTCGCCAGCTGATAGATATTTGGATTGTTTCTAGTTTTCAACTGTTATGAATAGCGCTGCTGTGATCATGAATTTGATTCATGCACGAGTCTGGACATTTGTTTCGTTTCTCTTGAGTGGAATTGCTATCTGGTATGTCTCTGTGTAACTTGTCAAGTAACCACCTGACCGCTTTTCAGAGAGGGAATGCCTTGTTGCCACCTGTTGGAATTTCCCCAGGCATTAAGGCCAAGTTCAGTTGCTGCTTCCTTCAGGAGGCCTTTGCTGTTCGTTCCCCACCTGTTTTAATCTCTTCTTCTACTGTCCACCAAGAGCACTTCAGTACTTTTCTTAGGTCACTTAACATTCTGCCGTCTGTTACAGTTAACTCATGTCCTTGATTCTGTAGAGTCTGGGGCTGTGTGCTCAGGGTGTCTCCCACAGAAGGCTGAGCACCTGATGAAATAGAGTGAGCATAAGACGACATTCATAAGTCGAATGTTGCTTTGTCCGGTGGTTCGAGTGTATGGCGAATACAACTGTTCGCTAAGAATTTTACCCAGAGAATTTCCATCTTCCTTTAATATGCCCTCACTTCACTATTGTCTATATCACTGATTCCCAGTCTTTCAATATGATGACCCTTCTCTCTCACAGCTCTAATTCAGTGACCTTCTGCAATGTTTTTGAACAGCCTTATTCAGGTATAATTTGCAGTATAAAAGTCACTCATTGTAAGTGTAAAATTCAGTTATTTTTAGCAGACTTAGAGAGTTGTGCCACCATTATTGTGATTCAGTTTTAGAACATGTCCATACTCCTGCCCCCGCGAAAGTTCTCTCCTGACCTTTTTCAGTTGGTTTCCACCCCCACCCCCATTCCCACCCTCAGCCCCAGGCAAACACTAATCTGCTTTTGATCTGTATTGATTTACCTTTCCTGGATATTTTGTATAAATAAAATCAGACAGCAGGAAGTTTGTGTGTCTAGCTTCTTTAGCGTATGTTTGTGAGGTTCACTGACATCGTAGCATAGATCTGCAGATTGTTCCTTTCTTTTGCTGAATAATATTCAATTTTGTGGTTACACTCTGTTTTGTTTATCAGCTCGCCAGCTGATAGATATTTGGATTGTTTCTAGTTTTCAACTGTTATGAATAGCGCTGCTGTGATCATGAATTTGATTCATGCACGAGTCTGGACATTTGTTTCGTTTCTCTTGAGTGGAATTGCTATCTGGTATG
This sequence comes from Tragulus kanchil, assembly GCA_022376925.1. NCBI lineage: Eukaryota > Metazoa > Chordata > Mammalia > Artiodactyla > Tragulidae > Tragulus > Tragulus kanchil. The sequence goes on along the minus strand of JAIOJX010000025.1, from coordinate 202,466,830 downwards.
TCTCTGTGTAACTTGTCAAGTAACCACCTGACCGCTTTTCAGAGAGGCTAGAATCATTTTATATTCCCACAGCAGTGTCTTGAGAGTTCCAGTTTCGAGGACCTCTTCTTGGTATCTTAAAAAAATTGGATGCTCTCACATGGTAATAGAGGTTATTTTGGTATCTTCAGGTTGATAAAAAGAATGAAAATGACAAGGAATTAGTGATACTTTTGGAAGGATGTGTAGTCTCTAATTACAGCAGCATTTAATGACGTGATGTATTTGGTCCGCAGGCAGTGCTCTGTGTGCACTCTTCGAGTGTTTCAGTGCCCCACCCAGGACAACAGCAGGGCGTTACTGTCCAGATGACTTGTTTGGTAATAAATATAGGCTATCTGTCTTTTCATCCATCTTCTGTAAAATAGAGAGCTACTTTATAACGTTGAAACTAAAGCTTTTGGCTCATAACAGATACTCAATTAACGACAGCTATTACTCCTAGGCTTCCCAGGTGGTGCTAATGGTAAAGAACCCACCTGCCCAAGCAGGAGACATAGGAGACTTGGGTTTGATGCCTGGGTTGGGAAGATCCCCTGGAGAAGGAAATGGCAACCCACTCCAGTATTCTAGCCTAGAGGAACCCAGGGACAGAAGAGCCTGGTGGGCTACAGTCCATGGGGTCACAAAGAGCTGGACACGACTGACATGAAATAGCACACATTATTACTAGGGATTAGTGTGAATTGATAGAGCATGGACTTTGAAGCTGTACAGGTCAGAATTCTAACTTCCCTGGACCAGGCTAGGGTAATAGCAGTCTCTCCTTTAGTCAGGCTGCCTTTGAATGGAGACAGTGTACATTCTTACAAACACTGCTTCTCATACTTACTCCTTGCTGACTTCAAAATGCTGTTTATTGTCTATCCATTTTGTTGGGTCTCATCTTTTTGGATTGGAACCTACTATTCCCTCCACCTCTTCAATTTATTGAAATCACTTAGCAAATGTTATTCCTGTATTCTAAAGACAATTCTCATCCCTGATGGCACGTAAGAATCACCCAGTCAGCTTTTGCATCGAGTATTGATTCCTGGGTCCCCCCACCTAGGCATTCTCATTTAGCTGCTCTGGAATGTGACCTGCACATCAAAGTTTTTTTCCTTTTTTCTTTTTTTTACGATTAAAGCTTACAAAGACACACACACACACACACACACACACACACACACACACACACACACATATATTTTTTTTTTTTGGACCACTTCTGTTAGTCTTTCATTTATCTATTTTCATCCATCTTTGTTCTTTGGACTGTGTGGGCCTTCCATTGCAGCGGCCTCTGTCGCTGCAGAGCACCGGCTTTGGGCGCATGCGCTCCAGAGCTCCAACTTGGTAGTTGGACACATGGGTCCAGCCACTCCCTGGCACATGGGATCTTCCCAGGCCAGGGATCAAACCAGTGCCCCTTGCACTGCAAGGCAGTGTCCTTACCCGCTGGACCACCAGGGAAGCCTCAGACATAAATTTTTTTAAAGCAGGTGATCATAATGTGTAATTGAGGATAAGAATTACTATTCTGATGTGGAACCAGGACGGGTGACCACTGTTCTTGACTAACTGAGTATCAACAGCCAAGATGCTGCAAGTATCTTCATTCCTCCATCAGTCAAGGCATTAAGCAACGTAGAGCTTCTGGCATGCCCTGTTAAACTGAGGCGAAACTGCCAGAGGAACCTCTGAGATCAGCCTTTTCCATCCAAGTGGCACAGTCAGGGTCTGAAAGGAGGCTCTGTGGAATGAGAGCAAAGCTAAGCCCTGAGGAGGTCAGGGCGTTTCCTCCGTCGTCACTGCCTCTTGGAGGCAGAGTGTCGTAATGAGGTGGATTCAGGCTTTAGCGCTAGATGAATCTGGCTGGATTTACCTTGTTTCTGTTGATTGCTAGCTGTGTTGAGATTGCAAGTTTGCAACTGCACATTTTTCTCACGTGGACAAAAAAATAGGGATTATTAAAAACACAACCAGAATCATACTATACACCTTACAAGGTGGGTAGGATTGTAGGCTATAGCCCTTAGTTGTATGTATGTATTGATACAGCTACTACTAATGTAAAACCTGTCTCTGGTGCCAGTCACAGTGCCCAAAAGCTCAGAAGGGTGGAATATTTGATGAGAGAGAAAACAAAATTTGAGTTTTTAAAATTAATCCGTTTTCCTCGGTAAATGATGAAAGAGATGTGGCCTTGTGAAATCAGTGCTCATTAAGTAAGCGTTACTACACGTTATTCTAATGGCAATACCCCTTCATTTTTTTTTAAACTTTTATTTTACTTTTAACTTTTACAGAGTTTTGTTGTTTACAGATATGTATGTTCCCAGATTAGTCATATGTATATTCCCCCCAGTCCACCCCTCCAGACCGTCACACAGCACCCCTGAAGGATCTCCTTTTCTCACAGAGCAATGACTATAGCTATTTTCTTCACATATGATAGTACGGCCTTCATGCTACTTCCTTTATGCCTCCCACCCACTGTTCCTTCCCCACAATGTCCACATGTCCACTCTCCATGTCTGTTCCCCTTCATTTTTTGTTCAATGCAATCCACAGTCAGAGTCACACAGTGTCATATACAGCACAGGGACAAAACTAGCAGCACCTCAAGACTTAGCAAGAGACGCTTTAATAGTTACCGCAAGGCAGAGAATGGGTATGAGGGACAGCTCTGAAGAATGATCAGGCAGGAAGTTAATATCAGAAAAATCAGAGTCAAAAAGATTAGGACAGATAAGCATAAATCAGAACGTATAAGTGTAGTTCATCATGTATTTTTTTCCTAGCTCTGTCTGCAGAAGGTCCTAAAATTAATATGAGTAGTAAAGAGTACCCTTACTGCACAGACTTTACTCCCGACTAAAAGGAACCAGGGCTCCTTGGAGAAAAAGAGTCATTCCAAGTCCAGAGAAGGAACTGAACAGGGTGAACCTGAGACATCATTTTGTGCTAGAAGCAAGAAAGCGTTCAAAGTCTAATGGAATAATTATATGTGTACTTCAGTGTAAAGCAAGCTAATAGAGTTGTGTCAAAGGACACTGAATGCAGTTGGAAATTTCTACGTGACAAATTTGTATACAACCTTACAAGGTGGGTAGGATTGTAGGCTATAGCCCTTAGTTGTATGTATGTATTGATACAGCTACTACTAATGTAAAACCTGTCTCTGGTGCCAGTCACAGTGCCCAAAAGCTCAGAAGGGTGGAATATTTGATGAGAGAGAAAACAAAATTTGAGTTTTTAAAATTAATCCGTTTTCCTCGGTAAATGATGAAAGAGATGTGGCCTTGTGAAATCAGTGCTCATTAAGTAAGCGTTACTACACGTTATTCTAATGGCAATACCCCTTCATTTTTTAAACTTTTATTTTACTTTTAACTTTTACAGAGTTTTGTTGTTTACAGATATGTATGTTCCCAGATTAGTCATATGTATATTCCCCCCAGTCCACCCCTCCAGACCGTCACACAGCACCCCTGAAGGATCTCCTTTTCTCACAGAGCAATGACTATAGCTATTTTCTTCACATATGATAGTACGGCCTTCATGCTACTTCCTTTATGCCTCCCACCCACTGTTCCTTCCCCACAATGTCCACATGTCCACTCTCCATGTCTGTTCCCCTTCATTTTTTGTTCAATGCAATCCACAGTCAGAGTCACACAGTGTCATATACAGCACAGGGACAAAACTAGCAGCACCTCAAGACTTAGCAAGAGACGCTTTAATAGTTACCGCAAGGCAGAGAATGGGTATGAGGGACAGCTCTGAAGAATGATCAGGCAGGAAGTTAATATCAGAAAAATCAGAGTCAAAAGATTAGGACAGATAAGCATAAATCAGAACGTATAAGTGTAGTTCATCATGTATTTTTTTCCTAGCTCTGTCTGCAGAAGGTCCTAAAATTAATATGAGTAGTAAAGAGTACCCTTACTGCACAGACTTTACTCCCGACTAAAAGGAACCAGGGCTCCTTGGAGAAAAAGAGTCATTCCAAGTCCAGAGAAGGAACTGAACAGGGTGAACCTGAGACATCATTTTGTGCTAGAAGCAAGAAAGCGTTCAAAGTCTAATGGAATAATTATATGTGTACTTCAGTGTAAAGCAAGCTAATAGAGTTGTGTCAAAGGACACTGAAGGCAGTTGGAAAGGAGCCCCACTGGCTGAAGTTGAGACAGTTGGGACATTAGGTATAATAATGGCTGCAGTTGATTGATACACATGAATATATATGAAAAACCATGGGTCCTCAGAAAAAAGAAGCTTACCCCTGCTCCCTAGCTGTCCATCTTTAGAAATTACTCTAGGGCTTCCCTGGTGGCCTGGTGGTAAAGAATTTGCCTGCCAGTGCAGGAGACATAGGTTCAGTCCCTGATCTGGGAAGATCCCACATGCCTTAGGACAGCTAAGCCCGTGAGCCACAACTACTGAGCCTGTGCTCTGGAGCCTCGGAGCAGCAACTTTTGAGCCCATGTGCCGCAGCTACTGAGGCCCACTCGTCCTAGAGCCCATGCTCTGCAGCGAGAGAAGCCGCTGTAAGGAGAAGTCTGCACCACAACTAGAGAGTAGCCCCCATTCGCCACAACTATAGAAAAGCCCAAACAGCAAGGAAGCCAGCTCAGCCAAAAACCAATAAAACTAATTCTTAAAAAATTACTCCAATATCAACTCCTTACTCTAAGTACTGATGTTGTTCAGTTGCTAAGTCATGTCCGACTGTTTGCATTTCCATGGACTGCAGCTCACCAGGCTTCCCTGTCCTTTACCATCTCTCAGAGTTTGCTCAAACTCATGTCCATTGACTTGATGGTGCCATTCAACTATCTCATCCTCTGTTGTCCCCTTTTCCTTCTGCCTTCAGTTTTTCCCAGTATCAGGGTCTTTTCTGATAAGTTGGCTCTTCACATTAGGTAGCCAAAGTATTGAAGAATGATCAGGCAGGAAGTTAATATCAGAAAAATCAGAGTCAAAAAGATTAGGACAGATAAGCATAAATCAGAACGTATAAGTGTAGTTCATCATGTATTTTTTTCCTAGCTCTGTCTGCAGAAGGTCCTAAAATTAATATGAGTAGTAAAGAGTACCCTTACTGCACAGACTTTACTCCCGACTAAAAGGAACCAGGGCTCCTTGGAGAAAAAGAGTCATTCCAAGTCCAGAGAAGGAACTGAACAGGGTGAACCTGAGACATCATTTTGTGCTAGAAGCAAGAAAGCGTTCAAAGTCTAATGGAATAATTATATGTGTACTTCAGTGTAAAGCAAGCTAATAGAGTTGTGTCAAAGGACACTGAAGGCAGTTGGAAAGGAGCCCCACTGGCTGAAGTTGAGACAGTTGGGACATTAGGTATAATAATGGCTGCAGTTGATTGATACACATGAATATATATGAAAAACCATGGGTCCTCAGAAAAGAGAAGCTTCCCCCTGCTCCATAGCTGTCCATCTTTAGAAATTACTCTAGGGCTTCCCTGGTGGCCTGGTGGTAAAGAATTTGCCTGCCAGTGCAGGAGACATAGGTTCAGTCCCTGATCTGGGAAGATCCCACATGCCTTAGGACAGCTAAGCCCGTGAGCCACAACTACTGAGCCTGTGCTCTGGAGCCTCGGAGCAGCAACTTTTGAGCCCATGTGCCGCAGCTACTGAGGCCCACTCGTCCTAGAGCCCATGCTCTGCAGCGAGAGAAGCCGCTGTAAGGAGAAGTCTGCACCACAACTAGAGAGTAGCCCCCATTCGCCACAACTATAGAAAAGCCCAAACAGCAAGGAAGCCAGCTCAGCCAAAAACCAATAAAACTAATTCTTAAAAAATTACTCCAATATCAACTCCTTACTCTAAGTACTGATGTTGTTCAGTTGCTAAGTCATGTCCGACTGTTTGCATTTCCATGGACTGCAGCTCACCAGGCTTCCCTTGTCCTTTACCATCTCTCAGAGTTTGCTCAAACTCATGTCCATTGACTTGATGGTGCCATTCAACTATCTCATCCTCTGTTGTCCCCTTTTCCTTCTGCCTTCAGTTTTTCCCAGTATCAGGGTCTTTTCTGATAAGTTGGCTCTTCACATTAGGTAGCCAAAGTATTGGAACTTCAGCGTCAGTCCTTCCAATGGGTATTCAGGGTTGATTTCCTTTAGAAGTGACTGGTTTGATCTCCTTGCTGTCCACAGGACTCTCAAGAGTCTTCTCCAACACCTAAATACTGATAAAAGGAAATAACTGACCATTTTTCTAGTAGCAGCTGTTTGAAGGTAACTGAGTAACTCAAGGTAATGACAGAGGGTATGCTCTTTTTTTATGTAAGAATATTTAGTAATGGTATAATAGAGAAAAGCATTCATAGGTATTTTATTCTTTGTTGGTGTTGTTGCAGTGGTAAATGGGATTGTTTCCTCAGTTTCTCTTTCTGATCTTTCATTGTTTAGTGTACAGCAATGCAAGAGATTTCTGTGTATTAATTTTGTATGCTGCAACTTTACGAAATTCATTGATGAGCTCTAGTAGTTTTCTGGTGGCCTCTTTAGAATTTCTGTGTAAAGTATCCTGTCATTTGCAAGGAGTGGCAGTTTTACTTTTCCGGTTTGGATTCCTTTTATTTTTATAATGTTCTCCAGAGTGACTGGGCCAGTTTGCATTCCCATCAAGGGTGTAGGAGGGTTTTATTGTTTGTAGAGTTTTTCCTGATGGCCATTCAGACCTGTGTAAGGTGACACCTCATTGTAGTTTTGGTTTGCATTTCTTTGATAATTAGCTGTGTTGAGTATCTTTTCTTGTGCTTTTTGGCATCTGAATGTCTTCTTTGGAGAACTCTCTCTTTAGATCTTATGCCCATTTTTTTATTGGGTTGTTGTTTTTTTAGCTTAGAGTTACATGAGCTGTTTGTATATTTTGGAGATTAATCCCTTGTCAGTCTCTTCATTTGCAAACAGTACCCTCCACATTCATTTGTGTTGCTGCAAGTGGCAAAATTTCATTGGTTTTTTTGACTGAGTAATGTTGCTGTGTGTGTGTCGTATCTTCTTTATCCATTAGTCTTTTGATGGACAAAATGGTACTCCCAGCACCAATGTCCACATGGTAAAACAAGCTCCCCAAAATGGCTTTCGCCCATGTCTGTGTCCCCGTGGTGAGCTCCAGTTGCCCCCTGCCTCTCAGGGAGACTCCAGTGGTTCAGCAGGTGTGTCTGCCCCAGGCTGTTTTCAGATCACTGTGTCTGCCTTGGGTCCTGCAGCACAGATGGGATTCTGTGTGCACCCTTTAAGACTAGAGCCTCTATTTCCCACAGCCCTCTGGGTCCCCTGAAAGTAAACCTCACTGTCCTTCAAAGCCAAACGTCCTGGGGACTCGTCTTCCCACCTCAGGACTCACGGGCTGGAGAGCCTGATGTGAAGCTCACACACCTCTCTCTTTGGGGAGAACCTTTGTAATTGTGGTTACTCTACCATTTGTGGGTCACACACCCTGGGGGTTTGAGTCTTAACTCTATTTCCATTTGCCCCTCCTGCTCATCTTCTTGTGGCTCCTTCTTTATTCCTTTAGCTGTGGAAGATCCTTTATGATAGGTTCCAGTCTTTCTCATTAATAAAAGTCACTTAGTCATATCTGATTCTTTGCGACCCATGGAAGAGCCATGGGATTCTCCAGGCAAGAATACGGCTATGGGGCCAGTTTTGTCCAATTTTTTTCCTTTTCAAGGGGGGTTTTTTTGGGATTCCTTTTATTTTGATAATGTTCTCCAGAGTGACTGGGCCAGTTTGCATTCCCATCAAGGGTGTAGGAGGGTTTTATTGTTTGTAGAGTTTTTCCTGATGGCCATTCAGACCTGTGTAAGGTGACACCTCATTGTAGTTTTGGTTTGCATTTCTTTGATAATTAGCTGTGTTGAGTATCTTTTCTTGTGCTTTTTGGCATCTGAATGTCTTCTTTGGAGAACTCTCTCTTTAGATCTTATGCCCATTTTTTTATTGGGTTGTTGTTTTTTTAGCTTAGAGTTACATGAGCTGTTTGTATATTTTGGAGATTAATCCCTTGTCAGTCTCTTCATTTGCAAACAGTACCCTCCATATTCATTTGTGTTGCTGCAAGTGGCAAAATTTCATTGGTTTTTTTGACTGAGTAATGTTGCTGTGTGTGTGTCGTATCTTCTTTATCCATTAGTCTTTTGATGGACAAAATGGTACTCCCAGCACCAATGTCCACATGGTAAAACAAGCTCCCCAAAATGGCTTTCGCCCATGTCTGTGTCCCCGTGGTGAGCTCCAGTTGCCCCCTGCCTCTCAGGGAGACTCCAGTGGTTCAGCAGGTGTGTCTGCCCCAGGCTGTTTTCAGATCACTGTGTCTGCCTTGGGTCCTGCAGCACAGATGGGATTCTGTGTGCACCCTTTAAGACTAGAGCCTCTATTTCCCACAGCCCTCTGGGTCCCCTGAAAGTAAACCTCACTGTCCTTCAAAGCCAAACGTCCTGGGGACTCGTCTTCCCACCTCAGGACTCACGGGCTGGAGAGCCTGATGTGAAGCTCACACACCTCTCTCTTTGGGGAGAACCTTTGTAATTGTGGTTACTCTACCATTTGTGGGTCACACACTCTGGGGGTTTGAGTCTTAACTCTATTTCCATTTGCCCCTCCTGCTCATCTTCTTGTGGCTCCTTCTTTATTCCTTTAGCTGTGGAAGATCCTTTATGATAGGTTCCAGTCTTTCTCATTAATAAAAGTCACTTAGTCATATCTGATTCTTTGCGACCCATGGAAGAGCCATGGGATTCTCCAGGCAAGAATACTGGAGTGGGTAGCCTTTTACTTCTCCAGGGGATCTTCCCAACCCAGAGATTGAACCCAGGTCTCCGACATTGCAGGCACAGTCTTTACTGTCTGAATCACCAAGGAAGCCCAAGAATACTGGCGTGGGTAGCCTATCCCTTCTCTAGGTGCTCTTCCAAATCCAGGAATCAAGCTGGGATCTCCTGCATTGCAGGCGAATTCTTTACCAGCTGAGCTGCAAAGGAAGCCCTTTTTCATCATTGGTTCTCTCTAAATTGTTGTAGTTTTAGTGTGCCTGTGAAAGAGGTGAACTCAGATCTTTCTCCACTGTCATCTTGGGAACTCTTCTTGGCTGTTGGCAATTAAAAAAAAAAAAAATATATATATATATATATATATATATATTTATTTTTTATTTTTTATTTTTGACTGTGCTGCTGTGTGCAGACTTTCTTTAGTTGCAGTGATCAGGGATATACTCTTTGTTGCAGTCGACAGCTTCTCATTGTGGTGGCTTCTCATGTTGTGGAACATGGGCTGTAGGGCTTGTGGGCTCAGTAGGTGTGGAATCTTCCCAGACCAGACTGAACCCATGTCCCCTTTATTGGCAGGCGGATTCTTAACCAGTGGACCAGGGAAGCCCCCTGGCCATTGGCCATTTTTATTTAACTTATTTTTTTTTTGCCACTTCTATTAGTCTTTCATTTATTTTCATCTTTGTTCTTTGGCCTGTGTCTGCCTTGGGTCCTGCAGCACAGATGGGATTCTGTGTGCACCCTTTAAGACTAGAGCCTCTATTTCCCACAGCCCTCTGGGTCCCTGAAAGTAAACCTCACTGTCCTTCAAAGCCAAACGTCCTGGGACTCGTCTTCCCACCTCAGGACTCACGGGCTGGAGAGCCTGATGTGAAGCTCACACACCTCTCTCTTTGGGGAGAACCTTTGTAATTGTGGTTACTCTACCATTTGTGGGTCACACACTCTGGGGGTTTGAGTCTTAACTCTATTTCCATTTGCCCCTCCTGCTCATCTTCTTGTGGCTCCTTCTTTATTCCTTTAGCTGTGGAAGATCCTTTATGATAGGTTCCAGTCTTTCTCATTAATAAAAGTCACTTAGTCATATCTGATTCTTTGCGACCCATGGAAGAGCCATGGGATTCTCCAGGCAAGAATACTGGAGTGGGTACCCTTTTTACTTCTCCAGGGGATCTTCCCAACCCAGAGATTGAACCCAGGTCTCCGACATTGCAGGCACAGTCTTTACTGTCTGAATCACCAAGGAAGCCCAAGAATACTGGCGTGGGTAGCCTATCCCTTCTCTAGGTGCTCTTCCAAATCCAGGAATCAAGCTGGGATCTCCTGCATTGCAGGCGAATTCTTTACCAGCTGAGCTGCAAAGGAAGCCCTTTTTCATCATTGGTTCTCTCTAAATTGTTGTAGTTTTAGTGTGCCTGTGAAAGAGGTGAACTCAGATCTTTCTCCACTGTCATCTTGGGAACTCTTCTTGGCTGTTGGCAATTAAAAAAAAAAAAAATATATATATATATATATATATATTTATTTTTATTTTTTATTTTTGACTGTGCTGCTGTGTGCAGACTTTCTTTAGTTGCAGTGATCAGGGATATACTCTTTGTTGCAGTCGACAGCTTCTCATTGTGGTGGCTTCTCATGTTGTGGAACATGGGCTGTAGGGCTTGTGGGCTCAGTAGGTGTGGAATCTTCCCAGACCAGACTGAACCCATGTCCCCTTTATTGGCAGGCGGATTCTTAACCAGTGGACCAGGGAAGCCCCCTGGCCATTGGCCATTTTTATTTAACTTATTTTTTTTTTGCCACTTCTATTAGTCTTTCATTTATTTTCATCTTTGTTCTTTGGCCTGTGTGCTCCTCCCATTGCAGTGGCCTCTGTCACTGCAGAGCACCAGCTCTGGGCACATGTGCTCCAGAGCTCCAGCTCTGTAGTTGGACACATCTGTCCAGCTGCTCAGTGGCATGTGGGATCTTCCCAGGCCAGGGATCGAACCAGCGCCCCTTGCACTGCAAGGCGGTGTCCTTACCCACTGGACCACCACTGAAGCCCTTAACTTATTTTTCATTATTACAAAAGCAATGCATGTATACTGAAGGAAATTAGAAAATAGAGACAAATGAAATAATTAAAAAATTGAAAATATCACATGTCCACTTTCCAGAAATCACCATTGAGACAGCTTAGTGCAAATCTTTAGGAACCTTTTCCTAGGTATATGTAAATACATCTATAATTTTTTAAAATTAAATCATACCATGTGCTGCATGTATTTTTTTTTTGCATGTATTGTTTTATAACCTGCTTTTTAAATTAGTGACCTGTAACTTTTTTTTTTAAATTTATTTATTTATTTATTTTGGGCAGGGGTCGGGTTGGGGAGGGAGGGGAGTGGGCGGGCCACTTCTATTGGTCTTTCATTTCTCTATTTTCATCTGTCTTTGTTCTTTGGCCCACGTGGGCTTCCCATCGCGGTGGCGTCTGTCCTTGCAGAGCACCGGCTCTGGGCACATGCGCCCCAGAGCTCCGGCTCGGTAATTGGACACATCTGTCCAGCTGCTCAGTGGCATGTGGGATCTTCCCAGGCCAGGGATCGAACCAGTGCCCCTTGCACTGCAAGGCAGTGTCCTTACCCACTGGACCACCACTGAAGCCCTTAACTTATTTTTCATTATTACAAAAGCAATGCATGTATACTGAAGGAAATTAGAAAATAGAGACAAATGAAATAATTAAAAAATTGAAAATATCACATGTCCACTTTCCAGAAATCACCATTGAGACAGCTTAGTACAAATCTTTAGGAACCTTTTTCTAGGTATAAGTAAATACATCTATAATTTTTTAAAATTAAATCATACCATGTGCTGCATGTATTTTTTTTTTTGCATGTATTGTTTTATAACCTGCTTTTTAAATTAGTGACCTGTAACTTTTTTTTTTTAATTTATTTATTTATTTATTTTGGGCAGGGGTCGGGTTGGGGAGGGAGGGGAGTGGGCGGGCCACTTCTATTGGTCTTTCATTTCTCTATTTTCATCCGTCTTTGTTCTTTGGCCCACGTGGGCTTCCCATCGCGGTGGCGTCTGTCGTTGCAGAGCACCGGCTCTGGGCACATGCGCCCCAGAGCTCCGGCTCGGTAATTGGACACATTGGTCCAGCCACTCCGCAGCACGTGGGATCTTCCCAGGCCAGGGATCGAACTGGCGCCCCTTGCTCTGCAAGGTGGTGTCCTTACCCACTGGACCACCAGGGGAAGCCTGACCTATAACTTCTTACTGCAGTAATTTTTCATTATCTAAATTTCAAGCTCCTATGCAGATTTTCCCAGTTGACCTCCAAAGATGTTCTTTTTCACTCTTGACTTATAAATCAGGATCCAGTCCAGGACCATACATTATACTTATTGTATTATCTCTGGTCCCTCAAGTGTTGTTCATTCTAGTACAGTTCCTCTTGTCTGTTGACAAGTTGAAGAAATTGGGCTGGTTGTCTTGTAGAAAGTTCCAACCTCTGGACTTGTCTGGCTGCTTCCTCATGGTGACATTTTGCTCATTCTTCTATTCCCTGGCATGGCCTACTAACTGGAGGTTATGTATTAAGGCTTGCCGGATGCAAATTGAGCAATTTTGGCTAGGTGTGCACTGATGATCATGTGAGGTCCCCCATGACTTACTGTGCTGTCTCACTTTTGACAATACACATCATCTGTGGAGTTTTCAGGCATTGACTCTTTCTTCATTAAACTTTTTGTATTGGAGTATGTGGTGCTAGTGGTAAAGAGCCCACCAATGCAGGAAGACGTTAAGAAATGGGAGTTTGATCAGTGGATTGGGAAGATCCCTTGAAGAAGCGCGTGGCATCCCACTCCAGTATTCTTACCTGGAGAATCCCATGGACAGAGGAGCCTAGTAGGCTGCGGTCCATAGGGTTGCACAGTCAGACAGGACTGAAGCAACTTAGAACACACACACAGCTGGTTAACAATGTTGTGATAGTTTCAGGTGGACAGCAAAGGGACTCAGCCAGACATATACATGTATCCATTCTCCCCCAAACTCCCTCCCATCCAGGCTGCCATGTAACATTGAGCAGAGTTCTATGTGCTATACAGAAGGTCCTTGTTGGTTAGCCATTTTAAATATAGCAGAGTGTTCATGTCTATCCCAAACTCCCTAACTGTCCCTTACCCTCAGCAACCATGAGTTTGTTCTCTAATTTTGTAAGTCTAGTTCTGTTTTGTAAATAAGTTCATTTGTATCATGACTTTTTAGGGAATGCTGTACGATGTTTCTGCTCCTCTGTCTGACTTACTTTACTTGGTATGACAGTCTCTAGGTCCATCCATGTTGCTGCAGATGATTCATTCTTTTTACTGTTTGTGTAATATTCCCTTGTGTGTATGTACCACATCTTTATCTGTTTCTCAGTTAATGGGCATTTAGGTTGCTTCCATGTCTTGGTTATTGTAAACAGTCAGGCATTTACTTTTGAAAGATTCTGCTTTCAATATTACTGAATACTGAAACACAATTTCTCATTCTTTGTGATCAATAAGCATTTTGATGAAAATAGCATATCACCAACTAAAATTTCATGTTTCCTGTGTTCATATGGTTTTGATTCATACAACGTAGTGTTCTGATGTTGGAAAATGAACCAGTGCTAGTTTTAGAATAAGGTAAATTGTATTTTATCTCTAAAAATGAGATTAGGAAGACTTTAAATATAATGGATAAGATTGCCTGTCAAACCAAGAATTGTCTTTTAATGAGTATAGGTTTGGGAACATGAGAAATACAGTCAAGGCATGTCTAGACTTATTTTTAACTAAAATTATGATAAAATTATTATAAAATTAACTAGACACAGGGGATTTTGAGAGCTGCAGCCTTGTTGTGGATCTCCTTCCCTGGAGCCGGGGGTGCTGGGCTTGAACAGAAGTTTCTGCTCCTCGGCAGTTGATCCCTGGAGAGACCATGACATGTGACTCTGGGCATCTAAGAACATCCACAAAACTTCCAAACTGACATTTGGCCTCACATGCCAATTTCTTTGAAGGAATTTGGGAATCAGCAAGCTTTTTATTATCTCCTCCTTGCTCATGATCCGAGTCAGCCTGGCTTAACTGAGCCCCATGCTGTTGGTTTTACAAGACACCCCCAAGCACAGCCCCACCCTCCTTACAGAGAAACCACTATCCAAACTAATATGGTAATCATTGCTTCCCTGTGCTTTCTAGTGAGTTTTACTTGCTAAGTGGGGATCCATAAATAACACTGTTTTGTTTTGCCTGTTTGGGGATTTTGCATCAATGGAATCATACAGCATGAATTATTTTTTGTCTGACTTCTTTTGCTTAACATTTGTTTTTACAGTTCATCTGTGTTGATACATGTAGCTTTGGTCGTTCATTTGCTTTGGTGTATTTGTATCCCATTGTGTGAATATATAACATGCCTATTTTTCTGGTTAATGTTTGTTTACAGGTGTCAGCTGTTAACAAATAATACTGTTATAAACAATCTTGGATATCCATTTCTGGTGAACAGAAACACATATTTCTATAGGATATACCCATAGGGAATTGCTAGGTACGTAAAACTTTGACAGCTTCTCGGATTATTCTTGTAGATAGATTCCTAGCAGTAAAATGAATGGGTCAGAAAGTGTAACCTGTAAAATGATTTCAGAACATCTTTGAATTGATTCCATGATCAGAAGGGTAGCCTTTATTAGAGTTTAACTCTTTTACAGAGTAAGCTAGCTACACTTTGTTCAAGTGTGGCAACAAACTGTAGAATCAGGAATACAATCAGATCCTTGTATTGTGAGCATCGGACTCGTTTTTTTTTTTTTCCAAGTTCATCTGGAGATGTATTTTTCTTTTAATTTACCCCTCCTCTCTTCTCCACTTCCGCTTTGGTAACCATGAATTTATTTTCTGTGTCTGTGAGTTCATTCATGTTTTAGAAATAAATTCATTTAAACTATATTTTAGATTCTGCATGTAAGTGACATTATATAATATTCATCCTCTGACTTTCTTCAATAAGTGTGATAGTCTCTAGGTCCATCTAGAAATGTACTTTTATACTTCTTACTACCCATTCATTTTGGGTTTATGTAGTAATTCTGGCTGTTGGGCAGGAAAGCTTAAAACTGTTGAATCTCATTGTATAGAAGTCGAAATTATTTGTGATCAAATATATAAATACATTGATTCAGGATGCTTTATTTGAGGATTCATTCTGCAGAACTTAAGTTCTGTCAGTTGAATGTTTTAATATATATACTTCTCTGTTGTTTTCACTTTAGCAAATGTGAAATGTTTTTGTTCATTTATCTGCTTATGTCCTTCCTTGAATGTAGAGCTGCGTCCTAATTGATGCCTGACATCTTGCCTTTCCTGTGGAGCATGTTTAGTAACTGTGGTTTGGAGTAGTATTGGATTACCATGGTATTTAGAATTATTGCCTTTTTTCCTTTTTATTTATTTAATGAGTTTATTTGGCTGTGCCAGGTCTTAGTTGCCATATATGGGATCTTAGTTCCCAGGCCAGGGATCAAACCCAGGCCCCCTGCATTAGGAGCATGGAGTCTTAGCCATTGGATCACCAGAGAAGTTCCAACTACCTTTTTATATTTTTGCTCTTCTGTAGTATGTTAGATGTATTCACTAATACTGATTATTTTGATCTTTACAGCACCTTCTCCACCTAGGAGCTCTCAGGTGACAGATTATTTGGATTCTTTTAGTTTGAAACCTGTAAAATAGATTCCTAGCAGTAAAATGAATGGGTCAGAAAGTGTAACCTGTAAAATGATTTCAGAACATCTTTGAATTGATTCCATGATCAGAAGGGTAGCCTTTATTAGAGTTTAACTCTTTTACAGAGTAAGCTAGCTACACTTTGTTCAAGTGTGGCAACAAACTGTAGAATCAGGAATACAATCAGATCCTTGTATTGTGAGCATCGGACTCATTTTTTTTTTTTCCAAGTTCATCTGGAGATGTATTTTTCTTTTAATTTACCCCTCCTCTCTTCTCCACTTCCGCTTTGGTAACCATGAATTTATTTTCTGTGTCTGTGAGTTCATTCATGTTTTAGAAATAAATTCATTTAAACTATATTTTAGATTCTGCATGTAAGTGACATTATATAATATTCATCCTCTGACTTTCTTCAATAAGTGTGATAGTCTCTAGGTCCATCTAGAAATGTACTTTTATACTTCTTACTACCCATTCATTTTGGGTTTATGTAGTAATTCTGGCTGTTGGGCAGGAAAGCTTAAAACTGTTGAATCTCATTGTATAGAAGTCGAAATTATTTGTGATCAAATATATAAATACATTGATTCAGGATGCTTTATTTGAGGATTCATTCTGCAGAACTTAAGTTCTGTCAGTTGAATGTTTTAATATATATACTTCTCTGTTGTTTTCACTTTAGCAAATGTGAAATGTTTTTGTTCATTTATCTGCTTATGTCCTTCCTTGAATGTAGAGCTGCGTCCTAATTGATGCCTGACATCTTGCCTTTCCTGTGGAGCATGTTTAGTAACTGTGGTTTGGAGTAGTATTGGATTACCATGGTATTTAGAATTACTGCCTTTTTTCCTTTTTATTTATTTAATGAGTTTATTTGGCTGTGCCAGGTCTTAGTTGCCATATATGGGATCTTAGTTCCCAGGCCAGGGATCAAACCCAGGCCCCCTGCATTAGGAGCATGGAGTCTTAGCCATTGGATCACCAGAGAAGTTCCAACTACCTTTTTATATTTTTGCTCTTCTGTAGTATGTTAGATGTATTCACTAATACTGATTATTTTGATCTTTACAGCACCTTCTCCACCTAGGAGCTCTCAGGTGACAGATTATTTGGATTCTTTTAGGTTTGAAATAATTATTCTGACATTTAAACGAGCCTCTGTCTGAATGTGCCCCAATTTTCAATTTTGTATGGTTAAGCTTCTCTGCTCTGGAGAATTTTCAGGCTTATAGGACTGCAGTTAATTAATAATCTCCATCCTGGCATCCCAGATAGACATGGGAGCTGACAGAACGAAGCAGAAACAAGTTTAAGTAGAATAGTGCCTAGCAGTGAGATAGCACTTTGTACCTAAAAGCCTTAGCAGACATTAACTAATCGATTTTCCAACACACTGAAGAGGTAGAAAGTGGTTTTTTATTATATATTTAATGGCTGAGAAAGTGAGATATGCTTTTCATCTCTGAACTCTTCTGAGAAGTGGACATTCACTTGAAACAATCTATTTTAAGATCATAGACATTTTTTTTTTGTAGCCAGTTTTTCATAATAAATTTCTATCTTAATCTGAATTTATTTATTTATTTATTTTGGGCTATTCTGGGTTTTCACTGATGCTGCAGACTCTTCACTAGTTGTAGGGAATGAGGTTATTCTCTAGTTGAGGTGAACAGGCTTCTTGTTACAGTGACTTCTCTTGTGAAACTCAGGCTCTAGGGCACACAGGCTTCAATATTGCGGCACATGGGCTCAATAGTTGTGGCTCCGAGGCTCTAGAGCACAGGCTCCATAGTTGTGGCTCACGGGCTTAGTTGCTCTGCAGCATGTGAGATCTTCCTGGATCAGGGATCAAACTTGTGTCTCCTGCATTGGCAGGCAAACTTTACCACTAAGCTATCAGGGAAGCCCTGAATTTTTTTTTTTTTTTTAATTTTAGCCTCTTTTATTGGTCTTTAATTTATTTATTTTCATCCATCTTGATTCTTTGGCCTGTGTGGGCCTCCCATTGCCATGGTCTCTCTCAGTGCAGAGCACAGGCTCTGGGCACATGTGCTCCAGAGCACTGGCTCATAATTGGACACACCGGACTAGCCGCTTCGCGGCATGTGGGATCTTCCCGTGCCAGGGATGGAACCGGTGCCCCTTGCGCTGCAAGGCAGACTCTTTACCCACTGGACCACCAGGGAAGCCCCAGCCCTGAATTTTTTAAGAGACCCATCCTTCGATCTCTCATTTTTCTCAGAAGGAAACAACTGAGTCAATGTCAAGGCTTATGGGTTTTATTTTCATGAAGCCAACACACTAGGCAGTTTTCAGAAGAAGTAAGCTCCTCTGCTCCCTTGCCATCTTGGAAAACAAGAAACTAGACCAGATGCCAACTCAGAACACCAAGTAACATCTGACTGCCCCTGAAGAGTGGTTTGGGCATGGGTAGTTAGTTTGTCCATGTGTTGGAAGGCCCGGGGAGACAGAAGCCAGATTGCCTAAGTGAACTGCTTACATTCACCAGTAGGAAAGGAGTCTGGTGATCCCTGACCCCGTCCCAGTGCTTTTTGGTTCTTAACCTTTTTCCATCAAAGCACATGTTTAATTTGCCCAGAGGGCCAGCTCTAATTATAATACCTTTTTTCTTCTAGTCAAGAAAATATAGTGAGTGAACATTTTGAATTTGTTACTATTGAAATTTTTTGAAGAAATGAAACATTGACTTTATTACTCTATTAGTAATAACAAATGACTTGCAGTGTATTTTGCAACTGATCATGACCAAACAGTATGTTCATAGTTAGAGCTTTATATAAGATCTTTTAATTATTTTTTTCAAAATAGCAAATGGACATTGCTAGAAGTCTTTTAGTATGTTTGATTTCTTAAACTGTGAAACAAACAAGCCAGAGCCTTAGCGGTGTCTGCCTCCCCACTTGCTTATATACAGTGTCCTCCTTTCTTATCTTTTTCATTGTTGATTTTCTTTAAGTCATTTTTTCTCAACTGATTGCTCTTTGTGAGCCAAGCCCTTTCTGAATCTGGGAGAATTCAGAGGCAAGCCTCCTGTTTCCTTGAGGAGCCTATAGTCAAATACTAGGGATTGTTCTGAGCAAATAACTTGTTCTGGGGAAAATCACTTAACCTCTCCAGAGTTCAGTTTCCTCATCTCAGTAGTGGGTTAATGGCACCTGCCTAACAGGTATCATTAGGAGGACATAAGGAAATAACTCACGTGACAGCACCTCGCCTGGTGCAGGACAGGCACTCAGCAACTGTTGATTCAGGTTGCTTCTCAGGAACCAAGCAACACACTATCATCAGTTAAGTAAATTATGATATGTAGCCCATTAAAAAAAATATGAGTCAAGAGACAGAACTGAGATTTGAGGGGTAAGGTTTACTAGGAAAGGCATGGGAAAATGTTGGACATACAGAGGCTCAGAAATTAGATGATTGAAGCTTGGTATTATACGGATGAGGGTGGATTGGCTCTGATTTGAAGGAAGAGTTTGGGTGTGGCTACTTAAATTTCACCAGTTTTGCATCCCCACATAGTATCTTGTATTGTTTCCTCAGTGACTTCATAGAAAATAATTTTGTACCCATTGGTGAAACCCTATGGGGCTAATACTTGTTAGCATTACTGCTATTTCCATGGCAACCATCAGATGCTATATAATCTTAGGCAAGATGTGAAAAGTATTTTCAGCAACAAATGCCCAGATTTACTGGTGGAAATGTCCAATGGGAGATTACCTGACCACTTAGCTGCAGTCTCCAAAATCTAAGCCCTGCTCTTCCACATTTCCATCTTTGACATTTAGAAAGAGATATTTTTAAGAAAAATCTTGCTGTGGATTTTTTCCCATAAGCGAATATCATTATCCCTGAATTCTGTTTGAATGGTTTTTGCAAAGTGGACATAACCAGTAAGATGAATCTGAGGGGGGAAAGGCCTTTAAATCTCTTTTATAGGTATTTTTGTGACTGTCGATATTTTGTGACTATACTAGTAGGTAATTAGGTAGAAAGGTAAAATAGATTTGTCTCATCTTCCATCAGTTTTACTCGAAAATATTTAAAAATAAAATTCTTAATATTCTTCTGCTGAAAACAATTCATCCTGTAATACAGGTGATAAAAGAGCAGATCAGAGACAAGGGCAGGATTCCTGTGGAGTCTTATATTGTCGTCATTGTTGTTTAGTTGCTCAGTCATTTCGGTTCTTTGCAATCCCATGGACTGTAGCACACCAGGCTTCCCTGTCGTTCCTATCTCCTGGGGTTTGCTTAGATTCATGTCCATTGAGTTGATGATGCCATCCAGCCATCTCATCCTCTCCTTTTGCCTTCAGTCTTTCCCAGCATCAGGGTCTTTTGCAGTGAGTCATCTCTTTGCATCAGGTGGCCAAAATATTGGAGCTTCAACTTCACCATCAGTCCTTCCAGTGAATATTCAGGGTTGATTTCCTTTAGGATTGACTGGTTTGATTTCCTTGCAGTTCAAGGCACTTTCAAGAACCTGTCCCAACACCACAGTTCAAAGGCATCAATTCTTTGGGCTCAGCATTCATTATGGTCCAGCTGTCACATCCATACATGATTCCAGAAAACCCCATAGCTTTGACAATGCAAACTTGTCAGCTAAGTGATGTCTCTGCTGTTTAATATGCTGTCTAGGTTTGTAATAGTTTTCCTTCCAAGGATCAAGTGTCTTTTCATCACTGCAGTCACTGTCTGCAGTGATTTTCGAGCCCAAGAAAATAAAGTCTGTCACTGTTTCCACTTTTTCCTCATCTATTTGCCATGAACTGATGGGACTGGATGCCATGATCTTCATTTTTTTTGTTTCAAGTTTTAAGCCAGGTTTTTCACTCTCCTCTTTCAGCTTCATCAAGAGACTCCTTAGTTCCTCTTCACTTTCTGCCATTAAAATGCTATCATCTGTATATCTGAGGTTGTTGATATTTCTCCTGGCAGTCTTGATTCCAACTTGTGATTCATCCAGCTGAGTGTCTTACATGATGTACTCTGCATAGACATTAAATAAGCAAGTTGACAATATACAGCCTTGTTGTACTCCTTTACCAATTTTGAACCAGTCTGTTGCTCCATATTCCTTTCTAACTGTTGCTTCTTGACCCGCATATAGGCTTCTCAGGAGAGAGGTAAAGTGGTCTGGTGTGACATCTCTTTAAGAATTTTCCACAGTTGTTGTGATCCACACAGTTAAAGGTTTTAGTGTAGTCAGTGAAGCAGAAGTAAATGTTTTTCTGGAATTCCGTTGCTTTTTCTATCATTTAGTGAATGTTGGCAATTTGATCTTTGGTTCCTCTGCTTTTTCTTTTTTTTTTTTTAATTTTAAAATTTCGGCTTCTTTTATTGTTGTTTTCTTTATTTATGTTCATCTGTCTTTATTCTTTGGCCTGTGGGGGCCTGCCATCACAGTGGCCTCTGTCGCTGCAGAGCACCGGCTCTGGGCGCATGCACTCCAGAGCGCTAGCTCATAATTGGGCACACCAGTCCAGCTGCTCCACGGCATGTGGGATCTTCCCGGGCCAGGGATTGAACTGGTGCCCCTTGCACTGCAAGGCGGACTCTTTACCCACTGGATCACCAGGGAAGCCCCCTCTGCCTTTTCTAAACCTAGTTTGTACATCTGGAAGTTCTCAGTTCACATACTACTGAAGCCTACCTTGAAGGATTTTGAGTATAACCTTACTAGCATGTGAAATGAGTGCAGCTGTACAGTAGTTTGAACACTCTTTGGCATTGCCTTTCTTTGGGATTGGAGTGAAAACTGACCGGTTGTAGTCTTCAGCAGCTGCTGAATTTTCCAAATTTGCTGACATACTGAGTACAGCACTTTAACAGGATTTCACACTTGATGTCTGATTCTAGGTGAGTGACCACACCATTGTGGTTATCCGATTCATTAAGACCGTTTTGGTGTAGTTCTGTGTACTCTTGTTGCCTCTTCTTACTTTTATGCTTCTGTTAAGTCCTTACTGTTTCTGTCCTTTACCGTGCTCATCCTGGCCTGAGATGTTCCCTTGATATCTCCAGTTTTCTTGAAGAAATCTCTGGTCTTTCCCATCCTATTGTTTCCCTCTATTTCTTTGCACTGTTCATCGAAGGCTTTCTTACCTCTCCTTGCTATTCTCTGAAACTCTACATAAAGTTGAGTGTATCTTTCCCTTTCTCCCTTTCCTTTCACTTCTTTTCTCAACTATTTGTAAAGCCTTCACCGACAACCACTTTGTCTTCTTGCGTTTCTTTTTCTTGGATGGTTTTGGTCATTGCCTCCTGTACAGTGTTATGAACCTCTGTGCATAGTTCTTCAGGCACTCTGTCTACCAGATCTAATTCCTTGAATCTATTTGTCACCTCCACTATTTGTCATCTCATAATCATAAGAGATTGGATTTAGGTCACACCTGAGTGGCCTAGTGATTTTCCCTACTTTCTTCAATTTAAGCCTGAATTTTGTAATAAGGAGCTTATGGTCTGAGCCACAGTTGGCTCCAGGTCTTGTTTTTGCTGATCGTCTAGAGCCTCTCCATCTTTGGCTGCAACAAATATAATCAACCTGATTTTGGTATTGACTGTTAGGTGATGTCCATGTATAAAGTTGTCTCTTGTGTTGTTAGAAAAGGTTGTTTACTATGACCAGTGTATTCTCTTGACAAAAGTGTTAGCCTTTACCCTCCTTCATTTTGTACTCCAAGGCCAGACTTGCCTGTTACTCCAGGTATCTCTTGACTTCCTACTTTTGCATTCCGTCTCCTTTGATGAAAAGAACATCTTTTTTCTTTTTCTTTATTTGCATTAGTTCTAGAAGGTGTAGACCTACATAGAACTGGTTGATTTTAGCTTCTTTACCTTTAGTGATTGGGACATAGACTTATATTACTATAATGCTGAATGGTTTCCTTGAAATAAACTGAGATCATTCTGTTGTTACTGAGATTGCACCCAAGTACTGCATTTTGAACTCTCTTATTGACTATGAGGGCTACTCTGTTTCTTCTAAGGGACATAGAACTCTGATAATTCACTCATAATGCTGATGGTATCTTGTTGCCTCTTCTTACTTTTATGCTTCTGTTAAGTCCTTACTGTTTCTGTCCTTGCTCATCCTGGCCTGAGATGTTCCCTTGATATCTCCAGTTTTCTTGAAGAAATCTCTGGTCTTTCCCATCCTATTGTTTCCCTCTATTTCTTTGCACTGTTCATCGAAGGCTTTCTTACCTCTCCTTGCTATTCTCTGAAACTCTACATAAAGTTGAGTGTATCTTTCCCTTTCTCCCTTTCCTTTCACTTCTTTTCTCAACTATTTGTAAAGCCTTCACCGACAACCACTTTGTCTTCTTGCGTTTCTTTTTCTTGGATGGTTTTGGTCATTGCCTCCTGTACAGTGTTATGAACCTCTGTGCATAGTTCTTCAGGCACTCTGTCTACCAGATCTAATTCCTTGAATCTATTTGTCACCTCCACTATTTGTCATCTCATAATCATAAGAGATTGGATTTAGGTCACACCTGAGTGGCCTAGTGATTTTCCCTACTTTCTTCAATTTAAGCCTGAATTTTGTAATAAGGAGCTTATGGTCTGAGCCACAGTTGGCTCCAGGTCTTGTTTTTGCTGATCGTCTAGAGCCTCTCCATCTTTGGCTGCAACAAATATAATCAACCTGATTTTGGTATTGACTGTTAGGTGATGTCCATGTATAAAGTTGTCTCTTGTGTTGTTAGAAAAGGTTGTTTACTATGACCAGTGTATTCTCTTGACAAAAGTGTTAGCCTTTACCCTCCTTCATTTTGTACTCCAAGGCCAGACTTGCCTGTTACTCCAGGTATCTCTTGACTTCCTACTTTTGCATTCCGTCTCCTTTGATGAAAAGAACATCTTTTTTCTTTTTCTTTATTTGCATTAGTTCTAGAAGGTGTAGACCTACATAGAACTGGTTGATTTTAGCTTCTTTACCTTTAGTGATTGGGACATAGACTTATATTACTATAATGCTGAATGGTTTCCCTTGGAAATAAACTGAGATCATTCTGTTGTTACTGAGATTGCACCCAAGTACTGCATTTTGAACTCTCTTATTGACTATGAGGGCTACTCTGTTTCTTCTAAGGAATTCTTGCCCACTCTAATAGATACAGTGGTCATCTGGATTAAATTCACCCATTCCCATACATTTTAGTTCACTGATTTTAAGATGCCAGTGTTCACTCTTGCCATTTCCTGCTTGACCACATCCAGTTTACTTTGGTTCTGGGACCCTACATTCCAGCTTCCTGTGCGATATTGTTCATTACAGCATTAGATTTTACTTTCATCTTTACAGACACACCCACAGCTGAGCATCGAGAGAGAAGTTCCCATTTTGGCCCAGCCTCTTCATTCTTACTGGAGCTGTTAGTGGTTGCCCTCCACTCTTCCCCAGTAACATATTGAACACCTTCTGACCTGGGGGCCTCATCTTCTGGTGTCATATCTTTTTGCCTTTCATACTGTTCACGGGGTTCTCAAGGTAAGAATGCTGGAATGGGTTGCCATCCTTCTTTCTGTGGACCACGTTTTATCAGAGCTCTCCACCATGACCCGTCTGCCTTGGGTGGCCATTTACAGCATGGCTGATAGCTTCATTGAGTTACGCAAGCCCCTTCACCATAACGAGGCTGTGTTCCATGAGGGGACAGAGTCTTATAAGCCATGACAAGGACTCTGTTTCATTTCATTCTGTGTAAGATGGAAAACTTCTAGATGGCTTTAAGCAATGACATAGTATGACTTGTGTCTTTGAAAGATTCCTGCTTGGAGAGCAGGTTTTAGGAAGACAAGGCTGGGAGCAGGGAGACCCCTTAGGTGATGACTTCGGACAGTCAGTAGTCCAGATGAGCAATGATGCTGGCAGGACCTGGGGTGAGGGAACAGGGACGAAGACTAAGGGTAGGATGTTGGATATTTCTTTTGCTCCATAAGTACTCATAATGCTTATGCTGAGAACTGTTCTAGCAACTTGATAAAACATACTTGTCACAACCCTGTGAGGTAAACTTCAAAAGTACAGCCCACAGTATTTGTAGATAGACTGAAAAAGTGAAAGTGAAGTTGCTCAGGAGTGTCTGACTCTTTGTGACCCATGGACGAGGCATGGAATTCTCCAGGCAAGAATACTGGAGTAGGTAGCCTTTCCCTTCTCCAGGGGATAGATGTGGGTAGAAGGGAGAAAAGGAGTGTGGGATAATTCCTTTGTGTGACCTTAAAACTCTTGAAGAATGAAGTTGCCATCTGCTGAGAAAGGGAAGATGCAGGAGAAACATGTTTGGTGGAGGTCCTAGAACCAGTTCAGTTTTCATACGTGTTGAGTTTAAGATGTACATCAGTTATCCATTTGTACATGATGAGTAGGCGGCTAGAGAGAGGAGCCTGAAGCCAAGGTCAGGGCTGAAAGTAAAGTGGTCTGAAAGCATTCAGGAAGAACTGTGTGCTAGAGGTCTGGTTGTTCCTGATAAACCAAACCTCAGGTAGGTATAAGGAGTCTTCCCGTGGGTGTTATTCATTTGTTTTCATTTTCATTGGTTTTCACATCAAACTTGCATTTGAATGCTAATTCTGTCATTTACTAAGTAAGTGACCTCTCAATTATGTGACTTCATCTCATTTAGCTTCATTTTCTTCATCTGTAAAATGGCTTAACAGGACATATCCAATAGCACTGTCAAGGTACAATGAAATAACATGATGTTACCTTGGAGCAGTGCTTGGACATGGAAAGTGCTTAGTAAATACTCATCATCTTCCTTTTATTCAGATTTAGTTTTTTGCATTCAACCCACATTAACAGAACATGAGCCTCTCTTCAAAATAAATCTGAACATAAAGCCTGCGTGCATGTGTGCTTAGTCATGCCCGACCCTGTGACCCCATGAATTGTAGCCTACCAGGCTCCTCTCTCCATGGAATTTTCCCGGCAAGAATACTGGAGTATGTTACCATTTCCACCTCGAGGGGATCTTCCCAGCTCAAGGTTCAAACCTGCATCTCTTGATTCTTTACCATGGCGCCACCTGGGAAGGCCCCAGATATAATCTTGGAGCTGCCTCCTTAATGACAAGCTCTGGAAAGGACTTCTTGCAAATCTATTTCCTATCAATCAATAATGACTTTATAAAAGGAAGGACTTTTGTGAGATTTATAGTCAGCACAGGGGAAGAAGTTGTGGGTTCTGAGTATTAAAAGATTCCACACACAGAAGCAGAGTGAAGGTATGGGTAGAAGCATCGAGCAGCAAATCTGCAGATCAGTCACGGGTAATTTACATCAAAGCATAAGTAATCCGCCTGAGTCATCGTGATGACCTATGGAGGAAAGAGTGCCCTTTCCTGGGGATGGGCTATTTAAATCAAAAGGAATTATCTCATTAATCACCTGATGATCTACTGGAAATTTGCTAAAGGGGCATTCCCGGGGTTTAGCTTAATCCCACTTCTGTTTTCTCTTTCTTAGCTTGAGTATCTCAGAAAGTAGTCACTTAAGGTGTTCAGATTTTATCTCATCCAGTAACCATTTGAGTACATACTATGTGCTGTGTATGTTTTTAGGCAAGCAAAGATGAATGTGAGATACAATTTCTGTCCTTAAGTCCTCCACAGTGTAAGAGAGAAAACACACATGTAAACAGATAAATAGAACAGACTAGTAAACAAGTAAACAAAGTAGGATATGTAATACTCAAAAGAGTATTACAGTGGGACTGCAAGTGATGCCGTCATTTTGCCCTAGGAGATTATGAAGGTGACATAGGAGTTGCCTCTGAACTGGGCCATTAGGGTTAAGAATTTATCAGGTGAAAATTTTCAGGGAAAGATATTCCAAAGAAGGGAGCATGCCATAAGCTAAATCATAGAGTCATGTATAGGGAAAAAAGAAAAAGGCATACTTTCATTGATAATTCTAAAAATTATTGTATCTAATTTTTTATTTTGGTCTCTGCTGGCTCTTCATGGCTGTGCGGTCTTTCTCTAGTTGTGGAGAGCAGGGCTCCTCTCTAGTTGCGATGCTGGGGCTTCTCATTGCTGTGGCTTCTCTTGTTGTGGAACACAGGCTGTAGGTAGGCCAGCTCAGTAGTTGTGGCACACAGGTTTAGTTGCTCCACGGCATGGAGATCTTCCCAGACCAGGGATTGAAACTTGTGTCTCGAACCCATGCATTGGCAGGAGATTCTTCACTGATGAGCCACCAGGGAAGCCCAGTAATTTGGTTTTTATATTGGTGGGAAGAAGAAAGGGATCACCAGTTTGGAAAGCAAATTTTCCTCAATCCTTCTCGGGCTCCAGACAGAGCATTTGAACATTTCAACCTTTCTTAAGGTCTAGATGAGTCCCCTGGTGAGCCATATGACCAAAAGAAATAAAAAGCATTAAGCATACTAGAATTTTCTTTCTTTGTTAGGATTAGCCGTGATGGTTATTTTCTGAGCGAATCCTTAATGTGTCCCTAGGGCACCATAGCTCTTCTATGAAGGACTCCTAAGTGTTTACTTAGCCCAGGCCATTCCCTTCACCGACCTAAATTTTGTTAAGTAGAATGTCATTCAAAGTATCTACCTTCCCCCTCAGCCTTCCTGTTTATTATGAAAAGGTTCTCCATTTCTTTTCCAAGTATCTCCATGTAATCTTCTGAAAGAGTAAACATTTTAAATTCTGGGAAGTCTGCAATGCTCACGGTATTTTCAACCCTGAGGGAACAGAAATGCCTGTTCCAGAATAGACATGTTCTTGCAGGCAGTGTTCTTCCTCACTTTAGCTGGATGGTGCTTCTTTTAGCTTGGCTTCAGGTCCACATTCACTCCCCTTTTTACACCTGAGACCTTTAAGGTTTCTCTGTGATCCCCACTCAGCATCCATGGATAAAAGAGAGCGCCTAGAGTCTCTACAGCTTGGCCTCAGTTAGGGCTGTCCTTCCAGCCATTAGTCTCTGCTAAGTTTTCTTAGGTTGTGAAGACCTGCCCTCTTTTTTTTGGCCACTTCTATTGGTCTTTCATTTATTTATCTTTGTTCTTTTGCACTGGCTCTGGGTTCATGTGCTCCAGAGCTCCAGCTTAGCAGCTGGACACATCCGTCCAGCCACTCGACGGCACGTAGGATCCTTCCAGGCCAGGGATCAGACCAGCACCCCCTGCACCGCAAGGCGGCGTCCCCACCCACTGGATCACTAAGGAAGCCCAAGACCTGCCCTCTTTTAATCTTTTAGACTTTCTGTGCCAATGATTTGAACATCAGGTCTTCAGTCCTGTTGATCTCTGAGGTTAATTAGAGCTATAACAGTGATGGAGGCAACAATGGCACCAGACCCGCTCGCACCTACAGTACTTACTGTCCATCAGCTGCTCTTCTCAGCACTTCATCTAGACTAACATATTTCATCCTCACAAGGGCCTTTTGAGGCTACACTTTATCTTTCTATGAAGAAGGAAATGGCAACCCATTCCAGTAATCTTGCTTGGAAAATTCCATGGATGGAGGAGCCCGGTGGGCCCCAGTCCATGCAATCATAAACAGTCAGATGCAACAGCACACATGGTTTATCTTAACTTTGCAAGTGAGGTAACTGAGGCACAAAGAGTTGTACAGTTTGCCTGAGGTTACATGGTAGTTGTAATTGGTAAAGAAGAGAACCTGTTCTTTCAGAGCCTGAATTTGAAAGACAGTTTTCCCACAAGAGCCAAGTCTTATTCATCTCCGTATCCTCAATTGAAAGCATAGAAAACAAGTGTTTCATCCATGTTGGAGTGGGTGCAAAGCGCCAGGCCATCAAGTGAACACAGAGGATTGTGTCATTTGGGTTTAAAAAAAAATTAAAAAAAAAAGAAAAGGCTCAGTATGAATCAAAAGCTCCAATTGTGAATCCACTGTATTGACAATGTCTAGGACTTGTTTTGTGGTATGAGTCCTCATAGACATTTAAAAATTTTTAAATCTATTCTCTGACTTCTGAAATAATTTTGATTTAACCAGCAGTGGGGATCTGACATTGAGTAAAGGTGCTCCTTCAGAAACAAAAGCAGATGACATTTGTCCTTTTCTCTTCTTCAATTAAAAGCCCATGCTGCCAGAGTTGCTGACTTTTGATGCTGGGGGATTGTGTTTTGACAGTGATTAAAAGGATGATAATAAAACTCTTACTGTGCTCTAATTTTAAAGTTCATTCAAACAGAATTAGACATGGCCATGTCTGGTGGGCACACACTTTCCAAGCGTCAAGGAGCAGCTTTCCATGCGTCTCTCGTAAGCCCGCATTCCCTCTTGTGAGCATGCACACTGGTAGTAGCATCAGGCCTTCTTCATTCTAGGGGATGAGTTTTTGGCATCCCTGAAAAGCATCGAGTATGTGACTGTTTTTGTCTAAGAGAAAAAAAATGGTATTCAAATGAAAGAAACTGAAAACAGTGGTCATATGTAATCTTGGACAAGACCTTACTTTCACTCACTCAGATCACATCAAAGGCCTCACTTTGTTGACCGAGGCCTCAGTTTCATCAACCGCCAAATTAGGGCTTGGGACCAGGTAGTCTCTGAGGTTTCAGCTTTCACATTGCATGCTTTCCTTTGAGCAAATGTTAGTATTCTGTTTGGAGTTTTCACTTTATCCTAAGTAACACTGATACTATAGCATGCTGCACATTTAGTCTGTGCTAAACATTTTATCTACATGATTGTTACCAGAGAGGGATGCCTTCCAGGACCCAGGAGAGGCTTTTGTCTGATACTCAGAAATGAATTGTCCAAGGAGACGCATATGCTGGTGAAGCAAGAGACTCTATTGAGAAGGAGTGGCTCGCAGCAGGGTGAGGAAACCCAGGAGGACTGCTCGGCCCTGGCGTTCACAGTCTCAGGGTTTATGGAGGAGGGGTTAATTTCTGGGTTATCTCTGCCCCATCATCTTGCTCATGTCCATATTTGGTCTGACTCAGGGCTTTTCCTGGTGGCATGCGAGTCTCTCAGTCAGGACTGATTCCAGTGTGAGGGTTTATGGGAGGTTGGCAGGACATATTATGGCCTGGTATCTCTTCCCTCTTTTTGGCCCCTCCCAAATTCTTTGGGTTGGTGGCAGCTTGTCATTTATTGTTCCTTATTGGAACCTCCCTTGAGACAGCTTCTGCAGGTGGTCATTTCCATGCCTGATCAGGACAGAAGGTTTCTGTCCACAGTTCCCTAACATTATTTCATTTTAATGCTGCATAACTGTTAAGGTAGATTTTTTTTGGCCACTTCTATTGATCTTTCATTTATTTATCTTTGTTCTTTGACCTATGTGGGCCTCCCATTGCAGTGGCCTCTCTTGCTGCAGAGCACCAACTCTGGGCGCATGCCATCCAGAGCTCTGGGTTGGTAGTTGGACACATCAGTCCAGCCGCTCCGTGGCATGTGGGATCTTTCCTGGCCACCTACCCGCTGGGCCACCAAGGAAGCCCATCCCTGAAAAGCAACGAGAATGAGACTGTTTTTGTCTAAGAGAAAAAAAATGGTATTCAAATGAAAGAAACTGAAAACAGTGGTCATATGTAATCTTGGACAAGACCTTACTTTCACTCACTCAGATCACATCAAAGGCCTCACTTTGTTGACCGAGGCCTCAGTTTCATCAACCGCCAAATTAGGGCTTGGGACCAGGTAGTCTCTGAGGTTTCAGCTTTCACATTGCATGCTTTCCTTTGAGCAAATGTTAGTATTCTGTTTGGAGTTTTCACTTTATCCTAAGTAACACTGATACTATAGCATGCTGCACATTTAGTCTGTGCTAAACATTTTATCTACATGATTGTTACCAGAGAGGGATGCCTTCCAGGACCCAGGAGAGGCTTTTGTCTGATACTCAGAAATGAATTGTCCAAGGAGACGCATATGCTGGTGAAGCAAGAGACTCTATTGAGAAGGAGTGGCTCGCAGCAGGGTGAGGAAACCCAGGAGGACTGCTCGGCCCTGGCGTTCACAGTCTCAGGGTTTATGGAGGAGGGGTTAATTTCTGGGTTATCTCTGCCCCATCATCTTGCTCATGTCCATATTTGGTCTGACTCAGGGCTTTTCCTGGTGGCATGCGAGTCTCTCAGTCAGGACTGATTCCAGTGTGAGGGTTTATGGGAGGTTGGCAGGACATATTATGGCCTGGTATCTCTTCCCTCTTTTGGCCCCTCCCAAATTCTTTGGGTTGGTGGCAGCTTGTCATTTATTGTTCCTTATTGGAACCTCCCTTGAGACAGCTTCTGCAGGTGGTCATTTCCATGCCTGATCAGGACAGAAGGTTTCTGTCCACAGTTCCCTAACATTATTTCATTTTAATGCTGCATAACTGTTAAGGTAGATTTTTTTTGGCCACTTCTATTGATCTTTCATTTATTTATCTTTGTTCTTTGACCTATGTGGGCCTCCCATTGCAGTGGCCTCTCTTGCTGCAGAGCACCAACTCTGGGCGCATGCCATCCAGAGCTCTGGGTTGGTAGTTGGACACATCAGTCCAGCCGCTCCGTGGCATGTGGGATCTTTCCTGGCCACCTACCCGCTGGGCCACCAAGGAAGCCCTAAGGTTTTATTGTTGTTGTTGTTCAGTCACCAAATCATGTCCGACTCTTTGTGACCCCATGGACTGTAGCACATCCGTCTTCCCCTGTCCCTCACCATCTCCCAGAGTTTGCTCAAGTTCCTACCATTGGTGACACCATCCAACCATCTCATCCTCTGTCGCCCTCTTCTCCTTCTGCCCTCAGTCATTCCCAGGATCAGGGGCTTTTTCAGTGAGTTGACTGTTGGCATCAGGTGGCCAAAGGAGCTTCAGCTTCAGCATCAGTCCTTCCAATGAATATTCAGGGTTGACTTCCTTTAAGATTAACTGGTTTGGTCTCCTTGCTGTCCAAGGTAGATCTTTTACTCACCATTTTTCAGATGAGGAAACTGAGGTACAGTGACTGTATAGTTTTCTCCAGGTCATGCAGCTATATGCTTTGTCTTCCTTAAGATGTCTGCAATAGTTTGTCTTGAGCTGTTTGTGCATTTCTCATACCACCTGTCAGTATGTGCCAGTATTTATTCTGCACCCTATATTGGCTTCTTCATAATGTTCACCTCATTCTCTTTCAGCTACTTGAGGATGGAGACTGTGCCTTGCATTTTTTATATACCTCATAGAGACATGAAACTTTATAAATTTTCAAAGTTTTAAAGTTTGAGTTCTTTCTCCCCTAAGTTTTTCTAAGCTTATGCTGTCTGAGGTTTGTTATGATTATTTTTTATTTTTTTAAACCTTTATTTTACTTTTAACTTTTACAGAGTTTTGTTGTTCACAGACATGCATGTTCTCAGATTAGTCACATGTATATCCCCCCCTTCCCTCCCCTCCCGACCATCACACAGCACCCCTGAAGGATCCCCTTTTTTCACAGAGCAATGAGTAGAGCTATTTTCTTCATTTATGATAGTACAGGCCTTCATGCTACTTCCTTTACGCCTCTCACCCACTGTTCCTTCCCCACAATGTCCATATGTCCACTGTCCATGTCTGTCTTTCTGTCGCTTCACTGCATGTGCCATCATCACCATCCTACTAGATTCCATATATATGTGTTAATATACTGTATTTGTCCTTCTCTTTCTGACTGACTTCACTTTTGATGATACGTTCTAGATCCAGCCACCTCATTAGGGTTGATTCTTCTGCATTTCTCTTTACAGCTGTGTAGTATTCCATTGTATATATGTACCAGAGCTTTTGGATCCATTCGTTCATCGATGGGCATCTAGGTTCCTTCCATATTCTAGCTATTGTATAGAGAGCTGCAATGAACATTGGGGTACAGGTGCTTCTTTCAGTTTTGATTTCGTCAGGGTATAAGCCTAAGAGTGGGATTGCTGGGTCATAGGGTGCTTCTATTTTTAGTTGTTATGATTATTTTATCACTCTCCCCAGCCTCATTGTTACTAAAATTTCTGATTTTTATTTGAATATACTTTTTTCTTTGACCTTTCTCCGTAGGTTGATATCTTATGAATTTATCTATTTAATTTTCCATGATTTTAAAGATAATGCATACTACTGTAGAGTATTCAAAGTGAAAGTGAAGTCACTCAGTTGTGTCTGACTCTTTGTGACCCATAGACAAGCCATGGAATTCTCCAGGCAAGTGGGTAGACTATCCCCTCTCCAGGGAGTCTTCTTGACCCATAAATCGAACAAGGGTCTCCTGCATTGCAGGTGGATTCTTTACCAGCTGAGCTACAAGGGAATCCCATAGTATATTCAAACTTAACAAAAAAGTTTTTTAGAGCTAATTACTGAGAGCATTTTGATGGACAGCCTTCCAGGCATCCTTCTGTGCGTGTGTGCACTTCAGTAAATGTATACACATAATTTTGTGTAAATAGGATCAAATATGCTTTTTTTCACTTTTGTATTACATTTTTGAAATCTTCCCACATTGAGGCAAATAATCGGTGCATGGGTGATGCAGTGGTAGAGTTTTCACCTGTCGTCTTAATGCAGGTAGATTATATAGCATTCAGTTGCCCTGATTCATACAATTTGCTAACACTGAACACTTTGGTTGCCTCCAGCCTTATTGCTCAGATGGTAAAGAATCTGTTTGCGGTACAGGAGACATGGATCTATCCCTGGGTTGAGAAGATCCCCTAGAGAAGGGAATGGCTACCCACTCCAATTCTTGCCTGGAGAATCGCATAGACAGAAGAGCTTGGTGAGCTCCAGTCCATGGAGTCACAAAGAATTGGACATGACTGAGCGAGTAATACACATTCTTTCACAAAATTGCTGCAGTGAACATCCTTCTACAGAAATGTTTGGTACAAAGTGAATTTCTCCTGTCTGCATCACATATCTGAACTAAGACAGTATTAATCAGCAAAATACTACAGCAGATGTCACAGCCACACCATCATCATGCAATACTATAAATTTACAAGAACCCAGTAACCCAGCATGGATTTGATGGGCAAATGTCTTTTCTGTAACAGGCTGTTACAGGGTTTTTCAGAAAAATGATTCCCATTAAGCTAAAATAAAAGGAAAAGCTTGATCAAGTTTATCTTCATTTTGTTAAAATGTTAGATTTTTCACTTGAAAGAATTGTTAGGTATTTGTTCCTGTGTTTGCTTTGGCAAAATAAAAAAAGTAGTGCTTTGCAGAATCTAGAGAGGATACTCTGTATTCTAAAGTGAAAAATTGAACCTGACAGGAAAACTGATTTTCTGATAAAAACATAAACTCTTC
Organism: Tragulus kanchil; assembly: GCA_022376925.1. Taxonomy (NCBI): domain Eukaryota; kingdom Metazoa; phylum Chordata; class Mammalia; order Artiodactyla; family Tragulidae; genus Tragulus; species Tragulus kanchil. The sequence goes on along the minus strand of JAIOJX010000025.1, from coordinate 202,432,956 downwards.
GTTGTCCAAATGCATGTTAAGAGCCAGTGATTTACTAAATAATGTTGTGGATTCTAGGGTTCAAAGTCTAGCAGAAGAGACATGAAAATAGTATACTTCAGACTAGTCAAAATCCAAGATGCTTGACCAGTAAAAGAAAATGTTTTTCTCTGAATATTTACAAACTTCAGGTTTGGTTTTGTTTTTTCGTTCTATAACCTTTTTCCATCAACTGCATTGCTATTAAAATTTAAGTATCTGTTTCTTATGACTTGTTTTTCCATCCTTTTCATGAGTTGTTCTCCCTAAATTGGTATCTCACATATTTACCTTTTGGTTACTCGCTGTGTGACCCTTATGCATCTCTTCTGGGCCTTAGTTTCCTTATGGGCAATGAGGCAGATAGATAACCGTAACACAGTGGAGCGCTTGCTCCGCCAGAGGTGTGTGCAGGGTGCTGTGTGAACTCAGAACGTTGTCTTTTATTGCTGGACATCTGGTGCCGTCTTCAGTCTGGCCAGTTGTATTTTCTGTTTTCCCATTCCGTAGAGATATTTTCAGTCATGCCTTTTTCTTATCTAAACACAGTCACAGTTGTTTTCTAATCTAATCTGATCATTCTAGGATCTGGAGTCATTGTGACTGTTTCCCTTGTTGTTTATGCTGGTTCTTGCTCCTGAATTTTTGTTACCATGGGTATTTCCATTTTTGTTTTACTATAATCTTCTATTTTTATTTTAATTGATCTTTGGATCATACTTCAGAGATAATTTGTTTTCTTCTGCCAGGCTTCTCAGGGTACTACCAGTCAGTTGGGGTTTTTGTTGTTGTTGTTAAATAATATTAGTCTTACAGGGAAGTTAGGAAAAAATTGAGATTCTCATATACCCTTCCTCTAGTTTCCGCCATTATCAAAACCAGCATTGGTGTGGGCGGCTTCACAGGCTTGGGGTGGAGGCCTCGGCAGCTGGGCCGTGAGGGGCAAATAAACCCATATTCTGTAGTGGGTTTTGCAAAAAAAAAGTAGTGCTTTGCAGAATGGGCTCTGTATTCTAAAGTGAAAAATTGAACCTGACAGGAAAACTGATTTTCTGATAAAAACATAAACTCTTCGTTGTCCAAATGCATGTTAAGAGCCAGTGATTTACTAAATAATGTTGTGGATTCTAGGGTTCAAAGTCTAGCAGAAGAGACATGAAAATAGTATATTTCAGACTAGTCAAAATCCAAGATGCTTGACCAGTAAAAGAAAATGTTTTTCTCTGAATATTTACAAACTTCAGGTTTGGTTTTGTTTTTTCGTTCTATAACCTTTTTCCATCAACTGCATTGCTATTAAAATTTAAGTATCTGTTTCTTATGACTTGTTTTTCCATCCTTTTCATGAGTTGTTCTCCCTAAATTGGTATCTCACATATTTACCTTTTGGTTACTCGCTGTGTGACCCTTATGCATCTCTTCTGGGCCTTAGTTTCCTTATGGGCAATGAGGCAGATAGATAACCGTAACACAGTGGAGCGCTTGCTCCGCCAGAGGTGTGTGCAGGGTGCTGTGTGAACTCAGAACGTTGTCTTTTATTGCTGGACATCTGGTGCCGTCTTCAGTCTGGCCAGTTGTATTTTCTGTTTTCCCATTCCGTAGAGATATTTTCAGTCATGCCTTTTTCTTATCTAAACACAGTCACAGTTGTTTTCTAATCTAATCTGATCATTCTAGGATCTGGAGTCATTGTGACTGTTTCCCTTGTTGTTTATGCTGGTTCTTGCTCCTGAATTTTTGTTACCATGGGTATTTCCATTTTTGTTTTACTATAATCTTCTATTTTTATTTTAATTGATCTTTGGATCATACTTCAGAGATAATTTGTTTTCTTCTGCCAGGCTTCTCAGGGTACTACCAGTCAGTTGGGGTTTTTGTTGTTGTTGTTAAATAATATTAGTCTTACAGGGAAGTTAGGAAAAAATTGAGATTCTCATATACCCTTCCTCTAGTTTCCGCCATTATCAAAACCAGCATTGGTGTGGGCGGCTTCACAGGCTTGGGGTGGAGGCCTCGGCAGCTGGGCCGGCCTGAGGGGCAAATAAACCCATATTCTGTAGTGGGTTCTGTTACAGACACTGAAAATTGAAAAATAGTGACTTACCTGACTTACCTGGTGGTTCAGTGCTTAAGACCATGTACTTCCATGGCAGGGAACACAGGTTCAATTCCTGGCTGTGGAACCAAGATCCCATATGCCACAAGATATGGCAAAAAAAAACATACATAAGTCCATACAAATAGAAAATGGAAAAATAAATTTAATTACTTTTAAATTAGTGTTCTAAAGCAACAGTTTCCAACTGTAGTAAATCACAAGTGGTTCTGAATAATTTACCTTTTGTCTTAAATTAGACTAAACCCGAGGTTGTTGCTCTGAGGTCATGTTCACTTTGTAAGCATTCTCTAGAGGAGGAGCCGAGGAGAGCAGAGAAAGGGTGGCCCCAGCCCGGGCTGAGAGTCGAGGATAGGAGTTGCGTAGTTGGATACAAACCCCGGCTCCAGCACTGACACGCACCAGTGTGCTGTGTTCGTTATAGACACAGCACTGACTTTATAATCTTTCTGATACTTTATTTAGAAAGGTTTTAGAACATGAGAGTTACGGACAAACTTCACCCATTATCATTCCATTTATGTGCAGAAATAGTTAATATCCATTCTGTTAGGTCTCTGTCTCCATCTCTGAAAAGAGTTTCCATCTCTGAAAAAGAAAGGGAATAATGTATTTTGAAAGGAGCATTCGCTCCTTATTAATGGCACTGAAGTGTCTGATTGATCTTTTCCCCTCTATCACCGTCACAGACAGGTGACTGGCTGCCTGCTGGAGGTGACCATGGTGTCTGGGAGGCACAGAACCGAGGGGGACAAGGGCCTGGGCCACCGCCTCTCAGCCACCACCTCCTTGTCTGAAAAACGAGGCCAGCAGTTCCTGCTTCTTAAGGCGATTGGAGATTCCTATGAGAGCTGTAGGTTAAAAACCTTTGTCAACAGTGTATCCTTGGGCACATCCAAGGAGTCCGAGATTTTAAAGGAGACGTTATAACTTGGTGGTTAAACGCTGAGACTCTGATGTCGTGATTCCTGGAGGGAAGAGACACATGATTTCTAGGAAGATCACTTTGAGAGGAGACTGTCTACAGGAGTAGTTCTGATACCACTGGCCGGGTTTATAGTCTCCTGTGCATCTCTCTGGCTTGGTTGTCTCATGATTCACTTCAAGGTGGTGATGCTCAGAATGAGGTCAGCTGCCTGAATTATCCAGTGCTTTGTAGTCTAAGTGTATCCGAAACTCTGATAGGTGACTGACTTGAATATAGGTGACCGAACTCCAGGATTTATAAGAGGTAGTTTTCCTTATGGCCCTAAATTCTATTCAAAGAAATTCCGAGAGTCATAAATAAAAGTGCTTAGTATTAAAAAGAAGAAGAAGAAAAAAGAAAGTCTTTCTAAATTGGACTCATAAAGTTGGTTTCAGTAATGAGCTATAGAAATGGGAAAATCTATTTCAAGATGCTGTATAAGAAGGCAGTGCTGCAGTCCTAATTGTGGAGTAAGACAGCCCTAAATTGACCGTTCTGGTGCGGTTGTTCACTGGGATGGGAGGCGGGATCCCTTGCTCCCCTGAGCTTGTTGCCTTGGTAGTAACTTGAGGGTGATAAGTCTCACTGTAAAAGCATTTAGCCCAGTTCTTGGCAAACAGTAAGCACTCAGTAAATAACACTCGTGTTATTTGTAGGCAAGGTTGACTAACTTTGTATTTCTAGGTGATTCGGAAACAAACTAGTATCTAAAATTAAATTTAGAATAAGGAGGAAAAAGAGATGGTTTGATTTTCTCTTGTGTGTGTTTCGTGATTGCTTAAAAATGAGCACTACAGGTGGATTCTTGTGGCCCTGTCATCTGGGGATGGGGAGGGCATGTTTGTTGAAATAAATCCGTGGGACCAAAAAAAGATGGACAATGGGTTAGATAGCTCTTGAAGATAAAAGGAGCTACTGACCATGTAACCGTTACTATGAGAGCCCCATTGCACGGCTAGCCTACCATGTCGACATCATTCCCCTCCCACCTCCTCTGGAAGCCTTCCCTAGCCGTTGCTGCACACTGTGCTCTCCTGAGAACCCATAAAGCTCACTGACCCCATCTGGCCTCAGAGAAGCACTGAGGCAGTTAGTCAGCCTGTCCCGTGGGTGTCCTCCCCAGGGCAGAGCTCAGGGCTCTCCTCAGTGGGGGCTGAACTGGCTGGAGCCTCAGGAGGACCACAGGGTTCCTATCTTTCCAAACACTCTCCTGCATATTTTAGAGAAGGTGCCTGACACATCAGAGAATAGATGTGTTAGTGAGGAAAGGAACCCGTCAGCCAGCACTCTCAGAGAATCGAGAGTTGCAGAAAACATCCTTAAGGAATGAACAGGAAACAACAGCGTGACAGGATGTTTTCAATAGGGCCCTGACTGCAAGTGGGGTAGCAGAGAGTATTTGCCTGGCCCCACTAAGAAAGTGGATAGGGAAATAAAGGAGTGTCTGAGGTTTCGCTTAGTATTAAAAAGAAGAAGAAGAAAAAAGAAAGTCTTTCTAAATTGGACTCATAAAGTTGGTTTCAGTAATGAGCTATAGAAATGGGAAAATCTATTTCAAGATGCTGTATAAGAAGGCAGTGCTGCAGTCCTAATTGTGGAGTAAGACAGCCCTAAATTGACCGTTCTGGTGCGGTTGTTCACTGGGATGGGAGGCGGGATCCCTTGCTCCCCTGAGCTTGTTGCCTTGGTAGTAACTTGAGGGTGATAAGTCTCACTGTAAAAGCATTTAGCCCAGTTCTTGGCAAACAGTAAGCACTCAGTAAATAACACTCGTGTTATTTGTAGGCAAGGTTGACTAACTTTGTATTTCTAGGTGATTCGGAAACAAACTAGTATCTAAAATTAAATTTAGAATAAGGAGGAGAAAGAGATGGTTTGATTTTCTCTTGTGTGTGTTTCGTGATTGCTTAAAAATGAGCACTACAGGTGGATTCTTGTGGCCCTGTCATCTGGGGGTGGGGAGGGCATGTTTGTTGAAATAAATCCGTGGGACCAAAAAAAGATGGACAATGGGTTAGATAGCTCTTGAAGATAAAAGGAGCTACTGACCATGTAACCGTTACTATGAGAGCCCCATTGCACGGCTAGCCTACCATGTCGACATCATTCCCCTCCCACCTCCTCTGGAAGCCTTCCCTAGCCGTTGCTGCACACTGTGCTCTCCTGAGAACCCATAAAGCTCACTGACCCCATCTGGCCTCAGAGAAGCACTGAGGCAGTTAGTCAGCCTGTCCCGTGGGTGTCCTCCCCAGGGCAGAGCTCAGGGCTCTCCTCAGTGGGGGCTGAACTGGCTGGAGCCTCAGGAGGACCACAGGGTTCCTATCTTTCCAAACACTCTCCTGCATATTTTAGAGAAGGTGCCTGACACATCAGAGAATAGATGTGTTAGTGAGGGAAAGGAACCCGTCAGCCAGCACTCTCCAGAGAATCGAGAGTTGCAGAAAACATCCTTAAGGAATGAACAGGAAACAACAGACGTGACAGGATGTTTTCAATAGGGCCCACACTGACTGCAAGTGAGAGGTATAGACAGAGAGTATTTGCCTGGCCCCCACTAAGAAAGTGGATAGGGGAAATAAAGGAGTGTCTGAGGTTTCGGTCTATTGGCCTTAACTTTCACGTAAAATACTGAGACGGTCTCTCAGTTTAGTGGATGTCAGTGGAGTTTCTGTTGCATGCAGAGTCACCCTGATAGTAACTCATGTTTGAGAACTCACTGTTTTCTAGGCCTATTTCCTCTGACCAGACAGTCATTCCTGCTGGAGGCAGGGAGAGGAGTTCGTCTTCATCGGGCGTGAGAGAAAGAAGGGACCCAAGCAGGAAACCGGTCGTTTGTCATCCTGTCCTTCTTGTAGAATAGAGTTGCCAAGGGATGCTTGAGAAATGAAAGGCACCAGTCTGAATGGCCTTCCTTTGTACAACCTCTTAATCAGCCTCATGCTCTCTTCTGCTTGCAGGCATCAGAAGTTGAGAGACAGCTCTCCATGCAAGTCCATGCCCTCAGAGAAGACTTCCGGGAGAAGAACTCATCAACCAACCAGCACATCATCCGGCTCGAGAGCCTTCAGGCCGAGGTAAGCCTCTGTGAGCAGCCATGCTCGGGCAGCAGGGCCTTTCACACTGGAGGAGCTCATCAGGTCTCTTAGACAGGGAGCCCTCTGAACAAAACCTGCCCTAACGTGGTCCCTGGGGAGATCCAGCTCTGAGAAGCTGAGCGGGGTCACTGGACCCTGGGTAGCCGGTTGTCTAGAAAAGTAAGGTGGCTCAGAGTTACTTGCTGAGTGTGTTGAAATTATGAATGACCTACTTTTTACTGAACATGTTGATCCCTCCAAAAGCATCCTAAATAGAAGACTGGAGAGAGAATCTTCCCTTTATCCATGCCATTTGGGTCTGGTTCAGTCCCTCTTAATAGGACCTATTATTCTTACCTATAAACCGAGAGTAATATCTACTTCACAGGGTTGTTGAGAGAATGTGATGAGTTACACATGGAAAACACCATATGTGCTGTTTGGAAGAAAGTAGTGTTGGTGAAAGTATGCGAGGGCCAGGCAGGGTCTGTGGCCCCAGTGAACCCCAGGGGAAAGGTAGCGCTTAGGGATGAGAGTGAGAGTGAGGATCCAGTTGGTGGGGGGTGAGGAGTGGGGAGGGTCACAGCACCAGCCCAAATGGGGACGCTGTCCTGGGGAGGCTTCCACCTCATCTGCTCCCGAGACCCCTCAGCCAAGTGTCTCAACAACGGCCCTTTGACCGAATCACATTTTGAGGGCACTAGTCTGAACTGCACCCAACGTGGTGAAGGAACCAGCCCGTGTGGTCAGACCCGAGAGGCCAAGATGGCTGCTCCTGCTTCATACATGACGGCAGGGAGAGGAGTTCGTCTTCAGAGAAAGAAGGGACCCAAGCAGGAAACCGGTCGTTTGTCATCCTGTCCTTCTTGTAGAATAGAGTTGCCAAGGGATGCTTGAGAAATGAAAGGCACCAGTCTGAATGGCCTTCCTTTGTACAACCTCTTAATCAGCCTCATGCTCTTCTGCTTGCAGGCATCAGAAGTTGAGAGACAGCTCTCCATGCAAGTCCATGCCCTCAGAGAAGACTTCCGGGAGAAGAACTCATCAACCAACCAGCACATCATCCGGCTCGAGAGCCTTCAGGCCGAGGTAAGCCTCTGTGAGCAGCCATGCTCGGGCAGCAGGGCCTTTCACACTGGAGGAGCTCATCAGGTCTCTTAGACAGGGAGCCCTCTGAACAAAACCTGCCCTAACGTGGTCCCTGGGGAGATCCAGCTCTGAGAAGCTGAGCGGGGTCACTGGACCCTGGGTAGCCGGTTGTCTAGAAAAGTAAGGTGGCTCAGAGTTACTTGCTGAGTGTGTTGAAATTATGAATGACCTACTTTTTACTGAACATGTTGATCCCTCCAAAAGCATCCTAAATAGAAGACTGGAGAGAGAATCTTCCCTTTATCCATGCCATTTGGGTCTGGTTCAGTCCCTCTTAATAGGACCTATTATTCTTACCTATAAACCGAGAGTAATATCTACTTCACAGGGTTGTTGAGAGAATGTGATGAGTTACACATGGAAAACACCATATGTGCTGTTTGGAAGAAAGTAGTGTTGGTGAAAGTATGCGAGGGGCCAGGCAGGGTCTGTGGCCCCAGTGAACCCCAGGGGAAAGGTAGCGCTTAGGGATGAGAGTGAGAGTGAGGATCCAGTTGGTGGGGGGTGAGGAGTGGGGAGGGTCACAGCACCAGCCCAAATGGGGACGCTGTCCTGGGGAGGCTTCCACCTCATCTGCTCCCGAGACCCCTCAGCCAAGTGTCTCAACAACGGCCCTTTGACCGAATCACATTTTGAGGGACAGCTGAACGCTCCATGAACCTGCACCCCCAGTGTGGTGAAGGAACCAGCCCGTGTGGTCAGACCCGAGAGGCCAAGATGGCTGCTCCCCTGCTTCATACATGACGCAAAGACGTTTTTCCTAAAGTCTGTCAATATCTTCTCTTTTTTGCTGGCTCTCCCTCCCTTCCTCCCTCCCTTCCCTTGGAATTCCTACGGGTATTGAGCAGCAGGTTCTCGAAGTAAGTAGTTTTTGCTGGTGGGTTGGCATGCCTGTCTGTGACGGTTTGTGTGCATGACGTGCTGTTGAGCCGCCTCTGCCAAGGTCCAGCTCCCTCAGATTGCCTGTCTTCCTTCCCCATCCCCCTAGCTCACTCCTTCTGGACCCTTGTGACACAAGGTCATGCCCAGGAATGTTTGTGGCCAGGTTGGGTCCCAAGTTTCAGGGTGTGTAGGATGGGGTGAGGGAGTTGGCTGCCTAATGCCAGTTCCCTGCTTCATCCAATCACACTTCTATATTTAAAAGCCAAGCTATGAAATTATTTATTTCAAATAAGTTATTTCACATAGCTCTGAACTTCTGAGTTTTTTTTAAGGGGTAGGGTTACGTATCAGAACCTGATTGCCTCATGACTTGACTGAGTGGAACTTGGGGACCCATGGTGATCACCCAAGGTGATTCATGGGAAGGAAAATGTAAAGGTCACAGGGTATTTCAAGGAAAACCAGCTGGAGGAGGCGCTCCCTTGCTGTGGGTCTTGCTGCTTCAGTGTGGGGAACAGTAGGCCTTTCGCAGGGCTGCTCCTGCGCTCCTTCCCCGGGTGCACGCCTGAGAGACAGTGCTGCTTTGTGGGGCCGGATACCTGATCCCTCCGGACAGGGGCCTCATGCGTCATTTCCCCAGGAGGGCGTCCCATCTGATGGGTGGGCGGCCAGGGAGGAGCCCTGCCCTGTGAGCAGAGTTCCAGTGCAGAGAGCGAGAAGAGCCAGAGGGCGGAGGGGAGGTAGAGTTCAGAGAACCTGGGACAGTCAATTCCAGATCTCTCCGGGGAGCAGTCTGCAGTTGATCCCCCTAGTGAATTGTGCTAGATGGGAGAGCATGGAGAACATCTTAACCACGACAAGAGAATGCTCACAAGAAACTGGGTGAGAGGTCATTCTAGCGGGGAACTGGTGACAGGAGGGGCCGGGGGACTGGCAGGGCTCCAGAAGTTCCCCAAGGCCACTCACAGCCGAGGAGACTCGGGACGGTTCCCGTGGCCCCTGAGCAGGGCAGGCCTCAAGGGGCTGGAGCATCGCTGCAGTAGGGGCCTGCTGGGCAGAGAAGACTGGGCGTCTCTTTCCTCTTTTCCTCTGTTTTCTCACTGAAACGGGAAAGATAAGACAGACCTTTCTAAAGAATCTTGCTTGAGACTGGCTAGATACTCAGTGTACAAACACATTAGCCTGTTTGATAAAAGGAGAAAATTGCTTCTCTTCTCAAGTTTCTCGGTCAAGAAGGTACCTTGAGTAAAATCAGTCCTTCACTAGTGTCAGTGTGCTGGCTCCAGGGGCCGTCCCGGGCCTAGTCTTGTGCGCAGGACTTGAGAGAGAAGAATGGTCCCACAGGCTCGGTGCCACCGTCCCATAGACTGTGGGCTTGGAGTAAAGCCCTAGGCAGCTGACTTCCCTGGCGGTCCAGGGCTCAGGAATCCATGCTTCCATTCCACTGCATGGGGTGTGGGTTTGATCCGTGGTCAGGGAACGAAGTCCCACATGCTGCATGATGCAGACAAAAAAAATAAACACGTTGGAGGCAGCAAGGTGGAGCCCTTCTCTGTGTTATCTGGGGAATTTCCAGAGCACTAACCTTCCTTGCCTCTGCCTGGCACCCCACATTCCAGCTTCCCCCAAGCTTAACTCCCACCCCTTCCCAGACAGGTTTCCAAAGGGGAGGGATTTCCTTCTCAACCTAAGAGTCCACAGCTGCTCTGTCTGACCTGGATGCACTCGGCCCCCACGCAGGGCCCAGGAGAGACGCCGGCCTTCGTGTTCCGGGGCTGGTTCCTCCCGCCCTACTGCCAGCCCGGGCATAGCTCCACACCACCCTCTGGCTCTCCACCCTTTCAGATCAAGATGCTGTCAGATCGGAAGCGGGAGCTGGAGCACCGCCTTAGCGCCACCCTAGAGGAGAACGACCTGCTCCAAGGGACCGTGGAGGAGCTGCAGGACCGGGTGCTGATCCTGGAGAGACAGGGCCACGACAAAGACCTCCAGGTGAGGGGACAGAGGGCAGTCATGCAGGAGCAAGGTCAGGTCAGAGCAGGGCTTGGCGGCCCGCCCAGAGGAGCGGCTGGGAGGCCAGGGCACCGCCGGGTCAGGACTGGGGGAAGCTGAGGTCTGTCCTCAGGGCTGCTCTTTCTCCGCTGAGAACAGGTGCCTTGCTACTGCAGGTCCTCCTTCCGGTTGGTTCTGAGCCACTGGCCCCAGGAGCAGTTTCACGGAGTTCTTTCTGGTCTGTTAACGTGACTGGAGCACCGGAGTGCTGTCCTACCTCCTGGGGGTTGTGGAATCTGCAGGAGATTTCAGGGGAAGCCCATGACTCTGTGCTGGGCTCATGGTGCTCTGCTGCCGCTTCCCCTGGCCTGTGCTTTTGTTGGCTGGCACCAAGCAGAAGCCCAAGAAGCTGCCCACTGAACACAGCGGGACATATCCTGATTCTGCCAGTTGCTAGCAAAGGCACAGGCTGGCCCCTCTAGGAGCCTAATTAGCCTCTTTCTCCTTCCTAGAGGAAATTGCTTCGTGGCTATATTTGTCCTTATTTGGGAACTGCCACCAGGCCTCAGCTGAATCCCAACACTCATACTTGACAGGAAACAACCCTCTAAACACAAAGATAATCACTCAGCCTCCCCAGAAATAGTGTAGCATCTGCTACCCAGAAAGCTTTGCTGTGCTGACCTGGGAGTGCCAGGCCAGGGGCTCAGGCACCCTGCTTCCCGGGGCGTCCTCTGTGTGTGCCAGGGAGCCAGGCAGATTACAGGCGTGCCCTTCATGTGGAGGTGGTCAGCCAGAGGTCCTTATACGCAGGAGGACCAAAGACTAGGCCACAGAAGGCCCTGCTGTGCTCAGCAGTCGCTGCTGAGAACCCAGGGGTTGTGGGTGCGGAGACAGCCTAGGCTGAGGTCACTTGACACCATCAGTGAAATGGCCCTTGGAGTGATTCACCTCTGGCTTCCCTGGTGACTCAGCTGGTAAAGAATCCGCCTGCAGTGCAGGAGACCCCGGTTTGCTCCCTGGGTTGGGAAGATCGCCTGGAGAAGGGATAGGCTACCCACTCCAGTATTCTTGCCTGAAGAATCCCCTGACTTACCATGGGGTCGCAAAGAGTCGAACATGACTGAGCAACTTTTACTTTTCTTTCAAGGGCACATTAACAGCTTTTCTGTGTTTTATGCCTTCATCTTGGAACGTGTTTACAGCAGGGTCTCTCAGTAAGTGTTCAATAGAAAATGATGCTGGCTAAAGCCTCACAACAGTTTTCAAAGCTTGTGCACATTGTAAGGTTGACAGTGGTCACAGTGTTTTTATGCGTGCTCGAAAACCAAGACTGAGAAAGATGAATCCTATATCCTAAGTAGGGTACTAAGTCCTGGCTAGAATCCCAAAGAGGATCCTCCTGCCTGCTCTCCCTGGTTCTCAGGGATGACTGCCTGCGTGTCACTGGTCTCCATAAGTCAGAGACACAACTGGCATTCATTGCCCCACAAGGCGCTCTCCCGAGGGCTGCCGAGGTCGAGTATGGAGAGGTGAAGGAAAAGAAGTACAGAAAGACGGGGAAATGGCCCTACCTGGAAACAACTCTCAGTTTAGCATGAATGCACAAATGAGAAGTCCTTGTTTCAGATCAGGAAGGGGGGATCTGGGGATGGAGAAGAGAAAGGACCAGTGTGGACCATGCAGAGCCAGGCTGACACGGTGGGCGTATGCTGTCCAGCAGCTGGAGTCCCCGTCACAGCACGCTCACATCCTCACCGCCTGCACGCACGTTGCCTTCCGGTGGGTGCGAGCATGTCGCTGGCACAAGGCCTGTGGCCAGTCAGGGAGGTCCCACCTTGATTTGGAAGCCTGCATTTTTGGACTGCAATCTCATCTTTCCCTACTATTTGTAACGTTTTTCCCTTCTATCCATATAAAACTCTCTCTGAGGGGCTGCTGATTAAGTTCTGTTGCTGAAATGGCCTGTACTGAGAGAGAAACAGAAGTGTCAGCTCACTCAGGGAGCAGGTGAATGGTCCTGAGTCAGACTTGTAAATGTAGAGCTGGTGGCCCTGGAATGTATCTAATCCCTTGATTTTAATCCTTTTCCTCAGACAAGGGAGGAGGGAAGGGTAGAGCAGGTGGGGCCACAGGCTGCCACAGGGGTAGCCCCCTTTGATCTAGGTCACTATGTAATTGGAGTTCTACTGTCAAAAGCAGCGTTTTAAATCACAGATCAAATTCAGCTCTGATTTTTTTTTTCCAGGTTGAGAAGGAATAACAATTCCTATTTATTGAGCACCAAGTAAATTTAAAAACCTGGCATTTTGCTAAACTCTTACTACCCAGTGAAGGACGTGTCCCTCTGAGGGCCACCCACCTGCCCTGTTTGATACAGATGCCCTGCGTCTTATAGAAGTGTCCCAGGGCCTCGTCCCAGGAGTGGTGGCTTCCATCATCAGTGCACACGGCCCTGCTCAGTGGGGACCTAGGAAGCAAGTGACCTGGAGTCCAGACCTCGCTGACTGTGGATGCGTGCCCTTGGTGCCTCACTTAACATCAGCCACCTCATTCCCTCACTTTAAGGTGGGGAGAGTGCCCCATCTCTGCCTGCTTGAGGAGTATGAGTGTCGTAAGCCTGAACCTAGCATCTGGTGTCCTCCTTGGTCACATACATAAATTAGTTAGCTTCACCTTTGTTCTATAAAGGGTGGTGTTTCTTATGTTAAAAGACTCTTGTATTTAACAGCCTCTTCCCTGGTTTGGTTTTTCTGTATTTATTCATGGATCAGTTACTGCCCAGAGAGGGCAGACCTGTCCTGGTCTCTGTTCTCTTGCTGTTATAATTAATTAAGCACCTTTGACTGTGCATGAGTAATTGAACTAATGTTGTCCAGGGCCTGAGAACCTGTACTTGTCTGTGCTGAGCTTCCCCTGCTGAGATGGTTGTGGAAGTTGTCTAGAAAATAATTGCGAAGCATTTTGTCAGTTTAGTATGCCGTTCGTAATTGTGCCAAAGGCTTCCTAGGCATATCTTAAAAAAAAAAAAAAAATCAACCTAATTTCTTCTTTCTGAGTTTCCTCAAAACAAGAGCTGGAGGAGTGCCCGCTGGACCAGCAGGCAATGCTGATCCACTGGAACCATGCAGAGCCAGTTTGCCAATTCCTTTTTCATTCTCTGAGCTCCAGGCTTCAAATCCTTCCGAGCTGAGGTGCACTCAGGCCACTGGTGCCATTAGCCAAACGCTCTCTGCTACTAACCAGCAGAGGGGAGGCTCCCAGGGCACCCAGAGGGTGGCTGAAGGCTCGCAGCTCTTACTCCATTCACGAGAACCACAGAGCTCCTGTTGCTGCCTGCTGCCCCTGGGTTTCTGCATCTCTGCAGGATCCACAAACCCCTCTCCATGACGGTCTAGAAAAGACAGTGCCGTGCTCCCTCTGTTGATGAACAGGAATGACCCAGAGATGCTCCTAAAATCTGTCCCCAGCCAAGAGCCTTTCCTGTAATCTGTGAGGAGTGAAACAAAGCAGGGAGAGACTGCCACAGGCATGAACACTCTTGGTATTCCTGCCCAGAAGTCACTGCACATCCCGCTTCCAGATCCTTTCCAAACAGCCCCTTTGCTCTTCATGTTTTCAGTAGAGTGCAGCACGCTTAGCGTGAAGCATACGGGTCTTTACCTGTGTAACCACCACCCAGGGCAAGACCGCCCGTCAGCCGCACCCCCAAGCCTTCCCCCGCACCTCCCATCAGCACACTGCTGCTTCCTCAAGTAAGCCTGATGGTTTTGGTATCTTAACACCTTTGTTCTATAAAGGGTGGTGTTTCTTATGTTAAAAGACTCTTGTATTTAACAGCCTCTTCCCTGGTTTGGTTTTTCTGTATTTATTCATGGATCAGTTACTGCCCAGAGAGGGCAGACCTGTCCTGGTCTCTGTTCTCTTGCTGTTATAATTAATTAAGCACCTTTGACTGTGCATGAGTAATTGAACTAATGTTGTCCAGGGCCTGAGAACCTGTACTTGTCTGTGCTGAGCTTCCCCTGCTGAGATGGTTGTGGAAGTTGTCTAGAAAATAATTGCGAAGCATTTTGTCAGTTTAGTATGCCGTTCGTAATTGTGCCAAAGGCTTCCTAGGCATATCTTAAAAAAAAAAAAAAAATCAACCTAATTTCTTCTTTCTGAGTTTCCTCAAAACAAGAGCTGGAGGAGTGCCCGCTGGACCAGCAGGCAATGCTGATCCACTGGAACCATGCAGAGCCAGTTTGCCAATTCCTTTTTCATTCTCTGAGCTCCAGGCTTCAAATCCTTCCGAGCTGAGGTGCACTCAGGCCACTGGTGCCATTAGCCAAACGCTCTCTGCTACTAACCAGCAGAGGGGAGGCTCCCAGGGCACCCAGAGGGTGGCTGAAGGCTCCGCAGCTCTTACTCCATTCACGAGAACCACAGAGCTCCTGTTGCTGCCTGCTGCCCCTGGGTTTCTGCATCTCTGCAGGATCCACAAACCCCTCTCCATGACGGTCTAGAAAAGACAGTGCCGTGCTCCCTCTGTTGATGAACAGGAATGACCCAGAGATGCTCCTAAAATCTGTCCCCAGCCAAGAGCCTTTCCTGTAATCTGTGAGGAGTGAAACAAAGCAGGGAGAGACTGCCACAGGCATGAACACTCTTGGTATTCCTGCCCAGAAGTCACTGCACATCCCGCTTCCAGATCCTTTCCAAACAGCCCCTTTGCTCTTCATGTTTTCAGTAGAGTGCAGCACGCTTAGCGTGAAGCATACGGGTCTTTACCTGTGTAACCACCACCCAGGGCAAGACCGCCCGTCAGCCGCACCCCCAAGCCTTCCCCCGCACCCTCCCATCAGCACACTGCTGCTTCCTCAAAAGCAAACCTCTCTTGTATCTCGGGGAAGTGTTGGACTATTTAAAAATTGATTTATTTATTGGCTCTGCTGGGTCTTCGATCCTGCATGGGCTTTTCTCTAGTTGTGGTGTGTGAGCTTCTCATTGCAGTGGCCTCTCTTGTTGCAGCTCCTGGGCTCTAGTGTGTGGGCTTCCGTAGTTGTGGCACATGGATTTATTTGCCCCGAGGCACGTGGAATCTTCCCAGACCAGGGATCAAACCCATGTCTCCTGCATTGGCAGGCAGATTCTTTACCACGGCACTACCAAGGAAGCCCTGGAACATTTTATATAGAGAATCATACGTTATGAACTGTTTTGTGTCTGACCTGTGCTGCACCACATCATGTGGACGGACGTGGAAGTTCACCCTCGCTGTGGCATGGAGTAGCAGTGTGCTCTTCTGTGGCACGCTGTACTGTATTCCAGGATGGGAATGTATCCTTTCTGTTTTTATTGTTTAGGTTGTTTCCCAGGTGTGGTTTTTATGAATAACGCAGCTATGAACACCTTGTTTGTCTCTCATGTACATTTTTAGTCATTTATTACTGGCTCTGTGCCTTAAGAGTAGGACACCTGGATCATAGGGTAGATGTATATAGTTCACTTCCTAGAAACTGCTGAAGAGTTTTCCAAAGGCGCAGTTGGTTCATCTTCCATTCCCGCCAGCAGTGAGAGTCCCAGTTAGCTTACATCCTTGTCAGACCCTGATATCATTATTCTGTTGCTGTTATTTATTTTAGCTGTTCTGGTGAGAGTCTGATGGTGCCCTATTTTGTAGGGCCTGTATGTTTGTGTTCCAACTTTTTATTCTGGAGGATCTCAGACAAAGTCAAGAATAGAAGAGTGCCACAGGCATGAACACTCTTGGTATTCCTGCCCAGAAGTCACTGCACATCCCGCTTCCAGATCCTTTCCAAACAGCCCCTTTGCTCTTCATGTTTTCAGTAGAGTGCAGCACGCTTAGCGTGAAGCATACGGGTCTTTACCTGTGTAACCACCACCCAGGGCAAGACCGCCCGTCAGCCGCACCCCCAAGCCTTCCCCCGCACCCTCCCATCAGCACACTGCTGCTTCCTCAAAAGCAAACCTCTCTTGTATCTCGGGGAAGTGTTGGACTATTTTAAAAATTGATTTATTTATTGGCTCTGCTGGGTCTTCGATCCTGCATGGGCTTTTCTCTAGTTGTGGTGTGTGAGCTTCTCATTGCAGTGGCCTCTCTTGTTGCAGCTCCTGGGCTCTAGTGTGTGGGCTTCCGTAGTTGTGGCACATGGATTTATTTGCCCCGAGGCACGTGGAATCTTCCCAGACCAGGGATCAAACCCATGTCTCCTGCATTGGCAGGCAGATTCTTTACCACGGCACTACCAAGGAAGCCCTGGAACATTTTATATAGAGAATCATACGTTATGAACTGTTTTGTGTCTGACCTGTGCTGCACCACATCATGTGGACGGACGTGGAAGTTCACCCTCGCTGTGGCATGGAGTAGCAGTGTGCTCTTCTGTGGCACGCTGTACTGTATTCCAGGATGGGAATGTATCCTTTCTGTTTTTATTGTTTAGGTTGTTTCCCAGGTGTGGTTTTTATGAATAACGCAGCTATGAACACCTTGTTTGTCTCTCATGTACATTTTTAGTCATTTATTACTGGCTCTGTGCCTTAAGAGTAGGACACCTGGATCATAGGGTAGATGTATATAGTTCACTTCCTAGAAACTGCTGAAGAGTTTTCCAAAGGCGCAGTTGGTTCATCTTCCATTCCCGCCAGCAGTGAGAGTCCCAGTTAGCTTACATCCTTGTCAGACCCTGATATCATTATTCTGTTGCTGTTATTTATTTTAGCTGTTCTGGTGAGAGTCTGATGGTGCCCTATTTTGTAGGGCCTGTATGTTTGTGTTCCAACTTTTTATTCTGGAGGATCTCAGACAAAGTCAAGAATAGAAGAGTACAGTGACACCCACATAGCCCACTGTCCACGTCGACACACCATCCGTCCCTGGCCAACCCACTCTGTCTTCATGGCGTCCGCCTGCTCCCCTCTCATTATTTTGAAGTAAATCCCAGAATTTTTATAATTTCACCTGTAAATAAAGAGTATTTTATTTACAGGTAAGAACTTAAAAATATATATAACCACAGGACCAGTATACCTAGAAAATTTTAGCCATATTTCCTTAACATCATCAGATACCTTGTCTGTGTTCGAGTTTTTCAGTTGCCTTATAAAGGTCATAATTGTCTTACACATTTTTATTTTGAATCAAGATACAAATTAAAATATGCCTACACGTGGCAGTTGGTTGATATGTTCTTTAAGTCTCTTTAATTTATAGGCTCCCTTTTATCTTTTTTTTTTCTTGAAATTTATCTGTTTAAGAAACTGAGCTGTTCATCCTGTTAGAATTTCCCAAATCTGGATTTTGCCAACTGCACCCCCTTAACACCATCTAGCACGCTCCTCTCCGCTGCACCATAGTTTCCTGTAAATTTGTGGAGAGATCCGAAGCGGCATCGGGTTCAGGGTGGGTTCCTCTGTTGGGGCTCAGCCCCTCACCCCGTGTGCTGTCTCCCTGAAGCTGCACCAGAGCCAGCTGGAGCTGCAAGAGGTGCGCCTCTCCTGCCGGCAGCTGCAGGTGCGGGTGCAGGAGCTCACCGAGGAGAGGAGCCTGCAGAGCCCCGCCGCCGCCAGCACGTCGCTCCTGTCTGAGATAGAGCAGAGCATGGAGGCCGAGGAGCTGGAGCAGGAGAGAGAGCAGGTGCTGGTGCCCCCCGCCCCCCACCTGCAGCCCTGGCCCTCCCAGGCACCCCGCACCAGGGTTTCGCTTCAGCTAGCCGGGGCCCTCGGCCTGCTGGCTAGAACTGTCCTGAAGCATGCCTCTTAGGAAGTGCTTGCTGATTGACCATCAGCCTCAGACCTCTGCTGTTGACCAGGTTCTGGAACATTCGTGATCCACCTAATTGGCTTCTTTTCATATTACCCATAAGCACCTATTCCCCTAACTGTGCACTGACTTCCTCCAGAGGCACTGACCATGTAAAGAAGTACTTTATGTTCAAATGGGAGGGATACGAGGGCAGGGGACATAAGAACTAGGAGTCTGTACAGTTGTACAGGGCCCAAAATTTTTTTTAAAAAACTCCGTCCCTGGCCAACCCACTCTGTCTTCATGGTCCACCTGCTCCCCTCTCATTATTTTGAAGTAAATCCCAGAATTTTTATAATTTCACCTGTAAATAAAGAGTATTTTATTTACAGGTAAGAACTTAAAAATATATATAACCACAGGACCAGTATACCTAGAAAATTTTAGCCATATTTCCTTAACATCATCAGATACCTTGTCTGTGTTCGAGTTTTTCAGTTGCCTTATAAAGGTCATAATTGTCTTACACATTTTTATTTTGAATCAAGATACAAATTAAAATATGCCTACACGTGGCAGTTGGTTGATATGTTCTTTAAGTCTCTTTAATTTATAGGCTCCCTTTTATCTTTTTTTTTTCTTGAAATTTATCTGTTTAAGAAACTGAGCTGTTCATCCTGTTAGAATTTCCCAAATCTGGATTTTGCCAACTGCACCCCCTTAACACCATCTAGCACGCTCCTCTCCGCTGCACCATAGTTTCCTGTAAATTTGTGGAGGGATCCGGAAGCGGCATCGGGTTCAGGGTGGGTTCCTCTGTTGGGGCTCAGCCCCTCACCCCGTGTGCTGTCTCCCTGAAGCTGCACCAGAGCCAGCTGGAGCTGCAAGAGGTGCGCCTCTCCTGCCGGCAGCTGCAGGTGCGGGTGCAGGAGCTCACCGAGGAGAGGAGCCTGCAGAGCCCCGCCGCCGCCAGCACGTCGCTCCTGTCTGAGATAGAGCAGAGCATGGAGGCCGAGGAGCTGGAGCAGGAGAGAGAGCAGGTGCTGGTGCCCCCCGCCCCCCACCTGCAGCCCTGGCCCTCCCAGGCACCCCGCACCAGGGTTTCGCTTCAGCTAGCCGGGGCCCTCGGCCTGCTGGCTAGAACTGTCCTGAAGCATGCCTCTTAGGAAGTGCTTGCTGATTGACCATCAGCCTCAGACCTCTGCTGTTGACCAGGTTCTGGAACATTCGTGATCCACCTAATTGGCTTCTTTTCATATTACCCATAAGCACCTATTCCCCTAACTGTGCACTGACTTCCTCCAGAGGCACTGACCATGTAAAGAAGTACTTTATGTTCAAATGGGAGGGATACGAGGGCAGGGGACATAAGAACTAGGAGTCTGTACAGTTGTACAGGGCCCATATAAGTATATATTTCTTGGGACAAGTAATTAAAAAATCTTTTCATGTAACTAATACCTTGGGTTCACATACTAGAAAAAGATGGCTGTGGGGCCAGCTTCTCTAGAGTCCATAACCAGGGATGATTCTTTGTGGGGCAGCTGAGACTGCAGCTCTGGGAAGCCTACTGTCAGGTCCGCTATCTCTGCTCGCACCTGCGCGGGAGCGACAGCGCCGACTCGGCCGTCTCCACCGACTCCTCGATGGACGAGTCTTCTGAGACCTCATCGGCCAAGGACGTGCCGGCCGGCAGCCTGCGCACTGCCCTCAGCGAGCTCAAGAGGCTGGTTCAGAGCACCGTGGACGGCCTGGAGCCCACGGTGAGAGCCCCCGGCTCCCGGGACCGGTGGGAGGTGGAAACCCCGTGCAGAGGGCGAGGTTAGCCTTGTAGAGTCCGCAAGAACATCTCCTGAGCCCTTGTCTGAGTGCACTGGCCACAGGGGGGCAGGCAGAGGGCCCGATGCAGGAACGGGGCCGGCGGCCCAGAGTCCCTCCCTGCTGGCCCAGGACACGGAGGAGGTCACCTGCCGCCACAGGGCCTGGAAAGCGAGGGCTCTGCTGGGTGGCTTTGAGCGTAGACATTGGATCCTGGTGAAAACTGCAGGTTACTTTTCTGTGGCCCACGGGTCCCGGTGGCGGAGCAGCTGTGAACAGGCACACTTGAAGTTTCTGACCCTGCTGCTCCAAGGCTGGATGTGAGCCCGGAACGTTGAGACAGTCAACAACAGGGGCCTCGTGGAATTCCAGAGGAGGCTCCTCTGGAGCTGGAAAGGAGTGTTCCCACGGGCTTCCCGGGCAGACTCGCCCTCCCTCCCACCCGCAGCTCGCGGGCTGGTGTTGCTCTTCAGGTTTCCTCCCACAGGATGACTGCGTCTCTCCCCGTATTCAGTGAAGTAGGGTGAGAGGGCGGTTGTCCTGATCGGCACAGGCACGTGCCGAGGTGGCTCCTGGGGGCAGCGTGGAGGCTGGCCCGCATGGGAAAGGAGCCGCCAGAGGGGCGTGCTGTTGGGACCACACTGGGTCCCTTCACCGGAGCGTGAAACAAAACCAGTGTTTGCCTACTGTCTGCACATTGAAATCGAGCGAGACGGTCTTTCTCCTCTCACCCTCTTTCTTCCTGCCTTTGCTTCTCTTTTTCTCTCCCACCCACCCACTACTTTGCTCTTCCCCAAACCGAACCCTCTCTCCGCTCCCCTCCCCATCGCTCGTTCCCCTCCCCTCTCACCGCCTCTGATTGGCCGACTGTTCTCTTGCTGTCAGAGCTCCAGAAGGATTGAGGATGACTCCTTAGAAGAACAGATAAGGCAGACCAGTGAGGATTCGAGAGCCCTGAGAGAACTCATGGAGGGAGAGAGGGGTAAACTGAGGCAGAGCCTGGACGAGCTGCAGCGGCTCCACAGTCAGGTGAGCACCGCCTCCTCAGCCCAGCCCGGGCTGCGCAGGGGCTCTGGCTCCTGGGACCCCCAGGGGCCCCGCCCCGTGTCTCTCTGAGAAGCGCTGTCCTCTGGTGGGCCCTCGGGGTGATGACCTGGAGCTGAGGTGAACTGAGTGTCTTCAAGAGAAGAAGCCGGCCCTCTGGTTTAGGCCACAGTGACACGCTCAGGAATAAGAATAGCCAAGGGACACTGGGTGTCCAGTGCCTAAGACTCTGTGCTCCCAATACAGGGTGCCCAGGTTCATCCCTGGTCAGGGAACTAGACTAAAATGATCCCGTGCACCTTAACTAAGACCCAGCACAGCCAATTAAATACTCAAGAACAAAAAGGGATGGCTGACCCCCCATTCCCTCCAGGACACCCGGCCCACTACAGAGGCTGAACGCCAGGTGGATTCTGACAGGTTACAGTGCCACAGCTCCCAAGCCACACTTCGGTGTTTGTCCTGCAGCTTCTGAGCAAGGAAGTTTGCAAACCAAGGAACATCTGACCCTTGTGGGCCGAGCTTCCTTGTGAGACCCCACCTCCGCCAGCCTGTTGTCTGCTTTAGAGGCGCTTGCTGCTGCTTTCGCTGTCCCTTCCTGTCTGAGCATGATCTCGTCTCTTGAGAACAGTGGAGAAGGTCATCTGTGTTCTCATCTGAAAAGTTTTAAAGGGCTTAGGGAGCAGTCTCACCCAGAAAGGAGCTTCCAAAAATCTATCCTAGGAGATAGAGGCTCTTCCTTTTGAGTGGAATCATTAGAGAGGTTCTGTCCCACTTGTGGGGGCGCCAGACAGGTGCCGCTTTTAACCCGGCCGCTTCTGTCCTTGTCCAAGGCCAGTCATCCCTTCCTGCCCCAGGAGGAGGTTGCTGAGAGACGGAAATTAAGCCTAGCTTTCGTTTCATTTCGTATTTCTTAAATTTAAAGGAACTTAGAGAAATAAACTCCTGCCTTTTGGGATTGTACCCATCAGACTTCCTGATGGTATTTTCTTGGAAGATACTGAGAGACATGCTATTACTGATCTTTTTTCTGTGAGCAACCAGATAAGGGGCAGAAAGATACCCTGGAAAAGATGCATCTTGTTCCTCACCAAGCCCTGGGGAGTGGGTTTGGGCAGCCAGAGACATTCTTGTGCCTCAAACCTAAAACCTCTGGTGGTTGTATGGCCAGAGGGGTTGCAGGGTGGAGGGATTCAGACCTTCCAAACTGGAAGAATTAAATGCAAGAGGAAGTTGATGTAAAAGTTAGTTGGATTCATAAAAGTTGCTTTGTTGCTTCTAGAAGCCAGAGAGGGCGTTATCTGATCCAGCAGCTTAAGGTGAAGGTTGCTGAGAGTCTGCTAAAGAAAGGCTGATATTTAGGAAGCTGTCTCTACTGAGGAGTTTTCCTTAAAAAATTCAACTGAGGGCTCCCCTGGTGGTCCAGTGGGTAGGGACACCGCCTTGCAGTGCAAGGGGCACCGGTTCGATCCCTGGCCTGGGAAGAGCCCACGTGCCGCAGAGTGGCTGGACCGATGTGTCCAATTACCGAGCCGGAGCTCTGGAGCGCATGCGCCCAGAGCCGGCGCTCTGCAACGACAGACGCCACCGCGATGGGAGGCCCACAGAAGCCAAAGAACAAAGATGGATGAAACTAGATAAATGGAAAACCAATAGAAGTGGCCTGCCCGCCCCCCTTCCTCCCCACCCCACCCTCCCCGCCACCCCCCCACCAAAGAAAAAAAAAAAACGTTCAACTGATAACTGACTTAGGTCAATTCCTATGGATTCCCTTTCGAAAAACAGGCAGTCTGTTATGCTTGGTCCCACGGAGGACACAGAATCGGGCCTCTGCCAGGGGTCATCCCTCCCTCAGAGCTCAGGCAGAGTCGCAGACTGCAGCCAGGTTGCATATTCCAGAAGCGTCCTTCAGGAGAGACATGGGCGCCACAGCTGTGGGCAGTGCAGGCGGAGTGGCTGGGACCATGGAAATGCCAGCCGTCGCCGTGGGCAGAGGTGCCTGCTGTAGTCAGCTCACACCTTGTGACCCCAGGAGCCCTGGGCGGACGCAACACAAGGGGAGTCCAGCCAGCTTCACAGCCTCTGCTCCGGTTTCCCTCTCACCGCCTCTGCTTAGCAGAAGTAGGCTACAGACAGGTGTGGCAGGGACTGCCCTCACGCTCCCTCAGCTGGCTCTCTCCTCCCGCGCTTTCCCTCTGCCCTCAAGACTGTCCCCTGCACGTATAGTCCTCCTTGTCCTTCAGGTTCCTGGTCTGGTATCACTTCCTTCTTGAAACTCTTGCCTCCCTTGCTCAGGGAGTCCCCAGCCCTGCTCTGTCATGGTTACCTTCGCTCCCTTCTCACCTTCCCAGTCCAGCCTTAGACCACCCACATAGACAGGCTCAGGTCTGACCTCCCTTGGTCTTCTCCTGAAACCTTACCTGGAGAGGCACTCGCAAGATTGTTGGCCCGGAGGTCTGGCTTCAGGGTGTTTTCTCTGACGCTGTGCAGTCTCAGGGGGACCACCTTAATGGGGAAGAGTGGATGTGGCGGGTGGCCGTAGCCTAAGGCTGCAGGTAAACCAGCTCAAGTCCTCATGACGCATCAGCTGGAAGGTCCCGCTTGGGGGAGGCAAGGGCTGGTGCTTGCACTCTGAGCTGGCCCTTGGGCCAACTTGATGGTGGGAAATGGATTCTTTTATTCCTACTTTTTATCAAATTTACCTGTCAAGAGAGGGCAAATCCTGTGTCATTCCTGAGCTGGCAGTCTTGACCTTGACCAGGTTTCCAGGCCACAGAAAAAAGCTCTTGTGGAGTTGTACCTGGAGACTGAAGTGTTGGCATTTCCTGCCTAGCACATCATTTTATCTGCCGCTGACTCAGCTGGCAGAACACCTGGGTGGCCCGAGGCCATGTCAGGGCTCACTTGGTTTGAGAAGGGCTGACTGTCTCTGCCCAGTACACTCTGGGTCTTGAGTTCTGGTCTACTAGGCTGCGGAACCTACTAAGAATAGGGTGAGGCTGGGCTTCTCACTAGAGGCCTTGTTTGCCTCAGCTCACTGCACCTGCATGCCCTAGCCTCTGCGGGGGCCCGGCCTGTTCTTTCCTGAGGCTCCTCACTGGAGCTGGCCCACCGTGAAAGCACAGAACACTGGGTCCTGACATTCCCTACCACACACCTGAGAGAGCAAGGCCCATTGCCCATAGCGACGGTAAATAGTCCCGAGTCATTCGTGAGCGGGCTCTTGATTCGCTCCTGAGTGGCTGCTCCCCCATTGGCTGGCATTTCAGCTGTCTGAGAGTCGAGGGTAGCTCAAGAGAAGCTTGATCTTCAGCCTTAGTCCTGGGGCCTTTGCTCAGCTTCACTGTCTGAAGACAATCAGACCTGGGCCTCGAAGAGCAGAGCAGTATCCAGAAAGTTGATGTCTGTCCCCTTGTGTGAGGAATAGACCTGTGTGGATGGGTCCTCCCTTGGAAAAATGTCAGAGTACGTGGAACAGTTCATCAGAGGCCAGGGTCAGGCGCCCTGAGCTGACTCCAGTCTGATCCTGTCAGCTGGGAGGAGGGCTCCCCGCCTTCCAGCCGTTCGACAAATAGTCACTAGAAGTACTCACTGCCAGGCAGGCTTTCTGGTTGCAGACAACTGAAACTCACTCTTCTTAACTTAAGCAGAAAAACAATATATACTGGAATTAAATCTGAAAACTTATAGCCTCAATAGGCAGGCTGGAGAACTGAGCTCCAGAACAGGAACCTTGGGAACTGGGGCGACCAAGCCACCTGCTGTCCATGCAGCAGTCTCCCACTGGCCCGCAGCCTTGTGGTGCCCCCGGAGCTGCAGCCCCAGCGAGGGCCCAGGTCCCCAGGAAAAAGCTCTTGGCTTTTTTAGTAAGAGGGCATGCTGTGTCTCCTGTCGAGGCTCGTGCAACAAGGAATGCCCCAGATAGGAAGGCATTCTAGATGCTTCCAAGCCCCCAAATGACAGCCGGCCACTGCACAGGCATTGGGGATTAAGCACTGTTTCTGGTCAGGCTCTGTGGCACACAGATGGGTAGGACACGCCTCTCGCCTCAGAAGAGCTCAAGGTGTGCGAGAGGCCACTGTGCAGGGCAGGTGGGGTGAACTGTGGCCACCGAGGCAGCCACTGGGGCGCCTCACCACCAAAGGTTGACGCCCAGTGAGTGGACTCTTGTACCATGCACTGAGGCATGGACCGCAGAGAAGGTGAGAGTCTTGAAGTGAGAGGGTGGTGGTGTGTTTCTTCTGTATGAATTCCCTGTGGCTTTGGCCTGGGGGGCTGAAGGGAAGAGGTGGAAGAGCCAGGCTGCACAAGTGCTGCCACAGCAGCGGGAGCAGCCAGGACCCCGTGGAGCACAAGGCAGTGCTCCATGCTGAGAACTTGAGTCCCCGTCCCCCAGAATGTGTTCTGGGGCCCTGCTGCACGCGTGGCCTCGGCTCGCTGGCTCCCAGGGAGTGCCTGTGGAAAGGGAGGCACGGCGCTGTGCACCAGGGGCCTGGCCCAGGGCTGCCATCGAAAGTTGATGTCTGTCCCCTTGTGTGAAGAATAGACCTGTGTGGATGGGTCCTCCCTTGGAAAAATGTCAGAGTACGTGGAACAGTTCATCAGAGGCCAGGGTCAGGCGCCCTGAGCTGACTCCAGTCTGATCCTGTCAGCTGGGAGGAGGGCTCCCCGCCTTCCAGCCGTTCGACAAATAGTCACTAGAAGTACTCACTGCCAGGCAGGCTTTCTGGTTGCAGACAACTGAAACTCACTCTTCTTAACTTAAGCAGAAAAACAATATATACTGGAATTAAATCTGAAAACTTATAGCCTCAATAGGCAGGCTGGAGAACTGAGCTCCAGAACAGGAACCTTGGGAACTGGGGCGACCAAGCCACCTGCTGTCCATGCAGCAGTCTCCCACTGGCCCGCAGCCTTGTGGTGCCCCCGGAGCTGCAGCCCCAGCGAGGGCCCAGGTCCCCAGGAAAAAGCTCTTGGCTTTTTTAGTAAGAGGGCATGCTGTGTCTCCTGTCGAGGCTCGTGCAACAAGGAATGCCCCAGATAGGAAGGCATTCTAGATGCTTCCAAGCCCCCAAATGACAGCCGGCCACTGCACAGGCATTGGGGATTAAGCACTGTTTCTGGTCAGGCTCTGTGGCACACAGATGGGTAGGACACGCCTCTCGCCTCAGAAGAGCTCAAGGTGTGCGAGAGGCCACTGTGCAGGGCAGGTGGGGTGAACTGTGGCCACCGAGGCAGCCACTGGGGCGCCTCACCACCAAAGGTTGACGCCCAGTGAGTGGACTCTTGTACCATGCACTGAGGCATGGACCGCAGAGAAGGTGAGAGTCTTGAAGTGAGAGGGTGGTGGTGTGTTTCTTCTGTTTGAATTCCCTGTGGCTTTGGCCTGGGGGGCTGAAGGGAAGAGGTGGAAGAGCCAGGCTGCACAAGTGCTGCCACAGCAGCGGGAGCAGCCAGGACCCCGTGGAGCACAAGGCAGTGCTCCACGCTGAGAACTTGAGTCCCCGTCCCCCAGAATGTGTTCTGGGGCCCTGCTGCACGCGTGGCCTCGGCTCGCTGGCTCCCAGGGAGTGCCTGTGGAAAGGGAGGCACGGCGCTGTGCACCAGGGGCCTGGCCCAGGGCTGCCATCTAGGGCTGAGCTCCCCGGTCCACGGAGCCCCAGCCTGGCGTGAGGTCTCCTCCCTCCTGGGCCGGGGGGCCACAGGAAGTCCCGAGCCTGCCCCGCACAAGGCCCTGAGCACGAGGTGGCCTTGGCCCCTTCTCCCTCTCGGAGGCGACGCCCCAGGTCAGCAGCAGAGGTGTCCTGGTTTCATCCCCTGTGTCCCACCAGGTGACACTGCTGAGTGTGGAGATGACAGCACTGGAGGAGGAGAGAGACCGGCTCCGAGTGACCTCCGAGGACAAGGAGCCCAAGGAGCAGCTTCAGAAGGCCATCAGGGACCGGGACGAGGCCATCGCCAAGTAAGTGGGCACGACTTGTCCAGTGCAGGCGCTCGTCAAGGGCTGTGTGCTTGGTGTCGAGCCCTGCATCACACAGAAGAGAGCGAGGCTGAGAGCTCCCTGCTCCCGTGCTCACTCCCAGTCCCGTTCTTCTTCCCAGATAGACCCTGCTGGTAAAAGCCGCGGGCGTGTTTTGGCAGATTTTTCCATATGTATATGCAGGTGCATGTGCGATAGAGTCTCTGCAGATTTCTTGCAACCATCAGTGAGATGACGCCCCTGCACGGCTGGCTTGTGTCGTCCGAAGCCATCCCCTTCTTCCACCTCCCCTTCTGAACCATGTTAAGGCGGGTCATAAGCTGTGCCGTCTCCTCTCTAAACACTGTCACGTAAATCTCTACCAGAGAAAGGCTCTTGGTAAAACGCCCGCCACAAATATCACACGTGAAAAGAACTTCAATTTCTTAGTATCCTCTGTGTCCAGGGTTCAGCTCTCCCCAGGGTCCATTAAGATCTCGTTACACCTGACAAAGGCCAGGCACCCAAGTCCTCATGCTCTTGAACAGAAGGACTGTGTCACTTCCCCTCTGACTTTTTCTTCCGTTGGCACGTGTTGAAGAGGCCAGCTGTGTTAGTTAACTCATAATTTTCCTGCGTTCTGTGTTTGACCGCACTGCCAGAGTGTCGCTGAACATTTTTCTCTGTCCTTGTTAATGTCCAGTAAACTAGGTCATTTTTAAATAGTGTTTGGGGCTTTCTTTGGCAGAGAAGCAATACATTCTTGTACATTGAAAATAGATGGCTGTACATAGGCCCAACCATATTTCCCGTCCCCCCAAATTATCTCTTTATTACAGATTCAGCCTGTTCTCGTGGCTGAGTCTAAGGAGACAAAGGGACTAAAGTGTGTCTGCCCAGCAGACTTTGTAACACCTTTGTGACAACATCTGTGCGGCACTTTACTGCTTACAGAGCACCCTTTAATCCTCCTAGTCCCAGCAAGAAGTAAAATTTGCTAATCTCAGTTTTACAGCTGAGGGAATTTCCCCAGGATCACAGCCAGTGCAGATCCCTGGCCTTCACCTCAGGGCTCGGGCTCCTTTCTCCGTACCTCAGGGCTCCTTGTCAGGAAGCTAAAAGCAGCTTATTTAAAAGAATTTGCAAATAGATACTATTTGCCTTTTTAAGAAGTCATGCAACATTTTAATTTCTGACTTTAAAATTTATAACACCTCCTCCCTCTTCATTTCCACATAGAGTTGTCCCCACCCTCTGTTCTCTTCCATTGTTTCCGTTTCAGTTTTACATCTGGGTCCCTATTCTGTCTGGTCAGAATCTCCTATCCACTTGTCCTTCAACTTGCAGTTCATTTTGGAATTATCCTCGGTGAGGCTCACAAACCTACGCTATCTTTGCCCTTCCTGGTGGCTGTAGTTACTGAATACTTTATAGCACTGTGGTATTTTGTAGTGAGACCATACTATTATGAATGACTCAGGGTGGAATTGTGTCAAACAATTAGGAAATGCAATGGTAAAATTAGGGTGCTGATTGTGGAAGCCCAATGGGAATAAAAAGCAGAATAAGTTAGAAGTGGAGTCTGGTTGGTCAGCTTCTCTCAGCTAGACAAGCAGGAGAGAGCTGGCCACCAGGCCCTGACCGCCTCCATCTTCTGTCTTCCGCGGGGGGGATACAGCCAGAGAGAGCCCCAGGGTGCAGGAGAGCAGAAGAAACAGGTTGTTCAGTCCCCTCCCTTAAAGTGAGTGTGCCTGAGTGACAGGAAATCAAGTCTCCCTGAAACCTTGAAGTGCATGCCCTTGCCTGCTGCCCAGGGAGTCCCAGTCGACCTCCTGGGGTCTGACTAAGCCAACTTGTAAGTTCTCCTCTCCAAGTAGGGAGGATTCTGGAATTCAGCCCTGTTCTCGTGGCTGAGTCTAAGGAGACAAAGGGACTAAAGTGTGTCTGCCCAGCAGACTTTGTAACACCTTTGTGACAACATCTGTGCGGCACTTTACTGTTTACAGAGCACCCTTTAATCCTCCTAGTCCCAGCAAGAAGTAAAACTTGCTAATCTCAGTTTTACAGCTGAGGGAATTTCCCCAGGATCACAGCCAGTGCAGATCCCTGGCCTTCACCTCAGGGCTCGGGCTCCTTTCTCCGTACCTCAGGGCTCCTTGTCAGGAAGCTAAAAGCAGCTTATTTAAAAGAATTTGCAAATAGATACTATTTGCCTTTTTAAGAAGTCATGCAACATTTTAATTTCTGACTTTAAAATGTATAACACCTCCTCCCTCTTCATTTCCACATAGAGTTGTCCCCACCCTCTGTTCTCTTCCATTGTTTCCGTTTCAGTTTTACATCTGGGTCCCTTTTCTGTCTGGTCAGAATCTCCTATCCAGTTGTCCTTCAACTTCCAGTTCATTTTGGAATTATCCTCGGTGAGGCTCACAAACCTACGCTATCTTTGCCCTTCCTGGTGGCTGTAGTTACTGAATACTTTATAGCACTGTGGTATTTTGTAGTGAGACCATACTATTATGAATGACTCAGGGTGGAATTGTGTCAAACAATTAGGAAATGCAATGGTAAAATTAGGGTGCTGATTGTGGAAGCCCAATGGGAATAAAAAGCAGAATAAGTTAGAAGTGGAGTCTGGTTGGTCAGCTTCTCTCAGCTAGACAAGCAGGAGAGAGCTGGCCACCAGGCCCTGACCGCCTCCATCTTCTGTCTTCCGCGGGGGGGATACAGCCAGAGAGAGCCCCAGGGTGCAGGAGAGCAGAAGAAACAGGTTGTTCAGTCCCCTCCCTTAAAGTGAGTGTGCCTGAGTGACAGGAAATCAAGTCTCCCTGAAACCTTGAAGTGCATGCCCTTGCCTGCTGCCCAGGGAGTCCCAGTCGACCTCCTGGGGTCTGACTAAGCCAACTTGTAAGTTCTCCTCTCCAAGTAGGGAGGATTCTGGAATTCAGCCCTGTCCTTCCTGACCCTGGCCCTTAGAGTGTTAGATCACTCTACGTTGGGTCTTTTTCTGTCCCTCACAAATGAAATTCTAGGTTTACAGAATTCAGATGAAACCTCAGGAAATTCTTAAAGTGTGGTTGAGGGGGTAACAATATATTTGTGTTAGGACCATAAGGGTTTTAGAAGATCCTTTCATATACATCATCTCTGATCTTGGCTGGGCCTTAGAATCATCTAGGGAATGCCCGCCCTGCCTTGCAGGTGAAAAAAAAAAAAAAATCTGGGGCTAGCAATCTGCTGGAAGCAAAGAGGAGGCAGTTACTAGTGGTTTCCTTTAAGGAAGGAATTCCTCTAAGCTCTCTGAAATACTCCTTTTAAAACTGATTAATGTATTGCCCTGGGGCTTCTGCAGCTTTGCTTGTTTGGGGCTTTCTCAGGAATGGTAAGCACCAAGATTCCCTGGTGAGCAGACGTCCCGAGGGTGCAGCCCCAGGCTGTGACGAGGCCTCCAAGGTGGGCCTAGATCCAGAGGCTTTCGGGAAGGAAGGGGTTCCCTGCGTACCGCTGGACTTCTGCCCCTTTGGCGGCGGCATTAGCACGTTCCGGAGTCTTCAGGCCGCTCGTAGCGCCACTTGCCGGGAGTTGCCTGTAACCTCGGGGCTGCCCTGCCGCGGGGCGCCTGGGGTTGGCCAGCCGGGCGTCCGTGGCAACCGGCGCCAGGCAAGGATTTCCGCAGCTCGCGGCCAGCCAATGGCAGCGGGCGTGACGGGAGCAGCGTGCGGTGTTTGAGACACCGGCGCTTATTGGACAGGCTCAGCTTCTGTCCCCGCAGCCGCAGTACGAACGGACCTGCTGTGAGCGGTCTGGAGCTTCCCTAGGAAGGGTGGGCGAGGCGCCATCCTTGGGCCCTGGGGTGTCGAAGGAGGTGACCCACTGCTCGGTGGACTTGAGGCCAGAGAGGACGTGCTGGCCGCGAGGTGACCCGAGCGCTTTACCCCAACTGCCCTGCCTCCAGGTCAAGCCCGGCTTTGACGGGGGCTGGGCAGCCTCCAAGGGCGGATCCTCCGAAGGCAATGCATAGTGGTCACTGGCCGTGTGATAAGGAGTTAGTTCTGCCTTTTTCGGTATGAAAGGTAAACTGACTTTTGCATTAAACCACCATGATTTAGGAGTGCTGGGGAAGGTGAGTAGAGTTGTATGTAAAACACATCAAAATGTGAAACTATAGCACTCGGAAGTGTTAGGACCATAAGGGTTTTAGAAGAGCCTTTCATATACATCATCTCTGATCTTGGCTGGGCCTTAGAATCATCTAGGAATGCCCGCCCTGCCTTGCAGGTGAAAAAAAATCTGGGGCTAGCAATCTGCTGGAAGCAAAGAGGAGGCAGTTACTAGTGGTTTCCTTTAAGGAAGGAATTCCTCTAAGCTCTCTGAAATACTCCTTTTAAAACTGATTAATGTATTGCCCTGGGGCTTCTGCAGCTTTGCTTGTTTGGGGCTTTCTCAGGAATGGTAAGCACCAAGATTCCCTGGTGAGCAGACGTCCCGAGGGTGCAGCCCCAGGCTGTGACGAGGCCTCCAAGGTGGGCCTAGATCCAGAGGCTTTCGGGAAGGAAGGGGTTCCCTGCGTACCGCTGGACTTCTGCCCCTTTGGCGGCGGCATTAGCACGTTCCGGAGTCTTCAGGCCGCTCGTAGCGCCACTTGCCGGGAGTTGCCTGTAACCTCGGGGCTGCCCTGCCGCGGGGCGCCTGGGGTTGGCCAGCCGGGCGTCCGTGGCAACCGGCGCCAGGCAAGGATTTCCGCAGCTCGCGGCCAGCCAATGGCAGCGGGCGTGACGGGAGCAGCGTGCGGTGTTTGAGACACCGGCGCTTATTGGACAGGCTCAGCTTCTGTCCCCGCAGCCGCAGTACGAACGGACCTGCTGTGAGCGGTCTGGAGCTTCCCTAGGAAGGGTGGGCGAGGCGCCATCCTTGGGCCCTGGGGTGTCGAAGGAGGTGACCCACTGCTCGGTGGACTTGAGGCCAGAGAGGACGTGCTGGCCGCGAGGTGACCCGAGCGCTTTACCCCAACTGCCCTGCCTCCAGGTCAAGCCCGGCTTTGACGGGGGCTGGGCAGCCTCCAAGGGCGGATCCTCCCAAGGCAATGCATAGTGGTCACTGGCCGTGTGATAAGGAGTTAGTTCTGCCTTTTTCGGTATGAAAGGTAAACTGACTTTTGCATTAAACCACCATGATTTAGGAGTGCTGGGGAAGGTGAGTAGAGTTGTATGTAAAACACATCAAAATGTGAAACTATAGCACTCGGAAGTGTGGGAGCAATTGCTCATGGACGATCATCATCCAGAGATAACCAAGCAGACATTTTTGTGTATGACCATCAATATACACGGGATTTCCTTTTACAAAGTAAGCATCCTTTGTGACCTTGTCTCGCGCTTCTTTTCTACATTTGGCAAACATCATGAGTATTTCCTGTCAGTAAATATTCAATATCGTGGTTGCTGCTGGTGATTGTGTTTCATCATATAATTCACCACGGGTCCCCTGCCACCACTCTGTGGCTGCCTTTGCACACACCCTGGAAGAGGGGTCACTGGTAGTCCAGCTTCATGGGGACTGGCCTTTCGGGGGAAAGATTAAGCGGCCCCTTAGTACTGTCAGGGATGTTTGATCTCTGGGTTCCAGTCCTGGTAAGTTATCATCATTGTCTTTTAATCACTTTAAGATGAGGATGACAAATAATCCTTTCACCTACGGGTTGGTTATGAAAGTTGAGAATACGTAGGTGAAAGCATACGGCAGAACTTTCCAGCCCTCTACAAACAACGTCACAGTTACAGTTACTCTATCATGAGTGTGGAGTCAGACCCAGCTTCCTAATCCTGTGCACACCAGGCACCTCTGGCACAGGACCTGCCGCTCTGGCCCAGGGTAGCCACACTCACCGGGCTTGTCTGGTTTCAGGAAGAACGCTGTGGAGCTGGAACTCGCCAAGTGCAAAATGGACATGATGTCTCTCAACAGCCAGCTGCTGGATGCTATTCAGCAGAAACTGAACCTCTCGCAGCAGCTTGAGGCCTGGCAGGTAACGGCATCTCTGAAGCCCGGCTGAGTGTAAGAATGGGGCATTACTGGAGGGTCCTGTGCGTGCAGGTGAGCAGAAATCCCTGACCTCACCTGGTGAGAGTCAGGGCTCCCGGTCCCAGACCCCAAGTGCCTGGA
Source organism: Tragulus kanchil (assembly GCA_022376925.1). Classification (NCBI taxonomy): domain Eukaryota; kingdom Metazoa; phylum Chordata; class Mammalia; order Artiodactyla; family Tragulidae; genus Tragulus; species Tragulus kanchil. The sequence continues at coordinate 202,400,025 of JAIOJX010000025.1, read as the reverse complement.
GGAAGCTGCTCTCGAGAGCAAGGAACCCCGACTCCGCCAACCTGCATGCTTGGACAGGGACCTCTTTCAGCCACATGTCTTGGCTTTGGCTTTGTTGAAATTAGCTAGAAAGAAACGACTGTGAACACGGAGGGCTCAGGGCGCCCTCTGTGACTGACTAGAAGGAAATCTACCACTGGACGCATGTAGTGCAACCAGCCGTGGGTGGCCAGCAGCTGCTGCCCTTCCTTCCCTCAGAGGCCAGCTTCCTTTTTCCAGAGCAGCGTCCTGGCTCGGGTCTGGGGAGAGTGAGTCAGTGTGTCCGTCCCTGGCGCTCCGGCTGTCAGAGTCCAGTCAGCCTGCCCTGTCCCAGGCCCAGCGCGACTCCCTGCTGGGCCAGGGCCACCCTTGCGTTTTGTTAATGAGATTAGGGAAGTACAATTTCAGGATGTGGGTGTAACCATCCCTGTTTCTCCCCAAGAAATCCTAACTGGACAGATGAAAAGCCCCCCATGGCCTTCCCCGGCAAGGTTAGAAGTGAGCGTTCCTCCAGGGCCCTGCTGGGCTGGCTACAGGGTCCCCCCACCCACTGCTCCTCTGTTTCCTGGCTCACGCACTTTCTTCTCTTTTCTCTTGGCTACAGTTTGCTTCCTCAGGGCTTTTTACTATCTGGCTCCTTTGGTTTCTGATCTAGTGGCCTTTCTCAGTTCCCGTATCAACAGCTTTAGTTGTACACCCCCCCTGCCTTTGAGGTGAGATGAGCCCTCATCCCTTCCCCTGCGCCATCAGTCCTGCCCGCCACCTCGCTCATGGTCACCGTGTCGCGTGTGTGTCGGTGCGGCACCGTCTCGTCCCGTGTGCCATGCCATCGGGCCCCGGCCTCCCCGGCCCTCCCCTGTCACGTGAGTGGCGCGGTAGCGGGGCTCGGTCCTATCCACAGGGCTGGCCCGACCTATCCTGGTTTCCTGGTTCCCCCTCCTGTCACATCATAGACGCCACGGCTGGCGTGGAATTATGAGCAGTGTGTGTGTGTGAAGTTCTGAAGTGATACATTTCATGGAATTGCCTTGCTGAATCTTTAAAGTATAAAAATGCCAGAAAGAACGCTGGCAGCTTTGAAAGGGTTTCTTTGTGAAGGACCCTGTGACGATCCTAAAGTTGCATTCACATAGACTTGATGGAGCATGGCCCCAGAGCAGAGCGCACTGGGCCGAGGAAGGGAGCCCTTCAGAGTGAGCGCCGCATCTCAGTTCTGCGAGGAGGAGGGTGCAGGTAGGAAGCTGAATATGAAGAGGGAGGGAGGAGGCAGGAGAGCAGGACGTGAGCAAGGGGTCCCCCCAGCTGCTGCCCTTCCTTCCCTCAGAGGCCAGCTTCCTAGAGCAGCGTCCTGGCTCGGGTCTGGAGAGTGAGTCAGTGTGTCCGTCCCTGGAGCTCCGGCTGTCAGAGTCCAGTCAGCCTGCCCTGTCCCAGGCCCAGCGCGACTCCCTGCTGGGCCAGGGCCACCCTTGCGTTTTGTTAATGAGATTAGGGAAGTACAATTTCAGGATGTGGGTGTAACCATCCCTGTTTCTCCCCAAGAAATCCTAACTGGACAGATGAAAAGCCCCCCATGGCCTTCCCCGGCAAGGTTAGAAGTGAGCGTTCCTCCAGGGCCCTGCTGGGCTGGCTACAGGGTCCCCCCACCCACTGCTCCTCTGTTTCCTGGCTCACGCACTTTCTTCTCTTTTCTCTTGGCTACAGTTTGCTTCCTCAGGGCTTTTTACTATCTGGCTCCTTTGGTTTCTGATCTAGTGGCCTTTCTCAGTTCCCGTATCAACAGCTTTAGTTGTACACCCCTCCTGCCTTTGAGGTGAGATGAGCCCTCATCCCTTCCCCTGCGCCATCAGTCCTGCCCCGCCACCTCGCTCATGGTCACCGTGTCGCGTGTGTGTCGGTGCGGCACCGTCTCGTCCCGTGTGCCATGCCATCGGGCCCCGGCCTCCCCGGCCCTCCCCTGTCACGTGAGTGAGCGCAGGCACGCGGGGCTCGGTCCTATCCACAGGGCTGGCCCGACCTATCCTGGTTTCCTGGTTCCCCCTCCTGTCACATCATAGACGCCACGGCTGGCGTGGAATTATGAGCAGTGTGTGTGTGTGAAGTTCTGAAGTGATACATTTCATGGAATTGCCTTGCTGAATCTTTAAAGTATAAAAATGCCAGAAAGAACGCTGGCAGCTTTGAAAGGGTTTCTTTGTGAAGGACCCTGTGACGATCCTAAAGTTGCATTCACATAGACTTGATGGAGCATGGCCCCAGAGCAGAGCGCACTGGGCCGAGGAAGGGAGCCCCTTCAGAGTGAGCGCCGCATCTCAGTTCTGCGAGGAGGAGGGGTGCAGGTAGGAAGCTGAATATGAAGAGGGGAGGGGAGGAGGCAGGAGAGCAGGACGTGAGCAAGGGGTCCCCGGCCACGGGCACCTGGTGCCATGGTCAGGAAAGCTCACTTCACACTGAGAACTTGCAAAGACAATTTGAGTGACTAGTGAGAGCTCAGGTGCGTGTGTAGGAGGTGACGGACAAGCTGGTCAGCGCGGGGCCCACCCTGCCCACTTCCTGTGCTCACCGAGTGAGCTCCAGGTCTCGGGGGTCACGGCCCCGCCCTGAGTAGTGCCTGGACACAGCAGCGGGCTGCTTCCAGCCCTGGCTCAGCCCAAGGCATGGTCTTTTCACCAGGGCATCCGGAGCCCACCAGCTTTAGGGTAAAGCAGCCAGGCAGATGCTTGTGTTTCTAAGCCCATACTTCTCAAGGTTTCTTAGTAGCAGAACGCCTCTGCCCGATGAAGTCTTGCCCAGACTCCGTCTAGTGGAGAGGGAGCTGCAGTGTGGCCGCAGCTCGTGTTCTGAGAGAGAGTCAGGCCCCTGAAGAGGGTGATGCCCCGGCCTCTGCCAAATAGGAGCCTCGTCAGTGGGGGCCGAGCGTGGGTTAGAGGCTGGCTAGGACACCCCAGGGAGCCCGTGACGGTGTCTGTGGGCCTGCCCAAGGGGCACTGGGTATCGGGAGCTCAGGCTGATAGGAAACTGAAGGGGCCAAAGGTGGAGGACAAGCCCCTGAGGCCTGGCTGTGAGAGCTGGCGAGCTGAGGCCACTCTAGGGCTGGCCGGGGCGGGGGGGCGGTACAAGTGAGAGATAGCCCTCAGCCTTGAGACAGGAAGCAGGACAGAGGGCCACGCCCTCAGCCCACAGGGACACACCTCATCTGCGCAGTCAGCCCAGGAGTCTCACTAGTGTGCAGCCAGTCAAGCCCTGAGGCCGCTGGCTACCGCATCCCTGCACCATGTCCACACTTCCTTTCTTGGTTGGGTCGGGGCAGCCGTGGCCGCTCACTCCTGTCATTCCTCATCCTCACCTCGTGCTCCCCTCATCTGCCACCTCCCCCCCCAGCACCCCCTGCACCGGGTGAACTGCTCAGCCCCCTCCGTCTGCTCCCTGCAGGATGACATGCACAGGGTCATTGACCGGCAGCTGATGGACACGCACCTGAAGGAACAGAGCCGGCCTGCTGCTGCCCGGCCCAGGGCCCAGGGCTCGGGGCGTGGGGACGAGCCCAGCACCGCTGAAGGCAAACGGCTCTTCTCCTTCTTCAGGAAGATTTAAGCTGGGAGGAGTCAGGCCAACAAGGACAGGCGCACGGAAGCTGACTGAAATGGGAGCGTGGGCCAGGGCCCAGCTGTCTGCCCGCCTCCGGGCCCAGCTCAGCGCTGCACTGCCCACTAGCACAGGAGCCGAGCCACCCAGGCGGGCCTGGCCCATCCCTGGAGGCTGCTCAACAGCGGGATGGCTGGAGCTTCACCCACTACCTGGCCCTGCCCTGGGATTTGCTGCTGCGGAGCACACAGGGCTCAGGCTGCTTCCAGAGCCGGGTCACAGCCGGCCCGCCAACTCGCAGTGGCTCCCATGCCCCGCCCCGAGCACCGCTTCTGCTTCGGAAGGCGGAGAGCAGAAGAAATGGAGGCCCTTTTCTGCATGCCCCAGGAGGCCCTGGCTGCCCCCTTGAGCTGCGGGGGGCCTCGTCCTGCAGGGCATCAGGCACAGGCCTGAACCCTGTCCTCCCGCAGCCCCTGGTCCCTGGAGGAGGCAGCCCTCACCCGCATGCATGCACCTCTGCCAGAGCCCTACAGGCCTGGAGCCCAGCCCCAGGGGCCTGACAGCCAGTTCTTGTGCCACCACGGCCCAGCTGTGGCTGAGGCCACCTCCGAGCCTAAGAGGAAGAAGGGCCTGCCTTGGGCCACCGCGGCCCTCCCTCCCCCGCCCCCTCTCGTGCAGGCCTTCCTCCTGGGCAGGGCCCTCAGCCCTCGCCCCTTCCTGGCCCCGGGCTGGGAGGGTCTCCTCCTCCCACAGCCCCCACAGCCCCCCGCTCCCCTCACACACACATACACGTTTTTTGGCTCAGCTGAGCAAGTCCAGGCCCTAGGATGGTTGCAGAGGGGCCTGCAACCAGCCACTCCACAAGGCAGTGCTGGTGCCACAGCGGGGAGGCCCCTGGAGACTGCCCCCCAGGCCACCGCAGGACCGCCCGGCCCCCTCCACTCCCGCTCGTCCTCAGCAGCTGCTTCACCCTGGCTGCTGAGGCCCCGACTTGGACTCAAGGCCCCCCAGGCTGAGGCCGCCCACAGGCTGCTTTAAAGGATCACCTCCCTCCCTCACGCGGGAAAGCAGAGCAGGGACGAGTGGAGAGAGTGTACCTGTAGATATGTACATACCAGTGCTGTACTTTTGTATGTAGCAATCATGTAAATACATGGATGGATTTTATAATACACATTATATATGAAAATATAAAGGCATATTTTTAGAAAAACAGCGCACCACTGCTTCTTTTGAAAATAGTCTAAGAATAAAATGAATTTCTAGAGCCTCCTGCCTCAGTCAGTCACTGGGTACTTGGAGGGGGGTCTGGGCAGAACGTGGCGTACAGTTCCAAGCTGCTGGCTGGCTATGAAAAGGCAGTGATAGAGCCCCCCACGTACCTCATACGATGGTCCCAAGACACGGGGTTCAGCCAGGAAGAGGCACCCCCACTTTGAGGGTCAAGGCAGTCATCAGCAACCACTGTTTTCTGAGCAGTGACCCAAGGTGCTGCGTCCGCCGGCTCCTGGACCCCCAGAAGGCCCTGCCGGTGCCGCTTACCAAGCCCCAGGTTGGTCCAACCGCGCAGCAGAAACCTCGAAGTGCTGCAGGCCCAGTGTCCACGGTATCCTTCCCCTGTGTCCTACCACACGTGCTCCGGGCAGGGGCGCTCACCCAGACCCACCTTCCGTGCAGAAATCCAACCTGGCTTCTGAAAGCATCCCTGGACCTCGGCGGGCACCTGTGCAGAACTCAGACCAGACCAGAGCCGGACACCCTGGGTGAAGAGCAGCCAGGCCCACCCAGAGCACGGCTGGAGAGGGAATAGACCCTGGAAGAAAATTTGGCAGCTTGAACCTTTATTTTTAGTATTTTTTTTAAAAAGCATAATTAGAAACTTTCAATACAGAAATAATCCTAGCAAACCATTTAAAAGTTTTGTTGTTCGACAATTTCACATCAGGTCCACCAGGACGCCGCCGCTCCAGCCCTGAGTCCCCACCCCCACCCCCCATTCATGCGTGTGACACTCCGCGAACAGGCACGCTGCCATCCCCGATTTGCCCCCCGCCGGGGGCTGGGTGTCCAGCAGCCAGGAGCCACCGAGGCTTCCGGCCGAGCTGGAGACTTCAGGACCCCTCCTCTTATTGCCTGAATCTGAGAACACTGCCACACCAGCGTCACCTGACGCTCAGGGCTGAGCTGCGGCCCACCCAGGAGCCCCAAATCTCCACCTCATCAGGGGACCCAGGCGGCCAGGACAGGCCTGAGGATGGAGACCACGCTGTGTGTGGCTCCCCACACCCGACCCGACAGGGCTGCCTGCTGTCGCCCCCAAGCTCTACCTTCCCAGGCCCAAGTGCCCCCACCTCGTCCCCTGGCTCTAAAGTGAAGGCCTGTCACCCAGAACCACTTTTGGCAGTTTGGGGAAGTGGAGAGACAGCTCAAAAGAAACCCCCAGTTTTTATTGATTAAAAACCCGTCAACAGTGACGTGGGAAATCTAGAGTGAATCTGTGATGTGATTGTCCAATCAGGGCTTGACGTGGAAATCACCTAGGAAAGGAAATCTAGTAAACCACATCAGGGTGTTGAAATAAATTATTCCCAGGTTACGTGATCCTTCTAGGGGAAAGGGGAATGAAGTGTCTCTTGCTGGGGTGACAGTAATCAAGCACAACGCCCCGGTTCTTCCTCCAGGCTGCAGGGCTCCAGGGCGGGTCGCGGCTGGCTCCCAGCCCGGGCGGCCATTCCTTCCCACCCGCTAAGAAATCCTCATGCTGCCTTTGTACTAAAACAATCCCATCAGTGAGCCTCGGCGGGCACCTGTGCAGAACTCAGACCAGACCAGACCAGAGCCGGACACCCTGGGTGAAGAGCAGCCAGGCCCACCCAGAGCACGGCTGGAGAGGGAATAGACCCTGGAAGAAAATTTGGCAGCTTGAACCTTTATTTTTAGTATTTTTTTTAAAAAGCATAATTAGAAACTTTCAATACAGAAATAATCCTAGCAAACCATTTAAAAGTTTTGTTGTTCGACAATTTCACATCAGGTCCACCAGGACGCCGCCGCTCCAGCCCTGAGTCCCCACCCCCACCCCCCATTCATGCGTGTGACACTCCGCGAACAGGCACACTGCCATCCCCGATTTGACCCCCGCCGGGGGCTGGGTGTCCAGCAGCCAGGAGCCACCGAGGCTTCCGGCCGAGCTGGAAACTTCAGGACCCCTCCTCTTATTGCCTGAATCTGAGAACACTGCCACACCAGCGTCACCTGACGCTCAGGGCTGAGCTGCGGCCCACCCAGGAGCCCCAAATCTCCACCTCATCAGGGGACCCAGGCGGCCAGGACAGGCCTGAGGATGGAGACCACGCTGTGTGTGGCTCCCCACACCCGACCCGACAGGGCTGCCTGCTGTCGCCCCCAAGCTCTACCTTCCCAGGCCCAAGTGCCCCCACCTCGTCCCCTGGCTCTAAAGTGAAGGCCTGTCACCCAGAACCACTTTTGGCAGTTTGGGGAAGTGGAGAGACAGCTCAAAAGAAACCCCCAGTTTTTATTGATTAAAAACCCGTCAACAGTGACGTGGGAAATCTAGAGTGAATCTGTGATGTGATTGTCCAATCAGGGCTTGACGTGGAAATCACCTAGGAAAGGAAATCTAGTAAACCACATCAGGGTGTTGAAATAAATTATTCCCAGGTTACGTGATCCTTCTAGGGGAAAGGGGAATGAAGTGTCTCTTGCTGGGGGGGGGGGGGGGGGGACAGTAATCAAGCACAACGCCCCGGTTCTTCCTCCAGGCTGCAGGGCTCCAGGGCGGGTCGCGGCTGGCTCCCAGCCCGGGCGGCCATTCCTTCCCACCCGCTAAGAAATCCTCATGCTGCCTTTGTACTAAAACAATCCCATCAGTGAGCCTAGGCTGCCTGTGTCCCGCTCACAGACACCGTCCCCAGGGCCCAGGGGCCTCTGACACCCACTCCCCACACTTAGGGGTGCCGGGTGCCCATCGGAGACCCAAGACTCCGGGGGAGGCCCCTCCTTTCCCACCAACAAACGGCCAGGAAGGCAGAGCTGCTCGGCAAGAGCCCAGCTCCTTGGCGACAGGAAGCCATTCACTTTTTCTAAAATCCTGGACTCAGAGTGGGGAGGCTGCAACTTTTGCTGCTGTGCCAGCCAAACCTCAGGAAGAGAAAAAAAGTATGAGGAACTTAACTCATTTGATTTGGCTTCACTTTTATCTGTTAAAATAATGCTCCTCAGACCCCCTGCAAGCCCATCCCTGCACAAATACAACCCTACCTTTCTCTTGGAACCCAGACAGGTTGGCATATAAATCAGAAGCCACGGCTCCCCTGGGTTGTAGCTGAGGCATCTGGAAGGCAGGACAAGAAATCTGTGGGCCAAAGGGCAGCAGTGATTCCTTCTGTGGAGGCGAAGGGCCAGGCCTCCCGTGGGGACCCCCAGGCCCACCTCGAGGCCGGGACCCCCAGCTGCTGGAACGGTGACGGGGCGGGATGGGGAGGAGACGGTGGGGGCTGGCACGGGCCCCGCACAGGGGCGAGCCCTCCACACCAGCGAGACGCCGAAGGCTGCGAGAGAGAACGAGTCACGTGGCGCCCACTTCGCCAGCCCAGGTTGGCCAAAGGTACATCTAGAAGACAATCCTGTCCTTCCCAGAAGCTGCTGGCGGCCAGTCGGGCTGGGGTGGGTAGGGGGTGTCGCAGCAGGCTGGCATTAAGGAGGCAAAAGCCAGAGCAGGACAAGGGGGTGCGCTGGTTAAAGCAATATACATTATGTACAGACTCCGGTTAATCAGTCCGCTCGGCTGGCAGCATCCTCGCAAGGCCCAGGCGCCTCGGCCGGGGGGCAGGGGCGCCAGAAGGGAAGGGCAGGCTGTCCCACGCCTTCTTGGCACTCGAGGGGGGAGGGGAGGAAGTGCCGACAGCGCCTCCCGGTACAAAAACGTGGAGAGAATTCTTTAAATAACGGCACGGATCGGAGACTGTCCCCCAGGAGAGAAGCCCCCTGGCCCGGGGCGGGGAGCGGCCGCAGCGCAGTCTCTGCAGTGGGCTGGGGCATTAGCAGCAGCGTTTCTTTCGTTTACTGTTCTTCGTGAGCTTCACCACATCGTTCTGTTGCTGCTGCTGCTGTTTGGCTAGGTTGTCCTTCTTTGCTCGGAGAACCAGCTCTGTGATGCAGTTGAACATCTGTGAGGGTGAAGCGGGCAGGGCGGCCTCAGACCAGGCTGGAGGCCCTGTCCCAGCCGCGTCACCTCTGCGGGTCAGCGCGGCCGCTCTGGCCTCCCGGGCCAGCCCTCCTCGCTCTGCTGCGAGTGCCTCTGTGTGCACGTCTCCAAACCCCACCCAGGAGGCGTGCTCAGTCGCTTCAGCCGTCTCCAACTCTGCGACCCCACGGACTGCAGCCCGTCCAGGGGACTCTCCAGGCAAGAAGACTGGAGTGGGTTGCCATTTCCTTCTCCAGGGATCGAACCCGCATCTCCAGGATTACAGGCGGATTCTTTCCCATTTCCCACTAGGGAAGCCCCCTAGAAGGAGATGAGAATTATAAAGGTCAAAAGGAACGACGTCAAAAACCTCTGAGCAGGGACTTCCCTACTGGTCCAGAGGCTAAGACACCACACTCTCAACGCAGGGGGCCTGGGTTCAATTCCTGGTCAGGGAGCTAGATCCCACATGCTGCAACCAAGACCCAGTGCAGCCAAACAGATACTAAAAAAACCACAAAAACCTCTGAGCAGTGTCTAGGGGAGTCAGTCTCAGGCGTTTTCCAGTCTTTCTGTCAAAGGAGAAAGAACTACTTCCCTTTAGCTGGACACTTCGGACGACGCAGATAGATGCCTCTGCACGGTGACAAAACTAGAAGCACCCAGGGCCTGGCCGCTCCACGCCACCTCACTCCATGTCCCGCACAGAACCCTCCCCAGACCACCGCCAGAGCCCTCCCCGACCCGCTCTCCTCCGCTCCTGGGAAACACATCACACACAGGCCAAAACGCAACCGGGGAGGCAGGGAGTCACCCCACCTTACCCTACACGAGACCAGGGGAGCCTGAGAGGGCTCAGGCCCCCAGGGGGAAGCCCGCGGTGTGACCCTAGCCTGACAGTGGGGCTGGAGGTCCCAGCGCTGGGCGGCCTGTGTCCAGGATGCAGGGCGATCCGGCTCCCCTGGGCCTCTGGGTTCCACCCCAGCGGGTAAGACCCTCCTGAAGGCACAAGCGTGGCCAGCCTGGGCTTGTGGCAGAAGGCCCGGCTTCTCTCCCAAAGACTCAAAAGGGCTCCCAGCAGCCCTGAGTGATGATGCTCAGCTGGTCTGGGGGTGCACATACGGCCCGCCCAGACACCCACCCTGGCTCTGGAGGCTACAGCAAAGCAAGCTGCTCTCTGCAAGAAGCCTAGGTCCCAGGGTCAGACAGACAGACAGCGGGAAAAGACGACGAGGCTGGGAGGGACGGGAAGGCAGAGGGCTGAGTGGATGCCGCAGGCGGTTGCGGGGGCAGGTCCAAGTCTGACCCAGCCTCTCCCGAGCAGGAACCCGTTTCCCATTTGCGACACGGGCCGTGTCTGCCTCAGAGGACCGCGGCGGTGTGAAGCGACCCTGCGGGCGCCGAGCACAAAGCCTGGCACACACAGCTGGCGCTCAACGGCTATGACCAACAGACCTCACTATGATGCCTTCTGACAGCTACCTGGACACCCAGGCAGCCCGGCTGGAGCCAAGAGGCGGTGGTGGGCGGGGCCGCGCTCCCCTCCGGCCCTCCCACCGGGCCTCACCTCCTCCACGTTGACGTTCTCCTTGGCGCTCGTCTCAAAGAGCTGGATGCCCATCTGCCCAGCAAACTTGTAGGCGTCTTCCGTCTCTACCACCTTCCGCTCGGGGTCGTCGTTCTTATTCCCCACTGCAAGGCAGAGCGGAGTCAGCCCCGCCTGCGGGCCGCCACGGCGCCCCCAGCGCCACCCGCCGGCCCAGCCGCACCCAGCACCCGGCACGCGCACCCAGCACCCGGCACGCGCACCTAGTATCCGGCACACGTCGTCGCAGTTCTGGTTGATCTCGTGCAGCCACCGCTTCACGTTGACGAAGGACTCGGCGCTGGTGACGTCATAGACCACGATGACCCCGTGGGTCCCCCGGTAGTACCTGTGAGCCCAGGGTCGGGTCAGAGCTGCAGCGTCAACACGAGCACCCTCCCAGGACCCGCCGGCCTGCACGTGGCCGGTGGCTGGTAAGGGGCCGCAGCTCCCCCAGGCCCGGGGTCCACTCTCGCTCCGGCCTGGGCTGGACGTCGTGACTCAGGCGGCAGCATGTGGCTCACGCAGCTCACCCGGCACGGCCTAGGCAGCACTCAGCCCTGCGGGGTCGGCCAGGCCGTTCAAAGGCTGCTGACTGTGTGATATGTCTTTAAATTCTTGTTTGATTTTTAAAATTCAGGCAACAGGGCCTTCCCTGGTGGTCCAGTGGCTTAGACTCAGATCCCAATGCTGGGGACCCAGGTCCCATCCCTGGTCAGGGAGCTAGATCCCACACGCCCCTGCTAAGACCCCGCACGCTCCAGCTAAAGAGCCTGTGTGCCGCAGTGGAGGCCTGGCCCAGCCTACAGACAGACACGCAAAGACTCAGGCGGTGTTTGCACCTGCCGTGATGTCACCACTGACCTCTTCAACATCCAAAGCAGCTTCTCTGTCCTCAAACCTGTCTTAGTAAATGCCATTTCAAGAACACACTGCTTGGGAGGCCTGCCAAGGTCTGTTCCCGCCCCTGGGGATGGGCGGGCAGGGCAGGGCATGAGGTCAGCTGGAAGGGCTGCAGGCAGGAGGAGGAGCCTAAGGTTCAGGAGGACAGACAAGAGCCCAGAGCCTCACACTTCTCCAGAGGGCCCGCGCTGACCCAGCAGCCAGAGGACATGCCTGCCCGACACACAGCAACCCAGCCTGCGGAGACCCTCAGCAGGTGCTTCTAAGACCACTGCCCACAAGAGGCAGAGCTCCCGGGGGTGGGGCGGACGGCGGCGTCCCCCACCCAGCCGCCAAGGCCTCCACCTCCTGGGCCCACCGGAGAACGGCCCCTCCCAGTGGTGGTCCTGCTCGCGAGGATGCAGCCGCCAGGCTGGCGGGCGCACCGCCTTCCCCCGCCGCCCATCAGCACTCCGGGACTCCCTACGGTCAAGGTCCGATCACAGGACAAAGGTCAAGCAGGCTCCGTCTCTGAAAGGCTGTGTGGACCTGGGAAGGCTACTGCACGCACCTCATGGCGCCTGTCTCCTCAGCTGTAAAATGGAGGTGCCTGCTTGCCTGCTTACTCGCTCCGTCGTGTCTGACTCTGTGTGACCCAGGGGCTGCAGCCGCCAGGCGGCTCTGTCCATAGGGTGCTCCGGGCAAGAGCACTGGAGTGGGTAGCCTATCCCTTCTCCAGAGGATCATCCCAACCCGGGTATCGAAGGTGGATTCTTCACCAGCTGAGCCACGAGGGAAGCCTCGGGCCTTAACCCTGGGGGCGGCTGTGATAACCAAGGCAGTAACACAAGTCTTCGCCAAGGCCAGCTCTTCACTCCCACGATTAACAGTCCTTCCGTGACACTCTAGGCCCCTGAGGCGGGTGGAGGGAAACCAAGAGACAGCACGGCAGGCAGCAGGGGCGGCAGGCTGCTTGGGCTAGCCACCAGGGCGGCGAGGAGAGCCCGGCCTCACGCGTGACCCCCGCTGACATCCGCCAGCAGCTCTGTCCGTCCACAGCTCTGCCCTCCTGAGGACACGGAGTCCCGCCCCGGGAGCCGGACAATCAGGCTATCCACATCCTGCCTCTCCCCACCCCAGAGCGTGCCTGGGTCTATCTGGTGGACGTCCTCCTAAGCGGGTGCAGGAGAGCATGCCGGGAAATGGATGGGCAGATGACTGTCCCCCACCACCAAAGGACACGTGAGCGGTAGACGGTACTTCCAGACCCTCCTGTGTTGAAGACAACCAAACCTGCCGAAACGGCAGAGGGAGGGAAGGGAGGAGGCACAGTCCCCGGCGCAGAGCACCAGGCTTCCCACCTCCCCCACCGACAGCACCACGGCCGCGCGCCACAGCTCGACTCTGGGCCAGCACCACCCGCCACCGCAGTGGCCTCTGCCAGCCCTGATACAGGAGGGTCACCACAGCCCTGAGAGGACACGAGGCTGGGCGAAGAAGCTGCCGGGGGTCGCCGCCCAGGCGTGACCCTGGGCCAGGTATGTAAGGGGCACCCCTGCCTCAGCCTCTCCCCCACCACCCAAGCCCCCTTCTCACTCCTCCCTAACCCGCGCCCCCAGCCACACTGCTCTGGGTCAGCGATCCCAGCCCCCGCCACACCAGAAAAGGTGAAGGGACCACAGGGCCTTCTCAGCAGGCTCCCAGCATACGGCTCTGGTGTCTCTTTTAAAGTCCCGAATCGGAAAAGGCCACACTACTGCCTCCTGACTCCCCGACCCCCGACTCCTTCCCTCAGAGTCCCCACAGGATGGCCAGCAAGCACAGTGCACCCCCTTCCCCAGCCTCCCAGGACAAGCCCAGATAGCCCCCAGGCGGCCCAGAGGAGGAAGGAGGCGGTTCCCTCTTCCCGCCTGCAAGGAGCTGACCTCAGGGGGGGGCCGGTTCCCTCTTCCGTTGGGGCCGCCAAGGCCAGCTCTTCACTCCCACGATTAACAGTCCTTCCGTGACACTCTAGGCCCCTGAGGCGGGTGGAGGGAAACCAAGAGACAGCACGGCAGGCAGCAGGGGCGGCAGGCTGCTTGGGCTAGCCACCAGGGCGGCGAGGAGAGCCCGGCCTCACGCGTGACCCCTGCTGACATCCGCCAGCAGCTCTGTCCGTCCACAGCTCTGCCCTCCTGAGGACACGGAGTCCCGCCCCGGGAGCCGGACAATCAGGCTATCCACATCCTGCCTCTCCCCACCCCAGAGCGTGCCTGGGTCTATCTGGTGGACGTCCTCCTAAGCGGGTGCAGGAGAGCATGCCGGGAAATGGATGGGCAGATGACTGTCCCCCACCACCAAAGGACACGTGAGCGGTAGACGGTACTTCCAGACCCTCCTGTGTTGAAGACAACCAAACCTGCCGAAACGGCAGAGGGAGGGAAGGGAGGAGGCACAGTCCCCGGCGCAGAGCACCAGGCTTCCCACCTCCCCCACCGACAGCACCACGGCCGCGCGCCACAGCTCGACTCTGGGCCAGCACCACCCGCCACCGCAGTGGCCTCTGCCAGCCCTGATACAGGAGGGTCACCACAGCCCTGAGAGGACACGAGGCTGGGCGAAGAAGCTGCCGGGGGTCGCCGCCCAGGCGTGACCCTGGGCCAGGTATGTAAGGGGCACCCCTGCCTCAGCCTCTCCCCCACCACCCAAGCCCCCTTCTCACTCCTCCCTAACCCGCGCCCCCAGCCACACTGCTCTGGGTCAGCGATCCCAGCCGCCGCCAGACAAGAAATGGTGAAGGGACCACAGGGCCTTCTCAGCAGGCTCCCAGCATACGGCTCTGGTGTCTCTTTTAAAGTCCCGAATCGGAAAAGGCCACACTACTGCCTCCTGACTCCCCGACCCCCGACTCCTTCCCTCAGAGTCCCCACAGGATGGCCAGCAAGCACAGTGCACCCCCTTCCCCAGCCTCCCAGGACAAGCCCAGATAGCCCCCAGGCGGCCCAGAGGAGGAAGGAGGCGGTTCCCCCTCTTCCTGCCCGCCCTGCAAGGAGCTGACCTCAGGCCGGCCGGGCAGGGCCCCTCCAGCCTGCTGCCCTGCCTGGAACACTTCCTGTGGCCACAGAGCCAATATCCTGGGCTGGTTTTAACCCACAAAAGCCACCGGGGCATCTGCTGTCCACTTCAGCCTTGACACTTGGGGGTGGAGAGCCAGCAGAGGGCACAGCTGTGGACTGGTCAACACGGGGGTCCCCAACCTTCAGGCCACAGACCAGCACCTCCTGGCAGATCGGGGGCAGCGTTAGATTAGAAATAAAGTCCACGATAAAGTCATGTGCTCGAATCACCCCCAGACTATGCCCCCTGCCCTAGGCTATGGAGAAATTGTCCTCCGTGACATTGGTTGCCGGCACCAGAAAAGTTGGGGACTGCTGCGTTAAGGGCTAGAGGCTTAGCATCAGTCAGACATCAATTCCATTCCTGCTGAACCGAGTGAGCCAGGTCCCTCCGCCCTCTCTGGGCCTCAGTTTTCTTTCTTTCTTTTTTTTGGGGGGGAGGCGGGCAGGCTGGGGAAGGCGGGGGGCAGGCGGGCACTTCTATTGGTCTTCCATTTATCTAGGTTCATCCATCTTCATTCTTTGGCCCGTGTGGGCCTCCCATTGCAGTGGCCTCTGTTGTCGCAGAGCACTGGCTCCCGGCACATGCGCTCCAGGGCTCCGGCTCGGCAATTGGACACATGGGTCCAGCCACTCCGCGGCACGTGGAATCTTCCCAGGCCAGGGATCGAACCGGCGGTCCTTGCACTGCAAGGCAGTGTCCTTACCCACTGGACCACCAGGGAAGCCCGGCCTCAGTTTTCTTGTCCGTAGATAGGAGGTGACCGCAGGACTCCTTACCAGGATTAAATGAAACGAAGCAGGTGAAGTCCTTGGTGACAGTCCCGCCCAGAGCAGGACACCTGGGTCAGTACCCACACCTCCCGACATCGACTAGCGGTCTCAGCCTTATTCAGGCCTAGGAGCTCGGGCCGCCCAAGCGCCTGGCATCTGTCCTACCCAAGGAGCCCCTGACTCCCACTGCCCGCCGCAGCTTAGGCCTCGCTGGCAGCCGCTGAGACACAAGGGGGCCCAGGCAGCTCATCAGGAAGTGAAGGCAGAGACCGGTTCCCCGCAGACCCTAGGACTGGGAACCCCAGGCTCTCAGGACGGCACGGACCATGCCACATGTGTTCATCACAGGGCTGGCACAACGACCAGAGCCCCTCCTGCTCCAGGGCTGCTCGGGTCTGGCCCCCTGAACTCCCTCGATCAGGGTCCCGCCCACCCGCCGGTCTATCACCTCCGCCCCGGATCACCCCACACTCCCGGCCGCCACCATGGGGGCTCTTCAGCCCTCACACTGCCCACTCCTCGGACACCGAGCAGCCCTGGAGGGGAGGCCAGCCTACGGCCCGCCTGCTCCCACCCTGCAGGGAGGAGGGAACTTCCTCGCGCCTTCCCCAAGCCCCTCACACAGGCTCCCGCTGGGGGAGGCAGAGGCGAGGCGAGGCGAGGCCAGGGGAGGCAGCAGCTCCTCCAGGCCAGGAACTGGCTCCTACTCTGCATGCACCCCACAGAGCTAGGCAGGACCCCTCAGAAGCCCCCTCATCTGTAAAACAGGGGTGAGGAGCACGCCAAGTGCAGGGAGCCCGACGGAATCTTCCACCAGAAGCCCAGACACACAGGACTTGGCATTAATGCAAATCCCTAGGACGAGCGCCCTGGGAAACTGAAGCACAGAGACTACAGGCAACTTGCCCAAGGCCACACAGTAGAGCAGAAATGCAAATTTCAAACTGCCTGCCTTCAAAGCCCTGTTCTTTCCTGGAACCTGTTCCATGAACAGCCCAAGAGCCAAGACCGTTCCGCAGTACCCCGCTGCCTGGAGCGCCAGCCAGGTTTCCTCCTGTTTACGGCTAAGAACACAAAGGGCCTGCCGCAGCAAAGGAGGGCGACCCTCAGGGTCGCCAGTAAACAGCCTTGGGAGAGAGAGGAGGGGGCACCCAACAGCCTCCCACCGTCCAGTGCTCCTCCTAGACCCTCAACAGGGAGATGCCCGCTCCGAGTCAGGGTGGGGACGGGAGCCTGCATGGCCGACGCCAGCAGTCACAGCTGATACCTAACAAGAGTCCTGCCACCGCCCAAGTGTCTGACCACTTGGTGAAGCCAGCATCGCCACTGTTACCCCATTTTAAAGACAAAGGAGGGATCTCCTTTGCAGTCCAGTGGTTAAGACTCTGCTTTCCAATCTAGGGGATGCAGGTTCAATCCCCAATTGGGGAACCAAGATCCCACATGCCACGGAGACACAAGCACTGAGCTCACGAGCTCCGGAGTCCACGCTCCACAACAGAAGCCTGCACATTGCAACGAAGACCCAGTGCGGCCAAAATCGGTTAGTCAGTCAATCTTTAAAAACTAAAGACAAAGGGACCAAAGGCCAGAGGGTCAGCTGACTGATGCGCGCTGCCCTGCCAGCTCCGGAGGGAGGTGCGAGGCCCCTGCCCACCACGGCGGGCCCCCCCTCTTCCCAAACCTCCAGGAAGAGGAAGAGCTGTGCTCGACACCGCCTGCCGTGGCCAGCGAGGCGCTCACCTCCCGGCCGCTCGGCAGCCCGCCCCAGAGACGCTCTGCCACGGCCCGGCACGGGCGGCTCCGCGGTGTCTGAACGCTGGTGGCGAGGGCCCTGAGCGCGAAGGGCAGCTGACTCACGTGGACGTGATGGTGCGGAAGCGCTCCTGCCCAGCCGTGTCCCAGATCTGCAGCTTCACCTTCTCCCCGTTGATCTCCACCGTCCGAATCTTGAAATCCACTCCGATCGTGGTGATGTAGCTGCCTGCACACACACCGCGACGTGAGCAAGGCGCAGCCCTGGGCCGACGCCGTCCCACACAGCAGGGGCCCGGGCTCCCCACCCCACCCAGCTCGCTCCACATGCCCGGAGGCCACAGCCCTGGACAAGAAAGACAGAGTCTGAGCCCCGAGGTGAGGGCAGCAGACAGGACACAAGGAAACAAGGAGATGAAGAAGATAATTTCAAGAGCCATGAGCGCCACCAAGGAAGGAAGAGGGGGCGTGACTGGGGAAGTGGCCTGGGGACGGTGGGGCCCACGACACGCTGTGGGTTTCTCACATCTACTGTCCCAAGCATTTTAAATACCCACGCAACGAACGTCCTAAAACATAAAGTCATATACACACTACTATATGCCAAACAGGTAACTAATAAGGCCCTACTGTACAGCACACAGAACACTACCCAATGGTCTGTAGTGGCCAATGGGGAACGAATCCAACAAAGAGTGGATGTACGTATATGTGTGATTGATTCACTTTGTTGTACACCTGAAACTAACAGCACTGTAAGTCAACTGTACTCCAATTTAAAGGAAACACACACAACATATAAACAAGTCATGACCTGTAATCGAAAAACTGCTCCAGGCAGAAGAGACAGCAACAAAAATAGCAATGGGTGTGTGTGCGTGTGCGTGCGTGTGCGGTGAGGGGTCATGTGAGGTCAAAGATGCATTGGGAGGCAGGTGGAGGGGCGAGGCCAGACCTCGGCCTTTGTGCCATTTTCAAGAGCTTGGACTCTCTCTTGTGTGTGACAGGGAGGCCTTCAAGGGTTTAATCCAGGCATGCGCTGCATTGTAAATAGCTCTCTGGGGGCATCTGTGTGAAAGATGGTGAAGAGAATTTCTGGGGACAGAGCAGTCTTGTCCGGGCTTTCAAAGTCCCGAGTGCTAGGAAGCAGGGGTCCCCAGCCTTCAGTATCTAATGCCTGATGAATTGAGGTGGAGTCGATGTCATGATAATAGACATCAAGTGCATAATAAATGTAATGCGCCTGAATCATCCTGAAACCATCACCCGCTGCCAGCCTGTGGAAAACCCATCTTCCATGAGACTGGCCCCCAGTGCCCAGAAGGTGGGGAACAGCCGCCAGAGGAGCCCATGTTCTCCCTCCACCTGGAGCTCACAGGGACACCGGGTGCCACGGACAAGGCACACACACCGCTGGCCGTATCAAGTGCGGAGAGTGACCTGGGAAAGGGCAACGTTCACAGCGGGGTGGAGCTCAAGGAAGGCTCTGGGACAGAAAGCACACGCGGGTCTGGCCTGAAAGAATGCCCACCTCCTGAGAAGCCTGCGTGCAAGTCAAGAAGCACCAGTTAGAACCAGACACAGGGGGGCTTCCCCTGGTGGTCCAGTGGGTAAGGACACCACCTTGCAGTGCAAGGGGCGCCGGTTCGATCCCTGGCCTGGGAAGATCCCACGTGTCGCGGAGCAGCTGGACCGATGTGTCCAATGACCGAGCCGGAGCTCTGGAACGCATGCGCCCAGAGCCAGTGCTCTGCGACGACAGATGCCACCGCGATGGGAGGCCCAGGGGAGCCAAAGAACAAAGACGGATGAAAGTAGAAAAATGAAAGACCAATAGAAGTGGCCCACCCGTCCCCCTCCCTCCCCACCTGTCCCCCTCCCTCCCCACCCCATCCCTCAAAAGATAAAAAAAAAAAAACAAAAAAGGACCAGACACAGAACGACGAACTGGTTCCAAATTCGGAAAGGCATACATCAAGGCTGTATGTTGTCACCTGCTTATTTAACTTACATGCAGAGTTCGTCATGCAAAATGCTGGACTGGATGAAGCACAAACTGGACTCAAGATTGCTGGGAGAAATATCAATAGCCTCAGATATGCAGATGATACCACCCGAAAGGCAGAAAGTGAAGAGGAATTAAAGAGCCTCTTGATGAAGGTGAAAAATGAGAGTGAAAAAACTGGCCTAAAACTCAACTCTCTTCAAAAAACAAAGATCAGGGCTTCCCTGGTGGTCCAGTGGGTAAGGACACCGCCTTGCAGTGCAAGGGGCGCCGGTTCAAGCCCCAGCCTGGGAAGATCCCACGTGCTGTGGAGCAGCTGGACCAATGTGTCCAATCACCGAGCCGGAGCTCTGGAGCGCATGCGCCCAGAGCCGGCGCTCTGCAACGACAGATGCCACCGCGATGGGAGGCCCACAGGAGCCAAAGAACAAAGACAGATGAAAATGGACAAATGAAAGACCAACAGAAGTGGCCCGCCTGCTCCCCTCCTTCCCCACCCCTCCTCCACCAAAATAAATACATAAATAAATCTTTAAAAAAAAAACACAAAGACCATGGCATGGTCCTATCATGGCAAATTGATGGGGAAAAAACAAGCAATGACAGACTATTTTCATGGGCTCCAGAATCATTGTGGACAGTGACTGCAGCTATGAAATTAAAAGAGGCTTGCTCGTTGGAAGAAAAGCCACAACAAAGCTAGACAGCACATTAAAAAGCAGAGATATCACTTTGCCAGCAAAGGTCTGTATAGTCAAAGCTGCGGTTTTCCCAGTAGTCACGTATGCACGTGAGAGCTGGACCATAAAGAAGGCTGAGCGCCAAAACATTGATGCCTTTGAACCGTGGTGCTGGAGGAGACTCTTGAGAGTCCCTTGGACAACAAGGAGATCAAATCAGTCAATCCTAAAGAAAATCAGCCCTAAATATTCACTGGAAGGACTGATGCTGAAGCTGAAGCTCCAATACTTTGACCACCTGATGTAAAGAGCCAACTTATCAGAAAAGACCCTGACACTGGGAAAAATAGAAGACAGAAGGAGAAGGAGATGACAGAGGATGAGAGGGTTGGATGGCACCGACTCAGTGGACGTGAGTTTGAGCAAGCTCCAGGAGATGCTGAAGGACAGAGAAGCCCGGTGTGCTGCAGTCCACGGGGTCACAAAGAGTCGGACGCGACTGAGCAACTGAACTGACTGAAAGAATTGGTACCATTTCAAAGGCTGTGATCCGGTGGGGAAAGACATCCCAGCCAGAGGAAAGAGCTGAGGCAGAAGCACAGAGAATGAGGCGGCATGCGACTCGGCGGGACTGCGCTCTGCTGAGGAGCGTGGCCCAGCACCCAGGGCCGCAGGCACTCGCTACATAGCTGGCGGCTGAGCGAGCGAGAGAGCTGGTGAAGACACAAAAGAGACCGAGCAGCACAAGGAAGGAAGCTGGGCAGGAGGCAGATTGTGAGGACCAGTGGCTTTCAGCAGCGGACAGTTGATTCCTCCTGTCTCACCCCGGAGGATGCTTGGTGACATCCGAGACACTTCCAGCTGTCACAGCCGCGCCTGCAACGACAGATGCCACCGCGATGGGAGGCCCACAGGAGCCAAAGAACAAAGACAGATGAAAATGGACAAATGAAAGACCAACAGAAGTGGCCCGCCTGCTCCCCTCCTTCCCCACCCCTCCTCCACCAAAATAAATACATAAATAAATCTTTAAAAAAAAAACACAAAGACCATGGCATGGTCCTATCATGGCAAATTGATGGGGAAAAAACAAGCAATGACAGACTATTTTCATGGGCTCCAGAATCATTGTGGACAGTGACTGCAGCTATGAAATTAAAAGAGGCTTGCTCGTTGGAAGAAAAGCCACAACAAAGCTAGACAGCACATTAAAAAGCAGAGATATCACTTTGCCAGCAAAGGTCTGTATAGTCAAAGCTGCGGTTTTCCCAGTAGTCACGTATGCACGTGAGAGCTGGACCATAAAGAAGGCTGAGCGCCAAAACATTGATGCCTTTGAACCGTGGTGCTGGAGGAGACTCTTGAGAGTCCCTTGGACAACAAGGAGATCAAATCAGTCAATCCTAAAGAAAATCAGCCCTAAATATTCACTGGAAGGACTGATGCTGAAGCTGAAGCTCCAATACTTTGACCACCTGATGTAAAGAGCCAACTTATCAGAAAAGACCCTGACACTGGGAAAAATAGAAGACAGAAGGAGAAGGAGATGACAGAGGATGAGAGGGTTGGATGGCACCGACTCAGTGGACGTGAGTTTGAGCAAGCTCCAGGAGATGCTGAAGGACAGAGAAGCCCGGTGTGCTGCAGTCCACGGGGTCACAAAGAGTCGGACGCGACTGAGCAACTGAACTGACTGAAAGAATTGGTACCATTTCAAAGGCTGTGATCCGGTGGGGAAAGACATCCCAGCCAGAGGAAAGAGCTGAGGCAGAAGCACAGAGAATGAGGCGGCATGCGACTCGGCGGGACTGCGCTCTGCTGAGGAGCGTGGCCCAGCACCCAGGGCCGCAGGCACTCGCTACATAGCTGGCGGCTGAGCGAGCGAGAGAGCTGGTGAAGACACAAAAGAGACCGAGCAGCACAAGGAAGGAAGCTGGGCAGGAGGCAGATTGTGAGGACCAGTGGCTTTCAGCAGCGGACAGTTGATTCCTCCTGTCTCACCCCGGAGGATGCTTGGTGACATCCGAGACACTTCCAGCTGTCACAGCTGGGCAGGAGGCGGGGCGGGAGCCGCTCAGTGTCCTTCTAGGCACAAAACGGCCTCCACAACAAAGCAGCACAGGGAAAAGAGCATCCACGGCTATGAACCCTGCTCACTTAAGAGAGGACCACTGAGGTTTTCAAGCAGAGGAGACTCTGCCAGAGACATGGATGGGCAAGATGAATTCAGCAGCCTGGCGCGAGGTGTGCAGGAGCTGCTGTAATGCCTTGGGTGAGAACCGGCAGAGATGGAGAGGAGGAGAGACGCGGCAGCAGAGAGCCCTCCGGGAGTCCAGGGCCAACAGGACGGAGAGTCAGAGGGACATGGGGAGGAAGAGGAAGGTTTTCCAGCACAAGGGCACGCACCCACTAGCTACTGTTCCTGAACGAGAGACAAGACCAACCACAAATCACGGGTGACTGAGAGATGACTTAGTGCCGGGCCACCCTCCAATAACTGCGCAGGAGGGACGGGAATCAGCCCCACTTCTAAAGATGAGCTGAGATTCATTCAGTCACGCTCACGGTCACACAGAGAAGACTACTCTTTCCAATGTCACAGCACTGCTGTCGGGAGACACCCACCTCTCCCCCAAGAAAGGCGGCCGCCACGTCATTTCCTAAGCGACGCTCACCCCTCAACTGCATCACAAGGAATTCCCACAGCGGTCACACTTCAGCCCTCAAGCAGAGAAGGCCAAGCCAATCCGGCCTTTGCCCAGAACTGGGAAGCTCAGTCAATGACAACGTGCCCCACCGGCGACCAGGGAAACGAGACCAAACGAGCAGCGCTTTTTGCCTATCAGCTGAGCAAAGATGAAGACCACTAAGACCAAGGAGTGATCAACAATGACGAGGAGCTCTTTTGACCCCTTCAACCTAGCACTGATGTGAAAGTCGAATCGGAAGCACCTGTGACAACTGTAAAAGCACATACTCCCTGAGCGAGGGCTCCTCCACAGGAACAGACAGTGTCCCAAGAAATGCAGCATCACCTCGCGACCGAGGCAACCAGAGAGGAAGCGCGCATCAAGAACCGAGTGAATGAGGTGCTTCCCAATGATCCAGGGGTTAGGAATCTGCTTTGCAATTCAGGGGGCACAGGTTCGATCCCTAGTCTGGGAAGATCCCACATGCCATGGAGCAACTAAGCCTATGCACCACAATTACTAAGCCAGCACTCCAGACTTTGTGAGTCACAAATGCTGAGCACAAAAGCTGCAACTACTTAAGCCCATGCTCCACAAGAGAAGCTGCTGCGGCACTGCACACTGCAACCAGAAAGCAACCGCTGCTCGCCACCACGAGAGAAACCTCATGCACAAAGACCCACCACAGCCAAAAAATTCAAATAAATCTTTAAAAAGAAAGAAAGAAAAGAACATGGTGAATGAACGTGCACCCCAGCACAGCCCAGGAAGCTGCACAGCCATTCAAAAGAACCACAGGTCTGCGTGTCGACATGCAAGGATGATCCCCGAGGTGCCAAGGGGAAGGCCGGCGGCCGCCCACCGCAGGTGGGGCTGAGTGAGGCCCGCGCCCTGAGCAGAGGTCACCAGGGCACCCCTGCAGGGCGGGGGCCGGGGAGCAGCTCTCCCTTTCCGCTGTATCGAGTCTTCCTGTCAGACTCTTCTATAGGCATGTCCTAACTGGCAGTTTTTTCTTTCTTTTCTAAATGTTGGGGCACAAAAAAAGACCCTGAGTAGAAAAAGGACGGGCCTGCAACAGTTTTGTGTGTGTGGGTATGTGGTTTTCTTAAGGAGATAAAGACTGACTCCAGGGACTTCTACCCTCCTCACTCCCATCCCAACCCCACCCAGTGGGGCAGAGACCAGGGTGTTTCGGCGCCAGGGAAAGGGATTTAAAACCCAAACCCCAGCAGCACCCCAGGGTCACACTCACCTGAGAAAGTGTTGTCTGCGAAACGTAACAGTAAGCTGCTTTTGCCCACACCTGTGGGGAGAAAGCAGGAGGTGAGAGCAGGCCTGGGTCCTCACTCCAGGAGGGTGCTTGGGGATCCTGACTTCACAAGGACAGCGGCCCCACCTCCCTCCCCAGCCAGCCTCCCACCAGAACCCTGCTCCCCTTCCCTCCATCTCAGGGCAAGACCCAAGGGGCCCCCCAAGCTCCCAGGGAAGAGACGAGCAAGGGACCCACACCCGGGCCCAGCAACCCTGTGGAAGAGACCCAGCGACAGGGATGAGGCAGGGGAAGGCCGGCCAAGCGTTGCGGGTGCCAAGGTGTCTAGAATACTATGGTCCTGAGAAAACACACACCATGCACGGCGCTTCTGTTTGGTGAGAGACAAGGGGCTCCACGGCTGCAAAGCCGCTCTCCTGGCTGGAGACCATCAGGCCTGTTTTGCAGGCGAGAAAAGTGAGGCCCAGACAACTCAAACCGACCGCTGGTCACCTTCCCCCTTGGCTGATGGCACCGGCGGCTGCATGGG
This sequence comes from Tragulus kanchil, assembly GCA_022376925.1. Classification (NCBI taxonomy): domain Eukaryota; kingdom Metazoa; phylum Chordata; class Mammalia; order Artiodactyla; family Tragulidae; genus Tragulus; species Tragulus kanchil. The sequence continues at coordinate 202,375,954 of JAIOJX010000025.1, read as the reverse complement.
CTGCACGGACAGGGAGCGACCCCTCAGCCTGGCAGCTCACAGTGCTCAGGCCAGTTCACTTACCACAGCCCGTCCTGTTCCCAGGACAGAACCCTGGTGTGGCTGGCTTTCCCTTTCTTCAACACATGGCAGCTCCAGCCCCCGTGTACCCATCCTGTGTCCTATCCCTGCTACCCCAGAGGCTCGCCAGGTCAGCCAAGCACAGGAGGCAAGCACTGGCGCACAGAGCACTGCGTGCGGCCGGCACGTGGAGGTCCCTGCAAACCCAGCTGCCTCTCCTAAGAGAAGGCACCTGCGGCTCCAAGAAGCTCCACGCTGGTCTAGGGGCCTCCGCAGGGGTGCGCGACTGGATCTGAGTCCTGCTAGATCATGCTGCTGGGGGGCCTTCTGTGTCTGCTTCAGAAAGTGGAGTAATAAAAAGACCCGGACAGGGAACCCTCCTGCGCTGCTGGGGGAATGTAAATTGGTGCAGCCACTAAGGAGAACTGTGTGGAGGTTCTTTAAAAAACTAAACATAGAACTACCATATGACCCTGCAATCCCACTCCTGGGCATATACCCAGAGAAAAACATGGCCTGAAGAGATACATGCTCCCCAATGCTCACTGCAGCACTGTGTCTTCCACCAAGACATGGAATCAACTGTCCGTCGACAGAGGAATGGATAAAGAGGTGGGGGCGGGGGTGGGGCGGGGGTGGGTGGGTGTGTGTGAATATATATTAGAATATTCCTTGGCCACTAAAAAGAATGAAATAAGGCCATTTGCAGCAATGTGGATGGACCCAGAGAGTGTCATACTGAGTGAAGTAAGTCCGGCAGAGAGAAATATCATATGGCATCCCTTTTATGTGGATTCTAAAAAGAAATGATACAAATGAACTTATTTACAAAACACAGACTCACAAACTTAGAAAACGAGCTTATGGTTGCAGGGGGAGGGGGATGACTGGAGACTGGCAGAGCCGTGCGCACACACTGCCACGCCTGAAGTGGATAACCACCAAAAATCCACTGCACAGCCCATGGAACTCTGCTCAATGTTACATACTAGCGAGGAAGAGAGGAGGGTTTGGGGGAGAATGGATACATGTATAAGTATGGCTGACTGTTCCCCTCAAACTATCACACAATTGCTAATTGGCTGTAATGCGATAAAAATGTTTCTGGTGTAAAAAAAGGAAAAAAAAGAAAAGACCCGGACTTCCCTGGTGGTCCAGTGGTTAAGACTCTGCACTGCCAATGTAGGGGGCCCAGGTTTGATCCCTGGTCAGGGAACTAGATCCCACAAGCCTCAACTAAGATCCAGCACAGCCAAATAGACAATATTTTAAATAAAAAGACTCAAAGTGGCTCCTAGGTCTCATTCCTGCTAAGAATTTCAGCAGCGATGTTAAACGTTCAACAAGAAAAATCTTAACCCAGGGTCTCAGACCCCACCACTGCACACCCAGCTAAGAGCAAAGTCTGAGAACATGTGTGTGGTCACCAAGCCCTCAGAAGGCACAGCTGCCACAGGCCTCCTCTCTGACCATCTCATCTAGGGACCTCTCCCAGTGGGTGAGTCGCCCTGCGAAGCCCAGAAGAACCAGTCTCACGGAGCGAACCTGGGTCTGACCATCCCAAAGACAGGCTGGGCTCCACTCCGAGCAGACAGGTGCTGCAGCCCCGGGCCCTGCCGCTCAGCGCCTGCCTGCCGCGATCGGCCACTTCCTCATTGCTGCCTCCGCGAGGCTTCCTGCGAGTCCTGGGCTGGTCCCTCACGGCGCTTTGCCCCACGCCAACACCCCATGGGCTCCTTGCTTCCTCCCTGAGCCTCCCGGTCCGCTTACTCAGCGAAAACCTTGTGTCTGGGCCACGAGTTCCTCTGGGAAGAGTTGTTCCCGGGGCTGGAGGCCGGGCCCAGCACTTAGTAGGTACTAACAAAACACTCTTCAGTGAGCTTGTGACTAAGCCAACACCAATCACAAGGCAGCCAGGCCATGCCACCTGACGCCGCGGCTGGAGAGGGGAGAGGAGCCCGAGTGCTGGTGTTCAAATGGGGGGCCGGAGGGTGGCAGCAGAAGCCTAAGGGATGGGGGTGTGCTCTCTGCATGAAGCAGGAAAGCAGCAGTGTCCCCCCAAGCCTGGCATCCCAGGGAGGCCTTCATTCACCCCAAGTTCATCTGCAGACTGCTCAAAACCACCAGTCACCCTGCCGACTGCTGCTTCAGGCCGACACCCACCTCAGGCCTTGCTCGCCCCTCTGGCAGGAAGGGAAACCCACCTTGAGTATTTCCTAAACGTCCCTGAAGAGGCCGCCTTGGGAACACACGCTGCTCCCAGCCGCCCCACAGCGCCCACTGAAGGGAGGAAAGTGGTGGGTGCCGCTCTGCCTTCACCACAGCCGAAGTCAACAGCCTCCCCAGGGCCACGGCCAGCATGCACTCCGGCCAGTCTGGCGCCTCACCCTTGACCCTGCAGGGAGCACAAGCTGGGCCCCTGATGCCTCCTGAGGGCGGGGAACAGGGGAAGGGGGACACAGACTCACTCTGCAGAAACTGTGCCCACCGCTGTCTCCACCAAATCTCTGCTCCCCTCGCCCTGCACGGATGCTCTAGGCTCAAAAGCCTCCACTGAAGTCCCCACCTTGGCCGAGCTCTTCCCTCGGGCTCCAGCTCCCTCACCCCTCCCTGCTTCAGTTCTCGACTGTGGAAGACCCCGAGGCCTCGGAGTCGAGTGTTCTCAGCTTTAGTCCTGGCTCAGTGACTAGCTCGCTGTACAATCTCAGGAAAGTCACTCCCCTCTCTGAGCCTCATGTCACTCAGCTGTGGAGTCAGAAGCTTTAACCTGATGTCCAGCACTGCCTGCAGGCTCTAAGAACGAGTGTGGCTGGCCCCCTGGGTCAGATGAAATGCTGTTACACAGCAGAGCCAAGGCCAGAAGAACGTAAGAGAGTGTGGACAACCTTAGGCACAGACAGGCAAAAGCCGAGGGGCTGGATTCCAGGAGCGTGCACCACCGGGCAGAGTGGGAAGAAGAGCTCTAGATTTAGAAAGAAACCAACGTGCACTGAGGGCCGACTGTCTGCCCGGCTCAACACCAGCTGCTCACAAAGCATCCTGGGCATTGCCTTCTGCCTTTGCCTCTGGGGAGCTGAGCGACCTGGGGCAGGTCGGTCAACTACTCTGAGCCTTAATTTCCTTATCTGACAAACCACACAGCAACGGGTAAAAACCCAATGAGAGTGTCTATGAAGTCACCTGAAAACCCTTAAGGAAGCATCAGTGAGGAGGCCAGTTCAGGGGAGGGCAGGACGCTGCTCTACCTTGCTCAGCTGCCAAGCTTAGTTTGAACCTCCACGGCTACCGTCTCCCAGCCTTACACCCACTGGGCTTTGGGTATCAGCTCACTATCAGGAGACATTAAGCTGCAAGCCCCTGTCTCCTCTCCACAACATGGTCCTAGGAACCAGAGCACACACCTCCTGACCCAGACAGTCCCTTCCCATACCTAACTTCTGAGTGAAAAATTAACACACCATGCAAAGGGGCCCAGAACCACCCCCTGGGTCTCACTGGGAGGCAAGAACTGGTAAGATGCATCTTGGCTAAGCTTCTGCTTTCCATTTTTGTCTAGTAACACACATGCGCCCAGGGGTCTTGCAAAGGGATAAGGACCGTGGTCGTGGAAAACTGATTTTAACTCTAAAAGGACTGAAATCACCCTGGTGCCAGCCCCTCCAGAACCCAGGTGAGGCCTGAAATCCACACCTGAAAGGCCTAAGTGCCAGAACCTCGTGAAACGCCCGAGGCGACACAGGTGGTCTGGGATGAATCCATCCTCCACTTTCTAACCCTTCCCCCCAGCCACAGCTACTCTTCATCTCGCTAATTAGCCTTTAACTTTCCTCCCTTCCAATGGGCAACCAAAGAAACCTCAGCCATCCTTCACCTGATCCAAATCACCAGCCACGTTCCAATCCAGCTCCACGGTGAGACCACGACCCACCCACTCCATGGCACCGACATAACACTCCCACTTCGGGGCCTGCCAACCCCTTGATGTGGGCCCCCTGTTCCTTACCAGTCCATGCCTGGCCTCCACCACCGACCAGGCCTCTGCCTCCAGTCACATGACACCGTGGTCAGCACTGGACTCAGGTCTGGTCTGTAAATCTGGCACGTTTCCAAGCCTCCTTCCCCATCATAAAACCCCAGCACCTCAGCTATTCTCCTGTAAACTTTCCGGGGCCCGCCTCCCCGACCTCTTGGTCACCCCCATAAACCCGCTTACCTGTCTGTCACACTCCAAACACCCCTTTCCCAGAAACCAGCCTGTCTTCTGAAGATGCTGGATATCCATTCATTCAATAAATACACATCAGGCAGCTACTGGGTGGCCAGGCACTGGAGAGGGAGCTAGGAGATCGCCGGGAGTGTAGCCTTTTCCTAAGGTTGGCCCACCCACCTAAGACACACAAGACAGTCTGGGACAGCAGATACACGGCGAGTGCTCACTACGTGCCAGGCTTGGTCCTGAACACGGCGCGGGCATGAACTCCTTGAACACTCCATCACCCACGGAGGCAGAACCCACTTACTGTTCCATTTCACAGACAAGGACACGGATCCCCACGGACAGAAGTTTTGAAGCAATGAGCCAGGCCCTGGCGCAAGGGGCTTTACCTGGCTTTCCTCATTTAAACTTTATAGGCGGCAGACTCTGAGATACCCCCATTTTACAGAGGAGGGGACCGAGGCTTGCAAAGGCGACTGACAACCACACCTCCGGAGCTAACCACACTGCCCAGAGCTCGCGTTCAGCCAGGTCGAGGGCGAAGCACGTTCCCAGCTTTAGCTCGCCCAGTAACTCACACCGCCCAGCGAGGCAAGTCCCCACCTCTCGGACGAGGGAGCCTCCGTTCGGAAAGGCGCAATAACTCGCCCAAGGTCAGCAGGAAGGGGCAAGTCCCCAACCTCTCCCGGGCGGGGGGGTAGCCTTTAACTTTCCTCCCTTCCAATGGGCAACCAAAGAAACCTCAGCCATCCTTCACCTGATCCAAATCACCAGCCACGTTCCAATCCAGCTCCACGGTGAGACCACGACCCACCCACTCCATGGCACCGACATAACACTCCCACTTCGGGGCCTGCCAACCCCTTGATGTGGGCCCCCTGTTCCTTACCAGTCCATGCCTGGCCTCCACCACCGACCAGGCCTCTGCCTCCAGTCACATGACACCGTGGTCAGCACTGGACTCAGGTCTGGTCTGTAAATCTGGCACGTTTCCAAGCCTCCTTCCCCATCATAAAACCCCAGCACCTCAGCTATTCTCCTGTAAACTTTCCGGGCCTGCCTCCCTGACCTCTTGGTCACCCCCATAAACCCGCTTACCTGTCTGTCACACTCCAAACACCCCTTTCCCAGAAACCAGCCTGTCTTCTGAAGATGCTGGATATCCATTCATTCAATAAATACACATCAGGCAGCTACTGGGTGGCCAGGCACTGGAGAGGGAGCTAGGAGATCGCCGGGAGTGTAGGCTTTTCCTAAGGTTGGCCCACCCACCTAAGACACACAAGACAGTCTGGGACAGCAGATACACGGCGAGTGCTCACTACGTGCCAGGCTTGGTCCTGAACACGGCGCGGGCATGAACTCCTTGAACACTCCATCACCCACGGAGGCAGAACCCACTTACTGTTCCATTTCACAGACAAGGACACGGATCCCCACGGACAGAAGTTTTGAAGCAATGAGCCAGGCCCCGGCGCAAGGGGCTTTACCTGGCTTTCCTCATTTAAACTTTATAGGCGGCAGGCTCTGAGATACCCCCATTTTACAGAGGAGGGGACCGAGGCTTGCAAAGGCGACTGACAACCACACCTCCGGAGCTAACCACACTGCCCAGAGCTCGCGTTCAGCCAGGTCGAGGGCGAAGCACGTTCCCAGCTTTAGCTCGCCCAGTAACTCACACCGCCCAGCGAGGCAAGTCCCCACCTCTCGGACGAGGGAGCCTCCGTTCGGAAAGGCGCAATAACTCGCCCAAGGTCAGAGCGAGGAAGCTGGTGGTCCCGAGACTCGAACCCAGCTCCCTCCACCCCCAGAGATCGCGCGACTTGACCAAGGTCACACGTGAGGCAGGGACCGGCGCGGCCAGAGCACTCGGCGCCCAGCCCGCGCCCCGCGCGCCCGGGCCCTCGGCGCCGCAGCCCGGCGCCCCCGCCGCGCCGCGCCGCGCCCCGGAGCCCCTCCGCGCGCCCCGGGCCGCCGGCCGCCCCGCCCGGCCGGCGCCTCCCGCCCGCCCGCTCCCCGAGGCCCCGCGGGCCGCGCCCGGCAGGGCCCACGCCGCCTCCGGCCGCCGCGGCCCTCACCGCTGTCGCCGATGATGAGCAGCTTGACGAGGTGGTCGTAGTCCCGGGCCATGGCGGGCGGGGGGGGCGCGCGCGGGCGGGCGGGGGCGGTGCTGGCCTCGGGGTCCGCAGCTCCCTCCGGGCTGCTCCGGCAGCGGCGGATCCACTTCCCGAACAAACAGCCGGAACTGACAGAAACACCTCCCTCCGCTCCCCCTCCTCCTCCTCCTCCTCTTCAGCAGCAGCCGCCGCGGCCGCCGCCTCGCTCCTTCCCGCCCCGCCCCGCCACTGCGCAGGCGCGGCGCCTGGCCGCCTCTGCGCAGCCGCGCTCGCCGCCCGCCGCGCCCTCTCCGCGCTCACGCACGGCGCATGCGCCCTGGCAGGCTCCCGCGGGCGCGGGCTAGTCTTGCGCGTGGTTCTCGTGCGAATCTCCCCCGCCCGCCGGCTGCCCGGAAGGCTCCGAGCGGAGCTGCGCGCCCTCCCCCCCCGGGCGCTCACGCACGGCGCTGCGCCCCAGCTGTTTCCTCATTTAAACTTTATAGGCGGCAGACTCTGAGATACCCCCATTTTACAGAGGAGGGGACCGAGGCTTGCAAAGGCGACTGACAACCACACCTCCGGAGCTAACCACACTGCCCAGAGCTCGCGTTCAGCCAGGTCGAGGGCGAAGCACGTTCCCAGCTTTAGCTCGCCCAGTAACTCACACCGCCCAGCGAGGCAAGTCCCCACCTCTCGGACGAGGGAGCCTCCGTTCGGAAAGGCGCAATAACTCGCCCAAGGTCAGAGCGAGGAAGCTGGTGGTCCCGAGACTCGAACCCAGCTCCCTCCACCCCCAGAGATCGCGCGACTTGACCAAGGTCACACGTGAGGCAGGGACCGGCGCGGCCAGAGCACTCGGCGCCCAGCCCGCGCCCCGCGCGCCCGGGCCCTCGGCGCCGCAGCCCGGCGCCCCCGCCGCGCCGCGCCGCGCCCCGGAGCCCCTCCGCGCGCCCCCGGGCCGCCGGCCGCCCCGCCCGGCCGGCGCCTCCCGCCCGCCCGCTCCCCGAGGCCCCCGCGGGCCGCGCCCGGCAGGGCCCACGCCGCCTCCGGCCGCCGCGGCCCTCACCGCTGTCGCCGATGATGAGCAGCTTGAAGAGGTGGTCGTAGTCCCGGGCCATGGCGGGCGGGGGAGGCGCGCGCGGGCGGGCGGGGTCGGTGCTGGCCTCGGGATCCGCAGCTCCCTCCGGGCTGCTCCGGCAGCGGCGGATCCACTTCCCGAACAAACAGCCGGAACTGACAGAAACACCTCCCTCCGCTCCCCCTCCTCCTCCTCCTCCTCTTCAGCAGCAGCCGCCGCGGCCGCCGCCTCGCTCCTTCCCGCCCCGCCCCGCCACTGCGCAGGCGCGGCGCCTGGCCCCGCCTCTGCGCAGCCGCGCTCGCCGCCCGCCGCGCCCTCTCCGCGCTCACGCACGGCGCATGCGCCCTGGCAGGCTCCCGCGGGCGCGGGCTAGTCTTGCGCGTGGTTCTCGTGCGAATCTCGCCGCCGCCCGCCGGCTGCCCGGAAGGCTCCGAGAGCGGAGCTGCGGTCGAACCCTAGCTGCAAGAATCCGGGAGAGCTGGAGAAGCCCGGCCACGGCCCGGGATGAACTTGCTTCTTCATCTTCAAGACCCGCAAGCGCTGCAGATAGGGAAAGGCTGGCACGCAGTGGCCGGCGGGGCGGGGCTTAGGCCGAGCTCCCGGCTTCTCGGGGCTTGGGGACTGGCGCACTCCGCCCCCGTCTGCCTGGATGCCGCCTGCGAGGTGCTGGCTCCGGCTCCCCGCACCGTGTCCCGGGCCGGTGGACTGGACGCCGAGACGGCTGGATGCTGCGGAGTTTCACCGGGAGTCGCCTGCCGGGGAATAGCGTGTTAAGAGTGTGGCCTTTGACCTCATTGCTGGGGCAGAGTCACGCCCCAGCCCCGCGACCTCTTGGAGTCTGAGTTGCCCGTTTGTGAAGCGGGGTGGGTGGTTCCAGATTCTGCGCCCCTTTCAACTTGAGGCTGAGCCTGTGAATTGAATAGCCGGGCGTGTAAGATGGACCCCTGAGATCGACAGCAGCAGCCCCTTCCGCTTCAGCTGAACACCACTTACAGATAATGCATCTCCAGACGGCGTGGTAGGAAGACCTGGGCCGCAGAAGTCAGGCGGTATTCAGCTTATCAGCCCTAGGTGGTGGTTTTTTGTTTTTCCGGTTTTAGAGTAAGTTCCCACCTGCATTAAAAGTAGGATGCGCCTACTGCTGTCTTCATTTGTAGAATCACAGGGGGAAATGTAAGTTACGTGTAAGTTCTGCATAGCCCTGCCCCTTCCTAGTCAAGTACCTGCTAGATATTTCTTTTTGTTTTCCCAAACTTATTGACTTTATACAAAGTAATGTTTGTGGAGTTTGTTTTTTTAATGTACAGCTTACCGGAAAGTACAAATTACTGTTTTAACCTCAGACCCACTCCTCACAGATCATCCCTGTTGCTAAGTTTCTTGATAACCCTTAAATGCTTAATATTTGTTGAATGAATAAATGTCCCTCAATGAATGTTCTTTGCTTGTGAAAAGTCGTATGTATGTAAATTGCCTTTTCTCTGCAACTGCATACTTAGGACACACTGTCATTGGTGGTACCATACTTTGACTACTTTGTTGTTGATAGGCATTCACGTTTATAATCTCTTGTTATTACAGTTAGTTGCAGGGCAGATCCACGGAGTGTCTGACTGAAGCTTTGTATTGCCAGGAGCTGAGAATCGACCTGGTGATGGCCAAAGAATGTGGGCTTGAGATCTGAACATAGCAGCTGGGAGGGGAGCTCTTCATATGATCACTGAAAAGAAATGGTCCTTCTTGGTCTGAGAAAGGTTAGGGTCCCCTTTGATCCAGCAGTCTTAGGAAATAGAAGAGGAGAAAGAAGCCTCCTAGCTCCCCCCAGGCAAGCAGCCCCACCCTGACCGGCAGGTGAGGCCGGTCACTCTGGATCATCTTCTCAAACTGCTCTAGAATCGGACTTTGGTTCAAACGCTAGCTTTGAAATCCTGGCTCCATCCCTTAAAAGCTCCTAGAGCCTGGAAAAGTCACATCACAGTGCCTCAGAGCCCCGTTTCCTCAGAATAGTTGTGAGGGTGAGAGAGGTTTGCAAACCCTCCTGCTCCTATAGGCATGTGATAAACAGTAACTAAAGCTGTTAAACCTGAGGTCATCTTGCACTGACTCATTTCTCCTTTGGGCCATTTCCTGTTGCAGACCTGAGCGCACAGGCCCCAGGCAGCCTCCTGAGAGCAGGGCTGTAGGATTCATTGAACAAGAGGAGCAGAATCCGCCATTATGAAGACCAGACTCCTGACTTGCCGGCCTGTTCCTTCGGGGCAGCAACAGGCTTTCATTCCTGGGCCACAGACTGTAGGGTATTTTCCCATCCAGGAGCTTTCAGTCTCATCAGAGTTAGACACACTTGTGAGGAATAAAAAATACAAGATGAGATAAAATAGCTGTCAGATCAGCAGCCTAGACTTCAGAGAAGAGCAGATCACTTTTAGCTAGGATGAGGGGGAAAGGGTTTCATCGTAAAGGCTTCATGGTAGAATTGGAATTTGGAGAGTATGGAAGGGCGGTGGGGGGGTGTATTTTGATGGCTGTTCTCATAGCCAGGAGGGTGATCTATTTCAGCTTTAAGGGAGAACTCTCTAGGGGCCAGAGTGTGCCTGGCTCCCCTCAAAGGAAGCTCTGGGCACATTTTCCTCTGGAAGCATTGTTTTACGTTATCTAAACTACAGTGCAGTGACTAGAGCTGTGTTACGTAGATTTTTTGATAAAACGACAAAAACTTTCGTGCCCCGGGCTAAGTAGTAGTATGTGGCCCCTATGGGAAACTGGGTTCCACTGTTCTGAACAGCCATTTGCAGATGAGCTTTGCAACAGCACCTCTTTATTTAGAGACTACATGGGGAAGGCGTGCAAAACTTTTGAGTGGAGGCACAGTATCAGAACCTCTAGGGAAAGTTATCTGGTGCAAGCACCCAGGAGGGATTTCAGTGTCAGAGCTTTAAAGGTTACTGCCAAGGCCCAGGTGTGTGGTAACAGCAAGAAGACTTGGGGGGAAAAAAAAAAAGGCTCAGGGGCAGACCATAGTAGGCAAACAATATCTACCACGGCAACAAAACAGAGCCCCCTCCTCAGGGGAGCTCACGGCACAACTAGGGAAGACAAAGCAATGAAGACAGGGCTCACTGCGTGCCGGGCACAGACAGAGGAGCTAAGGAGGGGGCAGGAGATACAGCTCTCAAGTCCCTTCTGGGGCTTCCCCTGGTGGTCCAGTGGGTAAGGACACCACCCTGCAGTGCAAGGGGCGCCAGTTCGATCCCTGGCCTGGGAAGATCCCACGTGCCACGGAGCAGCTGGACTGATGTGTCCAATTACCGAGCCGGAACTCTGGAGCGCATGCGCCCAGAGCCGGTGCTCTGCAACAACAGAGGCCACCGCGATGGGAGGTCCACGCGGGCCAAAGAACAAAGACGGATGAAAATAGAGAAATGAAAGACGATTAGAAGTGGCCCGCCCATCCCCCTCCCTCCCCACCCCACCCCCCAAAAAGATAAATAAAAATAAACGTTTAAAAAAAAAAAAAGCCCCTCAAGTCCCTTCTGTTGAGCTCACATTCTGATAGAGAATGTAAATAAATACGTGTTAAAAGGAAAAACCAAGGAGAGGAAGGGGGACAGAGATAAGGAGGTTTAAGAAGAGAGTGTGACGCCCAGAAGGTGGTGGGTACATACTGTTCATTCAGGAAGTTTGGTTGTGAATGAAGCCAGGTGGAGGGGCTGATGTGAACAGCGGATGAGTGAAGGATCTTCCAGGATAGTGTCGGTAGAGGACTGAGCAGTAAGGCTGGGAGGAAGGTGCGCTAAGGGCGCTGTGGAGAGCTGAACAGGCAAAGAGGAGAGTCAGGGAGTGCGGAGTCGGGGGATGAGGGGAAAGGAGAGGGACCCTCGAGCCCCAGAGCTGGCAGTGCCCAGGATGGCAGGAGATGACCAGGGCTAGTGGCGTGGGGGCTGGGGAGGGACCTGGGACACCCACAAGTCAGGCTGCTCAGCAGTGGATTCTAAAGTTGCTGAACCAGGTATCCAGGGAGGAAGCACACGCTGCCATCAAGTAACAGAGGAAGTGGGTGTAGATAAGAATGGAGAGAGGGCAGCACTACCCAACATGCTGGTCCAGGAGGAAGGGGATAAAGGCCTCTCCTTCGATGGGACTGGGAACCAGCCCCTTACCCCAAACATGCATGCCTGAGGCCTTATCGAGAGACTTGGCCGTGGTCCTGCCCTGCCTTTTGGTAGCCCCTCTCCCCGGCCAAGTGGACATGAAGTCCCTTGATTGCAGGGACCATCCTGACACTGGGACCTGGACATGGTGAGCACTTGGTTTCTGTTCAGTTAAAGTGAAGCCACACCTTAAATTTACAATTAGAAGGAACATCAGAAATAACCTGATTGAACTGGCTGGAGCTTGCTGTGAGGTATAGGCCAAGTTTGGGGTCTCTCACTATAACTCAGAGCCAGGCCCCTTCCCACTAAACCCTTCAGTAGGACTTTTCTCCCGTCTTTGAGATTAGATCACGATTTTCAAAATGCAGGCTGGGGACACCAGAACTCCCTGTGACTCCTTCAAAGGATCAGTGAAGCTGAAACATTTCCACGATACTGAGAGGTCATTTGCCTTTTCCACGCGTTCCAGTGGTGTTCTCCAGGGCCTGTGTGACACGTGACATTGCGACCGACTGAATGCAGAGACAGACCTGAGAATGCAGAAGGGCAGAGGCTTGCAAAAATGCAAGGCAGTATCGCTCCTCCAACACCTCTGTTCTGGTTACCTACGTGCACCTGTCATGGATTTATTATTTTTAAGTGAATTGATGGAGCTTTTAAAGTTGGCCAGTCTATGATAGTAATATCAGCAGGCAAGTTACGTATCAGCAAGAGTTCTTTGGTGTCCTCGACTTCACAGCGTAAATGAGGCGTGGGGCTAAAATGTTTTGGGAAACCCCAAGCATCCCACCGCCCTTCTTTATGGGAATTTAAATGGAAAGGACCTGAGAAAGTTTATGACCTGGGTGGCCATCTCCACCAGCGCTCAGCGTCAGTGACTGGTGTTTCCATGCAGACACACTCCGGAATCTCAGCCAGAAATCCCACTGAGCTGATCATAATCCTTGGACCAGTTTTTCCAGTTTCCTGAGCTTTGTCAGTATCAACACTGCCCTTCCACCGGGGCAGCCTGCAGGGAGCCCTCCTGGCAGCTCAGAACCGCCCAAACAACTGGGCTCCACCTCTTGAGCAAAGTGAAGCCCAGTCACTCCAGAGAACCACTCACCAAGCCCTTGACTCACTTGTTATATTCACCATCCAAAAGTATTTTTACAGGATGACCCTGGAGTTTCGTGACACTTTCAAGCAATGTGGGCTTTTTTTTTTTTTTTCTAGTTCTGCAGCCAACTGGCCACCTAACCTTAGAGATGCCCTCTTCCTTCCCTACCTCAACTCTACTCATAAAACAGCAACGGGCTCCCAGCCTCTCCCACTGCGGCAACGACAGGGGTGCCATCAGCCAGGCACAGTGTAGCCCCTTCTGTGTGCTGCGTATCTCTCTTTCCGTGTTATGTATGTGCTACTCAAGCAGTAATCACACCGCCTGAAGAATCTGACTTTAAGTTAATGGCTTTTCAAATCTCAGGCTCAAAAAAATTAACATCGATCTGCCAATTCAGGGTCCTGCAGCTCACTCCCCAATCAGAGCCCTAGGCGCCCACGGTTCAGTCTCCTGTCCACATACACCACTGACACATGCCATCCACGTAAGCAGCATCTCCCTAGGGCCCGGCTACGGACAGGGGCCTTACCTCACCCACTTCAGCCAGCCTGGGGGCGGCACCGTCCAGACGAGGATGCAGGCTCAGAGCAGTTAGGGCACACTGCGCTGGCTTCATATGAAGTGGCCAAGTCAAGGTTTAAATCTGACTTCAGGTAAGTCCATCCAGCCCCACCAGGGTACTCTGGACTAGAATGTCTAAGAAATAGCTGCGTTTCCTTAAAAGTGTTTTAGAACCTAGATCTTTATGATAGGTAGTTTCCTGTTTTTCCTACTGCTCTTATTTAGAAAGGCTTGGCGTGGTTAAAGACTGGTCCACACAGTACAACCACACGTCTCGTTTCAAGATCCACTCTGTCCCCAAATCCCTACCAACAAAATAGTGCTGATCCTGCAGCTTCCCTGCCCCTCCCAGCCCCTCCAGCTTCTTGGCAGTGGGACCAAGGGAACTAGACGAGACCTAAGCCATGTCACACTGCCCACCGTTTAAGAGTCTCAGCGCCCAGACTCCAGAGGCTCCTAGAGTTAAAGGGCTGACAGGGCTGGTTTCACTTTCTCCAGATGAGCTGATGGCACTCTATTTTGTCACTGCCCTTCTAACACGGCAGAAAGAGACCGAGTCCCCTCTCCAGAGAATCATGGAAATCTTAGAGTGGAGTGTCTTTTCTAACGTCAGCAAGTGTCCCTGTACACAGGGTGAGGTGTGGATCAGCCCGCAGAGCTCCTGGAGAAGGCCTGGGTGGCTCAGGCCCTTGGCCAGCCACCTGGAGCCTCCTCGGCGTTTCACCTGATGCGCTGCAGGACGCGAGGGGCCTGCAAGTGCCCATCTGGAGTGACAGGTGCCTGTGCCCAATGAGCCAGCCCAGCAGGAGGGACAGACAGGCTGAAGACACGGGCGGCTCTGGGGACAGACCGGCCCGTACTAGCCGTATGAGTATCCTGAGCCTCAATTGCCTCAGAAAAAGTCCTAACAAGACAACCTACTCCACAAATTAAGCAGATTAAGTGGAAAGAAATGCCAAGTATCACCTGTGAGAATTGCTATTAACTCCTCAAGGGTAACTTTAAGACACATGGAGAGCTTCCATTCCCAATTCCTCATACTGCAAATGAGAAAACTGGCCCAGAAATGCTGGGTGACTTGTCCAAGGCTAACAGTTCTACCAACCACCAGGACAAGCGACTTTGCCCTCTGCTGCCAAACGCCATCTCCTCCAAGGCGTTCAGTCTGGGCAGTCATTTTCAGGACCATGATGGTAAGTCCATCCAGCCCCACCAGGGTACTCTGGACTAGAATGTCTAAGAAATAGCTGCGTTTCCTTAAAAGTGTTTTAGAACCTAGATCTTTATGATAGGTAGTTTCCTGTTTTTCCTACTGCTCTTATTTAGAAAGGCTTGGCGTGGTTAAAGACTGGTCCACACAGTACAACCACACGTCTCGTTTCAAGATCCACTCTGTCCCCAAATCCCTACCAACAAAATAGTGCTGATCCTGCAGCTTCCCTGCCCCTCCCAGCCCCTCCAGCTTCTTGGCAGTGGGACCAAGGGAACTAGACGAGACCTAAGCCATGTCACACTGCCCACCGTTTAAGAGTCTCAGCGCCCAGACTCCAGAGGCTCCTAGAGTTAAAGGGCTGACAGGGCTGGTTTCACTTTCTCCAGATGAGCTGATGGCACTCTATTTTGTCACTGCCCTTCTAACACGGCAGAAAGAGACCGAGTCCCCTCTCCAGAGAATCATGGAAATCTTAGAGTGGAGTGTCTTTTCTAACGTCAGCAAGTGTCCCTGTACACAGGGTGAGGTGTGGATCAGCCCGCAGAGCTCCTGGAGAAGGCCTGGGTGGCTCAGGCCCTTGGCCAGCCACCTGGAGCCTCCTCGGCGTTTCACCTGATGCGCTGCAGGACGCGAGGGGCCTGCAAGTGCCCATCTGGAGTGACAGGTGCCTGTGCCCAATGAGCCAGCCCAGCAGGAGGGACAGACAGGCTGAAGACACGGGCGGCTCTGGGGACAGACCGGCCCGTACTAGCCGTATGAGTATCCTGAGCCTCAATTGCCTCAGAAAAAGTCCTAACAAGACAACCTACTCCACAAATTAAGCAGATTAAGTGGAAAGAAATGCCAAGTATCACCTGTGAGAATTGCTATTAACTCCTCAAGGGTAACTTTAAGACACATGGAGAGCTTCCATTCCCAATTCCTCATACTGCAAATGAGAAAACTGGCCCAGAAATGCTGGGTGACTTGTCCAAGGCTAACAGTTCTACCAACCACCAGGACAAGCGACTTTGCCCTCTGCTGCCAAACGCCATCTCCTCCAAGGCGTTCAGTCTGGGCAGTCATTTTCAGGACCATGATGACTCTGGGCTGGCGGGGTCCCCTTCGCCTGCCCACTGACACGGCTGTGACAGCCCTTCGCAGCCCACTTCCCCGGAGCTCACGCCCCCCTTCCGGTCTCAGGGAATGCAAGTCAGTGTGCCCCAGGAGCCTCTGAGTCATCTCCACCTGTGAATCCACCTCCATCCATCCATCCATCCTGAACAGAGTCCTCAGCCTCCTCCAGTCTCTGGAACCTGTTTTTCCTTTGAAAGTGAGAGTGACAGTCGCTCAGTCATTTCTGACTCTGTGGAAATGGGCTGTGGATGGGCTGCAGCCCGCCAGCCTCCTCTGGCCATATGGTTCTCTACACAAGAGTACTGAAACAAGTTGTCATTTCCTACTCCAGGGGGTCTTACTGACCCAGGGACTGAACCTGGGTCTCCTGCATTGCAGGCAGATTCTTTACTGTCTGAGCCACCAAGGGAAGTCTGGGCTTTGCTTGCTATCTTCCACCTGTAAGTATGTCAGGCGCCCCTCCTGGTTTCAGGCTGGGGACAGAACTCTAGAGGTGGACAAAAGCATCTGCTCCAAGATCCTGGAGGAAACACTGAAGACTTTAACCTCAGGGGCTTAACGGAGGTCTCCCAGCCCACACGCCCACCATGGGCACCTCCCGGCCTCCCAGGGCTGACCGGCAGAGGGACTATGGCTGTAAATGGCCTGCTGGCAAAGGCCCCAGAAGCTGGGAGGATGTCGCGACCATCTGAATCCTGGAAGCAAAGGACAGTCACCATGGCTACCAAAAGCTGTAACCACTGGCGGCTTTGGCTATCGGCTGGGATGAGTATCCTGAGCCTCAATTGCCTCAGAAAAGTCCTAACAAGACAACCTACTCCACAAATTAAGCAGATTAAGTGGAAAGAAATGCCAAGTATCACCTGTGAGAATTGCTATTAACTCCTCAAGGGTAACTTTAAGACACATGGAGAGCTTCCATTCCCAATTCCTCATACTGCAAATGAGAAAACTGGCCCAGAAATGCTGGGTGACTTGTCCAAGGCTAACAGTTCTACCAACCACCAGGACAAGCGACTTTGCCCTCTGCTGCCAAACGCCATCTCCTCCAAGGCGTTCAGTCTGGGCAGTCATTTTCAGGACCATGATGACTCTGGGCTGGCGGGGCCCCCTTCGCCCGCCCACTGACCCCGCTGTGACAGCCCTTCGCAGCCCACTTCCCCGGAGCTCACGCCCCCCTTCCGGTCTCAGGGAATGCAAGTCAGTGTGCCCCAGGAGCCTCTGAGTCATCTCCACCTGTGAATCCACCTCCATCCATCCATCCATCCTGAACAGAGTCCTCAGCCTCCTCCAGTCTCTGGAACCTGTTTTTCCTTTGAAAGTGAGAGTGACAGTCGCTCAGTCATTTCTGACTCTGTGGAAATGGGCTGTGGATGGGCTGCAGCCCGCCAGCCTCCTCTGGCCATATGGTTCTCTACACAAGAGTACTGAAACAAGTTGTCATTTCCTACTCCAGGGGGTCTTACTGACCCAGGGACTGAACCTGGGTCTCCTGCATTGCAGGCAGATTCTTTACTGTCTGAGCCACCAAGGGAAGTCTGGGCTTTGCTTGCTATCTTCCACCTGTAAGTATGTCAGGCGCCCCTCCTGGTTTCAGGCTGGGGACAGAACTCTAGAGGTGGACAAAAGCATCTGCTCCAAGATCCTGGAGGAAACACTGAAGACTTTAACCTCAGGGGCTTAACGGAGGTCTCCCAGCCCACACGCCCCACCATGGGCACCTCCCCGGCCTCCCCAGGGCTGACCGGCAGAGGGGACTATGGCTGTAAATGGCCTGCTGGCAAAGGCCCCAGAAGCTGGGAGGATGTCGACGACCATCTGAATCCTGGAAGCAAAGGACAGTCACCATGGCTACCAAAAGCTGTAACCACTGGCGGCTTTGGCTCCGGGTACCGGCTCAGCGGCCCTCTCGAAGTCCCCACCAGCCCCAGGAGTCTACAGCCACAGCAAGCCAGCGGAGACCGTGTCCGCTGCAAGAAAAGAGGAAGTCCGGTGACAGGCCAGGCTCAGGCACAGATAGCCAGCACCTCGGAGGTCACCTTGTCTTATTCATCAGAAGTGCTGAGTCACAAGGCTACTTTCTACCTCTGCTATGCAACACTTCGCCTTTTTTTTTTTTTGCTACAGTACTTCAGGGCTTTTATAAAGTGAGTTCGCTCCCACCATGTTTAATTTTTTCTTCCTTTTACAGTTCTGACCAGAAATTTTGGTACGAGTTTTGTTCCGTATCGGGACAAGCCCAGAAACGCTTGCGTCACTGGGGCCAAGAAGGGCAGGCTCTGTCAGACAGGACGCTGGGATCACGAGCCTTCTAAGAACCGGGAGGAAGGAAGTCATTCATAAAGGAGGCAGATGCTGAACTGCGACTTTGGTTTCCTCTTGAAATTCTGATTACAGGAATGTGGTTTGTTCTTATTCCACAGAGGGGGAGAGTTTCACTGCCTACCTTTCTGAGTCAGGACAGAACAGGGAGGCGGCTGGCTGGACCGCTGGTTCTCTGCACCAGTGAGATCTCAGGTCTCAGAGCAGGGAGGGCTGCCAGGATCTAGGAGACTTCTGAGGGCAGGAGAGAGACGCCCAGCGAGCGGAAGGCTTCCAGGGTTCACAAGAACAGCTGCACGGGACCTTGCCTTGCTCCCGGCACACAAAGCTTCACGTTTAGTGGTCGGGTGGAGATTTTTAAAAATCTGCTTATCAAGATCAAATCAAAGCCTTTATTCAACATTCCTCCTTCAAACCACCTGTGTCTAAACCTACACCCCTCCCCCGACTTGCAAACTGCTAGGCTGCGAGTGTCTTGCCAATGTCCCCGACGGGTCAGCCCCAGGCGGCCGCACAATGCTGAAAAGCCACACTGAGACGCCCCACACCGGGCAGGCCTCCACGGTCCTGTGCCCCCCTCAGGAGCTCGGCAGAGACTGGCAACATGGCCCTAGGGCCACGGCTCCAGCACAGGAGGCGGGGAGGCAGAGGCCTGAGCCTTGCGATCCAGAGTGGAGCGGACGAGCAGCTCCTGGCTACCGCCGGGTGAGGCGCACCCGTGTGCTTTTCCTTCTCTTCTCCAAAGAAAAGGGCGAGACATGAAGGAGGCGATTTTCAGTTGTGTGTGGGTTTGCTTTAAGGCTTTGGCTGTGGTGTGTTGATATATTAAAATACTTTCTGGGAACGCCATCTCCTAAGCTCCCCATCAGAACGATCGTATTTTCAAAAATGAAAACAGTGAACCAAGAGGTGGAGCTGAAATTGCCAATGCAGAGCCTGGTGGACGGCCAGGTCCGTCAGGTCAGGATGGTGTCATCCACCTGCTCCGTGGCGTCAGCCTGGCCGGCCAGCTTCCTCAGGGACCGCCGGCTGCACTCGTTCAGCACCTCCAAGCTGGCCACATCCAGGATCTTGCAGAGGGACTGCGGGGGGAGAGGGGGAAACGAGGAGACAAAGTCAGAACACATGGCTTCCGATTTCTCCAGAGACAATGCTGAACGCTAACCCAGAATGAGAACCACTAGGGTGGAACCTGGCAGAGTTCGGGATCCGGTGGACCCAGGGACAGCCAAGAGGCAGGCATCGCGCCCTGACGTGGGGTGGGAGTGGGGCCTAGAGCGTTCAGTGCTTTAAAGCTTGCTCAGCAGGCAGGGGGCTGAGGCACAGGATTCTGGGCCTCCACAGCAGCCCTGAGGGACTGGTCACAGGTCTGGGAGCCGCCCAGAAGAGGCCCCGCTGCTGACCAGGAGTCTGAACACCTCAGGAATAGAGGGATGTGTTTTTAGGCACCAGACCCATCACCTGGTGACTACCTGCCCGCCAACACTCATGTGCATGGGGTGGAAGAGAGGAGGAGGCATAAATGCTGCCATGCAGAAGGCCTGCAAGATGAGTGCCGGGAAGCCCCGGGGAGGTCCGCCAGGCCTGGGCTCCCACCTGAAACACCTCCTCTCCCTGCCTCATTTTGAGGAGGTTGACTATCGCCTGGTCGCTGTAGGCCCTGACGATAGTGTTTTTATCCTTGGTGTTGTCAAGAAGAGCCTTCAGGATGGGCTTGATGGCCTGGGGGTCCAGGGCAGGCAGCGGGTCCTTGTTTGCCCACCAGATCATCTTCTCCGCCACCAGCCTGATGTCACTGGACGGGTTCTGCAGACACTGTGGAGAGGAGCGCAGGCCTTCCGTCAGGCAGGGCCCGTCTGCTTCTCGCAGCCACCCAGGCTCTGCCCTGATATGTGGTAGAACTCACCCACAGCCCCTCCAAGGCGTCCCAGCTGTGGGAGGGGGACAGGTGTGACTTGGACCCTATCCTCTCCACGTCATCTCATTCCACTCTCTCCTTCGCTCGCCACTTGGCCCACGCGGGCTTCCAACTTCCTCAAACAGCCCACGCTGCTTCCTGCCTCCGGCCCCTGCACTGGCTGATCCCGCTGCTGGGACATGCTTGCCCCAGACGCTCGCCTGGCTGGTTTCCTCTCATCCTTCTGGGCTCAGCTCAAATGTCAGCCTTCAGGCATGTCCCTAACGACCCTATGGAGACACGGGCCCTCCCTAGGCCTCTGTGTGCTTCCACCTCCAGAGACAGGGCCCGCCCCGCTCCCTCTGGACCTTCAGGCTCTAGCCTAGTCAGGCACTCAGCCGGTCCTCAGTAATAAACACTGACGACAGCTGCAGGTGGGGTGACCCAGGCGCGGTCCAATCAGGGCCCTGTGACCCCTCCACCGTGGGGTCTGCAGGGTGGGGACCGCAGCCGTGGGACCCTCATGGCTCAGAGCGAGGTCGGCGCACTAGCGCCGCCGCTGCTGCCCAGGAGCTGGTTACAAGGCAGGGGCTCAGGCTCGGTCCCATGTCCCATGATGCAAGTACCAACGTTTGAGGAGTGTGCTCTGTCACCCAAAGCTGGAGGCCCCTCCGCCAGCTCTCCAGCCTTCCTAAGCAGGTCCTGCAGCCATCCCAACAGCCCTGCCTGCTAAGTACTGCCACAGCTGCTAAAGCAGGGCAGGAAAGCAAAGATAAACCTGAACCCAGGTCTGTCTCAAAACTTGCAAAATTGGGGTGCCTAGGAAGAATGCCTAAAATAGAGGCACTCAACTTGGGTCATGGATATACGCGAGACTCTGACATGTTGGGCAGTCTTCCAGAGACATTCTGCCGCCCCGCCAGGGGCTCAGAGACTCCCCACCCACCTCCCCGCAGGCCACCCACGGAGTGCCCAGTGTTTTCTGCTCACGGGTCCTTTTCACAAGGCAGGCTGCCCCACTTACCTTAACAAACAGGCTGGAGAGCTTAGCCGGCAACTGTCCTCCCCCAGCCTCGATGTGGTGCTTCATCAGGAAGCCCATGCCCCGGACCCCGCTAACGGCGATGGGGATCTGGGAGGAGAGCAGACGACTGGATGGGGGGGCCTCCAGCTCCCTCCTCAGGGCAGCAGGATCAGGCGCCATCCCCTCCCCAGGCATTTCCGGGGACCCTGGCTCTCCATCACTGGTCCCCACCCCACTCCTGACTATGTCATCCCCAAGCCCCTCGAAGGCTCTCATGCAGAGGGTCTGCCCGGGGGCCCGGTGAACAAAGCCTGAGTCTCTAGATCCCAGGAACAGAGCTGGAGATTTCCTGACCTAGAAGGGACCTCCAGATGCTCCAACCCGAACCCCTGCCTGTTCAGATGACACTGGCACCCTGGGGGAGCATGGCCCTGGGCACAGGAAGTTACTTGGCAGGGGTAAAATCTGACCCCTGACCACCTGGCCTGGCCGCCCCAAAGCCTTACCCGGTCTGCCATGGCGTTGCTGAGGATCATGTCCTGAACGTCGCTGCCGTACTTGCCCGTGCAGAGTCTGCCAGGAGCCACGCTCACAGCCACCGAGAGCGCCAGGCTCCGCCCGTGCCGAACCATCCAGTCAATGCCAGACACATCCGCTGGGTGGAAGGACACCAGGGGTCAACCTGCACCGTCCACCATCCGCAAAGCCCCCTGCTCCCCCTCGAGACTCGGCGGAATCCCAGTCCTCACCGTACACAGACCTCCCTGCCCCAACTGGCCGCCACGCAGCTGGTCTGTGCAGCTGGTCCTCACAGACCGCACCCGACCGTGTCTGTGTCCTCAGAGCAGAGACGCTCTGGGCTGCAGGACCCCCGAAACTCCACTTTGCTCTGGCATTTCCAAGCGGAAGGTGATCCAGCTGCCAGAAGACCCTCTGAGGGGCAGGGAAGACACAGAGGCCCCGAAAAGGAAGCTCCCTCCCACTGTGCACACACAGGCCTACCCAGCAAGTACTGCTGAAGAACGGTGCTGAGCTCCTCTTCCGTCAGAAAGGCACACAGTTCCCCCAAGCACCCGGCCGAGGAGATGCGCGTGTTGTCCTGACAGAGCAGAGAAACGGAGCGGTGAGGGGTGCCTGCCCACGCAGGCTCGCGGGCACCAGGGCGGGAGGAAGGTGGACAGCAAGCCTGGTCCTCCCTCCAGGCCACGCTCCCCCCTGAAGCGGGGCTGCCACTCACTGCAGCTGCCGCTCGGCACCGAGTTACAAACTACACACCCAGCACTTCACTTAATTACAGAAAACTGCAGCGTGTGTGCATATGGGGACCGTCATCGTAACAGCAATAATAACTGTATTTACATAGCACCTTTCTTCTTACAAGCCTCAATGCTTCACGTTTGTTGTCTCAGTTACTATCAACAGCTCTGTGAGGCAGTGAGGGGCGCGAGCACCGCCCAGTCCTCGGGGAAGGCCGCTGGAGGACCACCGGGAGCGCCACCGCCACCCCACGCCACCCCCGAACCTCTCAGGGGTCTGCCTGTGTCCAGAGAGACGCCCTGCAGCCCCAACCCTATGTGGGTTTTTCCTGCGAAGTCAAATTGCAGCTCTAATCGACCCAAGGCAGTAAGTAAATGCTGAGTGTTCCATGTCAAAAACGAAAGCCTCGTGCAGAAGTGGCCCCCGGCCGCTCTCCCTGCCTCCTGACAACAGGATGCTGTGGCAGGATCTCAGGTTAAGTGCCACAGGATTAGAAGTTCCAACTTGGCGTGCCACCCCCAAACAAAACAAGCAACTAACCAGGGCCTCGAGGGCCCATGGGAGGCGTGAGCCAGGCCAGCACCCTGGATTGCCAGCTCTGGTCCAGCGGAAGTGCTGAGGGGGAAGGAGACTGGCCCGCCGGCAGTCGGGGCCGCTGAGCTCCAAGCGCAGGTGCTACGCGAGGCTAAATCTGGCTCTCTATGATGTAACATCCACTCTCCAACAGGGTCTATTTTAAGCTTCATTGTGGTGAAATGCAAATTGGTTCACAAGCTAACTTTTGCTTGAGCTGTGCGTGGCCCTATAAAAACCCTGACAGAAAAAAAAAAAAAAACAAACAAAAACCCTGACAGACCGTGACCAAGAGATGGCAGGGGCTCCCATCTGTGCCCCGCAGGAGGCCGGGGACTCAGCCTGGGGGATAACCCATCCTGAGTGTTGGCACATGATGAGGTGTGGCCCCACGTGAGGTCAGCCCCACAGTGTCAACCTGGCTACAGGGCAGAAGGCCGTCTGTCAAAAGGAAAAGAAAATTCTTCTCAAAGACTCGCTCTGGTGAGACGGCTCTCACCACTGCTTCAGGGCCCACCACGGTGTGGGGCAGACAATGAGTGCTTCACAGATGCTTCCAGATGGGGCCAGGAAGGGCCTCGGGACAGAACCAGGAGTCCCAGGGACAGGTCCTGGTTCTCCGCTACCCCGGGCTACAGCGTGGCCCCAGGCCAGTCTGCCCCTCGCATGCAGTGCACTTCTTGTTGTCTCAGTTACTATCAACAGCTCTGTGAGGCAGTACGAGCACCGCCCAGTCCTCGGGAAGGCCGCTGGAGGACCACGGGAGCGCCACCGCCACCACGCCACCCCCGAACCTCTCAGGGGTCTGCCTGTGTCCAGAGAGACGCCCTGCAGCCCCAACCCTATGTGGGTTTTTCCTGCGAAGTCAAATTGCAGCTCTAATCGACCCAAGGCAGTAAGTAAATGCTGAGTGTTCCATGTCAAAAACGAAAGCCTCGTGCAGAAGTGGCCCCCGGCCGCTCTCCCTGCCTCCTGACAACAGGATGCTGTGGCAGGATCTCAGGTTAAGTGCCACAGGATTAGAAGTTCCAACTTGGCGTGCCACCCCCAAACAAAACAAGCAACTAACCAGGGCCTCGAGGGCCCATGGGAGGCGTGAGCCAGGCCAGCACCCTGGATTGCCAGCTCTGGTCCAGCGGAAGTGCTGAGGGGGAAGGAGACTGGCCCGCCGGCAGTCGGGGCCGCTGAGCTCCAAGCGCAGGTGCTACGCGAGGCTAAATCTGGCTCTCTATGATGTAACATCCACTCTCCAACAGGGTCTATTTTAAGCTTCATTGTGGTGAAATGCAAATTGGTTCACAAGCTAACTTTTGCTTGAGCTGTGCGTGGCCCTATAAAAACCCTGACAGAAAAAAAAAAAAAAACAAACAAAAACCCTGACAGACCGTGACCAAGAGATGGCAGGGGCTCCCATCTGTGCCCCGCAGGAGGCCGGGGACTCAGCCTGGGGGATAACCCATCCTGAGTGTTGGCACATGATGAGGTGTGGCCCCACGTGAGGTCAGCCCCACAGTGTCAACCTGGCTACAGGGCAGAAGGCCGTCTGTCAAAAGGAAAAGAGAAAATTCTTCTCAAAGACTCGCTCTGGTGAGACGGCTCTCACCACTGCTTCAGGGCCCACCACGGTGTGGGGCAGACAATGAGTGCTTCACAGATGCTTCCAGATGGGGCCAGGAAGGGCCTCGGGACAGAACCAGGAGTCCCAGGGACAGGTCCTGGTTCTCCGCTACCCCGGGCTACAGCGTGGCCCCAGGCCAGTCTGCCCCTCGCATGCAGTACGCAGCGCCCGGTGCCAGGACAGACACCAGACACTGTTTCCTAGGTGCTGAGCTCAAGCTTCATCCACCTCTGGGCAAGACTCAGAGCCTCAGGCAGTGTTTCTGAACCAATACACAAGACTCTTCATTTTACAACAGGCAGGATGAGAGGCAGAGGGAGAGTGCCTTGTTTAAGGCTGGAGAACAGATGAACGAGAGAGCCAGGACTTCACAAAGCTCAGCTGCCCTCCACTACTCAAGCCGTCATGCCTACCACACCAGGCGCCTGTCTCCCGTGACCAGGGTGTGGCACAACAGGGTGACACGAGAGTCGGGACGGACAGTCACTGCTGACCGGGCTTTGCTTCTCAAGGCAGAGATGCCGCCCAAAGGGAAGGGAACCCAGCCGAGCCCGTGTGCCTCGCATCCACCTGCGGCAGTACCTCATCGTGTCCCAGCATGCTCAGCAGGAGCGAGACGATGTTTTTCCGGATGACCACGTCCACTTTGGCTCCCGCTCCCTGAATCACAAACCTCAGGGCCTGCAGCATGGTGTCCCTACAAAACCAACGCGCCCGACTCAAACCCAGCTCTCTTCACCCGAGCTCCCACACACAGGCAGGGCCAGGGCTGCTTCGGCAGCCGCCGGCCTCCCCAGGGCCACGGCTCTCACCGCTAGCACCTCACCTGACGCCCGGGTCCTCCATGACCCGGATGCCGTTCAGCAGCTCTGTGAAGAGAGGATCCACCTTGATGTGGATGGAAATGAGCTTCCCCAGCGCGTCAGCAGCCTTCAGGCGCACGCTGCGGTTCGAGTCCTGCAAGGCTTTGGTGAAGGTGGTCTGCAGCTGGGGCAGGAAGGGCTTCAGGGCGATCCCGACCTGTTGGAGAGACCCCACCCCAGAGCCCGGATGAGGCAGAGTCCTGGGCCACAGGGCGCCACAGGCACAGAAACAAACCACCTAAACCCCTGTGAGCCAGGAGGAGACACGCCGTAGGACAGAGGCGGCACCCAGCACAGAGAGGGGCCCTCAGCCTCCACACTGCAGCATCCCAGGGACAGGTCCTGGTTCTCCGCTACCAGGCTACAGCGTGGCCCCAGGCCAGTCTGCCCCTCGCATGCAGTGCAGAGCGCCCGGTGCCAGGACAGACACCAGACACTGTTTCCTAGGTGCTGAGCTCAAGCTTCATCCACCTCTGGGCAAGACTCAGAGCCTCAGGCAGTGTTTCTGAACCAATACACAAGACTCTTCATTTTACAACAGGCAGGATGAGAGGCAGAGGGAGAGTGCCTTGTTTAAGGCTGGAGAACAGATGAACGAGAGAGCCAGGACTTCACAAAGCTCAGCTGCCCTCCACTACTCAAGCCGTCATGCCTACCACACCAGGCGCCTGTCTCCCGTGACCAGGGTGTGGCACAACAGGGTGACACGGGGTCGGGACGGACAGTCACTGCTGACCGGGCTTTGCTTCTCAAGGCAGAGATGCCGCCCAAAGGGAAGGGAACCCAGCCGAGCCCGTGTGCCTCGCATCCACCTGCGGCAGTACCTCATCGTGTCCCAGCATGCTCAGCAGGAGCGAGACGATGTTTTTCCGGATGACCACGTCCACTTTGGCTCCCGCTCCCTGAATCACAAACCTCAGGGCCTGCAGCATGGTGTCCCTACAAAACCAACGCGCCCGACTCAAACCCAGCTCTCTTCACCCGAGCTCCCACACACAGGCAGGGCCAGGGCTGCTTCGGCAGCCGCCGGCCTCCCCAGGGCCACGGCTCTCACCGCTAGCACCTCACCTGACGCCCGGGTCCTCCATGACCCGGATGCCGTTCAGCAGCTCTGTGAAGAGAGGATCCACCTTGATGTGGATGGAAATGAGCTTCCCCAGCGCGTCAGCAGCCTTCAGGCGCACGCTGCGGTTCGAGTCCTGCAAGGCTTTGGTGAAGGTGGTCTGCAGCTGGGGCAGGAAGGGCTTCAGGGCGATCCCGACCTGTTGGAGAGACCCCACCCCAGAGCCCGGATGAGGCAGAGTCCTGGGCCACAGGGCGCCACAGGCACAGAAACAAACCACCTAAACCCCTGTGAGCCAGGAGGAGACACGCCGTAGGACAGAGGCGGCACCCAGCACAGAGAGGGGCCCTCAGCCTCCACACTGCAGCATCCCACACTGCACTGGGAGGAGGAGGAGGCGGAGCATGACAGCCCACCCCCAGCCCCCAGGGACCTGTCGGCTCGGCTTAGGGGAGCCCTGTCCACATGGGCTCGAAACCCCTGGCTCAGAACACATGAGAGAGCGGGTCAGCAGACAGCATCCATACCGTGGAGGAACATTCTAGTGTGAAGGTGGATGAATGGGCCTGTGCGTAAGGGCAGGTGCTATCTACTGCGCATCTGCCGTTTAGCCTATGGACAGGTGGCTCAGAGAGTCCTCACCATGCGTTACCAGTCCAGTTTAAGTCCTACCACAGAGAGAAGAGCCACGTCTGTGACAACACACAGTTGGGTCCTAGACGAAAGATCAACTTATGGCTAGATCAGACTAGCTGTCTGGAGGCTCAACGCCAATTCAGGTCTGCAGAGACTGGGCTTGGGGGCTGGCAGGCTGCTGGGAGGCAGACCACAGGGTGAGAACCAACTGCCCACAGGTGACACCTGGCTCACAGCCTGAGGGACAAACTCCAGGAGGGAAGGGATCCCTCTGGATGCAGAATTCAAAAAAGAAAAACAAAAACCACTGAAAATAACAGTACAGAGTGGAAGGTAAAGATCATAGTTCATTTAGGGACTTCCCTGGTGGCTCAGTGGTAAAGAGTTCACTTGCCAATGCAGGAGACACGGGTTCGATCCCTTATCCAGGAGGATCTCACATGCTGCAGAGCAGCTAAGCCTGTGAGCCACAACTACTGAGCCTGTGCTCTAGAGCCTCAGAGCCACAGCTACTGAGCCCATGGGCCACAACTACTGAAGCCCGTGTGCCCTAGAGCCCAAGTTCCACAACAAGAGAAGTCACCACAACAAGAAGCCTGCTCAACTCAACCAGAGAGTAACCCCCATTCCCTGCAATTAAACAGCCTGCAGAAGTGAAAACCCAGAATAGTCGAAAATAAATAAATAAATAAATAGGGCGCCGCGGGCCAGTCTCCTGTGCACAGACTCAGGCATGACGACCCGAGGGGACCTGTCAGTCCTCACCTTGGCCAGCAGGAGGCTGAGCGTCTCGAGCAGAGCCGCCTTCACGTTCCAGCTGAACCTGTCCCCCAGGATGCGAATCAGGGGGCCGGTGATGTTGACTACGGAGGGCCTCAGGGCGTCCGCTGAGGTCAGGCGGATCACCAAGCCCAACGCCTTGGCTGCTTCCTCCTTCTGCTCCGGGCTGCCGGTCAGCACGCCCTCCCGCAGCACTGGAAGGATGGAGGTCACCCCCTGACAAGAGAACCACACCTGAGTCAAATCGCAGAGGTTCTGGGCCCCAGAGTCTCCCACCCGAAGCAAGGAGCTCCTGCCAGCCACCCTCCTTTCAGGTCCGTGAGAGACTGATTCAGGCGGCCAGGGCCACGGCCTGAGAGGGAGCTGGCTGGGGAACAGATGACCTGACAGTGACTAGAGCAGAGTCCCTGCAGCGTGCCTATCACCAGGTACCTGCGGGGCTGTCACTCGTCTGCTCTGAGGTGGCCTCCACAGCCTCAACGGGAGGCGGTGAACTCTGACCCTGTCCGTGAGGGGCTGTCCGTGAAGGTGCGGAGCGGCACCCAGAGCACGGAGCAGACTAACACGCGGCTGCTCCAGCGGCCCCGGCAGCCGGGACCCCAGGGAAGGAGGAGGACGGCCACAAGCCCACGGTGCCCTGCCTGCCTGGCTCACCTTCCTTGGGAGGCAGAACCCTGGCACGTGCTCGCCTTTGCTCTCGTTCCCTATGAGCCGGATTTCTTTGTGCAGTTCCTCAATGAGCGCCAGCTGGTTGGCGGCATCCAGTTTCTGTGGGAAGCCGGGAAAAAGCAGAGAGGACGTCAGGGTTCTAAGTAAAGCCCCCTCAAGACGACTTCAAAATAATACAGCAAGGGGAAGGGTGTGGGGGAGGTACAGACGAGACTGGCCACGGATCAACAGATGCTGAGGCTGGCAGGCAGTCTCGTGTTGGAAGCGCCCAGAACTGTCTTCCATCAGAGGCTGGCGGTGGGCCCGCAGCGCCTCACCTTGGTGATGGCGTTGAGGGCATCCCAGCTCTCCTCCAAAACCACGGGGCTGCAGTCGTTGAAGAGGCGGATCAGGCCCGAGACCAGGCTCCGCAGGTGGCTGGTGTAGTCAGCAGCGAGCAGTAGATTGAGGATGATGGCGCAGCCTGCCGCCCTGCCCGAGAGTCTCCCACCCGATGCGAATCAGGGGCGGTGATGTTGACTACGGAGGGCCTCAGGGTCCGCTGAGGTCAGGCGGATCACCAAGCCCAACGCCTTGGCTGCTTCCTCCTTCTGCTCCGGGCTGCCGGTCAGCACGCCTCCCGCAGCACTGGAAGGATGGAGGTCACCCCTGACAAGAGAACCACACCTGAGTCAAATCGCAGAGGTTCTGGGCCCCAGAGTCTCCCACCCGAAGCAAGGAGCTCCTGCCAGCCACCCTCCTTTCAGGTCCGTGAGAGACTGATTCAGGCGGCCAGGGCCACGGCCTGAGAGGGAGCTGGCTGGGGAACAGATGACCTGACAGTGACTAGAGCAGAGTCCCTGCAGCGTGCCTATCACCAGGTACCTGCGGGGCTGTCACTCGTCTGCTCTGAGGTGGCCTCCACAGCCTCAACGGGAGGCGGTGAACTCTGACCCTGTCCGTGAGGGGCTGTCCGTGAAGGTGCGGAGCGGCACCCAGAGCACGGAGCAGACTAACACGCGGCTGCTCCAGCGGCCCCGGCAGCCGGGACCCCAGGGAAGGAGGAGGACGGCCACAAGCCCACGGTGCCCTGCCTGCCTGGCTCACCTTCCTTGGGAGGCAGAACCCTGGCACGTGCTCGCCTTTGCTCTCGTTCCCTATGAGCCGGATTTCTTTGTGCAGTTCCTCAATGAGCGCCAGCTGGTTGGCGGCATCCAGTTTCTGTGGGAAGCCGGGAAAAAGCAGAGAGGACGTCAGGGTTCTAAGTAAAGCCCCCTCAAGACGACTTCAAAATAATACAGCAAGGGGAAGGGTGTGGGGGAGGTACAGACGAGACTGGCCACGGATCAACAGATGCTGAGGCTGGCAGGCAGTCTCGTGTTGGAAGCGCCCAGAACTGTCTTCCATCAGAGGCTGGCGGTGGGCCCGCAGCGCCTCACCTTGGTGATGGCGTTGAGGGCATCCCAGCTCTCCTCCAAAACCACGGGGCTGCAGTCGTTGAAGAGGCGGATCAGGCCCGAGACCAGGCTCCGCAGGTGGCTGGTGTAGTCAGCCTTGGAGCGCGAGCAGTAGATGTTGAGGATGATGGCCGCAGCCTGCCGCATGCCCACCTCGGGGCTGCGGGTGGCTTCCAGCAGGTCCTCGATGATGATGCGGTGCCCGGTGTCGTCCTCCACAGAGAGGATCACCGCCTGACAGTTGGCCATCTCCTAAACGCAGAGCGACACCTCGGCTGAGCACGCGCCTCCGGGAGGGACGGGACAGGAGCAGGTCAGGGAGTCGCGGGGTAAGCCTGCCCCTCACCAGCTGCTCCTCCGACGTCCCCAGCTTCTCCTTCAGGGCCAACATGACCGCTGGGAGGATCACGCCCAGGTGACGGGTCAGGGCATCGCCTGCCACAGACGAAAGGAAAGCCAGCACCCGGGTGTTGACAGGCGGCGTCGTCAGCTGCAGGACAAGGTGTCAGCTCAGGGGGTGCGGGTGGCTGCCCTGTGCCCTGGGCCCGGGCAGAGGCACCAGCCTCCCCCAGCATCAGCTCAGAGCTGGTCCGCACGCAGCCCGGCAACCGTGACGTGGCTGTGGCTGCCAGGCCACAGGGAGGCGCCACGGGTGGGGACTCACCTTGGGCACGAGGTAGGGCAGCACCACACGGCTCTTGATGGCCATCACCTGCTTCAGGCCATCCAAGGCAAACTCAGACACCTGCTCGTCCTCCTGCAGAGGACGAGGAGACGCTCAGGAGCCGTGCTCGTCCCCCCCTCCACTGTCTGGACCCGCCCCCGCCCTCCCTCTGTACCCACACGGACTGACTGTCAGAGGAGGCGCAGAGCCGAGGCCGTCCCACACCCCCGCGGCCTCTGGGGCCACCCTGGCTGCCTGGCAGAGTCAGCTGCGGCGTGAGGCCCGCACAGGGCTGGTGGAAGCCCAGCTGGCAGCGGTGAGGCCAAGCCACTCACCAGCTGCTTCAGTAAAAACGGGAGGATGTCCTCCAGAGCCTGGTGGCCGATGGTGGAGTGTAGCTGCTCGAAGGTCTTGGCCGCCGCCTCTCTGACCTCCTCCAGCGGGTCACACAAGGCCTTCCTCGCCGTGGGCACAAGGGACTCGGAGAAATACAGCACCTGCAGCGGCACACGAGCACTGAACCCCACGCGGCCGAGGAAGGGGGAATCAGCGGGGCAGGGGGAGAAATGAGGATCGACGGCCCAGCCGGGCCCCACGGCTCCCCGGGCTCTCCCAGGTCTAGACTTTTCTTCTCACTTAGCTGGTTTCTGTGGAAATGCACAAGTACAGAAAGCTGGGAGAATGTGTGATCTGCCCCCAAGGAGCCTTCCCCAGACTTAATAGTCTGATTATTTTGACAAGTTCCCTAGATATTCTGGTCTCCCACGAGAATGCCAAACGCCTTCCCACAGCGAGGCCCTGAGTGACACGGCCTCCACACCCCAGACTCTTGTTGATCCTCTCGGGAAACTCCAAGTCTTTCAAGTCTCAACTCAAACACCTGCTCCCGTATGAAGTCTCTGGGTCGACAGTGGAGCCAATGAGTGCTCTGTTCTTCCTGTAACCAATTCCAGCAAACCAACGCCCCTCCAGGAGTCTAAGAGCTGAATCTCAGTTCCGCGGCCACGCGACAGGCGAGGGCTCAGCCTCTGGGGCACTTACTGCTCAATGAAGCACAGCTCTATCAGATGACAGAATCAGCCCTTGTTCTTTGAGAAAT
The DNA here is from genome assembly GCA_022376925.1 of Tragulus kanchil. NCBI lineage: Eukaryota > Metazoa > Chordata > Mammalia > Artiodactyla > Tragulidae > Tragulus > Tragulus kanchil. The sequence goes on along the minus strand of JAIOJX010000025.1, from coordinate 202,344,457 downwards.
GCGGCTATAAAACCCCAATGGCGCGCGCACACACGAGAAGGACCGAGGAGGCCGTCGAGGCCGCGGCTGGCTACATGCGCGCGTCTGACCCGCCGTCCCTTCACTGCTTTGGTGCCTTCACCCCGTCGAGAGCGCTAGGCCTATGCCCAACCTCTCTCCAGGGATGTCTGGAGGATCAATTAGAAAAAGTGGGGCCGGTGAAGAGGCCTCCAACCCCCTTGACGTTGCTACTATGGAAACAGCCTCACTGCTGGAGACGAGCGCCTCCGCCCCTGGTGCCCGCTCTCCCGCCCCATGCCCTCCTGCGCGTCACCGCCCGCCGCCGCTCGTTCATAGGCGTGCGCCTCCCTGGCGGCTAAGCGCATCCCACACAGGAATTGAACCAAAACAGGGACCTGAAGGGACTAATCTGGAGCAGCCTCCAGAGTGGTGAGAGAAAGAGCATCTCCAGTCTCCAAAAGCCACCTCAGGTCTCTAACCACTGAGGTCTCGGCCTGTAAAGCCGATGGGAAAGCTGAGGGTGAATTCCAGGGCGCTGCGACCCCGTCAGCACCTCGCTGCCCACAGCGCCCTTGGGAGCGAGGTCCGTGTGTCCCTGAGGGTGAGGTGTTGCCAGTGGGGCAGCTTCTCCTCACCCCCCTGCCCTCTGAGTCGGGGGCAAGGCCTGCGGGGCCCCGAGGAGCTGCTCACCGCGTCCCGGCTGGTGGACTTCATGATTTCACTCAGCCCGATGCACACGCCCTGCCTCTCGTCACTCTTCTGAGACCTCAGGCCTTCCTCCAGGATGGGGATGATCTCTGGCAGGATCTTCTCCCCTAGCTTCCGGACGAGATCTCCCAGCGTCCTGGCTGCGATCTGCCAGCAGAGCTCCAGTCAGGGCATCGACCCCCTGCAGGCCCTGGGACACCCAGTGGGCCACTCCAGGAGGAGGCCCCCTGAACCTCCTAGAGGTTATCTCAGTCAGACTTAACTTTCCTGAATGCTCTGACCCCTGAAAAACCCCCAGGGTCCTTGCAAAACACCAGAAAATTCTCTGTGTCACACACGCCTACCCAGCCTCAAGAGCCACCACCTTGCATATGTGAACCAGAAACTCGTCACATGTTGTTTAGTCAAAGGCCGCTCTCCCTGGACTGAAGACTGGCCTAGAAGTCACTTAACCCTCAAGCTCTTGCCCAGAAGGCAAGCTGGGTTTGAAATAAACACTTTCAGGGACAAAAACCCATCTCCTCTGAGGCCTTGTGCAAATCCTTCTTCAGAACCAGATGCACAATCTGTTGGCCAGGGACCAGGGGTTGGGAGCAGACGAGCAGACGTGCTCACAGCTAGGGCCCCCCCTCCGGCCGCCCACGCATCGCTCAGCCCTTGCTGCGGCCGCACTCCCGTCCCTCTCAGGGCCATTGCACGTCCTGTCCTGGGATCTCAGGCACTGGTCCTTTAGTCCGGAACAGGCCCTCATCACCCCTTTGCCCGCTGAAGCTCGCTCACTGTTTGTCTTCAAGCATCGTTTCTTTCGAGACGCCTCCCCGCCCCCCTAGCTGGTGCATGCACTGGCAGTGCCACAGGGCACCTTACAGAGCCGCATTTTCCCTCTGTCTGTCTGACTGACTGTTTTGATTGGAGGCATCGGGGGCTGCGGGGTCAGAGCCAGGCCTGGGACACTGACCGTTCTCTTATCTGCACACGTGCTGGCCAGGAAACCCAGCAGGAGCCCAAAGAGGGTGGGCAGGATCTCACGCAAGGTGCGGGGAGTGTTGGAGACGACAATCTTCCACACGTGCAGGGAGGCCTGCCGCACCACCAGCTGAGTGTCCGAGCGGCCCATGTACAGCCCCGCCAGCACCCGGTTCCGCCGATCCACCCCCAGGGCAGTGATGATCGCCTGCAGGAGGGGAAGGGAGCAGAGCACAGGTGGTGGGGAAGTGCCCACAGTGTGAGGCCAGGGGTCTCCCAGCAGCGGTAGAGGGCAGTCAACTCAGGCCACACACCTTGTTGGACTGAGCAGTTCCGAAGTTATCATCCTCTGAGGCGGTTTGTGGTCATCTTCCCTGATCCCGGTTGTAGAGTCCAGGCCCTGGGACACCCAGTGGGCCACTCCAGGAGGAGGCCCCCTGAACCTCCTAGAGGTTATCTCAGTCAGACTTAACTTTCCTGAATGCTCTGACCCCTGAAAAACCCCCAGGGTCCTTGCAAAACACCAGAAAATTCTCTGTGTCACACACGCCTACCCAGCCTCAAGAGCCACCACCTTGCATATGTGAACCAGAAACTCGTCACATGTTGTTTAGTCAAAGGCCGCTCTCCCTGGACTGAAGACTGGCCTAGAAGTCACTTAACCCTCAAGCTCTTGCCCAGAAGGCAAGCTGGGTTTGAAATAAACACTTTCAGGGACAAAAACCCATCTCCTCTGAGGCCTTGTGCAAATCCTTCTTCAGAACCAGATGCACAATCTGTTGGCCAGGGACCAGGGGTTGGGAGCAGACGAGCAGACGTGCTCACAGCTAGGGCCCCCTCCGGCCGCCCACGCATCGCTCAGCCCTTGCTGCGGCCGCACTCCCGTCCCTCTCAGGGCCATTGCACGTCCTGTCCTGGGATCTCAGGCACTGGTCCTTTAGTCCGGAACAGGCCCTCATCACCCCTTTGCCCGCTGAAGCTCGCTCACTGTTTGTCTTCAAGCATCGTTTCTTTCGAGACGCCTCCCCGCCCCCCTAGCTGGTGCATGCACTGGCAGTGCCACAGGGCACCTTACAGAGCCGCATTTTCCCTCTGTCTGTCTGACTGACTGTTTTGATTGGAGGCATCGGGGGCTGCGGGGTCAGAGCCAGGCCTGGGACACTGACCGTTCTCTTATCTGCACACGTGCTGGCCAGGAAACCCAGCAGGAGCCCAAAGAGGGTGGGCAGGATCTCACGCAAGGTGCGGGGAGTGTTGGAGACGACAATCTTCCACACGTGCAGGGAGGCCTGCCGCACCACCAGCTGAGTGTCCGAGCGGCCCATGTACAGCCCCGCCAGCACCCGGTTCCGCCGATCCACCCCCAGGGCAGTGATGATCGCCTGCAGGAGGGGAAGGGAGCAGAGCACAGGTGGTGGGGAAGTGCCCACAGTGTGAGGCCAGGGGTCTCCCAGCAGCGGTAGAGGGCAGTCAACTCAGGCCACACACCTTGTTGGACTGAGCAGTTCCGAAGTTATCATCCTCTGAGGCGGTTTCTGTGGTCATCTTCCCAGTGACTCCCGAGATGTGGAATAAGAGGTCCCCAAGGAGCTGCACAGAGCTGAACCTGAGAGGGAGGCCAAGAACAGAGTCACACCGTCACAGGAGGAAGTCTCAGCGCACAGCCGAGCACCAGCCAGAGGAGAGACTGAAAGGAAATAAACCCCACTCATGGTGGTGCCCTGAGATTCGAGAGGTTACAGACGACAGGTATTTTTTTACAGTCTCCCACATATGTTCTTTCCAAGTCTTCTACTAACGAACATGAGTGATGGAAAAGAAGACGCTATCTCTATATTTATTTATTTTCATCCATCTTTATTCTCTGGCCTGTGTGGGCCTCCCATTGCAGTGGCCTCTCTCGTTGCAGAGCGCCGGCTCTGGGCACATGTGCTCGAGTGCTGGCTCCTGATTGGACACACCGGCCCAGCCGTTCCGCAGCATGTGGGATCTTACCAGGCCAGGGATCAAACCGGTGTACCTTGCACACAAGGCAGACTCTTTACCCACTAGACCACCAGGGAAACCCGGAAAAGAAGAAACTATTTCCAAAAGCAGATTATGAGAACTTCTTTAAGTTATTAAAAGGAGAGAAAGCACAGAGGGAAGAATGAACAGAGAACCAGGAAAGCGGATCATCAGAACTTGACGTAAGGAGAGGCCTAGAAAGAGAAACTTTCTCTGTGAATGAATGATTATAAAAAATAACAGTCAGGGCTTCCCTGGTGGTCCAGTGGGTAGAGACACCGCCTTGCAGTGCAAGGGGCGCCAGATCGATCTCTGGCCTGAGAAGATCCCACGTGCTGTGGAGCGGCTGGACCGATGTGTCCAACTACTGAGCTGGAGCTTTGCAGTGCCTGTGCCCATAGCCAGTGCTCCACAGGGACAGAAGCCACTGTGATGGGAGGCCCAAAGAACAAAGATGGAAATAAATGAAGGACCAATAGAAGTGGCCCAAAAAAACCCAAACAGCCATATCCAAACTGAAAAATTAATTAATACAAAACAATATAACGAAGAGAGTGTAAACAACCACGTGGACTCCTGGCACCCACGCAACCACCCTGACACTCTGGTGACACTGTGGGCACACTGCCTCCCACAAAACAGGACATGTGGCGTGGGCCTGCGCCACCTGACGGACCTGCGTCACCCTATCCACCGACGACAGGTCGGGCAGCTTTGTGTGTCGGCTGGCATGGTCCTCACAGTGTCTCTGAAGTGGCCGGATCAGAGTTCATGGTGTAGGGGTGCTATGACTTCTTAAAGCCTACCTCCCAGGTTTTCAAATGATAAGCAATACTGCAACACACATCCCTCTAAATACACCTTTAAGCACTTGACTTAAAATGTCCTTGAAATAAAATCCTAGAGGTAGAATTTTCAGATGAGAAGGCATTTGCATTTAAAATGTTGATACAAACTGAAGGACTGAACAGAGAGAACTTTTTGGAAGAGAATCAGAATTGAAGACACTGCTGTAGGAAACTGAAGAGTTACAGGTGGTGAAAAGTGAGGGTCTGCAAAAGTGGAGAGTTTTGGCAACATTCTGCTTCTTATTTTTCAGTGCACGTGTGCATACTAAGTCACTTCAGTTGGGTTTGACTCTTTGCGACCCTATGGACCATAACCCACCAGGCTCCCCTGTCCATGGAATTCTCCAGGCAAGAGTACTGGAGTGCGCTGCCATTTGTTCCTCCAGGGGATTCTCCTGATCCAGGGATTGAATCCAGGTCTCTCACGTCTCCTGCACTGGCAGGTCTTCCGCCTGAGTTCTCACCTTATTCTCCAGAGGTCATCAAAGAGACCCTGCTCCAGCTGGGGCAGCAGCAGGGCAATGGCCGTCTCGGCGTACATGGAGATGACGCGCTGGCCCGCACGCAGGGCGGTATCGCGCACAAATTCATTCTCATCAGCAAGAGCCTGTGCACACAAGCGCAGAGTCAGCCAGACCTAGCAGCCCCTAGGAACCCAGACCCAAGAGGAAACGGGACTCCCTGAAGAGCAGGACGAGGCTCCTGCCGCCCGGCTGCAAGTGGCAGAGAGGCTGAGCCACCGGGAAAGCGCGTGCGTCCTGCCCCTCGCCCCCTACAACCCTATCCTTGGCGGGGGCTCAGGTGCCTACTTTGAGGATACAGGGAATGATGGGCCCCACATAAGGAGTAAACTTGTCCCCGAAGGTGATGGGCAGGTAATTGAACATCATGATGTAGCCATCTCGGACGTGGGGGGCAATGTCCACTTTGCTGGCTGTAGCCACAATTTCGGGCATCAGCTTTTCCAACTTCTCCACCCCTAAGCCGGCCATGACCTCAGCCAACCCTGCAAGAAAGGGACAGGGTGAGCCCAGAGGACCTGAGGGCCCCAGGGGGCCTCCCCGGTCGGGCTCCTGGCCCGCCCGCCCTCACCCTGTGCGGCGCCCGAGCGGTCCACAGAACTCTGCTCATAGGTCAGTGTCTCCATCAGCCACGGCAGCAAGTCCTCAAAGCACGACTCCCCCATGCCCTTGACCATAGCCCCGAGCGCCTTTGCCGACACCGTCCGCACCTGTCAGGGAACCGAGAGTAGGGATGGCGAGGAGACGTGACCCCACGCAGGAGCACCGAGCCTAGAGTCTCCTAGCCTTCACCAGAAAGATGCAAACGCAGCTTCTAGGGATTCTCAGGAATGGTTTTCTGGGGCTAGGCTAAAATCACGAGCTCCTGCCCACTCTTCTCCCAGACTCACCTCAGGCACAGGGTCCAGAAGAGAGGCTTTCAGACCAGGCGTCACGCTTGGCAGGTAAGGAGCCAAGTCCTGCAGCAACAGAAGGGGCAACTCAACGGAGGCCCGAGACTGGCTTTCTCCAGACCAGTAACTCTGCGGACCCCAACCGCACCACTCTGCAGACTCGCAGGGGTGCTCACAGGGGTGCTCATCAGCCGGCAGAGAACCCCCTCCACAGCCCCGGTGCTCTTCCGGCCCTCGTGGCCACTTGGGGAATTCTCCAAGGACTCCAGGCTGTCCTCGGGGAGGAGGTGGAGAGCCCCCAGCTGCCATTCAATGCCGCTCCCCCTCCTGGGCCCCAGGGCTGCCCAGGTTTGGGCATCTGGGAGATTCTCCCGGCACTCTCCTTTCAGAACTGCAGGATTGTCTTTTCACCTTAAAAGGTTTATGTCTCTCGATACAGGGTTTGGCTTTCAGAAACAGTTTTAAATATAGAAAGAGCCTTATGTTCACTGCAGCATCATTTAAAACAGCGATAAACCTTGGACACTATACGGCTGACAACAGAATTATGTAAGTTATGGTATGTGAACTTGTGGGAGTATTACATAATTATTAGAAGACTCGGCTTTATGAGTAATCGTTATAACTGGGAAATACATTTATGTTTGGGAATGTCATTTTTTTAACCTAATTTTAAAACATTAATAAAAACCGTTTGGGATTTCGGAGAGCTACGGGTACACTGTTTCAGTTTTCCAATGTTCAATTTCCCTAATTTCCTAGGACTGACCTAACCTCCGCACCGGATCTCGCGGGCCGGCAGCCTCAGCGAGCAACGCGGCGCCGCGGCAGGGAGAGCGCGCACCAGCCCCCGCGTGCGGGTGAACCAGCAAACAGGGCAAGTCTCCCAAACTGGGCCAGCTGCCTAGAGGCTCACAGGAGCCAGCACTTATGACAACAAGACACCAAAGCAGTCCAAGCGGCGGCCACTCTCACACTGCTGAAAGGTCAAAGGCCAGGCTGGATGGACCTCTCCCGCCCATCAGTCTGTAAAAGGAGCCCACAGCGACAGGCCTCAGCTGGGGACGGCGCTCATCAGGCCTTGTGTCGCTGGGCTCCGCAAGATGCCCAGGGAGCCCAGACTTCCACCCTCCACCCCTAATGGTCCACTTCTCCCCACAGTCATCAGGGATCGAACACCCAGAGCTCTCCCGTGTGTACCATCAGTAGGGACCCTGGGCCCTAAGCCGGCATCCACCGGTCTGTCTGCACGAGCCCCCATGTTGATACCTTCTGGTCCGTCAGGGAGTACATGTTGCCAATGATCTGGGCGGCCATCTTGCGCGTGTCCGTGGAACGGTCCTGGAAGGCTCTCTGGACGATGGGCATGATGAGGGCCAGGGACGGGGCGTCGATGAAGTGGACAAACTTGGTATCCAGCAAGGTCTGCAAGCACTTCTGGGTCTTCCGGGAGGGGTCTGTCAGGGCATCCAGCAGGACCGGGGCGATGGCTGTGCGTCCGGACAAGAGAGAGGTGGCTGTGCACACGCCTGCAGTGTGGCCGCTGGACCCCAGCACCAGAGGCATCAGGAGGGAAGGGAGGCCAGTGGCCCCCTCCCTGGAGCCCCGCAGGTCACCAGCTGAGGAAGCCAGTTTGTCTGCAAAGGCCAGTTCTATTCTTGCTCCCCAGGAGGAAGCGGTGTGGGGGCGGCAGCTGTCACCCCTGCACTGCAGAACTGTGGAGGGTGGGTGGTGCCGGCCACCTTCAGTAGCCTGAGCCCCAGCCCCCGCGGGGCCTCCAGGGGAAAGCCACTCGGCAGCGTGGACCTTATGCTGGAAGCAGCAACAGCTCAAAATGCTTTGGAGGACAAACTTTTGGGAGACAACAAAGGCCCTGGAACCAGTGGTGGGGGTGAGGCACCTGATGCTGAGCCCAGATACCACGAGCTCTCCTTCAGCCCAGAAGGGACTCCAAGAGGACTGCCTGGCCAGGCCTTTCCACAAGCGCAGGCCACTATTGAGCCACAGGCCAGGCAAGAGTTTTAAGGGAATGTCCTGGCTGTCCAGTGGTTAGGACTGCTGGGGCCTGGGTTCAATCACTGAATGCAGAGCTAAGAAAAAGCAAGCCATGGAGTGTGGCCCCTCACACTGCCCCAATTTTTTCTAAATAACCCAATTTAAAAATAGGCAAAGGATTTGAATAGACAGTCTTCCAAAGAAGACACGCAAATGAAAAACAGGCACATGAAAAGGCATTCCCCATCATTAGTCATCAGGGGGAATGCAAATCAAAACCACAGTGAGGGGCTTCCCTGAAGGTCTAGCAGTTAAGACGAGACACGGGTTTGATCCCTGGTCAGGGAACTAAGATTCCGCATGTTGCGCTGCACAGTCAAAATGAAACAACAAAACACCACAGCCAGATGCACTTCACACCCAGCTGGAGAGCTGGCAATAGGAACTTGCATGTACTGCTGCTGGCAATGTCAAAACAATACAGCCACCTGGGTAATAGTCTAGCAGTTCCCTAAAAAACCTAAACAGTTACTGTACGACCCAGCTATTCCATTCCCAGGTGTCTAACCAAGAGAAATCATGTCTATAAAAACAAAACAAAAATTCCGGACACAAATGTTCATAGCAACATTAACAGCCAAAAAGTGGAAATAACCCAAATGTCCATCAGCTGATGAATGGATAAACAAAATGGTTTAAGTCATACGATGGAATACATTATTAGACCATAAAAGGAAGAAGTACTCACAAGTGCTACAATGTGGATGAACCTTGAAGACGTAATGCTACACACTAGAAGCTAAACATAAAGTTACTACTAAAGTTACTACGCTATTTACATGAAATGTCCAGAATAGGCAAAAATCAGAGAGAGAAAATAGATGAGTGGCTGTCAGGGGCTACAGGCAGGAGGGGAAAGGAGTGAACGCTAACATGGGTCGGGGCTTCCTTTTGGGGGGGATGAAAATGCCTTGGGATTAGATGGCAGCAGTAGTTCCATAATTTTATGAAGATGCTAAAAACCACTAAGTTGTACATTTTTAATGAAAGAAAATGACACGCACTCCAAGAGGACTGCCTGGCCAGGCCTTTCCACAAGCGCAGGCCACTATTGAGCCACAGGCCAGGCAAGAGTTTTAAGGGAATGTCCTGGCTGTCCAGTGGTTAGGACTGCTGGGGCCTGGGTTCAATCACTGAATGCAGAGCTAAGAAAAAGCAAGCCATGGAGTGTGGCCCCTCACACTGCCCCAATTTTTTCTAAATAACCCAATTTAAAAATAGGCAAAGGATTTGAATAGACAGTCTTCCAAAGAAGACACGCAAATGAAAAACAGGCACATGAAAAGGCATTCCCCATCATTAGTCATCAGGGGGAATGCAAATCAAAACCACAGTGAGGGGCTTCCCTGAAGGTCTAGCAGTTAAGACGAGACACGGGTTTGATCCCTGGTCAGGGAACTAAGATTCCGCATGTTGCGCTGCACAGTCAAAATGAAACAACAAAACACCACAGCCAGATGCACTTCACACCCAGCTGGAGAGCTGGCAATAGGAACTTGCATGTACTGCTGCTGGCAATGTCAAAACAATACAGCCACCTGGGTAATAGTCTAGCAGTTCCCTAAAAAACCTAAACAGTTACTGTACGACCCAGCTATTCCATTCCCAGGTGTCTAACCAAGAGAAATCATGTCTATAAAAACAAAACAAAAATTCCGGACACAAATGTTCATAGCAACATTAACAGCCAAAAAGTGGAAATAACCCAAATGTCCATCAGCTGATGAATGGATAAACAAAATGGTTTAAGTCATACGATGGAATACATTATTAGACCATAAAAGGAAGAAGTACTCACAAGTGCTACAATGTGGATGAACCTTGAAGACGTAATGCTACACACTAGAAGCTAAACATAAAGTTACTACTAAAGTTACTACGCTATTTACATGAAATGTCCAGAATAGGCAAAAATCAGAGAGAGAAAATAGATGAGTGGCTGTCAGGGGCTACAGGCAGGAGGGGAAAGGAGTGAACGCTAACATGGGTCGGGGCTTCCTTTTGGGGGGGATGAAAATGCCTTGGGATTAGATGGCAGCAGTAGTTCCATAATTTTATGAAGATGCTAAAAACCACTAAGTTGTACATTTTTTAAAAGTGAATTTTATGCAAATGACACCGCAATTTAAAAAAAAAGAAAAAAGGGCCCAGGCTTTCACAGGCCCTTCATTTTATCAAATGAAGGCATTCATTTGATAGAGGTGAAACCATTCCAGGCATTAGAAATGCCCAGAGTTGCTGGACATCACAAACAACAACAACAAAACTCATACCTACCTGTTCATCACTTAAAAACCAAAATCGAATCCCCACCATTTTCTGATTAAAAACAAGTCTGGAAATACTCAGGCTGAAACGCACTGAATGGATACCAAAGCCCTCTGGTGAAGTTTAAAATTTCATAAGTATGGTGCTGCAAATCAATGTAGCTGGCTGGGGTTTCTTTCTAGAAATCAATTTTTTCCCTAATCACTTAAGAAACCACCAGGCTAAAGAGTAAGCTACCTAACCTTCCCTCCATCACTGGTCTCCGGCAATGAGTGAGAATAGAAAGTCCCCTAAAACCTAACCACTCTGGATGATGCTGATGTGATCCAGAGCTCATCATTTAGTTCTGTGGACTATTGAAATCAAGACTCCCTCAAGAGTCAAGCTGCCACTGGGCCAACAACAACTGCTCCAGACCCACGGGAAAGCAGACTGCTTTCAAACTACTTTCCAGTGGTGATCGTAGAAAAAGGGCTTCCCCACATTTAAAGGTTATCTCTGTCCTCAGAGGCCCTGCGCTGAATGGGTCCATGTTCCCTGCAGCATCTAGGGGTGTACATACCCAGGATCTCTGGGTTCCTGATGACAGAGCCGATCTGCCTGAGCGCCTGCTGCCCGGCCTTCTGCACTTTGACGTGGGAGTCAGTGAGCACCTCCGTGAGCTTGGGCACGATGTTGGGCAGGCAGGACGACAGCTGCTTGGGAGCACAGTAGGCCATCGCCCCGAGCAGCTCCACCGACCCTGTGGACGGCAGACACATGTCCTGTGTGAAATCGCTGAGCACAGGCTGGCAGGTCGCCTGGGCGGGCTGCCTGGGCAAGAGACAGGGCCTGGCTCCAGCCAAGTGACCAAAACGCTCCCAAGCTGGGAGCTCAGGCGGGAGGCCGGCCAGTGCTGGGGACAGAGGCCAGACCTGGCTTAGAGTTGGCAGCGATCCAAGGTCGATTCCCTGGGTTTCTACAGCCTCAGTCTGCTCGCCCACGGAGTAAGACTGGGATTTTTCAAGACACAGGGCAAAGCCTGAAAGACTGAGGAGGAAGCCCTGATAGTGACCCTCCCCAACCCAGAGCAGCTCTGTTTTACAAATTAGGATTCCAAGAAAGATTACATTTTTCAGAAAGGGGGCTGGATGGGGGCAAAGGCTTTAAGCTCACAGACCTAGCCAGAAAGTAGCTTTAAAGCTCTGAGATGTCCTGATTTAGGTGGCTGTGGCTCCTGTCAGAAGCCTGTTCTTTGCATGAAAGTGAACAAACCATTACAGGAGTGAGCCGCCCGACCAGAGCCCTGGCCTCACCCTGGGTGGGGAGCCCACGCGTGACAGGAGCGGCGACTCTGCAGCCCTGGGAGGGCGGTCTTCAGAACAGGCAGCTGAGACAGAGGCTCCCAGGGAGCAGCCTTACCGGCTTTGGTTCTCCAGGACTCCTCCTCCAGGGCAGCCAGCAAGGAGGGCAGCACCAGCTTCACCCCGTGCGCACTCAGGTTGCTCATCACAGCCTTGGCACAGTCATCTGCAGCCTCGAGGGAGGACAGAAGACATCAGGGGCCTTCTCGGCCACCTCAGGGTCCAGGCCTGAGGCTGGACTGAGGGCTCCCCTGGTGACCATCGCTCTCCCGGACTCTACCGTGCCAGACTCTGGACCCCAGGCCTCAGAAGCAGCTGACCAGAGGGATGTGGTCTCGCACCTCACCAGGCTTCAGTACGGCACTGGGAACCAGGGGCGCCCACACGGGTGACGGGGCACCCGAGGGGCGGGCAGAGGGGTTCCCACGGCAGGGGCCCCCCGTGCAGCCTCAGGACTTACCTCCCGCACGTACTGGTTCCCATCCCCAAAGCACAGCAGCAGGTGGGGCAGCACGTGGACCACGTATGGCTCAAAGAGCTTCCCCAGCATGGTGCACAGCATCTCAAAGGCAAAGAGAGCTCCTGGGGGCAGAGGGAGGGACAGCTGGGGACAGGACCTCTACTGGCGACGGGGCAGCCACGGGACAAGCTCCCCGCCACGGCTTCACCCTCTGGAGACGCTCAGGGCTGCTGGGGGACCACAGCAGCCGCCCAGGAGGAATCAGCGCCCTCTGCCCCTCACCCCCACCCCCGAGCAGAAAGGAGGCGAGAACAGGGAGCACTAAGAGCGAGAAAGGCACCATCTCCCCAGCTGAGGGTGCTGCTGAGTTAGAACTGAGGGCGCCAGGCCGCGCCAGCATGGCTGGGATGGAACGGCTCATAAACCGGGGGCCCCTGCAGCACACACACCAACGCCAGCCTTCGGCAGCAGAGGAAAAGCCAGGTTTCCTCCTCGGGCAGCCAGGTCACGGGGGCGGATGCTAACCTCCCACGCTGGGCGGTGCCGAGCTTGGGGACACTCACCCTCTCGGCGGCGGAAGTTCTTCTTGTCCTGGATGGCGTCAGTCAGCGCGGCCATCATCTCCTGCTGCTTCAGCGACAGGATGCCCAGGCCCTTCACCAGCCCCGCCAGCCCGTAGGCAGCCCCCTTACGCTCGGCGTACTTGTCCGACTCCAGCAGCTGCTGCATCAGCCTCTGGATCATCCCTCCCGCGTCCTCCTTGATGGCAGGGACGAGGGGTGGCAAGCAGCTGGCCACGGACTCCTGGACCTGGGGGAGGGGCGTGCCCATGAGTAGGGGGGCCTGACCCAGCCGGTGCCTGGTGGCTGACGTCCCCCAGCCCCATCTCGGCCACCACCCATCAGACCCCACCGGGCATCAGGAGGCACAAGGAGGCAGGCGCTCACATCTGAAGCGCACTCCCTCAGGGCGCACGCCACCTCCGTGAGCCAGGAGAGCATCGGCTGTGGTCACGGTGCTGTTTCTGGTCTGAACAGAGAACCGAGGCCTGGCGGGGCGGTGAACCCTCCGAAAGACCACACCGGCTCACACAGAGAGAGTCCAAGAAGGAGGCTACTGTGCCTCCTTAGAAACAGCCGGAGTGAAAAAAAAGAAGAAGAAGAAAAGAAATAGCCAGCGTCTCTCTGTTTTTAAATTTGTCAGAGTTACAGGGAAACCGGGCTGGGCCCTTCAGGGCCAGGTCCAAATAGAGTGGCCGCAAAAGACACTGTCAACTATCCCAATGCAGCTCGGGGTGCCCAGTCAGGCCAGCCAGGCAGCTGGTGGCCGGCGGCCCCAGGCAGGATGCGTCAGTGCCCGGGAGCTCTGACAGCCCATTTGACCACGAGTGTGTAAACCTATGGTTTTCCAGCTGTGCACCTGAGGCGGATACTCTGAGTGGTTCAAAACACAAGCCACAGAAAATATGTGTACATGTGTTTTTCAAAAAAGAGAAAAAAAAAAAGTCCTTTGCACTGTGGTCTAGAGGCTGCATTAAAAGGCCCCCACAGCATAGCACTAACAGAGAGAGGATCAGGAAAAGCCTAACTCTCCGAGGAGGATTCTTTCTCTTTTTTCCTAATCTCTGTATCCCCAGAGTCAGGTTTACACTAAGCACAGAAAGTGACTATCGGTACATGAGTAGAAAAGTCAGACTATTTAAGAAGTCTAGGAGAACATAGTAACAAACTGACTCCCCGCGTGGAACTTTCCTGACCGTCAACGAGCCTGCCCCCGAGAGACCGGCAGAGATCAGGGCCACCTGGACCCAACACCCAACTCCGGTCTCAACACCCACCATCGGCCCTGGGTCAGGGGGCCTACCTGCTGGGAGGGGGTGGCGAGGGCTGCGATGAGCTTGGCGACAATGGGCTTCACTTTGGGGTCGCTCTTATCCAGGTGCTTGGCTAGAGAGCCCATGAGGACCACCACGCTCTGCCGCACCGCGTCGTAGCTGGCGTCATTGGGCGCGTTCTTCAGGAACTCCTCGAACACCGGCAGCAGCGAGTTGACATTTTCCTGAAAGCCCAGAGCATCCAGAGCCTCACGTCAGCCCCAGAGGCTGCGCAGGGCGGGTGACACCTCTGCCCAAATCCATCTCAGGAACAGGCATCCTGAAGAGACAGCCAGCCGTGCTTGCGGGCTCCCGAGCTTTCTGGCAGGACTGCAGCAGACTTGCAAGAACTGAACACCCTTCTGGGCTCTTTCTGACTCAAAAGAAATAGAAACGAATCTTCCACAGGACTTCCAGTCCTTGGCCACCCTTCCAGTCTGCCACCTGCCCGGCGCAGCCTTTTCCCCGCTCCTCGGCTGGCTGACATCTTACCTTCCCATGCGTGTTGAGCGTCGCGAGGGCTGCATCCAACATACACTTCCGGACATCTGGGTTCCGGTCGTTGAGGGCATCGGGGACAAAGAACTGAAAGAGCGGCTTCACCTGAGAGCTGTCCAAACACTGGGAGAGCCTGTTTAGGGCCAGAGCCAAGCCGCACCTGGGAAAGAAGGGGTAGCGTGTCGGGGGGCCAGGGGGCCAGAGGCCTCCAGCTGGGGCATCTATCCCGGGATGTCACTAGGAGAGCGAGCCTGCCGGCAGCACAGCTCTGCTCCAGGGCCCAGAGCCCAGCACGGAGCCCAGTGCCCTGCGCTTGCTGGTGAGTCTGAAAAAGCCCATTTGTAGTAAGAGACCTGCTGTCTGCCCAGAGGTGACCCTTTCAGGGTGATTGTGGGCAGGGGGCCAGCTCCGCCTCTCTTTCCCGCTGTGAGCGCACCACAGCCCCTGCTCCAGGGCGCACTGCAAGATAGAGAGGAGAAGGAAGCAGAGGCAAAGGCCTCAGAAGGGACCATACCCTACAAAGGTTGAGCACTATCGTTCTTTCAGCAACAGCAGTAAGGAGGCGCCCAGGGGCCTCTAAGGAAACAAGTCCCCAGAGGAAAGGAGAAACAGGAGCACAGCCACACGGCTAGCCAGGAGGAGCCGAAGTGGACCTCAGGTCTCTGACGTGGAGAGTGTCCTGCCCTTCCCCCGACGGACCCATCACCCCCCACTGCCTCCTCACGGCGAGCAGCCAGCCACCCTGCACGCCTCTGGAAGTGCCGAGTGGTACAAGGCTGTGGCAGCTGCCATACCTGGCTTCCCACTGGTCGGGAGGAGATTCGGAGATGACTCGTCCCAGAGCATCCAACACCGGGGGTGGCCGCTGCAAGAGACAGGTGAGCGATGCACTACAGGGCTCTCTCCAGGCCAGCCAGCCAGCCGGGGGAGGTGGGGGATGAGGCACAAGCCACCTTGAGCCACCTGAGGGGAGACTCCTGTCCTGAGCAGATCAGAGGCTGATCAGGGTCCAGCCCACCCTCACATGCCTGGAAGACTCACATAGAGCTTCTCCTGGTAGATCTCCATGAGCCTGCCCATGACCTCAGCCGCCTGCCGCTGGTAACGCGCGACCGCCTGGGAGAGGGCTTCTGCCCCAGCCTGCCTCACAGCTGCCTCGTGATAGATGACATCGTCGATGAGCAAGGAGCAGAGGTCGGGCTGCAGGTCTAGGCCCATCGTCGACCAGAGCCTACAACAGACCAAAGGCGGGCTGGTTGGACAAGGATCTGCTGCATGGGCCCGGCCAAACCCGACCCCTGGCCCTTTATCCCTCTGTAGGCTGAGCACACTGGGTCCTGTTATTGCACGGTACAGAAAGAGAACAGAGCAGGCCACAGCAGCCCTCCGACAGGATTCACCTCTCAGCCAGCTTCCGGATCTCCTCCTCCTTGTCGAACCTGACCACCCAGAGCCTGCGCAGAAGGTTCAGGCCATTCTTCTCATCGGTGTCAGGCGCCGGCAACACCATGTGGAGTTCCAACAGCCCCTGAGAGGGGGTGGATTGCCCCGCGTGAGGCATGACCTTTAGGAAGCGCCTCCGACCAGCCTTCCAACCCCATCCCACCTCCCTCTGGGGCTGCAGCATCCAAGATGGAGCCACCAGCCGTGTGTGGGTCTCCACAGTGCCTCAGTCAAGATGAACCCCAGGGCTTCCCTGGTGGTCCAGTGAGTGAAGAGTCCACCTTGCACTGCCAAGGGGCACCGGTTTGATCCCTGGCATGGGAAGATCCCACATGCTGCAGAACAGCTGAACCAGTGTGTCCAATTACGAGCCAGCGCTCTGGAGCGCATGCGCCCAGAGTCAGTGCTCTGCTACAGGAGAGGTCACTGCAATGGAAGGCCCACATACCTGGGCCGAGTGGTACAAGGCTGTGGCAGCTGGTCGGAGGAGATTCGGAGATGACTCGTCCCAGAGCATCCAACACCGGGGTGGCGCTGCAAGAGACAGGTGAGCGATGCACTACAGGGCTCTCTCCAGGCCAGCCAGCCAGCCGGGAGGTGGGGATGAGGCACAAGCCACCTTGAGCCACCTGAGGGGAGACTCCTGTCCTGAGCAGATCAGAGGCTGATCAGGGTCCAGCCCACCCTCACATGCCTGGAAGACTCACATAGAGCTTCTCCTGGTAGATCTCCATGAGCCTGCCCATGACCTCAGCCGCCTGCCGCTGGTAACGCGCGACCGCCTGGGAGAGGGCTTCTGCCCCAGCCTGCCTCACAGCTGCCTCGTGATAGATGACATCGTCGATGAGCAAGGAGCAGAGGTCGGGCTGCAGGTCTAGGCCCATCGTCGACCAGAGCCTACAACAGACCAAAGGCGGGCTGGTTGGACAAGGATCTGCTGCATGGGCCCGGCCAAACCCGACCCCTGGCCCTTTATCCCTCTGTAGGCTGAGCACACTGGGTCCTGTTATTGCACGGTACAGAAAGAGAACAGAGCAGGCCACAGCAGCCCTCCGACAGGATTCACCTCTCAGCCAGCTTCCGGATCTCCTCCTCCTTGTCGAACCTGACCACCCAGAGCCTGCGCAGAAGGTTCAGGCCATTCTTCTCATCGGTGTCAGGCGCCGGCAACACCATGTGGAGTTCCAACAGCCCCTGAGAGGGGGTGGATTGCCCCGCGTGAGGCATGACCTTTAGGAAGCGCCTCCGACCAGCCTTCCAACCCCATCCCACCTCCCTCTGGGGCTGCAGCATCCAAGATGGAGCCACCAGCCGTGTGTGGGTCTCCACAGTGCCTCAGTCAAGATGAACCCCAGGGCTTCCCTGGTGGTCCAGTGAGTGAAGAGTCCACCTTGCACTGCCAAGGGGCACCGGTTTGATCCCTGGCATGGGAAGATCCCACATGCTGCAGAACAGCTGAACCAGTGTGTCCAATTACGAGCCAGCGCTCTGGAGCGCATGCGCCCAGAGTCAGTGCTCTGCTACAGGAGAGGTCACTGCAATGGAAGGCCCACATAGGCCAAAGAACAAAGATGGATGAAAAATAAATAAATGAAATACCACTAAAAGTGGCCAGAAATTAAAAAAAAAAAAGATGAACCCCAACTTCATCAGCTGCACCAGCCACATTTCAAGTGCTCAGGAGCCACGCATTGGCCGGTGGCTGCCCCATGGATGGGACAGGCATGTTCCCATCCCCGTGGACAGCTCTGCTGGACGACAGCGCTGAGCAGGGAGCGCCATGAGACAACCCATCTCATCATCTGCTCTTCAGACAGCTTTTCTCTCATGAGGTGATGACATCTGGTGGCGGAATCGTTTTCTTTTTCTTTTCAGAATCTTTTTCAACATGCAATTTTAAAATTTAACTCTAAAGATTCAAGACTGACAAGACCTCAGGAAAAGGATGTTCCCTTTGTTAAGAGACAGTTTCCACACTGCCCATTTAACCATGGACCAGAGAAAACCCTGTCACAGGGCAAGAGCTGGGGCGATGGACTAGCATCAGGCAGTCCCTGTCTCATATACCTAGGGAAGTCCTCAGTTTGGGGTCCCAAAGCACCAAGAAAAGGCAAGTATAAGGTAGTGGAGGGAAGAAATGAGCCAATCCTGTGAGCTACATCTATTTATAAAAGTACCATGGTCCACACTGCATTTTAGAAATGAGGCGAGGGCTTCCTCTGGTGGTCCAGTGGGTAAGGACACCACCTTGCAGTGCAAGGGGCGCCGGTTCGACCCCTGGCCTGGGAAGATCTCACGTGCCGCAGAGCGGCTGGGCTGATGTGTCCAATTACCGAGCCAGAGCTCTGGTGCACATGCGCCCAGGGCCGTGGCTCTGCGACGACAAAGGCCACCGCGATGGGAGGCCCACACAGGCCAAAGAACAAAGATGGATGAAAACAGAGAAATGAAAAGACCAATAGAAGTGGCCCGCCCGCTCCCCTCCCTCCCCACTCCACCCCCAAAAAGATAAATGAATAAAAATATTAAAAAAAAAAAAAAAGAAATCAGGCGAAGTCTTCCGAGGTGAAGGAAAATCAGTGACACATTACAACCACTTCCTTGTTCCAGTTCCTAGAATGACCCCGAGCCACCCTCTGCGACCTCTGCTCTTTGCCTCCAAAACAAACGAGTGCGGCACAGACGCAGCATCTGCCACCAAGGCGGCTCAGACCGCGCACTGAGGGACAAGAGGCCACGGCGGCCCCGCGAGGGCGTGGATTCCACAAGGCTGAGAGCACGCACCCGGAGCGCGGTGTCCCGCACGCGGGCGCAGGGGGACAGCAGGGCGCCGAGCAGCACATCCACCTCCTCCTGCTCTGCAGAGGCACAGCCGTCCTCGCCACTGCTGCTGGCACACAGGGCAGTCAGGGCGTCCGAAGCCAGAACCTGAGGAAGACATCCCGCCACTGGGCTCAGCCTGACAAATCGTTTCCTACTATGGGGGCATGCAGGGGAGCCAGGTGATGAGCTGAGGGGCCTGGGAGGAATCTGAACTGAAAGCACCCACCCCGCCCACCCCTCCTAGAGCATCAGGCCAAGGTCAGCAGCAGGACCCAAGTAAAACCCCTCATGAGCTGAGAATAGCGGCTGGCTCTCACAAGCACTGCTGTACCCAGAACTGAGGGCAGGGAGAGGGAACAAGGACCTGAGGGCAGAGTTGTGAACTGAGTCACAGCCGGAGCCAGTGGGGCACCAGATCACCTGAAGTCGCGGAGAGCCCGTCCCGATCACCCAGGTCAGAAGGCGCAGCATGGCCACACGAGGCAGCAACTCTGGGCCGTTCTGCGAGAGAAAGCACGTGAGGTGAAGGTCCAGGGAGGATCCGTAAGCAGGCCCAGCGGCACGTAAGGCAGCACCTCACAGGGACATCCGGGTCATACTCCTGACCACGCTGGAGAAACCTAGTCAAGTTTCGGTGCACATGCGCCCAGGGCCGTGGCTCTGCGACGACAAAGGCCACCGCGATGGGAGGCCCACACAGGCCAAAGAACAAAGATGGATGAAAACAGAGAAATGAAAAGACCAATAGAAGTGGCCCGCCCGCCCCCCCCCCCCCCCCCTCCACCCCCAAAAAGATAAATGAATAAAAATATTAAAAAAAAAAAAAAAGAAATCAGGCGAAGTCTTCCGAGGTGAAGGAAAATCAGTGACACATTACAACCACTTCCTTGTTCCAGTTCCTAGAATGACCCCGAGCCACCCTCTGCGACCTCTGCTCTTTGCCTCCAAAACAAACGAGTGCGGCACAGACGCAGCATCTGCCACCAAGGCGGCTCAGACCGCGCACTGAGGGACAAGAGGCCACGGCGGCCCCGCGAGGGCGTGGATTCCACAAGGCTGAGAGCACGCACCCGGAGCGCGGTGTCCCGCACGCGGGCGCAGGGGGACAGCAGGGCGCCGAGCAGCACATCCACCTCCTCCTGCTCTGCAGAGGCACAGCCGTCCTCGCCACTGCTGCTGGCACACAGGGCAGTCAGGGCGTCCGAAGCCAGAACCTGAGGAAGACATCCCGCCACTGGGCTCAGCCTGACAAATCGTTTCCTACTATGGGGGCATGCAGGGGAGCCAGGTGATGAGCTGAGGGGCCTGGGAGGAATCTGAACTGAAAGCACCCACCCGCCCACCCCTCCTAGAGCATCAGGCCAAGGTCAGCAGCAGGACCCAAGTAAAACCCCTCATGAGCTGAGAATAGCGGCTGGCTCTCACAAGCACTGCTGTACCCAGAACTGAGGGCAGGGAGAGGGAACAAGGACCTGAGGGCAGAGTTGTGAACTGAGTCACAGCCGGAGCCAGTGGGGCACCAGATCACCTGAAGTCGCGGAGAGCCCGTCCCGATCACCCAGGTCAGAAGGCGCAGCATGGCCACACGAGGCAGCAACTCTGGGCCGTTCTGCGAGAGAAAGCACGTGAGGTGAAGGTCCAGGGAGGATCCGTAAGCAGGCCCAGCGGCACGTAAGGCAGCACCCCTCACACACGGGGACATCCGGGTCATACTCCTGACCACGCTGGAGAAACCTAGTCAAGTCTACAATTTAATCCACGGGTGCCAACCCTAGTCAGCTCTGATCTCCAGGGACTAAGACTATTCTTAACCTTGGCTGAAATCTGCAGAGTATGAAATACAGGTCACTCACAAATACATGAAATGATACTGAACTTTAGAAATAAGTAAAGAATCATAAAGCCATTCTTCCACCCATAGTTGGTAAGATTAACACTACCTGAGACTGTATGAGGTTGGGTGAAAAGCGTGCTTAATCGCTTGGTCTGTCCTATTCTCTGTGACTCTATGGACTGTAACCCGCCAGGCTCCTCTGTCCAAGGGATCCTCCAGGCAAGAGTACTGGAGTGGGTAGACATGCCCTACTCTAGGGATCTTCCCAACCCAGGAATCCAACCTGGGTCTCCTGAACTGCAGGAAGATTCTTTTTTTTTTTTTTTTTTTAATTTTTTTTTCGACCACTTCTATTGGTCTTTCATTTATTTCCATCTTTGTTCTTTGGCCTGTGTGGGCCTCCCATAGCAGTGGCCTCTCCTGCCACAGAGCACCGGCTCTAGGCACATGCACTCCAGGGCTCCAGCTCGGTAGTTGGACACATCGGTCCAGCCACTCCGCAGCATGTGGGATCTTCCCAGGCCAGGGATCGAACCGGCGCCCCTTGCACTGCAAGGCAGAATCCTTACCCACTGGACCACCAGGGAAGCCCTGCAGGAAGATTCTTAACCAGCTGAACTACCAGGGAAGCTTAGAGAGGGTACAGCACATAACATGTCACATGACCTAACAATTCCACGCCCAAAAATCTGTCCTTTGGGAACGTTTGCACCGTGTGTAAGGCATGTACACGTACAAGGAGGGACACCACAGCCAAGTTCAAAATACGGAAACGTCAGTGACCACCTTAAAATGTCAAACCAGCAAGTAAAAAGCTAACTAGAACATGGCGCACCTACGGCACAGCACCTCACGCAGCCGTGAAATTAGATCCACGTGACGTGGACCATACAGATCCTGATACTGGAGGAGACGCAGAGAATACAGTCCATAAGAGAAGCAGTACCACCCAGTTTTTACACTACTGTCTTTGTGGGTATGAGCTCTGTAAGTGCAAAAAAAAAAAAAGTCCACAAGGGTACAAGCCAAACTGTTACAACAGCTACCTCGGGGGAGTGGCGTTTCTCTTTTTGCTTCTGTACTGTTGCAATTTTTTAAAGTACACATGAATTACATTAGCAAATTCTTAGAACATAATCTATTAAAAAGAAAATTCCTCAGGACTGCCCTGGTGGTTCAGTGGTTAGGACTTCACCTTCCAATGCAGGCGGTTGGGTTTGATTCCTTGTCAGGGAACTAAGATCACACATGCCTTGTAGCCAAAAACCCAAAGCTAGAACAGAAGCAATATTGTAACAAATTCAAAAGACTTTAAAAATGGTCCACACCCAAAAAGTCTATAAAAAAAGAAAAATTCCACAATGAGTGAGCTCCAGTCTCATAATCATAAACAAGTCAAAGCGGTAGTGAACAGTACTATCTTCAGAGTTAAGAACAAAACACACTAAACTAATACAAAATCCTTCAACTTGTTTGGGTCAGAAATTATCAGACACAGGAGACCCATAACTTCTGTAAGGCCTTGACAGCCGTGCTCAGTAGAACATCTGGGGTCTCCTCCCAGTGGCTGCTGCTGCAGAAGCCCTCTCCCCATTCACAGGTCGGGAAGAATCAGAAGCCCCTTCCCCGCCTCCCGCTCAAGGCGCGGGGCAGCCAAGCTCCCTGGCCAACCTCGTCCACACGCCCTGGTGGGCTGCTGGGGGAGGCCCTCAGCTGGGCGTGGACAGTGAGGATCTGAAGAATCTGGGCCACGCGCTCCTCCTCGTCCTCGCTGTGGTAGGGCATCTCGGTCAGCACCATCTTCAGAAATGGGAAAACCAAGGAGAAGGCCGGCGCAGACAGGGGCGCAGCATCTGTGAGAGCCAGAAGACAAACCCTGTAGGCAGGCAGGCCCCGAGCACTGCCTCCACAGGGCCCATCCTCAGGGCAAGTGGGCGACAGGAAGGCTGGAGACCCCTTCTGACACCTGAAGCTGGTGGCATGACGAGAGGGACCACAGACGGCAGCCCTGTTCTAAAGTCACCGCTGCTTCTGCCCCAGACACCGCCTGGTTCCAGAATGTCAGTGTTAGAACAGGTAAGCAGATTTCAATGGCAAGACTAAACCCCTCAAGGTGGGGGGGTCCCAGTGACTCAATACCAGGGACCGGACTCAAAAATTGTCCATCTGGTCCAACCCCCTTGTTTCAGGAGAGGAAATCAAGGTTAAGATGAGGAGAGACTCTGGTCACACTGCCTCTTACCTGGCTCACCCTTTCCGGCCCTGCTGACGACAGTGTGACTGTGTAGCAGGGTCACCGCCCTCTTTACGGCCACCGACAGCTCTTCCTGGCACCACGACTTGTCCAGGGCACATTCTGGCTTCAGCAGGCGCAGAGTCACGTGGCTCACCAAAGTGCCTGTGTCCAAGAAAAGGGACCCATGAGGGATGACCCAGGCAAAGGCACAGAATCTGCCCCAGGGGTGGAGCCCCAGGGACCCAGGGCAGAGATGCCACGTCCCTCTGAATTTATAGGAACCAACTCTGCCCTGCAAAAGTTTCCACAACCTAACTTCTCGTTTCATCTCCGTGACAGCCCCAAAGGGTGGGCAAGCCAGCGAGGAGCTAACCTTCTGACACTAAGGACTTAAAAGTGCGCAGAGATCAGCTCCGCGCTGGGGGTGCAGTTCTAGCCACAGGGCGCCCCCACCTTCCATGCGGCGGCCCAGTCAGCCAGGGAACACTTCCGGTAGGTTCTGTGTGTACCACCTGACTCCAGCCTCACCCATGGGACACAGCCCTCAGGCTCAAGGTTATTAACAATCACAGAGCGAGGCTGACACCATTCCCAGCCACCGCACCTGGTCTTGTGGCTAAAGAGAAAGCAGCCAACAGAAAGCTGAAGGCCACAAGAAACTTCATGTCATCTGCATGTGGCTGCTCAGGAGCTCTGGGCTAAAGACAGGCCACGTGGCACCAACTATCCCATTGCCACTGAATTTGAAACTGCTCCAGAAAGATCAAAGGCTTCTCACGTGGTGCTGCAGTAAAGAGCCTGCCTGCCCACACAAGAGACGCAAGAGAGGGGGTTTGATCCTTGGTAAGGAAGATCCCCTGGAGTAGGGAATGGCATCCCTCTCCAGTATTCTTTCCTAATCCCATGGACAGAGGAGCCTGGTGGCCTATAGTCCATGGGGTTGCAGAATCAGACACAACTGAGTGACTGAGCACATGTGCACACACACACGCCCCCTCCCCACCAAAAGATTACTGACTAGCATCTAAAACGTCACTCCTTAGAGTGAAGACACAGCAGATGTAAAATAGAGAGAGGGCACTCTGCGCTGCGCAGGATGTGCAGCCCGGGTGCCCAAGGCTGCATCCACAGGAACACAAGTCGGTAGCTAAGGTCACTGAGTGCCCCCCACGAACACTCAGGGCAATCCCCTGCCCACGCCCATCATGTCCCAGGGCCACGCCCACAGCCAGCCAATGAGGACTAACCCAAAGCCTTGAGCCGAGGGGGCATGACACAGGCAGCTAAGGCCAGGAACGGGGTCTTGATCCTGGGAGCAGCCAGGGGAGACTTCAGCAAGGGCAGGAAGGAGTCGACCAGGACAGGGATGTACTGGGTCAGGCCGGACGGGTTCTTGGCCAGGATGGTGTCCAGCAGTCCCAGTGCTGCCTCCAGCTCCCCGTCCAGCTGTAAGAGTCACCCCAAAAGGCCAGTCAGCGGGACCCTGCTCCAGACAGCAAGCGAGGACAGGTGGCCCCACGCCCCCGTGCAGGCGTGCGGTGGAGCAGCAGCTCACCTCCTGCAGCCGCCTCCGGATCTGCGCCTCCTTGTCCAGCTGGGCCTGCAGCATCTCCTTTTGTTTGCTGGTCAGATGCACCTCCTCTTTTATGCCTTTCTTCTTCTTTATCTCCTAAAGGAATAAGCAACGCAATCCATCTCCAGGGAACAGAACTCCCTCCCTCCCAGCAAGCATGGTGAGCTCAGCTCCAGCATCAGCACCAGCCAGCTCTAGGTCTGTGACCTGGGCGCCCCAACCTGACAAGTGCCCCCCAGCACAAGCCCCCAGAACAGAGAGAGCAGTAGAGCAGCGACTTCCTGCCAGATTCTTAACAAACACAGGATGGATCTTTATAGGTTAAGAGAAATGAAAAGTCCCTTAACACTGAAAAGGGTATTCTGGTAGCCATGTTGCTTCAGAATTCTAACGTCAGCCTCCCCGCCTGCCAGCCTGCTCCAGACACTCTGCTCCAGTGTAAGCTGAAGCCTGGCAGAGAGCGAGTGTTTGCACATTTGGTATTTACTGAGCACCTACGTGGTACCAGATGCTGGGGAGACCATGGGAATAAGACCAAGTGTCTGCCCTTACAGAGTTCAACATCCAGTGGGGGCAGCTAGACAAAGAGCAGGTAAACAGAGTATATAAAAAAGGCGACTTCAGATCACGACCAACGTCATGGAAAGAAAAAATATGACCCATAACAAATGAGAAGGGGAGAGGGTAGGGTCTGCTCTGGGTAGGGTGGGCCTACTCTTCATAGGGGTCATCTCTCTGTAAAAGGGACACATGGGCAGAGGTGCAGAAGATAAGAACTCAGCCTGTAAAGACACGGAAAGAAAAATAAAAAGCCCAAGGGAGGGCTTCCCCTGGTGGTCCAGTGGGTAAGGACACCGCCTTGCACTGCAAGGGGCGCCGGTTCGAGCCCTGGCCTGGGAAGATCCCACATGCCGCAGAGCAGCTGGACTGATGTGTCCAATCACCGAGCCGGAGCTCTGGAGCGCATACGCCCAGAGCCCGTGCTCTGCAACGACAGACGCCACCGCGATGGGAGGCCCACAGGAGCCAAAGAACGAAGACGAATGAAAATAGAGAAATGAAAGACCAATAGAAGTGGCCCGCCTGCTCCCCTCCCTCCCCAACCCGACCCCCGCCCAAAGTAAATAAATAAATAAAATCTTTTAAAAAAAGCCCAAGGGACGACCAAAGGCTGAGACGTAAAAGAGCCCTGCGTGCTGTGCTCCAGCCAGAGCTAGGTCTGTCACTGCTGACCACAGCCATGAACCCCAATGCCCCAGCAGGTACATAAGGACCTGTGTCCACTGTCAGGAGGACAGACAGGTCCCAGTCTTGCAGTAGCAGGTGGGGAGTGAGGTAGAAAGCACAGAATCAACCAACACCATTTAGCAGAGGAAATACATGAGTTACTGCCAGCAGAGAGAACAATGTTTTCCTTGAGTTGGGGGCGGAGAAAGCTACTGAGAAAGAGCGATAAGAGTGTGGCGGGAGGACCCGGGCTGGGTGCGGAGGTCAGAGGAGCATGCCATGCGTCAGGATGACCCAAGAGACCAGCCTGAGGCAGCCCGTGTGCAAGGCCTCTGCGTACCCACCTCCTTCAGCTCCAACTCGATGATCTGCTCCTTGAAGGAGTAGGCTTTGTTTTCTCGCTTCATGTTGGCCTTTTTTATGCTGTCCTGCTGGGCACTGAAACACCAGAGCGCGTGATCAGCCAGGTTCCAGGGTCACCAGGCCCTTTAGCCTCCCGCCAGCCATGAAACCCCCGCCAGCTCTTAAGTCACGGGCACCAGGCAAGCGCTGGGTCCTCCGCAGGCCCTTGTGTCCGGGACTTAAGCACTGTGTGTGGAGCACAGCCAGCAGCCCCACCACAAACAGATGGACTGTTTCATGTACTCCTCACACAACCCTACAAAGGACACAGAGCCTCCATCTTACAGGCAAAAAAACCAAGGCTGGGGGCAGCTGCGTCCAGGAGCGGGGGCTCACCTCTGAATGATGGACTTGTCGTACAGCTCCCCAACAGGGGTCTGCATGATCGCAAACTCCTCCCGTCACCTGGCACAGTGCTGGGCTCTGCACAGAGGCGGTGATGGTGCTGATGAGCTGCCAGACCGTCGAAATGGGAGGCCCACAGGAGCCAAAGAACGAAGACGAATGAAAATAGAGAAATGAAAGACCAATAGAAGTGGCCCGCCTGCTCCCCTCCCTCCCCAACCCGACCCCCGCCCAAAGTAAATAAATAAATAAAATCTTTTAAAAAAAGCCCAAGGGACGACCAAAGGCTGAGACGTAAAAGAGCCCTGCGTGCTGTGCTCCAGCCAGAGCTAGGTCTGTCACTGCTGACCACAGCCATGAACCCCAATGCCCCAGCAGGTACATAAGGACCTGTGTCCACTGTCAGGAGGACAGACAGGTCCCAGTCTTGCAGTAGCAGGTGGGGAGTGAGGTAGAAAGCACAGAATCAACCAACACCATTTAGCAGAGGAAATACATGAGTTACTGCCAGCAGAGAGAACAATGTTTTCCTTGAGTTGGGGGCGGAGAAAGCTACTGAGAAAGAGCGATAAGAGTGTGGCGGGAGGACCCGGGCTGGGTGCGGAGGTCAGAGGAGCATGCCATGCGTCAGGATGACCCAAGAGACCAGCCTGAGGCAGCCCGTGTGCAAGGCCTCTGCGTACCCACCTCCTTCAGCTCCAACTCGATGATCTGCTCCTTGAAGGAGTAGGCTTTGTTTTCTCGCTTCATGTTGGCCTTTTTTATGCTGTCCTGCTGGGCACTGAAACACCAGAGCGCGTGATCAGCCAGGTTCCAGGGTCACCAGGCCCTTTAGCCTCCCGCCAGCCATGAAACCCCCGCCAGCTCTTAAGTCACGGGCACCAGGCAAGCGCTGGGTCCTCCGCAGGCCCTTGTGTCCGGGACTTAAGCACTGTGTGTGGAGCACAGCCAGCAGCCCCACCACAAACAGATGGACTGTTTCATGTACTCCTCACACAACCCTACAAAGGACACAGAGCCTCCATCTTACAGGCAAAAAAACCAAGGCTGGGGGCAGCTGCGTCCAGGAGCGGGGGCTCACCTCTGAATGATGGACTTGTCGTACAGCTCCCCAACAGGGGTCTGCATGATCGCAAACTCCTCCCGCGTCACCTGGCACAGTGCTGGGCTCTGCACAGAGGCGGTGATGGTGCTGATGAGCTGCGGGAGGACCCGGTCTGGGGACAGGATGGAGAGGGAGCCCATGGCATTCATGGAAGACTGCCAGACAAACACAGACACGGTCAGTGTGTGCCGCGGCTGGCACGGGAGAGAGGCCCTGCCATGTCTAGACACCCCTGGCTCCCCTTCTTGCCGCTGCCTGATGTTTATGGGCACTGCCTGCTGGACACATTATGTCCATGGGGGACACACTTCTCTCCCACTCTCAAACCTCTGTGATTCAGGCAGAGCTGTCCCCACCCACCCCAGAGGTACACACGCGACCCAGATCAGGACGGGCTTCTGGATGAGCACAAGACGCAACTCAGAAGACACCCCTACTAGCCAGAATGTTTAGAAAAAGCAAGCTTTCCCACCGGACCTGAAGGGGGTCAAGACGCAAGCCCAGAACAGCTATCCTGCTACTGAAAAGGGGAGACTGAGAATGAAGCGCACACCGGGAAAAGCAAAGGTGAGACAGAGGTGGGTAAGACAGAGAGACGGACAGAGAGCAAGAGACACATCCCCTCCAAGGTCCTGAGGATGCAAGTCCCTGTCCCGTCCCATCTGGAGCTTACCAGCTACACGCAGGAACCAGCAAGCTCCCTACGGTGCTCAGACTAGTTTGCGTTTTCTGTCACTTATAAGCTAAGGGTCCAACCCACTTTTCATCACACCTTCTTTGTTTCTCTGAATCTTCCCCGTCTGCACGCAGACCTGAAGCCAGAAGCAGCTCACAGCCGGTTACCTGATTCAGGGGGCTCTGTGTGGTGATCCTGGGAATGATTTGGTCCAGGTGCCTGATAATGAAGGCTCTGTGTTTCTCTGAAGTGCGGGCCAGGCAAGCGCTGGGTCCTCCATGAGCCCTTGTGTCCGGGACTTAAGCACTGTGTGTGGAGCACAGCCAGCAGCCCCACCACAAACAGATGGACTGTTTCATGTACTCCTCACACAACCCTACAAAGGACACAGAGCCTCCATCTTACAGGCAAAAAAACCAAGGCTGGGGGCAGCTGCGTCCAGGAGCGGGGGCTCACCTCTGAATGATGGACTTGTCGTACAGCTCCCCAACAGGGGTCTGCATGATCGCAAACTCCTCCCGCGTCACCTGGCACAGTGCTGGGCTCTGCACAGAGGCGGTGATGGTGCTGATGAGCTGCGGGAGGACCCGGTCTGGGGACAGGATGGAGAGGGAGCCCATGGCATTCATGGAAGACTGCCAGACAAACACAGACACGGTCAGTGTGTGCCGCGGCTGGCACGGGAGAGAGGCCCTGCCATGTCTAGACACCCCTGGCTCCCCTTCTTGCCGCTGCCTGATGTTTATGGGCACTGCCTGCTGGACACATTATGTCCATGGGGGACACACTTCTCTCCCACTCTCAAACCTCTGTGATTCAGGCAGAGCTGTCCCCACCCACCCCAGAGGTACACACGCGACCCAGATCAGGACGGGCTTCTGGATGAGCACAAGACGCAACTCAGAAGACACCCCTACTAGCCAGAATGTTTAGAAAAAGCAAGCTTTCCCACCGGACCTGAAGGGGGTCAAGACGCAAGCCCAGAACAGCTATCCTGCTACTGAAAAGGGGAGACTGAGAATGAAGCGCACACCGGGAAAAGCAAAGGTGAGACAGAGGTGGGTAAGACAGAGAGACGGACAGAGAGCAAGAGACACATCCCCTCCAAGGTCCTGAGGATGCAAGTCCCTGTCCCGTCCCATCTGGAGCTTACCAGCTACACGCAGGAACCAGCAAGCTCCCTACGGTGCTCAGACTAGTTTGCGTTTTCTGTCACTTATAAGCTAAGGGTCCAACCCACTTTTCATCACACCTTCTTTGTTTCTCTGAATCTTCCCCGTCTGCACGCAGACCTGAAGCCAGAAGCAGCTCACAGCCGGTTACCTGATTCAGGGGGCTCTGTGTGGTGATCCTGGGAATGATTTGGTCCAGGTGCCTGATAATGAAGGCTTCTGGGTCGATCTTCATCCTTGCGAGCAGTGCGGGCCAGAGGCCTGACTGCACAGCCACTGAAGGGAAGGGGAGCTCTTTGAGGCCTTCAGCCCGCCAGCTCTGACAGCAGAGTCCCCGTCCCTCTCAAGCCCCAGCCACGGACCTAAGGACGGGTGGTGGGAGATGATCAGCATCTCCTGGGCCAGCTGCTCCATGCCGGCGACGTCGCCTTCCAGCCCTGGCACCCCAGAGATGACACACAGCGCCTCCTGCAGGACCCGTGGAGGCACGTAGGCCTTGCCCGCCTCAGTCACCTCCCCAGCATCTGTCACCAGAGCCTCGAAGGGCAGCACCTGCGGGGACACCGTGGGTGAGCCCCCACTGCTCAGAGCCCTGTGCCAGCCTGGCCCGTGGGGGATGAAGACGTCGGGAGCGCAGCTGCCTGTCCTTCATGCTGTTCTCTGGGCCCCCCGCCGGCGTGGATCTCGATGCCTAGCACCCTGCACTGGGACCCACGGGTGGTGTGATGGCCCGGAAAGAAGCACCTAGAGCCCTGCACCTCAAACAGCCTCCAACAGGGAAAGGAAGGCACCAGAATCTGGTCCAGGGGCCGGGCCTGAGACTGCAAGTCTGTCACTGGCCCCCATCCCTCAAGCCAGCTCAGGAAGCGGGGGAAACAGTGAAACGAGACACACAGAGCACTGGAACTAGGAGCCAGACCCCAATTCTGCCACCACCCGCTGGCTGGGAGACCCTGAGCAAGGCATTTCAGCTGCCAGAACCCTGAATGACTCACATAAAAGAAGTGCAGTGAGACTGTCAGCTTTTTAAAGATATTGTGAAAAACTGAAGGAGACAACAGGCAAAAAATGCTTTAAAAATGATAAAGTGCTTTAAAAACAAAGTGCCTTCCCATTACTCAATAAACAGGTCGAGCTATGTGTCATAAGACACGGGAAGAAAGAAATGCATCTGGAAAGACATGATACAAGGCAGCACCTGAACTGTGGGGCAGGGCAGAGACTCGGGCATCACACAGAGCCTGAGGGAGTAAGGACAGCCCCAGGGAAGCCCCAGTAAACACCCACAGCACAGGCAGGGGCAGTTCAGGCAGTCTGCGAGCCCCCACTCTGGAGACAGAGGCCCTGACCTTGTGGGAACTGAGGACGGTCTTCAACTCCTCCAGCAGTCCGTAGGCAAGCCTGAAGCCCCCGAGAGAGGACAGCAGCTTCCGAGCTGTCTGCTGGGCCTGCCTGCGCACGTGCCAGGTGCGGCTCAGGAGCACCGCTGCCAGGGCCCGGTGGAACTGCCTGCAGCACAGGGGCAGGGCGTGCTGGGGGAGGGCCGGGCGGGGCTCTCGGCAGCCAGCCACCCGCCCCTCGCACGCCCCCACGTCCTGGACTCCTGCCAGGGTGGGGGTCACCTGGCCCCAGGTGGAAGGTAAATGAGTCCCACGTACTGAACTTTGTTGCCTGTTAGTCGGTTTGGATGGTCAAGGAGCAGCCTCTCCGTCAGATGCAGCACGGTACACAGGGCTACGAGGAGAGAAAAACAGTGCCAGTGTTTTTAAAATACAGAGCATGCCCACAGCCATACCACCCTGCACTGGGACCCACGGGTGGTGTGATGGCCCGGAAAGAAGCACCTAGAGCCCTGCACCTCAAACAGCCTCCAACAGGGAAAGGAAGGCACCAGAATCTGGTCCAGGGGCCGGGCCTGAGACTGCAAGTCTGTCACTGGCCCCCATCCCTCAAGCCAGCTCAGGAAGCGGGGGAAACAGTGAAACGAGACACACAGAGCACTGGAACTAGGAGCCAGACCCCAATTCTGCCACCACCCGCTGGCTGGGAGACCCTGAGCAAGGCATTTCAGCTGCCAGAACCCTGAATGACTCACATAAAAGAAGTGCAGTGAGACTGTCAGCTTTTTAAAGATATTGTGAAAAACTGAAGGAGACAACAGGCAAAAAATGCTTTAAAAATGATAAAGTGCTTTAAAAACAAAGTGCCTTCCCATTACTCAATAAACAGGTCGAGCTATGTGTCATAAGACACGGGAAGAAAGAAATGCATCTGGAAAGACATGATACAAGGCAGCACCTGAACTGTGGGGCAGGGCAGAGACTCGGGCATCACACAGAGCCTGAGGGAGTAAGGACAGCCCCAGGGAAGCCCCAGTAAACACCCACAGCACAGGCAGGGGCAGTTCAGGCAGTCTGCGAGCCCCCACTCTGGAGACAGAGGCCCTGACCTTGTGGGAACTGAGGACGGTCTTCAACTCCTCCAGCAGTCCGTAGGCAAGCCTGAAGCCCCCGAGAGAGGACAGCAGCTTCCGAGCTGTCTGCTGGGCCTGCCTGCGCACGTGCCAGGTGCGGCTCAGGAGCACCGCTGCCAGGGCCCGGTGGAACTGCCTGCAGCACAGGGGCAGGGCGTGCTGGGGGAGGGCCGGGCGGGGCTCTCGGCAGCCAGCCACCCGCCCCTCGCACGCCCCCACGTCCTGGACTCCTGCCAGGGTGGGGGTCACCTGGCCCCAGGTGGAAGGTAAATGAGTCCCACGTACTGAACTTTGTTGCCTGTTAGTCGGTTTGGATGGTCAAGGAGCAGCCTCTCCGTCAGATGCAGCACGGTACACAGGGCTACGAGGAGAGAAAAACAGTGCCAGTGTTTTTAAAATACAGAGCATGCCCACAGCCATACCACCCTGAGCACGCCCAATCTCATCTAAAGTGGAGAAAACAGGGACTGTGCTGGTGGTTCGGAGGCTATGATTCCACACTCCCAATGCAGGGGGCCTGTGTTCACTCCCTGATCGAGGAAATAGATCCCACATGCCACAATTAAAAGACCCCGCATGTTGCAGTTAAGACCGAGCACAGCCAAATAAATAAACAGAACAGAGAAAACATCCAGATAGAACTGAGAAGAATTCAAACATTCGGGAACACCAAAATGTAAATGTAAAATTAAAGTTCACTTGACTTTTTTTTTTCTTTTAAACTTTTTATTTCATATTGGAGTATAGTTGATTAACAGTGTTGTGCTAGTTCCAGGTGTACAACCAAGTGATTCAGTTATACATATATGTCTATCTACTGAATGTGCTTTTTTGCTAACTATGCACACATGTATTCGGGGACCAGCAGAAGTATATACTTTCTTTTAGTTAAAAATTATAACAACGACATTCTGTGGTATAGCACAGGGAACTACATTCAATATCCTGTGATAAACCATAATGGAAAAGAATATGAAAAAGAATATATATATATATATATGTATAACTGAATCACTTTGCTGTACAGTAGAAATTAACACACCATTGTATTAATAAATCCAACTATACTTCAATCATTTTTTTAAATGACCAGACAGTTCTAAAGAACAAGATCATTCATTATATACCGACATGAAATGATTTCCCAATCTAGACAGCACAATGCATACAGCAGGCATGTTTTCAATTGCAAAAAAGGTAGAGAACTAACACATATGGGGCTTTTTTTTTTTGGGCGGGGGTCGGGTTGGGGAGGGAGGGGAGCAGGCGGGCCACTTCTATTGGTCTTTCATTTCTCTATTTTCATCCGTCCTTGTTCTTTGGCTCCTGTGGGCCTCCCATCGCGGTGGCGTCTGTCGTTGCTGAGCGCCGGCTCTGGGCGCATGTGCTCCAGAACTCCGGCTCAGTAATTGGACACATCAGTCCGGCCGCTCCGCGGCACGTGAGATCTTCCCAGGCCAAGGATCGAACCAGCGCCCCTTGCAGTGCAAGGCGGTGTCCTTTCCCACTGGACCACCAGGGGAAGCCCCATATGGGTATTTATTGGCAAAAAAATAAAATACCAAAGATAACGCAAGAAGCAGATAAAACTGGTTCTCCACGACTAGGGACACCAGGAGTGATCAAAGCAAGAGGATAACATTCAGTGTAGCCCCTCTTGGGTTTTAATTTTGTATTATGCAAATATGTTTCCTATTCAAAAAACTAGCTAAACCGTTTTTAACCATCAGGAAGTGACTAACAGTTGTAGCTCACAGACAGAATGCTGTGATGTATGAGTCAGAGACTTTCCAAATCACCAATTAGCGGCAGATACCTCTAGGGCAACCTAGAATTTTAAACATACTTTAAAGATCAACAGTTCATTATCAGTGTTGTGCTAGTTCCAGGTGTACAACCAAGTGATTCAGTTATACATATATGTCTATCTACTGAATGTGCTTTTTGCTAACTATGCACACATGTATTCGGGGACCAGCAGAAGTATATACTTTCTTTTAGTTAAAAATTATAACAACGACATTCTGTGGTATAGCACAGGGAACTACATTCAATATCCTGTGATAAACCATAATGGAAAAGAATATGAAAAAGAATATATATATATATATATGTATAACTGAATCACTTTGCTGTACAGTAGAAATTAACACACCATTGTATTAATAAATCCAACTATACTTCAATCATTTTTTTAAATGACCAGACAGTTCTAAAGAACAAGATCATTCATTATATACCGACATGAAATGATTTCCCAATCTAGACAGCACAATGCATACAGCAGGCATGTTTTCAATTGCAAAAAAGGTAGAGAACTAACACATATGGGGCTTTTTTTTTTTGGGCGGGGGTCGGGTTGGGGAGGGAGGGGAGCAGGCGGGCCACTTCTATTGGTCTTTCATTTCTCTATTTTCATCCGTCCTTGTTCTTTGGCTCCTGTGGGCCTCCCATCGCGGTGGCGTCTGTCGTTGCTGAGCGCCGGCTCTGGGCGCATGTGCTCCAGAACTCCGGCTCAGTAATTGGACACATCAGTCCGGCCGCTCCGCGGCACGTGAGATCTTCCCAGGCCAAGGATCGAACCAGCGCCCCTTGCAGTGCAAGGCGGTGTCCTTTCCCACTGGACCACCAGGGGAAGCCCCATATGGGTATTTATTGGCAAAAAAATAAAATACCAAAGATAACGCAAGAAGCAGATAAAACTGGTTCTCCACGACTAGGGACACCAGGAGTGATCAAAGCAAGAGGATAACATTCAGTGTAGCCCCTCTTGGGTTTTTAATTTTTGTATTATGCAAATATGTTTCCTATTCAAAAAACTAGCTAAACCGTTTTTAACCATCAGGAAGTGACTAACAGTTGTAGCTCACAGACAGAATGCTGTGATGTATGAGTCAGAGACTTTCCAAATCACCAATTAGCGGCAGATACCTCTAGGGCAACCTAGAATTTTAAACATACATTTAAAGATCAACAGTTCCTTTTCTGCCGAGATAGAAACCAGCAGTTTTTCTATCTCCTGGTGGGGGAGTGGAGCCAGTCACACTTCACCAGGGCGTCTCAGCTGCCTCTTAACATAAGAAAACCTCTGAGACAGCACCAATTATCCAATCAGCTGTAATTACGCCTAATATCACAGCTCTACAACTATTACTGCTGTCTCCACAAATCTCCCACTTCCCTCCCATTTCCCCCGCCTTTCACACCCCATAGGAATACACTCATTCCCACGAAAGCTCAGCTGTTGGCCAGATAGCTCTGCTCCAGGTCTTTGCCGAGCGGAGTAGTTCGTAACAGCAGGCAGTACGGGAAGGGTCCTCCCTCCAAGACCCACCAGAGAGACAGCCCCAAACTCGACTTCTACTGGGCAGATGATGACTCACCATCCTCTGAAGCCAGGAGCAGGAATTTCTCAGAAGTGAAAACCTGCTTCTTCTCATCCAAAATGAGCTGCCAGAAACTGCTCAGTTTGGCCTCTGCAAGAGACAGAAGGTCACTCTACCACACAGCTCCGCACCCACTCCAGGGCTGCCCACTGCAGCGCCAGGGCTGGCTGGCCAGTGAAATCCTTTCCAGACCTCAGAGTCCGAGTTCAAATGCTCCCTCCCTCAGGAATCCTTTCCTGACACCCAACTCCTAACCTCAAAGCAATCCCTCCTTCAAAAGGGCTCTTATGCTGTGTTGCCTTCAACAACAGATAAGGCTTGTTAACCCCTTCTCCCGCCAGAGTAAAGCAGCTTCAGATTCGCTGAAGCAGGGTCACGTTCCTTTCTGCCTCCTTCCCGCGGGAGTCCAGTGCCTTGGTGTATTCTCAGACGGCACACGCTAATTGATGAAAAGAGCAAAATTCCATTTCTAACCACAGGAGTAAGCTCAGCTACACCAGCACGCAGAGTAGGAGTTAGACTAAACGAGCACACAGTACCTTGTAACACACAAAAAAGAAACCTCTTTTTGTGGTACCAATTTGGAATCTTTTCCCAAATGTGTTCAGGGCCTAATATGGGTGTATAGTATGTTACCAGCACATCTGGGCCATTACGCATGACCATCTCTGGACAAGAAACTGGTAATACTATCCAAGGAAGGAAACTCAGTGGCTGGAAAGCAGGCTATAAGTGTATAACCAATCAAAATCCAAGCCCCACTGAGCATCTGCAGGGATGAGCCTCAGGGTTGCACTGAGCTTCGGGAGTGCTGCCAGGGAACTCTGTCACTGTCCTTCCCAGTGCTCAGACAAAATCCATCTCGGCAGGTGACAAGCAGCTCCGTGGCTGCCCAGGGTATAAGTGGTCAAGCTGATGCTGGAAATGCCTAAACATCAAGGCACTCCTTGTCTGTCTGCTAGCCTCCTGGATGCTGCTGGACTCCTACCAGCCTGCGAGTCAGCCATGGAGAGTTTCACAAGCAGCAAGGCAGCGGCGACCCCTTCGGTGACAACGGGAACCTGAGTGCTCTGGGAGGCTGCCTTCTCCACTGTCTGGATGAGCAGAGGCAACAAGTCCAGGGCCTGCAGCAGTCTGTCACCTGCAAACACAGGACCAGCACCTTACAGAACACCTCCATCACGCCGGCGACAAGATTACGTGAGAAAGGACATTCACCCCCGTCTGAACCGACCCCAGCCCCTACCTTCAACCCAACTCAGAGTCCGAGTTCAAATGCTCCCTCCCTCAGGAATCCTTTCCTGACACCCAACTCCTAACCTCAAAGCAATCCCTCCTTCAAAGGGCTCTTATGCAGTGTTGCCTTCAACAACAGATAAGGCTTGTTAACCCCTTCTCCCGCCAGAGTAAAGCAGCTTCAGATTCGCTGAAGCAGGGTCACGTTCCTTTCTGCCTCCTTCCCGCGGGAGTCCAGTGCCTTGGTGTATTCTCAGACGGCACACGCTAATTGATGAAAAGAGCAAAATTCCATTTCTAACCACAGGAGTAAGCTCAGCTACACCAGCACGCAGAGTAGGAGTTAGACTAAACGAGCACACAGTACCTTGTAACACACAAAAAAGAAACCTCTTTTTGTGGTACCAATTTGGAATCTTTTCCCAAATGTGTTCAGGGCCTAATATGGGTGTATAGTATGTTACCAGCACATCTGGGCCATTACGCATGACCATCTCTGGACAAGAAACTGGTAATACTATCCAAGGAAGGAAACTCAGTGGCTGGAAAGCAGGCTATAAGTGTATAACCAATCAAAATCCAAGCCCCACTGAGCATCTGCAGGGATGAGCCTCAGGGTTGCACTGAGCTCGGGAGTGCTGCCAGGGAACTCTGTCACTGTCCTTCCCAGTGCTCAGACAAAATCCATCTCGGCAGGTGACAAGCAGCTCCGTGGCTGCCCAGGGTATAAGTGGTCAAGCTGATGCTGGAAATGCCTAAACATCAAGGCACTCCTTGTCTGTCTGCTAGCCTCCTGGATGCTGCTGGACTCCTACCAGCCTGCGAGTCAGCCATGGAGAGTTTCACAAGCAGCAAGGCAGCGGCGACCCCTTCGGTGACAACGGGAACCTGAGTGCTCTGGGAGGCTGCCTTCTCCACTGTCTGGATGAGCAGAGGCAACAAGTCCAGGGCCTGCAGCAGTCTGTCACCTGCAAACACAGGACCAGCACCTTACAGAACACCTCCATCACGCCGGCGACAAGATTACGTGAGAAAGGACATTCACCCCCGTCTGAACCGACCAACATCCTTCAGCTACCTTTCAATTACCTTGAAGAAGTGGAATAGAATCTAGGACTTAAATCAAACTCAACAGGCACACAGCTAGAACTATAAGGGTCCTAACCAACCTAATAATCCAGCTATTTATTTGATGGATAAAGAAACAGAGAAGTGAAATGAGTTGCCCATGGCCAGAGAGCTGGTTGGGGGGGAGTCACAGCAAATCTCAAGCTTACCAATTTCTCTCTGGAGTGCTTCCCCAATATCAAATAACCTCCAGACCCAAATCCCCCAACCCAAACCAATGTGCTGACCTATGAACTACACTCTAAAAAAGTAGAGAGAGGGCTTCCCTGGTGGTCCAGTGGCTAAGACTCTAAGCTCCCAATGCAAGGGGCCCGAGTTTGATCCCTGGTCAGGGAACAAGATCCCACATGCTGCCACTAAGACTCAGCTCAGTCAAATAAATAAATATTAAAAAAAAAAAATGTAGAGAGAGGGCTTCCCTGGTGGTCCAGTGGGTAAAGAGTCCGCCTTGTAGTGCAAGGGGCACTGGTTCGATCCCCGGCCCGGGAAGATCTCACGTGCCACGGAGTGGCTGGACCAGTGTGTCCAATTATGAGCCAGGGCCCTGGAGCACATGCGCCCAGAGCCAGTGCTCTGTAATGAGAGAGGCCACGGCATTGGGAGGCCCACGCAGGCCAAAGAATAAAGATGGATGGAAATAAATAAATAAATAAATAAGAGGCCAAAACTACAAAAAGAGAGAGAGAGGAACCTACTAAAACCTATAGTTAAAATGCATGTTTTCTATTTTTCTTTTTTTTAATTTTGGTCTCATTTTTGTATTTTTTTTTGCTTGGCCACTTCTGTTGGACTTTCATTTATTCATCTTTCTTCTCTGGCCTGTGTGGGCCTCCCATCGCAGTGGCCTCTCTTGTTGCAGAGCACCGGCTCTGGGTGCATGCGCTCCAGGGCACTGGCTCGAAATTGGATACACCGGTCCAGCCGCTCCGGGGCACATGGGATCTCCCCAGGACAGAGATCGAACCTGTGCCCCCTGCACTGCAAGGCAGACTCTTCACCCACTGGACCACCAGAGAAGCCTAAACGCATGTTTTCTTAATTACTACACTGACATATCAGAATATTTCCCGATGAAACAAGTTTTCATGTGGACGATGCCCCGCCTTTGAACCAGGAAAGGTATATTTTAAAGGTTTGTTTTTTGTTTGTTTTTAAAGCCTTGAGCAGATCTAGAACTAACTCCAGATAAAAAGATGAGGTTAGACCAATACTTGGCTATTTAGAACTCAATCTAAAGTTAAATTTGATTAGTGCAACAAAACTGCAAACTGATACACAAGTACAGACACTGTACACAAGGGAGACCCAAATCCCCCAACCCAAACCAATGTGCTGACCTATGAACTACACTCTAAAAAAGTAGAGAGAGGGCTTCCCTGGTGGTCCAGTGGCTAAGACTCTAAGCTCCCAATGCAAGGGGCCCGAGTTTGATCCCTGGTCAGGGAACAAGATCCCACATGCTGCCACTAAGACTCAGCTCAGTCAAATAAATAAATATTAAAAAAAAAAAATGTAGAGAGAGGGCTTCCCTGGTGGTCCAGTGGGTAAAGAGTCCGCCTTGTAGTGCAAGGGGCACTGGTTCGATCCCCGGCCCGGGAAGATCTCACGTGCCACGGAGTGGCTGGACCAGTGTGTCCAATTATGAGCCAGGGCCCTGGAGCACATGCGCCCAGAGCCAGTGCTCTGTAATGAGAGAGGCCACGGCATTGGGAGGCCCACGCAGGCCAAAGAATAAAGATGGATGGAAATAAATAAATAAATAAATAAGAGGCCAAAACTACAAAAAGAGAGAGAGAGGAACCTACTAAAACCTATAGTTAAAATGCATGTTTTCTATTTTTCTTTTTTTTAATTTTGGTCTCATTTTTTTTTTTTGTATTTTTTTTTTTTGCTTGGCCACTTCTGTTGGACTTTCATTTATTCATCTTTCTTCTCTGGCCTGTGTGGGCCTCCCATCGCAGTGGCCTCTCTTGTTGCAGAGCACCGGCTCTGGGTGCATGCGCTCCAGGGCACTGGCTCGAAATTGGATACACCGGTCCAGCCGCTCCGGGGCACATGGGATCTCCCCAGGACAGAGATCGAACCTGTGCCCCCTGCACTGCAAGGCAGACTCTTCACCCACTGGACCACCAGAGAAGCCTAAACGCATGTTTTCTTAATTACTACACTGACATATCAGAATATTTCCCGATGAAACAAGTTTTCATGTGGACGATGCCCCGCCTTTGAACCAGGAAAGGTATATTTTAAAGGTTTGTTTTTTGTTTGTTTTTAAAGCCTTGAGCAGATCTAGAACTAACTCCAGATAAAAAGATGAGGTTAGACCAATACTTGGCTATTTAGAACTCAATCTAAAGTTAAATTTGATTAGTGCAACAAAACTGCAAACTGATACACAAGTACAGACACTGTACACAAGGGGGTCCCCTCTCCAGAGGAGCTCTGGAATCTGCCAGACATCTTTTAAACACAGTCATCATCCCTTTAAGCTTGAAGTGAAATCCGAGCCCACCTCAGAGGTGGAAGCCAATGTCAGAGGTTTTCACCCTGGGGGTCAAACTAGTACCCAGATTTTCCATTTCCCCCCGCTGTGTTTGGAGAGGAGGCAGGTACCTGCCCACACCCAGATGAGAGGTCTGCCAGCACAGACGTGAGGGCAGTGGCTGCGTCCCATGGGTCCCGTGTAAAGATAGGAACTGACACCTTATGTATCAGTCTTGCCAGAGCCATTGCTCCATGATCGAAGAAAAGGGAGCCGTAGGTTATGGTTGTGGGTCCTCTCTGAATAAAGCTTTGTATTCTGAAGGTATGATATGGGGAAGAAGCCAGAATCAGATGGGGCTCTGACTCTAGGCTTTATGGATGATGAAGCTACACACTTTCATGTACTGAGGAGGAAATGATGCAAAAAAAGCTAGATCGCAAAAGGAAAGCCCAGAGCAGTGGCGGCGCCCTGAAGACTGGGTCTCCTCCGCACGGAAGCATCTCACCTCGGAAGCAGACCAACACGCACTGCAGGTAGGCATGCCTCACGGCAGAGGTGGAGGTTTTAAGGCTGAAGGCTTTCTTGAACCATTCAGTGAGCTTCTTGGGCACTTCTGTGGTGAACCGGTGACACCAGAGAGCCAGAACGGAGACAGCGTGCACCAAGGTGCCTTCGTGAACTAGGGCAGGAAGCGGGAGCCTGTCAGCCCCACAGCTTACATCCCATCACCTCACCGAGAGCCGCAGGCAAAAGCCGGCAGGGGTAAGCGGGTGGACGCAGTGATGCTTCCGGGAGGGGAGGCAGGCCTTCCGAAGGGTCCCGGCAGGCTCCAGGACGAGGCCGGGCCGCAGCCTCACTGTGCTGCAGTTACCTTCTTGCTGGAGGAACGGGATGAAGAGCTCCGCCATGGTTCCACTCAGGACTTGACAGGAAGGGCCGGACACCACGTGATGACTGACACTCCCGATCCCTGGAAGGCGGGGATTCCCTGCTCAGGCCGTCAGCACAGAGCTGCCCACGCACCGCCTGCCCATCGCTGCCTTCCTCCTCAGTGGCCACAGCTCTCCTCCGGCCATCACGGACCCTCTCAACCCCCATCAGACATCCTGCCTTTTACAGAAGCCAGGCTGGGATGCCAGAGGCGTCAAGATCCAACAGCCTCACCATACCTAATGGTCACGGTGACCCTCATCTACAACCACACATCCGGACACCACAGAGAAATGCCGTACCTGAGAGGACACTCATCTTCTGCCCTACGATAGTCAGCTTTCCCTCCGAGCCTGAGAGGAGAAAGAGCAAAGTATTCAAAATTCACATTTGCCACATCTCCCAAGAAAGCGAGGAAGGCACCACGTGTGTGACATCAAGATACAGCTTCTCTCTGGGGGACTTCCCTGGTGGCCCAGTGGTTAAGACGCCATGCTCCCAATGCAGGAAGCCTGAGTTCAATCCCTGCTCAGGGAACTAGACTCCACATGCCAACTGATGTGGCCAAAAAAGCGGGGGAAAAAAGAAAAAGATACAGTTTCTGATTCCAAAAGTAGTCTCTTGATTATGATACTGGGCTTAAAATCACAGTGGTCTGTTTTTGTTTTTTTTTTTCTGACTAAAGAAATAATACATTCTTGCAGAAAAAGTAACAAACAGAAAAAATATAAGAATCAACATCTTAAAACTGAGATCACCCCCACCCACACCGCTCTGCATGTGCTTCTGTGCACATTCCTGAGACAAGCAGGCTCAGAGCACCAAGCCCAGGTTGGGCCCTGGTACCCAGGGAACAGCAGCGGCCACACCTTGGCCATCCCCATGCCCGGGAAGGCATACCCACCTCCAAGGATGGCGAACAGGTGCCTGGCCAGGGCTTCCATCACCGAGGAGTCGCTGCACTGGCGGGCCAGGTTCCGCAGCGCCAGCACGGCCTCATCCATCAGGCGAGGGCTGTTGGACTTCAGCTGACCTGCACACAGAGAGCCACTCACTGCTCAGGGCTGAGGAGCCAGGCTCTCAAGTCTTTTGTTTTCTCTGCTCCCAATCAGTCCATCCTGGCTCTGTGTTCTCATCATCAAAGATCTCAGCAAAGACACTACACGACTGTGGTTTATTTCTAAACAGGGCTGTCTCCTGACCCCTCTTTTCACAACAACTGGGACAAGTACAACCAAAAACCCAAGGTGCCATTCGAGGGGCGGAAGGGGGTGGGGACACTCACCAGCCAGTCCTTTCACAATGTCCAGGGCATACTGGCTGAGATCAAGAGTCACTGATGCCAACAGACTGGAGATAGCTGTGGGGACAGAAAGCACGCACCACGCTGGCCTCAGGGATCTGCCTGTTTCTGCCCGACTCCCCAGTCAATGCTCAGGCCTGCTGTCCAGCCACATGGAACACGCCCGCTGTTCATCTTTACATGGTCACACCGTGGTCACACCCTTGGCCTCGGCTGCTAAGCTGTACAAGAAAGCGAGGAAGGCACCACGTGTGTGACATCAAGATACAGCTTCTCTCTGGGGACTTCCCTGGTGGCCCAGTGGTTAAGACGCCATGCTCCCAATGCAGGAAGCCTGAGTTCAATCCCTGCTCAGGGAACTAGACTCCACATGCCAACTGATGTGGCCAAAAAAGCGGGGGAAAAAAGAAAAAGATACAGTTTCTGATTCCAAAAGTAGTCTCTTGATTATGATACTGGGCTTAAAATCACAGTGGTCTGTTTTTGTTTTTTTTTTTCTGACTAAAGAAATAATACATTCTTGCAGAAAAAGTAACAAACAGAAAAAATATAAGAATCAACATCTTAAAACTGAGATCACCCCCACCCACACCGCTCTGCATGTGCTTCTGTGCACATTCCTGAGACAAGCAGGCTCAGAGCACCAAGCCCAGGTTGGGCCCTGGTACCCAGGGAACAGCAGCGGCCACACCTTGGCCATCCCCATGCCCGGGAAGGCATACCCACCTCCAAGGATGGCGAACAGGTGCCTGGCCAGGGCTTCCATCACCGAGGAGTCGCTGCACTGGCGGGCCAGGTTCCGCAGCGCCAGCACGGCCTCATCCATCAGGCGAGGGCTGTTGGACTTCAGCTGACCTGCACACAGAGAGCCACTCACTGCTCAGGGCTGAGGAGCCAGGCTCTCAAGTCTTTTGTTTTCTCTGCTCCCAATCAGTCCATCCTGGCTCTGTGTTCTCATCATCAAAGATCTCAGCAAAGACACTACACGACTGTGGTTTATTTCTAAACAGGGCTGTCTCCTGACCCCTCTTTTCACAACAACTGGGACAAGTACAACCAAAAACCCAAGGTGCCATTCGAGGGGCGGAAGGGGGTGGGGACACTCACCAGCCAGTCCTTTCACAATGTCCAGGGCATACTGGCTGAGATCAAGAGTCACTGATGCCAACAGACTGGAGATAGCTGTGGGGACAGAAAGCACGCACCACGCTGGCCTCAGGGATCTGCCTGTTTCTGCCCGACTCCCCAGTCAATGCTCAGGCCTGCTGTCCAGCCACATGGAACACGCCCGCTGTTCATCTTTACATGGTCACACCGTGGTCACACCCTTGGCCCTCGGCTCTGCCATAAAGCTGTACACCGTCCCATCCCAACAGTGAGAAACACGGGGGTATGCCTCCCATGTTCCACCTACACCTCTCACCAAGATAAAAAGGGACAGAGACTCGACTCTCATATCCCAGGGCTTCCAGTGTCACCTCCACACCAAGGTCAACCTGCCTAAAGCAGAGGTTTTTAACCTGGTTCCGTAAGGTTCTCAGACCTCTAAAAATGTATGCAGCTTTCTCAGTGGGTATATGTCTGTGCTCTCTTTCAGCAAGATGGCCCATTACTTCCAACATACTCTCGAAAGGGTCCCTAATCTCTCCTGAGGGCCCAATGAGGTAAACAGTGAACACACTCTCCCCTCCGCACACCCTGCTGCGGCCAAGCAGCTGGGATCCAGCGGACGCCACCTCCCTCCCCCTATCTGGGCTGGCAGAAACCTACTTTCGATGACATTCTCTGGACTCCTCAGTAAGGACTTTTGTATGGTGGGCAGGACCAGATCCTTAAAGTCTGCGTGAGACGTGTACCGGAGCAGAGGGGCGCAGTTATCCTGCCAAGAAAAAGGGGTCAGGCGCCCAGCCTTGCAGGAACAGACCAGGAATAAAGTGTGGTTCCAAATCACAGGATTTCAAAGGGGCTTTAGCCGGACAAAGGGCTCCCTCACCAGCAGATACTTCTGCGGCTTCACTTTGCTCATCAGGATGTTCTTCACATAGAAGTCCAGCAGGGCACTCTGGGGAAACAGAGACCTGTCAGACCTTGAGGTCCCTCCTCTGTGAGCGCTTCTATCAGTACCCGTCAGTGCCCCAGACACCATGGTGCTGAGTCTGGAAATCCCAGTGACCACGCCATTCCCCAACGAAAAGCCCTCCATAGCTGTCCATAGTTTCTGGGACCTGACGCAAGCCCTCCCAACAGGCCTGCCTGCTCCTCTCTCACCCAAGCACCCATATGCCCCCCGCCCATCAACCACACTTGCCTTTTCTACATTCTGGCCCACACATGGTTCTCTCTGCCCCAAATGCCTTTCCTCGCCTTGTGGCCTTGCGAATGCCTCTTCACCCTTTAAGTTCCTTCATTACAGATGTGCTCGCTGACCCACGGCCCAAG
Organism: Tragulus kanchil; assembly: GCA_022376925.1. Lineage (NCBI taxonomy): Eukaryota > Metazoa > Chordata > Mammalia > Artiodactyla > Tragulidae > Tragulus > Tragulus kanchil. The sequence continues at coordinate 202,299,801 of JAIOJX010000025.1, read as the reverse complement.
ACAGGTCCCCACCACAGAGCACCACAGCCTCTCGCACTGTTCCTTTGTAGCGTGTCTCACCGAGACGAAAAGAGGCCAACCTAGCAGCAGCGTCCGCAGACTCAGCCCCGCCCAGGCAGGGAGCACCGCCCCTCGCTCACTGCTGCATCCCCAACACCTGGCACAGAGCCTGGCCCCAGGCAGCTGCTCGCGGTGAGTGAATCAACAACAGCATGGTCAGGCAAATCACCAGCCCAGTGACTGTGGATCCACCCCAGCCAGGACTGGAGCAGAAACTTTCCGACCCCTTACGGTTCACACGTTACTGTGAAAGGCTGGGGTCTCAGGACAGGAAATCAGCTAACTTCAGACACGGCCAGCAGCTGGGGCCACCAGGGCAAAACACACCGCCCCTCCTTCCCTCTCAGAGCCCACGTGCCTTGTGCTGGCTGACCACGTCCAGCTCCTTGTGGCTCGAGCAGTGCTGCACCAGCAGCCCCAGCATGGCCGCATAGCTCGGGCTGGGCTCCAGGCTGAGGATGGCTGACAAGTACTGCTCCACCAGCCCCGGGTTCTGAGGAGGAACAGGCAGAGCAGGTGTATCAGAGCCCAGTGGGGCGGCGTGGAAGCAGGAGTGCCCGCCACCCGCCGCGGCCTCCTGTCACCTCTCTCCACAGCCGGGTGAGCTTCTTCACGGCACTGTCCACGGCGTGCTTGTGGGAGCCGCCCAGCACCTCCAGCAGAAGCAGACACTGCACCTCCACCTGCAGGGACAGGGGGCTCAGGTCCAGACAGAAAGTGGGAGCAGAGGTCCCAAGACCCTCACAGCCTGCCCAAGACCGTGGTCAGCCCCACCAGAACCCGAGGTCATGGCCTCCAGAACTCTCCCACTCGACTCCAGCCAGAGCATCTGACCTCCACCTCCAAACCCTTCCCCTCTCAGCCCCGTTCCAGAATTCCACCTGTCCACTCAATCACCTCATTAATAAGCATTTGCTAAACACCTACTATGAGTCAGACCATGAAAACACCTGGAGAATAAGACAGATGCAGGTCCTTGCTTTCACGCACCTCACATCTAGAGGCAGAAAAAGATACTAAACAAATAAACACACAAACGAACACACAATCCCAGCAAGGAAAGTGCCATGTGGAGAAAGGGTCAGCGTCCTGATTCATATATTTCCTCATCTGCCTGGACTATTCCTTCATTAATCCCACAGGCAGTGAGCACTGATGAAACGGCAGGCACTATGCTAGACACCGTGGATACAGAAGTCAAGGCTGACAGGCTGATCTTGCCCTCGGGGAGCTCACTGTCCAGCCCAGAGTGGTGCACATAATAGGTGCTCAATTAACAAGCCTCACAGAGACTGCACATGCCACAAACACTCCAGGTCAATGGTGAGCAGTGTGAACTGCCATCCTGAGAAACAGGGCGTGCTTGAGAAGTCTGCCTAGTTCCATCTGTATATGTACAAAACGGCAGATGTACACAGTTATGGCAAAATTTTTTTGTAAGAGACTGCTAACAACATAAATGACATCAACAGGAGACTAGTTATATGCCATGGAACATCCACTCAAAGGAGTAGTAAACAGTCATAAAGAATGAGGCGCTCGGGCTTCCCAGGTAGCTAAGTGGTAAAGAGTTCACCTGCCAATGCAGGAAACATGAGTTAGATCCCTGATCTGGGAAGATCCCACATGCTGTGGAGCAACTAAGCCTGTGAACCACAACTATGGAGCCTGTGCTCGAGAGCCTCGGAGCCACAACTATTGAGCCCATGTGCTGCAACTACTGAAGCCCGTGTGCCCTAGAGCCCGAGTTCCACAACAAGAGAAGTCATTGCAACAAGAAGCCTGCTCACCTCAACGAGAGAGTAGCCCCCACTCCCCGCAACCAGAGAAGAGCCTGCAGCAGCAGTGAAAATCCAGAATAGCCAAAAATTAATTAATTAATTAATTAATTAAATTTAAAAAAAAAAACAATCCAACACATCAAGGGGCCAGTCTCTTCTTAACCCACTACAGGTTCTATACTGATCATTTGGTTCACTGTAAATGACTATTATAAAAAAAAAAGAAAAAGAATGAGGCGCTCTTTCGCTCTTTACATAATCATCTAGAACAAATTCTAAACCTGGTTCAAGGAAAAAAACACCAGGTGAGAGAAAAAAGTTTGTATGTATGCTATCATTTGTATAAAAAAAATCTAACCCAGGTCTCCTGCATCACAGGGGGATTCTTTAGCCGCTACCAGGGAAGCCCAGTCACACACACAGGGAACACCTACACAAGGAACTGTACCACAGGGGGACCAAGGCGCCTAGAGAAGGGGTAGGAAGGAAACGTATGTATCAGTCTACACTTGTTGAACACTGACCTGGTTTTTAAAAATTACTAAAATAGCTTTTCAAACTTCCTGATATCTCATTCAGATCTGTATTTCTGTTCCTTCTTCCTGGAATGCTCTAACCTTTCACCTGGGTTTGGCTGCTTCTTTCAGATCCTTTAGGTCTCTGCTCAAATGGCACCTCCTTTGAAGGCCTGCCTCCCACCATCATCATCTGCCCACTCTCTGCTTTTTCTGCTGTGCGACTCTTCCCCTCTCTAAGAGACTGCTAACAACATAAATGACATCAACAGGAGACTAGTTATATGCCATGGAACATCCACTCAAAGGAGTAGTAAACAGTCATAAAGAATGAGGCGCTCGGGCTTCCCAGGTAGCTAAGTGGTAAAGAGTTCACCTGCCAATGCAGGAAACATGAGTTAGATCCCTGATCTGGGAAGATCCCACATGCTGCGGAGCAATTAAGCCCATGAGCCACAGCTATTGAGCCTGTGCTCTAGAAACTTGGAGCGACAACTGTTGAGCCCATGTGCCGCAGCTGCTGAAGCCCGTGTGCCCTAGAGCCCGAGTTCCACAACAAGAGATGTCACTGCAACAAGAGGCCTGCTCACCTCAACGAGAGAGTAGCTCCCACTCCCTGCAACTAGAAAAGAACCTGCGGCAGCAGTGAAAACCCAGAATAGCCAAAAATTAATTAATTAATTAATTAATTAAATTTAAAAAAAAAAACAATCCAACACATCAAGGGGCCAGTCTCTTCTTAACCCACTACAGGTTCTATACTGATCATTTGGTTCACTGTAAATGACTATTATAAAAAAAAAAGAAAAAGAATGAGGCGCTCTTTCGCTCTTTACATAATCATCTAGAACAAATTCTAAACCTGGTTCAAGGAAAAAAACACCAGGTGAGAGAAAAAAGTTTGTATGTATGCTATCATTTGTATAAAAAAAATCTAACCCAGGTCTCCTGCATCACAGGGGGATTCTTTAGCCGCTACCAGGGAAGCCCAGTCACACACACAGGGAACACCTACACAAGGAACTGTACCACAGGGGGACCAAGGCGCCTAGAGAAGGGGTAGGAAGGAAACGTATGTATCAGTCTACACTTGTTGAACACTGACCTGGTTTTTAAAAATTACTAAAATAGCTTTTCAAACTTCCTGATATCTCATTCAGATCTGTATTTCTGTTCCTTCTTCCTGGAATGCTCTAACCTTTCACCTGGGTTTGGCTGCTTCTTTCAGATCCTTTAGGTCTCTGCTCAAATGGCACCTCCTTTGAAGGCCTGCCTCCCACCATCATCATCTGCCCACTCTCTCTGCTTTTTTCTGCTGTGCGACTCTAAGCCTTATCACGCCCATGTGGACCTATGTGTGCCCAGCTTCTCCCAAGGACTGCAAGCTACAAGAAAGCAAGGTCCTTTCACACGTGCCCTGCGTCGGCCTCACCTCCTCCAACAGCATTCGGCATGCTGGCGGCCCTCAACAAATGCTTCAGTGGATGAATGAACGACAGCCTGTGTCTAGAGTCAACATCAGCAAAGAGCAAAGGAAAATCTCAGATTCAAGATGCACAGAAAACCACTACGGTCTCAAACTCCTGAGGCATCCTGCCCCAGAAATACAGCCCCCTAGAGTTGACCCCTCCAGCTCACTAACCCGCGGCCCACTGACTCAGCCTGGATAACGGTACAAGAATTCACCGGGGACGCACCAATGAGGGAACCCGTGAGCGACCAACTGATAAGAAGGCCTTCTGGTACCAACGGAACCCACACTGTGAAGGTGGGTGGCAGCATATCCACTACCTGTGAGGCTTTGGCGTTCCGACCCTTCTGTTGACTACTGATGGCCAGTCTATGGTCATCCCCAGAAGTGACTGGACGAGCCCCCGGAGTGAGCCCTCAAGGAGTCTCACAAGCCAGCCGTGTCGAGCAGAGTGCCTCGGGTTTCCAGGGCCACCCATCCACCCGCGCAGCCCTCTCTCCGTCTCCACAGCCCATCTTCAGGACAGTTCTTTGAGGTGCGTGGGTGGGCGTACTTTCCCCATTTTTGCAGCAATGGGAAATGGACTCAGAAATTAGGTACTTGGTCAAATCTTGAGGCCAAGAGTCAAATCCACACCAAGGTCCTCAGACTCCTTTTTCTTAAACCATGAGACCTTTCCTTTTGCCCTCCAGTAAGCATAACTGAGACATTCAAAAGAGCCTCCACACTGGCCTACGGCGCCGTCTCTGGTCAGCAGATGTGCTGCAAGGCAAGACAAGGAAAGTGGAAGGAGTGGCACAGAACGGGAGGAGGGAATTTAAGGATCAAAGCCTATGCCAAGAATCCCGCTCCATTAGCCAATTCAACACCAAAATTCAAACACAGGGAAAGGAACTATTAGCCAGAAAAAACCCTCAATGATTCACACTGCCTTGTTTGCTTGTTTTCCAGCTGTCTTCCCCACTCCGGCCTGTCACATCTTACACACACAGGATGAAAGCAGGGACCGCGTCTTTCTCTCTCGCTCACCGCTGCAGGCCCATTTCCCAGGGTCTTGCCCGCACCTGACCAGGAAAGCTCACAGACACTTGATAAATAGATGAAGGCTACCATGTCACCCTCACGCCCATCCACCAAAGTCACCTCAGGGTAACTCAAAGCAGCTGGTCAGCCAGCACTGAGAAGAGCGCTGGCCAGAGAAAGAGCTTAAACACAGCCCAACTCTGTGCAGGGAGCCGACTCCAGACGCGCGGGGACCTACCAGTTTGTTCCAGATGTCTCCTTGCCGCTTGGCTCTCGAGGGAAAGACAATGCGCACCAGTAGGCCAGTCCAGGACAAGGCCAACAAGGCGGCCGAGCCGCTGCTCTTACTGAGGCGGGGAGGGAAAGGGAGGGGAGAGGTCAGAGTAGCGGTCTCCATCTGAAGGGCCCTGCCTGGCACGGAGGACCCTCCACTGATGACAACCAGACAGAACTGGACACTGGTTCCCTACGAACCACCTGTGACAACTCAGGACAAGGGGTGCCGAGCTCCCACACATTAGCACTCACAACTATAAAAACCAAAGGAATGCTTCCCAGACTCAGTGCCTGGGGGACATTTTGGTTTCTTCTTAAAATGGCCCTTGGTTTCCCAACCCTGCTCCTCGGGAAAGCAGTCTCTCACTGGGCCAGAACACCCTGGCTCCGCCCTCCATCCCAAAGGCAGACTGCTGGTACCCACCCCGAGTTGCAAAGGGGACAAAGGGGGAATGTGGTCACCCCAGCTCGTCTGCACCAGCTCCTCCCGAGAAGGACTCCAAAAAGCCCAGGGCCCCATCGCCTTCCCTCTTACCTGGGGACACCCGCTTTGGAACCGATGCCTGAGGACTGCAGAGAGTGCAGAAGGTTCTTAGCAGTGGCTTCAGGCTGGGCCTCAGCCAACTGCTGAATGGCTGCCTGCAGGGCCCGGCGCGAGGCCGCATCTCTGCGGGGAGGAGTGAAGGGGAAGGTGAACAAGCAGACTCAGGTTGGGGGCTTAGGTCTTTCCAGGAAAATTACATCACACTGTATTCCAGCGGGTCAGAGACAATGGGATTCGGAAGTAACTGGATAAATCTTCCTCATATGAGAGTTTTAGAAGCAGTTAACAAGGGTAATGGAGCCTTAAAGCCGAAAGGGCTACATCTACATCTATGGAACACTTCCTATGGGCCTCAAACTAGGCCGAGTGCTTTCACGCATGACACGTTGTCAGCACAGACTGAGCATGAGCGGCAGCAGGCGATGTTCCAAGAACTCCACACAAGCCACCACCGAGGAGCTGGGTAAAAGCAGGATCCCTGTTCCACAGAGGAGGAGGTCGAGGCACAGAGTGGTTCAGTAACCTGCCCAGGACCCAGACAGTCTGGCTCCAAAGCCTGGGCTCTAACCACTGCCCTCTACCACCTCTCTGTGCAGAATGCTCTGGACATGGGGCTCTGGCCGGGACTCACCTGTATCGGTGCAGAGTCAGGCAGAATAATTTGCAGAGGCCTTTCACCGCTCCCTCCGGCAGATCTAAAACCAAAGATGACACAGAGGTTAGTCTATAAACACTATCGATAACTTCCTGGGCATCTGCCCAGGAATGACAATACCCTCTGCTAAATCAGAGCTCGTGAGGCGCAGTCCCTACTCTAAGCGCTTTACACACATTAACTCAATTCCTGTAAGGTGGGTACTGCAATTGAGCCCATTTTTAAGATCAAGAAACCAAGACAGAGAAAACTATTCAGGCTGGCCGAGAGAAAAGAGAAGCTGGTGAAACAACGGTGCTCAGTAATGAAGAACCAACCTGTGAGGGCTCCACAGCCCAGGCTGCAGCCCAGAGATGGAGGGAGGAGGCTCTGATAGCGGAAACGGAAACAGTGTCAGAGAGCCCGGCGAGCAGGAGGCCCACGAAGGGCTTGCACAGGCCCCCAACAACTGGTGGCAGGGGTTCCGATGAAGGAGGGGCACGAACCCAGCTCCCCAAGGGCCCTGAGCCTGGCACTGGTCCATCTGATTTGAGGCTGCCTCAGTAACCGAGGAAAAGAGTGTCTGGGGATGGCCACAGGTGTGACTAAGAACTTCCCAAATGGCTCAGCAGGTAAAGAATCTGCTTGCAATGCAGGAGACACAGGCGACACAGGTTTGATCCCTGGGTCAGGAAGATCCCTTGGAGAAGGAAATGGCAACCACTCCAGTATTCTTACCTGAAAAATCCCCTGGACAGAGGAGCCTGGTGGGCTACAGTCCAATGGGTCCCAGAGTCAGACCCGACTGAGGGCCTAAGCACAGCACAAGAGAAGAGCAGGAGTAGCAGTAACAGACACGGGGCTGACCAGCCCGGCACCGTCCCTACGTGTTCTCACTCCCTCCTCACACTCACCCTCTGAGGGAGCAACAACCTGCAAGCTCCACGCTCTAAGCGAGGAGGCCGGCTCACAGGTGAAAGAACCTGGACTGGGTCCCACGGCCCGGAAGCAGCAGAGACGTGGCCAGAATGCACGTCACCTCCAGCTCCACGAGAGGCCTGTGACTGGAAAGGTCAGGCACAGCAAACCCCACGCGGCGAGTCCCGGGCTTCAAGTTCAGGGAGGTAGGACGGAGGCCTCGGGGCCAGGCAGGCTGAGCCAGGCTGACCACCCGCATCCAGGGTTCAACAGCTCGGAGGAAGCTTGCCCTGCCTTTGATGAACCCACCTGGGGACCTGCTACCACAGGGAGAGGTCAGAACAACTATCATTACGCAATGGCTCCTCCTTAGCCTCAGAAAATGAGGAAGCTGAGAACTAACCATTTCATGTGCAGAGTTCACCTCCCCCAGCCAACCTGCAAATCAAAGGCTACCAAACATTTTACAAACAGAATGCACCCTGAACTGCAGAGCTTCAAGGTGACCGAGGAGCACCATCAACCATGGAAAGGCCTAAGCAGTCCATAAACTTCACCCATGCATGTCGAACTCCTTACTCCACAAAACAGGGGGAAATGGGTGGTACTCGGCAACTACTAAGCAAGGAGTCAGCCGTGATGGTCAGAGTGTACAGCCAGGGTCTGTCACGTGGCAGCCTTTCCTGCCTAAAACCCTGCTGAGCAGTGACCAGAAGGACTTCTGAAGGTGCCATAAACTCATGCACTAAAGCGTTGATACACAGGAGAATCTCTTAGAAGCTCACAAACAGCAATTTACTTAATTTACACATGACTTTAACAAGCTTGGGTCTGTCACCAGGCTACAGGAGATCAGAAGCAACAAGTCAGAGTGGGGGTGAGAGAGTGGTAGGAAGGGCGAGAAGTGAAAGCTGGCGGAATCGGAGACCCAGCTCTGCACCACCACGGTTCTCAAACTGCAGCTCACGCGGGAATCACCCGGGGGGCTTATTAAAACACAGGTTTAAAAAAAACAAAACAGGTTTCACCACCCCCAGCTTTTATGAATCTGTGTCTCTGGGGTGGAGCTGAGACTCTGTCATCTCAGACAAGTCCCGAGGCGATGCTGAGACTGCTGGTCAACACTGTACAGTAAAAACACACCAAAAGGAATCTCAAAAACGAGCAAGGATTTCATAGCACAGGGAATTCTGCTCAGTGTTATGCGGCAGCGTGAACGGGAGCGGGGTCTGCGGGAGAATGGGTACATGCACATGAATGTCTGAGCCCCTGTGCTGTTCACCTGAAACTATCACAACACGATTGACCGGCTACACCCCAATACAAAACTGAAAGTTTAAAAAAGAAAAACTAATCAGGGCTTACTCGTCAGAAGCAAACTAGTCTTATACACCCACCCATAGTTTGCGGCAAGAGTCCTCGGTTATGGATAACTACGTATGTTCAGCATTTCCTAAAAATGTGCTACCCAGACCCTCAACAAGCTTTCGGGGGAGGAAAAAAAAAAAAAGAGGTTAAAGGAACCACTGGATTAAAATGTGACATCTCCCAAACTTAAATGACCTTGGAATCCTTTACTAGTCAATCACTGGTTATCATCTTGCTGATTTCCATGGAACAATGGGAAAAACAGTGCCTGTCACTGAGAAAAAAATGTTTTGTATTCAATTACTCCACAAAACAGGGGGAAATGGGTGGTACTCGGCAACTACTAAGCAAGGAGTCAGCCGTGATGGTCAGAGTGTACAGCCAGGGTCTGTCACGTGGCAGCCTTTCCTGCCTAAAACCCTGCTGAGCAGTGACCAGAAGGACTTCTGAAGGTGCCATAAACTCATGCACTAAAGCGTTGATACACAGGAGAATCTCTTAGAAGCTCACAAACAGCAATTTACTTAATTTACACATGACTTTAACAAGCTTGGGTCTGTCACCAGGCTACAGGAGATCAGAAGCAACAAGTCAGAGGGGGGGTGAGAGAGTGGTAGGAAGGGCGAGAAGTGAAAGCTGGCGGAATCGGAGACCCAGCTCTGCACCACCACGGTTCTCAAACTGCAGCTCACGCGGGAATCACCCGGGGGGCTTATTAAAACACAGGTTTAAAAAAAACAAAACAGGTTTCACCACCCCCAGCTTTTATGAATCTGTGTCTCTGGGGTGGAGCTGAGACTCTGTCATCTCAGACAAGTCCCGAGGCGATGCTGAGACTGCTGGTCAACACTGTACAGTAAAAACACACCAAAAGGAATCTCAAAAACGAGCAAGGATTTCATAGCACAGGGAATTCTGCTCAGTGTTATGCGGCAGCGTGAACGGGAGCGGGGTCTGCGGGAGAATGGGTACATGCACATGAATGTCTGAGCCCCTGTGCTGTTCACCTGAAACTATCACAACACGATTGACCGGCTACACCCCAATACAAAACTGAAAGTTTAAAAAAGAAAAACTAATCAGGGCTTACTCGTCAGAAGCAAACTAGTCTTATACACCCACCCATAGTTTGCGGCAAGAGTCCTCGGTTATGGATAACTACGTATGTTCAGCATTTCCTAAAAATGTGCTACCCAGACCCTCAACAAGCTTTCGGGGGAGGAAAAAAAAAAAAAGAGGTTAAAGGAACCACTGGATTAAAATGTGACATCTCCCAAACTTAAATGACCTTGGAATCCTTTACTAGTCAATCACTGGTTATCATCTTGCTGATTTCCATGGAACAATGGGAAAAACAGTGCCTCCAGTCACTGAGAAAAAAAATGTTTTTGTATTCAATAAATTACTTAAGACTGCTGGTGTCTTTTAGAACTATCTCCTATCAAAATGGTTAAAACTGTTAAAAAGCTTTGGCACCTAGAAGGATAAACTCTCTACCAACCCAACTGTTTCAATGCACATTTATAACAAGCAAACATAGACGGTGAAGACAGAACTTGCTGGGAGGGAAAAGAAGCCCATGGTTCTAACAGAGAGCCCAATGTAGTCTGAAATAAAATCAATGACATGAACATAAATACCTTTTCCGGCAACACATTTCCCCAGGTCACTGAGGATTTCTCTCCGTTCCTTCACACTGGCTGTTGTCACCTTCCCTGCAAAACGCTTCAGTGTTTCAGAAACCTGTGAAGATCAAACCCACAGAGAAAATACCACCAGTCAGACTACAAAACATTAGCGGGGAGAGAAAAGAGGAGGAGGAGGAAAGGAGAGACGAGGGAGAGAGGGAGGAGCGCACGCCGGGGAGGGGACAGCAGAATTCAGTGACTGCTCTCTCTAACCCAGGGCTTCTTGCCTCCACACTCCTGACTCTGGGGGCTGGATAATCCTCTGTGGGGGGCTGCCTTTACACATGGTAGGATCCTGAGCAGTGTTCCTGGTCTCTACTCCTCACCTGCAGCAGCACCCTACCCTCCGCCCACAGCTGTGACAATCCTAATTGTTTCCAGACATTGTCCAATGCCTCCTGGGGGACCAAATCACCCCCAGTTGAGATGTCCTGCTTTTAACCCAGCCAGTCGGCCACTCAGGATACCTCACTTAAACTTGGAAAAAAGGCAAAGCCAATGGCTAAAACCTCAAGACAGAAAACATCCTTTCTGGGGCTTCCCCGATGGCCCCATGGCTAAGACTCCATGTTCCCGACACGGGGGCCCTGGCTTCAATCCTTGGTCAGGGAACGAGATCCCACATGCCACAACTAAGACTTGGTGCAGCCAAATCAATAAAATAAATATTTTTTAAAACTGAAAGAAAATACCCTTTCCGAACTATGCAGAATCTAAGGAGGGCCTACTTTGCGCCGGGTATGTCCCCTTTATTTCTTGTAAGCCTCCTGTATTATGGAGGAACCTGGCAAGTCATCAGCACCGTTGGCTAAAGGGTAAAAGGTTAAGAAACTGAATCCCTGCTCGGGTTCTTACCGACTGTGAAAACTTAGTCAAATTACATCACCTGCTTGACCTTCAGATTCCCCGTCTATACCATGCAGAAAACAGAGCCTACCTCATGACTGTTATGGGGACTCAGTGAGCACAAAACCAGCTACTACTACCCTGCAAGCCTTCAAGACAAGCATCGCATCCCCATTTTACAGGGGATGAAGCAACCGATTCCCAGCGGGGAAGCCACCACTCAGGCAGGAGCTGAGCGCCACCGCACCTGCACTTCTGAAACTACAGCTGAAAGCAGCGGGTCTAAAAGCTGATGCTGACAAGTCCTCAGCTTTCAACCACCATCATTCACGGTACCACGACCGCCTTCTGGGAACAGGGACACAAACCTAAGACCTAGAAAAGCGGGACGACTTGCAAATATTCCTCAAAGTCTGCTCTGGAACCATATTCAACAGTGGTGTTCTCCAATGTTTTTGGCACCAGGGACCAGTTTCCTGGAAAACAATTTTCCCATGGACAGGGCTAGGGGAAGGATAGTTTTGGGATGATTCGAGCGCATTACATGTATTGTGCACTTGATTTTCTATTATTATTACATCAGCTCCACCCCTGATCATCAGCCATTAGATTCCCGAAGTAGGGGCCCCCTGTTCTACAGGCTACAAAGCCAGCAGGTCGTGGATACGTGAGCAGTCGAGCGGGCACAAGAAGACCCGAGTGACTAACGCCTGCCATCTTTTTCTTTTGAGGTATTTGACATTCAGGCCTAAATTTTTAGCAGAGTAAGACTTAAGGGCGCATAGAGAAATAAAATAATGCTGAGTTCTTCTTATGGTTAAATTCTGGCTATAGAATTATGGCCAAAATTCTATTAGCAATGAAGAAAACCACGTGCAAAACTCTGATTTCTACAGAGAGGATTTGTTTCAATATTGTCTTTTGCTGTTATAGTCATGCATGTATATAATTAAGAGTCAAAAAGCCAAAAAGTTCTGGGAGCCTTGCTCTAAAAGCCAGGTCCATGCCCTCACACACAAACTCTTCCACCAACACTGGTTGATTATTTCAGTACTCAGTTTCGTAATATAGCTTATCCCAGTCATTCAGTGTTTACCTTACATGCAAATGGTACTCAACTTCCGTTTAATAAACTATGTTTGCTCTCTTGCACAGCTTCTTAAAATTAACCCAGGAGTTAAATAATTAGCCACTCCCTCCTCCCCTCAGTTTGTCCTGTTTTATCTGTTCTAATTAACCGTTCAATCCTGCAGTTTGTCCTATGTGCAAATCTCAATCCATTCAGGCAGATCAGGTATTCTACCAAATTCTACCTTCCTGAGAGGCCTCTCCCAGAGCTTTCCGACCTGCCCCGATTTAGTGAGTGACCTCTACAGCTGAGACGCAGCTATCACCCTGAAAATGTGTCTTTCTTGTGTCTGGGTGAAGCACACCCTCCACCTTGTGAAGTCATTGCAGGTTTGAAAACGTTCTGACTTCCTACCTGAAGCTTGTCTGGATTCAGAATTCTAGGCTGAAATTTTCCTTCAGAATAATGAAGACTTTCCTCCATCAAGTTCCAGCATTCAGTATTGTTGGGAATCCCAATGCAATTCTGATCTTCTGCCTGAGACCACTTTTTCCCCCCTGGAAGTGTCTAAGATCTTTTTGTGTCCAAGGTTCTAAAAATTTCAGGTTGGGATTTCCCTGGTGGTCTGGTGGAATCCACCTTCTGATGTAGGAGACACAGGTTCAATTCCTGGTCAGGAAGCTAAGATCCTACAAGCCTCAGGGCAACCAAGCCTGTCTACCGTAACCAGAAAGCCCATGCGCCGCAACAAAAGATCTCACATACAGTGACTAAGACCCCAATGCAGACAAAATATATAAAACATAAAAATAAAGAAAATAGGAGATAACTTTAAAAAACACACACAAAAAAATAGATACATTTCACGTTAATGAACTTTGTCATGAATCTGTTTTCATCCTTTGTACTGAGCATTTTGGATCTGAAAACACATGCTTCAGTTCGGGGAAAACATCTTGAAATTATTTTGTTGATAATATCCGTGGATATTTGAGCTCCTACATTTTTGTGTAATCCAGTTTTTCACTGTCCAGACAGAAAACTTGACCTTTCTTGCCAAGATGGAGAAAGCAAGCTGGGGCTCTGACTACATGTCGAAAAGGGCTTTCAACCAGTCCTCCTAACTTAGCACCCTCACAGCCAGGGGTTAGCTGATGCCGCCAGTCCTCAGCTCTCAGAGACTCTGTAACGTGTACCAGGTTGGTCCTCAGCTTTCCTAACTGTTGCCTTAGGATCCTTTACCACTCATCACTTTCTAGCTTCCAAAAGTTCGCTGCTGTTGTCTGCTCTCCACTCTCAATGTCTGTAATTTATTTTTTCCAGCTGTTTACTAGTTTTAGTGAGGCTGAAGGAAACAGCAAAAAGCAGATGCATTTACATAATCCATCCTCTACCTAAAATTCCCACACAGCTGTTTTTCCATGCAAGTGTTAAATCCCTGACTATTGTTTCTCCCTCGAAGATGAAAGAGCATTACAGGTTCAAGGCTCTTCTTTTACTCAATCAGAAAATATGACCCACTGGGACCCCTGTCAGAACAAAACTGAGGAACAGCATTCCAAGATCCTTCAGAGAAGTCATCTGTCAGTTCAGAGCAGAAGCAAAGAGCTTAAAAAGTCTGCAGGTTTCTCTCTAGAGTCACACTGCCCAGGAGGACTTTCTGTGACAATGGAAACGTTCTTTCCCACTGTTCAATGCAGTGGTCACCAGCCCTACACGGCTACCCAGGCACTGAAATGTGACTAGTACAAACAGGCTGAATTTTTAACTTCATTTAATTTGAACTAAATGTAAGCAGCTAGTTGGCTATTAATTAACTGGCTACCATACTGAACAACATAGCACTACAGAGTGCCGTTGTTTTTCTGGCCAGGTCAGAGTTGTGGCACAGCAGGAGTTGGAAAATCATAAAAAAATAGGAGATAACTTTAAAAAACACACACAAAAAAATAGATACATTTCACGTTAATGAACTTTGTCATGAATCTGTTTTCATCCTTTGTACTGAGCATTTTGGATCTGAAAACACATGCTTCAGTTCGGGGAAAACATCTTGAAATTATTTTGTTGATAATATCCGTGGATATTTGAGCTCCTACATTTTTGTGTAATCCAGTTTTTCACTGTCCAGACAGAAAACTTGACCTTTCTTGCCAAGATGGAGAAAGCAAGCTGGGGCTCTGACTACATGTCGAAAAGGGCTTTCAACCAGTCCTCCTAACTTAGCACCCTCACAGCCAGGGGTTAGCTGATGCCGCCAGTCCTCAGCTCTCAGAGACTCTGTAACGTGTACCAGGTTGGTCCTCAGCTTTCCTAACTGTTGCCTTAGGATCCTTTACCACTCATCACTTTCTAGCTTCCAAAAGTTCGCTGCTGTTGTCTGCTCTCCACTCTCAATGTCTGTAATTTATTTTTTCCAGCTGTTTACTAGTTTTAGTGAGGCTGAAGGAAACAGCAAAAAGCAGATGCATTTACATAATCCATCCTCTACCTAAAATTCCCACACAGCTGTTTTTCCATGCAAGTGTTAAATCCCTGACTATTGTTTCTCCCTCGAAGATGAAAGAGCATTACAGGTTCAAGGCTCTTCTTTTACTCAATCAGAAAATATGACCCACTGGGACCCCTGTCAGAACAAAACTGAGGAACAGCATTCCAAGATCCTTCAGAGAAGTCATCTGTCAGTTCAGAGCAGAAGCAAAGAGCTTAAAAAGTCTGCAGGTTTCTCTCTAGAGTCACACTGCCCAGGAGGACTTTCTGTGACAATGGAAACGTTCTTTCCCACTGTTCAATGCAGTGGTCACCAGCCCTACACGGCTACCCAGGCACTGAAATGTGACTAGTACAAACAGGCTGAATTTTTAACTTCATTTAATTTGAACTAAATGTAAGCAGCTAGTTGGCTATTAATTAACTGGCTACCATACTGAACAACATAGCACTACAGAGTGCCGTTGGTTTTTTTTTTTTTCTGGCCAGGTCAGAGTTGTGGCACAGGGGGTGCCAAGGTTGTTTCCCCACAGCCTGTGGGATCTTCCTTCCCAGAGGGACTGAACCCATGTCCCCTGCAGGGCAACAGGCTGGCATATTCTTAACTACTGGACCACCAAGGAAGTCCCAAGAGGTGTGTGTTTGTTTCATTTGAATTTTAATGTTACACATTCAGCATCAATTCTCTGTGACCCCTTTCGAAATACCCAAGAGACTATGCTTTTCGTTCCAAGATTCATTCTAACCAACTCTGAACAAACTTCCAGTTCTAGGACTTCTCTGGTGGTCTGGTGGCTAAGCCTCTGTGCTCCCAATGCAGGGGGCCTGGGTCCGATCCCTGGTCAAGGAACTAGATTCCACATGCTGCAACTAAGAGTTCACATGCATGCTGCAACGAAAAACTGATGCAGCCCAATAAATAATAAACAAAAATACTTAAAAAAAAAAAAAAAAACCTCCAGTTCCTTCCTAGCACAGGTAACCCACACACACGTCTTTTGAATGATGAAGGGTTCCCTTTCTGGCCTCAGGGCCTTCATGTCAACATCAATTAATCGCCTCAGCCCAATACCCAAGTGAGTCAAATTGTCCTTTGGAGACCTTTCATTTTCCTATAATACTGTCTATTTAGCCTAAAACGCTCACAGCTACAAAACAGGCTGAGCGGCGGGATAAAACAGTGTTCCCCAAACCTTCTCTGAACTATGCTACCACCCAGGGTGGCAAGACTCTTCCTGAGCTGTGACAGTTCTTTTTTCTAACTCCGGACGTAATAACCATCCACATAGGGTGCCCTACTTCATTTCATTGACCCCTCACACCCACAAGACAAGACAGCTATTAGTTTTAGCCCCATCATATGGATGAAAAGACTGCAACTTTAGGAGTGACTTGCCCAGCGCTCAGGGAAATAGATCAGCTAGCACTCAAACTCAAATCTGGTATGAGTCCAAAGAATATGCTTTAAACCCCTGCGCATAGTAGGTGTCTGAGAGATATTTGCTGAAAGCAGTTTTAGGCAGAGTTGGCGCTGGCCGGGGTTCACTGCTGGAGGGCTTCGGAGAAATGGAGGCGAGACTCAGGCGAACTTCGGCGACTCCAGAATCGGGCACGGCCCGCCGAAGCCGAGGCCGCAGTCCGCCTCGTCGAGCCCGCGGTCAGTCTGCGCCGCCCGGGCCGGGAACCAGGACGAACCCGGGTCCGTGAGGGGCCGGCCCGAAGCGGCCCCGGGACCGCGCCCTCCGCGGCCGCTGCCCCCAGGCCTCTTACGGCGGCGGCGGAAGCGGTGCAGCCGGACCGCCGCCGTCCGCGTCCAGTCGCTGGCCGCGTCGGCCTCGCAGTCGCCCGCCTTACCTGCGTGTCCGCCGCCATCCTGCCGGCGCTGACTCCGGAACCGCTTCCGGAGCGCTTCCGGGTCACAGCGCGGGCCCACGCGGCAGGGCGAGGCCTGCAGCCCGCTGGGGCCCGGGGCCTGGCGCCCCCGAGCGGGACGGCGGTCGCCGCAGCCTGGGCTTCGACGTAGACAGCCGGCCTGGGTACCTGGGCGCGCTCTTCGACCCCGGGGCCCGAGGGCCCTTCTCGGCCCAGCCCTGTAGGCGAGGAGGGTGCCTGCAGCTGGACCCTTGGGTGCGCAGGTTAGGCCCAGGCATACCCACGTGGACCCCTCCTGCGTAAAGACCGCTTCACATGCACGATCCCTTAGTCCCACAGCGCATTGACAATAGTTCTTCTAAGACAGCATAGGGTTCCGTGTTGCTCTTTCCACATCTCACCTACTTTTCCCTCTCCTCAGTGTCTATTAAGTCTGTTCTCATTAAGTCTGTTCTGTTTTTCCATCAATGCTCTGCATGTGTATTTATTAGTACGAACTTACTAGATTCCATATATATGTTAGTATACTATACTTGTCTGGAGGGCTTAGATGGGGGGAAATGGGATATACATATGACCAATCTGGAATTACGCAAATCTGTAAACAAAACTCTGTAAAAGTCAAAAAAGCAAAATTAAAAAAAAAAAAGACCACTTTACATAAGTGTCTTGTTTCCTAGAGGGGTTTCCTTGAAGACAGGAACTGAACTCAGTAGAAGGCTGGCAGCGGAACTAGTGTCTTAACACATTAGCTTGTTCCCTAGCGGTGGACAATGTTAGGGGTTTAAAAACGGGTATGCCCAGCAGCCGTTAGATCCTGGAGCTGAGGAAGGAGCCTGCCCAAGGACGCCTTAAACCAAAGCCACAGGGCAGGAAGCTAGGGATAGTTGTGTCAACTTTAATCTACCATCTGATGTTAGTGATGGCTCTCAAACTTTTGTGTGCGCATGCTCAGTGGCTAAGCCGTATCTGACTCCAGGATATAGCCTGCCAAAGTCTTCTGCCCGTTTTTTTCCAGGTCATACTGAAGTCGGTTTTCATTTCTTCCTCCAGGGAATCTGCATCAAACCAGTGTCTCCTGCATGTCAGACGATTCTCTGCCACTGAGCCACCTGGGAAGCCCCTTTGCAGCTTCCAAGACCAGGTACTAGTGTACTTCCCTCATGACCTAGTACAGAGCAAGTAAAATGCTAAGAGTCACAGCACCTACAGCATCAGGTGTTTTCTTTCCTTGAACAACGGGTCACCACTCAACTCACCAATTGGACAACCGCCCAGCTTGAAAAACCCTCGCAGTGCCCACTGAGCGCTTAGTATGACACTAAGCCTACTTAAACTGTCTTAGAGTGACCCAGGCTACTGCTTGATGACCACAGAAACAAATCCCAGCTTAATAAAAATGCACTGAAAGCTGGGTCGAGACCAAGTATAGGATGCTAGAAGGGCAGAATGTCACTTACAAAGGTCAACTTCAAATAAAACTGCTCTGATTTTACCGTGCCTTTCGGTTCTAGCATATGGTACTATAACCTCCATATGCACAAAGGAGAAGCCCAGAGACTCGTAAGAGAAGTAGCCTTTATTTCCTTTTTTCACAAATAAAGCTGGCGAGGTTTTGGCTGCTTTTTGGTGATTAGTCAAAGAGACCGAATCCCATATCCTCGTCCGATTCCTCCGACTCTTCCTTGGCTTCCACCTTGGCTGGGGCGGCGGCGGCGGCAGGAGCGGCCGTGGTGGCAGCTGCCACTGGGGCAGCAGCCACAAAGGCAGATGGATCAGCCAAGAAGGCCTTGACCTAAAGCAATGGGCAAAGTTAATGGTCAGAAGGGTCACTTTAAAACCCCTACCACCCGCAGCCCTTCAGCATCTGCAGAACTCTATAGTTTTTAGGGCCAACTTCCACATCAGTGAAGCCTTCCTCTGAGCTACCCGGGCAGGACAGCTTGGGTACAGCCTGGTGAGCTCAGGCCCAGCTCTTAGCCATTAACTAAGCCTTCTTTAAGTCTCGTTTAAGTTCTTAAGTTGAGGGCGCACCTCCCCCTGCCTCCCAACCTCGAGTAAACAACTGGCCCTCTGGACCCAAAGGTTTCACACTTGCAGACTGAACCAACTACGGATCAACATTTTTTTAAAAAAGAGAAAGTTAACAATGTCCAAAAATCAAATCCTGAATTTGCTGTATGCCAGCAATTATTTCCATTCCATTTAACACTGTATTTATAACTGTTCACAGAACAGTCACATTGTATTCGGTATTATAAGTAACCTAGAAATGGTTGAACCTAACACCATTCTATTATAAGAGGCACTTGAGCATGCCTGGAACCTGCTACATACTTTCATGAAAGCACTACCTCAGCAGGCAGCTATCTACTTGCTGTCAGGTTTGCTGTGGTCCAGGTGAATTTGTTTTACCTTTTCAGCAAGTGGGAAGGTGTAATCAGTCTCCACAGACAAAGCCAGGACCCGTTTGTACCCATTGATGATAGAATGGGGTACAGATGCAACAGTCGGGTACCCAATCTGCAGGCAGACACTGGCAACATTGCGGACACCCTGTGGAAGGAAGGGGGTGGAAATCACTTCAGGTATGGCGTCTTAGAGACCTCAAGTCCAAGTAGAGCACAATAGCACACCAGATTTGCTCAGTTAGTACCCGAGTCTCACATAGGACATGTCAACTCACATCAAATCCTTCTGGTAGGGAAATTCAGGCCCAGTTCAATTTATAAATCCTCTTTGCTCTTATTCTCAACAAGGGCATTCCCTGTACCATAAAGATGGTATTTACTTCAAAAGCCACCATTTTGTAAAACTATAGTCATCGCCTTCCAAGAGAAAACAGTTCAGACATGAATTTCATCCACTACTGAGATTTCCAAGAGTGACTGAAGGATGTTTATGTAATTACACTGTTGTATTCATCCAAGAAAAAGAAAGGAACTCTATATATCCCGTCACCTTATTTGTTAGATGATATATTAGTGGCAAAAAACCAAGCAAGACAGTCCCTGAAGAAGTCCATCCTCCCAAGATAAGGGAATTGGCAACATCTGTGTATTAATTACCTCATTTTCCTCATTCCTCTTTTGACTCACTAACACTACTCAAAATCTCATGTCTTATTGCAAGCCCAAAATAAAAGCCCTTTCTGTGTGGCCAGCACTGTTCCAAGGTCTCACGCTCATTCATTAGCTCCTTCGATAATCTTACATTGTTATTGCCGTTTTACAGACAAGGAAACTGAGGTACAGATTCAACAACTGCCCCTGGTTATTACACTGCTTGTCAGCTGCCTGGTCAGGATTCAGCTGAACCCAGACAAGCTCTCAGTAAGGCAAGGGCATCGTGTACCTCCAGGAAGCGAGAATGCAGAGTTTCCTCTGTGATGTCAAGCACTTCAGGGTTGTAGATGCTGCCGTTGTCAAACACCTGCTGGATGACCAGCCCGAAGGAGAAGGGGGAGATGTTCAACATGTTCAGCAGCGTGGCTTCGCTGGCTCCCACTTTGTCCCCGGTTTTAATGAGCTGCACATCACTCTGAGGAACAAGGGAGTTGGCAGTTAACACCTGGATGTCCAGCAGGTCCAAGGCCACGGAGCCCCCCCACTGGCAAGCCAGGTCTACTCACCAGGATTTCAATGGTGCCCCTGGAGATCTTAGTGGTAATGCCTAAAGCCTGGAAGAAGGAGGTCTTCTCGGGCCCCAGACCAGTGTTCTGGGCCGGCACGGTGACTTCGCACGGGGCTATGGCACCAGCACGGGCGGCAGCTGGCACCTGATCAAGGTAAAGAAAAAGAGAAAAACAGTGAGAAATCATCTCTCCAGACACAACCTGCGGTCAGTTTTGTTACTTTTAAGGAGCATAATAGCCAGCCTGATTCTCCCCTTACCTTGTTGGCCAGCAGCATGTCCCTGATCTCAGTGAGGTCCTCCTTGGTGAACACAAAGCCCACGTTCCCCCGGATATGAGGCAACAGTCTGCAAAGAGCAGTTTATGGGAGACGGTCACTTTTTCAGCACCGTTCGTCCCCAGGAAGAGCGAAGACACTGAAAGGGAGGACGAAGACACTGACTTTTCCAAAGCCGGGTTGTTTTCCAGATGCCCTCGGATGGCCTTGCGCATCATCGTGTTCTTGCCCATCAGCACCACGGCCTTCCCGCGGAGGGACATGCGGATCTGCTGCATCTGCTTGGAGCCCACATTGTCTGCTCCCACAATGAAGCATTTTGGATAGTCATCCAGAAGTTGCTACACAAACAAGCCAAAAAGCAATGTTTCCCAGGAGGAAAGAGGGCAATGGCTAAGAAAAACCGAATTCCCCATTCAGCAGCTTCCACCTCACTTCCTTTCTTCTAAGCTTTTGAAATGACAGAGATTGGGACGGTTCCTATTATAAGCCACCTGAACTAAAATAAGGCAAAAGATTCGCTTGCTGAACATGAATGGTGAAAGTTACTTTTTACATTCAACCCCCGCCAAAAAACCCTGTCAACTTTTAATTTTTTCCCAATTATGAGGCATGTTTCTGAAGCACTAAAATGGCTACATTCACAGAAAAAAAAAATAATAATGTCAGATTGACAGCAGTCAAAATACAACATAGAGCAAAAATAATGAAATTACTACTTGTGGGGCGTAGGTTGGGTCTGTAATCATTTTACAAAGATTTTTGTTAGAAGTGAAAACTTGCATGATGAAGGTGGAAGAACACAAAGGCCTAAACTCATCCTAAAACTCAAAGAGCTGCACGATTAGCCTTTCTGGGCGGGGAAGCCCCAATTCAAGGCCGCCCAGAAGAAAGCACTCACCAAGTGCCTGACGGACAGGAACTAAATAGGCAGCAACTTGGTTCTTTATAGTGAGTCACTCATCGCCTCAGGTCTTCCCAAAGATGAAGGCAGGGCAGAAAAATTACGATTTTACTGTCTGGGCGTTTTGTGAACGCTGACAGAGCTGGGCATGAATTGTTGCCCCCGAAAGCCACTTAACCTGCCCGAAAATCTTGGGAACGGGGAGGGGCACGGATCTCTGGAAATTGCCAACATTAAATGAGATTTGCCTAAAACGGCCTAATACAGCGGCAAGCAACGAGTAAGCACTCAGTACTTGGCAGCCGATTGTCCTACCAGCGCCCCGGGCCGAGGCAGCACGGTAGGCGCTGGGGCCTTCCCCAAACTTACGATGATCTTAAGGAAGTAGTTGGACTTCCAGGTCGCCCTGTCTTCCCTGGGCATCGCGGCGGTGCGTCAGGGATTGCCACACGGGGTTTAAAGACGATGTCACTAAGGAGAGAAAGGAAGCTCAAGACACCCCGACACGCGTCCCCTCGGAACCGCGGGCTCCAAACCCAAGGCACACATAGAGTAGGCCACGCGCGGGTGCCCGCCGCCCCGGGACCAGGCTGTACCTGCCGCGGCCCCGGGGCCAACAGCTCGGACCTCCGCGGTCCCCAAGGGCCGCCCCCCCCACCACAGAAATTCTTAAAGACCCCATCCTTCCCGCCACCGTCCCCCGTGCGACTACAGAAGCCGAACAAACCTCACAGGAGGACGCCTGGCGAGAGGAGGGCGGCGTGTCGGCGCGGACCTTTTATAGCTGTATGATGGACGAAACAGCCAATCAGAAGCCACGGACAGCGCCCCCGCCTATTGGCTAGCGCCAGTGTCTGTCTGAAGAAGTCGAATTGATACAGACAACCATTGGATGGCATCGCTGCCACTCCAACCAAAAGGAAGCTGCTTTAAAACGAGGTCGTTAAGGAGGGCCTTGCGGTGAGTTGGAGGAGTTTTCTCAGCTGTTTCCCCCTGCTGGGCTGGAGCCGCTCTCCTGTAGGAGCTGTGGTTTGCAAACTGAGTCCACGTTTCCTTCGGTCACCTGGCCAAGTCGCAACTACAGAGTATGACGTGGTGCTGGAAAATAATGTTCGTACTTTAGGAACAGGATGGTCTCTCGTCTCCTCTATCGAAATAAAAGGATCCTTTAAAACCTAAGTCGGATCATTTCCTCATCTGCTCGAAATACGTTAGTCTCCCCATTTCTCTCTTGTCTTCCATTGATTTACCTAGTGACTCATTTCCCTGCCAGCCGGCAGACACTTCAGGGCTCCTGCACTCTCTGTTCCCTCTTCCTGAAAGGCTTCTTGCCCATATTCACACTTCTTCCATGGAGTTCTGGCTCAGCTTTCATTTGCTAGAGGTCTGTCCTGCTTGCCCTATCAAAATTACCCAAAAAATCACTCCCGGGGGTTTCCCTGGTGGTCCAATGGGTAAAGAGTCTGCCTTGCAGACAAGGGGCACCTGTTCCATCACTGGCCCGGGAAGATCCCACGTGCCACGGAGCGGCTGGACCGGTGTGTCCAATTACAAGCCAGTGCCCTGGAGCGCATGCGCTCAGAGCTCTGCAACAAAGGAGGCCACTGCAGTGGGAGGCCCACACAGGCCAAAGAATAAAGATGGATGAAAATAATAAATAAGAAAAAATTCGTGGCATGAAGTTAAAAAAAAAAACGCTCCCATTCCCCTCTAACTTTTTGATAGCACTTCCACCTAGTAACACACTAAATAATTTGTTACATTGTTGTTGTCTCTGTGCCTTGTGCCTGGCACATTTGGGCATATAATAAATATTTGTTGAATGATGGGTGCAGAGTTTGCAGTCAGATAACCTGACTTCATATCCTTATTCTACCACTTGTTAGGCTGATCATCTTACACAGTGAGTTCACCTTACTGACCCTCTCTTTCCATTTCCTTATCTGGAAAATGGAGATAATAGTATTCACATTCGATGAGGATTACCTGAGATATGTGTTCACACAACACAGTTCCTGGAATGTATGAGAAGATCATCACGTGACGTTAACTGATTTTATTACACTTTCATTCAACACTTATTTGAACAATTGTGTTATATCAATAATACATTTTTAATGAATAAGCTTAGATCCTACAGTGGGAAGAGGAGGGATGGTTCTCCCTATCTCCATCCTTTTAACTTGACCAAGTTAGAAACCTTGGCATTTGGTTCTCAAGTCTCCTGGCGCTTCTGATGATGAGCCTGGATAGAGAACTGCTGGAGTCCATTACTGCTAAGATCTCTTTTGCTCGAAATACGTTAGTCTCCTTTTCTCTCTTGTCTTCCATTGATTTACCTAGTGACTCATTTCCCTGCCAGCCGGCAGACACTTCAGGGCTCCTGCACTCTCTGTTCCCTCTTCCTGAAAGGCTTCTTGCCCATATTCACACTTCTTCCATGGAGTTCTGGCTCAGCTTTCATTTGCTAGAGGTCTGTCCTGCTTGCCCTATCAAAATTACCCAAAAAATCACTCCCGGGGGTTTCCCTGGTGGTCCAATGGGTAAAGAGTCTGCCTTGCAGACAAGGGGCACCTGTTCCATCACTGGCCCGGGAAGATCCCACGTGCCACGGAGCGGCTGGACCGGTGTGTCCAATTACAAGCCAGTGCCCTGGAGCGCATGCGCTCAGAGCTCTGCAACAAAGGAGGCCACTGCAGTGGGAGGCCCACACAGGCCAAAGAATAAAGATGGATGAAAATAATAAATAAGAAAAAATTCGTGGCATGAAGTTAAAAAAAAAAACGCTCCCATTCCCCTCTAACTTTTTGATAGCACTTCCACCTAGTAACACACTAAATAATTTGTTACATTGTTGTTGTCTCTGTGCCTTGTGCCTGGCACATTTGGGCATATAATAAATATTTGTTGAATGATGGGTGCAGAGTTTGCAGTCAGATAACCTGACTTCATATCCTTATTCTACCACTTGTTAGGCTGATCATCTTACACAGTGAGTTCACCTTACTGACCCTCTCTTTCCATTTCCTTATCTGGAAAATGGAGATAATAGTATTCACATTCGATGAGGATTACCTGAGATATGTGTTCACACAACACAGTTCCTGGAATGTATGAGAAGATCATCACGTGACGTTAACTGATTTTATTACACTTTCATTCAACACTTATTTGAACAATTGTGTTATATCAATAATACATTTTTAATGAATAAGCTTAGATCCTACAGTGGGAAGAGGAGGGATGGTTCTCCCTATCTCCATCCTTTTAACTTGACCAAGTTAGAAACCTTGGCATTTGGTTCTCAAGTCTCCTGGCGCTTCTGATGATGAGCCTGGATAGAGAACTGCTGGAGTCCATTACTGCTAAGATCTCTTTTTAGTGACAGTGTATTATTACTGCATGCTCAGCATTGTGCTAAGCACTTTGTGCACATCACTGCTGTTAATCTTTGCAACAAACCCCCAGGGAGGTTCAGCTGGCTTTTTTTTTTTTTTTTTTTGACTTTTTTTTAATTTATTTATCTTTTGGAGGGTGGGGTGGGGAGGGAGAGGGATGGGCAGGCCACTTCCACTGGTCTTTCATTTCTCCATTTTCATCCGTCTTTGTTCTTTGGCTCCTGTGGCCCTCCCATCGCGGTGGCCACTGTCATCGCAGAGCAACGCATGTGTGCCAGAGCTCCAGCTCGGTAATTGGACACGTCGGTCCAGCCGCTCCGCGGCACACGGGATCTTCCCAGGCCAGGGATCAAACCGGTGCCCCTTGCACTGCAAAGCGGTGTCTTTACCCACTGGACCACCAGGGGAAGCCCGAGGTTCAGTATTAGTACTGTTTTACCGGTAAGAAAATTCACAGAAGTTCAATAATTCACCCAAGTCCCTCAGCTGGTCAGTGAATAGCTTCAGAACCAAAATCTAAAAGCAAGTTCAAACTCATGGATCTCACTATGCTCTATAGTCCCTTCCAAACCCAAAGGCTGTCTTCCTTCAGTTGCACCTTTCCAAGTGTATACATACTGACCTAGTAACTTCCCAAGGACATCCTCGCTCTGATAAATATTGTCGCTAATTGTAGTACATCAGTATAACGGAATGTCAAGAAGCCATTCAAAAATGACACATATCTTTATTTATTGACATGGGAAAATACAAAGTACAGTGGAATGAAAAAGCCAGTGACAATAACATGTACCATATTCATTTACATAAATCAATTCAACATGGGTTGGAAATACTATCTTTGGGTGAGGAATAAAAGTAATTTTCCACCTCAGAGCTCAATATGAAGTGGTCAGGGTTCAGACTTGAAGTCAATATGCAGCTTTTGGAGGACCATTCCAAACAACAGGGAAACCGCAATGCTAAGAAACTGTCCAGGAAGCTGGCAAAGGCCCAAGACTGGAGTTGTGGCTCTGACAAGTGCCAGGAAGAAGTGTGCAAATACACACAAGTCCACCAGGGGGCAGTCAACGCATCCTCAACTATAAGAAGTTAAGCCAATTTCAAGTGTGAAACTTCCACACCCCAAAGGTGTGGTGCCAGAATGTAGGAGTGGTGGCGTCTGGTCAGCATAGGAACAGAGACAAGTCCTGTTTTCACATCCTGTCTCTGCACTCGCTCACAGGATGATTCTCTCTGAACCTGTTTTCCCATCCGTTAAGAGGCCACACCCCCATGCCCATGTGAGGAAGCCCTAGGAAAACCCACGAAAAATTTCAATTGCGGTGGGCAGGAAGCCAGGAGGACCACAGCAAGTGCCCTGTGCGGCAGGGAACCCACCCAGGGCTTTGGCCTCAAGTCAGTGAACTTCAATGGTTTATCCTTAAACCCCAGTGCTTGTAAGTCTAGGGAGGGGTGTGTCTTGCTTCTAGGACTAAGTTGTTCATCTCAGACCACAGAGAAATGGCACGGGCACAGGTGAAAATAATGGCAAACTTTATTGGCATAAATCACAGGAATTTAAATGGGAAAAGCCGGGTTATACGCTTACAGAGGAAAAAAAAAATCATCAAATAACCATCGACCCAGAGGCTGGACCTCTGGAAGCCCCAGATCCCTAGGGAAGGGTCTAGGGCAGGTCACTGTAAACAGAGCAATAAGGCCTATGGGTAGAAGTGGAGACATCAGAACTGTGGTAAGGTCTGGCTGACCTCCCCAGACCCAGGCTGATGCCAGCCCGCCTCCAAGGAGGGACCCCTCCCTCCTGAGAGGCTCAGCCCCGCCTCTGCTATGGGGCTATTGGAGGGTCTGGCTTGTCGTCACTTAAGTACACTCAAAAAAAAAATTTTTTGGGTTGGAAATACTATCTTTGGGTGAGGAATAAAAGTAATTTTCCACCTCAGAGCTCAATATGAAGTGGTCAGGGTTCAGACTTGAAGTCAATATGCAGCTTTTGGAGGACCATTCCAAACAACAGGGAAACCGCAATGCTAAGAAACTGTCCAGGAAGCTGGCAAAGGCCCAAGACTGGAGTTGTGGCTCTGACAAGTGCCAGGAAGAAGTGTGCAAATACACACAAGTCCACCAGGGGGCAGTCAACGCATCCTCAACTATAAGAAGTTAAGCCAATTTCAAGTGTGAAACTTCCACACCCCAAAGGTGTGGTGCCAGAATGTAGGAGTGGTGGCGTCTGGTCAGCATAGGAACAGAGACAAGTCCTGTTTTCACATCCTGTCTCTGCACTCGCTCACAGGATGATTCTCTCTGAACCTGTTTTCCCATCCGTTAAGAGGCCACACCCCCATGCCCATGTGAGGAAGCCCTAGGAAAACCCACGAAAAATTTCAATTGCGGTGGGCAGGAAGCCAGGAGGACCACAGCAAGTGCCCTGTGCGGCAGGGAACCCACCCAGGGCTTTGGCCTCAAGTCAGTGAACTTCAATGGTTTATCCTTAAACCCCAGTGCTTGTAAGTCTAGGGAGGGGTGTGTCTTGCTTCTAGGACTAAGTTGTTCATCTCAGACCACAGAGAAATGGCACGGGCACAGGTGAAAATAATGGCAAACTTTATTGGCATAAATCACAGGAATTTAAATGGGAAAAGCCGGGTTATACGCTTACAGAGGAAAAAAAAAATCATCAAATAACCATCGACCCAGAGGCTGGACCTCTGGAAGCCCCAGATCCCCTAGGGGAAGGGTCTAGGGCAGGTCACTGTAAACAGAGCAATAAGGCCTATGGGTAGAAGTGGAGACATCAGAACTGTGGTAAGGTCTGGCTGACCTCCCCAGACCCAGGCTGATGCCAGCCCCGCCTCCAAGGAGGGACCCCCTCCCTCCTGAGAGGCTCAGCACCCCAGCCTCTGCTATGGGGCTATTGGAGGGGTCTGGCTTGTCGTCACTTAAGACACCACTGGGGCCCCATTCCACCGACCCAGGACCCCAGCCCTGCTGTGGCATCCTTGGCAGACAGCATGCTGGAGGCTTCCTGTTGCTTCAGCGGGATCCTGTCCCTCCACCCCCCAATCCTATCAGGCCCCCATGCAACCACCTGGCCTCTTTCCCCTGGGGCCACCAGTCTCCAGGGAAGGCAGGAAATTTTGGGAAGGGATGCACCCAGTGGAATCAACAAGACTCATGGTCAAAATCAGATCCCAGCTTTCCTGAGGAGGCAGAAGAAAGAGCCCCGGAGAAGCACTGGGGCGGCCGAGAATGTTCTCTCTGTTGCCAGAAAGTTCACAGGAGAGTGGACACTCCTAATGGCTTACATAGGAAACAGGACCCCCAGAGTGGGCTTCCCCCTTCTCCTCCCTCAGGAGCAGGACGGATGAGGTTCAGAATTCTAGGCCCCGAAGGGCAAGACACCCTTAAGGCCGATTTCAGTGAAGAGCTTGCTGGCCTGGGTAGTAAGGAAGGGGGTTTGAAATACAGCAGTTTATAAAAACAGTCCTGGTGAGCTGTGAAGTTAAAGACAGGGAGTCAACAGAGCTGCTCCCAGTTCACCTGCCTGTGCTAAGAAAAAATAAAATACAAATTGCTTCCCCACCCCAAGCCCTCAGTACAAGGCAAACCCCGCAGACCACAGCCGTCCTGGTGTACACAGGACCAGCGGTGGTGCGCACGGGGGAGGAGTACAAAAGAAGACGTCTTTAAAATCTCTTCAAAATCATTTTCGTATAGAGAAGTAAAAGCAACTCAGACGATATGAATTGAAACCTCAGTGTAGAAATCTATCAAAGTTGGTACAGTGTCCCGACACGGAACTTGCATACCTCCCAGAGGCTGGACCTCTGGAAGCCCCAGATCCCTAGGGAAGGGTCTAGGGCAGGTCACTGTAAACAGAGCAATAAGGCCTATGGGTAGAAGTGGAGACATCAGAACTGTGGTAAGGTCTGGCTGACCTCCCCAGACCCAGGCTGATGCCAGCCCCGCCTCCAAGGAGGGACCCCCTCCCTCCTGAGAGGCTCAGCACCCCAGCCTCTGCTATGGGGCTATTGGAGGGGTCTGGCTTGTCGTCACTTAAGACACCACTGGGGCCCCATTCCACCGACCCAGGACCCCAGCCCTGCTGTGGCATCCTTGGCAGACAGCATGCTGGAGGCTTCCTGTTGCTTCAGCGGGATCCTGTCCCTCCACCCCCCAATCCTATCAGGCCCCCATGCAACCACCTGGCCTCTTTCCCCTGGGGCCACCAGTCTCCAGGGAAGGCAGGAAATTTTGGGAAGGGATGCACCCAGTGGAATCAACAAGACTCATGGTCAAAATCAGATCCCAGCTTTCCTGAGGAGGCAGAAGAAAGAGCCCCGGAGAAGCACTGGGGCGGCCGAGAAT
Source organism: Tragulus kanchil (assembly GCA_022376925.1). Lineage (NCBI taxonomy): Eukaryota > Metazoa > Chordata > Mammalia > Artiodactyla > Tragulidae > Tragulus > Tragulus kanchil. The sequence goes on along the minus strand of JAIOJX010000025.1, from coordinate 202,270,665 downwards.
GTTCTCTCTGTTGCCAGAAAGTTCACAGGAGAGTGGACACTCCTAATGGCTTACATAGGAAACAGGACCCCCAGAGTGGGCTTCCCCCTTCTCCTCCCTCAGGAGCAGGACGGATGAGGTTCAGAATTCTAGGCCCCGAAGGGCAAGACACCCTTAAGGCCGATTTCAGTGAAGAGCTTGCTGGCCTGGGTAGTAAGGAAGGGGGTTTGAAATACAGCAGTTTATAAAAACAGTCCTGGTGAGCTGTGAAGTTAAAGACAGGGAGTCAACAGAGCTGCTCCCAGTTCACCTGCCTGTGCTAAGAAAAAATAAAATACAAATTGCTTCCCCACCCCAAGCCCTCAGTACAAGGCAAACCCCGCAGACCACAGCCGTCCTGGTGTACACAGGACCAGCGGTGGTGCGCACGGGGGAGGAGTACAAAAGAAGACGTCTTTAAAATCTCTTCAAAATCATTTTCGTATAGAGAAGTAAAAGCAACTCAGACGATATGAATTGAAACCTCAGTGTAGAAATCTATCAAAGTTGGTACAGTGTCCCGACACGGAGTGAAGCTTGCTACCTCACGCCGTCCCCGGAGATGGAGGACGTGACTAGAAAACATTATTGCTGGAGAGGCCTTTCTCAGTAGAACCAGAGCAGTCTCGGGAGGGGCCGGGGCGTCGGGGGAGACTGGAAGGGCAGGAGGCACATAGGGAACCTGCCGAGGCCCCGTGGGCACTTCCGTCCCGGGATGGATGGATGGCTGGCTGGAGGGGTGGGTGAGTGGATGCTGGCATTGTCTGGAGGGAGCTGGCGTCCCTAGCACTCTCAGAACAAGGCTGATTAGGCTGGGGTTGGAGTCTACAGCCATACCACCCTGAACGCGCCCAATCTCATCTGATCTCTGAAGCTAAGCAGGGTCGGGCCTGGTTAGTACTTGGATGGGAGGTTGACGTTGGACCTAAGGATGAAAAGAGGCTCCCACCCCAGGGTCCACTGCCAAAATATGAGTAAGAGACGGCTCCAGTGTGGAGTGCTGGCCTAGCCTCTGGGGAGGGTGAAGAGCAGGCAGCCTGGGAAGAGCCGCAGGAGGCAGGCGGCCCAGAGGCCCTGGCAGGGGGTCAGAGAAGCAAGCAGGACTCCTCAGGGTCCTCTCGCCATCCTGCACCAGCTGAGGACACGGTTCCAGTTTCAGTCGAGTTGGCCCCTTCGCCCCGCTGGGCGAGGCCTCTGGGTCACAGTAGCAGAGAGGAGGCTGAGACGGGGACAGGGGAGAGGGAGGGCCGAGGGCGCCTAGCAGAAGAGCTTGAGGAAGCAGTTCTGACAGTAAGGCTTGTCGTTCTGCTCCTTGAAGGTGCCCTTGTTGAGCTGCTTGAGGCAGAAGGCACAGACGATAAAAACAGTCCTGGTGAGCTGTGAAGTTCGGGAGTAAAGAGCTGAGTTCACCTGCCTGTGCTAAGAAAAATAAAATACAAATTGCTTCCCCACCCCAAGCCCTCAGTACAAGGCAAACCCCGCAGACCACAGCCGTCCTGGTGTACACAGGACCAGCGGTGGTCGCGGGAGGAGTACAAAAGAAGACGTCTTTAAAATCTCTTCAAAATCATTTTCGTATAGAGAAGTAAAAGCAACTCAGACGATATGAATTGAAACCTCAGTGTAGAAATCTATCAAAGTTGGTACAGTGTCCCGACACGGAGTGAAGCTTGCTACCTCACGCCGTCCCCGGAGATGGAGGACGTGACTAGAAAACATTATTGCTGGAGAGGCCTTTCTCAGTAGAACCAGAGCAGTCTCGGGAGGGGCCGGGGCGTCGGGGGAGACTGGAAGGGCAGGAGGCACATAGGGAACCTGCCGAGGCCCCGTGGGCACTTCCGTCCCGGGATGGATGGATGGCTGGCTGGAGGGGTGGGTGAGTGGATGCTGGCATTGTCTGGAGGGAGCTGGCGTCCCTAGCACTCTCAGAACAAGGCTGATTAGGCTGGGGTTGGAGTCTACAGCCATACCACCCTGAACGCGCCCAATCTCATCTGATCTCTGAAGCTAAGCAGGGTCGGGCCTGGTTAGTACTTGGATGGGAGGTTGACGTTGGACCTAAGGATGAAAAGAGGCTCCCCACCCCAGGGTCCACTGCCAAAATATGAGTAAGAGACGGCTCCAGTGTGGAGTGCTGGCCTAGCCTCTGGGGAGGGTGAAGAGCAGGCAGCCTGGGAAGAGCCGCAGGAGGCAGGCGGCCCAGAGGCCCTGGCAGGGGGTCAGAGAAGCAAGCAGGACTCCTCAGGGTCCTCTCGCCATCCTGCACCAGCTGAGGACACGGTTCCAGTTTCAGTCGAGTTGGCCCCTTCGCCCCGCTGGGCGAGGCCTCTGGGTCACAGTAGCAGAGAGGAGGCTGAGACGGGGACAGGGGAGAGGGAGGGCCGAGGGCGCCTAGCAGAAGAGCTTGAGGAAGCAGTTCTGACAGTAAGGCTTGTCGTTCTGCTCCTTGAAGGTGCCCTTGTTGAGCTGCTTGAGGCAGAAGGCACAGACGAAGTGCTCGGGGTGGAACTTCTTGGCCATGGCGGTGATGCAGCGGCCCGTGATGGGCTTCTGGCAGCCGGAGCACAGCGAGCCCCGCCGCTCGTGGTAGTGCACCTCGCAGTAGGGCTGGCCGTCGTGCTCAAAGAAGCTGCCATTGATGAAGGGCGTGAAGCACTCCTGGAGGCAGGAGAGAAGCAGGGCAGGGGCTCAGGGCCGAGGCAGCTCCCAGGTGATGGGCAAGAGACCGTCAGGGGCATCCTACTTGAAACAACTCCCCTTGCTAGGCCTTCTCTGTGTGCCAAGTGTGGTGTTAAACGCTTACTCAATTCTCCCACCAACGACCTTGACTTGCTGCTGCTGAGGTGCACTGTTGTTGTCTAGCTGCTCAGTCAAGTCTGACTCTTTTGTGACCCCATGGACTGTAGCCCACCAGGCTCCTCTGTCCATGGAATGATCCTAGCAAGAACACTAGAGTGGGACTTCCCTGGTGGTCCAGGGGGTAAGGAGTCTGCCTTGCTGTCCAAGGGGCGCCAGTTCGATTTCTGGCCTGGGAAGATCCCACATGCCATGGAGCAGCTGGACCGGTGTGTCCAATGACCAGCCAGCACTCTGGAGCGCATGCGCCCAGAGCCAATGCTCTGCAACAAGAGAAGCCACTGCAATGGGAGGCCCACACAGGCCAAAGAATAAAAATGAATGAAAATAAATAAATAAAAAATTAAAGAGGCCAAATTTTTTTTTAATCTCATTAAAAAAGAAAAAAAGAATACTAGAATGGGTCGTCACCATTTCCTTTTCCAGGGGATCTTCCCAACCCAAGGATCAAACCCTCATCTCTTGCATCGGCAGGTGGATCCTCTACCACTGAGCCACCAGGGAAGCCTGCTATGTTGTACTACCTGGATTCAAATACAGGGCTGGCTCCTGGGCGCTGCAGCAGGGGGCTGTGACGGTGCGCCCAGAAACCCTGGTGTCAAAAAAAGCATTCCAAGGTCAAACTCTGTATCCCAGACTCCTGTTCAGAGATCCATACACACGCTAAGGTATTAAAGGCTCTGACAAGTCCTGCAATGAACAGTGTTTCTCAAATTTACTTGACCAGGGGACCCCTGCTAGATCCCTAGTAACATCCGAGGGCCATGACTCCCCAGAATGCAGCCTGGAAATCATCAGCCATTTCCCCCAAGGCTGCTAAAGCCTTGTGATCCCATTTCACTCTCACACACCCTTCTCCTGGACCTGACCCGTCTCAGGGCTGCGGCATAGAACGGCCTTGCTCTTGATTCTCCCTGCTTCCGTACAAGCCTTGGCCCAGGATCTACTGCCCTTGAGGGAGTGCACTCCTTGCCTTCCTGCCCAATCAGTAACCTCAAATAGGACCTGTAAGTTGGATTCAGAAAGCACAGAAGGGCGGCAGGCCCCGCTTCCTCCATGGCCCTCTCTTGGCCCCTCAATTGGAGGGGATGGGGCCTCTTACCCGACACACAAAGCACTCAGGATGCCACAGAGTGTTGAGGGCCGAGATGTAGTTCTCCAGGATAGCCCGGGCGCAGCCGCCGCACTTGGGCGCAAACATGTCAAAGTAGTCCTTCCGGCAGTAGGCCTTGCCGTCTTTCTCGTGGAACCCTGAGGAGGTGGAGAGGGGCACGACGAGGTCTCAGGAGGAGCCGCCCTGACTCCAAGCTCAGCGAGGCCTCCCACCACCGGACTCCCTCCGCCCAAGCCCTGCCTTCCCAACGCAGTGGTGGTCATACCTTCAGGTCCGAAGAAGGCGCCACACTGTGCACAGAAGAAGTGCTCGGGGTGCCACGTCCGGTCCAGGGCCGTCACGACTTTCTGTGAAGGCGGAGGGTGGGGCCTGAGCTGAGCTACCCCCGGGCTGGACGCCTGCAGCCGAGACCCGCAGGCAAGGCTGTCTTTCCCACCCCCGCCCCCGTCAGCCGGTCAAGGAAGGAGCACAACACTCCCAAGACGGGGGTCTCTCTGAAATGTGCTCTGAACCCTGCTGAGAACTCCTGAAGGATGGGACATGCCAGACCCGCTCTGTCTCCTCTAATCCTCACACGCAGCTGAGATCCTCGCTTCTATGGGTCCCCCCATCTTCTAAGTGCAGATCACCAGGGCTCAGAGAGGCCAGGCCTTTCCCTCACGTCACACAGCAGGAGGGTGAGGTGCCCACACTCTGCTCCACCTATGCAGGCAGGGCTCCTAACCCCTGGGTGTCTCGGCAGAAGGAATCGGGGATGGGAGGTGCGGCCGCTTCAGCGGCGTCAGGACGGGCCAAGCTTCAGGCCTGCGGCTGAAGCCTAGCTTCCCCGCTGTGTGTGCGGGCCTGCCGCGTGACCTCTGAGCCTCGGTGGCCCCCTGCACCCCGAAGCTCACATCCAGGATGGGCCCGTTGCAGTAGTGGCAGCGCGGGGAGAAGAGGTTGTGGTAGTCCTTTTCACAGTAGGGCTGTCCGTCCCGCTCGAAGAAGTTCCGGGAGCCAATCTCCTCCTGGCAGTGGGTGCAGACAAAGTGCTCGGGGTGCCACGTCTTGCCCATGGCGGTCACCACCTAAGGAGGAAGCGGGACACAATTGGGGGCCTGCCACCTGGCACCCTCCCAGAGCAACTGACACCCCACGCCCACCGACCGTGCTCTCCCGGCCCCTCCCCACCCCTCATCATCACCTGCCCCGCGATGGGCTTCTTGCAGGCCCCACAGACCCCCTTGGCGACCGTGGCGACACCCAGTTTGTTCAGGTCAGACTGCAGGCTCCCCAGCATGCTGTCCAGCTGGCTCCCGGGCTTGGGGGGGCCCCCCGGGGGAGAGCTGCTCCCCGTCTTCCCCTGGGCCATGAACTGCAGAGACAGGGAGAGAGGGGCAGGTCAGGACACCCAGGTCCTGGGGATGGGGTCTCGCAGCACAAGGAGAGACGGGCTGATGGAGGCAGGAAATGCAGCCCCTCCGGTGGCCTTGGGAGCCCGCAAGGTGGGAATAGCAACTGCAGGACAGTCTGGTACCAGAGGGGCTCATGGTGGGCCTGCCCGAGCCCCGGAACCCATGGCAAGCAGGAACTGAAGCCCAGCCTCGGCACTGACCCCTCCCTCGTCCCGCCCTTCAGGGCTGCTCTGCCTGCCGTCCAGAGGCCAGCCGGCCGCCCAGCACAGCTCTCCCTCCGCTCTTTGTTCCAGGCCCTGGATCTTAGGGGAGGAAACGAGAATAAGAATTTCTTTTCTTTTTTTTCAAGCTAAGGAAGAACAAGAGATCTTGTCATAAGACCATTTCACAGAAAGGACTTTAGGATGAGATAAGAGGTTGGATTTTTTTTCCCCAATTGGCAATACCAAAATCAGGAGAAACAGTCAACAGAAAAACAACCATGAGAAAGAAGCCCGGGGAGAGATGAAGAGGGAGAGAGGGGGAAACCAATCAAAGACGTGGGACTGACGGAGGAGAGGTGATGGGGCCAAAGAGCCAGGAGGTCTCGCCAGGTACCGGGCCTGGGGCCGAAGGGGACAGATCTGGGGTTGCCTTCTGAGGATGGCTTCCTCAGACGGAGCCTGCGGTGGGACCAAGGGGCAGGCAGAGAGGAGGCCCTGTGGGGAAGAAAGTGGGTCGCCGGCCTCTTGGGGAGGGCAGTGTGGACATCAGGTGTAGGAGGGCCCAGGGTCAAGGTCAAATCTAAGGAAGGACCGTGGTACCTTGCAGGGCTCGTGGATGGAGGGGCAGGGTGGGAGAGGGCAGGCCATGCACTGAGTGGGGACACCGCTTGAGCACAACAACAGGGACGGGGGGCCAGGGCCGCGGGAAGCCTGCCTGCATCGGGGGGAAGAGTGGGTCCTCGTCGGTCTGGCAGCCCACGGACCTCACAGAGCAGGGCGCGGCAGCGGGCGGGCGGGGGCCCTGGGTGCCGTCTCCCCACGGCCCTGCCCCAGCACTCTGGACCTCGGGGGGGCTGCAGGGGAGAGCGGAGGGCCCCGGGGTGGAGGAGGCTGGAGGGCTGGGTGGGGGAGGAGAACTGCTGGCTGAGGTGTCTTTGCGATGCTGGAACAAAGGGCTGGGAGGAGGAGAAGGCAGAATGGAGAAGGTTCTCCGCAGGGGAACAGGAGAGCCAGGAGGGAAGACGACCTGAGAGGAAGAAAAGAGGAACAGACGTGAAGATGAGGGACAGCGGCGGAGGAAACACCAGCTCAGTGAACAGGAGCTCCCCAGGCCCTCCCACTCTGGCACCAGGAGCGAGGCCAGCCGCACGAGGCCACGGGACGCAGGACCCCTGCCTCGGTGCCAAACCTCCCCTCTGGCCAGTGCCGGGGAACAACTGGAGGCCCTCCACCCTGGCCTAGCCCGGGGCATCTGCTCTCTACCTTCTCCACCAGCTGCCCCCAGCCCGCCTCCCACTCGGCTGCACGGTGATGATGACCTAGTCCCAAGACTTTAGGATGAGATAAGAGGTTGGATTTTTTTTCCCCAATTGGCAATACCAAAATCAGGAGAAACAGTCAACAGAAAAGCAACCATGAGAAAGAAGCCGGGAGAGATGAAGAGGGAGAGGGAAACCAATCAAAGACGTGGGACTGACGGCGGAGTGGCGATGCGGCCAAAGAGCCCGGAGGTCTCGCCAGGTACCGGGCCTGGGGCCGAAGGGGACAGATCTGGGGTTGCCTTCTGAGGATGGCTTCCTCAGACGGAGCCTGCGGTGGGACCAAGGGGCAGGCAGAGAGGAGGCCCTGTGGGGAAGAAAGTGGGTCGCCGGCCTCTTGGGGAGGGCAGTGTGGACATCAGGTGTAGGAGGGCCCAGGGTCAAGGTCAAATCTAAGGAAGGACCGTGGTACCTTGCAGGGCTCGTGGATGGAGGGGCAGGGTGGGAGAGGGCAGGCCATGCACTGAGTGGGGACACCGCTTGAGCACAACAACAGGGACGGGGGGCCAGGGCCGCGGGAAGCCTGCCTGCATCGGGGGGAAGAGTGGGTCCTCGTCGGTCTGGCAGCCCACGGACCTCACAGAGCAGGGCGCGGCAGCGGGCGGGCGGGGGCCCTGGGTGCCGTCTCCCCACGGCCCTGCCCCAGCACTCTGGACCTCGGGGGGGCTGCAGGGGAGAGCGGAGGGCCCCGGGGTGGAGGAGGCTGGAGGGCTGGGTGGGGGAGGAGAACTGCTGGCTGAGGTGTCTTTGCGATGCTGGAACAAAGGGCTGGGAGGAGGAGAAGGCAGAATGGAGAAGGTTCTCCGCAGGGGAACAGGAGAGCCAGGAGGGAAGACGACCTGAGAGGAAGAAAAGAGGAACAGACGTGAAGATGAGGGACAGCGGCGGAGGAAACACCAGCTCAGTGAACAGGAGCTCCCCAGGCCCTCCCACTCTGGCACCAGGAGCGAGGCCAGCCGCACGAGGCCACGGGACGCAGGACCCCTGCCTCGGTGCCAAACCTCCCCTCTGGCCAGTGCCGGGGAACAACTGGAGGCCCTCCACCCTGGCCTAGCCCGGGGCATCTGCTCTCTACCTTCTCCACCAGCTGCCCCCCAGCCCGCCTCCCACTCGGCTGCACGGTGATGATGATGCCCTCAGTCAGCCAGTCCTCGGCGCAGGCCCCTGCAGCCCCCGCGGCCTCCTCTGCCTCTGGCTGGATGCCCAGCCGCCCCTGCAGCTCCGCGATGAGCCGCTCCTGGGACGGGGTCCTGCTCAAGGTGGCGGGGTCCAGCCGGCGGCGAGGGGAGGGCTCCCGGGACATGGGGTGAGCATGACCGGTCTCCCGACTCCTCCTGATCACGGAGCGGATCTAGGGGGGAGGGACACGGTCATCGGCCACTCTGGGCTCGGCGGAGCCAGCTAAGTCCACACTCAAACTCGAGGAGCAGTGCGGGGGGACCCCAGGAGGGGAAGGCAGAACCAAACCACCAGAGAAGAGGCAAGCAGAGCTGGGGTGGAGACAGGCAGCCCTAACCTTGGGGAAAGACCCTGCACTTCCAAGGCCTCAGCGTCTCCATCCTTGAAATGGGGTAATGGTATTTTCCCAACTGCTTTACAGGGTGATTACAAGAATGACTTGAAAGAATCTAAGTAGACATTCTTTACCAGGCAGAAGACTTTTCCTTCTTTTTTTGTTTCTTAATAGAAACAAAAAAAAAGGTCTTTTCTTCCAGTAAATCCTTTAACCATTCTTTTTTCTTATTTATATAAGTAGGTTTATAGCCTAATTGTTTCTAGTAGTTTGGTTTCATCTGGTTTTGTTTTTGAAAAGGGTCTAAGATTTCAATCAAGCAAGAAGGAAATACGAACATACTGTCAGCCACAGCTTAAGGGGATTCTGCTGTCAAAGCACCTTCCCAGCATTACTTCATCTAATCCTTGGGACCACCTTGGGGGAAAAATGGTCTATTTTCCTCATTTTAAAGATACGAAGACTGAGGCTGGGGGTGGTGGGGGACAGCGTTCAGGGTCACACAGGGAGCACCTGCTGGAGGTGTGATTTGTACTCAGTTCTTGCTGATTCCCACGACCATGCTTTTAACCATTCCACACACATCCCATCAGGATGTCGGGAGACGTTCATTTAAAGGAAAAGGCCTCCACTGAGCCAAAGGCTGGATGTCACTAAGAGAAGTTCTGAGGCCCGCGGAGCGCTGCTGGCCCCACAGAGCCCACCGCCCAGTGCAGACCACCAGGCTCTCAGGCCACAGCATCTCAGAATCGACTGCCCAAGCAGACATGCGCAGAGTGGGAGGCCGCATGCATGGAGCCAGATGCGGCCCGCCAGGCCATGCTGAGCAGCCGTGCGAACGTGCGCCTGCCTGGCCAGAGGTGGAAATCCTCTCGGTGGCACCGGGTGTGTCCATGACCACAGCCTGTGGAAGTTCTGGCCATGCCCTCCTGGGCTCTACAGCAGCTTCGGTGGTGCCCTCTGGCCTCCTGGGGGTCTCGGGTCCCGGGGCTGGCCCGACCAGACTGCCCACCATGGGCATCATGCCACCTGACCGCTCCTCCTGAACGGGGGCGGGACGGCTGCTCTCTGGCCCTCCTGGCTCTGGCCTTGCCCTCTCCTTCTGCCATCCACACGTCTCCGGGAGACTCCATGTATCTGGGAAGACAGCCTGACGGTCCCTGGCCATGATGGCTGGCTCAGTGACCTTGGGGACGCAGGGCACAGCTTCCCCGGGGGGCTCAGGCCTGAGCACCCCCAGAGCCCATGGCTGCTCCCACCTGGCAGCCACGGCCTCTTCTGGGTGCAATGCGTTGGCCGATGGTGCTTGGGGATCCCTAGGTTCCTGGGGATCTGTACCCTCAGCGTGGGGTAGAGTGTGGCTGACAGGCACCCTAGAGAGCTCCCCCACCACGTGTGGAGGGTCCCTCCCAACAGGAGCTGGGCTCTCTGTACCCTGTGGCCCCAGACAACCCTCCCTGGACAGAGACCTCGAGTTAGGGATGTCAGGCATCACCCCAGGGCCGGCCAAATCAAGCCAGTCAGGGGTCACACTGTCCTGGGCGCAGAGGCCCTCCAGGGTGTGGCTGTGGCCTGAAGGGGAGGGTCTCCTATGGGATGGCCCAGAGGGCCCAGAGGGAGATGGAGCAGGGAGGGTGTGGTGGGGGGCTGGAGATGAGCCGGGCAGAGGCCCGGGGGAGCTCAAGGCCACAGCCGAGGAGCTGGTCTGGAGGAGGAGAAAGACAAGAGACAGGGGGGAGAAGAGAGAGACAGGCGAGGTGAGGAGGGACACGCATGCGCCGCACCAGCCGGGCTGGGCCTCAAGACTCCGACAGCCCCATCTACACTGGCCAGACCGTCTACCCGGGCCAGATCGAGATGGAGGCGAAGCTGGAGCAAGGCCGGGCCCTGGAAGAAGACTCAGCTCCCACAAAGATTTTCCTAGGCTCCATTTCCCTGGCTGCCATCCAACCCAGACGGTCCAGTGGCTGAGACTCCGTGCTCCCAAAGCAGGGGGCCCAGGTTTGATTCCTGGTGGGGGAACTAGATCCCATGTGCTGCAACTAAACACCCCACATGTTGCCACTGGGATCCAGCATCGCCAAACAGATTTTGTTTAAAAAAAAGGAAAAAAAAAAAAGAGAAAGAACCCAGGCCGCAGAAAGCAGCCTCTGACCCATGCCTGTGGGGCCTCTAGTCCAAGTAAGGACGAGAGAGAAGAGGCTAAGGTGGGGTGGACCATGAGGCCATCAGCCCAGGTCCTATCAGAGGACAGGCAGCGCAGGCAGCTCCCAGCTGTTGGACAGTCCCAGCTCTCCTCCGTTCCCGAGACCTTGCTCCAGGGCCTGGCAAGCACCAGCGCAGCGTCTCAAGGGGTCTTAGGAAGCAACAGCCCGAAGGACACCGGGGCAGGACTCCCACCCGAGTCCAGCATACTTGTTCCTGACTGGGGCTGCTCAGAACCGCCGGCACGGGAGGGTCACGAGCACAGGCTGCTCCCCCTGCCCGCCACGGAATCCCAGCTGAAGGGGCTCGGAGGTGCCAAAGCTGGCACCCCATGCTAACCACGCCTGGGAAATGGCGGGTAGGGCACCCCGTGTCCTCTCCACCAAACACCTCGGGTCTGACCGCGGGTTAGGGATGTCAGGCATCACCCCAGGGCCGGCCAAATCAAGCCAGTCAGGGTCACACTGTCCTGGGCGCAGAGGCCCTCCAGGGTGTGGCTGTGGCCTGAAGGAGGGTCTCCTATGGGATGGCCCAGAGGGCCCAGAGGAGATGGAGCAGGAGGGTGTGGTGGGGGGCTGGAGATGAGCCGGGCAGAGGCCCGGGGGAGCTCAAGGCCACAGCCGAGGAGCTGGTCTGGAGGAGGAGAAAGACAAGAGACAGGGGGGAGAAGAGAGAGACAGGCGAGGTGAGGAGGGACACGCATGCGCCGCACCAGCCGGGCTGGGCCTCAAGACTCCGACAGCCCCATCTACACTGGCCAGACCGTCTACCCGGGCCAGATCGAGATGGAGGCGAAGCTGGAGCAAGGCCGGGCCCTGGAAGAAGACTCAGCTCCCACAAAGATTTTCCTAGGCTCCATTTCCCTGGCTGCCATCCAACCCAGACGGTCCAGTGGCTGAGACTCCGTGCTCCCAAAGCAGGGGGCCCAGGTTTGATTCCTGGTGGGGGAACTAGATCCCATGTGCTGCAACTAAACACCCCACATGTTGCCACTGGGATCCAGCATCGCCAAACAGATTTTGTTTAAAAAAAAGGAAAAAAAAAAAAGAGAAAGAACCCAGGCCGCAGAAAGCAGCCTCTGACCCATGCCTGTGGGGCCTCTAGTCCAAGTAAGGACGAGAGAGAAGAGGCTAAGGTGGGGTGGACCATGAGGCCATCAGCCCAGGTCCTATCAGAGGACAGGCAGCGCAGGCAGCTCCCAGCTGTTGGACAGTCCCAGCTCTCCTCCGTTCCCGAGACCTTGCTCCAGGGCCTGGCAAGCACCAGCGCAGCGTCTCAAGGGGTCTTAGGAAGCAACAGCCCGAAGGACACCGGGGCAGGACTCCCACCCGAGTCCAGCATACTTGTTCCTGACTGGGGCTGCTCAGAACCGCCGGCACGGGAGGGTCACGAGCACAGGCTGCTCCCCCTGCCCCGCCACGGAATCCCAGCTGAAGGGGGGCTCGGAGGTGCCAAAGCTGGCACCCCATGCCCTAACCACGCCTCCGGGAAATGGCGGGTCATGACCCGCTGGCTGTTCAGTGCCCGTCGAAGTACCGCGTCCTCTCCACCAAACACCTCGGGTCTGACCGGCGGGGAGGGGACAGGGCACCTCGGGCAGGCCTGGCCCAGGAGCCTGATGAGTGGGGTTCCCTGCAGGGACTCAGAGGCCCATGAGGGCGGAAGGAGGCTGCTAAGGAGCCGGGGCAGAGAGACAGAGGAGGCTCTGAGGACAGCCAGCCAGCGTGGGAGACGGGACTCCAGGACAAGTGACCTCCTGGCGCTGGACCCCACCCGGCCCAGCAGCGCCCGCCCTCTCCTGCCAAGAGCACCATCAACACAGGGCCCTTTGTCCCAGACTCCTGATCCCTCGCTTAGGAGGTTAGGAGCTGGGAGCACCCAGCGAGGGGAAGGAACGTCTCGCAGAGCACGTCCTGGCCTTCACAGGCTGCTCCGTGCCCCCGCGGCCAGCCTGGCCCTCCCTCCCCTGCATCCCCGTCAGGCCAGGACACTGTCCCTGGTGGGGTCCCAGGCTTGGGATGAGGTGCCCAAATACCAAGCGGCCAGGTTCCAGCCACTTGCGCTGACGTATGAAGGACGGGGATCCTGAGGGGGCAGGGAAGAGGGGGCACCTTAAAATCCGACAGTGAAGCCATCAGCTCGTCCAGCTCCCTGGTGGCGGAGGAGGCTGAGATGCGCGTCTGCTGCTGGCTGGAGGTGATGCGCTGGGGGCTGCCCATCTCGCCCTGGTTCACAGTGATGGCGGGGCTGCAGGCAGGCATGGCATCAGAGGGGACCCCAGAGGCCAGCCCGAGCACCCCCAGAATGGCCCTCTACTCCCCAGGGGATCAACACCTCGGCTCCAACATTAGGGTGCCACAGCCAATCCTGGGGAGGCCCGCCAGCTCCCTGTCTCTCCCATCGTTGGGAGGGGCTGCTGTCAGCCAGAGGACAGAGTGCTGAGGGGAGCTGACAGGGGAGAGGGGCGGACAGCTCAAATGGCACCTTTCTCAGGAAGCCCAAGCCCAAGCCTGCCTGTTCAACCAGCCCGGGCATCCAGGGCAGCCTCCGCAGCACAGAGTGTACCCCTGAGATGGCTCCAGCCTTGTGGCAATACAAGAAGAGCTGGCACTGGGGCGTCGCCTGCCATGTGGACTGGTGCCCATGTTATCACGTCTCAGCCAACCAGATGGGTGGTCTTATCCCCACTTCCCCATTTCCCCTCATCCCATTCTACAGATGGGAAAACAAAGGCTTGAGAGACAACACTTAAGTGCAGAGTCAAGATGTGGCCCTATCGTGTGGCTCCAAAGCCTGGGCTGAGGGACACCCCTGGTGTCCAGAGGTTAGGACGTGGTGATTCCACTGCAGGTGGCCCAGGTTCCATCCCTGATCGGGGAACTAAGATCCCACAAGTCACACACGTAACCAAAAGCAAACAAACAAAAAGCCTGTGCTGCCAGTCGCTGGGCTGGGCTTGAGATACCCTCAGTGTGCTCAGTGCCTGTCCTCCCTGAAGGGCAGTGACACGTTGAAGGCAGGCCTGTGTCCGTGTGACTCACTGCCCCCCTAAGGCCGGGGGCAGGGCCTGGCAAACCACAGGGACTTCAGAGGGGAAGGGGGATGGGGAACGAGAGGGAAGACCCTGGAGCACAGGACGGCCTGGGTGAGACAGACGCCCTCCCCGGCCTGAGAGGGCCCATGGAGACTCACACGGGGCTGGGCACGGAGCTCTCCAGCTCATCCAAGAGGCTCTCCACGCTGGGCCGCACGTCCTCCAGGCCCCGGCCCCCATTCCGCTTGGGCTTCTCTTTGGTCAGTGGCCCAGCTTTGCCCCCCAGCAGGCTGTTATTCTCCAGGATGCCGTAGTGGGGGCTCAGAGCCCCAGGCAGCGCGGGGCTGGAGTTGGCCTCATCTTGAGAGAAGGAAACAGAAGAGCCGCTCAGGCCTGAACCCTGCAGAGACCCGAGGCGGGCAGGAGGGCCTGGGGGGCCCGGCCTGGTCCTACCTGCGGGGAAGCCTGGGGGGTTGTGCTGCACGGCGTTTAGCTCCAGCAGCAGGCGGTCGAGCTCGGAGAGGTTGCTGCCCAAGGAGGAGCTCATGACGGTGGGCGAAGGCTCGGCTGACTTCTGCTTGTTGGGAAAGCTTCGAGAAGCAAAGGGAAGGCACCAGTGAGAGACACTCCCCAAATCCTCCAAAAGAACAAGGCAGAGGGGATCCGACGTCTCCAACAGACGCCAGGATGGCATGCAAGGAAGGGATGTGGTGAGCAATGGGGAGGAAGCAAGTCTTGCTTCAGTTCCTGAACCTTCCTCCACAGCAGGCGGGCGGTGCAACATCCAGCCCATCCGCCCCATGGAGATGCCAGGCAAGGCCACTGGCCTTCTGCAGCCACCCAGGGACCGGAGGCAGTGCGGAGCCCCAGGCAGGGGGAGGGCTGGTACCTGTACACGTGGTCCTCCTCGCCGGCACGGGGACACGGGAGGCCAAGGCTGTCCTGGGGGCTGGCGGCACTGGGAGCCTTGGCGCTGGGGCCGTGCACAGGGGACGGGGGCTGAGGCTGTGGGAAGGACGGTGCTCAGGGCCTCCCCGGGGAGGAAAAGGAACAGCCCGTGTCACCTCCCCAGAAGGCTCCTGTTCACAGCCAGTCTCACTAGGGAGTTTCCACACTCTGGCCAGGAGACAGGTGAGTAACGCTTGGTCACTGGCCCCTCACGCGGTGCTGTGGCATGGGGAGGGGAGGGTCAGATGCTTCCTGCCTCTTCCCTCCACTTCCCTGGCTCCCGGAGCCACTGCTGGCCCAGCTGCCCTCCGAGTTCCCGTCCCCCACTTTACCTGCTGGTGGGCGAACCGGGAGGAGCTGGGCGGCCAGGGGTCCAAGGGGTCCAAGACTGTGCCGTTGAGGGCCTCGCTAGACGGGGGCGGCGGGACCGGCGGTGGCACGGCAATCTCTTGGTATGTGTGGTTCCCAGTTGGGTAGGAGTAGGTGGTCTCCTCAGGCAAGAACACGGGCCGCTTGGAGATGTGGGAGGTGGTGGACTCCAAGTCAGCCAGGAGCGCGTCTGCAGAGAGCAGGCGGGGAGCGGGTAAGCAGAGCAGCCCTGGGCACTCGGCCTGCAGGGTCAGGGCCCTCCCGGGCCGCACCTGGGAGTTAAGGAAGGACTTCTGAGCACCTGCCCCACCCTTGGGAGAAGCAACCGGCCTCAGGTCAGGAAGGTGCCAGCCCCAACCAGACTCGCCAGAACAGCTCCCGGCTCCCCAGCCAAGGAGGATGTGCTCTGGGGGCTCCGGGGCTGCCCTGGGGGCTCTCCTACCTCTGGGAGCTGGGCACCTGTGCTCCCTCCCGACAGGGCTGCACGGCTGGCTGGCTGGCTGGCTGGCTGGGAATCAGAAATGCCTGCCTGACTCCGCAGGGCAAGGCGGAGAGACCCGGCCCAGGTGGGAGGGGCCCCACGTCATGGGGAGGGGCCTGGGCACCGCCAGGTCCCACTTAATGCCCAAGAGCTTCAGACTGCTCACCCCGCAGCCTGGAGGGGCCCCTGGGGTGGTACCTGCCTTCTTGACCAGGTAGAAGCTGAACCTCAGGCTCCAAGCTCCTCAGGGCTACCAGGGAGGTATGTGGGGAGGTGGGGGCTGGGGCGAGGCTGAGCCAGAGCTCCCCACCCCCTCATCAGAACAGGGCAGGCAGGACTGCTCTGTAGGCTGTTTCTGCAGAAGCCTGGCAGGCAGCCTGGTCCTAGAGACTCCGGGGCCCGCTATTCTGCTTTTAACACAAGCAAGGGAGCCCAGTTGGGCCTCAAGTGCAAGCTTCCACTACCCAGGCGCTAGGTAGCCAACAGTCCTGAGACGAGAGGGTACAGCTGAGGGGTCGGGGTAGGAACTGCTGACCCACCTTCCTGCGACCCGCAGCAGCCCCACAGCCTGGGCCTGTGCGCCACACCCTCATTACAAACTTGCTGACTAGTTCACCCTGGCTGCTGCTGACCCGCTAAGGTGGGAGAGCTCCGCCCCCCGCCCTAGTGATAAGCACCAGAAAGTAGTGGCTGGCTCAAGGCTGTTTACCCTCATGGGCTTTCTGCAGGACACACCGCATCCTGGTCTCAGTTAATCCTTTGACTCAAGCTGGAGTTCCTACCCTCCCTTTACAGATGGGAAACTGATCTCAAGAGATGGTGGGACTGGCCCCCCATAACAAAGCTCGGTAAGTCATAGGAATGACTCCTCAGAGGCCCCCAAGCCCCCAAAATCTGCCCTGCAAGAGGCTCCAGCACAACTTCCTGAATGGCGGGGCCCGAGCACGAGGGTTGTCCGTCTGATCCTTCCTGGTGGCCCAGTCCCCAACCCCACCCCTGCTCAGAAGTGAGAAGGAAGCCAGGGCCTCACCCTGGGCCTGGGTCTGCGGGCCCACACCTCCTCCCAGCTGCCTGCCCTGATCTCCTACCCCCAAGGCTGGCTGCACCTATCCCAAGTGCCTACCCCGCTGATCAGAAGCTCGTTCCAAGGCCCAGGATGTCCCCTGACTTCCAAGGAAGGTCAGTTCCTGCAGCCCCCTCCCGCTCCGGGTCCTTTGGAAGACATCTGACTTCCTGTCTGTAGCAACCCGGAACTGGAGGGCGTCAGTGTGTGTCTAGGTAACAGAGGAAAAGGAACCAGCCTCCAGGGCCAATCCCAGTGGCCTCTCCTTGGCCACACCTGCTGCCTTGGCTTCACAAGGTGTTCTGGCTTCCTCTGGGGCCAAGCCACCAGGGGTGAGGTCCCTCTTTCTCCATCATGGACAGAGCCAGCCCTCCGCCCAGATCTGGCAACAAGTGCAAGTCCAAGAGGCGTAATGGGAACAGCTGCCACGCGTGAACACCCATCATGTCCTAGGAGCGTCACCAGGATCCTCTCTCTTCCTCCTCAGACCACACTGGCACAGACGGCAAAACTGGGCTCACAGAGACAGAGGCACACCCCCACACTGCCTGACCTGGCTGAAGGGACACCACTGGGACCTGAACTCGGTCTCTTGGGCTCCACTTACTAAAAGACAGACGGTTAACCTTCCCTGTCAAAGCTCCTGAGGCAGGGACACCACCGCCCCCCAGCATCGAACACATTCCCCTGCCTCACTCATGACCTGCCCCCGAGTCTGGCTTACCAGTTTAGGGATGGATTCTGGTTTATGATTTAAACAGGCTCTTTTCAACACAGCTACATCTGTGTGCCGGAAGGAGCAGTCCCGGGGGGTGCAGACAGAAGATCACAGAGTTGTGGAGTCGAGTCAGACCTGGGTTCAGTCCCAGCACCTCTGTCTACACGAGTCATAACAAAGCTCGGTAAGTCATAGGAATGACTCCTCAGAGGCCCCCAAGCCCCCAAAATCTGCCCTGCAAGAGGCTCCAGCACAACTTCCTGAATGGCGGGGCCCGAGCACGAGGGTTGTCCGTCTGATCCTTCCTGGTGGCCCAGTCCCCAACCCCACCCCTGCTCAGAAGTGAGAAGGAAGCCAGGGCCTCACCCTGGGCCTGGGTCTGCGGGCCCACACCTCCTCCCAGCTGCCTGCCCTGATCTCCTACCCCCAAGGCTGGCTGCACCTATCCCAAGTGCCTACCCCGCTGATCAGAAGCTCGTTCCAAGGCCCAGGATGTCCCCTGACTTCCAAGGAAGGTCAGTTCCTGCAGCCCCCTCCCGCTCCGGGTCCTTTGGAAGACATCTGACTTCCTGTCTGTAGCAACCCGGAACTGGAGGGCGTCAGTGTGTGTCTAGGTAACAGAGGAAAAGGAACCAGCCTCCAGGGCCAATCCCAGTGGCCTCTCCTTGGCCACACCTGCTGCCTTGGCTTCACAAGGTGTTCTGGCTTCCTCTGGGGCCAAGCCACCAGGGGTGAGGTCCCTCTTTCTCCATCATGGACAGAGCCAGCCCTCCGCCCAGATCTGGCAACAAGTGCAAGTCCAAGAGGCGTAATGGGAACAGCTGCCACGCGTGAACACCCATCATGTCCTAGGAGCGTCACCAGGATCCTCTCTCTTCCTCCTCAGACCACACTGGCACAGACGGCAAAACTGGGCTCACAGAGACAGAGGCACACCCCCACACTGCCTGACCTGGCTGAAGGGACACCACTGGGACCTGAACTCGGTCTCTTGGGCTCCACTTACTAAAAGACAGACGGTTAACCTTCCCTGTCAAAGCTCCTGAGGCAGGGACACCACCGCCCCCCAGCATCGAACACATTCCCCTGCCTCACTCATGACCTGCCCCCGAGTCTGGCTTACCAGTTTAGGGATGGATTCTGGTTTATGATTTAAACAGGCTCTTTTCAACACAGCTACATCTGTGTGCCGGAAGGAGCAGTCCCGGGGGGTGCAGACAGAAGATCACAGAGTTGTGGAGTCGAGTCAGACCTGGGTTCAGTCCCAGCACCTCTGTCTACACTGCCCACAGCCACAGAGCAGATCATCCGGCTCCCACCTCACAGCACTGGTGAGAGGTCTCTATGGGAGAGCAGATGCTACAGCATACGGGGGTGCTGCAAACATCACGTCTCATCTGCTCTGTGAAATTCAGGAAGAAAAAGACTTTCCTTCAAGGAGGTCGGTCAGGCTGGGGTGCAAAGTGCTGACTCCTCCTGAGTCCTCTAGGGGTAGGATCTGGGCAGGACAAAAGGTCGACCTTGAAGAAAAGAGCAATAAAGTAGCATTCAAAGTGGAAAATGTGGTGTCAAGAGAGAAGAGGCACCTCACTGTCCAAACTCACGGTCTGAGTGAGGGATAGGACGTGGGCGGCCACCAGCTCCACCAAACTGTGGAGACAAGCGCCTCAGGGAAAACTAGAAACGCAGGAGGTGAGGAAGGGAACTTGCCTGACCTCTACTTTGCGTTCCTAGGGGTGCTATCTCTCCACAAGTTGCACAAGGGTGATGGGCCAAAGTCTCCTTCCAGGCTCAGCAAACTCCTTCCCCCTGCCTGGGTAAACGGAGGAGGCAGGTGGAGGACTGGTCAAGGGAGTCTGCTTGCAGGCAGTGCCCCATGGTGGCAGGGCGGGGTGGGGGTGGTCCCAGTTTTCAGCTACAGTTACTGCCTGGCGCCAGCTCTGGATCCCCTGGAGGCAGGCTCAGGGAGTGTTCAACACATGCCCCAGAGAAGGTGCCAGAGAAGATGGTCATGGTGAGGGCGGCACACAGTCTCCCTCCCACGTGTTTGCAGGATCCCTTTCATACACACAGTGACAGTATTTGAAGCAGTCAGGACTCTCTTGTTCAGGCTAAGGAAGGCCTCAAACTGCCTCAACATCATTTCACTAAGCTTCTGGGTCCAGACCTGGACTTGTCAGAGCCACCAGGAGGGCCCTGGTCACCCTGGAGAAGGTTCTGTCTGGGGCTTTCCAGTCCCCTTCTGGAGTAAACCACCCCACACTCTGCAAGAGTTTTGCCTCTAGCTAGGATCAGCTGATGGAGACTCTGGTACTTCCATCCGAGAGGGAAAGCTTCTTGTCTCTGGGTAAGTCTGTTCAATATACACGTGGAAGGGAGGTTCTCCTTTTGAAACTGTGGGTGGATGGGGGGTTAACTCAGGGTCCAGCCCCCCTGAGACAAAGGCCAGCCAGCAGCACCCTGGCGGCAAAGGAGTGCATAGTGTCCTCCGTCTCCCACCAGGGGGCGCTATTCAACCATCAGCTCTCTGTAGGGAGTGACAGAAGGTAACCTCCTGCAATCACCAATTTTAGAGCTGGGCAAGACCCCGGAGCCCCCAGCCAGCCACAGGCGGGCACATCAGGGAAGTTTCAATGCCAGGAAAGCCTAACTGAGCTGGAGGAATGGAGCAGGCTGAGAGGAGGGGCACAAAGGGGCCTGGGGGCCAAGTCTGAGCACACATAGCTTGAAGGCGCGAATTGAAAGTTGACACAGCCCCCAGCAACCAAGAGCCCAACACATGCCCAGGCCTCCAGGGCTCAGTGGCTACACCAAAGCAACCACTCAGAGGGGCAGTGGCTTCAGCTGGGTGGGCACAGCGCACCAGGGCCAGGCCACGGTGACAGGCCCTCTCCTGGGCTGCAATAACCACCTGCTGAACACAACCCTAAGGACAGAGTGGGAGCTGCTGGGTCTACAGCCCCGAGGGGGTTAAAACTCAGGTGTCCAGGCTCTCTGCCCTGGGAGGGAGGAGACCCAGGAGCAGGTCTGCCTGCATTCCAGGACAAACGCTACAGCTGCGCCCCTCACATTCCCAAACCAGCTCAGACACACAGGACCCGAGAGGGAGTCCCAGGGGTGAGAGGGGTCCTTCACATCCCCAGCATAGGGGATCTCCCCTAGACGGCAGCTCCCGGGACCTGGGCTGGCCCACAGATGGAACAGAGCACCCAGTAATAAGTTAAAGAGAATCAATTAACCACCTCCCCCACCAACTGGAGTAGAAAGACAAGCCAGGCTCTTTCACAAGCCTGCCTTCCTCCTACCCGGGCCTGGCCACTTCTTAGAATGCGATAAAGACTATCAAGATCAGAGGTCTAGAATTGGACAGAAGCCAAAGAGCGCAGAGATAAAGGGCCAGCCATGATCCCTCAAGTGGGGGCGGGGCAGGGAGGGAGACCAGCACGATGCCACCCTCCCTCCCGGGCTCTGAGGACACCAGATGTTAAAACTCACGTGGGGTGGGGGTGGGATTCTGAATCACACAGACTGTTCTGTGGCTCAGTGGCTCAGCCAGGCCAGGCTGCTTACTGCCTTGGTTTTCTAATCTGTCTAACGGGAATTCCACCACCTTACACACAGGGGTAAGAGAGCAGATATAAAGTGTCTGCTTTAGCACAGTCCCTGAAATAGAGTGCACACACACACACACTCGCTCAGTAAACTGAGTTCCCGCCCACACTGTCGGGCAGCCCTGGCAGCAATCCTGGGTCAGCAGTGAGGGGCACCATTCTGGGGAAAACAAGTCACAAGAGTGAAGCCATCCCAGCAGGTACATGGGGGCACCATCCCATCCCCGGGTTCACAGGCCCCCCAGCCACACCAGCGCTAGGCCAATCTGAAAGAGGTGGGGTCCTCTGGCCACCAGCAAGACCCCACCTCAACATACGCCTTGTATTCTCGAAGCCTGGCCTACGAAGGGCCCACAATAAGAACAAGATGTTTCCAAGACTCAGCTCACCCACCTTCTTTCTGCAGAGCAGCTTAACTTGGCTCTCCATGGCCCAGGCAGGTGTTTCTTTAGGAGCTGAGAAGTAGGAGGAAGATGCAGCGAATCCTGCCCTGAGAGCTCTGGCACGGGCCGTGAGGGGCTGTCACTGCACAAGGCCTTCCCGACAGCCCAGCGCCAGCTGTCCATCCCCGCCATTTACAGTGAGATCCAGCCTCACAAAGAGACAGCAGTCCCTTCCCCGCCTGGGGAGGCCTGGCCTTCGGCCTGTCTACCCTACTGGACTCAGAGCTCTGAGCAAGAGGTTTGCACCCTGCTGACCACCTGGGTGGCCTTGGTCACCTCATGTGTAAACCCCGAGCTCAGTACGTTAAAGACTCCCCCCGGTGGGGGTTGGGGGGTTTGGCGATAAAGACTATCAAGATCAGAGGTCTAGAATTGGACAGAAGCCAAAGAGCGCAGAGATAAAGGGCCAGCCATGATCCCTCAAGTGGGGCGGGGCAGGGAGGAGACCAGCACGATGCCACCCTCCCTCCCGGGCTCTGAGGACACCAGATGTTAAAACTCACGTGGGGGTGGGGGGGTGGGATTCTGAATCACACAGACTGTTCTGTGGCTCAGTGGCTCAGCCAGGCCAGGCTGCTTACTGCCTTGGTTTTCTAATCTGTCTAACGGGAATTCCACCACCTTACACACAGGGGTAAGAGAGCAGATATAAAGTGTCTGCTTTAGCACAGTCCCTGAAATAGAGTGCACACACACACACACTCGCTCAGTAAACTGAGTTCCCGCCCACACTGTCGGGCAGCCCTGGCAGCAATCCTGGGTCAGCAGTGAGGGGCACCATTCTGGGGAAAACAAGTCACAAGAGTGAAGCCATCCCAGCAGGTACATGGGGGCACCATCCCATCCCCGGGTTCACAGGCCCCCCAGCCACACCAGCGCTAGGCCAATCTGAAAGAGGTGGGGTCCTCTGGCCACCAGCAAGACCCCACCTCAACATACGCCTTGTATTCTCGAAGCCTGGCCTACGAAGGGCCCACAATAAGAACAAGATGTTTCCAAGACTCAGCTCACCCACCTTCTTTCTGCAGAGCAGCTTAACTTGGCTCTCCATGGCCCAGGCAGGTGTTTCTTTAGGAGCTGAGAAGTAGGAGGAAGATGCAGCGAATCCTGCCCTGAGAGCTCTGGCACGGGCCGTGAGGGGCTGTCACTGCACAAGGCCTTCCCGACAGCCCAGCGCCAGCTGTCCATCCCCGCCATTTACAGTGAGATCCAGCCTCACAAAGAGACAGCAGTCCCTTCCCCGCCTGGGGAGGCCTGGCCTTTCGGCCTGTCTACCCTACTGGACTCAGAGCTCTGAGCAAGAGGTTTGCACCCCTGCTGACCACCTGGGTGGCCTTGGTCACCTCATGTGTCCGAGGAGAAGCTGCCTGAGCTCAGTACGTAAGTGGTGTGTGGGACTCAGTCCTTCCTAAGGAAGGAGGAGCCAGTAAACAGCAGGACAAGCTACTCTCCATGGGGGTGGCCTCCTCTCAGCCCCTCTGCTGAGACTGTTTCAGATGAGGAAGGAGAGCAGGAGGAGAGGCCAGGTCTCCCCTCCCCCAGCCCTGAGCACAAGAGCAGTTAGGGCAGAGGTAATCTAATCCACAGCGAAGGGCACTTTTACTCGCTGAGTAACTCCCCAGGAATGGGGAGCTGGGTATATTTATCCTGATAAAACTGTCCTGGGAGGAAAGGCAGATCTGGGACCCGTAAGGGCCAGTCGACAATACAGGCCAGATCCTCTCTGCACCACCCAGCCTGGGAGCCTGGACACTGAGAAGGAACTCCGTCTCCTGGAGGGGCCTTCCCTGCTGATCTGGGTTCTTATCAACCAACTGCCTCTTCTCTAAGAATTAAGCTCTGTAGAGCAGGGGCCCTATCTTTCTTGCTGGGTGCCCTATCCCCAGCAGCTAGAATGAATGGCTGAATGATCGCAGGGCTGTGAACAGCAAGAAGGTGGAGAAGGAGCTGTGAGCAGACAAAGCAGCCAACGGCAGGATGCTGCGATTCCAGACCCAGCCTGCTAGGTGCGTATCGGGGAGTCTTTCTGTAAAATGGGCAGAACCCAATTTGTTCCCACGCCTGGTAGCAGACTCGGAGGAGAAGATGATATAATCCCAGGTGAGATTTACAGAGAACCTCTGGAGCCCTTCCGAGATTGCCTAACTCCAAGACAGTGCTATTATCTGAATCCAAGACAGCGAACTGTGCTCCCTAAGGGGACGGAGGAGAAACAATCAATACTGGAGTGTCATTTAAATATTTAATGACCGTGCCTGGAGGTTATAAAGACTCAGCCACACGTCCTCTTCAGCTGACTCATGCCTCACTCAACAGGAACTGCCATTTTACTCCCGGCCCTGAAGGAAGTGTGGGCTGGGGGTGACACACAGGAAACCAGGGGAGGAGGCCGGAGTCCAGGCTGCTGCTCGGAGAGGTGGGAGGCGCCCTGTGGAGATGGCTGCCTCCGGGTCTCCTAGGAAGGCTCTGAGCAAGAGGTTTGCACCTGCTGACCACCTGGGTGGCCTTGGTCACCTCATGTGTCCGAGGAGAAGCTGCCTGAGCTCAGTACGTAAGTGGTGTGTGGGACTCAGTCCTTCCTAAGGAAGGAGGAGCCAGTAAACAGCAGGACAAGCTACTCTCCATGGGGGTGGCCTCCTCTCAGCCCCTCTGCTGAGACTGTTTCAGATGAGGAAGGAGAGCAGGAGGAGGCCAGGTCTCCCTCCCCAGCCCTGAGCACAAGAGCAGTTAGGGCAGAGGTAATCTAATCCACAGCGAAGGGCACTTTTACGCGCTGAGTAACTCCCCAGGAATGGGGAGCTGGGTATATTTATCCTGATAAAACTGTCCTGGGAGGAAAGGCAGATCTGGGACCCGTAAGGGCCAGTCGACAATACAGGCCAGATCCTCTCTGCACCACCCAGCCTGGGAGCCTGGACACTGAGAAGGAACTCCGTCTCCTGGGGGGGCCCTTTCCCCTGCTGATCTGGGTTCTTATCAACCAACTGCCTCTTCTCTAAGAATTAAGCTCTGTAGAGCAGGGGCCCTATCTTTCTTGCTGGGTGCCCTATCCCCAGCAGCTAGAATGAATGGCTGAATGATCGCAGGGCTGTGAACAGCAAGAAGGTGGAGAAGGAGCTGTGAGCAGACAAAGCAGCCAACGGCAGGATGCTGCGATTCCAGACCCAGCCTGCTAGGTGCGTATCGGGGAGTCTTTCTGTAAAATGGGCAGAACCCAATTTGTTCCCACGCCTGGTAGCAGACTCGGAGGAGAAGATGATATAATCCCAGGTGAGATTTACAGAGAACCTCTGGAGCCCTTCCGAGATTGCCTAACTCCAAGACAGTGCTATTATCTGAATCCAAGACAGCGAACTGTGCTCCCTAAGGGGACGGAGGAGAAACAATCAATACTGGAGTGTCATTTAAATATTTAATGACCGTGCCTGGAGGTTATAAAGACTCAGCCACACGTCCTCTTCAGCTGACTCATGCCTCACTCAACAGGAACTGCCATTTTACTCCCGGCCCTGAAGGAAGTGTGGGCTGGGGGTGACACACAGGAAACCAGGGGAGGAGGCCGGAGTCCAGGCTGCTGCTCGGAGAGGTGGGAGGCGGCCCTGTGGAGATGGCTGCTCTCCCCTGGGCTTCCCACGTGCCCGGGAGGGCGCTTTCCGGCCTGCCCCTCTGTGCCGGACTGACACAACGGGAGTGCGCAAGCAGGCTGACTCCACCCGGCCTCTGGCTGGCGCCCAAGGTCACAGAGCACAGGTAACCAGAGACACGAGAGAATAAAGGTGAAAAGACAACTCCAGAGGCCACCTGAGCGCCAGGCAGAGCCAGGCCCCATCTGCAGCAGGCCCCCACGGAGGGCCCCCATCTGATGGGGCCCAGCCGAGTAGCAACAGGTGGGAGGAGCCGCCCAGGTACGCTGCACCCCTCCACTCCCACAACGGGCACAGCAGCAGGTCCAGGCCGCTGCACAGCAGAGTCTCCTTTCTGTGGTAAATAACTCTTCTCTGGGTCCAGGATCAGCAGGGCCCGGTCCTCCCCGCCCAACTCCATGGATGTATTTCACTGGTCAGATTTCATCCACCTCCTCAGGAGACCCCGAGACTATGAACATTTTTAGGTCACATCTAGGGTCCAACTCCAGACCCACCCCCGCGGTTCCTTCAAAGGGTGAAACGGTGGATTTACACACACCAAGACAGCCTCGAACCCGGGAGGCTCAGGGGCTGGGGCTTTCCTTGGCCGTTCCAAAGCCAGCCCATCCGTTCCTGCAAGCTGGACTCTTGGAGGCAAGGCCGGCGGCTGCAGAGCAGGGCGGCGCCGGGGGCCTCACCCCTGCTAATCATCAACAGAGGTTAGGAGGGGTTCAGCAGTGAGTCATCCACCCTACAGAGACCCAAACAGAAAGTTCAAAAGTTTGCCTGTTTCAGGAGCAAGCTGCAGTCTTTTCCCAATGTTTGTGGATTTCGCTAGTTACCTGATCTCGGCCAGTCAAGTTCTGACTAACGAACACAGCTCGTGGGGGCCACAGGACAGGTTGTGCGTCCCAGTCTCTGGAAGCTGGGCCATTGCCCGGCCTTTCCCGGTTCTCCTGCGAGTCTTCTAGATCCCACATGTCGTCATCAAGTATCATCAGTTCTTCCTCCACAGTGCCTCCCGCCTTCTTTTTTGTTTTTTTAACTTTTTGGCTGCAACTTGGGGTATGTGGGATCGTAGTTCCCCAAGCAGGGGTAGAACCCACGTCCCCTGCATTGGAAGGCAGGTTCTTAATCACTGGACCACCAGGGAAGCCTCCCTCTCTTCTTTACTTGCCTCTCTTTCTTTTTACCACTGGAAGCCAACCATCTGGACTGAGAACCGAACCCACACTCAGCCCCTTCTCGAACTCGGCGGCAAACCCTGGCCCCGCGTTCCCCAGCTCTTACCTTTGCAGCAGACACCAGCATGTGAATGTCCTGAAACCCCACCCTTCCGTGTGCGTCCACTAGACGTCTCACTCTCTGAGGACAGAAAGCTCCTCTGCCCTCAGCACACCCACAGCGCAAGGAGCCTCATGAGCCTCGTGGGCAGGGACTGGGCACATGCCAAGTCAGGGGGCTCATGAGGCCCAGCCACCAATGACTCCCTCCACTTATATGATGAGATCGGAGCCCCGAGGCTTGGCATTCTGGCCTCAAGCCTCTTAGAGTACAGCCCTGAATAGCCTTTCCCTCCTCCTTGGCCTGCTCACAGCACCTGCCTCTCTGGCCAGACTGAGCCGCCTCTTCCCTTTCCCCAGCAATGTACCTTTTTTTTTTCTTTTTTAAATGCATGAATTGAAACTTTATTTTTTACACCTAAAGGTTGATGAAAAAACCCTTATTGATCCTATTAAAGAAAAGCCAATACAATATCTCAGCTGAAAAGTATGGTAACCATGTTTACTCATTAAACATTATTTTTCTAAAAAACAGCACGGAAAAATCCAGCATACATGTTTAATCTCAGTACAATAAGATTCAAATCCAGTGTACATGTTACATGTTTCAAGGCCAGATTACAAATTATCATAGTCATCATCATCATCATCCTCATGTTTTCTTTTCAATAGATTTGATGCTTCATTGGCAGTATTTTGTGATGATACCATGTTAGTGGTAATAAGAATATTTTTGGACCCAATTAATGATGGATTAATCAGAACATTTTGAACTGCTGACGTTACAGGAACTGATTTTAGGGGGGGGACATTTTGGAAGCTTCGGCTTAATCACTGGACCACCATGGATAGCCTCCCCCCTGCTTTTTTTGTTTTTAACTTTTTGGCTGCAACTTGGGGTATGTGGGATCGTAGTTCCCCAAGCAGGGGTAGAACACACATCCCCCGCATTGGAAGGCAGGTTCTTAATCACTGGACCACCAGGAAGCCTCCCTCTTCTTTACTTGCCTCTCTTTCTTTTTACCACTGGAAGCCAACCATCTGGACTGAGAACCGAACCCACACTCAGCCCCTTCTCGAACTCGGCGGCAAACCCTGGCCCCGCGTTCCCCAGCTCTTACCTTTGCAGCAGACACCAGCATGTGAATGTCCTGAAACCCCACCCTTCCGTGTGCGTCCACTAGACGTCTCACTCTCTGAGGACAGAAAGCTCCTCTGCCCTCAGCACACCCACAGCGCAAGGAGCCTCATGAGCCTCGTGGGCAGGGACTGGGCACATGCCAAGTCAGGGGGCTCATGAGGCCCAGCCACCAATGACTCCCTCCACTTATATGATGAGATCGGAGCCCCGAGGCTTGGCATTCTGGCCTCAAGCCTCTTAGAGTACAGCCCTGAATAGCCTTTCCCTCCTCCTTGGCCTGCTCACAGCACCTGCCTCTCTGGCCAGACTGAGCCGCCTCTTCCCTTTCCCCAGCAATGTACCTTTTTTTTTTCTTTTTTAAATGCATGAATTGAAACTTTATTTTTTACACCTAAAGGTTGATGAAAAACCATTATTGATCCTATTAAAGAAAAGCCAATACAATATCTCAGCTGAAAAGTATGGTAACCATGTTTACTCATTAAACATTATTTTTCTAAAAAACAGCACGGAAAAATCCAGCATACATGTTTAATCTCAGTACAATAAGATTCAAATCCAGTGTACATGTTACATGTTTCAAGGCCAGATTACAAATTATCATAGTCATCATCATCATCATCCTCATGTTTTCTTTTCAATAGATTTGATGCTTCATTGGCAGTATTTTGTGATGATACCATGTTAGTGGTAATAAGAATATTTTTGGACCCAATTAATGATGGATTAATCAGAACATTTTGAACTGCTGACGTTACAGGAACTGATGCTTTTACAGCTGGGGGCTGTGAAGCGGGCATCTGTACTGTGAACCTTGCCCCGTGAGGGACACTGGAGCTGCCACTTTAGTTGAAACAGACATGGTCTGTGGGGTTAGTGTGCCAAGCCTGCTAGTAACTGAACCAACACTTAACCGTGGAACTGTTATTCTTCCAGAAGTGGGTGCCTTTTTTTGCAAAGACTAAAGTCTAAAATCTGGAGCAGTTAAGCAATACCTATCAGGTGGCAATCTAGACCCTGAATATGGCTTGATCAATGGCAAAGGGGTTTGATTTCTCTGCCCTGCAATGTCTACTAAAACATCTCTTGGAGGAGGAGAGGTAAAAGACGGGTCAGCACGACACTGGATCGCCAATCGCACATCATCTGCATCAACAGTAGCTTTCTTAGCATGACTTGAATAAATTTTTGCATCATCTAGAATTGTGGTCACATATCAGAAGGCAAACTCCAACATCTGATTTATAACTCTTGGTTCATATTCTGTAATCCCCATATCCTTCAGGATTTGTACCATCATCTGTGCATCTTTCGGCATGCTCTTGGGAGACGCCATCTTGCCCGACTCCATGATAACCGGTGATCAGACTTCTCAAACTAAATCACCTACATTAACGTATTTCAGTCCTGATCTTGATGCAAGTTCTTTGCCTAATGTAGTTTTTCCGACCCCTGGTGTACCCTCCCCGTGAGACACTCACCGAGCCGCCAAACAGAGCACTAAGCGAAGCTCTCCGGGCGTCCCAGGCCCCAGAGCACTCGGCGTCCAGGGCCAGCTGGCTGCCTACAACCGCCCCACCACGCACCCTGACCGGTGAGCAGAGTGTTCGGAAGCATCCTGGTCCTCGCCATGCTGGCTCCCGACGCCTCTGCAATGTTCCTTTATTCACAATAACGAACACGTTCCCCAGCCCCACCATCTATAGGGATGCCCATACCCCCTAGGGGCCCATGGACACCAGGGACACAGGCGCCACCTCAGAGTAAACCCAGAGCATCCTCTATGGCTCAAAGTAACTCAGGAGCAAGAAACTGAGACCGCTGCCTTGAAACAAAAGGCTACTTTAGGGCTTCCCTGGTGGTACTGGGATAGGAATCTGCCTGGCAGTGCAGAGGACATGAGTTTGAGCCCTGTTCTGGGAAGATTCCACAGGCCATGGAGCAACCGAGCCCTCACACCACAACTATGTAGCCCACGTGCTGCAACTACTAGCCCATGTGCCTAGAGCCCATGCTCTGCAACAAGAGAAGCTACTGCAATGAGAAGTCCGCACACCGCCACGAAGAACTGCCCCTGATTGCGGCAACGAGAGAAAGCCTGTGCACAGCAAGCAAGACCTAATGCAATCAAAAAACAAATTTTAAAGAACTGTTTTCTTTTTAAAGACTATGGAGTCAGATGCAAAATTCAAATGAACTGTAAGATAAAAACAGAAGCATCAAAGGGCCCTTGTGCACACATTCGTGGGGGCTTTGACGTCTCAGCAGTCATCCGGTCCACACCACAGACCTGACTGCCATGAGGTGCTGGGAGCTGGATGCTCACACTGCTCTCTGAACACCCCCGCTGGCATCCCAGCCTGTATGGCAGTGTGGCTCAGTGGAGAGAAAAGGCCTCCAAGTAGAGAGGGGAGCGGGTTCAAATCCACAGCTCTCACCAGCCTGGGTGGCAATTCTGGGCTTCAGTCACTCAGGCACCTCACAGAGCACAGGGGGAGGAATCAATGAAAACCACCCGGCCTGGGGAGAACCTCTGGGGCCTCCTGCGGAGACACACTCAGTAAAGAAACCCACATTGGCCCTGAGGACGAACAGGAGGGGGAGGAGGCGGGGCCAGGGACTGCGGCCAGGAATCCTGGGAGCTGTGACAGGTCTGTCACTGACTCGGGCCTCCTTGCTGAGCAAACCACTGACCTCATCCCTCCGCGTCTCGGGTTCATTCCAAGTCCTCTTTGGAGAACATCAGCTGAATCCAGAAGCCTCCAACTCACTCCCAGGCAGGGACAGAGGCTGGAGGGAGAAGCTTCAGGGCTCCAAGGCCCCCCATCCCTGGTCAGCCCTGCGGCCTGCTGGGAAGCCACTATTGTCTGACAGCCCTGTGGCTATGAACCTGAATCGGGACAACAGAAGCAGCCCAGGGCAGAGTAGCGCCCCCCATTCTGCCCCCCGACTCCGCTTCTGCCACAGAGGTTCCAAGCTCTGCCGAATGCCAAGGACTGAAAGACAGGGCTGCCTGACCTGAAGGAAGTTGGGGGGCGGGCTGAGAGCAGGGGGAGAGACGTGCAGCCCTGTTTTATAGATCAGGACAAAGAAGCTCAGAGATGGCTGAGGAGTGGGCTCCACAGCCTGGAGGAGTCCCCCACCCCCAGGAGGACAGCTCTGCCTGACCACACAGCTCACCCACGTTCTTCCCATGACCCCCCATCAGGAGAGGAAGGTCGCCACCAGCAACTGTCCTCACTCGGTCTGTTACTACCCTCCACACTCTCCAAAGTGCCAGTCTTCAGCCCCCTGGAACAATCCAATAAGCCTGGCTGCTGGGGTGGCCCTCCAGCCCCGCCTCTGTGGGGGCCCTTGCTTTGGGTCTTCCTTCTTTTTTTTTTTTTTTCAACTTTTTGGTCACTTGTATTGGTTTTTCATTTATTTATTTTCATCTATCTTTGTTCTTTGGCCTGTGTGGGCCTCCCACTACAGTGGCCTCTCCTGTAGCAGAACACCGGCTCTGGGCACATGCGCTCCAGAGTGCCGGCTCGTAACTGGACACACAGGTCCAGCCGCTCCGCGGCATGCGGGATCTTCCTGTGCCAGGGGTCAAACTGGCACCCCTTGGTGATGTCCTTACCCACAGGGTAAGGGAAACTCTGGGCCTCCTTTCTTGTCTTTCCCCCTGAGGCAGGATCCCCAGTCACAGACGAGCCCCTAGTGGTGGCGCAGGAAGCTCCAAGCTCTCACACGTTGTCTGGGGTGGGAGGGAGGATCTACTTGCGAGAGTGTTTCCCCCTGTGCCACACCAGTCCATTCAAACAGCGAGATGCAAGACGGGGTTGCCCC
The DNA here is from genome assembly GCA_022376925.1 of Tragulus kanchil. Lineage (NCBI taxonomy): Eukaryota > Metazoa > Chordata > Mammalia > Artiodactyla > Tragulidae > Tragulus > Tragulus kanchil. Next base: position 202,239,495 of record JAIOJX010000025.1, on the reverse strand, counting down.
AGGTGCTGACCTCTGCTCTTCTCTTATCTGGACAGAGGGAGGGGCCTAGGCCATTGTCACCAGTGTCCAAAAGATCAGAGGCTCCCTAGCCTCTACCAGAAGCAGGAAGAGGTAACAGGAGAAACAGCCGGCTGAAAGAGGGACAGAGACACGTGATCGATCAGCCTGAGGTGGGATCTTAGAGTGTTGACACTCGCTACTTAATTTGCTTTTACTTTTTGAAAAAAAACTGAAGTGGATTCATGACCATCAGCCCCACCCATATGTGTCCCAACTTGTTTTCTTGAGAGAGAAAGAGCTGGGAGGGGCTCAGAACCCCAGGCAGCCCGCTGCTCCGGAAGAAGGATGGGCAGCTCCTGATCCTTATCTGCCCCGAGTGTCATCTGGAGGGTGTGATACTGCAGAACACTGTTGGAACTACTGAGAAAGCCCAGAACCAAGAAGACGGGGCAGATGGGGCAAGAGCGAGCCAGGGCCAACTGGCCCCCAGCTGCCCTCCATGACACTTTCACTTCCCTAGAAGTATCTACGCCACCCAGCCCTGGTCTTCCCAGTCTCACCAGTTCAGAAGCCATCTGCTTGGTCTGGGACAAGACAAAATTATCAGGCCACTGACAGCCTTTCAACACTTCTCGAGTAAAGAAGGAGCTCCAGGTCTTGTCCAGTCCTTCTGGACCTCCCACCGCAGACCCTGTTGGGAACGATCTACAAAGGAGTGATGCCCCCAGACATTGCCGAGTGGGGCAAGACAAATTTCTTTGGAAGTCCAGATCCTTGCTGGCTCTCTGTGCCAGAAAATCGGCCACTTCCTGAACAGGAAGGAAACAGATGGAGGCCGCAGTCCTCATAGCACTGGCTAACCAGAGTCACAAGAGTAACCACAAGAGAAAAAAGGAGGGGAAGACCTCCCTGAAAGAAAAAGCATCCAGGGAGAGACCTCTGGAAGGTCAGTCTCGCCACCAGGGCTCATACGCAGGGACATCAAGGAACAGAGGAGGACAGGGTGAGAGGACAACCAAAATAAGACCACGTGCTCTGCCAGCAAGAAGCCCACTAGGCCCAGAGTTGAGGCCAAGAGCCAAGCAGATGACCAGTCTCACGTGAGAACTGAACGGCGCAGTTTGTGTCCCGGAGCTCACGGGACACAGAGGGTCCCAGGGCTCAGCCTAGCTTGGCATGGCTGGCCTTCCTCCACCACACCGAGCTGGTGACATCAGGAGACGGACTTGGGGAGGAGGGGGGAGTAGTCATCTCAGTCCTGGTTTGCGTTTTAGTGGAGGCGACATCTGGGGCTCTGGGAATCCAACCCCGCAGAGCCAGGACAGATGGCGAGCAGGGCCCAACTGCAACACACCAAAACACCACGCAGGAAGTCCCTGGTGTCACACATAGAGTATTCCAAAACCTTGCTTGGAAGTTAGATTTTGAACCTTGGAGGCTGTCTTATTTTTGAGGGGATGGGGGTAATGGTTCTAGCCCCAAACCCAGTGGGTCCCAAAATTCCGAGAAAGCCCAGAACCAAGAAGACGGGCAGATGGGGCAAGAGCGAGCCAGGGCCAACTGGCCCCAGCTGCCCTCCATGACACTTTCACTTCCTAGAAGTATCTCGCCACCCAGCCCTGGTCTTCCCAGTCTCACCAGTTCAGAAGCCATCTGCTTGGTCTGGGACAAGACAAAATTATCAGGCCACTGACAGCCTTTCAACACTTCTCGAGTAAAGAAGGAGCTCCAGGTCTTGTCCAGTCCTTCTGGACCTCCCACCGCAGACCCTGTTGGGAACGATCTACAAAGGAGTGATGCCCCCAGACATTGCCGAGTGGGGCAAGACAAATTTCTTTGGAAGTCCAGATCCTTGCTGGCTCTCTGTGCCAGAAAATCGGCCACTTCCTGAACAGGAAGGAAACAGATGGAGGCCGCAGTCCTCATAGCACTGGCTAACCAGAGTCACAAGAGTAACCACAAGAGAAAAAAGGAGGGGAAGACCTCCCTGAAAGAAAAAGCATCCAGGGAGAGACCTCTGGAAGGTCAGTCTCGCCACCAGGGCTCATACGCAGGGACATCAAGGAACAGAGGAGGACAGGGTGAGAGGACAACCAAAATAAGACCACGTGCTCTGCCAGCAAGAAGCCCACTAGGCCCAGAGTTGAGGCCAAGAGCCAAGCAGATGACCAGTCTCACGTGAGAACTGAACGGCGCAGTTTGTGTCCCGGAGCTCACGGGACACAGAGGGTCCCAGGGCTCAGCCTAGCTTGGCATGGCTGGCCTTCCTCCACCACACCGAGCTGGTGACATCAGGAGACGGACTTGGGGAGGAGGGGGGAGTAGTCATCTCAGTCCTGGTTTGCGTTTTAGTGGAGGCGACATCTGGGGCTCTGGGAATCCAACCCCGCAGAGCCAGGACAGATGGCGAGAGCAGGGCCCAACTGCAACACACCAAAACACCACGCAGGAAGTCCCTGGTGTCCACACATAGAGTATTCCAAAACCTTGCTTGGAAGTTAGATTTTGAACCTTGGAGGCTGTCTTATTTTTGAGGGGATGGGGGGTAATGGTTCAGGTGGACCATTTCTAGCATTCATTCCACCAGATGTGAGATTCTACACGTTGCAGAGAATGCTTTCTTATTCTGAGGGGCCAAGGAGAAGGGCCACCCAAGGTGGCGGTGGGGAGGGGGGAGGCCAGCATAAATCAGGACCACTGGATCCCCTTATTCGGCACTGGGGCCCAGGGGTGTACTATACACTAGAGGGGTGAGGGGCGGAGGCGCACACAGCCACCTTGGACACGGCTGGTCTAACCTTTCTGAGGAGGCACTGGACAAGCACTGCTGTGCTTCTGCCCCTGAACAACGGCAGGGGAGCCTTGTGTGAATGAGGCAACCTTCCATCTGAACAAAGCTGCCAGCTGGGGCTGCCGCCTCTCCTGCCTCTCCTGCCTGACACTGCGTCCAGAGAGGAAGCGGTCACCCAGGAAGGTGGTGAGCTGACCAAGCACACCCACTCCCCTTCTCTTTAACATCGCCTGCTTCTCCTTTTTGAAAGCGCAAGTCTCTGCGTGGTTACCAGAGGCAGAGGAGGGCGGGACCGGAGATAAATCTGGGATTAACAGAACCACACTACAACAAAAGACTGAAAAGGACCTACTGCAAAGCATCCCCTGGAGAAGGGCATGACAACTCACTCCAGCGTCCCTGCCTGGAGAATTCCATAGATGGAGGTGCTTGGCGGGCTGCAGTCCATGGGGTCACAAAAGAGTCGGACACGACTAAGCATACATTGAACATAGCACAGGGAACTGTCTTTGATACGCTGTAATAACCTATAATGGAAAAGACTCTGAGAAAAGAGTCCATTATACACACACACACACACACACACACACACAAATAACTGAATCACTTTGCTATATACCTGAAACAATGTAAAGCAACCATACCTCAGTTAAAAAAAGAAAAGAAAAGAAAAATGACCCAGAAAAGGGCAAGTCTCTGTCGTGGGCATCTACCCTCCCTGGCGTACCCTGAACTGTGAAGTCTTCCTCTGCGGGAACCACCCCTCACAGGGAGCAGGGGGTGTCGCCTGTAGGCAGAAGGGCTGCCTGGCCCCAGGCCACTGTCCCACCCGGCACCCAGTTGAGACAGAACCTTGGAGGCTGTCTTATTTTTGAGGGATGGGGGTAATGGTTCAGGTGGACCATTTCTAGCATTCATTCCACCAGATGTGAGATTCTACACGTTGCAGAGAATGCTTTCTTATTCTGAGGGGCCAAGGAGAAGGGCCACCCAAGGTGGCGGTGGGGAGGGGGGAGGCCAGCATAAATCAGGACCACTGGATCCCCTTATTCGGCACTGGGGCCCAGGGGTGTACTATACACTAGAGGGGTGAGGGGCGGAGGCGCACACAGCCACCTTGGACACGGCTGGTCTAACCTTTCTGAGGAGGCACTGGACAAGCACTGCTGTGCTTCTGCCCCTGAACAACGGCAGGGGAGCCTTGTGTGAATGAGGCAACCTTCCATCTGAACAAAGCTGCCAGCTGGGGCTGCCGCCTCTCCTGCCTCTCCTGCCTGACACTGCGTCCAGAGAGGAAGCGGTCACCCAGGAAGGTGGTGAGCTGACCAAGCACACCCACTCCCCTTCTCTTTAACATCGCCTGCTTCTCCTTTTTGAAAGCGCAAGTCTCTGCGTGGTTACCAGAGGCAGAGGAGGGCGGGACCGGAGATAAATCTGGGATTAACAGAACCACACTACAACAAAAGACTGAAAAGGACCTACTGCAAAGCATCCCCTGGAGAAGGGCATGACAACTCACTCCAGCGTCCCTGCCTGGAGAATTCCATAGATGGAGGTGCTTGGCGGGCTGCAGTCCATGGGGTCACAAAAGAGTCGGACACGACTAAGCATACATTGAACATAGCACAGGGAACTGTCTTTGATACGCTGTAATAACCTATAATGGAAAAGACTCTGAGAAAAGAGTCCATTATACACACACACACACACACACACACACACAAATAACTGAATCACTTTGCTATATACCTGAAACAATGTAAAGCAACCATACCTCAGTTAAAAAAAGAAAAGAAAAGAAAAGAAAAATGACCCAGAAAAGGGCAAGTCTCTGTCGTGGGCATCTACCCTCCCTGGCGTACCCTGAACTGTGAAGTCTTCCTCTGCGGGAACCACCCCTCACAGGGAGCAGGGGGTGTCGCCTGTAGGCAGAAGGGCTGCCTGGCCCCAGGCCACTGTCCCACCCGGCACCCAGTTGAGACAGAAGCAGGGATGAGCGGGGTCAGCTCTCACTGGCTCCAAACAAGGGTTTCTGTGTCCGCGTGGAAGGGACACACTTCGAAAGGCAGGCTCCGAGTGCAGCCCTGGTGCTCTCGACATCTAGGTCGCGGGGCAGCCCTGTGGTGGGGGGGAGGCGGGGGTAGGTGGCCAGAAGTGCCCGCGGCCGCTGAGGGTGGGGCAGCGGCTCCATTCCTGGGCACAGACAGACCCTGACTTCACAGCTCTTTTTTTTTTTTTTTTTTAATTTTGGCCTCTTTTATTTATTTTCATCTGTGCTTATTCTTTGGCCTGTGTGGGCCTCCCACCACAGTGGCCTCTCTCCTTGCAAAGCACCAGCTCTGGGCGCATGCGCTCCGTCTCATAATTGGACATACCAGTCCAGCCGCTCCGCAGCACGTGGAATCCTCCCAGGCCAGGGATCGAACCGGCGCCCCTTGCACTGCAAGGCAGAGTCTTTACCCACTGGACCACCAGGGAAGCCCTTCAGGGTTCCTGACTTATTCACGGCTTACCTACCCTTCTGGTGAAACAGAAACCATAAATGACTAAGGGTGGACCCAGATAATCTTCCTAGAGCTCTTTGAGGAAAGAACTCTTGGTTCTTCTCCTTCCAGAGGGAATTCTAGAGGCAGTCGAACCAGGGGAAGGCGGGCAGCTGTTAAAGGAGGCAACAGAGAACCTGGCAGAGACCACCAGCCCAAGACCCACAGGCTGCAGTCAGCCACACAGCCCCCATGCATATGTCTGTGGTGCTTTTTGGCTGTGGGATCTTAGTTCTCTGACCAGGGATTGAACCTGTGCCCCCTGCAGTGGCAATGCAGAGTCCCAACCATTGGACTATCAGAGAAGTTCCTGTTGGTGCTTTTTAAAGAAATCTGAAACAGTCTTAAGAAACTGAAAGGTTTCACATGAAAGTCAGCACATCTGTCTTCTCGGGAGGAGTCAGAAGAGCTAATGGTTCGGGTCTACTTTCCTGCGGAGCCACCACTGGCTGACATGTGAAATCTAGCTCCCTCTTTCGAGCCCACTCCATTCATTCACAGCACCCACTGGCCTCAGTGAGTACATGAGTCTGCCACAAAATGCAGTGTGAGTTTTGCAGCTGGTCAACTTCAGTCTAAGCTCCGGCTCTGCCGCTTGCTGGCACGGCACTCTTTAGGCCCAGTCTCCACATCTGTAAATTGGATCTGAAAACTGCCTCCGAGGTGGCAGGGATGTGTGGTTCCCCAGGACTCTTGTCCTCCTGTCCTTTCACCCTTCTCCCTGGGGGCCACCTCACCTTTACCTGTGGTGGCCCTGATAGTAGCCTAGAAACACCACACTGGGCACAGAGGTGACAAAAATACAGTGTCTGGGGACTTCCCTGGTGGTCTAGTAGTTAAGACTCTGGGCTCCCCATTGCAGGGGGCACAGGTTCGATTCCTGGTCCGGGAACTAAAATTCTGCATGCCACATGGTACAGCCAAAACAAAACAGTGTCGGTCCCCACACAGTGCTAACTAGTAGGAGACTGTCATAATCGGGGCCAGCGGGAGAGAGCAGGATTTTTTTCGCCAGGCACAGGAAGGAACAGAGCAGGGGTGAGACACAGTCTGGCAGACAGAGGGTGCCAGAGCTCAGAGCACAAGTCCCAGCTTGGGGAAAGAGGAGCCTGGGACCTGCTGTGGAGTTTGGACTAAAAGGGCAGACCGCGGGGGAGGGCATGGCAGGACCAGGCTTGCATTTCTACCTCAGCCTGTGCAGGGGAGCTGTGAGGGAGGCGGGGCTCGCCCAGAGGCAGCCCAGGAGTCACAACGCTCTAAATAAAACTAGGCGAAATCAAGGCGACCTCGTAACTGAGCGGCTAAGGGGAAAGAGGAGCACAAGATGCCTCCCATGTTTGTTTCCTGTGGGCGGATGGGCCATCCACCAGAACAGAGAGGGCAGGTGGGAGGAGGCGCAGGGCCCCGGAGCAAGGCGCACTGGAGGATCAGGGTGATGAGAGCAGTGATCTAGGGCAGGGGAGCCACGGAGCAACCAAGCCCAAGGTCCTTCTTTTCTCCTGGCCAAGCCGCCTCTGAATCTCTCCAGGGCTCAGGAAGCAGAAGTTTGGGGAATGGTTCGTGCCTGTGTGCTCTGGCCGGGTGTGGGGAAGCTGTGGACAGCTGGCTTGGCTCAAGGAATTCTCAGAGTGTTCACCCATCCCTCAGCCCACTCGCCAGTGCCCAAATCCAATCCTGAAATCCAGATACAAAGCCAGCTCCACCCCCCAATGGCCACCCCCTCCGGAAGAGGGGCAAAATCTGGTGTGTTATCACAGGAAGCAGGTCCTTCCTGTCACACAGGCATGTGGGCTCATCCTGGGGTGGGCGGGCTCAGGATACAATCTCAGGTCCCAAATTCTTATGGAAATGCCCTTCAGAACGGGCCCCGGGCTGCACATGAGCAGAATTTCCATCACCAGCACGCTACACCTACTGGGTGTCCCAGAGGCTGACCCTACTTCAATGGCCATACCAAGGCCACCCATAAAGGTCATTCCACTGAGGAAACCAAGGCTAGTGGCTGTCTGTCGCCTTGTGGCTCAGGCCAAATCTGATGAGTCTGTAAGATCCAACTAGGATGACGCACGGTGCCAACACAGAGCCCGTGAACTTACCAGCACACACACAGAAGGAACAGAGCAGGGGTGAGACACAGTCTGGCAGACAGAGGGTGCCAGAGCTCAGAGCACAAGTCCCAGCTTGGGGAAAGAGGAGCCTGGGACCTGCTGTGGAGTTTGGACTAAAAGGGCAGACCGCGGGGGAGGGCATGGCAGGACCAGGCTTGCATTTCTACCTCAGCCTGTGCAGGGGAGCTGTGAGGGAGGCGGGGCTCGCCCAGAGGCAGCCCAGGAGTCACAACGCTCTAAATAAAACTAGGCGAAATCAAGGCGACCTCGTAACTGAGCGGCTAAGGGGAAAGAGGAGCACAAGATGCCTCCCATGTTTGTTTCCTGTGGGCGGATGGGCCATCCACCAGAACAGAGAGGGCAGGTGGGAGGAGGCGCAGGGCCCCGGAGCAAGGCGCACTGGAGGATCAGGGTGATGAGAGCAGTGATCTAGGGCAGGGGAGCCACGGAGCAACCAAGCCCAAGGTCCTTCTTTTCTCCTGGCCAAGCCGCCTCTGAATCTCTCCAGGGCTCAGGAAGCAGAAGTTTGGGGAATGGTTCGTGCCTGTGTGCTCTGGCCGGGTGTGGGGAAGCTGTGGACAGCTGGCTTGGCTCAAGGAATTCTCAGAGTGTTCACCCATCCCTCAGCCCACTCGCCAGTGCCCAAATCCAATCCTGAAATCCAGATACAAAGCCAGCTCCACCCCCCAATGGCCACCCCCTCCGGAAGAGGGGCAAAATCTGGTGTGTTATCACAGGAAGCAGGTCCTTCCTGTCACACAGGCATGTGGGCTCATCCCTGGGGTGGGCGGGCTCAGGATACAATCTCAGGTCCCAAATTCTTATGGAAATGCCCTTCAGAACGGGCCCCGGGCTGCACATGAGCAGAATTTCCATCACCAGCACGCTACACCTACTGGGTGTCCCAGAGGCTGACCCTACTTCAATGGCCATACCAAGGCCACCCATAAAGGTCATTCCACTGAGGAAACCAAGGCTAGTGGCTGTCTGTCGCCTTGTGGCTCAGGCCAAATCTGATGAGTCTGTAAGATCCAACTAGGATGACGCACGGTGCCAACACAGAGCCCGTGAACTTACCAGCACACACACAGAAGCCTCTTCCCTTTGGGCCTTTGTACGTGTTGCACCAGCTGCCTAGTCCACCCTCCTGTTTTCTCTGCCATGATAAATCCCCTGAGACCTCTCAGTCCCCAGTTTCCTCTTCTGGAACCCAAGGATAAAAGGATCCGCCCTGCCAACCTAAATACAAAGGAATGCGTGGTTTTTATGCTGGGAAGCCCCTTCTGTAAAATACTCTCTAATCTTAATCTGGAAAATAATTATTTGGGAACTGAGGGGATTCCAGTTTTTTAACTTTTTCCCCTTAGTAGTTTGCAACCCTATGGACGGTAGCTCACCAGGCTCCCTTGTCCCTGGAACTCTCCAGGCAAGAATACTGGAGGAGGCTGCCATTTCCTTCTCCAGGGGAGCTTCCCGACCCAGGGACTGCAGGCATATTTATCATCCGAGCCACTGGGGAAGCCCCAAACTGGTAGAACACATATGCACAAAAATATCCACACAGGAAGCAAGCTTATTTATGATGAGGAGTCACATATAAATTAAGGTAGTCTGCAGTTTTCATATGACACATTTTAAAAAAGAGTCAAACCTATGTTTCATGGGTGACACTGTTGACAGTAACACTGAAAGGGAGAAAACGTTTAGGAACAGACATCCGACAAGACGCAGGTTTTACAACCTCTTCTTTAAGAGATTCCCAAATCTTACTCTAAAAACCCTTATGACTTACATAAAGTTTGGGACTTTTCTAAATGTCAAGACTCAAATTAAAATAAACACGCATCAGGGACCTCCATGGTTGTCCAATGGTTAGGACTCCGCATTTCCAGTGCAGGGGCACAAGTTTGATCCCTAGTCCGAGCACTAAGTAAGATTCCACATGCTACATGGCATGGCCAAAAAATAAAAATAAAGTAGTAATAAGAATAAGGAAATAATTTAGAAAAGATAAATAAATACAAAATATATAAATAAATAAACACACATCAAAGAGTCAGTTTACCATTTCCTCCAGGAAGTCCTCCCTGACCACATTCCCAGCACAGAGTTCCAGGCCCCTCTCCTTTGAGCTCCCAAAGCACTCTGTCCATCCCCTATGAGACCACATATGGAACCAGCCGAAACTGCCTGCCTGCGTGCCTCTGTCCCAGTCAGTGACAGCTTATCGAGGGCAGGCAGCCTGTCTCCATTCATCTTTCGCTCTTTGCCTCCAGCAGAACCCAGCCACTCCAAGCCCATCAGTCACCAAGACCTGCTCACCACCGCAGTCCACACCACTCTGGGCTTCCATGAGAGCCCACGACACGCCAAGCACAACGGGAGTGAGCAGCAGGGCCCCAGCCCTCCCTCGTCTTCCCTCCCAGGAAATCTCTCTCTCCTGTGATCTAGTTATCACCACTGCTCCCCAACCAGCACCACTCCTACCCTTTAAAGAAAAAAAGAATAATCAAAGGAACACCACACAAAACTTTGTGGCCTGAGCAGAGCAGCCCCTGGTGGGTACTTAAGGTTTCCACTCACTGTGTGGCCTATCTGGGCTCCTCTGTGGGTGGGGGAGGGCAGGCCGGGGAGGGGGAGCTGGCTGGCGGGAAGCTGGTACCCTGGCAGCCCAGCCCTGGGGCAGATGGCACTTTCACTTGGTGCTGGACGGCGAGGAGGAACAGGGAGAACGCAGCCCCAGCGGTCCTGCGGAGCTGCTCCGTCACACCTCTCTCCCCAAGGGACAGAGGAGGCAGGAGACAGGAACTGGAATGTGCTGATTTTCTGGACCCTGGGCTTGTGGAATGTGTTAGGAACACCAGCCATGGGGCTCTGCAGCTGGAGTAGCTGATAGCATCGTCGGTTATCACCAGCAGCTGCGGATGAGACAGCCAAAAAAGCACGCGGGGATTGGCGATGCAGAGGGAAGCGCCACGAGCAGGGAGAACTCGCCAGCGGAAGAGGACAAGATTTTGGAAGAGAAACTGAAAGAGAGGGGAGGAGGGGAAATAATGTTGTGCAAATATTTCTGTTAATTCCTTTAGACTTAAAAAAGCCCTTTTGCATAGGAATAAAGAGCACCAGAAACGGTAAATTTGTGGGTAAATATTAAAGATTAGCAATGTGGTGTGGGTTTTATAAGTAGAAGTAAAACTTATGACAACAATAAGGACAGGAGAGGAGAATGGACGTGTCCACAGCGCTGTAAGGTTCTGACACTGTATGTGAAGGGGTTTTATGATTTGAAGGCAGACTGTGTGTGTGTTTAGTCACTCAGCTGTGTCTGACTCTTTGCCACCAGCAGAACCCAGCCACTCCAAGCCCATCAGTCACCAAGACCTGCTCACCACCGCAGTCCACACCACTCTGGGCTTCCATGAGAGCCCACGACACGCCAAGCACAACGGGAGTGAGCAGCAGGGCCCCAGCCCTCCCTCGTCTTCCCTCCCAGGAAATCTCACCCACCTGTGATCCAATTATCACCACTGCTCCCCAACCAGCACCACTCCTACCCTTTAAAGAAAAAAAGAATAATCAAAGGAACACCACACAAAACTTTGTGGCCTGAGCAGAGCAGCCCCTGGTGGGTACTTAAGGTTTCCACTCACTGTGTGGCCTATCTGGGCTCCTCTGTGGGTGGGGGAGGGCAGGCCGGGGAGGGGGAGCTGGCTGGCGGGAAGCTGGTACCCTGGCAGCCCAGCCCTGGGGCAGATGGCACTTTCACTTGGTGCTGGACGGCGAGGAGGAACAGGGAGAACGCAGCCCCAGCGGTCCTGCGGAGCTGCTCCGTCACACCTCTCTCCCCAAGGGACAGAGGAGGCAGGAGACAGGAACTGGAATGTGCTGATTTTCTGGACCCTGGGCTTGTGGAATGTGTTAGGAACACCAGCCATGGGGCTCTGCAGCTGGAGTAGCTGATAGCATCGTCGGTTATCACCAGCAGCTGCGGATGAGACAGCCAAAAAAGCACGCGGGGATTGGCGATGCAGAGGGAAGCGCCACGAGCAGGGAGAACTCGCCAGCGGAAGAGGACAAGATTTTGGAAGAGAAACTGAAAGAGAGGGGAGGAGGGGAAATAATGTTGTGCAAATATTTCTGTTAATTCCTTTAGACTTAAAAAAGCCCTTTTGCATAGGAATAAAGAGCACCAGAAACGGTAAATTTGTGGGTAAATATTAAAGATTAGCAATGTGGTGTGGGTTTTATAAGTAGAAGTAAAACTTATGACAACAATAAGGACAGGAGAGGAGAATGGACGTGTCCACAGCGCTGTAAGGTTCTGACACTGTATGTGAAGGGGTTTTATGATTTGAAGGCAGACTGTGTGTGTGTTTAGTCACTCAGCTGTGTCTGACTCTTTGCCACCTCAGACTGTAGCCCGCCAGGCTCCTGTGTCCATGGGATTTCCCAGGCAGGAGTACTGGAGTGGGCTGCCATGCCCTCCCTCCAGGGGATCTCCCCAACCCAGGGATGGAACCCAGGTCTCCTGCGTTGCAGGCAGATTCCTTACTGTCTGAGCCACCAGGGAAGCCCAAGACTCTGGAGTGGGTAGCCTATTCCTTCTTCAGGGCAACTTCCCAACCCAGGAATCAAACTGGGGTCTCCTGCATTGCAGGCGGATTATTTACCGGTTGAGCTACCAGAGAAGCCCCATAGTTTATAATTTGAAGGTAGACTCTCGTATTAAACCTGTAAACAATATAGAAACCATGAAAGAGAGCAAACCAGTGAAGTACAGCCAATTAAGCCAACAGTGGAGACAAAAGGGAATCTTAAAAGATGCTCAACAAATCTAAAAAAAGAAAGAATTAAGAAAAACAGTAGAGGGACTTTCCTAGTGGCTCAGTGGTAAAGAATCTCCTTGCAGTGCAGGAGACCTGGGTTCAATCCCTGGATCACGAACATTCCCTGGAGAAGGGAATGGCAACCCACTCCAGTACTCTTGCCTGGAAAATCCCATGACAGGGAAGTCTGGGGGGCTACAATCCATGGGGTCACAAAGAGTAGGACATGACTAAGCGACTAACACAGACAGTGACAAAAGGTCAATTTGGCATGAATATGTAATAGTCTTAAGCACACATGCATCCAATAACTGCGTGTCAAACTACATGAAGATAAAATTGACAGAAATGAAAAGAAAAAAAGATAAATCCACCATTGTAGCTGGAGAACTCAACTCTCTAATTGGAAAGTAACCCAAAGGACTTCCCTGGTGGTCTAGTGGCTACAACTCCACACTCCCAATGCAGGGGGCTCAGGTTTGATCCCTGGTCAGGGCACTTGATCACACATGCCGCAACCAAGACTGTGAAGCCAAATAACTTTCTTTTTAATGACTACGGGGACTCCTTTAGTGGTGATGACAATGTTCTGAACTGGAAAGAGGCAACAGCTACACAAATTGTACCAGATACCACTGAATTCTATACTTTATTTATTTATTTACTAATTTTGGGGGGATTGGGTGGGGAGGGAGAGGGGCGGGTGGGTCACTTTCATTGGTCTTTCATTTATCTGTTTCATCCATCTTTGTTCTTTGGCCCGTGTGGGCCTCCCATCACAGTGGCCTCTGTTGTCACAGAGCACCGGCTCTGGGTGCATGCGCTCCAGAGCTCCGGCTCGGTAATTGGACACATCGGTCCAGCCGCTCCGCGGCACGTGGGATCTTCCCAGGCCAGGGATCGAACCGGCGCCCTCTGCACTGCAAGGCAGTGTCCTTACCCACTGGACCACCAGGGAAGCCCTGAATTCTATACTGTAAAGTGGTTAATTTTATGTTGTATGAATTTCACCTTGGTTAAAAAAATAAAAGGATATGTATATTACATATATGTCTATTTATAAATATACAGAAGATGATGGGTGGGTAAAATACACAGCAAACTGTTAACAAGTTGTCCCTGGAGGAAGAGGAAGGAAGACTTTCACTTCTATACCCTTCTCTCATTTGTTTTTCAATTAAGTGTGTATTTTCTTTGACAGAACTTTTACAAAGTAACAGTAAAAGATATCCAATGACATTAAAAAGAGCTCTAGAAGAAAACAAGGCCTGAGGCTACACTGTGGCAAGCGTGTGGGTTCTAGAACGAAGACTAGGACCCCAGATACTCCCCCAAAAGGGCTAGAAAGAGAGGAGAAAGAAAAAAACAAAAAACAAAAAAACCGCTTATTCTGCTACTAAGTGTCCCAGGCAAGTGCTTTCTCCTTGGAGAATCTGTCACTCTGTAAAACAGATGTTTTTACATTTTCAAATTTTTGAACAACCACAAAAACCCCTTTTGCGATTGTAGACTCTGGTGGAAGCTCAACATATAAACAAAATGAGCAGCTCTAACTGAAGAGGTAACAGACAGAGACCCCAACCACAGGAGTGGGTGGCATCCAAAGGCCCCTTCCACTCTGCAAGTGTCGAAGTCTAAGACAGACTGACTCTATCCAGAACCACAGAGAAGGGGGAATGACCACTGGTCACGCCCAGTAGAACCTTTGGAAGAAAACTCTCACAGTAGAAGCAGGGGAAAGAGAACAGGCAGAGGTGGGATGAAGCCCAAGCCAGTGACAAGGCAAGGCTACCAGCAATGCCATCCACAGCCAAGGACCAGGGTCCCCCAGAGGCAGACGAGCCGTGGCACCCCTGGCCCCACGCCTCTGCTTGAGGTCAGGCGCAGATAACAGCTGGTTCCAGGTTGGTGTTTCTGCTGCAGTTAAGGGTGTAAACAGGATGTTTAAGGATAGATGACCGCAAGTGACCACAGGAAGCGTGACACCCACCTCCAGGTGATCCTCCTCTTCTTCCCCAGCCTGTTTGCGGTGTGGCTGCCTCAGCACACCACACAAAAAAAGACCCCCAGGGAGGATCTCCACAGACAGAGAAGGGGCGAGGATTCTTAGAAAGCTCAAGATTCAGCAGGAGAAATCACCTGAGGGATTCAGACAGGGAGGAAGCAAGGCCACGGAGCTCTTGCAACAGCTTGCTCACCCCAAGATGTAGCCAGGCTGGCATTCCCCGAGTTGGTGAGGAAACCGCACGCTCACTTGTGGGGACACAGGACTTTTCATGACGGATGGCAGCTGACCAAGCAAGCCCAGAGGGGTGCCGCATCGGTCCCCGAGGCCCAAAGGTAGCTCTCCAGGGGCCATGGCCACTCCTCCACACCCGCCTGATGCGCAGTGATGAGAATCATCCCGGCTGGCCAGCAGGGCCAGGAGTCCATGGGACAAATGGTAAATCTGGAGGAAACCAAGTGTAGGCTGTGGGACACACCCATTTCCACCCAAGTAAGACAAGAAATATTCCTGGAAACAGAGCAAGGAAAAGTCTGGCCAAGACTGAGCCGAGTCAAACTCGAAAAAGGCAGCGGGGAGGGCTGACCCAACAGATCAACTGCCCCTAAGGATACAGAGGCAGGCAGGGGGCAGCCCAGGACCTGGGCCCACTCCACTGACAAAACCCACAATACACAGCCCAGAAAATCAAACTCTCTTGTTCTACTGCTACCAGGAGCCTCACTGGCCTGGACCCATCCCAGGAGGCCCCGTCGATGTCACCCAGCATCCTTCACAGCCTGCCTTGGCCAGAGGAAGGCCTGTGAGTTCTGGGAGGAGCTCAGGACTGACCCCCAGCAGCCAGCTCTCTGGCTGCTCTCAAATTTTAGCCTTAGAGGAGTGATCAAAGTCACCAAAACAACCTCCTCCCCACCACTTCCTCCTCAAAGCCACTGAAGAGGTTCAGAGAAACAAGATGTCATATAACCCAAACCCAACCTAACACCACCAGCCCTAGGACATGACCATATCACCCCAAACACACATCAGTCACCCCACAAGGCCATAAATGGCTCCAAATCACATTTTTCAAGGGAGCTAATGGAACTCAGGGCTCCTCCTCTGAGTCCAGCTGAAGGGCCATCCACGTACGTGTGCTCTGAAGCCCGCCACCAGGGCCACAGTGGACACAGGCAGCAGGCAGCCGACAAGTCAGGTGGAAAAGGGACAGAGAAAGCCAAACCCCCTGACCAACGTCTAGATTATTCTAGGGATGAAAAATTACCATGGTTACCATTCATGGAGCACTTTACCACATTTCAGGAAATGCGCCCATTTTGCAGATGAGGAGACTGAGGCTCGGGTGCACAGTGACCTGTCGAGGTCATGCAGCTGGCGAGTGGCCATATAGAGAAGAGGGGCTCGAGGAGGACCCTGCATTCGGTCCGTGGCACCACCTGGCCTCCCCACCTGCCTGGATCCCAGAGGGCTTCTCACTCAGATTCTCCAGTGGAGGAAGTGGTTTGATGGAGGATCAACATCTTGGTGGTGTCCGCACAGCCTGATGCGCAGTGATGAGAATCATCCGGCTGGCCAGCAGGGCCAGGAGTCCATGGGACAAATGGTAAATCTGGAGGAAACCAAGTGTAGGCTGTGGGACACACCCATTTCCACCCAAGTAAGACAAGAAATATTCCTGGAAACAGAGCAAGGAAAAGTCTGGCCAAGACTGAGCCGAGTCAAACTCGAAAAAGGCAGCGGGGAGGGCTGACCCAACAGATCAACTGCCCCTAAGGATACAGAGGCAGGCAGGGGGCAGCCCAGGACCTGGGCCCACTCCACTGACAAAACCCACAATACACAGCCCAGAAAATCAAACTCTCTTGTTCTACTGCTACCAGGAGCCTCACTGGCCTGGACCCATCCCAGGAGGCCCCGTCGATGTCACCCAGCATCCTTCACAGCCTGCCTTGGCCAGAGGAAGGCCTGTGAGTTCTGGGAGGAGCTCAGGACTGACCCCCAGCAGCCAGCTCTCTGGCTGCTCTCAAATTTTAGCCTTAGAGGAGTGATCAAAGTCACCAAAACAACCTCCTCCCCACCACTTCCTCCTCAAAGCCACTGAAGAGGTTCAGAGAAACAAGATGTCATATAACCCAAACCCAACCTAACACCACCAGCCCTAGGACATGACCATATCACCCCAAACACACATCAGTCACCCCACAAGGCCATAAATGGCTCCAAATCACATTTTTCAAGGGAGCTAATGGAACTCAGGGCTCCTCCTCTGAGTCCAGCTGAAGGGCCATCCACGTACGTGTGCTCTGAAGCCCGCCACCAGGGCCACAGTGGACACAGGCAGCAGGCAGCCGACAAGTCAGGTGGAAAAGGGACAGAGAAAGCCAAACCCCCTGACCAACGTCTAGATTATTCTAGGGATGAAAAATTACCATGGTTACCATTCATGGAGCACTTTACCACATTTCAGGAAATGCGCCCATTTTGCAGATGAGGAGACTGAGGCTCGGGTGCACAGTGACCTGTCGAGGTCATGCAGCTGGCGAGTGGCCATATAGAGAAGAGGGGCTCGAGGAGGACCCTGCATTCGGTCCGTGGCACCACCTGGCCTCCCCACCTGCCTGGATCCCAGAGGGCTTCTCACTCAGATTCTCCAGTGGAGGAAGTGGTTTGATGGAGGATCAACATCTTGGTGGGTGTCCGCAGTTCACACCCATTTAATCATCAACCACCATCAAATACTTATTAGGCTGGGGCTTCCCTCGTGGTCCAGTGGTTAAGACTTCGCCTTCCAATGCAGGAGCTATGGGCTTGATCCCTGGTCGGGGAGCTAAGATCTCACATGCCTTGCAGCATAAAACAGAAGCAATACTGCAACAAATTCAAGAAAGATTTTAAAATTGGCTCATAGGGAAAAAAAAATCTTCAGAAAAAATACTTGTTAGACAACTGCAGAGTTTAGAACCATGCCATATTTGGAGGTCAGAGACACCTGAACAGCACATAAGATCCCTGTCTTTGAGGGACTTACAAGGCAGAGGGGGAGACAATAGTGGGAAAGCCCAATGCACACGTATCTGTGAAGTTACAGTGGAGTCAGAGGGTTAAGAGGTTGGCCGGTTTTAACTGGAAAACACCTTCCCAAAAAGGTGCCTGCAGTCCAGAGCTTAAAGGCAGAGCATGGAAGGGGACAGACAGGTCAGGCAGTTATTGTCTGCCATGTGGACAAGCATCCAGACCCCAGGCAGAGCTAAGTGTGGGGCGTGACCAGAAGTCAAATCTAACTCAGAAAATGGAGTTCAAGAAACTCCCTAGACTTCACAACTGTAGGACAGAAAGAGAGCATTTTGGGGGACTTCCCTGGTGGTCCAGCGATAAAGAACCTGCCTGCCAATGCAGTGGACACGGGTTCGACCCCTGGTCTGGGGAGATCCCACGTGCCTGAGGGCAGTCGAGCCCGTGTGCTGCAGCTACCGAAGCGTGGGCACCTGGAGCCTGTGCTCTGCAACAAGAGAAGCCACCACAACTGGAGCGCAGCCCCTACTCGCCACAACTAGAGAAAGCCCGTGGCAGCAACGAAGACCCAGCACAGCCAAAAAGAAATAAATAATTTTTTTTTTTTAAAAAGAGAAAGAGCATTTTTAGAACCTTTCAAAGCAAGCCTGCTACAGGCCACAGAGAGGGCCAAAGTGAAGGCTGGGGCTGTCGAGTTCAACCAGTCAGTGCCAAGGAGGATGGGCGTCCAGTGTAACTGACCGACTTCTCAACAGAAACAGCATGTGGACTTTCAGGTGCAGTCGTCTGATACTTTTTTTTTTTGTCTTTTTTCCTTTTATTTATTTATTTATTTATTTTGGCGGGGTGGGGTGGGGAGGGAGGGGAGCAGGCGGGCTACTCGCCTCATACTTTAAATGCTGGCCACTGATTCCAAGTAAGTTTACATACCATGAAGATATGGTATGTAAACTTATTTGGAAGTGGCCAAGTGGCATGGGTTTGCAAGTCAAATGTAACCTGGGATTTCCCATCTCTGCCTTCAGGTTTCCAGCATGAAGAACCAAAACAAGAACTGGCTGGGCACTCGAAGACCTAAGGTCAAGTTCTTGCAACATTATCTATGGGGACACTGGGAGTGTCCCCTTCCTCTATACGCCCCAAGCTGCAGTTCAACTTCCTGGTCTATAAAACGGGAAAACCACCACTTACCCCCAAGGGCTGGTGTCAGAATCACTGACCATGGTGAAGCACATGAACATGTTTTCTAAATTTTAAAATGTGTCAGGAAAAAAAAAAAAAAGTGTCAGAAACAGTGTTACACAGGCCAAGAGAAGGCAAGGCAAGGGATGAAAACAAAGCAGACAATAGATGAGGCCACATAGGAGCGAGAAGGAAATGAGTCGGATCTTTGCTGGCGTGCAGACAGGAAGAATCTGGACAACAGCATCCACGTCAGAAAGAGAGCATTTTGGGGACTTCCTGGTGGTCCAGCGATAAAGAACCTGCCTGCCAATGCAGTGGACACGGGTTCGACCCTGGTCTGGGGAGATCCCACGTGCCTGAGGGCAGTCGAGCCCGTGTGCTGCAGCTACCGAAGCGTGGGCACCTGGAGCCTGTGCTCTGCAACAAGAGAAGCCACCACAACTGGAGCGCAGCCCCTACTCGCCACAACTAGAGAAAGCCCGTGGCAGCAACGAAGACCCAGCACAGCCAAAAAGAAATAAATAATTTTTTTTTTTTAAAAAGAGAAAGAGCATTTTTAGAACCTTTCAAAGCAAGCCTGCTACAGGCCACAGAGAGGGCCAAAGTGAAGGCTGGGGCTGTCGAGTTCAACCAGTCAGTGCCAAGGAGGATGGGCGTCCAGTGTAACTGACCGACTTCTCAACAGAAACAGCATGTGGAC
Organism: Tragulus kanchil; assembly: GCA_022376925.1. Taxonomy (NCBI): domain Eukaryota; kingdom Metazoa; phylum Chordata; class Mammalia; order Artiodactyla; family Tragulidae; genus Tragulus; species Tragulus kanchil. Next base: position 202,220,325 of record JAIOJX010000025.1, on the reverse strand, counting down.
TTTCAGGTGCAGTCGTCTGATACTTTTTTTTTTTGTCTTTTTTCCTTTTATTTATTTATTTATTTATTTTGGCGGGGTGGGGTGGGGAGGGAGGGGAGCAGGCGGGCTACTCGCCTCATACTTTAAATGCTGGCCACTGATTCCAAGTAAGTTTACATACCATGAAGATATGGTATGTAAACTTATTTGGAAGTGGCCAAGTGGCATGGGTTTGCAAGTCAAATGTAACCTGGGATTTCCCATCTCTGCCTTCAGGTTTCCAGCATGAAGAACCAAAACAAGAACTGGCTGGGCACTCGAAGACCTAAGGTCAAGTTCTTGCAACATTATCTATGGGGACACTGGGAGTGTCCCCTTCCTCTATACGCCCCAAGCTGCAGTTCAACTTCCTGGTCTATAAAACGGGAAAACCACCACTTACCCCCAAGGGCTGGTGTCAGAATCACTGACCATGGTGAAGCACATGAACATGTTTTCTAAATTTTAAAATGTGTCAGGAAAAAAAAAAAAAAGTGTCAGAAACAGTGTTACACAGGCCAAGAGAAGGCAAGGCAAGGGATGAAAACAAAGCAGACAATAGATGAGGCCACATAGGGAGCGAGAAGGAAATGAGTCGGATCTTTGCTGGCGTGCAGACAGGAAGAATCTGGACAACAGCATCCACGTCAGGGATGGAAATATAAATTTAGGGATCACCAACATTCAAGTGATAAAACAGGTCACGCAGGTAGACACACTGACCTGGATACCTAGGAGAGAAAAAGGGAGCACAGAAAAACCTTTTGGGAAATTGCACTGGTAAAGCCCCACAACCAGAGCAGGGAAGGAGGTGGGGAAGGAGAGGGGGCTCTGTGGAGAATGGGGGTTTTTCAGAGAAGCAGATTCTAAGGAAGGGAGGAGAAGTATGACTGCTACAGAGTGGGATGTACTCTTAGCCAAAGAGAAAGCGTGGAAGAATGTCCCAGGCTGCACAGGAAACAGGACAAGGAGGGAAGTAAAGAAGTCAGGAAGGGGGTTTCTCCAGAGGCCCAGTGGTTAAGACCCTACTTTCCTAGGTGGGGGTGGGGTTTGAGCTCGGGTTGGAGAACTCAGGTCCCACCTGCCACAGGGTGTGTACAAAAAAAGTTTTTTTGAATAATAATAAAAAAGCAAGTTAGGAATAACAAACTAGGGTAGGGAGAATGAAACCAGAAGGAAAAGGGGATCCAGGTGTACCTACAGACAGGTCACATCCAGCCAAGGATGTGGACACGGATGGGAGACGCCTGAAGAGCTAGAGGAGGTGCTGAGGCGGAGAAAGGGAGACACGGTGAGTGACAGACAGATGTCCTGGAAGGTCTGTCGGCTGTGTGCTGAGCACTCCCACACCCACATCACTCGGGCTCCCAAAATCCACGGAGGCAGCTTCAGGCTCAGTTTACAGCCCACTTGCAATAGGGTCTTTCCGTCGTTGCAAGAGACCTGAGCGTCCACTCTAAAAGGCACCCAGACCAGCGTCCAGGAGAGTCGAGCCGGCTGAGGATCCCGGGGCTGAAGGGAGAGGAGCTTCCCGGAGGCCTCCGCCCACCTTGCTCAGGCTCACCCCGGCCTCCACTCTTCCAACACGGCCTTAAGTGTGTGACTCGCGCTCCCCAAAGAGAAAACAGAACAGAACATGGCTGTTTCTGCCAAGTGAGTTCTGAATAAGCTGCATTCCATTTCATTAAAACAATTACCTGAGTCCCAGCCAAGAATTACATAAAGCTTCCTCCCAGCACCACCCCTTCCTCCCGCTCCCCCCACCATAAAACACCCGTTATCCTGCTCCTCCAACAGACACTCGGGCTGGACATGCGGCTCTGAGACCTCCCGAGGACGGCCCCGAGATTAGGACCCAGCGGCCAGCCTCTGTGTCCTTGCTTGGGGATGGAGACAGACATGAGGCTCAGAGTACTTTCCCTAAGGAGGGCCAATTGGCTGCCCAATGCCTCCAGTAGGCACCAGGGCCCCCAAAGACAGGGCAGGCCAAGGGTACAGGAATCCAGCTGTTTCTCCCAAACAGATGGGAGGCTGGGAGGATAGGCTTTGAGTCAGCAGAAACCAAGACAGGAGGGACCTGGGTGTGGGGATTCCAGGAGAGGGAGTCCTAGAGAGCTGAATGGCCAAAAGAGCTGCAAGCAAGAGCCAGGGGCCACTCCCGCCTCCGCTGCCCACAGGCTAATGGTGTTCCTTTGGCCACAGATAAGAGGTTCTGGTGATGTGAAGCAGAATGGCAGGTTGTCCCCTCCCCCAGGCTCCAGCTTCCCAGAGGCGGATCGCTGCCTTCTGTGCAGCCTTTGCTCTGCACCCAGGCCACCCCTTCCAAACTCCAGCCGGAGCACAGCACCTGGCGGCCCAGCACCCTGGCTTTAACATCTCCCACACCCAAAGTCACCCCAGAGGCGCCCTCCTCACCAGTAAAGCTCACTGTCTCTGCCTGGCCCTGTCCTTTTTCCTGCACGGGTCACTGTGCACCCCCAGCTGGGTCACCAGTCACTGCCATCCCAGGCCCACCTGGCTCCTGTCTCTACTCACTCAGTGTTTCCACCACCTGCATAGAGTCGCGGGAGGCCGGGAGGCACTCAGATCAATCACAGGTGGACACTGACAAGCATCCCTGATGGGACCCAACGCCAAGCCCACTACAGAAAAACCAGGCTTTGTCTCACCTTTTCTCACCCGACATTTTATCATGAAAATGTCTACACATACAGAGAAGCTGAATGGTCACTGCAGTGAGCACCCATACACCCTCTACCTAGATTCAGTCACAGTTAATGTTTTGCGATTTTTTTGTACACACATGCACAGGGTTTTTTCTCTACATATATCTTTGTATATACACTACCCCCCTTTTTACTACATCATCTAAAACTAAGTTCAAAGAGAGACACTGTGATACTTCACTCCCAAATAGCTCGCCCGCATCTAACAAAAACAATGTTCTCCCATAAAACCACAATACCACAATCACACAAGAAATAAGCATTAAAAGGCCATCTTTAAGGGGACACTTGGCCACTGGGGCTCTGCTGGGCCTGGCCAACCACATGTTCTGCCTGCCTCTGGCCCAGCATCCACAGCCTCCCTGAAGAGGTCAGCCCTGAGTCCCACTGGTTACGCCATGAGTCCGTTGGGTGGAAGGCATACCTGGTTGTGCCTGGATGCCTGAGGCCACAACAGGACTCCAACTGAAAAGCAAAATGGACCTGGGAGGCCATGGGGCTCCACGCCTATTTCAGGTCAGGAGATGATCTCTGGACACTTTTTTTTTTAATTTATTTTATTTTACTTTATTATTTTTTATTTTGGTTGCACTGTGAGGCAAGCAGGATTTTAGTTCCCTGACCAGGAATGGAATGCACGCCCCCTGAAGTGGAAGCTTGGAGTCCCAGTCACTGGCCTTGCAGGGAAGTCCCCCAGATACCCCTTTTTAAGCTGCTGGTTTGTCAAGATTTCTGGGAAAACGCAACTTCCTAATACTTTCTGAACCTCTCTCCCTCTCACAGGACACCCTCAACTCTCCACCTGAAGAGTTTCTGAAGAATTCCTCCTCTGGAAATGGGCTGGCTCCAAGCGGCAGCCAGATGCAAATCCCTGAACAAAGACAGGAGAGCGTATGAAGTTGGGGGGCACGGAGGGCTTCTGAGTCCAACCCCAAGCAGCAAAGAGGGAGCGCAGAGCCTGCCCGGGGTCTCCACAGCAGCTGTGCAGTAAGCTTGCAGCTCTGTCTTGAGGCTAACAGGTTTTGCGACTTAATTTGTACTAAAAAACCACTTTTCTCCCCACCCGACATTTTATCATGAAAATGTCTACATACAGAGAAGCTGAATGGTCACTGCAGTGAGCACCCATACACCCTCTACCTAGATTCAGTCACAGTTAATGTTTTGCGATTTTTGTACACACATGCACAGGGTTTTTTCTCTACATATATCTTTGTATATACACTACCCCCCTTTTTACTACATCATCTAAAACTAAGTTCAAAGAGAGACACTGTGATACTTCACTCCCAAATAGCTCGCCCGCATCTAACAAAAACAATGTTCTCCCATAAAACCACAATACCACAATCACACAAGAAATAAGCATTAAAAGGCCATCTTTAAGGGGACACTTGGCCACTGGGGCTCTGCTGGGCCTGGCCAACCACATGTTCTGCCTGCCTCTGGCCCAGCATCCACAGCCTCCCTGAAGAGGTCAGCCCTGAGTCCCACTGGTTACGCCATGAGTCCGTTGGGTGGAAGGCATACCTGGTTGTGCCTGGATGCCTGAGGCCACAACAGGACTCCAACTGAAAAGCAAAATGGACCTGGGAGGCCATGGGGCTCCACGCCTATTTCAGGTCAGGAGATGATCTCTGGACACTTTTTTTTTTAATTTATTTTATTTTACTTTATTATTTTTTATTTTGGTTGCACTGTGAGGCAAGCAGGATTTTAGTTCCCTGACCAGGAATGGAATGCACGCCCCCTGAAGTGGAAGCTTGGAGTCCCAGTCACTGGCCTTGCAGGGAAGTCCCCCAGATACCCCTTTTTAAGCTGCTGGTTTGTCAAGATTTCTGGGAAAACGCAACTTCCTAATACTTTCTGAACCTCTCTCCCTCTCACAGGACACCCTCAACTCTCCACCTGAAGAGTTTCTGAAGAATTCCTCCTCTGGAAATGGGCTGGCTCCAAGCGGCAGCCAGATGCAAATCCCTGAACAAAGACAGGAGAGCGTATGAAGTTGGGGGGCACGGAGGGCTTCTGAGTCCAACCCCAAGCAGCAAAAGAGGGAGCGCAGAGCCTGCCCCGGGGTCTCCACAGCAGCTGTGCAGTAAGCTTGCAGCTCTGTCTTGAGGCTAACAGGTGAGTGCAGAGGAAGCAGGCGAGAGAGGAGTGAGGTCCCCCACTGAGCAGGAGACGATGCCACATGTGCCTGGCATCCTGGCCCAAGCACGGCATCCTCAGGAAAGAACAAGTGAGAGGGACGGAGCCTCAGAGAACAGGAAGGGACACTGTGGGACACTGAACAGAGAATGGGGGTACTTCCCTGGAGATCCAGTGGTTAAGACTCCACGTTTCCACTACAGGGTACACAGGTTCAATCCCTAGTTGAGGAACTAAGATCCCACACGCCAGGTAGTGGCAGCTCCTCCTCCAGAAAAAAAAGAGAGAATGGAGGTGTAGGAAGGGGGCAGAAAAGATTTTCAGCATCCTAGAAATGGAAAGCAATCAAACCAACTGTCAATCCAGATCCAATCCAGTATCATGAACAGATACGGAAAATGGCTCTAAGCCCAACCTTCATTGAAATCCCAGCGCTGCATTTAAATCCCAGCCCTGCCACTCACTAGTTACAGAACTTGGGCAAGTGGGCTCACCCTTCCTGTGCCTCAGTTTCATCATCTGTACAACGGGTAGAAGTAATATGCATGGAACCTGTGCCTTGCGGGGCCAACGTGATTCAATGAAACAGTGCATGTTGGTGCCCAGCCCAGGACTTGCACATAGTAAGTGTTCAGTAAACATTATGGAAAGGGTTCTGCAAAGGCCATAAAAAACATAGTGTTCTACAGCGAGCAGTTATCATGAATGAAGGCACTGAGAGCAAGAAAACACAAGGGAGAGGGAATGAGAGTAAAGCTGGGAGTCTTTTCAATCTCTGGCCTTGGAACAAGGGAAAGGCCCAAGGGAGGTTTTGAAAAGTCAGTACACTTAGGCACGAGGAGTAAATGGGGGAGGAGGGCTGGGAAGTACATCCATAGTCACGCTGGCCTTCCATTGGCTGATGCACGGCCATCCCTGGGGAAGTGGGAAAAAAAAAGCCCGAGGGACCTCCAACCCACAGCAGCAAGGCTCTGGCCCCAGCCACCTTAGGGCCCCCGAAGGTGAGTAAATTAGGGCCCACAGCAGCTGTGCAGTAAGCTTGCAGCTCTGTCTTGAGGCTAACAGGTGAGTGCAGAGGAAGCAGGCGAGAGAGGAGTGAGGTCCCCCACTGAGCAGGAGACGATGCCACATGTGCCTGGCATCCTGGCCCAAGCACGGCATCCTCAGGAAAGAACAAGTGAGAGGGACGGAGCCTCAGAGAACAGGAAGGGACACTGTGGGACACTGAACAGAGAATGGGGGTACTTCCCTGGAGATCCAGTGGTTAAGACTCCACGTTTCCACTACAGGGTACACAGGTTCAATCCCTAGTTGAGGAACTAAGATCCCACACGCCAGGTAGTGGCAGCTCCTCCTCCAGAAAAAAAAGAGAGAATGGAGGTGTAGGAAGGGGGCAGAAAAGATTTTCAGCATCCTAGAAATGGAAAGCAATCAAACCAACTGTCAATCCAGATCCAATCCAGTATCATGAACAGATACGGAAAATGGCTCTAAGCCCAACCTTCATTGAAATCCCAGCGCTGCATTTAAATCCCAGCCCTGCCACTCACTAGTTACAGAACTTGGGCAAGTGGGCTCACCCTTCCTGTGCCTCAGTTTCATCATCTGTACAACGGGTAGAAGTAATATGCATGGAACCTGTGCCTTGCGGGGCCAACGTGATTCAATGAAACAGTGCATGTTGGTGCCCAGCCCAGGACTTGCACATAGTAAGTGTTCAGTAAACATTATGGAAAGGGTTCTGCAAAGGCCATAAAAAACATAGTGTTCTACAGCGAGCAGTTATCATGAATGAAGGCACTGAGAGCAAGAAAACACAAGGGAGAGGGAATGAGAGTAAAGCTGGGAGTCTTTTCAATCTCTGGCCTTGGAACAAGGGAAAGGCCCAAGGGAGGTTTTGAAAAGTCAGTACACTTAGGCACGAGGAGTAAATGGGGGAGGAGGGCTGGGAAGTACATCCATAGTCACGCTGGCCTTCCATTGGCTGATGCACGGCCATCCCTGGGGAAGTGGGAAGAAAAGAATCCTGAGATGTTCCCTGAGGGACCTCCAACCCACAGCAGCAAGGCTCTGGCCCCCAGCAGCCTGAACCTCTTCGCACTCAGCTCTGGCTGCCCACCAGAAAGGGCCCCTGCTTAAGAATCCCACACACTGGGGTCTGAGGCCCTGCTCCGCACCTCACTAGCACACAGCCCAGCAGGAGATCTGGTCCTGAATCAGGACCCCACCAGGAGCACGCCATGGGCGCACGGGCCGCCCCTGCCACAGGCCTAGCAGCTGGGTGCCCTGACCCTGGCCTACACACAGAGGCACCACAGATGGGTGAGGCCAACGTCCAGACTTTCCATGGAAACAGAGAGGCTCCGGAGCCTGGAATGCCCCAGGCAACTCCGCTGCTCCTTAGTACTCTCTCCCCAAGGACAATGAGGCACTGTGCTCCAGCGGGTCAAGACTGCTGAGAAGCTGCAAGAAGACAGGTCCAGATTCCAGCAGCAATGGGCACTGCCAACAGCTGGCAGCTCCCCCCGCCCCACTGCCCCGCAAGGGATGGGAACAGCGAAGCTATCCAAGTCTGAACCAGTCCACCCACTGCCATGCAGACCTATGGGACAGCCCTAAGGGCCGAAGTTTAAAAGGTACCTAGCAATTACCCAGCAGGCCCCATGGCTCATTCCCCTGGCTGATTATCAAGCACTTAAGAACTCATTAGAGCTTCCCTGGTGGCTCAGAGGTAAAGAATCCACCTGCAAAACAGGAGACATGAGTTTGATCCCTGGGTAGGGAAGATTCCCTAGAGGAGGACATGGCAACCCCTTCCACTATTCTTGCCTGAGAAACCCCATGACAGAGGAGCTTGACAGGCTGCGGTCTATAGGGTCACACAGAGTTGGACATGTAATGCACACACTACCTTATTATGAAGAAGGTGACCAGATCTGGAAGTGAATCGATCCAGGTTTCAATCCCAGCACCCCCACTGAACTTCCCTGACTCAGATTTCCATGTCTGTAAAGCGGAGATTGAACACCTCCCTCCTGGAATGGCTGTGACAATACCAAGGAGTGCTGAGTAGGATGCCTGGCTCCCATCAAGTGCACGTGATCACTACTCGCCCCCAGCTGTGGTCACGGTCCCCACCCTCACCCCCAAGCGCACCAGAAAACATACAGGAGGGGAGAGCAGAACCGGAGTGCATCTCCGTGTTGTGAGAACTCTGTCCAGGAAACTCCAGCCAGAACTGGAACAGGGAGAACTCGCAGCCAAACCAGCATCTAAACAGTAATGAGAAAAGCCACCAGCAGCCACCCCACAGCACAAAGCAGAGAGAACACACTGGGCAGGGCAGGACACGCTGTTTATGTTTTTCTGCCCAAAGAGCTATAAATTTGTAACTTATTAAACAACCCCCAGTAAGTTTCTCACTAATAGCTACATACAGGGGAGAGCTCCCCCGTTTTTCCTTTTTCAAAGTCACAACACAGACTCTGACCCCTCTAGACTTGCCACAGGTCAAACCCCCCTGCTTTAGAGACCAAGAGGCTCGCAGCTGAGAGCAGTCTCAGGAGAAAAATAAAACACAAGAAGCTTGGCCTCTGGGTCCAGCCTAACTAAGGAAAACAGCTGACAGGCAGGGTGCTGAGCAGCTATCCAGACAGCTGATCCGGGCTTGAGCGCAGAGGCAAATTCCTCACTCCTCCTGCAGGCCCTATTCTGCCCACCCCAGGCTCCAGGCGTGGCTGGCCCCCTGGGAGCTTAGGCCGCCCAGATTCAGACAACTGAGGAGCCTGGGGTGGAAAGCAGCAGCAGTAGCTACAGGTGGCAGCCATCACCTCTCTGCGCCCCCTCCTCGGGAAGAAAGGCACAAAGCTGCAGACAGAGGAGCGAGGGACTGGCGTTCCAGCCATGATTTTGTCATGCTGCGACTGTGCAGCCTTGGGCAAGTGAATCAACCACTCTTGGCCTCAGCTTCTCAAAAAGGAAAAGGCTGGTAGTACTGACGCAGGCCCTAAGGAGCTAGTACTGACAGGAGGCCCTAAGGAGCTCTTAGAAAGGGACGGAATGAGGATGTGACAATTGAAGTATGGAGAAATACTCCACGAACAGCAAATCGAAATTCCTACCATCCGCCCTGCCAGGACACTCTCTCTCCTTTCAGAGACGAACTCTCAGTTTCCTGGCCCTAAATGGAAGACTGTCAGAGGACAGGAATTCCGGGCTTCAACAGATCACTACTCCCGCCCCCCCAGCTGTGGTCACGGTCCCCACCCTCACCCCCAAGCGCACCAGAAAACATACAGGAGGGGAGAGCAGAACCGGAGTGCATCTCCGTGTTGTGAGAACTCTGTCCAGGAAACTCCAGCCAGAACTGGAACAGGGAGAACTCGCAGCCAAACCAGCATCTAAACAGTAATGAGAAAAGCCACCAGCAGCCACCCCACAGCACAAAGCAGAGAGAACACACTGGGCAGGGCAGGACACGCTGTTTATGTTTTTCTGCCCAAAGAGCTATAAATTTGTAACTTATTAAACAACCCCCAGTAAGTTTCTCACTAATAGCTACATACAGGGGAGAGCTCCCCCGTTTTTCCTTTTTCAAAGTCACAACACAGACTCTGACCCCTCTAGACTTGCCACAGGTCAAACCCCCCTGCTTTAGAGACCAAGAGGCTCGCAGCTGAGAGCAGTCTCAGGAGAAAAATAAAACACAAGAAGCTTGGCCTCTGGGTCCAGCCTAACTAAGGAAAACAGCTGACAGGCAGGGTGCTGAGCAGCTATCCAGACAGCTGATCCGGGCTTGAGCGCAGAGGCAAATTCCTCACTCCTCCTGCAGGCCCTATTCTGCCCACCCCAGGCTCCAGGCGTGGCTGGCCCCCTGGGAGCTTAGGCCGCCCAGATTCAGACAACTGAGGAGCCTGGGGTGGAAAGCAGCAGCAGTAGCTACAGGTGGCAGCCATCACCTCTCTGCGCCCCCTCCTCGGGAAGAAAGGCACAAAGCTGCAGACAGAGGAGCGAGGGACTGGCGTTCCAGCCATGATTTTGTCATGCTGCGACTGTGCAGCCTTGGGCAAGTGAATCAACCACTCTTGGCCTCAGCTTCTCAAAAAGGAAAAGGCTGGTAGTACTGACGCAGGCCCTAAGGAGCTAGTACTGACAGGAGGCCCTAAGGAGCTCTTAGAAAGGGACGGAATGAGGATGTGACAATTGAAGTATGGAGAAATACTCCACGAACAGCAAATCGAAATTCCTACCATCCGCCCTGCCAGGACACTCTCTCTCCTTTCAGAGACGAACTCTCAGTTTCCTGGCCCTAAATGGAAGACTGTCAGAGGACAGGAATTCCGGGCTTCAACAGCAAACTCTACAAAGACTTTCTCAGTCCTTCAAACAGCACGGGGCCTGTCTGGATCCAAGAGAACCCACATCAGCATTTCAGAAACTAACTCTGCTTGTGAGATCCCACTGGGAAAGTACGGAGGCTTTCAGACCCGGATTCAAAAAATACACCCCAGCCTCCTTTCGTTTGGTTATTTTTATGTGAAAAGAAATACCTGCCTGGAAGCCATGCCAACCTTGAATGTGCTAGAAAAATGGGTGCCAAGCCTGACCCAAAGGCAGAACTATGTCTGGCAGTCACTATACTCTGCAAAACAGATAGGTCTGCACACCCTTCCCAGTGCCAGGACCTCAGGGGTCAGGGGGTTGCGGATCCCCAAAGGAAGCTTCTGGGAAGCAGGCACGCCCCGATTCTTCTCCCCGTCCTCTAAGAAGTCCAGTGCCTGCAAATAACCAGTCTTAATTTAGTGCCCTGTGTGCTCGGGGGAGGCCCATCAGTCCTGCCTGATGAATCCACTCCTAAGAGCCCAAAACAGAGAAAGCATCCGTGGTCACACAAGCCACCCACAGTCCACAAGGAGAGGACAAGGCTCTCTGTAGAGAAGAAACTGCTCCGCTCAGCTCCCTGGCTCAGAGGCCCTCCAGCCACAGGCGTGAAGGGGAGGGAGGGAAAGTGAATCCTCCCACTCCGGAGCTCACACTGCTCCAGGCATTCCTAGAACCCTGGCACCCATGCCGCTGGGTGCAGGGTCTGGTTCCAGAAGCCACTTTCTCCTGCCCTCACTCCGGATCAAGGCTGGACTGAAAGGCGTAGTTGGGGAGCTCCAGTCACAAGCAAACAGTGAAACTCTTGTTCTGGGCACCCTATCCTTCTTACCTGTGGGGCTTCCCGCCAGGTACTAACCAGCCTGGACACGTCCAGAGACACGGCCAGACCTCGGCCCACTTCCCGCCTCGTTCCCCTGGTAGGCCCCCGGACCTGAAAGGGGTGGTAGGGGGAGCTTAGGATGTGACGAGTATGGAGAAATACTCCACGAACAGCAAATCGAAATTCCTACCATCCGCCCTGCCAGGACACTCTCTCTCCTTTCAGAGACGAACTCTCAGTTTCCTGGCCCTAAATGGAAGACTGTCAGAGGACAGGAATTCCGGGCTTCAACAGCAAACTCTACAAAGACTTTCTCAGTCCTTCAAACAGCACGGGGCCTGTCTGGATCCAAGAGAACCCACATCAGCATTTCAGAAACTAACTCTGCTTGTGAGATCCCACTGGGAAAGTACGGAGGCTTTCAGACCCGGATTCAAAAAATACACCCCAGCCTCCTTTCGTTTGGTTATTTTTATGTGAAAAGAAATACCTGCCTGGAAGCCATGCCAACCTTGAATGTGCTAGAAAAATGGGTGCCAAGCCTGACCCAAAGGCAGAACTATGTCTGGCAGTCACTATACTCTGCAAAACAGATAGGTCTGCACACCCTTCCCAGTGCCAGGACCTCAGGGGTCAGGGGGTTGCGGATCCCCAAAGGAAGCTTCTGGGAAGCAGGCACGCCCCGATTCTTCTCCCCGTCCTCTAAGAAGTCCAGTGCCTGCAAATAACCAGTCTTAATTTAGTGCCCTGTGTGCTCGGGGGAGGCCCATCAGTCCTGCCTGATGAATCCACTCCTAAGAGCCCAAAACAGAGAAAGCATCCGTGGTCACACAAGCCACCCACAGTCCACAAGGAGAGGACAAGGCTCTCTGTAGAGAAGAAACTGCTCCGCTCAGCTCCCCGGCTCAGAGGCCCTCCAGCCACAGGCGTGAAGGGGAGGGAGGGAAAGTGAATCCTCCCACTCCGGAGCTCACACTGCTCCAGGCATTCCTAGAACCCTGGCACCCATGCCGCTGGGTGCAGGGTCTGGTTCCAGAAGCCACTTTCTCCTGCCCTCACTCCGGATCAAGGCTGGACTGAAAGGCGTAGTTGGGGAGCTCCAGTCACAAGCAAACAGTGAAACTCTTGTTCTGGGCACCCTATCCTTCTTACCTGTGGGGCTTCCCGCCAGGTACTAACCAGCCTGGACACGTCCAGAGACACGGCCAGACCTCGGGCCCACTTCCCGCCTCGTTCCCCTGGCCCTTCACCCGTCTGTCTGCCTCCCCGGCTCACTCTTGCAGGACGAGGCCGGGCTGGGATAGGAAAGGGAAGGGGCTGGCTCCCAGAGCGGCCAAGGCAGCGACACGGACCCGCGGCGGCGGAGGACAGAAGGGAAACCTGTCTCTGCGGCGACGCGGTCATGGAGGCTCACCCGGGGCCTCTGACCTGTAGAAATGGAAGGGGCTGGCTCGGAGGGGCTACCCCAGAGGTGGGGAGGTCGGTCTGGGCAGTGGGGGTGGTCCCCGAGGGGGTGGGACCAGGCCCTGGCGCTGCGGGCTCAGGCTGCGAGCATCAGGCAGCCGATCCCCAGCCTGGGCGTTCCAACTGTGCGAGGCGGGTGGGCGGCGGTGTGCCAGGGGAGGGTCCCGCTGCGGGGGAGGCGGTCGGGTCCAGGCAGTGGGGCCCGTCCCAGAGGCGGACGCGGCGGGTCCTCGACGAGCAAGCAGGTCCCCGAGGCTCCTCTGGGAGCCAGCGCTGGATCCCCGAGGTCGGGGGTCCCGAGGTGGGACGGTCTCCGAGGCGCGGGGGTGGCGGCCGTGAGGACGGTGGCTGGCCCGGCCTGGGAGTCAGGCCCAGCCTGGGACCGGTCCCGCCGAGCCTCGGCTGGCCAGAGCCAGAGCCGGGACCCGGGCCTCAGCGGGTGGGATTCAGCCCGCCGCTCGCTCGCGCCCGCCCCGGCCCGGGGCCGCGCGCCCCTCGCGGCCTCCCCTCGCTCAGCCTCCAGTCACTCACCGAGGTCGTCCATGGCGGGGCCGCGGGCGCCGGGAACCGGCTCGGCGTCGCGGTCGCTGCCAGTCCCGGGGCCGCTCCTCTCCGCCGCGCAACTTTTCAGCCGCGAGCCTCGACCGGAACGGAACGCGCCGCCACCGCGCGCGCCCGCGCCCGCCGCACGCCCCGCCCCCGGCCGCCCCGCCGCGAGCACGCGCGCCCCGCCCCCGCCGCGCGCTCCACCCGCGGTCGCCCCCGCGAGGCTTCTGGCCCCGCCCCCGCCGCGCGCTCCGCCCGTGGTCGTCCCCGCGAGGCTGCTGGCCCCGCCCCGTGCGCACGATGGCCCCGCCCCCGCCGCCGACCCACGAGCGCGCGCCCCGCCGGGAAGGTGGGCGCCCCTGGGCGGGGCGCCGGCGCCGCCTCGTGGACGAGCCGGCAGGTGGGAGTCTCCCAGGCTTCAGCCCTCTGTCAGTCGTTCTGTCTCAGAATCACATGCCTGACTGTCTGGCTAACAGATTCATCCACCTGTCTTGACGTCTTATAATCTCAGAACCTGTGCCTGTCCATCTATCCGTCACTCACTTCTGTCCACTGGAGAGTCAGAAACGTCTGCCTGTCTGTCTACGTCCGTCTATCTCCCAGTCGTGCCCCAAGAGGACCCTGGGAACCGTTGAAGGACCCTTCCTAGGGTCGCCCTCCGGATCAGTGGCAGGGCAACTCGAAGCCCAGCCTTTGAAGCCAGATTCAGTATTTTCAAGGTTTGTTGTTGTTTAGTTGCTAAGTCGTGTTTGACTCTTAGCAGCCCCTATGGCTATGGACTATCGCCTGCCAAGCTCCTCTGCCCATGGGATTTCCCTGGCAAGAATGTTGGAGTGAATTGCCATTTCCTTCTCCAGTGGATCTTCCTGACCTGGGAATCGAATCTACATCTCTGGGGTCTTCTGCATTGGCTGGCGGATTCTTTACCACTGAACCAGCAGGGAAGCCCTTTTTTAAGCTTATATTTGCTTTAATTTTTCACATATCCATCTACCCTAGAGGGAGACTTTTCCAAAACTTTACGGAGCAAAAAGAACCCCCACCTTAGAGAGTAAAGGAAAACTACAGGAGGTTACACCCAGTGCTGGGCACAGTTTTCTGAAACACCCCACTGCCCACCCCAGGCGGGGCCCGGGCGCGGAACCGGCTCGCTGCCCAGTCCCGGGGCCGCTCCTCCGCCGCGCAACTTTCAGCCGCGAGCCTCGACCGGAACGGAACGCGCCGCCACCGCGCGCGCCCGCGCCCGCCGCACGCCCCGCCCCGGCCGCCCCGCCGCGAGCACGCGCGCCCCGCCCCCGCCGCGCGCTCCACCCGCGGTCGCCCCCGCGAGGCTTCTGGCCCCGCCCCCGCCGCGCGCTCCGCCCGTGGTCGTCCCCGCGAGGCTGCTGGCCCCGCCCCGTGCGCACGATGGCCCCGCCCCCGCCGCCGACCCACGAGCGCGCGCCCCGCCGGGAAGGTGGGCGCCCCTGGGCGGGGCGCCGGCGCCGCCTCGTGGACGAGCCGGCAGGTGGGAGTCTCCCAGGCTTCAGCCCTCTGTCAGTCGTTCTGTCTCAGAATCACATGCCTGACTGTCTGGCTAACAGATTCATCCACCTGTCTTGACGTCTTATAATCTCAGAACCTGTGCCTGTCCATCTATCCGTCACTCACTTCTGTCCACTGGAGAGTCAGAAACGTCTGCCTGTCTGTCTACGTCCGTCTATCTCCCAGTCGTGCCCCAAGAGGACCCTGGGAACCGTTGAAGGACCCTTCCTAGGGTCGCCCTCCGGATCAGTGGCAGGGCAACTCGAAGCCCAGCCTTTGAAGCCAGATTCAGTATTTTCAAGGTTTGTTGTTGTTTAGTTGCTAAGTCGTGTTTGACTCTTAGCAGCCCCTATGGCTATGGACTATCGCCTGCCAAGCTCCTCTGCCCATGGGATTTCCCTGGCAAGAATGTTGGAGTGAATTGCCATTTCCTTCTCCAGTGGATCTTCCTGACCTGGGAATCGAATCTACATCTCTGGGGTCTTCTGCATTGGCTGGCGGATTCTTTACCACTGAACCAGCAGGGAAGCCCTTTTTTAAGCTTATATTTGCTTTAATTTTTCACATATCCATCTACCCTAGAGGGAGACTTTTCCAAAACTTTACGGAGCAAAAAGAACCCCCACCTTAGAGAGTAAAGGAAAAACTACAGGGAGGTTACACCCAGTGCTGGGCACAGTTTTCTGAAACACCCCACTGCCCACCCCAGGCCCCAGAGGGGCTTTGCTCTCACAGACTCAGAAATCAGGTAGTAACAACACCTGTCATTTCTTGAGGGCCGATACTATTAATAGAATGAACAGGCTGTGAGCTGGGTGCTTTCTATACTTTCTTGCATTTAATTCTGACCACAGCCTAGGAAATGACCACTATTATTCCCTTTTCTGGCTGGAAAAGTTCAGAACAAAGAGATTGAGTAACCCAAAGTCACAGAGCTAGTAACTCAGAAGACTGAGATCTGAACCTGGGAAGGCCTAGCTAAGGCCTCTGCGGGAAAACTGCTATTATGCCAGGTGAAACCATTGTCCTCAGACCAATCCCACAACATACAGGTGTCCCTGGCTCAAATGCTTTTTTTTTAGGTGGATCAACTTGTTTTTTTCTTTTTTACATAGCTGTGCCAGGCCTTAGTTGCATCATGAGGGATCTTTCATTGTGGCACGTGGGCTCTCTAGTTGTGGTGCGTGGGCTTAGTTGCTCCCGGCATGTGCGATCCTAGTTCCTCATCTATGGATCAAACCCGATTCCCTTGCATTCCAAGGTGGATTCTTAACCACTGAACCACCAGGGAAGTCTCTCAAACCTTTCTTTTCAAAGCCATATTCCCTGGAAGGGAACACAAGACATAAATTGAGCTAGCAATTTTGCCTTTGGTGGGTGGAGCTCTAACGAGGGGCTTCCCTGGTGGCTCAGACGGTAAAGAACCTGCCCGCAATGCAAGAGACGTGGATTCAATCCCTGGGTCAGGAAAATCCCCTGGAGAAGGGAATGACTACCTACTCCAGTATTCTTGCCTGGAAAATCTCATGGACAGAGGAGCCTAGAGGGTTACAGTTTATGGAGTTGCAAAGAGTCAGGCATGACTGAGTGACTAAGCACGTCAATGTCAATGTTCTAGGGAGAACTGAGGCAAACAGTTCAGTGCTATGACCTTGGACACTCAGACCCTTACCTGGGATTTCCTCCCCTAGGGAACTCCCATCCCGGAATCATCAGACTTCGCTAACTCAATTCAGGTCAACTTTCTCATACTTCCTCAAGATGAACTGACATTGCCTCTCCAGGCTACCCAGACAGGGATCCATACGGCATTGTTCTGGATTCCCATTGTAACTTAAAGGGAAACATTTACCATATCCAGAGCCCTTGATGTCCTGCCAATGAAGGAGGAGAACATCCTGAAATTCCTTGCACTTGGGTGTGTGTGATCAGTCACTTAGTCATGTCCGACTCTTTGCAAACCCATGAACTACAGCCCACCAGGCTCCTTCATGGATTTCAAAGATAAACCACTATTATTCCCTTTTCTGGCTGGAAAAGTTCAGAACAAAGAGATTGAGTAACCCAAAGTCACAGAGCTAGTAACTCAGAAGACTGAGATCTGAACCTGGGAAGGCCTAGCTAAGGCCTCTGCGGGAAAACTGCTATTATGCCAGGTGAAACCATTGTCCTCAGACCAATCCCACAACATACAGGTGTCCCTGGCTCAAATGCTTTTTTAGGTGGATCAACTTGTTTTTTTCCTTTTTTACATAGCTGTGCCAGGCCTTAGTTGCATCATGAGGGATCTTTCATTGTGGCACGTGGGCTCTCTAGTTGTGGTGCGTGGGCTTAGTTGCTCCCGGCATGTGCGATCCTAGTTCCTCATCTATGGATCAAACCCGATTCCCTTGCATTCCAAGGTGGATTCTTAACCACTGAACCACCAGGGAAGTCTCTCAAACCTTTCTTTTCAAAGCCATATTCCCTGGAAGGGAACACAAGACATAAATTGAGCTAGCAATTTTGCCTTTGGTGGGTGGAGCTCTAACGAGGGGCTTCCCTGGTGGCTCAGACGGTAAAGAACCTGCCCGCAATGCAAGAGACGTGGATTCAATCCCTGGGTCAGGAAAATCCCCTGGAGAAGGGAATGACTACCTACTCCAGTATTCTTGCCTGGAAAATCTCATGGACAGAGGAGCCTAGAGGGTTACAGTTTATGGAGTTGCAAAGAGTCAGGCATGACTGAGTGACTAAGCACGTCAATGTCAATGTTCTAGGGAGAACTGAGGCAAACAGTTCAGTGCTATGACCTTGGACACTCAGACCCTTACCTGGGATTTCCTCCCCTAGGGAACTCCCATCCCGGAATCATCAGACTTCGCTAACTCAATTCAGGTCAACTTTCTCATACTTCCTCAAGATGAACTGACATTGCCTCTCCAGGCTACCCAGACAGGGATCCATACGGCATTGTTCTGGATTCCCATTGTAACTTAAAGGGAAACATTTACCATATCCAGAGCCCTTGATGTCCTGCCAATGAAGGAGGAGAACATCCTGAAATTCCTTGCACTTGGGTGTGTGTGATCAGTCACTTAGTCATGTCCGACTCTTTGCAAACCCATGAACTACAGCCCACCAGGCTCCTCTGTCCATGGGATTTCCCAGGCAAGAACACTGGAGAGGGTTGCATTTCCTCCTCCAGGAGATCTTCCCGACCCAGGGATTGAACCCATGTCTCCTGCATCTCCTGCATTGTAGGCCATTTCTTTACTGCTGAGCCACCAAGGAAGCGAAACCCACTTAGGCGGCACCAACTTTGACTTCCAAATGAAACAGCATGTCTACAAACGTGATGGCATCTACACCATAAATCTGAAGAGAACCTTGTAGAAGCTTCTGTTGGCAGCTCACGCCATTGTTGCCCTTGAAAACCCAGCTGATGTCAGTGTCACATTCTCCAGGGATACTAGCTGGCAAGCTGCGCTGAAGTTTGCTGTTGCCACGGAAGCCATTCCTACTGCTGGTCGCTTCGCTCCTGGAATCTTCACTAACCAGCTCTGGGCAGCCTTCTGGGTGCCAAGGCTTCTAGTGGTTACTAATCCCTGGGCTGACCTCCAGTCTCTCATAGAAGTCTCTTATGTTACCCTGCCTACTGTAGATCTGTGTGACACAGACTCTCTGGGCTATGTGGACATGGTCATCTTGTGTGATAATGGGGGAGCTCACTCAGAGGGTCTGATGTGGTGGATGTTCGCCCTAGACGTTCTGCGCATGCGTGACACCATCTCCTAGGAACACCCATGGAAGGACATATCTGATCTTTACTTCTCCAGAGATCCTGACAAGGTTGAAAAGGAAAAGCAGTCGGCAGCTGAGAAGGCTGTGACCAGGGAGGAATTTCAGGGTGAATGAACCACTCCAGCGCCTGAGTTCACCCATGCTCCACCTGAGGTGGCATACTGGTCCAGAGGGACGCAGGCGTTCTCTGTGACTATTCAGCAGTTCCCCAGTTTAGACTGGAGTGCGCTGCCTGCTGCCACTGAAGACTGGCCTGCAACTCTCACCACTCAGATCACTGAATGAGTAGAATCAACCGCTGAGTTGTGTTAAGCTGTTCTTCCACAAACTCTTCTCTCTTTCTCTCTCTCTGGCTGCCCTGGGTCTGTTTGTTTGTTTTAATATTTATTTATTTATTTTTGACTATTGTGGGTTTTCACTGCTGCCATAGGCTTTTCTCTAGTTGCAGGGAGTGGGGGCTACTCTCTGGTTGAGGTGAGCAGGCTTCTTTCTTGTTGCGGTGACTTCTCTTGTTGTGGAACTCAGGCTCTAGGGCACACGGGCTTCAGTAGTTGCTGCACATGGGCTCCACAGTTGTGGCTCTGAGGCTCTAGATCATAGGCTACGTAGGTGTAGCTCACAGGCTTAGTTGCTTCGCAGCATGTGGGATCTTCCTGGATCAGGGATTGAACCCGTGTCTCCTGCATTGACAGGTGAACTCTTCACCATTGAGCCACCAGGGAAGCCCTGCCTTGGGTCTTTAGTTGCAGCTCGAAGGATCTTTAGTTATGGCATGCAAAATCTTAGGTGTAGCATGTAGGACCTAGTTCCCTAACCAGGAATCAAACCCAGACCGCTTGCTTTGGGAGCAGTCTTAGCCGCTGGACCCCCAGGGAAGTCCCCACAATAAAATGGAAATAGGTGGATGGAAAGTAAACAGTCTCTTAAAAAAAAAAAAGTGAGTTGACGTTGACAAGACATTGACGGACAGTGCTGCCAAAGCTGAATCCAGAGTCCCCATGGGGAGAAAACCACCTCCATGAAGGCAGGTGCTCCGTGCGACGACTCCAAAGCTGAAGGTGCGGGGGTACCTCTAGTCATGAACATCTGTCACTTCACGCGTGCTGTTCTTCCCACCTGCATGGCCCTGAGGGCCTCTTCCTGGCCCAGGCCACAGGCCCCTCTGCTCAGCAGTGTAGGGTAGAGGTTGCGTGCACAGCTTATTGGACTGAGAATGTTCCAGTCCCAACGACCTTCCTTTGACGGTGGTGAATTTGGTCCATTTACTCTTTGCACCTGTTCACTCCTCTGACGAAAGAAGACAAATCATAGCTACCAGTCAAGAGTCATCATAGGAGTCAACAATATGCTACAGATTTATTAATTGGTATAGCCCTTGCCATCAACAAGCACTGTCATTGCTCAGTTGTGTCCAACTCTTTATGACCCCACAGACTCTAGCCCACAGGGCTCCTCTGTCCATGGCATTTCCCAGGCAAGAATACTGGAGGGGGGCTTCGCTGGTGGTCCAGTGGGTAAGGACACCGCCCTGCAGTGCAAGGGGTGCTGGTTCAATCCCTGGCCTGGGAGGATCCCACGTGCCATGGAGCGGCTGGACCCATGTGTCCAATTACCAAGCCAGGGCTCTGGAGTGCATGCGCCCAGAGCCGGTGCTCTACGACAACAGAGGCCACTGCGATGGGAGGCCTACATGGGCCAAAGAACAAAGATGGATGAAAATAGATAATGAAAGACCAATAGAAGTGGCTCGTACGACCCCTCCCTCCCCAAGCCACCCACCCCCCACAAAGAAAAAATTAAAAAAAAAAAAAGAAAGAATACTGGAGGGGTAGCCATTTCCTACTCCAGGAAACTCAGGGCTCTCCCCTAGAAATAAAAGGCAAGCCCCGTATGTAATCAAGCTTTTGCTAGAAGTCACATTTAAAAAGATAAAAAAAAAGGTGGGGGGGCTTCCCTGGTGAACCAGTGGTTAGGAATCTGCCTGCTAATTCAGGGGACATGGGTTCGATCGCTGGTCCAGGAAGATCCCACATGCCATGAGGCCACCAAGTCTGCCCCCTGGAGCCTGTGAGCCGCAACTATTGACGCCTGCGCACCTAGAGTCGGCGCTCCGCAACAAGAGAAGCCACTGCAATGAGAAGCCCGTGCACCACAACGAAGACCCAGCCCAGCCAATGAATAAATAAAGATTTTTTAAAAGTTAAAATTAACCTTAGAATATTTGATCTAATCCAGTCTATCCTAAAATGTTACCATTTCAACTTCTAATCAGGATAAAAAATATCCAGGAGATAGATCACTTTTTAAAAAAACTTATTTAATTATTTGGCTGTGCTGAGTCTCAGTTGTGGCTTGCAGGATCTTCCATCTCAGCATGCTAATTCTAGGTTGTGGAGTGTGGGATATAGTTCCCTGACAAGGGATCGAACCCAGACACCCTGGACTGGGAGCAAGGAGTCTTAGCCACTGAACCACCAGGGAATGTTCACTCCTCTGACGAAAGTCATAGCTACCAGTCAAGAGTCATCATAGGAGTCAACAATATGCTACAGATTTATTAATTGGTATAGCCCTTGCCATCAACAAGCACTGTCATTGCTCAGTTGTGTCCAACTCTTTATGACCCCACAGACTCTAGCCCACAGGGCTCCTCTGTCCATGGCATTTCCCAGGCAAGAATACTGGAGGGGGGCTTCGCTGGTGGTCCAGTGGGTAAGGACACCGCCCTGCAGTGCAAGGGGTGCTGGTTCAATCCCTGGCCTGGGAGGATCCCACGTGCCATGGAGCGGCTGGACCCATGTGTCCAATTACCAAGCCAGGGCTCTGGAGTGCATGCGCCCAGAGCCGGTGCTCTACGACAACAGAGGCCACTGCGATGGGAGGCCTACATGGGCCAAAGAACAAAGATGGATGAAAATAGATAATGAAAGACCAATAGAAGTGGCTGGCCCGCCTGCCCCCCACCCTCCCCACCTCACCCCTACAAAAGAAAAATTAAAAAAAAAAAGAAAGAATACTGGAGGGGTAGCCATTTCCTACTCCAGGAAACTCAGGGCTCTCCCCTAGAAATAAAAGGCAAGCCCCGTATGTAATCAAGCTTTTGCTAGAAGTCACATTTAAAAAGATAAAAAAAAAGGTGGGGGCTTCCTGGTGAACCAGTGGTTAGGAATCTGCCTGCTAATTCAGGGGACATGGGTTCGATCGCTGGTCCAGGAAGATCCCACATGCCATGAGGCCACCAAGTCTGCCCCCTGGAGCCTGTGAGCCGCAACTATTGACGCCTGCGCACCTAGAGTCGGCGCCCGCAACAAGAGAAGCCACTGCAATGAGAAGCCCGTGCACCACAACGAAGACCCAGCCCAGCCAATGAATAAATAAAGATTTTTTAAAAGTTAAAATTAACCTTAGAATATTTGATCTAATCCAGTCTATCCTAAAATGTTACCATTTCAACTTCTAATCAGGATAAAAAATATCCAGGAGATAGATCACTTTTTAAAAAAACTTATTTAATTATTTGGCTGTGCTGAGTCTCAGTTGTGGCTTGCAGGATCTTCCATCTCAGCATGCTAATTCTAGGTTGTGGAGTGTGGGATATAGTTCCCTGACAAGGGATCGAACCCAGACACCCTGGACTGGGAGCAAGGAGTCTTAGCCACTGAACCACCAGGGAAGTCCCTTTTTTGTTGTTTCTGTTAATAGAAAGCCTCTGAAATCGCATGTGCATTTTACACTCACAGCACATTTCATTTCCATCAGCCACAGTCCTAGGGCTCAGTAGACTCACATTGGCAAGTGGCTACCACAGATTTAAATGTTAGCTGGCATGGTTATCTGGGGGGATTTCAACTTAAACGCCATTCTCTCAGAAAACCATTCCCTGGCCTGGTCGACTATGTCAGGGCTCCTGTTATTAAGACCTTTTTTTAGCACCCTGGAAGCACTCCTCATAATTATATAGCTGACTCTTGGAAAACACTGGTTTGAACTTTGCAGATCCACTAATAAGCAGATTTTTTGTTTTGTTTTGTTTGGCTCCATTGCATGCCTTGCAGAATCTTCGCTCTCTCACCAGGGGTCAAACCTGGAACCTGGAAAATGAAAGTCCTGAGTCCTAATGGCCAGGAGATTCCAAAATGGATTTTTTTTTTCCCCAATAAATTCAGATAGTACTGGGCTTCCCTGATGGTCCAGCGGGTAAGGACATCGCCTTGCAGTGCAAGGGGCGCCAGTTCGATCCCTGGCCTGGGAAAATCCCACGTGCCGCGGAGCGGCTGGACCCATGTGTTCAGTTACCGAGCCGGAGCTCTGGAGCGCATGTGCCCAGAGCCGGCGCTCTACGACAACAGAGGCCACCGCGATGGGAGGCCTACAAGGGCCAAAGAACAAAGATGGATGAAACTAGACAAATAGAAAGACCAGTAGAAGTGGCCCGTCTGCCCCCCTCCCTCCCCCGCTCCGCCAAAATAAATAAATAAATAAATGTTTAATTAAAAAAAAAAAATTCAGATAGTACCGCCCAGTCTGTGGTTAACTGAATTCACGAAGGCAGAACCAGAGATACAGGGCCAACTATGGCACTTCAGCATCTGAAACTGTTGGTATACTGGGGCTCCTGGACTCAATCATAGATACCGAGGAGCTGTAATGAAATACTTCCACACTTGTTTGCATCCTCCTAGGTTGCAGGCTTCAGGAAGGCAGAGACAAGGTTTGCCTCATTCACGGCTCTACCCCACTGCCTGGTCCAGGGCACAGCATAGAGCAAGTGCTCAATATGTTGTGTGAAGAACATTTATTAGGTACTAATGAATTAAGTTTACTATTGCACTAATTGATGTTGGGAATAAAAAGAGAGTCAAGAGGGGAGGGCGGAGATATAGAAGGATAAATTCCCGAGCTTACAATATAGATATTGAAGTTTTCTTTACAAAGGCAATTGCAGGAAGAAATTTAGGGTTGAGGGTGGGGAGAGATAAACCAAGAATGAAAATTTAAAGTATCCATAATTTGGGCTTCCCTGGTAGCTCAGTGGTAAAGAGTTTGCCTGCCAATGCAGGAGATACAGGTTCAATCTCTGATCCAGGTAGATCTCACATGCTGCAGAGCAACTGAGTCCGTAAGCCACACCTATAGAGCCTATGATCTAGAGCCTTGGAGCCACAACTCTCTCACCAGGGGTCAAACCTGGAACCTGGAAAATGAAAGTCCTGAGTCCTAATGGCCAGGAGATTCCAAAATGGATTTTTTTTTTCCCCAATAAATTCAGATAGTACTGGGCTTCCCTGATGGTCCAGCGGGTAAGGACATCGCCTTGCAGTGCAAGGGGCGCCAGTTCGATCCCTGGCCTGGGAAAATCCCACGTGCCGCGGAGCGGCTGGACCCATGTGTTCAGTTACCGAGCCGGAGCTCTGGAGCGCATGTGCCCAGAGCCGGCGCTCTACGACAACAGAGGCCACCGCGATGGGAGGCCTACAAGGGCCAAAGAACAAAGATGGATGAAACTAGACAAATAGAAAGACCAGTAGAAGTGGCCCGTCTGCCCCCCTCCCTCCCCCGCTCCGCCAAAATAAATAAATAAATAAATGTTTAATTAAAAAAAAAAAATTCAGATAGTACCGCCCAGTCTGTGGTTAACTGAATTCACGAAGGCAGAACCAGAGATACAGGGCCAACTATGGCACTTCAGCATCTGAAACTGTTGGTATACTGGGGCTCCTGGACTCAATCATAGATACCGAGGAGCTGTAATGAAATACTTCCACACTTGTTTGCATCCTCCTAGGTTGCAGGCTTCAGGAAGGCAGAGACAAGGTTTGCCTCATTCACGGCTCTACCCCACTGCCTGGTCCAGGGCACAGCATAGAGCAAGTGCTCAATATGTTGTGTGAAGAACATTTATTAGGTACTAATGAATTAAGTTTACTATTGCACTAATTGATGTTGGGAATAAAAAGAGAGTCAAGAGGGGAGGGCGGAGATATAGAAGGATAAATTCCCGAGCTTACAATATAGATATTGAAGTTTTCTTTACAAAGGCAATTGCAGGAAGAAATTTAGGGTTGAGGGTGGGGAGAGATAAACCAAGAATGAAAATTTAAAGTATCCATAATTTGGGCTTCCCTGGTAGCTCAGTGGTAAAGAGTTTGCCTGCCAATGCAGGAGATACAGGTTCAATCTCTGATCCAGGTAGATCTCACATGCTGCAGAGCAACTGAGTCCGTAAGCCACACCTATAGAGCCTATGATCTAGAGCCTTGGAGCCACAACTATGGAGCCCATGTGCTACAACTACTGAAATCCGCGTTCCCTAGAGCCGGAGCTCCACAACAAGAGAAGTCACCGCAACAAGAAGCCTGCTCACCTCAACTAGAGAGCAGCCCCAGTCTACGGCCGTACCACCCTGAACGCGCCTGATCTCGTCTGATCTTGGAAGCTAAGCAGGGTCAGGCCTGGATAGTACTTGGATGGGAGACTAGCCCCCACTCCCTGCAACTAGAGAAGAGCCTGTGGCAGCGGTGAAAACCAAGAATAGCCAAAAATAAATAAATAAATAAAAATTAAGGAAGAAAAAGTGTTTGTAATCCCCCCTGAATTAATGACCAGTTGTAGATTCTTACAGACCAGTCTTTTACACACACACTGAGAACATTTATTGCTTAGTATGTGGGAAGCACCATGTTAAGTTTTTTACATTCTTATCTCATTTAATCCTTACAAAGATCCAATGGGAGTTTTATGCCTATTTTCCAGGGCAGGAAAGGGAGACTCATAAATGAAGCCACCTCCCCAGGGCCACACAGGTATGAAGCTGGCAATGTCCGGATTCTAACCTGGGATTGTCTGACTTCAGAGTCTTAGAACATGGCTCCTGAAGGGGAGCTTGGGCATTGTGTCACACCTCTCACCAAGTTCAAATTCCCCAATGCTTTGAGAAGTCCCTACTATTTCTGAATTTGAGGGGAGGCCACACTCACTCATTGTCCTGCCAAACCTGACATCAGAATAAGGCCCAATATGTTGTGTGAAGAACATTTATTAGGTACTAATGAATTAAGTTTACTATTGCACTAATTGATGTTGGGAATAAAAAGAGAGTCAAGAGGGGAGGGCGGAGATATAGAAGGATAAATTCCCGAGCTTACAATATAGATATTGAAGTTTTCTTTACAAAGGCAATTGCAGGAAGAAATTTAGGGTTGAGGGTGGGGAGAGATAAACCAAGAATGAAAATTTAAAGTATCCATAATTTGGGCTTCCCTGGTAGCTCAGTGGTAAAGAGTTTGCCTGCCAATGCAGGAGATACAGGTTCAATCTCTGATCCAGGTAGATCTCACATGCTGCAGAGCAACTGAGTCCGTAAGCCACACCTATAGAGCCTATGATCTAGAGCCTTGGAGCCACAACTATGGAGCCCATGTGCTACAACTACTGAAATCCGCGTTCCCTAGAGCCGGAGCTCCACAACAAGAGAAGTCACCGCAACAAGAAGCCTGCTCACCTCAACTAGAGAGCAGCCCCAGTCTACGGCCGTACCACCCTGAACGCGCCTGATCTCGTCTGATCTTGGAAGCTAAGCAGGGTCAGGCCTGGATAGTACTTGGATGGGAGACTAGCCCCCACTCCCTGCAACTAGAGAAGAGCCTGTGGCAGCGGTGAAAACCAAGAATAGCCAAAAATAAATAAATAAATAAAAATTAAGGAAGAAAAAGTGTTTGTAATCCCCCCTGAATTAATGACCAGTTGTAGATTCTTACAGACCAGTCTTTTACACACACACTGAGAACATTTATTGCTTAGTATGTGGGAAGCACCATGTTAAGTTTTTTACATTCTTATCTCATTTAATCCTTACAAAGATCCAATGGGAGTTTTATGCCTATTTTCCAGGGCAGGAAAGGGAGACTCATAAATGAAGCCACCTCCCCAGGGCCACACAGGTATGAAGCTGGCAATGTCCGGATTCTAACCTGGGATTGTCTGACTTCAGAGTCTTAGAACATGGCTCCTGAAGGGGAGCTTGGGCATTGTGTCACACCTCTCACCAAGTTCAAATTCCCCAATGCTTTGAGAAGTCCCTACTATTTCTGAATTTGAGGGGAGGCCACACTCACTCATTGTCCTGCCAAAAACCTCCTGACATCAGAATAAGGCCCAATGACTCCCAGGACCTCAGACCTCATTAGAGAACCCAGTGCAACATGTCTTCTCCCAGCTCTACTTTCTCCTTTCTCAGCTCCAGTCACAGGGGATGACTTTCAGTGCCCTCAAGAGGTCACATCCTCCTGGTTCTAAACTCCTGCTGATATCCTGGCTAAAATTTATCCTGTCCTCTTTCTTCTGGTTAACTTCTCTCCTCCTTCAGTTCATAGTTCAACCATCCCCTCCTCCAGGAAGCCTTCCCTGACCATCACCCATGCTTGGATAATTGATCCCACGACACTCACCTAAGAATAAAAGGCACTATAGGGAACCTTTTCCCTATGTTATCTCATTTAATACCCACAAAATCTCTACAGCACTGGCACATCGGAATGACCTGGAAAGCTTTACTATATATGTATATTTATATTTTGCCCAGAACTAACACTCAGAAATTTTGAATTGACCTAGAATGCAACCTGAGTGCCAGGATTTATAAAAGTTCCCCAGGTGATTTTTAATGCTCAGCCAGAGTCAAGACTCACTGGCTTCTGAGAAAGATGTGAAGATCCCGAGGCTCCTTTTACAGCCAGGAAAACTGAGGCACAGAGGAGTTAAGTAAGCAGGCTAAGGTCACACAGCTAGTGAATAGTGGAGCAAGGATCTGAACCCAGAAAGTCTGGTGTCAAAGCTTTATGGAGGAAAGGAAAAAAACCCACATGCTCTCAGTTCATTTCCCCACGGATGGAGAGCTGGGAGTCAGCTCTGTTCTGAGACAGACATAGTAGGCCCCTCAGGCATGGGATATTTTTAACCTAGAAAAGTCAGCAATGCTTGTGACAGCCTTCAGTGACTTGAACACTGAGAAGATTGTTTGGGGGGCTGGTGGACCCTGTGGGTGCTGAGCTACTCCTCTGAGCCTGGCCTTCCTGTTCCCTGGAAGCCAGTAGGTCCAGGCTGGCTCAGGCGACACGGGGTGGAGGGGTGGGGGTGGGGGGGGGGTTGGCTCCATCTGGAACTGATGTTTCCAAGCATATTTCCATACATGGTGGAAGGGGAGAGGGTCAGGATTACCTCACCTAACCCAGCCCCTTCTCCCTGCTTTCTGCCTGGAAAGGAGAACAAACAAGTGCTGGAACTGGATATGAATTCACCCTCCTCCTTCTTCCCCTCCCAAACCCAGAAGAGTCCTGTGAAAGCTGCAGAACATGTCCAAACATACACCTCGAACATTCTCCAGACGCTCTCCTGTGTGGCTTTGTGGGAGAATACATTGGTATAGTCTTGAGGGCCCCAACTTGGGGGTACCTCTTAAAATGCATAATACGGAGACTTGCCTCGTGGTCCAGTGGTTAGGAACCACCATCCAGTGCAGTGGACAAGGGTTCGATCCCTGGTTGGGGAACTAAGATTCTGCATCTGCGCAACACAAGGAGAAACTTGGGTACGTGCACACAGCCACAGACCCCAGTGCAATAAATAAATAAATAAAGTTCTAAGAAAAATAAATAAAATACAAGCACTGTCACCTACAGAACTTCCCACTGAAATAGCCTACTAAGAGGCAGAATTTTCCCCCAAAATGCCCCATGAATAGGGGCAAGGATGTTCATCATAGCATTGCTCATTCCTGGAAAGAAAGTTGCAACCTGAGTGCCAGGATTTATAAAAGTTCCCAGGTGATTTTTAATGCTCAGCCAGGTAAACCCCAGAAAGATGTGAAGATCCCGAGGCTCCTTTTACAGCCAGGAAAACTGAGGCACAGAGGAGTTAAGTAAGCAGGCTAAGGTCACACAGCTAGTGAATAGTGGAGCAAGGATCTGAACCCAGAAAGTCTGGTGTCAAAGCTTTATGGAGGAAAGGAAAAAAACCCACATGCTCTCAGTTCATTTCCCCACGGATGGAGAGCTGGGAGTCAGCTCTGTTCTGAGACAGACATAGTAGGCCCCTCAGGCATGGGATATTTTTAACCTAGAAAAGTCAGCAATGCTTGTGACAGCCTTCAGTGACTTGAACACTGAGAAGATTGTTTGGGGGGCTGGTGGACCCTGTGGGTGCTGAGCTACTCCTCTGAGCCTGGCCTTCCTGTTCCCTGGAAGCCAGTAGGTCCAGGCTGGCTCAGGCGACACGGGGTGGAGGGGTGGGGGTGGGGGTGGGGGTTGGCTCCATCTGGAACTGATGTTTCCAAGCATATTTCCATACATGGTGGAAGGGGAGAGGGTCAGGATTACCTCACCTAACCCAGCCCCTTCTCCCTGCTTTCTGCCTGGAAAGGAGAACAAACAAGTGCTGGAACTGGATATGAATTCACCCTCCTCCTTCTTCCCCTCCCAAACCCAGAAGAGTCCTGTGAAAGCTGCAGAACATGTCCAAACATACACCTCGAACATTCTCCAGACGCTCTCCTGTGTGGCTTTGTGGGAGAATACATTGGTATAGTCTTGAGGGCCCCAACTTGGGGGTACCTCTTAAAATGCATAATACGGAGACTTGCCTCGTGGTCCAGTGGTTAGGAACCACCATCCAGTGCAGTGGACAAGGGTTCGATCCCTGGTTGGGGAACTAAGATTCTGCATCTGCGCAACACAAGGAGAAACTTGGGTACGTGCACACAGCCACAGACCCCAGTGCAATAAATAAATAAATAAAGTTCTAAGAAAAATAAATAAAATACAAGCACTGTCACCTACAGAACTTCCCACTGAAATAGCCTACTAAGAGGCAGAATTTTCCCCCAAAATGCCCCATGAATAGGGGCAAGGATGTTCATCATAGCATTGCTCATTCCTGGAAAAAACTGGCAACAACCCAAATGTCATTCCACAGGGGGCTGGCTAGCTGAAGTGGGGTATACCCATATGGGAAGAGGGGAGCTACGTGCTGACATGGAACATAGGCCCGCCATCTATCAGTTTAGCAGATAGAAAAAGGAAATAGTAGAACTGAATGTGGGCTGCCCCGGTGGCTCAGTAGGAAAGAATTCCACCTCCAATGCAGGAGATGCAGGTTCAATTCCTGGGTCAGGAAGATCCCCTGGAAGAGGGCATGGCAACCCACTCCAGTATTCTTGCCTGGAGAATCCCATGGACAGAGGACGCTGGCAGACTACGGTCCAGAGAAGGTCTCAGGGTCGGACAGGACTGAAGCAACTCATGAGGCATGCAGGCACAGTACTGAACATAGAGTATAATCCAATGTTTCTTAATAATGAGGTTGACACATAAATAGAAAAATTTGGAGGAATAATCTCACAGCCAAAAATAAGTCAATAAATATTAAAAACAACACATTGCTTTCCTTTTTTGTCACCTTTTTTTTGGTTGCATTTCTATGCCTTTCTTTCTTGTAAGTGCTAACAAATGAGTCATCATTTTACTTACTTGCTATTATAAATTCTAAGAAAATCACACACACACACACACACACACACACACACACAATCACGTGTTTGCTGGAGCATCGTCTGACTTTGCAATCAACACGAAATTTGCTGTGGGAGGGAGCATTCATGTTCCGTTTTTTCCAGATCTGTTTGGACACCCAGGTTAACCACCTTGGCACCCAGCTAAGGTGAAAAGGCATGGCTGGAGTGCATTTTCAGACCATATTGTCAAGGATATTTTTAGTTGCTTGAAATTTCACCCTTTGGGTAGCACATGGTGGCTCCTCTTGTAGTTCTCACAATCTGGATGCCCCTTTTGGCAGCTATCACCGACCCCCTCTTTCCATCCATTCTGATACACTGAGTCCACCAAGGACTGTTTTTCTAGTTTAGGGGACCACAGGTTCTGAACACAGGGTATTCCCTGGTCCTACCAAAGCTACCCTGGGTTCCAGAGAAAAAGTGACATTAATTTATCTACTTAGCCGTCTTTCGATGACTGATCAGGAAGTGGCTTGAGGGCATGGTTGTGGAAAGAAAAGGGCTTTTAGTACCAAACAGTTCCTGTGTCTAGGATAGTTCATTCCACAGATCACTGATTACATGGTGGTGGTTGAAGTGAGGGGAGTGCACTTTTACAACAGAGAGAGAGAAAGCAGTTATTGCTTTACCCTGGAGCTTAAACTCAGCATTGATTATAGTGGCAGATGCAATACAAAGTTCACAGGGCCATCTCTGAAGTTCTGTTGAACCAAACCAACCTGTGGTCGTGGTTACAGAAAATAAAGAGAACACAATCAGTGAAGCTAAAATGTGAGTGTTCTATAAGTTAACTGTCTTATACTCTTCCAAAGTCATAAAGCAAAGAAAAAAGGCAAGAGGACTTGTCTAGGTTTTCTTCTCTCTCTCTCTCTCTTTTTTTTTTTGCTATACAATAAGTCCTTGTTTGTTATCCATTTTAAATACAGCAGTGTATACATGACCTCCCCAGAGTCCCTAACTATCCCTTCCCCCAGTTGCCGAGAGTTTTAAAAACTGCAGATGGAAAATAAAATGGAAATGGAAAGCCATTCTGGAAGATATTTTGGCAGCTTCTTACAAAACTAAACATGCAACTGACTATAGAACCCAGAGAATTAAAAACTTATGCTCAGGAACTTCTCTGATGGTCCAGTGGATAAGAATCTGCCTACTAATGCAGGGGATGCGGTTCAATCCCTGTTCCGTTTTTTCCAGATCTGTTTGGACACCCAGGTTAACCACCTTGGCACCCAGCTAAGGTGAAAAGGCATGGCTGGAGTGCATTTTCAGACCATATTGTCAAGGATATTTTTAGTTGCTTGAAATTTCACCCTTTGGGTAGCACATGGTGGCTCCTCTTGTAGTTCTCACAATCTGGATGCCCCTTTTGGCAGCTATCACCGACCCCCTCTTTCCATCCATTCTGATACACTGAGTCCACCAAGGACTGTTTTTCTAGTTTAGGGGACCACAGGTTCTGAACACAGGGTATTCCCTGGTCCTACCAAAGCTACCCTGGGTTCCAGAGAAAAAGTGACATTAATTTATCTACTTAGCCGTCTTTCGATGACTGATCAGGAAGTGGCTTGAGGGCATGGTTGTGGAAAGAAAAGGGCTTTTAGTACCAAACAGTTCCTGTGTCTAGGATAGTTCATTCCACAGATCACTGATTACATGGTGGTGGTTGAAGTGAGGGGAGTGCACTTTTACAACAGAGAGAGAGAAAGCAGTTATTGCTTTACCCTGGAGCTTAAACTCAGCATTGATTATAGTGGCAGATGCAATACAAAGTTCACAGGGCCATCTCTGAAGTTCTGTTGAACCAAACCAACCTGTGGTCGTGGTTACAGAAAATAAAGAGAACACAATCAGTGAAGCTAAAATGTGAGTGTTCTATAAGTTAACTGTCTTATACTCTTCCAAAGTCATAAAGCAAAGAAAAAAGGCAAGAGGACTTGTCTAGGTTTTCTTCTCTCTCTCTCTCTCTTTTTTTTTTTGCTATACAATAAGTCCTTGTTTGTTATCCATTTTAAATACAGCAGTGTATACATGACCTCCCCAGAGTCCCTAACTATCCCTTCCCCCAGTTGCCGAGAGTTTTAAAAACTGCAGATGGAAAATAAAATGGAAATGGAAAGCCATTCTGGAAGATATTTTGGCAGCTTCTTACAAAACTAAACATGCAACTGACTATAGAACCCAGAGAATTAAAAACTTATGCTCAGGAACTTCTCTGATGGTCCAGTGGATAAGAATCTGCCTACTAATGCAGGGGATGCGGGTTCAATCCCTGATCCAGGAAGACTTCACATATTGCAGGGCAAAGAAGCCCATGCACCACAACTACTGAGCCCATAGAGTCCAAGAGCCACAACTAAGGAGCCTGTGTGCCCTGGAGCCTGTGCTCCACAACAAGAGAAGCCATTGCAAAGAGAAGCCTGAGCAACACAACAAAGAGTCGCCCCTGCTCACCACAACTAGAGAAAACTCCTAGCACAGCAACAAAGACCTACCATAGGCAAAAACAAAAAAACTTTTGCTCACACAGAAACTTGTACAGGAATACTTATAGCAGCTTTATTCCTGATAGCAAAATACTGGGAACAACCCAGATGTCCTTCCACAGGTGAACGGCTGAACAAATCCTGGCACTTACATATAATGGAAAACTACTCCGCGAGGGAAAAGAATGCTCTAGTGACACATGCAACAACCTGGATGGACCACAAGAACATATGGTTTTATGTCAAAAAGTCAGTTTTTTTTTTAAAAATCACACACTGTAGATTTCACTTATATAAAGTTCTAGAAATGAAAACTAATTGATAGTGAAGAAGCGGGAGGGGGCTGGTGGGGAGAGATGAGGGGAGGGATGGATCGCAAAGGAATATCAGGAATCTTTGGGGAGTCATGGATGAGTTCACCAGCTGGTTTGCAGTAATGCTTTCACCAGTGTACATGTTTTCAAAACTTACCGATTGTATACTTTAAATATGTACAGTTGATTGAATATCAATTATGCCTTAATAGAACCATTTGTTAAACAACAACAACAACAAAGGAATGGCCAGATGGTTTCTGTGAGATTTAAATGAAATCAAGCACAGTAAGCACTTCGTGTGGAGTCTGGGACACAGTAAGAGCTCAGTAGTTGTTGCTGCTGGAACTTGACTGGTCTCCTGGATGATTCTGTCACATGTCGCTGTTTATTTTCTTTATAACATTGAAATCGTCTGTGATTACCTGGTTCATCTGTTTACTTGTGGTCAGTCTCAAGATTCCCTGAAGTGGGGATGGTGGTGGTTCACCCCCTCCCCGTGTGCTGCTTTGAATCAGTCGATGCTGTCCCACCAACCTCCCTCTTAGAAGCCACATTCTTTGCTTAGAGGCCAGAGGGTGGCGGCCTAAGTAGGTCCCAGTATCTGCTATGCCCAGGCGTTGGACTTTTGAGGCCTCCTCTGTCTGCAGACACGCCCCCACCTTCCTAACAGGACACGACTAGAGGCAGCGGCTATAGTGGAAACCAGCACCCCACTAAAAGTGGGACTGGGTTCCAACATCAGCTCTGCCCGGGAATCCAGAGTGGGACCTGAATACTACTGTATCCATTTCCCTCCTGGTCGTTTGAAATGGAAATATTCGCATTACAAATTTTCAGATTTGTGTTTCTGTGCATCTGTGATCCTCTGAAGAGTCCTTGTCCTCTTTGGTGGTGACAGAAGCAGTCTCAGTCATTTGGCAAGTGTGAGCCCTCAGAGGATAACCACAATACAACCACCAAAGTCATGCGTGGGTACACTGGGAAACCTCCAGGCCGACTCACCTATGGCAACCTGCTTAGGCTGTTCAGTCATGTCTGACTCTGTGACCCCATGGGCTGTAAACTGCCAGACTCCTCTGTGTAATTTTTCAGGCAAGACTACTAGCAAGTGGGTTTAGCCATTTCTTTTTCCTGGTGATTTTATCCTGCACTGGTAGGCAAATTACCCAAAGTATACATAAAAAAAGCACCTCAACAAAGACCAAAAAGAACCATAAAGAACCATTAACTAAAAACGTTTACAGAGCTAGATTATCTACCTCCTAATTCAAGAGAGCATTTACCAACCAAACTCCAGTGCTATAAGTGCACTGTCGTGACTCAGGGAAACCCACTAGATCCAACCCACAAGCAAATGTTAAGACTTCCGCTTTTCTTAAACCAACAAAATTCAGTCTCCGTAGAGACTGTCAAAAATTGCCAATGCCGACTATATTTCAAGTCGTCACGGCGGGGTATTGGGAAAAGTTTTCAATTAGCAATAATCGCGCCTCGGATAAACCTCATTGGCTACGATACTGCCACTGCGCAAAGCTAAAAAACGTGAGCACACACCCGGCTCCCCCACGGATGACAGCTCCCTTTTCGCTGAGGGTGAACGACCGCCACGGTGTTCGCGAATTCGATGCATTTCCCTGCAAATAGTTAAATCTAAGACCCGTCTGCGCGGGGGGCTTCTTCTTGTTCGATTATCTCTTGTCAAACTCTCTTATTTTGGAAATGAGCGCGCCTACGCTGGGGGATGCTGGGTAATTTTATGCAAATTGGAATGACATCACAGAGACACTCCGGCTAAGCCTTGCATTCGAAGAAACACCTAAAAGTGGGACTGGGTTCCAACATCAGCTCTGCCGGGAATCCAGAGTGGGACCTGAATACTACTGTATCCATTTCCCTCCTGGTCGTTTGAAATGGAAATATTCGCATTACAAATTTTCAGATTTGTGTTTCTGTGCATCTGTGATCCTCTGAAGAGTCCTTGTCCTCTTTGGTGGTGACAGAAGCAGTCTCAGTCATTTGGCAAGTGTGAGCCCTCAGAGGATAACCACAATACAACCACCAAAGTCATGCGTGGGTACACTGGGAAACCTCCAGGCCGACTCACCTATGGCAACCTGCTTAGGCTGTTCAGTCATGTCTGACTCTGTGACCCCATGGGCTGTAAACTGCCAGACTCCTCTGTGTAATTTTTCAGGCAAGACTACTAGCAAGTGGGTTTAGCCATTTCTTTTTCCTGGTGATTTTATCCTGCACTGGTAGGCAAATTACCCAAAGTATACATAAAAAAAGCACCTCAACAAAGACCAAAAAGAACCATAAAGAACCATTAACTAAAAACGTTTACAGAGCTAGATTATCTACCTCCTAATTCAAGAGAGCATTTACCAACCAAACTCCAGTGCTATAAGTGCACTGTCGTGACTCAGGGAAACCCACTAGATCCAACCCACAAGCAAATGTTAAGACTTCCGCTTTTCTTAAACCAACAAAATTCAGTCTCCGTAGAGACTGTCAAAAATTGCCAATGCCGACTATATTTCAAGTCGTCACGGCGGGGTATTGGGAAAAGTTTTCAATTAGCAATAATCGCGCCTCGGATAAACCTCATTGGCTACGATACTGCCACTGCGCAAAGCTAAAAAACGTGAGCACACACCCGGCTCCCCCACGGATGACAGCTCCCTTTTCGCTGAGGGTGAACGACCGCCACGGTGTTCGCGAATTCGATGCATTTCCCTGCAAATAGTTAAATCTAAGACCCGTCTGCGCGGGGGGCTTCTTCTTGTTCGATTATCTCTTGTCAAACTCTCTTATTTTGGAAATGAGCGCGCCTACGCTGGGGGATGCTGGGTAATTTTATGCAAATTGGAATGACATCACAGAGACACTCCGGTTAAGCCTTGTATTCGAAGAAACACCTTCAGGAAGACCAGGTAAACGAGGGGTAAGTAAGCCTTACAGGAACGAGTAAGCGGGAGGTTGGGGGGGAGGTTGGGGTGCTGGGGCCAGAGGGGAGCGTTTTCAAAAATAACGAAACTAAACATTAAACATTGGTGTGGCAAAAACAGAAAATAGGACGCTAGAAACCCGGGTTTGAAGAGTAGTGTACGATCAAGCAATCTTTAGCATACTAAATACACTGCAACGTCTAAAGAGAACCCTAACAACAATAAATTAATAGAAAACAATAAGGAGGTGTAGATGCGCTACCTTTAAAATCCCCCTTTAAATCACAGTTGGTATTCATACATCGACTCTTTTTCAAAACCGCATTGTTCAGTCTCCGTAGAGACTGTCAAAAATTGCCAATGCCGACTATATTTCAAGTCGTCACGGCGGGGTATTGGGAAAAGTTTTCAATTAGCAATAATCGCGCCTCGGATAAACCTCATTGGCTACGATACTGCCACTGCGCAAAGCTAACGAGTACCGCCCCCTGCTCACCATTCCCAATAAGCAAGGCTCCTATTACATAAAGGTGAGTTGAGGAGGTCTCATAGTAAAATCCGTAATATATGAATGAATAAAAATAGTATCACCACATAAAGATATCTAGGAAAGATATAAATTGTTTTTCAAGATTCAATTGCTTGATTTCCCTTAGTTTTTAGTAGCGAATGAAGCAATGCATTGTGGGAGAGAGCATGCTAATAAACTTAACAGTACGAACTGGGGAGGGTGAGAAATGCGCTCAGTGTGAGGGTCTGTTCACTTGGCTTCTGATTCTCTCCAAATTAGTTGGGTTTTATTATTGTTTTTTTTAACTATGAAAAAGTATACATAACATAAAATTTGCCATTTGAACCATTTTTAAGTGCACTGTTCAGTAGCAACCATTACTACCATACATCTCCAGAACTTTTTCATCGTTCCAAACGAACTGTTCTCATTAAACACTAACTCCTCATTCCTCTCTCTCCCAGCCCCCAGCAATCTCCATCCCACTTTCTATGACTTTGGCAATGCTCAGTACCTCATATAAGGTGCTTGTACTGACCTTTTGTACCTGCCTTATTTCATAGCATGCTTTTAAGGTTCATCCATGGTGTAGTATTTTTTGAAATTTCGTGCATTTTTATGGCTGATATTCTGCTTATATGAAATTTTGTTATCCATTTATTCTTTGACGGAGGTGTCTTCCTTCCCTTGTGAAGAATGCTTCTATGAACACCAGCCTACAAGTATCGGTTTGAATTCTTCTTTTCTTTCTTTTTTTTTTAAAGACTTTAGGTACTTCTTTATTCTTTTTTTAAACATTTATTTATTCATTTATTTTGGCGGGAGTGGGGAGGGAGGGGGGTGGGCAGGCCACTTGCACTGGTCTTTCATTTGTCTATTTTCATCGATCTTTGTTCTTTGGCCCGTGTGGGCCTCCCATCGCGGTGGCATCTGTTGTCACAGAGCACTGGCTCTGGGCGCATGCCCCCCCGGAGCTCCGGCTCGGTGATTGGACACATCGGTCCAGCCGCTCCGCAGCACGTGGGATCTTCCCAGGCCAGGGATGGAACCCGCGCCCCTTGCACTGCAAGGCAGTGTCCTTACCCACTGGACCACCAGGGAAGCCCATGAATTCTTCTTTTCAATTCTTTTGTGTATGTATCTAGAAATGGAATTTCTGAGTCACGTGGCAATTCAATATTTAACCTGAAAGGGCTTTCTGTGGGCATCTTAATTGAGAAGGGAGCGTCTACTCCATAGAAATGTCCAAAACTCATGAGTTTGAAATAACCTTCATTCTCATTGCCTTGGCAATGCATTGTGGGAGAGAGCATGCTAATAAACTTAACAGTACGAACTGGGGAGGGTGAGAAATGCGCTCAGTGTGAGGGTCTGTTCACTTGGCTTCTGATTCTCTCCAAATTAGTTGGGTTTTATTATTGTTTTTTTTAACTATGAAAAAGTATACATAACATAAAATTTGCCATTTGAACCATTTTTAAGTGCACTGTTCAGTAGCAACCATTACTACCATACATCTCCAGAACTTTTTCATCGTTCCAAACGAACTGTTCTCATTAAACACTAACTCCTCATTCCTCTCTCTCCCAGCCCCCAGCAATCTCCATCCCACTTTCTATGACTTTGGCAATGCTCAGTACCTCATATAAGGTGCTTGTACTGACCTTTTGTACCTGCCTTATTTCATAGCATGCTTTTAAGGTTCATCCATGGTGTAGTATTTTTTGAAATTTCGTGCATTTTTATGGCTGATATTCTGCTTATATGAAATTTTGTTATCCATTTATTCTTTGACGGAGGTGTCTTCCTTCCCTTGTGAAGAATGCTTCTATGAACACCAGCCTACAAGTATCGGTTTGAATTCTTCTTTTCTTTCTTTTTTTTTTAAAGACTTTAGGTACTTCTTTATTCTTTTTTTAAACATTTATTTATTCATTTATTTTGGCGGGAGTGGGGAGGGAGGGGGGTGGGCAGGCCACTTGCACTGGTCTTTCATTTGTCTATTTTCATCGATCTTTGTTCTTTGGCCCGTGTGGGCCTCCCATCGCGGTGGCATCTGTTGTCACAGAGCACTGGCTCTGGGCGCATGCCCCCCCGGAGCTCCGGCTCGGTGATTGGACACATCGGTCCAGCCGCTCCGCAGCACGTGGGATCTTCCCAGGCCAGGGATGGAACCCGCGCCCCTTGCACTGCAAGGCAGTGTCCTTACCCACTGGACCACCAGGGAAGCCCATGAATTCTTCTTTTCAATTCTTTTGTGTATGTATCTAGAAATGGAATTTCTGAGTCACGTGGCAATTCAATATTTAACCTGAAAGGGCTTTCTGTGGGCATCTTAATTGAGAAGGGAGCGTCTACTCCATAGAAATGTCCAAAACTCATGAGTTTGAAATAACCTTCATTCTCATTGCCTT
Source organism: Tragulus kanchil (assembly GCA_022376925.1). NCBI lineage: Eukaryota > Metazoa > Chordata > Mammalia > Artiodactyla > Tragulidae > Tragulus > Tragulus kanchil. The sequence goes on along the minus strand of JAIOJX010000025.1, from coordinate 202,181,675 downwards.
GGCAAGTGGAAAGCTACTAGAAACCTTTTTCTGGACTAGCTTCAGCTCTGAACAAGACTTCTCCAAAAGCCTTTTGATTTTTGCTACTCACTAAGATGCAAACAGTAGTCTCTGAGAAAATGACATTTGCCCCAACATTTCATTATGAAAAATTTCAAACATGAAACATCAACTAGATCTAAAAAGTGCAATAAAAAGATCTGTATAGGGAATTTCCCTGGTGGTTCAGTGGTTAAGAATGTGCCTGCCCATGCATGGGACACGGGTTCAATCCCTGGTCCGGGAAGATCCCACATGCTGCGAGGCAACTAAACCTGTAGGTCACAACTACTGAAGCCCCTGCCCTAGAGCCCAGGGTCTACAGCAAGAGAAGCCACCACAGTGAGAAGCCTTGCAATTAGCATGCCCCCCATCTCTGCAACTAGACAAAGCCAACACAGAGCAATGAAGACCCAGTGAAGTTTAAAAAAAAAAATTAATTTTAAAGCCTGTTGGATGCTGTTGTGCAGATAACTCGCCCCCACCCCCCGCAGCCAACATTGCCAGGGTAGGCAAAAACAGCAGGGAGGTGGAAAAAAAGACTAACAGTCTGATTAATTTAGAGAACATTGTCATTCATTCCTGGTACCCTGGAATTGTGAGAAATGCAAAGACTAGCGTCATCCAGGGAGCCTCTCAGCCCTTGACAATGTCCCGATTGGGTGGCTCATAACACCCTGTCAGTAGCTATCAAGGGAAATTGTGTTTTACTAGCTGTCATGCATGACTTCATCCTCCACGGATGATTTCCCAGTGCTAAGAAAAATGGAAAACTCAGCTAACTTCTCCCCAGAACATGAGATTCTTTGGGGCCTAAAAGCACAATAATCGTGTGTTCCTGGCCAGTGTGTCAATGATGCTTATTCCACTTGGAGCACTGGGAAAATAATATGAATTCTTCTTTTCAATTCTTTTGTGTATGTATCTAGAAATGGAATTTCTGAGTCACGTGGCAATTCAATATTTAACCTGAAAGGGCTTTCTGTGGGCATCTTAATTGAGAAGGGAGCGTCTACTCCATAGAAATGTCCAAAACTCATGAGTTTGAAATAACCTTCATTCTCATTGCCTTGGCAAGTGGAAAGCTACTAGAAACCTTTTTCTGGACTAGCTTCAGCTCTGAACAAGACTTCTCCAAAAGCCTTTTGATTTTTGCTACTCACTAAGATGCAAACAGTAGTCTCTGAGAAAATGACATTTGCCCCAACATTTCATTATGAAAAATTTCAAACATGAAACATCAACTAGATCTAAAAAGTGCAATAAAAAGATCTGTATAGGGAATTTCCCTGGTGGTTCAGTGGTTAAGAATGTGCCTGCCCATGCATGGGACACGGGTTCAATCCCTGGTCCGGGAAGATCCCACATGCTGCGAGGCAACTAAACCTGTAGGTCACAACTACTGAAGCCCCTGCCCTAGAGCCCAGGGTCTACAGCAAGAGAAGCCACCACAGTGAGAAGCCTTGCAATTAGCATGCCCCCCATCTCTGCAACTAGACAAAGCCAACACAGAGCAATGAAGACCCAGTGAAGTTTAAAAAAAAAAATTAATTTTAAAGCCTGTTGGATGCTGTTGTGCAGATAACTCGCCCCCACCCCCCGCAGCCAACATTGCCAGGGTAGGCAAAAACAGCAGGGAGGTGGAAAAAAAGACTAACAGTCTGATTAATTTAGAGAACATTGTCATTCATTCCTGGTACCCTGGAATTGTGAGAAATGCAAAGACTAGCGTCATCCAGGGAGCCTCTCAGCCCTTGACAATGTCCCGATTGGGTGGCTCATAACACCCTGTCAGTAGCTATCAAGGGAAATTGTGTTTTACTAGCTGTCATGCATGACTTCATCCTCCACGGATGATTTCCCAGTGCTAAGAAAAATGGAAAACTCAGCTAACTTCTCCCCAGAACATGAGATTCTTTGGGGCCTAAAAGCACAATAATCGTGTGTTCCTGGCCAGTGTGTCAATGATGCTTATTCCACTTGGAGCACTGGGAAAATAATATGAATCTGAAGTTTTCCATCATCACATTTGCCTGGGATAGGGTAGGGTCATGTTTTGACATTTCCATAGGTTTTGATCAAACACTCATTTGTGCAGAAAATATAATTTTTTGACTTAGTTTCCAGTCTATATTTAGATCCTTTTTTTTTTTTTTTTTCCAACCAGTGTAGTCAGATTAACTAAGGCACAAAAGACTCCTGTCTGGTGATTGTTTCAGCCCCGTGACCTCTCAGGAGTGCCTGGAGGTACTGCTCCCAGACTGATCTCTGGTGGCCTCGGCCTGCATAAGCTTGAGATTGAAGTGGGATCTCAGCAGTGAGAGAGCTAAATCCTAACCACTAGACCGGTGGTCAGTGACAAGGCCCTGGCTTTGCAGAAAAGAATTCCCACAAAGACAGAAAGTAAAATGTTTGTTAGGAAGAAAAAGAGTACAGTATGTCTGTACAGTATGTCTGGTAGATCTATAGGTGACTTGAGTCGTAACCTCATGGTAGTTTGACTCATTTATATGGTGCATTTCTTCTGGGATTCTCTTGGACAATCATTTCAGTTTGCTTGGTTCTGAGCTCCTGTTTGCTATATCTCAGTATCCTCCAGTGTCTGCACATGCATCTCTCAGCCAGGAAGGATTCCACCAAAGAGGCCTATGGGTAGATTTAGCATCACTCCCCTTTTGACCTCCAAGGAGCTTTCTATTTGGAAATCAAGGTTTCCTTGATTTTGAGAATGAGAAACTTGTGGTCTCCTGTTTTTTATCTGGGAAGAACCCAGCCTCCTCTCTCTCTTTTTTACCCCCCAGTCTGCCACAGCAATGTCAACCGGTTGCATAGATAATAGTGGGTGTGATGAGACACTAAGAAATACATATACACATACAGAGAGAAAGGATGGGAATGGGCTCAAGACCTCTTGGGTCAAGGCCCTGAACATATTCACCAGTCTGCTTTTATTGAGAGCTGAAGCCTCCACGTGTTTGCAGGGAATGATATTAGCATGGACAGGACCTGATCAATAATTACTCTTATGACTCTTAAGAATGGAAAGGGCATGTTGCAGCTGGGGCCTAAAAGCACAATAATCGTGTGTTCCTGGCCAGTGTGTCAATGATGCTTATTCCACTTGGAGCACTGGGAAAATAATATGAATCTGAAGTTTTCCATCATCACATTTGCCTGGGATAGGGTAGGGTCATGTTTTGACATTTCCATAGGTTTTGATCAAACACTCATTTGTGCAGAAAATATAATTTTTTGACTTAGTTTCCAGTCTATATTTAGATCCTTTTTTTTTTTTTTTTCCAACCAGTGTAGTCAGATTAACTAAGGCACAAAAGACTCCTGTCTGGTGATTGTTTCAGCCCCGTGACCTCTCAGGAGTGCCTGGAGGTACTGCTCCCAGACTGATCTCTGGTGGCCTCGGCCTGCATAAGCTTGAGATTGAAGTGGGATCTCAGCAGTGAGAGAGCTAAATCCTAACCACTAGACCGGTGGTCAGTGACAAGGCCCTGGCTTTGCAGAAAAGAATTCCCACAAAGACAGAAAGTAAAATGTTTGTTAGGAAGAAAAAGAGTACAGTATGTCTGTACAGTATGTCTGGTAGATCTATAGGTGACTTGAGTCGTAACCTCATGGTAGTTTGACTCATTTATATGGTGCATTTCTTCTGGGATTCTCTTGGACAATCATTTCAGTTTGCTTGGTTCTGAGCTCCTGTTTGCTATATCTCAGTATCCTCCAGTGTCTGCACATGCATCTCTCAGCCAGGAAGGATTCCACCAAAGAGGCCTATGGGTAGATTTAGCATCACTCCCCTTTTGACCTCCAAGGAGCTTTCTATTTGGAAATCAAGGTTTCCTTGATTTTGAGAATGAGAAACTTGTGGTCTCCTGTTTTTTATCTGGGAAGAACCCAGCCTCCTCTCTCTCTTTTTTACCCCCCAGTCTGCCACAGCAATGTCAACCGGTTGCATAGATAATAGTGGGTGTGATGAGACACTAAGAAATACATATACACATACAGAGAGAAAGGATGGGAATGGGCTCAAGACCTCTTGGGTCAAGGCCCTGAACATATTCACCAGTCTGCTTTTATTGAGAGCTGAAGCCTCCACGTGTTTGCAGGGAATGATATTAGCATGGACAGGGACCTGATCAATAATTACTCTTATGACTCTTAAGAATGGAAAGGGCATGTTGCAGCTGGGGGCAACTAGACCAGCAAGAAGTTTAGGAGTCTGTTCTGCGTGCAAATGTAGCGTTCTAATGTTCACTGGCCCAGTGTTCCGAAGTCCACAGCAGATCTCCAACATGTTGCCGACAGGATGACCTCAGCTAATGAGCCCATGTGAATCGAATCAACTTGGTTTTGTCTCAGTTCTTTCATTTCCAAGCTGTTTCTCTTCTGGCTTGGCCAAAGTTGCAAAAGCCTCCACTGGTTTGTTTCCCCACACCAGCCTCCTCTCTTGATTATCCTGCCATTGATATTTTGGAATTTCTGTCCACATGGAATAAACTCAAATTGCTTTCCTTGGGGGTAGAGGTGGCAAAACTACTGAACTTACATTACCAGTATTGATGTTTATGCATTCAATGAGAGTCAACTCTGACTCCAGCTTTCATACAACTTCTCTGGGCCTCAGTTTTTTTGTTTTTTGTTTTGGTGGTGTCTCGTGGCTTGAGGGGGTCTTAGTTCCCCAACCAGGGACTGAACATAGGCCGTCTGCAGTGGAAGCTCTGAGTCCTAATCACTGGACTGTTGGAGAATTACCCTCATGTCATTTTAAAATCAGGAAAGTGGTTCCTCAGAGTGGTCTTTAAGGTCAGTGCTAGCTGTTTTGATATGTTCTAAAACACAAATTGATGTATTATACAGGTAATGAGATGGATCGGTGGTTCGCCCTTGGCTACATATTAGAAACAACTGTGAAGTTTGTAAACTGATTTGGTGCCCAACTGTCTCGCCAGACCAATTAAATCAGAATTTCTGGGAATAAGACCCTGGCATTATGTTGGTTAATTTAATAAAAACACAGATGAGAAATAAAATTGGAGAAGCCACATGTAGAAATAGATTAGTCCCTGTATAGTGTATTTTGCTTTGTTTATTTCAACCATAAAAACATCAATTTTTCAGATATTCATGAATGTATTTCTTCACAACTCACTGCAAGGTGGGAACTTGGTTCTGTTTTAATGAGTGGAAAGGATCATAAACACTGAAGCTGAGGATGATCTATCACGAAAACTTCTAATGAGAAGATGAATTCCTAAGTATGGATTGTCGACTAAAAAAGATGCACAACATGAGAGTTGTGAGTTAAGATTTATTTGGGGAAAAATGAAGGCTGCAGCCCAGGAGTGGGACAGCACCTCAGGTGGCTCTGAGAGACTGAAGGTCAATATATAAGATTGAAGGGGGAATTCAGTGCAATCAAGAGCTTACAAAAGGTGTTCTGCTAGCCAATAGGAGCTGTTGTCCCCATGAAAGGATTTAGTGATTTTCTAGATATGAAGAGACACAAAGATTGGGGTCATGAAATCAGTTCCTCAAAATATCTATCTAAAGACCTGTTCCACCAGATTCCCCTGAGCACAGAGTGCCTCCCTCCACCCTGAACTCCCTCAGAGGGTGTTGAAGGTCAGCAGCTGCGGCAGCACAGGGGCCAGTCTCCTTGGTGGTGTTCAGTCGCTGGCAAAGGCTCTTGTCAAGTGCCAGTTCATAGTTGACAGGATGTACTGTTTTTAAAAAGTATCTATTTATTTGGCTGTGCTGGGTCTTCCTTGTGGCACATGGGAGGCATGTCGGATCTAGTTCCCTGACCATGGATCCACTGCATTGGGAGGGCTGAGTTAGCCACTGGACCACCAGGGAAGTCGCTGGATGCCCTATTTTGTCCTCAGGACATTGGCATCTGAACTCCAGTCGCTTCTCTCTCAAGGACAGGATGGCTTAGGCGACAGCTGCACATCTGCATACCAGGATTTGAAACCTGTGACCAGAAAAGGCCAGCAGAGGGCCTTACTGGCAGTCTGGGTCCCACAACTGTGAAGCCCAAAGGATTGTGGGACTTGTAGTTTTTCTCACATCATTTCGACTTCATGAACTACATTTCCCAAAATGCAAATTGTAGCCAGTCTGTCCCGCTGTTGGAGCTAAGGTGTCCCTGAATGTGTGGAAGGTAAGTGTGTTCTGTGCAAGCTGCATGTTTCTAGAAATTATGGGTTCCATTTCTCTTCTTTGCCCTTTGGTAGGCCCTGGAAGAGAGCAGAGGTTCCAGTAGGGCGTGTTTTTAACGGGGTGTCCTTAGCCCTTTCCTCTCAAGAATGGGGATCCTGTATTTGTTTAGTATCCTGTATACCGTTCACGTGTTGAATGTGTGGAAAGTCAGGGAGAAGTCAGGATCCTGATCCCGTATCTGGAAAGCCCAGAATAAAATAATGTTTATCTATTACAGCTAGAAAAAATGGGGAAGAATGTCTTGTCACGTCTCACTTCATGGTGTCCAAGCAGCTGTATTTGCAGTTGAGGGTAAACTAATAGAATACAGAGGAAATAGAATAAAAGGTATTCCCAGGTTGCTCAGTGGTAAGGAACCTGCCTGCCAATGCTGGAGATGTAAAGAGGCACAAGTTCAATCTCTGGATGGGAAAGAGCCCTTGGAGGAGGGCATGGCAACCCATTCCAGTATTCCTGCCTGGAGAATCCCATGGACAGAGGAGCCTGGTGGGCTACAGTCTATGGGATAGCAAAGAGTTGACCATGACTGAAGTGACTTAGCACAGCACAGCACATATGCTTAACTACATTAATAAAACCCTGAAAAGTCTGAGAAACAGTTTCATCAACTAAACTGGGGCTCAAAATGGGCTTCTTTAGTTTATGAAGAAATAAGATGATTCTAATTTATAAAATGGGAAGTAGGTTTGTGGGACACAGTCTCCCAAGGGATGATGTTAATTAAAAATATAAATGTGTTCCTTTGATAGAGATATCTTTAGATGTAGTCATAGACAGATTAACAATGAGTTATTAAGGAACTTAGATAGGATTTCCCTGGTGGTCCAACGGCTAAGACTCCACACTCCCAATGCAGGGGGCCTGAGTTTGATTTCTGGTCAGGGAACTAAATCCCACATACCACAATGAAGATCAGAGATCCCATATGCCACAATTAAGACCTGGTGCAGACGAATAAATATTTAAAAAGCGGGGGGGGGGGGGGGCTTAAATATTTTTAAAATTTTGTGTCAGGTCTTGAAGTTAATAAGAAATTCAGTTCTAACCAGCCAGGTGTTACTGGGAGAGACAGAATAGGTCTTATATTAGGCTTCCCTCGTAGCTCAGCTGGTAAAGAATCTGCCTGCAATGCAGGAGACCTCAGTTCGATTCTCGGGTTGGGAAGATCCCCTGGAGAAGGGATAAGCTATCCACTCTAGTATTCTTGGGCTTCCCTGATGGCTCAGATGGTAAAGAATATGCTTGAAATTCAGTACACCTGGGTTTGATCTCTGGGTTGGGAAGATCCCCTGGAGAAGGAAACAGCTACCCACTCCAGATTCCAGTATTCTTGCTTGGAGAACTCCATGGCTCATCCATGAGGTTGCAAAGAGTTGGTTGAACACAACTGAGTGACTTTCACTTTCAGTGTGGGGACAACATTTTATTTTATGAAAGGTATTAGTATTGTTGACAAAAACAAACTATATTAAAAAAATTAAAAACAAAAGTAGGCTTCAATTAGGTCATGTTGATAGTGTTTTCAAATCAAGTATATATCCTTATGAATTGTTTATTTACTTATTTTATCAATTATTGAAATAGGAGTATTGAAATATCTAACTATGAAAAAAACCAAAAAAGGTAGTCTTGTTGTTTAAAGTTGGACTTCATAGGGCCCAGGAGGGTGTGGAATCAGTTTGAACCAGTGAGGGCCAGTTGTTAAATATTTGGGAATTTACTAGCCAGTGCTAGATAAACCATTGGTAGCCTGATACTGGCCATGATGGGATTCTTTTCTTTTTTTTTTTTTTTTCTTTTTCTAAGAGGGAGAAGTAGGCAGAAGCCAGTTTATCAACACACCCCTGGCAAAGGTCAATTTTTTTTCTCTCAGCCTAAAGCCCCAGTGTTCATTCATCCTTGAGAGTTCTTAGATACTGAACTAGTGACCACCCTTCCAGATTTTACCAAAGATCGATTTGGATTACAAAGAAAGATTATAAATATACTCTAGATGTGTGCGTGTCGGGGCAGAGGACTCCACTTTTCCAGTGAAAGACTTGTTTATTTGAGGCTGTCCTTCAAGGAACTGAAGTCATTGATTAATTCATTATCAACAGGCTCTCATAGGCATGGACTCCACTACTGGAAGTAGTATGGTCTGGTTGCATAGCTTATTTTTTTTTGGATAGCTTTCTTGTTAGATAAAAGTCTGTTCTCTCCAGTACATTTTTCTCATGCTTGTACATGTGCTAAGTTGCTTCTGTCATGTCCAACTCTGTGCGACCCTATGGACTATAGCCCACCAGGCTCCTCTGTCCACGGGATTCTCCAGACAAGAATACTGGAGTGGGCTGCCATGCCCTTCTCTTCCAAGGGATCTTCCTGGCACAGGGATCAAATCTGCATCTCTTGCATTGGCATGCGAGTTATTTACCACTAGCGCCACCTGGGTTTAACATAGTTTTCTCATACCTAGATATTATCTTCCCAGAGGACAGTATTGTATGCAATATCCAGAAATTCCTACTCCCCAGCCATTTCTCAATACCATGCTGTTGACTCTTGTCACTTTTCTCATAAAATATTTCAAAGTACCAGTTTGCTGGTTGTTAGATATCTTTGGGGCTCGCAACTTCCAGATATAAGTTGAAATCTCGTTAGTAACCTGAGCTCAAATCTCATTTAGGGTGGAGTCTCTTGGGGAAAAGCTTTTAGTTTCTTGCCGAGAGTTAAGGTTTGTCTATATAAGTTTAGGCTAAGCTTAGCCCTTGTTTACTGCTGTCCTGTTGATAATCAGGTGCTCTTGCTGTTTTTTTTTTTTGTTTTTTTTTTTTTTTGGCTATTCTGGGTTTTCACTGCTGCCACAGGCTCTTCTCTAGTTGCAGGGAGTGAGGGATCCTCTCTAGTTGAGGCGAGCAGGCTTCTTGTTGGGGTGACTTCACTTGTGGAACTTGGGCTCTAGGGCACACGGGCCTCAGTCGTTGCAGCACATGGGCTCCATAGTTGTGGCTCAGAGGTTCTAGAGCACAGGCTCCATAGGTGTGGCTCACAGGCTTAGTTGCTCCGCAGCATGTGGGATCTTCCCAGGTCAGGGATCAAACTCATGTTTCCTGCATTGGCAGGCGAACTCTTTACCACTGAGCTACCAGGGAAGCCCTCTTGCCTGCATTTTTGTCTAGGCCAAGGATAACATGAGGGAGGTGTATGTTTTAAGGCATCTGCCCTTGTTCAAAGTGTCTATTTAATTTCAAATTTATCTTCTATAATACTATACAGTTACTAGTATCGTTCAGATATTAGAGTTATGTCTACCTTTAAGGCAAAATATTCTATATTTTAGCTTCTCTTCACACTTCTCCATTCTTCTTTTTCCTTCTAATTAAAAAAATTTATTTGTCTGTATCAGGTCTTAGTTGTATTACATGGGATCGTCCTTGGTAGCACCAGAGCCTGTGGACTCAAGGGTTCTTAGTTGTATTACATGGGATCTGTACCCTGACCACAGAGCCTATTTTACCACTAGCGCCACCTGGGTTTAACATAGTTTTCTCATACCTAGATATTATCTTCCCAGAGGACAGTATTGTATGCAATATCCAGAAATTCCTACTCCCCAGCCATTTCTCAATACCATGCTGTTGACTCTTGTCACTTTTCTCATAAAATATTTCAAAGTACCAGTTTGCTGGTTGTTAGATATCTTTGGGGCTCGCAACTTCCAGATATAAGTTGAAATCTCGTTAGTAACCTGAGCTCAAATCTCATTTAGGGTGGAGTCTCTTGGGGAAAAGCTTTTAGTTTCTTGCCGAGAGTTAAGGTTTGTCTATATAAGTTTAGGCTAAGCTTAGCCCTTGTTTACTGCTGTCCTGTTGATAATCAGGTGCTCTTGCTGTTTTTTTTTTTTGTTTTTTTTTTTTTTTGGCTATTCTGGGTTTTCACTGCTGCCACAGGCTCTTCTCTAGTTGCAGGGAGTGAGGGATCCTCTCTAGTTGAGGCGAGCAGGCTTCTTGTTGGGGTGACTTCACTTGTGGAACTTGGGCTCTAGGGCACACGGGCCTCAGTCGTTGCAGCACATGGGCTCCATAGTTGTGGCTCAGAGGTTCTAGAGCACAGGCTCCATAGGTGTGGCTCACAGGCTTAGTTGCTCCGCAGCATGTGGGATCTTCCCAGGTCAGGGATCAAACTCATGTTTCCTGCATTGGCAGGCGAACTCTTTACCACTGAGCTACCAGGGAAGCCCTCTTGCCTGCATTTTTGTCTAGGCCAAGGATAACATGAGGGAGGTGTATGTTTTAAGGCATCTGCCCTTGTTCAAAGTGTCTATTTAATTTCAAATTTATCTTCTATAATACTATACAGTTACTAGTATCGTTCAGATATTAGAGTTATGTCTACCTTTAAGGCAAAATATTCTATATTTTAGCTTCTCTTCACACTTCTCCATTCTTCTTTTTCCTTCTAATTAAAAAAATTTATTTGTCTGTATCAGGTCTTAGTTGTATTACATGGGATCGTCCCTGCCATGCGGCACTTGAGCACCAGAGCCTGTGGACTCAGTAGTTGTGGCTTACAGGTTTAGTTGCCCCTCAGCATGCGGAGTCTTAGTTCTTGGATCTGGGATTGAACCCACCTCCCCAGCCTTGGAAATGGGGAATTTTAACCACTGGACCACCAAGGAAGTCCTCTCTAATTTTTCTGATCATATCTCTTAAGCTTATAAAATATGGGTATAAGCATTTTACTTGGCTTTTGCCCTTTTCATGGCTTTTGGCATTTCTGTACTTCCATTGTCCTGGGCATACTAGGGCATCTGGAATCCAAACAGTCCTCTAAGAAATTACTTTTTAAAATTTTCTTCTTTATTGTGGAGAACCCCATTCACGGACCTATCACAAAGCTTCAATAATAAGCAATTCTTGGTTAATCTTGTGTTATTAATATCTTCCAACATTTGATTATCCATCCATCAGTTTTGTGTGTTCTTCTAATTCAATTAAAAATTCCCTGGTGGTCTAGTAGTTAAAATTCTGCGTTCCCAATGCAGGGGGCCCAGGTCTGATTCTTAGTCAGGGAACTAGATCCCACATGCCACAACTGAATGACCCTGAGTGTTGCAACTAAGACCTGATGCTGCCAAATAAATATTGTTTAAAAAACTTTTTTTTTTACATTAAGTTGAAAGTTTTGGGTGTACATGATACATAATTTTTTTAAGTTATATTCCATTTATAGTTATTATAAAATATTGACTATATTTGTGTTGTACTGTCTATCCTTGTAGTTTATTTATTTTATACCTAACAGTTTGTACCTCTTAATCCGTTCCCGCATCTTGCCCCTCCCCATTTCCCTTGGTTATCCTGAAAACTCAGTTTCTGGACTTACCTGGTGATCTCATGGTTAAGACTCAGAGCTTCCAGTGCAGGGGACACTGGTTTGATTCAATTCCTGGTTTTGACAAAGATTCCCTGCATGCCCTGGGATACGCTCTGTGGGGAAAAAAGAATTAAAAGATGAAAAAACAAGTAATTTAAAAAAAAAGCAGTTTCTCACATGATACTTTATCTCTCTCTAGAATGAAGATGAGCTTTGGGTTAGCCTTCAGGACAAGGAAAGTCCGCTGGATGGCGACCATCAGCCAGCAGTCCCTACTTGAATCCACTGGCTTATTTGTGCCACCAAGTCCTCCTGTGGACCTTGAGAAGGTCAAAGAGTTACAGCGCTTCATCACCCTTTCCAAGAGACTCCTAGTGATGACCGGGGCAGGAATCTCCACCGAGTCAGGGATCCCCGACTATAGATCAGAAAAGGTGGGGCTTTATGCCCGCACGGACCGGAGGCCCATCCAGCATGGGGATTTCGTGCGCAGCGCTCTAATCCGCCAGCGGTACTGGGCGCGAAACTTTGTGGGCTGGCCTCGGTTCTCCTCCCACCTGCCTAACCCTGCACACTGGGCTCTGAGCAACTGGGAGAGACTTGGAAAGGTGCACTGGTTGGTGACCCAAAATGTGGATGCCTTGCACACCAAGGCAGGGAGCCAGCGCCTGACAGAACTCCACGGATGCATGCACAGGTGAGGGAAAACTCGAACAGCGGATGCGGAAATGTGTGCTCCGTCAGAGCACGGGCCTTGGCCAGCCTAACCACTTGCTGTCCTTCCTCCCTAGACCAGGAGGAAGTGATTCGGAAGGAAGGTGCTTACTTTGGAATAAACCCAGTGAGGGAATGGGACATGCGACAGGGAAGATGGGAGAGCCAGGGAAAGGTTACACTAATGAGTGGGTTATGACTTGGGGCAACTGGGGCTCAGGCCTGTCAGCTTTAGAACGGTTTCACTGAAAATCCAGGGACTTGGAGCATTTTATCGATCATCACCCATTCTGCCTTGGCCGAGGGGCATTGTGAGAATTAACTCCCTTACACCGACTGCTCCCGTGGGGAAGGCTACTATGGCTAGAGAACTAGGAAGCCACGTATAAGAGCACTGTGGGCCTCTTGAGTGTCCCCAGGGAGCAGCGCGGAGAGCACCACCAGCATGTGCTGCAAACGGCTGGGTTTCCAGTGCCTGGACACGCAGATCACAGGATAGCCAGAACCAATCAACACCGATGAAGTGGACGTATGTAGCCCTGGTCATCACTTGTAGCTAATTGCAGGCCATTTCCTTATAGTTAAGTCCGGGAAATACTTCTCTGAGGACTGAAATCGGTCTGCCAGTTGTAACCTCTTTATTGGGTGCCTGCAACCTATGATGTGTATCCATGTGTGCCTTCTGGTGTGGAGGGGTCAAAACCAAAATATAAAAATCTGGCCTACTTTATATGGGGGAATTTTGTAATCTGTCTGGTGCGGGGACCCCAAAATATCAGGATTAATGACAGACTACTCCACACGTGACCGTAACATTGCGTGGTCCTTGATAGAGAGTTAGTAAGGACTGGAGTAATCAGGCAAGCCTTAAGGTGAGGTGGGGCTCAGGTTTGACCTGACGAAGGAAGGAAAAGAGGGCTTTCCATATGAAGGGCACTTTTAGAGTCTGGCCTGGTCTCCTGGGAGACTAGTATGAAATCAGATTGTCTGGGAAGGCTAGACCCAAATTCTGGATGCATTTGAAAATCCCGCTGTGCTGATGTGGGTCTGCTGTCAGACACCGAAGGGGACTGTTAGTGGTTTCTGAGGAACAAAGCAATATGATACAAATAGCAGTTGAGGAGGGCTGGCTAGGACTAGACACAGTGGCTCAGGGAGGTCAGCCAGGACTATGGTGATGTCAGGGAACGAGAGAGCTGGGGATGGCTTTGGGTTCCCTAAGGCTTTTTTCCTTCGTGATGAAAACAATTTCAAAAATCCACAAAATAGAGAGTCATATAATGGATTCCCACGTACCATCACCCAGATTCCAAGAGTTTTACCAGCCTACTTTATCCTTTCTCTCCATCTTTTGTTAAATTATTTTTTGGGGGGGTCGGGCCTCACTCTGTAGCATGCAGGATCTTGGGTCCCAATCATGGATCAAACCTGGGCCCCCATTAGGAGGTTGGGGTCTTAACCATTGGACTGTCAGGGAAGTCCCATCTTCTAAATACTTTCACACAAATCTGGGCCCTGGCAGTGAAAGCCTGGAATCCTAACCACTAGGCAACCAGGGAACTCCTGGGAAAACATTTTAATGGGCAGCGATGATTATAGCAAGTAATTACAGGAAGGGTGTCGGGGGAGACCATGGTCTCCAAACTAAGGAAATTATCTGATAAAGCTTTGGAAGCCATGTTAAGGATTAAAGTGAGCAGCAGCAGATTTAAGCAGGGAGTGGGTGGTTAGGAAACAGATGCATGTTGTTCTAGAAGGTTGGTGGGCACTGGAAGGAAGATGGTAGCTGAAGAGGTTATGACAAGATAGAATGGGAGGAGGGAGACAGTGAGTGTCGGGGAGAGAAAGGGGCAACAGAGGAGCTGGAGATGGTGGGGTGAAAGGTCTCTGGCAGCTTCCTGCCTCCCCAGGACAGTTGGCCGCCTCTCTGGTTTCAGGGTCCTCTGCTTGGACTGCGGTGAGCAGACTCCCCGCCGGGCGCTGCAGGAGCGGTTCGAAGTCCTGAACCCCACCTGGAGTGCCGAGGCCCACGGCCTGGCTCCAGACGGTGACGTCTTTCTCACCGAGGAGGAGGTACAGAGCTTCCAGGTCCCATCCTGCTCTCAGTGTGGGGGTCGCCTGAAGCCAGACGTGGTGTTCTTCGGGGATACAGTGAAGCCTGACACGGTTGATTTTGTGCACAAGCGGGTGAAAGAAGCCGACGCCCTCCTGGTGGTGGGCTCTTCCTTGCAGGTAGCTGACTTGCTGTCAGGATGGTAACTGCCCCTTCTGTGGGTTGGGGGGCCCTGGCGGTGGGCGGGTGGGGGTTCAGTCCCTAAATCATGTCTGACTCTTTATGACTCCTCTATGCGTGGCGTCTCCCAGGCAAGTATAATGGAATGGGTCACCATTTCCTTCTCCCAGGGATCGAACTCATGTCTCCTGAATTGGCAGCTGGATTCTTTACCACTGAGCCACCTGGGAAGCCCTGGAGGGTCTAGAGAGGGTCTAGGGGGTTCTTACCTGCGTCTTCTGCTCTGACAGGTGTACTCAGGTTACAGATTCATCCTCACCGCCCGGGAGAAGAAGATGCCCATTGCGATACTGAACATCGGGCCCACGCGGTCTGATGACTTGGCGTCTCTGAAACTGGATTCCCGTTGTGGAGAGCTGCTGCCTTTATTAGACCCACGCTGACCACAGCCGCATGTTCTGGAGCCGGAAATTGGGACTTTCACTTGAATTCTGCTGCTAACGGTAAAATACCTGCTTAGATACGAGATTCCAGTTCCTACTCAAGCCTCATACCTCGCTTCCACTGCAGGGGGTGTGGTTCCATACCTGGTCAGGGAACTAAGATCCCACATGCCAAGAGGCCTGGTTAAAAAAAAGGATGGCCTTTTTAAATTATTACTTTTGACTGCACTGAAGGGCTTTCTCTGGATTGTGGTGAGTGAGGCTATTCTTCCTTGGGGCGCAGGGGGTCTCACTGTGGTGGCTTTTCTTGTTGGAGAACACGGGCTGTAGGTGGGAGGGCTTCAGTGATTGTGGCATGGGGTTAGTTGCCCCTCAGCATGTGGAATCTTCCTAGCCCAGGGATCGAATCCCTGTTCTCTGCATTGGTAGACAGATTCTTAACCAACAGGGAAGTCTTGGTATACTGTGCTTTGCTAAGTTGTTTCAGTCGTATGCAAACCTTTGTGACTCTATGGACTGGAGCCTCTGCAAGGCTCCTCTGTCCAAGGGATTCTCCAGGCAAGAATACCAGAGTAGGTAGCCATATCCTTCTCCAGAGGATGTTCCTGACCCAGGGATTGAACCTGTGTCTCTCATGTCTCTTGCATTGGCGGGCGGGGTATTTTTTACCACTAGCACTACCTGGGAAGCCCATGTCTTGATATAGCCATTCTCTCTTTTTTTTTTTTGCCTCTAAGTCATCATTTATTTTTCATCCATCTTTACTCTTTGGCATGTCTGGGCCTCCCATCGCAGTGGCCTCTCTGGCTGCAAAGCAGTGGCTCTGGGCGCATGTGCTCCAGAGCACTGGCTCATAATCAGACACACTGGCCCAGTCATTCCTTGGCATGTGGGATCTTCCCGGACCAGGGATCAAACCAGCACCCCTTGCGATGCAAGGCGGACTCTTTACCTACTGGACCACCAGGGAAGCCTGGCCATTCTTAATTGAAAATTGAAACTAATTTTTTTAATGTATAAAACTATATGATTTGAAAGACTATGATTTTTGAACTCTAGACACATAGCTATTTAAGCCATGTTCCAAAATGTGCCATTGCCTTTTATCCCACTTAAAAGAAACACCTTAATATTGATTGCCAAACCATAAAGTTCATCCTTTAAAAGTATACTTTATTTATTTAATAAGCAATTTCTTTTTATTTATTTATTTGGCTGTACTGGGTCTTAGCTGCCGCATGTTGACGTGTCCTAAATGTTGTGGTTTTTTGAATGGTGGACTGATGTACACAGTCATTTCTTCCTCCCTACTGTCGGCTTATTTTGGCATTAACTTGTTTTATTTCTTTTCAGATCCCTGAGGATTTATCCCGGCTTCATCTAACTGATCCAGGTTTACCAACTGTAGCCAGCAGAGGGCAGAAAACCAACATCTCTCTGACAGACCATCCCTGAACCCAGAGTTTCAGAGCCGGGGGCTTCAGTGATTGTGGCATGGGGTTAGTTGCCCCTCAGCATGTGGAATCTTCCTAGCCCAGGGATCGAATCCCTGTTCTCTGCATTGGTAGACAGATTCTTAACCAACAGGGAAGTCTTGGTATACTGTGCTTTGCTAAGTTGTTTCAGTCGTATGCAAACCTTTGTGACTCTATGGACTGGAGCCTCTGCAAGGCTCCTCTGTCCAAGGGATTCTCCAGGCAAGAATACCAGAGTAGGTAGCCATATCCTTCTCCAGAGGATGTTCCTGACCCAGGGATTGAACCTGTGTCTCTCATGTCTCTTGCATTGGCGGGCGGGGTATTTTTTACCACTAGCACTACCTGGGAAGCCCATGTCTTGATATAGCCATTCTCTCTTTTTTTTTTTTGCCTCTAAGTCATCATTTATTTTTCATCCATCTTTACTCTTTGGCATGTCTGGGCCTCCCATCGCAGTGGCCTCTCTGGCTGCAAAGCAGTGGCTCTGGGCGCATGTGCTCCAGAGCACTGGCTCATAATCAGACACACTGGCCCAGTCATTCCTTGGCATGTGGGATCTTCCCGGACCAGGGATCAAACCAGCACCCCTTGCGATGCAAGGCGGACTCTTTACCTACTGGACCACCAGGGAAGCCTGGCCATTCTTAATTGAAAATTGAAACTAATTTTTTTAATGTATAAAACTATATGATTTGAAAGACTATGATTTTTGAACTCTAGACACATAGCTATTTAAGCCATGTTCCAAAATGTGCCATTGCCTTTTATCCCACTTAAAAGAAACACCTTAATATTGATTGCCAAACCATAAAGTTCATCCTTTAAAAGTATACTTTATTTATTTAATAAGCAATTTCTTTTTATTTATTTATTTGGCTGTACTGGGTCTTAGCTGCCGCATGTTGACGTGTCCTAAATGTTGTGGTTTTTTGAATGGTGGACTGATGTACACAGTCATTTCTTCCTCCCTACTGTCGGCTTATTTTGGCATTAACTTGTTTTATTTCTTTTCAGATCCCTGAGGATTTATCCCGGCTTCATCTAACTGATCCAGGTTTACCAACTGTAGCCAGCAGAGGGCAGAAAACCAACATCTCTCTGACAGACCATCCCTGAACCCAGCAGGTTTCAGAGCCCAGGAGTTAAAATCTTCAGGCTGATGAGATTTGCCCCCAAAGATGGACCTTCAGCTTCTTTTGTTAAGAAAACTGCTCTCTCTCCCTTTTTAATTTCATCAGGCAGAAGAAACAGCTCAGGAAATAAATAGCACAGGCCAGAATAACCTCTGGAGTGCTAACCTAGGGATCTCACTATTATCATGGGTAAAGGGGGGGATGGAAAAGACATAATTTATAATTTTGAATGGTTAAATGCCTTTAACTGAATCATTTTTTTTTTCCCAAAAAATGATAAACAATGAATTTTTTATTAACCAAGGAATAAAGGGAATATTTTAAAAATAGCACATTAGGTATGTGGTTGTCCTTTTATATTTTTTCATCAGCTAAAAGTGAATGGGGCATTATGACCCGGTTCTCTAAGGATTTCTGCTTGATTTCAGCTGCCAGAATGAGACCTGCCTTGAACCTGGTCTGTAGAGAGGAAACAGTGAATTCCCAAGTGGGTTCTTAAATTGATTTGTTTCTGCTGAGGGAAGCAGCAAGACTTGTTTGATTACTGTCTTAGCCAGAGAGTATCACTGTCGGACACTAAAGCTTTCTGCACAATCTCATCAAAAAGTGAAGCAGGTGAAAGATTCACAGCCAATACTGGGTAGTCTTTTGTCTGAAATTGGGGCAAGCAATTCATGTTTATCCTGCATCTGCCTAGGAAGTAAATTTCAGTTAACCGGGCTAACCTCAGATATTGAAAACATACAGAGTTTTTTTCACCAGACAGCTATAGGTTCACTCATAGTCATTCATTAAATTCTGGAAGAGGCGTAAGGTTGTTGTAAACCTCGTGCCAGCCTTTTTGCATCTAGAGATGCTTAAATGCTCTGAATCCGATTTGCTCAGTTACCCAAAGTCAGTACCACCTTAACTGCAGGGTGCCCAGCCCTCCCAGATGGCCCAGGACTGAGGGAGTTCCTGATGCAGGACCTGCAGTGCTAAAGCTAAGATCACTTGTTCACCCTGCTCCGAGGAAGAGCAAAGGTTGCCCCAGCTATAATAGTTAATTCCAGATATATTATTCTTTTTTTTAAAGTTTGGCCTCTTATTATTTTTTTGAAGTCATCATTTATTTTTCATCCATCTTTTTTATTCTTTGGCACATGTAGGCCTCCCATCACAGTGCCAACCTCTCTCGTTGCAGAGCACTGGCTCTGGGCACATGCGCTCCAGAGCACTGGCTGGTAATTGGACACACTGGCCCAGCTGCTCCTCAGCATGTGGGATCTTCCTGGGCCAGGGATCGAACTGGTGCCCCTTGCACTGCAAGGCGGACTCCTCACCCACTGGACCACCAGAGAAGCCCTGGATCTATTATTCTTATTGCGATTTAGGATGGTCCTCTGAGATTTAGATTGTTTCCTTATTTATTCATTTATTTGGCTATGCCAGGTCTTAGTTGCGGCATTCAGGATCTTCTGGTGTGACAAGTAGAATCTTTAGTTACAGCGTGTGGGATCTAGTTCCCTGACCAGGGATTGTACCCACGCTTCCTGCATTGAGAGTATAGTTTTAGCCACTAGACTACCATGGAAGTCCCTATTTCCTTAATTTTTATGTCACATGCAAAAAGTTTTTTAACTCATCCAATAAAGCAGAAGTCTCCCTGCCGCTGTTATTAGAGGAGGAATACAGCAATACATCAGAACTCTTGGGATATAAATGGACTTGGATTTCCAAAACCCCGTCTTGATTCTCAGTAGTTAGGTGAACTTGGGCAAGTCGTTTTTTTTTGGTGGGGTGGGGTGGGAGGGAGGGGGGCAGGCGGGCCACTTCTATTGGTCTTTCATTTATTTCCATCTTTGTTCTTTGGCCCGTGTGGGCCTCCCCTCGTAGGGGCCTCTGTTGTCGCAGAGCACCGGCTCCGAGCGCATGCGCTCCAGAGCTCCGGCTCGCTAATTGGACACATTCACCCAGCCGCTCCATGGCACGTGGGATCTTCCCAGGCCAGGGATCAAACCGGTGCCCCTTGCACTGCAAGGCGATGTCCTTACCCACTGGACCACCAAGGAAGCCCTGGGCAAGTCGTTTTATCGAATCTTCAGTATCTTCAGTTTCTATAAATGAGGATGACAGGAGGTACCTCACTGGGTGGCTATGAAGATTAAACAAGTTAATGATGCTTGTGTAGCTCAAAGCACAGTGCCTGACATCATAAGCAAACGTCAGCCATTATGACTGGGATCTGGGAGGAGGGTAAGATGGCGGGAGAGGAAGCCATCCCACTTGTTAGGACCTTTGTGTCTTCCTTTGAGCAGACCCCCTCACATCTCCCCTGAGTGCCTTTTCCTGTTTGTGTACCTGTTTATCTTAAGGGGAAAAAAACGACAAAAGCCTTTCTAAAGAAAATAAAGCATATTCTTCCAGAAAAGGGAACCCTCTATACTGTTGGTGGGAATGTAAATTGGTGCAGCCACTGTGGAAAACAATACGGAGATTTCTCAAAAACCTGGAACTAGGGTTACCTTATGACCTAGTAATGACGCTCTTGAGTATATGAAAAAAAAAGCACTAATTCAAAAAGACACACACCTCAGTGTTCAAAGCAGCATTACTTAAAATTGCTAAGGTATGAAAGCTATCTGAGTACCTATCAACTGATGAATGGATAACAAAAATATGTATAAATATATATGTATACACTACTCAGTCATTAAAAGAATGAAGTTTTGCCATTTGCAGCAACAATGGGATGAATTAGGACACTTCAAAAGTTTTAACTCATCCAATAAAGCAGAAGTCTCCCTGCCGCTGTTATTAGAGGAGGAATACAGCAATACATCAGAACTCTTGGGATATAAATGGACTTGGATTTCCAAAACCCCGTCTTGATTCTCAGTAGTTAGGTGAACTTGGGCAAGTCGTTTTTTTTTTTTTGGTGGGGGTGGGGTGGGGAGGGAGGGGAGCAGGCAGGCCACTTCTATTGATCTTTCATTTGTCTATTTTCATCCATCTTTGTTCTTTGGCCCGTGTGGGCCTCCCCTCGTAGGGGCCTCTGTTGTCGCAGAGCACCGGCTCCGAGCGCATGCGCTCCAGAGCTCCGGCTCGCTAATTGGACACATTCACCCAGCCGCTCCATGGCACGTGGGATCTTCCCAGGCCAGGGATCAAACCGGTGCCCCTTGCACTGCAAGGCGATGTCCTTACCCACTGGACCACCAAGGAAGCCCTGGGCAAGTCGTTTTATCGAATCTTCAGTATCTTCAGTTTCTATAAATGAGGATGACAGGAGGTACCTCACTGGGTGGCTATGAAGATTAAACAAGTTAATGATGCTTGTGTAGCTCAAAGCACAGTGCCTGACATCATAAGCAAACGTCAGCCATTATGACTGGGATCTGGGAGGAGGGTAAGATGGCGGGAGAGGAAGCCATCCCACTTG
Source organism: Tragulus kanchil (assembly GCA_022376925.1). NCBI lineage: Eukaryota > Metazoa > Chordata > Mammalia > Artiodactyla > Tragulidae > Tragulus > Tragulus kanchil. The sequence continues at coordinate 202,160,619 of JAIOJX010000025.1, read as the reverse complement.
TTAGGACCTTTGTGTCTTCCTTTGAGCAGACCCCCTCACATCTCCCCTGAGTGCCTTTTCCTGTTTGTGTACCTGTTTATCTTAAGGGGAAAAAAACGACAAAAGCCTTTCTAAAGAAAATAAAGCATATTCTTCCAGAAAAGGGAACCCTCTATACTGTTGGTGGGAATGTAAATTGGTGCAGCCACTGTGGAAAACAATACGGAGATTTCTCAAAAACCTGGAACTAGGGTTACCTTATGACCTAGTAATGACGCTCTTGAGTATATGAAAAAAAAAAAAAGCACTAATTCAAAAAGACACACACCTCAGTGTTCAAAGCAGCATTACTTAAAATTGCTAAGGTATGAAAGCTATCTGAGTACCTATCAACTGATGAATGGATAACAAAAATATGTATAAATATATATGTATACACTACTCAGTCATTAAAAAGAATGAAGTTTTGCCATTTGCAGCAACATGGATGAATTTGGAGGGCATTACGCTAAGTGAGATAAGTGAGAGGAAGGCAAACACTGTATATCACTTACATGTGGAATCTTAAAAATATAACAGACTAGTGAATAAAACAAGCAGACCCCCAGAGAGCAAACGTGTGGTTGCCAATGGTGAGAGGAAAGTGCGAAAGGGTAATGTAGGGGTAGGGAGCTGAAAAAGGGTAGGGCTTCCCAGGTGGCATAGTGGTAAAGGGCCTACCCGCCAATGCAGGAAACTCCAGAGACTCAGGTCTGATCCTTGGGTCGGGAAGATCCCCTGGAGGAGGAAATGGCAAACCATCTGAGTATTCTTACCAGGGAACTTCCATGGACAGAAGAGCCTGGTGGGCTACAGTCCATGGAGTCACAAAGAGTAGGACAGAACTGAGGAAAAATGCATTAAACAACATTATTATGGGGTTATATGAAATCACCTGTTGTGAAACTTCTGAAAATTGCAAAACACTATAGAATTTAAAGAATCTTTCATTCAGGGCTTCCCTGGTAGTTCAGTAGTGAGGAGTTTGCCTGCCAGTGCAGGAGACATGGGTTCGATCCCTGATCCGGGAAGATCCCACCTGCTGCAGAGCAGCTAAACCTGTGAGCCACACTGTTGAGCCTGTGCTCTAGAGCCTCAGAGCCACAACTATTGAGCCCACGTGCCCTAGAGCCTGAGTTCCACGACAAAACAAGAAGCCTGTTCACCTCAACTAGCGAGTAGCTAGCCCCCACTCCCTGCAACTACAGAAGAGTCTGCAGCAGCAGTGAAAACCCAGGATAGCCAAAAATAAATAAAATTTATTAAAAAATAGAATACTTCACTCAAAAGTTAAAAAGACAGTGCCCTCTTTCTCTTTCATAAAATAGAACATTTACAACAAGCACTATAGGAATCATTTTACAACACACTGACTCATCTGAGTTCCACAACCTTGTATACTTCCCACACATATTTCTTTTTTAAAGTTGACACTGGGGCTTCCCTGCTGGTCCAGTGGGTAAGGACACCGCCCTGCAGTGCAAGGGGTGGCGGTTCGATCCCTGGCCTGGGAAGATCCCACGTGCCATGGAGCGGCTGGACCGATGTGTCCAATTACCGAGCCGGAGCTCTGGAGCGCATGCGCTCGGAGCCGGTGCTCTGCGACAACAGAGGCCCCTGCGAGGGGAGGCCCACACGAGCCAAAGAACAAAGATGGATGAAAATAGATAAATGAAAGACCAACAGAAGTGGCCTGCCCGCCCCCCTCCCTCCCCAGCCCGCCCCCCCAAAGCAAAACAACAAAACAAAACAAAACAAAAAGATGACAGTGGTGAAGCTCAGCGACCTTATTTAACTTGCCCAAGGCCACCTAAAGTCACCAGGCCAGTAATCAAGGCCAGTCTGTCCAGTTCTGAGCTTGCTCTCCAATTACCAGGGAACTTCCATGGGGTTACAGTCCATGGAGTCACAAAGAGTAGGACAGAACTGAGGAAAATGCATTAAACAACATTATTATGGGGTTATATGAAATCACCTGTTGTGAAACTTCTGAAAATTGCAAAACACTATAGAATTTAAAGAATCTTTCATTCAGGGTTTCCCCTGGTAGTTCAGTAGTGAGGAGTTTGCCTGCCAGTGCAGGAGACATGGGTTCGATCCCTGATCCGGGAAGATCCCACCTGCTGCAGAGCAGCTAAACCTGTGAGCCACACTGTTGAGCCTGTGCTCTAGAGCCTCAGAGCCACAACTATTGAGCCCACGTGCCCTAGAGCCTGAGTTCCACGACAAAACAAGAAGCCTGTTCACCTCAACTAGCGAGTAGCTAGCCCCCACTCCCTGCAACTACAGAAGAGTCTGCAGCAGCAGTGAAAACCCAGGATAGCCAAAAATAAATAAAATTTATTAAAAAATAGAATACTTCACTCAAAAGTTAAAAAGACAGTGCCCTCTTTCTCTTTCATAAAATAGAACATTTACAACAAGCACTATAGGAATCATTTTACAACACACTGACTCATCTGAGTTCCACAACCTTGTATACTTCCCACACATATTTCTTTTTAAAGATGACACTGGGGCTTCCCTGCTGGTCCAGTGGGTAAGGACACCGCCCTGCAGTGCAAGGGGTGGCGGTTCGATCCCTGGCCTGGGAAGATCCCACGTGCCATGGAGCGGCTGGACCGATGTGTCCAATTACCGAGCCGGAGCTCTGGAGCGCATGCGCTCGGAGCCGGTGCTCTGCGACAACAGAGGCCCCTGCGAGGGGAGGCCCACACGAGCCAAAGAACAAAGATGGATGAAAATAGATAAATGAAAGACCAACAGAAGTGGCCTGCCCGCCCCCCTCCCTCCCCAGCCCGCCCCCCCAAAGCAAAACAACAAAACAAAACAAAACAAAAAGATGACAGTGGTGAAGCTCAGCGACCTTATTTAACTTGCCCAAGGCCACCTAAAGTCACCAGGCCAGTAATCAAGGCCAGTCTGTCCAGTTCTGAGCTTGCTCTCCAATGTTCTCAAAATCCAGTTGTGTAATTAAGCAACTGCAGTTTGGAAGAAGGAAGGACAGGGCTCAAGAAGTTTTCAGAAGTGATCCCAGTTAGGTCCTAAAGTATGAATAGGCAACCACCACGCGGAGTCATTCCAGACAGAGGCAACAAATGTAAAACATGGTCCGAACTGCAAATCCCTTCACCTTTTCTTTTTCTCTAGAGGTGGGGGTGGGGAGTTAAGTGAGAACCTAGGGCAACCCAGAGGCCATTGGTTTGTCCAAAATTCACGTGCCTCTCTCCTTGGCCCTTCCGTCCTTTCTCCCCATTTTGACTTCCTGCACTGCCATTTTCCTGGACCCCTCAGTGCCCACCCAGGACACATGCAACAGGTAGAGGGACCTGAGTGTAAGATCTCAGCGCAGCAAGAGACAGGCAAATCGGCCAATTATAAGCAAAAGTTAAGTTTTATTGGGATCTTGCTCCCAGGCGAGGTTCACGGGTCCAAGAGGTGGGCCAGTGAAGTCGCGCCCAGGGGCAGGGGGTAGGGGGTTTTTCTCTGCTCAGGGTCAAGTCAGGGGAGGGGCAAGGTCTTGCTCCTACACAGAGACATTTTCTTTGTTTGAGCTGTACTGGGTCTGGCGGGAAAACTCCAGATGCAGCTGGCGCCAGTGATGAGTCAGCGGGAAATCTTTTGAGACCACTGCCTCCTGGAATGGCGAGGCCCATGGTCCCCCACCGAAGGAGCTGGGGAGGGAGGGACGTGCGTGTAGGGAGCGAGAGACCCAGAGTGGAAAACGCATGGTTGGAAAGTCAGCCCCAACATCACATAAAAGTTCACCCTTTTCTCACACTTGATATGCCCACGGTGTTCTTCCAACCTGGGGCCATAGAGGAGCCCCACCTTCCAAGGACCCCAACCACAGCACCTGCGCTGGCTTCACCCGGTGTGAGAGGGTCGTGGGAGGGTCGGGGCCGAGCCTGCAGCACACAAAGGTAGGCTGGGGGCTGGGTCACTCTTCACCAATAGAAAAGAGGAACCAAGAGTCACGTGCCTGTAGATACCCAATCACATTTCCTACTGAAATCCTCCATCCCTGGAGTGTGGCCAATGAATTGACAGGATTGGGAGCACGGGATCAAGAGATCAGAAAAGGTAAATGCGGCCATATGGTTATTCCTCGACTGCAGCAAATAGTTGCGTGTTGCTGTACCTTCCTTGAAAAAGGATTTAATGAGTGGGTGTAATGGGCTAAGCTCTGTGAAGATACTGTAGCTCCTGAGATGCATCTAATCCTGACATCACATTACCCTCCACCCAGTCTATGTATTCATTGATCCAAAGAATCCCTGCCACTGTAAAGGGATTCCCTTGTAGCTCACCTGGTAAAGCATCTGCCTGCAATGCAGGAGACTGAGGTTTGAAGAAAATCCGCCGGCTACCCATTCCAGGATCCCTGGTGGCTCAGATGTTCCTCCTACAATACAACTGTTTCCTGTATTTTGTTTCTTGTAGTGAGCACCTCGCAGATGCTCATTAAAAAAATTGTTCAGGAATTTGTTCTCACTCCCCAACCCTTGGGATAATAAAAAGAGCTAGGTTTATGTGAGGATATTTTTAGAGCCCAATTTGAGTACTCCTGCGATTCTGTTATCAACTAACAAAATGGGAATAAGAAACAGTCCCCCCAAATTGGGCTTCCCTGGTGGTCCAGTGGGTAAGGACACCGCCTTGCAGTGCAAGGGGTGCCAGTTCGATCCCTGGCCTGGGAAGATCCCGCGTGCCGCTGGACTGATGTGTCCAACTACTGAGCTGGAGCTCTAGAGCATATGCGTCCAGAGCCGGTGCTCTGCAGTGAGAGAGGCCACTGCGATGGGAGGCCCACACAGGCCAAATAATAAAGATAAATAAGTGAAAGATCAATAGAAGTGGCCAAAAATAAATAAATAAATAATAATTAAAAAACAGTCCCCTAAAATCTTATTCTTGCTACATCCAAATAGGAATTTGCAGTTTCCTTCTATTGAAGGAAGATATTTATAAGGATTTCCCTTGGGGTCCAAGTGGTTAAGATTCCTCCCTGAAAATGCAGGGGGTACCTAGTTGAACCCCTGATTGGAGAACTAAGATCCCACAAGCCACGCAGCCAAAAAGTTAAAAAAAGAAAATTATGATCTTATCGTTGTTTGAAGAGCTGAGGCCAGGTCTAACTTTTAATTCTGTATCCAGTGCCACAATAGTGAGAGTGTCCAACTTTTTACAACCCAATAGACTATAGCCCCCCAGGCTCCTCTGTCCATGGACTTTTCCAGGCAAGAACACTGGAGTGGGTTGCCATTTCCCGACTCAGGGATCAAACTTGTGTCCCTTATATCTCCTATGCTTGGAGGCAGATTCTCTATTACTAGCACCACCTGGGGAGCCCCAGCATGATATGTATAGAATAGCCATTCAACCTAAGTGATTAATTTGCATTTGAAAAGTCTCCTTACCTGCCAAAAGATGCTGAGCGCTAGTGACCAACACTTCAGCAATTATTTATGGAGTGCGCCATGTATCCAGTCCAGCACCAGGCAGAGAGGGATACAGAAATGATGGAAACATTTCACTCTGTCTTCAGCAAATTCATGGTGTGATGACACTTTTCCTCTAAATTATGCAGATCTGGGTTCCAGTCTCAGTTATGCCATCATGAGAGGGTGATCTTTGACAAATCACTTGCCTCTTTGAGTCAGTTTCTTCATCTGTAAAATAGGGAAGTAATAATATCTTCAATCAGAGAGCTGTTGTGGGAATGACGAGGTAATTGTGCAAAATGCTTGGCACAGTCTGGAGCACAGATATAGTATACATTACACAGTATATGCCGATGTGACAAGCAAGAAAAAAAAAAAGTCCCAGAGAACACTAAACTGAAGGCAGCTACTAACAATAAATCATTATCTTCAGGCCAGTCCCAGATACACTGTATCCTCATCATTTTGTAGTGTCTGGCCTGGAGTGAGTATTGAATAAAGATTCTCTGAATGGATGAATGAAATGAAAGGGAAATTGGAATCAAAGACAAATCCGCACAATGACGCCTCTGCGGTCCACTGTACGTCCAGTGGGGTGTATTCTGTGTGTCTCCAATGGTTTAAAACTGCTCACTCCTGGCTTTTCATAGCTCACATTGGCCTTTCTCATCTGTGCTTTTCCAATTCAGTTCCCTTCTGTGCCCCTCTCCACTCTGGTGAATTTCAGCGCCAGTGTAGTCATAAACCTTGGTAGAGAAACCTGGCTAACTTAGTGGTTAACAGCTCCAGTATTACCAAGGACACTCTCACGGGTGCTCACTCGCCTGATTCGTATCCAATTTCTTTGCTGCCTTCCGGACTGTAGCCTACCAGGCTCCTCTGTCCCTGGAGTGGGTTGCCATGCCCTCTCCCAGGGGAATCTTCCCAACCCAGGCATTGAACTCACGTCTCTTATGTCTCCTGCATTGGCCGGTGGGTTCTTTACCACGAGGGCCACCTGGGAAGCCCACCAAGGAGACAGATCTGGTCAAATCCTGATTCTGCCATTTTGTGTGATCTCAGGCAAGTGACTTAACTTCTCTGAGTGTTTAGTTCCTCGCTCATACACTAGAGGCAATAGTATGGATCTCTCAGAACTGGTGTGAACACTTAGCGAGAGGAGACACAGAAAACACTTGGCCCAGTAATAAACGGGAAGTGCTCCAGAAGTAGAAACTGTTATTGTTAAGGCACATTTTATGGCCACAATGTAAAAATCAGCTTTTACAAATTCCCTCTCATCTTATGCAGATCTGGGTTCCAGTCTCAGTTATGCCATCATGAGAGGGTGATCTTTGACAAATCACTTGCCTCTTTGAGTCAGTTTCTTCATCTGTAAAATAGGGAAGTAATAATATCTTCAATCAGAGAGCTGTTGTGGGAATGACGAGGTAATTGTGCAAAATGCTTGGCACAGTCTGGAGCACAGATATAGTATACATTACACAGTATATGCCGATGTGACAAGCAAGAAAAAAAAAAAGTCCCAGAGAACACTAAACTGAAGGCAGCTACTAACAATAAATCATTATCTTCAGGCCAGTCCCAGATACACTGTATCCTCATCATTTTGTAGTGTCTGGCCTGGAGTGAGTATTGAATAAAGATTCTCTGAATGGATGAATGAAATGAAAGGGAAATTGGAATCAAAGACAAATCCGCACAATGACGCCTCTGCGGTCCACTGTACGTCCAGTGGGGTGTATTCTGTGTGTCTCCAATGGTTTAAAACTGCTCACTCCTGGCTTTTCATAGCTCACATTGGCCTTTCTCATCTGTGCTTTTCCAATTCAGTTCTCTTCTGTGCCCCTCTCCACTCTGGTGAATTTCAGCGCCAGTGTAGTCATAAACCTTGGTAGAGAAACCTGGCTAACTTAGTGGTTAACAGCTCCAGTATTACCAAGGACACTCTCACGGGTGCTCACTCGCCTGATTCGTATCCAATTTCTTTGCTGCCTTCCGGACTGTAGCCTACCAGGCTCCTCTGTCCCTGGAGTGGGTTGCCATGCCCTCTCCCAGGGGAATCTTCCCAACCCAGGCATTGAACTCACGTCTCTTATGTCTCCTGCATTGGCCGGTGGGTTCTTTACCACGAGGGCCACCTGGGAAGCCCACCAAGGAGACAGATCTGGTCAAATCCTGATTCTGCCATTTTGTGTGATCTCAGGCAAGTGACTTAACTTCTCTGAGTGTTTAGTTCCTCGCTCATACACTAGAGGCAATAGTATGGATCTCTCAGAACTGGTGTGAACACTTAGCGAGAGGAGACACAGAAAACACTTGGCCCAGTAATAAACGGGAAGTGCTCCAGAAGTAGAAACTGTTATTGTTAAGGCACATTTTATGGCCACAATGTAAAAATCAGCTTTTACAAATTCCCTCTCATCTTGCTTCTCTCAGAAGTCCCTCACACTCTCCCTCCCTCAGAATTCTCTCTCAGCGGCACTTCCCCGAGGGTCCAAGGGTTAAGATTCCGCCCTTCCAATGCAGGGGGCACAGGGTCCGGGAACTAAGATCCTACATGCTGCCTGGTGGAACCAAAATATAAAACTAATAAATTAATTTTTTAAAAAAAGAATTCTATCTCACCATCCATCCCTTGGGCTTCCCAGGTAGCACTAGTGGTAAAGAACTAACCTGCCAATGCAAGAGACGCAGGTTCGATTCCCGAGTTGGGAAGATCCCCTGGAGAAGGGCATGGCAACGCACTCCAGTATTCTCCACTGGAGAATCCCACGGACAGAGGAGCCTGGCGGGCTACAGTCCATGGGGTCACCAAGAGCTGGACAGACTGAAGTGACTTAGGATGCACGCCCCCTCCCTCCGAAGTCCGTCACTCGAGTTCTCTCACACCCTCCTCTCAAAATCTCAGAATTCCCTCACAGCCTCCCTTGCCCAGAACTCCTCTTACCCAGAATTCTTTCTCACGTGCTTGTGCTTGCGGGATTGCGCTTGCGTGAGCGCGCGTGTGCGCGCGTGCACACATTTGCGTGCGTGCGCACACAAATCGGCATGCGTGCGTCCACCCTCACACCCTCGCACCGTCACTGACTAAGATTTCTTTCCCTCTAGACTGTGGTGTCTAGACTGTGGGGACGGCTTTCTAGAGTTTAGAAAGGAATTACACACACACACACAGAGGTTTAACACAGTTGGAAATAAAGACAGAGAAATAAACGGGGCGGGGAGGGCAGATCTGGCTCGAACTGAAGAGCCCACCGCCTGGGGCAGGGCTGTGGTTAAGAGCCTGTGTTCTGGGCTTCCCTGGTGGTCCGGTGGGTAAAGAGTCCCCCTTGCAGTTTAAGGCGCACCGGTTTTATCCCTCGCCCAGGAAGATCCTACGTGCCGCGGAGCGGCTGGACCAGTGTGTCCAATTACCAGCCAGTGCCCTGGAGTGCATGCATCTAGAGCCAGTGCTCTGCAACAAGAGAGACCACTGCGATGGGAGGCCCACACAGGCCAAAGAACAAAGATGGATGAAAATTTTTAAAAATGATGACTTAGGGGGCCCCCCCCCCCCAAAAAGAGCCTGTGTTCTGTTGGCCTCTCTGGGTTCAGATCCCTTCTTTGCTCTTTACCTCGGCCACGTCTGTGGAATGACCTTTCTTATTGAAGTTCAGAATCCCTTCTTAAAATATAAAACTAATAAATTAATTTTTAAAAAGAATTCTATCTCACCATCCATCCCTTGGGCTTCCCAGGTAGCACTAGTGGTAAAGAACTAACCTGCCAATGCAAGAGACGCAGGTTCGATTCCCGAGTTGGGAAGATCCCCTGGAGAAGGGCATGGCAACGCACTCCAGTATTCTCCACTGGAGAATCCCACGGACAGAGGAGCCTGGCGGGCTACAGTCCATGGGGTCACCAAGAGCTGGACAGACTGAAGTGACTTAGGATGCACGCCCCCTCCCTCCGAAGTCCGTCACTCGAGTTCTCTCACACCCTCCTCTCAAAATCTCAGAATTCCCTCACAGCCTCCCTTGCCCAGAACTCCTCTTACCCAGAATTCTTTCTCACGTGCTTGTGCTTGCGGGATTGCGCTTGCGTGAGCGCGCGTGTGCGCGCGTGCACACATTTGCGTGCGTGCGCACACAAATCGGCATGCGTGCGTCCACCCTCACACCCTCGCACCGTCACTGACTAAGATTTCTTTCCCTCTAGACTGTGGTGTCTAGACTGTGGGGACGGCTTTCTAGAGTTTAGAAAGGAATTACACACACACACACAGAGGTTTAACACAGTTGGAAATAAAGACAGAGAAATAAACGGGGCGGGGAGGGCAGATCTGGCTCGAACTGAAGAGCCCACCGCCTGGGGCAGGGCTGTGGTTAAGAGCCTGTGTTCTGGGCTTCCCTGGTGGTCCGGTGGGTAAAGAGTCCCCCTTGCAGTTTAAGGCGCACCGGTTTGATCCCTCGCCCAGGAAGATCCTACGTGCCGCGGAGCGGCTGGACCAGTGTGTCCAATTACCAGCCAGTGCCCTGGAGTGCATGCATCTAGAGCCAGTGCTCTGCAACAAGAGAGACCACTGCGATGGGAGGCCCACACAGGCCAAAGAACAAAGATGGATGAAAATTTTTAAAAATGATGACTTAGGAGGCCCCCCCCCCCAAAAAGAGCCTGTGTTCTGTTGGCCTCTCTGGGTTCAGATCCCTTCTTTGCTCTTTACCTCGGCCACGTCTGTGGAATGACCTTTCTTATTGAAGTTCAGCTTAGAAAGAAAGAATTTGCTAATAGTGTCTAAATCTTATAGGGCTGTGCAGAGAATTTCATTAGAGACATGCAGTTCTGACACAAGGAAATCATCAGCAGTTATTAATCATTATTCAGGGCTCACGGTACTTACTTCTTTAGAAGTATCCCTCGAATTCAGCGTCCAAGTCCGGAAAGGACCAGGACCACAAAGGACCAGGAAGACATTTAGTTGTGTTTAGTAGACAATAAAACAATCTCCACACGGGAGGCCTTTCAACAGGTGCTTTATTGGAGGACGTGGTATAAGGTGAAGGCCGTGGGCTGTAGGGAACCCTAATGTCCTGGGAAGACACAGAGATCTAGCAGTTCTGCTTGTCCAGATTCTTGTTCTCCTTGTTGTAAGGCGCCTTTGAGAAGCAGATGGCGGCGTTACGGTCACAGTTGCAGATGAAGGCCTCACAGGCATTGTTTTGGCCTGGAATAGAGCAAGAAGAACTGAGGCAAGGTGATTCATGCTTTGTACGATCCAGGGGCAGGAAGAATTAAATGAAACGAACTGCTGGTGATTCCACTGGTGCAAATTTTAGGTTTGACAGATAAAGCAAATAAAAAATACTGGAATTTGAGATCAATGATAAATTTGGGACACAGACTAAAAAAGAAAAATAGTTTCCTGTCTCTCTGATAATCAGATTCAACTGGGTTAGCCTATTTTATCTGCTGATCTTAGGTGGAGAGCTGTTTTTGGAAAGTTCTATTTTACACTTCTCAATGCTGACTGCTTTGAAAACTCATGTAACCACAGAGCTCTGACGACATAGATAAGCAACTGCAAATCACGTGGAAAATAAAACATATGCTTGAGTATATTTACTCAAATAAATACAAAACACATTTACGAGTATAAAACACATACTCAGGGAGGCAAAAATATTGTACATTTCAGCTTAGTGAAGTTCTATAAGTCAATTTTTCTACTTTAAAGCTTGTGTTTTTTAAGATTACTGACATTTAAAATAATTGTGTCTATATGTGAAAATGTTTCCAAGGTATTTTATTAACAGAAAAAAATACATAGTATACACTGAAAAAACCCAAAGTGCAATGTATCTAACTGGTTATCTTTAGTGATAGGATTATAGACACCCTTCTACTTCTTTTTTTTTTTTTTAACTTTTATTTTACTTTTAACTTTACAGAGTTTTGTTGTTTACAGATATGTGTGTTCTCAGATTAGTCATATGTGTATCCCCCCCATCCCACCCCGCCACACCTTCTACTTTCTGCAACATGCATTTCTGAAGAATTTGAAATGGTATTACTTTGACCTCATTTATGTTTGTAACCAAAATAAATGACCAAGATAACATTTAAAATGCATCTCAGCTTTATTATCCACAATTTAATTATGTATATCTGCTTACCTTCAATAGTCTTATTAAGGTTTTGTTTCTCCTTTCTTTTAAAAATCATGAATGTTCTCCTTACTCATTACAGCATAAATTAGTGCTTAATTAGATTACAAAGTGTGCATAATGAGATAATTATTTAGCGAGTTATGAGTCTTTCCTTTTAATTTTGTTTTATTGAAGTATAGTTGATTGACAGTGTTGTGTTAGTTTCAGGTGCACAGCAAGAGCGATTCCATTATACATATATAGATATATTCTTTTTCAGACTATTTATCATTATAGGTTATTTCAAGATATTGAATATGGTTCCCTGTGCTGTGTAGGTCCTTGTTATTTACCTATTTTTTATATAGTAGTGTGTTTCTAGCAAGTTATTGTGAATAATGTGAATAAGTGCCTTCTTCTGCAGGCTTCTTGACCTGTTTATGGGGGGAGAAGACAGTCGCATTAAAAATAGATTATTGGGCTTCCCCTGCTGGTCCAGTGGATAAGGACACCGCCTCGCAGTGCAAGGGGCGCCGGTTTGATCCCTGGCCTGGGAAGATCCCACGTGCTGTGGAGCGGCTGGGCCAATGTGTCCAATGACTGAGCCGGAGCTCTGGAGCACGTGCGCCCAGAGCCGGTGCTCTGCGACAACAGATGCCACTGCGATGGGAGGCCCACACGGGCCAAAGAACAAAGATGGATGAAACTAGACAAATGAAAGACCAGTGGAAGTGGCCCGCCCATACCCCTTCCCTCCCCACCCCCTCCAAAATAAATAAATAAATAAATGTTTCAAAAAAAAACAAAAGGAGACACTGCCTGGCACCCAGAAAATAATCAATCAGTGGTGACTATCATTGCTAATATTTCCCTCCATGCCTGTTGAGGGCCCTTGAGCCAAACCAGGGGTAAACCTACTGTTGCAGGTGATCTCCTTGTTCGAGCACGAGTATGAGTAGCTGTTGGTGTAGGGATTGTCTACGAGGCCATTACAGCTGTCCAGCTTCTTGGCTTCTTTGTAGCAGTTGTCGTGTGTATAGCAGCACCTGGAGAGGAGGAGGGACAGAGCTGGGGCAGGAGCAGGGGTAGGGCACCAGGTCAGCCTGAACCTGCTCCCTCGGAACAGTTGCGGATATTTTAGCTGATCGGCACTGGTCCTGTGGCTTGAAAGAATATCTGCTTACCTTCAATAGTCTTATTAAGGTTTTGTTTCTCCTTTCTTTTAAAAATCATGAATGTTCTCCTTACTCATTACAGCATAAATTAGTGCTTAATTAGATTACAAAGTGTGCATAATGAGATAATTATTTAGCGAGTTATGAGTCTTTCCTTTTAATTTTGTTTTATTGAAGTATAGTTGATTGACAGTGTTGTGTTAGTTTCAGGTGCACAGCAAGAGCGATTCCATTATACATATATAGATATATTCTTTTTCAGACTATTTATCATTATAGGTTATTTCAAGATATTGAATATGGTTCCCTGTGCTGTGTAGGTCCTTGTTATTTACCTATTTTTTATATAGTAGTGTGTTTCTAGCAAGTTATTGTGAATAATGTGAATAAGTGCCTTCTTCTGCAGGCTTCTTGACCTGTTTATGGGGGGAGAAGACAGTCGCATTAAAAATAGATTATTGGGCTTCCCCTGCTGGTCCAGTGGATAAGGACACCGCCTCGCAGTGCAAGGGGCGCCGGTTTGATCCCTGGCCTGGGAAGATCCCACGTGCTGTGGAGCGGCTGGGCCAATGTGTCCAATGACTGAGCCGGAGCTCTGGAGCACGTGCGCCCAGAGCCGGTGCTCTGCGACAACAGATGCCACTGCGATGGGAGGCCCACACGGGCCAAAGAACAAAGATGGATGAAACTAGACAAATGAAAGACCAGTGGAAGTGGCCCGCCCATACCCCTTCCCTCCCCACCCCCTCCAAAATAAATAAATAAATAAATGTTTCAAAAAAAAACAAAAGGAGACACTGCCTGGCACCCAGAAAATAATCAATCAGTGGTGACTATCATTGCTAATATTTCCCTCCATGCCTGTTGAGGGCCCTTGAGCCAAACCAGGGGTAAACCTACTGTTGCAGGTGATCTCCTTGTTCGAGCACGAGTATGAGTAGCTGTTGGTGTAGGGATTGTCTACGAGGCCATTACAGCTGTCCAGCTTCTTGGCTTCTTTGTAGCAGTTGTCGTGTGTATAGCAGCACCTGGAGAGGAGGAGGGACAGAGCTGGGGCAGGAGCAGGGGTAGGGCACCAGGTCAGCCTGAACCTGCTCCCTCGGAACAGTTGCGGATATTTTAGCTGATCCACTCTGAGAGACACTGGTCCTGTGGCTTGAAAGAATTAAGTTTTTTTCTCGGGTTCACTGCAGGTGATTTAAAAATGGTTGCAGGAATACAGAACAAGCCTGTATTTTGAAGATGTATGATAGTTTCACCCTCTCTGGAGGACTGAATCCTGGCAGTGATGTTTTGTGTTATTACAAAGTCGCGCCGCTAGAGGGCAGAGGCACCCACTCTTAGCTTGTAGCCCCGACCTTCGGCTTTTCGTCTCCAAAGCTGAGCCTTGGACTCAGGGTTTTCTTGTCTATGTAAGAGGGGAACGTGAGCTCTCTTTAGCAAACAGGCAAATCTCTTTTTTGGTGCCTCGTGAGATCTTTGGCTTTTGCCATCTCCCTGTCTCAGGGATCCTCTCCCGGCAGATCGACTCACCTGTCCAGGTCGTCCACCGGGGTCCCCGATCCACCCAGGCCACAGTAGCAGCCGTAGTTGTTGAAATCCAGCAAGGGTTCGCTGCTGGGGATTGTGCACTTGATCATGCCGTTGAACTGCCATAACGCCCGCGAGTTGAGGCCGCCCTGGGCAGCGCCCACTGCAGGAAGACAGCCAGAGTTCACATAACGTCTTGTTTGGTTGCCTGCGCCCCAGGGACCCCACTGCCTGCCTGCTCTCTCAGGCCCCTTGGCGCCCCCCTGACTCCCCCACCCCACCCAGGCAGCTGCCTCTTCTGCAAAGAGCTGGATCCGGGAACTTGATAAAGTGAGCAGACATTTTCTAAACAGCTCAAAAAATGTAAAGCTCACCATTGTCACCAACATGTACAATTCAGTGGTTTTTAAGTATATTCCCAGAGGTGTGCAACCATCATTACTAATTTCGGAACATTTTCATCATCCCAAAAGGATGCCCTGGGCTTCCCTGGTGGTCCAGTGGGTAAGGACACCGCCTTGCAGGGCAAGGGGAGTGGGTTCGATCTCTGGCCTGGGAAGATCCCACGTGCTGTGGAGCGGCTGGACAGATGTGTCCAACTACCTAGCCGGTGCTCTGCAGGGACAGAGGCCACTGCGATGGGAGGCCCACATGGGCCAAAGAACAAAGATGGATGAAAATAGAGAAATGAAAGACCAATAGAAGTGGCCTATATATATATATATATATATATATATATATATATATGGATGTCCCCATCAACAATCCCTCTTTTCCCCCTTGTCTTCTAGCAGCCTCTAATCTGCTTTCTGTCTCTGTGGATTTGCCTGTTCTGAATACTTTGTATAAATGGACTTGTGGAATATGTAGCCTTTTGTGACTGTCTTCTTTCACTTCACATAATGAATTGAAGTTCATGCTTGTTATAACATGTATCAGCGCGTCATTCTTTTTTATGGCCGATTAACATTCCATGGTATAGATAGATCACATTTTTTTAGTTGTTCATCACTTGATGTACATTTGGGTTGTTTCTACTTGTTGGTTCTTACAGAGAGGGCTGCTATGAACATTTGTGTACTAGTTTTTGTGTGAATATATGATCATTGAAAACTATCCCTCTTATTTATCCAGTAAATATTTATTGAGCACCTGTTTTATGCTAGTCACTGCCCTGGCAGTGAATAAATAAATATATCAGTGAATAAATTTTTAAAATCTGTAACCTTACTGAGTTTCGGTCCTAGTGGGGAAATAAACAAGCAATTCAAGTAATAAATAGGAAAATCAGATATTATGTCAGAAGGTGGAAAAATTGAAGCATGGTAAGGGAATCTAAATGGGGGTTTGATGGGGGCATGTCAGGGTTGAGAGGGATCAGGAATGTAAGGAATAGTGAGGAGGCCTATGTGGCCTCCTTTCTCAACAGGACAACCTCTTTTTTTTTTTTGGCCACTTCTATTGCTCTTTCTTTTTATCTTTGTTCTTTGGCCTGTGGGCCTCCCATTGCAGTGGCCTCTGTCCCTGCAGAGCACCGGCTCTGGGCACATGTGCTCCAGAGCTTCGGCTCAGTAATTGGACACATGGGTCCAGCTGCTTGGCGGCACGTGGGATCTTCCCAGGCCAGGGATCGAACCGGTGCCCCTTGCACTGCAAGGCGGTGCCCTTATCCACTGGACCACCAGGGAAGCCCCTCTTTTCTTTTTTAAAATTAATTTATTTGACCATGTTGGGTCTCAGTTGCAGCCTATGATATCTCCAGCCTTCACGGCAGCATGCAGGAGCTTCAGCTGCAGCATGTGGGATCGATCTCCCTGGCCAGGGATGGAGCCCAGGCCCCCTGCACTGAGAGCATGGAGTCTTGGCCACTGGACCCACAGGGAGACCCCTAGGACTTCTTTACCTGAGGTGTAGAGCCCTACCTGTGAGACTTGGTGCCCTAAAGACGGCGCTAAATGATTTCGGGATCCTGTCCAATCGGCCACCAATGATGTCTCTTTGCCCAATGCCTGGCCCTTCCTGCCCTCGATCTGCTGTGGACGCTGGAGTTGCTCCGTGTGCTTAATCTCCAGGGCAAAGGGTGGGTGGCTGCTGGTCTCTCTCCCTCAAGAGCAGCCTCCGCGGCACCAGCTGACGGCGGTTGCCCACAGGTGGAGAGCCTGTCTGCTCAGACAGGAGTGGCCCGGCTGCTTGGGCCCCTCTCCAGCCCCGCCTCTCGCTTTCCGCCTCTTCCCTTCTCTCTGATCCAGCCAGTTCTGCCCTTTGGCAGAAGCCGGATCCGCACGCGGCTACTGCTTGAGTGCCTGAGTGCTCTTCTCCGACAGAGACCAGGGCTCTCTCGCTTCTGAGTCTCCAGTCTCAACCCTGAGCCCGACGCCTTAGTGGCCCTGATACCATCAATGTGGAATGAATGAACAATGGCTGCGTGAGGGACTGGGCGAGGGGAGGGGGGTGAGTTCCAGTTAATTCTGAGTCTATTCATCCATTCATTAAATGGTGCAAACAACACTAGCATTGCTCTCATGGAGCCTGCACTTAGATGTAGGTGAGGGATAAAAAAAATGAATCAACAAGAGATGCACTGCAGACAAAGACAGGTGCTGAGAAGAGTACAGAGTACAGAGTCCAGGGCGCGGTCGTAAAGATTCCCCCTGCCGGGCTTCCCTGGTGGTCCAGTGGGTAAGGACACTGCCTTGCAGTGCAAGGGGCGCCAGTTCAATCCCTGGCCTGGGAAGATCCCATGTGTCGCGGAGCGGCTGGACTAATGTGTCCAACTACTGAGCCGGACCTCTGGAGCGCATGCGCCCAGAGCCAGTGCTCTGCAGGGACAGAGGCCACTGCGACGGGAGGCCCACACAGGCCAAAGAACAAAGATGAGCGAATGAAAGACCAATAGAAGTGGCCAAAAAAAAATTTAAAAAGATTAAAAAAAAAAAAAAGATTCCCCCCTGCCAAGCAGGGGACCCAGGTTCCATCCCTGGGTCAGAAAGATCCACTGGAGGAGACAATGTTAATCCACTCCAGAGAGAAGGAGAGGGGGTGCTCCTAGCTTGGATGGACAAGGAGGGTAAACCTTTCTGAGACAGGTCATCTGAGTGCAGATCTAAAGGCTGAGAAGGTGCCAGATGACGGGGCCTCTGAGGGGACCCCAAGATGGGAGCTCTTCAGCCGCACGGTGTGCCCTGAAAAAACTCTAGGTCTGGCCATCCCTGTGACCTCTGGCCTTCATTGTGGAGAAGAGAGATCCCCGGGCCAGATGGGGTGGGGCTGGGCACTCGCCTACCTGTGAGCAGAGCAGCCAACACCAGGAGTTTCATCCAGCCCGCCTCTCGCTTTCCGCCTCTTCCTTCTCTCTGATCCAGCCAGTTCTGCCCTTTGGCAGAAGCCGGATCCGCACGCGGCTACTGCTTGAGTGCCTGAGTGCTCTTCTCCGACAGAGACCAGGGCTCTCTCGCTTCTGAGTCTCCAGTCTCAACCCTGAGCCCGACGCCTTAGTGGCCCTGATACCATCAATGTGGAATGAATGAACAATGGCTGCGTGAGGGACTGGGCGAGGGGAGGGGGGTGAGTTCCAGTTAATTCTGAGTCTATTCATCCATTCATTAAATGGTGCAAACAACACTAGCATTGCTCTCATGGAGCCTGCACTTAGATGTAGGTGAGGGATAAAAAAAATGAATCAACAAGAGATGCACTGCAGACAAAGACAGGTGCTGAGAAGAGTACAGAGTACAGAGTCCAGGGCGCGGTCGTAAAGATTCCCCCTGCCGGGCTTCCCTGGTGGTCCAGTGGGTAAGGACACTGCCTTGCAGTGCAAGGGGCGCCAGTTCAATCCCTGGCCTGGGAAGATCCCATGTGTCGCGGAGCGGCTGGACTAATGTGTCCAACTACTGAGCCGGACCTCTGGAGCGCATGCGCCCAGAGCCAGTGCTCTGCAGGGACAGAGGCCACTGCGACGGGAGGCCCACACAGGCCAAAGAACAAAGATGAGCGAATGAAAGACCAATAGAAGTGGCCAAAAAAAAATTTAAAAAGATTAAAAAAAAAAAAAAGATTCCCCCCTGCCAAGCAGGGGACCCAGGTTCCATCCCTGGGTCAGAAAGATCCACTGGAGGAGACAATGTTAATCCACTCCAGAGAGAAGGAGAGGGGGTGCTCCTAGCTTGGATGGACAAGGAGGGTAAACCTTTCTGAGACAGGTCATCTGAGTGCAGATCTAAAGGCTGAGAAGGTGCCAGATGACGGGGCCTCTGAGGGGACCCCAAGATGGGAGCTCTTCAGCCGCACGGTGTGCCCTGAAAAAACTCTAGGTCTGGCCATCCCTGTGACCTCTGGCCTTCATTGTGGAGAAGAGAGATCCCCGGGCCAGATGGGGTGGGGCTGGGGGCACTCGCCTACCTGTGAGCAGAGCAGCCAACACCAGGAGTTTCATCCTGTTGTCAAGGTTGGTGAGCAAAAGCCAGAATCCCTGTGGGCACCCTCCTTATAGCCGCCCCGCTGCCCCTAGATAAGACTGCCCTGTTTGCTTTGCTCCCTCCTGACTCTGGGCTGGCCTTGAGTCTGCTGCAGAAATAAACCTGAGCAACATCAAGCCTGCCAGCCAGGGGTCCTTGGAAGGAGTGTACAGATTTGTCATCAATGCTTTTGAATGCAAGGGGTTACTTCTGGAATCCTTGGGATTTTGGCCCTCATACCCACCCCTTTTCACTCAGTCCCTCTTCATCGTAGCGTGCACGTGTGTGTAGGGGCAGCCAGGCTGTCGACCCTGTTGAACGACTGGGAGAAGGGAGATGGGAAGGAAGTGAGTATTACCTCGAGGTCCTCTCATGTGCCTGAGTCTGGGCTGTGGGTCTCACTGAAAGGTGCCCATCAGTCACGCGCTTTGGTGGTGAGGAAATAGGTTCAGAGAGGTGAAGCAACTTGCCCCACATCACACAGCTAGCAAATGACAAAGCGTGGTGGCCAACTTAGATATGTCTGATTCTAAATGGCACATTTAAAATTTTTTTCCCCACTCCATCAATACCACTCCCCTCTCCCCATTCCTCACTTCAGGTTTGTAAGAAAACCCTGGGCTAAGGAATTGTAAAGGCTTGGATCTGACTTGTAGAATAAAACGTTTTAGAATGGTCATACCAAAGGAGGTCTATATAACATTTTTTTTACGTGAAATTCACATAGGAAGACGTTACTTATTATTATTTGGGGCTTCCCAGGTGGTGCTAGTGGTTTAGAATTCATCTGTAATGCAGGAGGCATGTGTTCGATCCCTGGCTTGGGAGGATCCTCTGGAGGAGGAAATGGCAGCCCACTCCAGTCTGCTTGCCTGGAGAATCCCACAGACAGAGGAGCCTGGCGGGCTACAGTCCAAAGAGTTGCAAAGAATTGGACATGACTGAGCAACTAAGCATGCACATTATTATTTCCTTATAAAGCATTATTTATTTTTATTAACCATTTTAGGTTTTACTTTGTTTATTTATCTTTTTGGTTGCAGAGCGTGGCATGTGGAATTTTCGTTCCCCAACCAGGGATCAAACTCATGCTCTCTGCATTGACAGTGTAGAGTCTTAGCCACTGGCCTGATAGGGAGGTCCCCTGGACTGAGTATTTTGAGGAATACGAGTCAGGTGTACCATCTTATGGCACCTTATGGTACCATCTTATGGTTAAGATGCCCCTCGATTGTAATTTGTCTCATGCTTTTCTCATGATAAGACTGGGGTTGGTTATGGGTCTAGGGGAGGAGGGTCATAGAGGTGAAGTGTCATTTGCATTCCATGGCCAGTTAGACTTGATCATCTATTGTCTTGGGGTGCATCTTGGGCACTTTTCGGATGAGAATGTTTTCCAGATGAGAACTTCTAGATGAGATTCAGCCTGGGGTGGAGCTGAGAATAGCAACGCCGAGACTTGAACCCACACCTGCCTTTCCCACTGAGCCATTTCTGTCTGTCTTGGGCAAGGTTATGTGAGGTTATACCTCATGGGAAGAAGAGCAGAATTGATAATTCTGACTCTTGTGACCTCTACGCATGCACGCATCCCAGGATTCCAGCTCTGTACTTTTCCCTTGAGCAAGAACGGGCCAAGAGAGAAGAAATCCATCTGGAAGAGCTTTTCTGTTTCCTTCCAAGTCCAGGAGCCCCAGGAAAGGTCCTTCAGCGAATGCAGTAACACTGAAACAGCATTTAGCAAGCAGATGGGGAAACAGAGGCCCGAAAGCGGAAGGGACTTATTCTCTTGGGCCTGATTCTGCCTCTATCTGACCCAGGGTTCCTGCTGCCTGTCTCTTCATCCTCACCTGTAGGTAGTCATGGCAGTCCAGTATGGTGGCTATTAGCCTCAAGTAGCTGTTTAAACTCATTACTATAAAAGAAAATTGAAAATCAGTCTCTCTGTCCCGCCAGTCACATTTCAAGTGGTGAACATGGTAGCTACCGTGGTCAGGCGCTGCAGTTTTGAACAGCACACACATAGAAGGTCTCCATCACCACTGAAGTTTCTATTGCACGGTGCTGCTCAAGTGAGTGCACATTCTGCCCCAACCAAAGGGTTTTTTTTTTCTTTTTGGTTGCAGAGCGTGGCATGTGGAATTTTCGTCCCCAACCAGGGATCAAACTCATGCTCTCTGCATTGACAGTGTAGAGTCTTAGCCACTGGCCTGATAGGGAGGTCCCCTGGACTGAGTATTTTGAGGAATACGAGTCAGGTGTACCATCTTATGGCACCTTATGGTACCATCTTATGGTTAAGATGCCCCTCGATTGTAATTTGTCTCATGCTTTTCTCATGATAAGACTGGGGTTGGTTATGGGTCTAGGGGAGGAGGGTCATAGAGGTGAAGTGTCATTTGCATTCCATGGCCAGTTAGACTTGATCATCTATTGTCTTGGGGTGCATCTTGGGCACTTTTCGGATGAGAATGTTTTCCAGATGAGAACTTCTAGATGAGATTCAGCCTGGGGTGGAGCTGAGAATAGCAACGCCGAGACTTGAACCCACACCTGCCTTTCCCACTGAGCCATTTCTGTCTGTCTTGGGCAAGGTTATGTGAGGTTATACCTCATGGGAAGAAGAGCAGAATTGATAATTCTGACTCTTGTGACCTCTACGCATGCACGCATCCCAGGATTCCAGCTCTGTACTTTTCCCTTGAGCAAGAACGGGCCAAGAGAGAAGAAATCCATCTGGAAGAGCTTTTCTGTTTCCTTCCAAGTCCAGGAGCCCCAGGAAAGGTCCTTCAGCGAATGCAGTAACACTGAAACAGCATTTAGCAAGCAGATGGGGAAACAGAGGCCCGAAAGCGGAAGGGACTTATTCTCTTGGGCCTGATTCTGCCTCTATCTGACCCAGGGTTCCTGCTGCCTGTCTCTTCATCCTCACCTGTAGGTAGTCATGGCAGTCCAGTATGGTGGCTATTAGCCTCAAGTAGCTGTTTAAACTCATTACTATAAAAGAAAATTGAAAATCAGTCTCTCTGTCCCGCCAGTCACATTTCAAGTGGTGAACATGGTAGCTACCGTGGTCAGGCGCTGCAGTTTTGAACAGCACACACATAGAAGGTCTCCATCACCACTGAAGTTTCTATTGCACGGTGCTGCTCAGAAAGTCACAGCACCTGTCGCAGGGCGAGTCCAAATGTGTAGGGAGGAGCTCCTATGAGAGCTCTTGGAGGAAGAACAGGATTAACTCAGGACCACCTTCTGCCTGGCATGTGGTTCTGCCTCTTCAGAGCCCAGAAGGAGCGAAGGTTGCCCAGGGAAAAGGGAGGCATGGCCAGAAAAAGGCTAAGTCCATCTTACATAGGGTTCTTTGACAGGTGAGAAGAAAACAGAGAACAGGCTCTGCTCCTGTTGGAGGTGGTCTGAGGAAGGAGGAGGAAGACGTTGATACTACAAAGGTCCTCTGAGGCTCAGGGTATTAACTACCACTTACTGACTGCTAACTAGTTCAGGGTTCAGGCTGAGAGTCTGGCGCAGACCTCTGAGGTAGGTCCAAGGACTAACTCTCCTTTACAGAGATGATGGATGCTCAGAGAGGTTAAGTAACTGCCCTAATGTCACACAGCAGGATGTGAGTTGGATCCGGCACTTAGGTACCACAATGTCACCTCACGACAGGGAATTGTAGTAGCAGCTGGGAGTGCCGAAGGTCTCTGGGGGCCAGAAGGATCTTTAGTCCTGCCTGCTTGCCTGCTCCCTCAGCCAGCTGGAGGCCTTCCACAAGAGCAGGCTGGACTAATTCCCATGTGCAGTTTGGGTGGGGAGGGGGCTTAGGCAAAGCAGCCAGTAGAAAGGTCAACCTGCTACTGGAACTCTCTCCCTCTGGAAAGAGATGAGATAGACGTGACAATCCTGACCTCTGCAGGGGACACAGAAGAGGCAGAAGGACTGGACACTGATGAAGGGCGACTTATTCTCTTGGGCCTGATTCTGCCTCTATCTGACCCAGGGTTCCTGCTGCCTGTCTCTTCATCCTCACCTGTAGGTAGTCATGGCAGTCCAGTATGGTGGCTATTAGCCTCAAGTAGCTGTTTAAACTCATTACTATAAAAGAAAATTGAAAATCAGTCTCTCTGTCCCGCCAGTCACATTTCAAGTGGTGAACATGGTAGCTACCGTGGTCAGGCGCTGCAGTTTTGAACAGCACACACATAGAAGGTCTCCATCACCACTGAAGTTTCTATTGCACGGTGCTGCTCAGAAAGTCACAGCACCTGTCGCAGGGCGAGTCCAAATGTGTAGGGAGGAGCTCCTATGAGAGCTCTTGGAGGAAGAACAGGATTAACTCAGGACCACCTTCTGCCTGGCATGTGGTTCTGCCTCTTCAGAGCCCAGAAGGAGCGAAGGTTGCCCAGGGAAAAGGGAGGCATGGCCAGAAAAAGGCTAAGTCCATCTTACATAGGGTTCTTTGACAGGTGAGAAGAAAACAGAGAACAGGCTCTGCTCCTGTTGGAGGTGGTCTGAGGAAGGAGGAGGAAGACGTTGATACTACAAAGGTCCTCTGAGGCTCAGGGTATTAACTACCACTTACTGACTGCTAACTAGTTCAGGGTTCAGGCTGAGAGTCTGGCGCAGACCTCTGAGGTAGGTCCAAGGACTAACTCTCCTTTACAGAGATGATGGATGCTCAGAGAGGTTAAGTAACTGCCCTAATGTCACACAGCAGGATGTGAGTTGGATCCGGCACTTAGGTACCACAATGTCACCTCACGACAGGGAATTGTAGTAGCAGCTGGGAGTGCCGAAGGTCTCTGGGGGCCAGAAGGATCTTTAGTCCTGCCTGCTTGCCTGCTCCCTCAGCCAGCTGGAGGCCTTCCACAAGAGCAGGCTGGACTAATTCCCATGTGCAGTTTGGGTGGGGAGGGGGCTTAGGCAAAGCAGCCAGTAGAAAGGTCAACCTGCTACTGGAACTCTCTCCCTCTGGAAAGAGATGAGATAGACGTGACAATCCTGACCTCTGCAGGGGACACAGAAGAGGCAGAAGGACTGACCTGATAGGTCACTGATGCCCACTCAGCCCCTAGGTTCTGCCTGTGACCCGTGGCTGCCCTTGCACAGGTGTGTACACCTCAGCTTCTCTCAGCCTGGGAAAAACACATTCTCTAGTGGAAAGAACAGCTAAAGATAGCTTCTTGACTCTTTCAGGTGAGGACATACCCACACTCCAGCAAGGTCGCACCTGGCCAGCCCCTGGACGACAGAGCTCCTGCTTCTAGGAAATGCTTAAACACAGCGACCGTTTACTGCGTGCTTCTATATGTCCCCCTGGGCTGAGGTTGTTTCCCATCCTAACAACCATCTTCTGACATTGTCATTATTTTTGTCAGCCTCTTCTCCTTTTTACAGATTGATGCAACATGTTCAGAAAACTTCAGTGACTTGCTCAAAGCCACAGCTGGACAGTGGTGGAGACAGGATTTGAACTGACACGTTCTTGACTCTTCCACTGGCACTGAGCCAAGTCTGCGGCTGTTGCAAAGTTCCCAGAAAGCTTTAGGTAACCCTGGATTGGGTTTACCTTGGCTGGGGTCGCCTGAAGGGGCTGATTTCCATTTGCTTCTCTCTCATCACTCCATCTCTGTCTCCAGTGCATCTGAAAATATTTGGTTTGAAGATAATTTTCAAGTTCTATTTTTGTTTCCTCTCTCTTTGTCTCCCATTCTCTGAAGACATTTTGTATGAACTGTGTCAGAACGATTTCCCCAGACCCTTACATGGCACGGAGGACACAGGGAATACCACGAGCTTCCCCATGTGCAGGGAAGGGACGGCACGCCCCACTCTGGCTGATGACATTGAGGACAGCTTAGACAAGGTGGGCAGAGAGAGCTTCCGGGAGGTGGTGGTGAACCTGCGTTCCCACTTATCAGAAACAAACATGGAAGGTTACATACATAATCAAGTGTCAGAGGTTAAAGACTTCAGACACGGGGAAGGTGACCTTAAGAGCCCAGGTCTTCAGAAACCCAGGGGTTCTCCCTAATACTTCCTCTCCTCCCTCTTTTCCCCATCCAGTCCCATGCAAGTCCGGCGCTCAAGCCATACTTTGTTTCAAACTCTGAGACCTGGTTCCCAGCCCAGCATCTCTTGCCCAGTTGGTAGGAGCAGCCTCCTCAGTGACTCTGCGCTCTCTTCCACAATGGCGTCCCTTAAACCTCTTCCCTATGGTGTGGGCTGATGACCTTTTCAAATGCAAACCTGATTACATCACCTCATCACTATCCCACCCCATTAGCTAAAACCCTTCATGCCTTCCCAGTGGCTCTTATATAAGACACAGAATCAGCCTAGAGGCGCAGTCTCCTCTGTCCCTATCTACCTCTCAGCCCAAAGTCAGATGAGATATCCCTCTTCTCCAGTCACAAGGAGCCCTCTCTCACCTCCCTAATTGAAATCCTCATGCTTCCTCCTATTTCAAGGCTTAGGCACCTGCTGGTCCCTCCTGATATGCTTCTCCCCTGTGAGCCTTGCCTAGTTAATTCTTACCCTGTTGCAGACCTTAGCAGACTCAATCTCCTTACACATTCCAACGAAATGAGTGCATTTAGATGACTAATTGTTCTATGCTTTTTTTCCCTCCAAGGACTAAAGGTTTCTTGGGAGACAGTGTTTCCTATTTTCAAACAAGAAAAGTCCCCCACAATGCAGGACAAGCTGGTTACCCTCTTAGTTCTTAACAGTGGTGTAGGCACAGTAAATGCTAAGGGAATATTTGCAGAAAGATTGTGTGAGCCAGTGGGAACCCCTCAGGAGGTGAGTCCCAGTCATTACTCCCAGGCAGCTGGGGGAAGCTTGGGTTCATAGAAGCTGCTATTTCCTAAACACTTGCTTTGTGCCTTGCCTGGTGTTGAACTCTCTGTCTGTCTCCCCATTTAATTAGCAGCCACCCAAGTTACTGCTGCCGTTCTCTTTTTCCATTTGTTGAGGTGAAATTCCTTGACACATAAAAACCACCATTGCAAAGTGACCAATTCACTGGCTTTTTGTAGATCCACAATGTCACGTGACCACCACCTTTAGTGCCAAAATATTGTCATCACCCCAGAGGAAATCCCTTAACCAATAAGAGTCTGCTTTCCTTTGCCCCCCTCCCTCGGATCTCTTTCCTGTCTCTTATGGATTTATGTCTTCTGGCTGTTTCATATAAACAGAATCTTATCATATGTGCCCTTTTATGTCTGGCTTCTTTATCATTCTCATTCATAGATGAGAAAATTGAGGCTCAGAGAGGTTGAGGACCCTCAGCTAGGAAGGGGAGGAGCCGTGTTGGAACCCCCATGTTGAATGTTTGGTGATGCCTACCCCTTCCTGAACTGGTTTTTCTGCTGTACCTTCTTAGGATTCTCTGAGTTTAAGGCGAACCAGAGTGAGGGTGGCGCTTGTGGTAGAGAATCCCCTCTTGCCAATGCAGAAGACTGAAGAGGTCCCCTGGAGTAGGAAATAGCAACTCGCTCCAGTATTCTTGCCTGGAAAATTCCATAGACTGAGGAGTCTGGCAGGCTACCATCCACGGGGCCACAAGGAGTGGGACACAACTGAGCTCATGAGAATAAGGAGTCTCTGATGCTAACCTTTTCAAAAAAGTGGCAAAATATACATAAAAAAGTAACTGTTTTTTACAGTCCATCCCCAATTTATCATTTTTCAGTGTACAATTCAGTGGCATTCATTATAGTCACAATGTTTTGCACAATGTATTTCTAAAATGTTTCCATTATCCCCAACAGAAACTCTGTAACAACTAGGTAATAACTAACTCTCTGCTCTCTCCTCCCTAGCCTCTAATCTACTTTCGTCTCTCTGAATTTGCTGATTCCATTAATAGGCACCTCAAATATGTGGAATCATACTTGTCCTTTTGTGTCTGGCTTCTTTCATGTAGCGTAATTCTTCAAGGTTCACCTGTGTTGTAGCAAGCATCAGTACTTCAGTCCTTTTATGGTTGAATAATGTTCCGCTGTCTGGAAGGACTGAAAGTAAAAGTTGCTCAGTCATGTACGACCCTTTGTGACCCCTGCATGGACGGTGGCCTGCCAGGCTCCTCTCTCTGTGGAATTCTCCAGGTAATTCTACTGGAGTGGGTAGCTGTTCCCCTTTCCAGGGGATCTTCCCAACTCAGGGATTGAACCCAGGTCTCCCTCATTGCAGGTGGATTCTTTACCATCTGAGCCACCAGGGAAGCACAAGAAAACTATAGTGAGTACCCTATCCCATCTCTAGGGGATCTTCCTGACCCATGAATCGAACCGGGGTCTCCTGCATTGTAGGTGAATACCTTACCAGCTGAGCTACCAGAGAAGCCCATTTCACTGTATGGAAAGACCTTATTTATCCATTCATCTGTAGATAGATACATGGATGGCTTCTATCTTTTGCCTACTGTGAACAACGCTGTTACGAATGTTGGTGTACAGTATCTGTTTGAGTCTCTACTTCAGTTCCTTTAAATGTATACCTAGGCATGGAATGGTTGGATCATATGGTTAATTCAATGTTTCGTCTGAAGAACTGCCTAACTATTTTCCACAGTAACTGCACCATTTTACATTCCTACTAGCAATGTCCTACAGGGGTTCCAGTTTCTCCACGGCCTCACCAACCTGTTATTTTCTGGGTTTTTTTGTTTGTTTGTTTTTGATATGGCTATCCCATTTAATGGGTTTGCAATGGTATGTCATCATCAACATTAAGCTTTCAGGCTGGTCAAGAAATTGGAGGGGGAGGCTTCCCTGGTGGTCCAGTGGGTAAGGACACTGCCTTGCAGTGCAAGGGGCGTCGGTTCGATCCCTGGCCTGGGTAGATTTCACGTGCCGTGGAGCAGCTGGACCGATGTGTCCAATGACTGAGCCGGAGCTCTGGAGCGCGTACGCCCAGAGCCGGTGTTCTGTGACAACAGAGGCCACTGCGATGGGAGGCCCACATGGGTCAAAGAACAAAGATGGATGAAAATAGATAAATGAAAGACCAATAGAAGTGACCCGCCCGCTCCACTCCCTCGCCAACCCGGCCCCTCCCAAAGAAAAAAAAAGAAATTGGAGGGGCTTCCCTGCAGTGCAAGGGGCACCGGTTCGATCCCTGGTCTGGGAGAATCCCACGTGCCGTGGAGCAGCTGGACTGGTGTGTCCAATTGCAAGCCAGGGCTCTGGAGCACCTGCACCCAGAGCTGGTGCTCTGCAGTGAGAGGCCACTGCAATGGGAGAACCATGAAGGCCAAAGAACAGAGATGGATGAAAATAAATAAATAAAAAACCAATGGGGCTTCCCTGGTGGTCCAGTGGGTAAGGACACCGCCTTGCAGTGCAAGGGGCGCCGGTTCGATCCCCAGCCTGGGAAGATCCCACGTGCCGCCGAGCGGCTGGACCGACGTGTCCAATTACCTAGTCGGAGCTCTGGAGCGCATGCGCCCAGAGCCGGTGCTCTGCGACAACAGAGGCCACTGCGAAGGGATGCCCACACGGGCCAAAGAACAAAGATGGATGAAAATAGATAAATGAAAGACCAATAGAAGTGACCCGCCCGCTCCACTCCCTCGCCAACCCGGCCCCTCCCAAAGAAAAAAAAAGAAATTGGAGGGGCTTCCCTGCAGTGCAAGGGGCACCGGTTCGATCCCTGGTCTGGGAGAATCCCACGTGCCGTGGAGCAGCTGGACTGGTGTGTCCAATTGCAAGCCAGGGCTCTGGAGCACCTGCACCCAGAGCTGGTGCTCTGCAGTGAGAGGCCACTGCAATGGGAGAACCATGAAGGCCAAAGAACAGAGATGGATGAAAATAAATAAATAAAAAACCAATGGGGCTTCCCTGGTGGTCCAGTGGGTAAGGACACCGCCTTGCAGTGCAAGGGGCGCCGGTTCGATCCCCAGCCTGGGAAGATCCCACGTGCCGCCGAGCGGCTGGACCGACGTGTCCAATTACCTAGTCGGAGCTCTGGAGCGCATGCGCCCAGAGCCGGTGCTCTGCGACAACAGAGGCCACTGCGAAGGGATGCCCACACGGGCCAAAGAACAAGGACAGATGAAAATAAATAAATGAAAGACCAATAGAAGTGGCCTGGCCACCCCTCCTTCCTCCCCTCCCTCCCCAACCTGCCCCGCCCCTCATCCCCCCAAAAAAACAATGAAAGGGACTTCCCTGGTGGTCCAGTGGCTAGGACTCTGTGCTCCCAGTGCAGGGGGCCCAGGTTCGATCCCTGTTCAGGGAACTAGATCCCACATGCTGCAACTAAGACCTGGAGCAACCAAATAAAATAAACAAATTTTAGCAAAACAAACAAACAAAACAATGAAAGAGCCCCCCCCCCACCCCCGCGCCCCAGAACAAAGAAACTGGAGATAGGAGTTGGATCTTGTGGAAAGTGGTAATCCCAGGAGGAAAATAGAAGATAAGGGAAAACAGGGTATCATTGATATACCTAGAACTGAATGCACAAAGATACAAGACATAAGCTCAGGCCCGTTTTCAAATAATTTATTAGGAATTTAAAACTGAAAATAAAACCTGGAAAAAGAAGTTACAGATGTGGAGAGAAGAGACACCGGAGGGTGGTAACTTGCTGGCTTCAAAACACCGTGTAACATCTTTTTAAAAAAAATTTCCCAAACAAATCAGAAAACGGAATTCCAAGGCCCTGAGCCCATGGGTGGGCCCAGTGGGGTGGGTGGAATCACAGGAAAGAGAAGAGAGGGAAGCTAAGTCTCTCATGACTCAGCTCAAACGTGTAGAAAATTAAAAAATAAAAACCAATAAAATGCAGCTTCTCTTTTATTAGGAAACATTTAAAAAAAAAAAAAAAAACCACGAACAGCCGCGCATCTCAGTAACAAAGATTATTGCTTTGTGTTCTCAGGGCTAATAGGTTAAGCACCTCACACAGACAATTAACTCTCCAAAGGGGGGGTTTTAGGGGTGGGGACTATGGTCGGGAAGGGAGCTTAGATCCCAGCCCCAGACCTGGGGGGGAGGCCACGGAGAGGGGGTGAGGGCAGGTGGGGGTGGGTGCTCAGCCCTGCCACGCCTGCCTGGTCACTCGCTGTTCATGAAGTCGCCACCTGAGCCTCTTTTTCCTTTGAAGAGGGTTCAGGGACTCGGGGCTCTGGCCACGGGACCATCCTGGTGGGGAACTTCAGTGAGAGAATGTGGGGTTCCTGAGAAGCCCTTTGCTTTCCCCTGGGGTCCGCCCCACCCCAAAGTGCCCACCCCAAGGCCCACTCCTGGGGGCTCAAAACAATGAAAGGGACTTCCCTGGTGGTCCAGTGGCTAGGACTCTGTGCTCCCAGTGCAGGGGGCCCAGGTTCGATCCCTGTTCAGGGAACTAGATCCCACATGCTGCAACTAAGACCTGGAGCAACCAAATAAAATAAACAAATTTTAGCAAAACAAACAAACAAAACAATGAAAGAGCCCCCCCCCCACCCCCGCGCCCCAGAACAAAGAAACTGGAGATAGGAGTTGGATCTTGTGGAAAGTGGTAATCCCAGGAGGAAAATAGAAGATAAGGGAAAACAGGGTATCATTGATATACCTAGAACTGAATGCACAAAGATACAAGACATAAGCTCAGGCCCGTTTTCAAATAATTTATTAGGAATTTAAAACTGAAAATAAAACCTGGAAAAAGAAGTTACAGATGTGGAGAGAAGAGACACCGGAGGGTGGTAACTTGCTGGCTTCAAAACACCGTGTAACATCTTTTTAAAAAAAATTTCCCAAACAAATCAGAAAACGGAATTCCAA
Source organism: Tragulus kanchil (assembly GCA_022376925.1). Classification (NCBI taxonomy): domain Eukaryota; kingdom Metazoa; phylum Chordata; class Mammalia; order Artiodactyla; family Tragulidae; genus Tragulus; species Tragulus kanchil. The sequence goes on along the minus strand of JAIOJX010000025.1, from coordinate 202,130,090 downwards.
GGCCCTGAGCCCATGGGTGGGCCCAGTGGGGTGGGTGGAATCACAGGAAAGAGAAGAGAGGGAAGCTAAGTCTCTCATGACTCAGCTCAAACGTGTAGAAAATTAAAAAATAAAAACCAATAAAATGCAGCTTCTCTTTTATTAGGAAACATTTAAAAAAAAAAAAAAACCACGAACAGCCGCGCATCTCAGTAACAAAGATTATTGCTTTGTGTTCTCAGGGCTAATAGGTTAAGCACCTCACACAGACAATTAACTCTCCAAAGGGGGGGTTTTAGGGGTGGGGACTATGGTCGGGAAGGGAGCTTAGATCCCAGCCCCAGACCTGGGGGGGAGGCCACGGAGAGGGGGTGAGGGCAGGTGGGGGTGGGTGCTCAGCCCTGCCACGCCTGCCTGGTCACTCGCTGTTCATGAAGTCGCCACCTGAGCCTCTTTTTCCTTTGAAGAGGGTTCAGGGACTCGGGGCTCTGGCCACGGGACCATCCTGGTGGGGAACTTCAGTGAGAGAATGTGGGGGTTCCCTGAGAAGCCCTTTGCTTTCCCCTGGGGTCCGCCCCACCCCAAAGTGCCCACCCCCAAGGCCCACTCCTGGGGGGGCTCAGGGCAGAAACCATGAAGGCCTGACCAGGCAGAGGGGCAGGGGGAGCTCTTTGGAGAGTTCATTCCTTTCCAGCAGTGGCTCTGGGCGAGCCCTTCTCTTCCCTCGCCCCCAAACTGGGTTTTCGGGGGGAGCGGGCCCAAGGCCTTGACCCCCGAGGGCCTGAGAGAGCGGGCCTGCCTCGGCCACAGGTGAGGCCTGCAAGCTTACAGTAACGGTGTCTGAGGAAAGATAGAGAGCCACGGGGCGGGGGAGACCTCTGCCGGGTGTGGCGAGGCGATGCCCTCACCCTCAAGGGGGGTCTTAGAGACGGGTGGGGGCTTCACCTCGCAGTATTTACATATATGATACAGGACGGGATGGTCCCAGGGGCTCGGCCTGGCCTCCTCAGCCTGTCCTCCTCTCCCGGGCTGGAGGGAGCTGGCCAGGGGCCCACACCAACATAGACAAGCTCGTTCTCAGCTGGTGGGGGGGCACCTGGCCCCTTGCCCCCTGCGGCCTGGGACTTCACATTCACAAACCTAGAAATAGTTTAAAAAACGGTTTCTTTAAAAAACGAAAACACACACACACAAAAAAAAGGAAAGAGAAAAGTAAGGAAAATCAGAATTAAAAACAAAAACATCAGGGTTGTGGCTGTGGCCTGTGGCGGGCCCCCTCCGCCCTCACTCTAGCTATGCACAAATACAAAAGCCTTCTCTGGGGTCCTATGGGGGCGCGGCGGCGGCAGGGAGAGAGGGGCGCAGACCCGACAGGGGAAAGGAGATTTGGGAGAGGTGGGGAGGGAGCAACTGGCTAATCCAAAATAAATAAAAGTGGGCAGGACAGGAGAGGTGAGGGAAGAGGGCCCGGGACAGAAGAGGGTCAGGTTAGTAAGGGAGCCAGACGATGGATGTCCGGGGGAGGGGGCAGCAGGGCGGGGCCGGGGGCCCAGGGAGTGGGGGGCAGGCAGTAGCGGTCCGAGTCGCTGCGGGGGAGGGGGCGGCGGCTGCGGCTGAGGTGTCCCCGCCCCCTCGCTGGCTCACTCGTGGTCCTCAGTCAGCTGCAGGCCAGGGCGCTGGAACACAGCGGCGGGTTACCAGGTCCTGCCTTCGCCTCCTTGCGGCCCCCAGAACCCATGTCTCTCTGTGCATATGCATAAGACCTCTTTCCCTAATCCCCTCCTAGGCAAGCTTAGTTCCTACACTTCACACTTTCTGTTCCCTGTCTGGAACCCTCTTTTCCCCGGAGACCTGGAGGTCTGGATTTGCCCCCAGTGTGACCGTCCAAGAGGCCAGTCCCCTGAAGCAGGTAGACCTCTCTCGTGGGACTTGGAATGATCTCACTTGCTCACTTGATTTGTGTCTGTAGAGTGTGTGGGGGTTTCTTGGTGTTCCACATCCCCTTTTCCGAAACACTGTGCTCAATACACAGTGCTTGAATGAATGAATGGATGGACAAAGGAAATGTCACTGGGACACACAGTGCCCCACTGTACAGAGCTGGCTGACTGTGTGCAGAGTCCTCCCCTCCCTCTCTGCATATGTATCTCTTTGTGGACAGGATCCTGTTTTAACGGTTGGATGATATTCCATTGTATGCATGCAGTCTATTGAACCACTCTCTTGTGGATAGGCATTTCCGTTATAAATTCCTCGAAGTGGAGTCGCTGTGTTAAGGGTTGGAATGTTTAGTCTGGATAAACCCTGAGCCAATTTGCACAGGTTCCTTTCCTCTCCCTCATCACTGCTGAACCACCTCAATCTTAAGGGAAAAAAAAAAAAAAAATCTTTGCCCAAGAGGCGGCACATGCTGCCATGTTGCTGCTATCATCTACATTCTCTGTGAACAGTCTGAGCAGCTTCTGCGGGTCTTTGACCATTGCCGGGACAACTGGGCTGTGGGTTCCATGAAGATCTGTGCCCCAGACCCGGTTGCCCAGGACTAGCCTCCCTGGGGCCACCCTCACCCCAAGGCCCCGCCCACCTCCTCACCTCCTGCCACCTGTCTCCTGCTTCAGTGATACCCATTGGTGAAAGCTGTGGCGATCAAGGGGCCCTGGAAAGAAAAGGATTTGACTCCTAGATGCTGGAGGGCAGCAGAGAAAGCCCAGGGGCTCCTTCTCTCTCCTGCCGAAGTCCCAGGTGAGGCACAGACGTTCTCTAGTCCTGCCCGTATCCCCTCCAACTAGGGTAGGTTCTCCAGGGTAGGGCCTGGGAATCTGCCTGTAACTGGCAACCTGGTTCAAAGCAGGGCACCTCTGAGCTAGAATCTAGCCTCCATGCAGGTATAAATGGTGAGTCTCATTTGCACAGTATTCCCAGAGCCCACCCAATGCCTGTCATACAGAGGGCGGTCATCGAATGCCCATTGAACGAGTGAATGGTAACCCTCACTGTCCCCCGGTCTCCATTCATCATCTCTCGCCTCCCTTCTGCCCCCCACCCCACCCAAGACAGACAAGGCTTCTCCTGCCTTCAACATCAGGGTCCTCCAGGTCCAGCCACTCACCCCAAGACTGTGGCCGAAGCCAGTACTGGGGGCGGGGCTGGCAGCGCTGATGTAACTGCTGACCCCTGAGTCCTGGTTGGCTGCCCCATAGAGCTCGGCCATGGGGCCAGGGCTGGTGGTCCCCAGGAAGCCCCCTGTGCGGCTGGGTGTCGAACCTGGAGGGGGAGCCATCGTCCAGGGGTGAGAGCCTGGCAACCCAGAAAGAAGACGGTGATAGCCCCGGCGCCCACTGTGACCCCGCAACACCCCCCCCAGACCATTCCACCCACCCGGACCTCGACCCCTGCCCTTCAGCCTCACCCCCACATCCAGCAGAGTGTGTGGGACAACTGCCTGGAGATTTGCTCGGGATCCATCCAGCTCCCACTCGCCCCAGTCTGGACCCCCACTGTCTCTGGTCTGACTGCTTGGCCGCCTCCTTACTGACCAGCTCGCCCCTCTGGAGTCCTTTACCCCCGTCCCCACCCTGCACTGTCTAAAACGAACACTCCACGGCTTAAAATGTTCAGTGTCTCCCCGGGACGTGGTTCCTCCTGCCCACTCCCCACTGCTCCGCCCCACCCAGGCTAACTGGCCTCCAAGCCTTTGCACCTGCTCTTCCCTCTGCTGGGAATACTTTTCCTCTTCTCGGCCTTCAGATCAGAAGGTCAGAGGTACAACCTCCTGGGAGACTTCCTGAGAGGCCTCTCTGACACCTGACTTCCTCCGGCGAGACTGTATCATGTGATCGCCCTTTTCACACCTGCCGCCCCCCAGCCCATAAGCTCTGGAGGGCAGAGCTCACACAGGTCTTTCTCCAGGCCGGCCTGCAGGCGCTCACTTCATTGTCCTCGAGTGAATGAATGAGTCCTTCTTAAAAGGGGTGGCAGTGGCCGCCTCCCCTCCAGACTTCTGTCCCCCTGCCCCTCTCTCACCTCCTGCACCCCAGAAGGCCTCACCTGTCCCTCGAACCACAGCTGCTGCCGCTGCCGCTGCCGCCATGGGTCCGTAAGCAGTGAGAGGAATGGCTAGAAGGAAAGGTGCGGGCGCTTCAGCGTGGCAGCTGAGGGGCAGCAGGGATGCAGGCAGAGCCTTTCTGGCCATGCCCCACCTCAGACAGGTCAGGGTAGCCCCAGGATCAGGCAGAAAGAGCTCCCTTGGAGAAAGGGAGGAGAGAGAATGGCCTCCCGGGGTTCGGCTCAACCTCAGTTTCTCTCTGGACTTGAGGGACACATGTGAACAATTCAAATCTCATAGGGGGTGGGGGTGGGGCAGGGGCAGGGTACCCCACTGAGGTGCCCTGAGCATTGCCCACGCTGCCCTCTTCTCCAGGGAGGGTTCTCGGCTGGATAGGGGCTACTCAGACCAGGGGTGAAAAGTGAAAGTTGCTCAGTTGTGTCCAACTCGTTGCGACCCATGGAACTCTCCAGGCAAGAATACTGGAGTGATAGGTAGCCTTTCCCTTCTCCGGTGGAACTTTCAAACCCTCGGATGGAACCCAGGTCTCCCAAATTGCAGGAGGATTCTTTACCTTCTGAGCCACCAGGGAAGCCCAGAGGTTTATGTCCCTCTTCCCAATTCCACTCAACTGGAGCCAGTGACCGACTGACACAGGCACCAAAAACCGGGCCCACATCCCAGGGGAAGGACTGAGAAGTGCATTCTTGCCCTCTCCCCCACCCCTTCAGGAGATCTGGCTGAAGCTAGACTGCAGGCCACAAGTCCATTTCACTTTCTGCTGCTTGGCCGGCTCCCCTCGTTCCCCTTCTCCAGACAGCACATACTCCACACATCCTGTGCACCAGTTCCCTGCTCCAGCGCCCCCTAGACCACCACCCAGGCGGAGATGACCACTCTCTCCTTCTCTCTCCTCATCCCCTTTTCTCTGACCCTCTCTTCAGACCCAGGGATCTGGCTATTCCCTAGCTCGCTGTCTACCTCGCCCCCCGCCCCCAGCGCCCAGCCTTCTGCCCTGTGCACAGGAGGTGTTTAGTAAGCGTCCACTGAAGGAAGAGAACGCGGAGGAGCCTCTGCTTTGATAATGGGTTGGTTTGAGCTGGGAGCTCCCTCCGGCTGGGGTGGTGAGCGCCCCCTATCGTCCAGCTCTGCCACTGCAGTCCTGAGAGGCCACACTCTCACCCAGAACCAGGATCTCCTATCCCAAGGTGTACCCCTGGGGACTGTTTTGGTGACTGTGACCCTGAACTGGACCTGGGGCGAGCGACCCGAAAAAAAATTATGTGAAAGTCCTTGGCTAGGCCATTGGGCTTGGGGATGAAAGTCTAGGACAGCCCACTGGCACCCTGGGGAGACACCTTGCCTAAGATCTTCATAGAGTTGGCACCTTCTCACTCAGATGTCACCCCCTCTGAGAAGCCTTCCCTGACCACCCCTGCTAAGGCAGTCCCTTACCCCTGACCCTAGCCCCTTAGCACATCTCCCTGTTCTATTTTCCTTGTGGAACCTTTCACCCTGTGCAAGTATCTAATTTATTTGGTTATGTACTTGTTTATTCCTGTCTCCCTCCTGGAGATGTCAACTCCAGGAGGGTAGAGAGCTTTCTGTCTTGTTCCCTGCTGAATCGCCACCGCCTGGAACAGCAGTAGGTGCAACAAATACTGAACAAATGCATGAGGAAACACCCTCGACTCTTGAAGGTGAGGGAAAAGTGCAGACCTCCAAAAACTGCTCAGTCTCAAGCCCATCACACGCCAAAATATTTACAGAGGGGGTATTCCTTTCCTCAGTTCTTTAAGGGCGGGGCTGTGCTCTGAGGCCTGGTTTGGGGCTCAGTTAGACATTTCCTCAAAGCAAAACCATTATGCTCTCACAAAGCATTACGCATTGTATAGTATTTCTCTCTCTAGAGCGTAAGTTCTGCAGAGGAGAGCGTGGCTGTCTGCTTCCCGCTTTGCCTCCAGGGCTTGGCAGAGTGTTTAACACAGTAGGTCCTCAACACAAGACTTCCGAAATGAGTAAGAAAGACCCCCTTCTGCCCCCAACTCCCTCTGCTCAGGGAAGATCCTCTATCACCCCCAACGCCAAGACTCCGTCCCCTTCCTTCACCCCAGGTCTCTCATTCTTCTTCCCCATTTTGGGGGCTCCCTGAGCACCCGTTGGAAGGAAGGTCTCATCTAAAGCAGCGTCCATGCTTACATCCTCCACACACGGCCTGGTGGCGGGAGCGGGGGTGGTCTGGGGGTGGGGTGAAGGGGAGAAGCAGGTTGAACAGAGAAACCCCTTTGGCCCACCTTGCCTACACCTGCCCCGCCCCTTGACCTTTGACCCGGGCCTCCACCCTGGCCCGAGCTCCAGAGCTGAGCTGACTGGCCCGGGTGAAAAGTCCAGCTGGAGAAATGGCCCGGAATGGCCACACACACCACCCTACTTGCCTATAAGTTGCAAATGGGCTGGATTCGGTCCTCAAATAGGGTTTCATTTGGACCCAAGTGACTTAAAAATTCGTTGTCAATATTTGGAAATAACTGAAAAATTCATTTGAAAGTGAAAGCCAGGTTTTGGGCTCCTCTTGGAAAATGAGTTCTGAACTTCCTGGATCTGCATCCCTCCTCCCGGCAGGGCTGGCGGGCAGGTGCGGAGAAAAGCCACGCCCACCGCCGAGCCACGCCCACCGTCGGGTCCTGCCTCCCCATCCAGCCCAGTTTGCTGAGTTTGAGACCCTGGCTGGTTCACCACTGGATCCCAGTGCTGACATGGGGTCTGGCATACGGCAGGCGCTAGATAAATATTTGTCAAATGAATGAACGAGTGCTTTTGCCTCCATCTGCTGGGTTTGGCCCTACGCCCTACCCTTAAGGGCCACGGAGCTTTGCAGACTGGCCAGTGCCGGCATCTTGAGTCTGAGTCTGCAGAGGGAGGACTGAAGGGCAGGAGAAGGGGGTCCCACTAGCTTTCCCCGGGACAGTGCCTGGGTCATTCTTTCTCCCCATGTGGCCTGTGAGGTGTATGAAATCCGAGCGACTGACCTGTAAGCTCGGGGAGGACTGGGGCGCTCGGGAGAGGGGTCCGCTCTACACGGAATTCTAAAATGAAACGTAAAACAGCTTAGGAAGACGCAGTGAGGCCCCTCAGGCGTGGCCCCGGGAGGATGAGGGCACCCACGGGGACACTGGGTGGAGGGGACAGGCCATGCACAGGACCCGAGAGCTGGGGATGGGGAGAGCACCGTCCCCCGCAGGCCAGGGTTGGGGAGGAGACCAAGACTCAAGAGAGTGGAGACCAGCAGAGAAGGCAAGAGCGGGAAGAGTTGCCACCTATACCCTGGGCACCAGGCAACGTGGGGGCTCCTGTTCTAGTATTTTTCTTAAAAGGCTTGAAGTTGCACTAAAACATCTCCCAGAACCCATGTTTTCTTCCGTTTTGGAGGGCAGGGGAGCAAGGACCCTAGAGCAGCTCTGGCGCCTTCTAAGATGAGTCATCTTTGCAGTTACCTTCCCCTCTGAGTTGGTTTCCTCACCTACAAGATCGAGTTCATCCTGTCCCTTACTGGCAGACCAGACAGCATCATGGGGACGCCTAAGGTGCAAGTGTTTAGGGGACCCTCCAGAGAAATAAGACCAAAAAATAAACAAAAGCCTTGCAAAAACATATTTGATATTATTAAAAAAAAAAACCCAACACTAAATAGCCACCACGGGAGGCTCAGAACTTTCCCAGCTTATGCAAAGGCATACTGTTGTTTTTATCTTGAATTGCAAACAAGGGTGCTGATCATCGTGTTTTTAAATGGTTTTTCAGCATTCAGAGTCTCAAAAGGTCCAGTCAACCTTGAAAGGGGCTCAGTGTACCACGTGGTCATCATAATAGAGTTCATAAGGAAACCATCGATGGGCTCTGGCCCTCATGGAGGCTTTCCGCCACAAGCCTGATGCCCTTTCGGTGGAAGTGGCAACTCCCCCGCCAGACGGGTATGGAGGAAAGGCAAGGGTCAGCCTGGGAGGGAGGGGTGTCATGCAGGGCCACACGGGGAGCCCCGCCCCCAGCTGCTGAGGAGCGGGGTAGGGGGGTGGGGAGAGGCGCTCCTTCCTCAGACATGCCCTTCCTTCCAAACCTCGGGCAGGCAGGCCTCCCCCCAGCCATGCACCCACCGACCGCAACCTGCAGAGTCAGACTGTCCGGGAACCAGGGACATGCCGGCAGCAGAGGGACTCTGGGCAGGACTTACCAGGGAACTGGTAGGTGTAGCCAGGGGCGAGGCCTGTGTAACTCCGGCTGGCATAGGTCGTGGCTTGGAAACCAGGATAACCTGGTAGGGCAAGGGGACCAGTGTTAGATGCCTTATCGACACCTCAGCGGGGAAGGATGTGTCACAAATTCTCCTCCCCACCTTGTATCATGAATAATAATCAGTCATATTTACCATATACCTTCTGCTAAGCCCTGTGCAAAACTCTTGGCATACTTAGCCCTCATAAGAATCCCAAGAGGTACAATTAGGAGCCCCGTTTTATAGAGAAACTGAGGCTCAGAGAGGTGACATTTATTAGCTGAGAATAATCCAAACCCTTATCGAGGCCCTTTATCCTCTGACTCCTGCCTCTATCCCGTCCTCATCTATACCCTGCCCCTCTCTCACTCTGCTCCAGCCACACTGGCCTCCCTGCTGTTTCTCAAATTCACCAAGCTCCTTACCACCCCAGGGCCTTTGCACATGATGATTCCTCTGCTTGGAACACTCTTCCCCAGGTTTTCACATGACTACGTCCTTCTCATTGTGCAGCTCAAATGTCACCTCCTCAGAGAGGTGATCCTGCAAAAGACCTCTCTCTCATGAGTTACAGTATGTATCATGGGACCCTCTGTGGTTTTCCCTTTCCATATTTATCATGTCACTCTGTTTGTTTTCCTTTCATAGCGCTGATGACCAGTATCTGAACTTATCCCAGGATTTCTTCGAGTACTGATTTTCTGTTTTCCCCATCTTTGACTTCTGTCTCTCCAACCCCAACATAGTGCCTGCTACTTAGTATGCATGAATTGTAATAGATATTGGCAACTTTGAAAGAAAGACCACATAGTGAGCAATAAAGGTATAACTGGAATTCAAATTCAGATCTGACTGGCTCCAAGTCTCTTAACCATGATTCTCTATTGTTAGAGGTGTTCTCCGCCCCCTACTTTTTTGGGGGGTGGGGCCACACTGAGCACCTGTGGGATCTCAGTTGTCCAACCAGAGATCAAACCCATACCCCCTGCAGTGGAAGCATGGAGTCTTAACCACTGGACTGCCAGGGAAGTCCCCTTCCCCACTTTTTAAATGGGGTTAAGACCAGCTAATGAAGTGTTTTGAAAAGAAAATTTTCTCAGTGTTTCAAAGGACACTAAAAGAGGCAGAAAACTGCATTCAGTACCTGGTTCTAGTGGACCTTGTTCTGGAGGATAAAAATAGCTATAAAGCACATTACTGGATCAACTGACAAAATCAGAAAAATCGAAAGTAGATTCAAATAAAATATTGTATCAACATATATGTATGAAGTTGATAATTATAATGTGATTTAATGAAAGCACACCCCTAATCTTGGAAAATACACATGGAAGGGTTTAAGGGTAGAGGGCCACAATGCACGTAATTTACCTTCAAATGATTTAGAAATCACAAGTGTATTGTGTGTGTGTGTACATATGTATGATTGTATACATACACACACAGAGGAAATGTGAAAAGCAAGTAGGGTATGATGTGAACAGTTGGTGAATCTGGGGGCTTCCCTGGTGGTCCAGTGGCTAAGGCTTCGCCTTCCAATGCAGGGGGCATGAGTTCAATCCTTGGTAGGTGGGTTGGGGAGCTAATACCCCACATGTCTCCCGACACAAATCAAAACATAAAGAAGAAAAAAAGCAATATTAAAACAAATTTAGGGCTTCCCTGGTGGTCCAGTGGGGAAGGACACCGCCTTGCAGTGCAAGGGGTGCCGGTTCGATCCCTGACCTGGGAAGATCCCACGTGCCGCCAAGCGGCTGGACAGATGTGTCCAATGACCGAGCCGGAGCTCTGGAGCGCATGCGCCCAGAGCCGGCACTCTGCGACAACAGAGGCCACCGTGATGGGAGGCCCACAAGAGCCAAAGAACAAAGATGGATGAAAATAGATAAATGAAAGACCAATAGAAGTGGCCCACCTGCCCGCCTGCCCCCCCTTCCTTCCTCCCCCCAAAAAAATTTAATAAAGACTTTTGAAAAAGGGTCCACATCAAAAAGAAAATCTTAAAAAAACAAAGCAACAGGTGAATCTGATAAAGGGTAGATGGATTTTTTTTTGTATTATTTTATCCCAACTCTTCTGGAAGTCTGAAGTTACTTCCAAAAAAAAAAAAGACTTAAGGAGCAGACAGTGCTGCACTTGGTGGTCTGCTCCTCACTCCCTCTATCTGTGATCCCACTCCCGACCCTCGAGCCTGAGCCGTCCCCCTCCTCTGAGTCCCCAGGGCACCCCCCCTTCCCTGGCACAAAGACCCCCTTGTAGTATTCTCTGTGTATATACAACTTGTCTCTCTAGGAGACTGACCTTCCTGGGGACCCAGCTCAGATTTTTCACCCTCAGTCATGAGGCCCCAAGCACGGCTGACTCTTAGCTCAACTTCCAAGACTCATGATGACCTTGATCCCCCACCCCAGGGAGCTTCCCCACCCCTCAGGTGGATGTAGGTGCCTTCTCGAGCTCCCCACAGCCCCTAGCTACTCTGTGGCGACCCTGCCCGTTCACTCTTGTCACTCACTTGATTTAGAAATCACAAGTGTATGTGTGTGTGTGACATATGTATGATTGTATACATACACACACAGAGGAAATGTGAAAAGCAAGTAGGGTATGATGTGAACAGTTGGTGAATCTGGGGGCTTCCCTGGTGGTCCAGTGGCTAAGGCTTCGCCTTCCAATGCAGGGGGCATGAGTTCAATCCTTGGTAGGTGGGTTGGGGAGCTAATACCCCACATGTCTCCCGACACAAATCAAAACATAAAGAAGAAAAAAAGCAATATTAAAACAAATTTAGGGCTTCCCTGGTGGTCCAGTGGGGAAGGACACCGCCTTGCAGTGCAAGGGGTGCCGGTTCGATCCCTGGCCTGGGAAGATCCCACGTGCCGCCAAGCGGCTGGACAGATGTGTCCAATGACCGAGCCGGAGCTCTGGAGCGCATGCGCCCAGAGCCGGCACTCATGACAACAGAGGCCACCGTGATGGGAGGCCCACAAGAGCCAAAGAACAAAGATGGATGAAAATAGATAAATGAAAGACCAATAGAAGTGGCCCACCTGCCCGCCTGCCCCCCCTTCCTTCCTCCCCCCAAAAAAATTTAATAAAGACTTTTGAAAAAGGGTCCACATCAAAAAGAAAATCTTAAAAAAACAAAGCAACAGGTGAATCTGATAAAGGGTAGATGGATTTTTTTTTGTATTATTTTATCCCAACTCTTCTGGAAGTCTGAAGTTACTTCCAAAAAAAAAAAAGACTTAAGGAGCAGACAGTGCTGCACTTGGTGGTCTGCTCCTCACTCCCTCTATCTGTGATCCCACTCCCGACCCTCGAGCCTGAGCCGTCCCCCTCCTCTGAGTCCCCAGGGCACCCCCCCTTCCCTGGCACAAAGACCCCCTTGTAGTATTCTCTGTGTATATACAACTTGTCTCTCTAGGAGACTGACCTTCCTGGGGACCCAGCTCAGATTTTTCACCCTCAGTCATGAGGCCCCAAGCACGGCTGACTCTTAGCTCAACTTCCAAGACTCATGATGACCTTGATCCCCCACCCCAGGGAGCTTCCCCACCCCTCAGGTGGATGTAGGTGCCTTCTCGAGCTCCCCACAGCCCCTAGCTACTCTGTGGCGACCCTGCCCGTTCACTCTTGTCTCTCACTTGATAGGAACCACAATGAAGGCAGGTCCTGTTTCTCAGAAGCCAATCAATGAATATTAGTTGGAACAAACAAGAAACAGGCTTCTGGGCTTCCCCTGGTGGTCCAGTGGGTAAGGATACCGCCTTGCAGTGCAAGGGGCGCCAGTTCGATCCCTGGCCTGGGAAGATCCCACGTGCTGCGGAGCAGCTGGACCGATGTGTCCAATCACCGAGCCGGAGCTCTGGAACACATGTGCCCAGAGCCGGCGCTCTGCAACGACAGACACCACCGCGATGGGAAGACCACACGAGCCAAAGAACAAAGACGGATGAAAATAGAGAAATGAAAGACCAATAGAAGTGGCCCGCCCACTCCCCCCCCCCCCCAACCCCACCCCCGGCCCAGAATAAAATAAATAAATACATCAAAAAAAAAAAAGAAGAAGCAGGCTTCTTTCTACCTTCCCAAAGGCCACTGGGTCTGTAAATACTGTTCCATTTGCCCGACCACTTTTTCCCTCCCCCGCTCCCTGCCCTCCCATAACTTAGCTTCTAGTCAACCTTCAGACTCAACTTAAACGTCACTTCTTTCCTGGTTTCTCCAAGTCTTCATCAGCCGCACTATGACTAGGCTCCCTTGGCACCCTGTGCTTCTCCCGCCAAAACTTTTTTCGTTCTCTGTTGCTGTTATTGTTTATTTGTTAAATTGTGCCTATCTCTTTTTTGGGGGGTGAGGGTGGAGAGAGCAGGTTTGGGGGGGAGGGGCAGGGGCCCCGGACGGCCGGTGGTCTGCTCCTCACTCCTCTATCTGTGATCCCACTCCCGACCCTCGAGCCTGAGCCGTCCCCCTCCTCTGAGTCCCCAGGGCACCCCCCCTTCCCTGGCACAAAGACCCCCTTGTAGTATTCTCTGTGTATATACAACTTGTCTCTAGGAGACTGACCTTCCTGGGGACCCAGCTCAGATTTTTCACCCTCAGTCATGAGGCCCCAAGCACGGCTGACTCTTAGCTCAACTTCCAAGACTCATGATGACCTTGATCCCCCACCCCAGGGAGCTTCCCCACCCCTCAGGTGGATGTAGGTGCCTTCTCGAGCTCCCCACAGCCCCTAGCTACTCTGTGGCGACCCTGCCCGTTCACTCTTGTCTCTCACTTGATAGGAACCACAATGAAGGCAGGTCCTGTTTCTCAGAAGCCAATCAATGAATATTAGTTGGAACAAACAAGAAACAGGCTTCTGGGCTTCCCCTGGTGGTCCAGTGGGTAAGGATACCGCCTTGCAGTGCAAGGGGCGCCAGTTCGATCCCTGGCCTGGGAAGATCCCACGTGCCGCGGAGCAGCTGGACCGATGTGTCCAATCACCGAGCCGGAGCTCTGGAACACATGTGCCCAGAGCCGGCGCTCTGCAACGACAGACACCACCGCGATGGGAAGACCACACGAGCCAAAGAACAAAGACGGATGAAAATAGAGAAATGAAAGACCAATAGAAGTGGCCCGCCCACTCCCCTCCCTCCCCAACCCGACCCCCGGCCCAGAATAAAATAAATAAATACATCAAAAAAAAAAAAGAAGAAGCAGGCTTCTTTCTACCTTCCCAAAGGCCACTGGGTCTGTAAATACTGTTCCATTTGCCCGACCACTTTTTCCCTCCCCCGCTCCCTGCCCTCCCATAACTTAGCTTCTAGTCAACCTTCAGACTCAACTTAAACGTCACTTCTTTCCTGGTTTCTCCAAGTCTTCATCAGCCGCACTATGACTAGGCTCCCTTGGCACCCTGTGCTTCTCCAGCCCAAACCTATTACGTTCTCTGTTGCTGTTATTGTTTAGTTGTTAAATTGTGTCTAACTCTTTTTTGGGGGGTGAGGGTGGAGAGAGCAGGTTTGGGAGGGAGGGGGGCAGGCGGGCCACTTCTATTCGTCTTTCATTGATCCATTTTCATCCATCTTTGTTCTGTGGCCCGTGTGGGCCTCCCATCGCAGTGGCCTCTGTTGTTGCAGAGCACTGGCTCTGGGAGCATGCGCTCCAGAACTCCGGCTCGGTCATTGGACACATCTGTCCAGCTGCTCGGCGGCACGTGGGATCTTCCCAGGCCAGGGATCAAACTGGTGCCCTTGCACTGTAAGGCGGTGTCCTTCCCCACTGGACGACCAGGGAAGCCCCTGTGTCCAACTCTTTTGCGACCCCATAGACTGTAGCCTGCCAGGCTCCTCTGTCCATGGAATTTCCCAGGCAGGTATACTGGAGTGGGTTGACATTTCCTTCTCTAGGGATGGAACCCATGTCTCCTGCACTGGCAGGTGGATTCTTTAACTACTGAGCCACCAAGGACTTCTTTGTTTCCCCTGACAGACCATAAAGCTCCAAGGAAAGTCACCGTTGTAATTCTTGGCATAGGGCCTGGCATTTGTAGTTGCTCAATAACTACTTACGGGATGGATGGATGGACGGACAATGAATGAATGGTCAGAGGGACAGAAGCACCAATTAAGGAGCAGCTGGACCATTCTTCTGGTCACCACCAGAGGGCAGCACCCCACAACCAAAAGGCCCACCTTCATTAGGAACTGACGACTTAAGATCCTTGGTCTACACTCTTGCCCAACTTAAGACAGGCGGGCAGACCAGAAAAAAATAAATAAATACATCAAAAAAAAAAAAGAAGAAGCAGGCTTCTTTCTACCTTCCCAAAGGCCACTGGGTCTGTAAATACTGTTCCATTTGCCCGACCACTTTTTCCCTCCCGCTCCCTGCCCTCCCATAACTTAGCTTCTAGTCAACCTTCAGACTCAACTTAAACGTCACTTCTTTCCTGGTTTCTCCAAGTCTTCATCAGCCGCACTATGACTAGGCTCCCTTGGCACCCTGTGCTTCTCCAGCCCAAACCTATTACGTTCTCTGTTGCTGTTATTGTTTAGTTGTTAAATTGTGTCTAACTCTTTTTTGGGGGGTGAGGGTGGAGAGAGCAGGTTTGGGAGGGAGGGGGGCAGGCGGGCCACTTCTATTCGTCTTTCATTGATCCATTTTCATCCATCTTTGTTCTGTGGCCCGTGTGGGCCTCCCATCGCAGTGGCCTCTGTTGTTGCAGAGCACTGGCTCTGGGAGCATGCGCTCCAGAACTCCGGCTCGGTCATTGGACACATCTGTCCAGCTGCTCGGCGGCACGTGGGATCTTCCCAGGCCAGGGATCAAACTGGTGCCCCTTGCACTGTAAGGCGGTGTCCTTCCCCACTGGACGACCAGGGAAGCCCCTGTGTCCAACTCTTTTGCGACCCCATAGACTGTAGCCTGCCAGGCTCCTCTGTCCATGGAATTTCCCAGGCAGGTATACTGGAGTGGGTTGACATTTCCTTCTCTAGGGATGGAACCCATGTCTCCTGCACTGGCAGGTGGATTCTTTAACTACTGAGCCACCAAGGACTTCTTTGTTTCCCCTGACAGACCATAAAGCTCCAAGGAAAGTCACCGTTGTAATTCTTGGCATAGGGCCTGGCATTTGTAGTTGCTCAATAACTACTTACGGGATGGATGGATGGACGGACAATGAATGAATGGTCAGAGGGACAGAAGCACCAATTAAGGAGCAGCTGGACCATTCTTCTGGTCACCACCAGAGGGCAGCACCCCACAACCAAAAGGCCCACCTTCATTAGGAACTGACGACTTGAGATCCTTGGTCTACACTCTTGCCCAACTTAAGACAGGCGGGCAGACCACAGAGAAGATGTAACACCCACACAGCTCCTGGCAGCCCCGGGTGCAGTTCCGGACAGGGAGAATCCGCAGGTGCAGACCTAGCACATACCCAGCATGCCGATGCCCAACATGAAGGCGTCCATCCCGTAGGGCATGACTCGAGACCTCCCGGGCCGAGCCCGTCGGTGACATCACCTCTTTTGGCTGAGCTTTCTTACATTCCACCTGCAATGAGACCTGGCGATCAGTCCCTCCAATAGACCCAGGGTCACCGACCCTCCTACTCCCTGGCAGGCCTCCGTATTGTTAATCTCATCGTTACCATTTTCGGCGTGATCGCCATGTGCTAGAGATGGGTTGGGCCAGCAGTAGTTCATTGAATGCTTTTAGCCCCATGAGGGAGGTCTCATGGGTACTGACACTATCGTTTTACAGATGAGGAAACTGAGGCTCAGAGAGGGGATGTCACCTGCTCAGTGGCTAGACTAGTAAGTAGTGGAATAAGGATTTCAACCCAGGTCCCTCTGAGCCCACCAGCCATGCTTTCTAACAGCTATAGGGTACTGCCTTCCTGTCTACACTTTCAGAGGGTAGGAGCCCTGGTTCTGCCCCACTGACTGGGAGGCCTCTGTGCCTGCCCCCAGAACGTCCAAGCATCCCTGGCTGACCCAGCCTAGAGCCCCGTCTCCTCCGCACTCCCACCCCATCCAATCCCAGCTCACCATTGGGGCCAACTGCTTATGCAGAACTTTCCCCTCCAGGGATTGAACCTGTGCCCCTGCAGGGTTTCAGAGTCTTAACCACTGAGCCACCAAGGACTTCTTTGTTTCCTGACAGACCATAAAGCTCCAAGGAAAGTCACCGTTGTAATTCTTGGCATAGGGCCTGGCATTTGTAGTTGCTCAATAACTACTTACGGGATGGATGGATGGACGGACAATGAATGAATGGTCAGAGGGACAGAAGCACCAATTAAGGAGCAGCTGGACCATTCTTCTGGTCACCACCAGAGGGCAGCACCCCACAACCAAAAGGCCCACCTTCATTAGGAACTGACGACTTGAGATCCTTGGTCTACACTCTTGCCCAACTTAAGACAGGCGGGCAGACCACAGAGAAGATGTAACACCCACACAGCTCCTGGCAGCCCCGGGTGCAGTTCCGGACAGGGAGAATCCGCAGGTGCAGACCTAGCACATACCCAGCATGCCGATGCCCAACATGAAGGCGTCCATCCCGTAGGGCATGACTCGAGACCTCCCCCGGGCCGAGCCCGTCGGTGACATCACCTCTTTTGGCTGAGCTTTCTTACATTCCACCTGCAATGAGACCTGGCGATCAGTCCCTCCAATAGACCCAGGGTCACCGACCCTCCTACTCCCTGGCAGGCCTCCGTATTGTTAATCTCATCGTTACCATTTTCGGCGTGATCGCCATGTGCTAGAGATGGGTTGGGCCAGCAGTAGTTCATTGAATGCTTTTAGCCCCATGAGGGAGGTCTCATGGGTACTGACACTATTGTTTTACAGATGAGGAAACTGAGGCTCAGAGAGGGGATGTCACCTGCTCAGTGGCTAGACTAGTAAGTAGTGGAATAAGGATTTCAACCCAGGTCCCTCTGAGCCCACCAGCCATGCTTTCTAACAGCTATAGGGTACTGCCTTCCTGTCTACACTTTCAGAGGGTAGGAGCCCTGGTTCTGCCCCACTGACTGGGAGGCCTCTGTGCCTGCCCCCAGAACGTCCAAGCATCCCTGGCTGACCCAGCCTAGAGCCCCGGTCTCCCTCCGCACTCCCACCCCCATCCAATCCCAGCTCACCATTGGGGCCAACTGCTTATGCAGAACTTTCCCCTCCAGGGATTGAACCTGTGCCCCCTGCAGTGGGCGTGCAGAGTCTTAACCACTGGACGGACCAGGGACGTGCTCACCATTTTGTTGTTGATTTCGTGGAAGTGGATTTCACACACTTTCTCCACGATGTCCTCGCTCTCAAACGTGACAAAGCCGAACCCTAGAGGGCAAAGGCAAGGTCCAGACGGGGCCACTGGTCAAAACCCAACCGCTAGTCATACCCACCGCGCCATTCCCCTCTCCCTGGCAAGTGTCTAAGAATTAATGAGAGGCTTTGCCCATAGCCTCTCAATTACATGACAGGATGGGATTTCAATTCTCAAATCACAGACATGAAAAAACCAAGGCTCGGTGAAGCGACTTGCCCAAGATCACATCACGACTTGCCCAAGATCACATCACGAGTTAGAAAGAGGCAGCACTGTGATGCAAATCACATTCAATATGCCTTTTCTCTTCCTCAGATGTTTCCCAAAGAGTGAAGAAAAGCACACGCAAATGCTTTTTTAAAAAATACATGCGCATGTACAAGTATATTTCAGCACACAGATACATACACACACACACACACACACACCCCTGGGTATCTATACATGACAGAGACACGCTCACTGTGACTCACAAAGGCATAAAGGCCCCTGTGTACATGACCTGCCAGATCCACACAACTGCTCAGTATCAGACACCCTCATACACATAGACATGAACACACACACACACCAGCACATACCCCACTCCCCAGAGCTCTGAAAACACTGGAGAAACCACCCCGCCTCCTCCTGGGTGTGCCCCAGGGGCTGGAATGGGATTTCTCAGAAGGCAAGGCCCTTGGGAGAAAACCAACCGGGCAGTGCACACCCGGTGGCCCAGATGCTCACAGATTCAGGGGCAAGGGGGCTGGGCTCAGCCCATGGGTGGGGTGAGGGGGCAGTGGCAGAAGCAGACTGGAGAGTCAGCCTGACCCTGGGGCGGCCCGGCCTCGGCTCACGTTACCATGGACAAGGTAAGAGGCGGGGGCGGAGGGCTCAGTTCAGGGGGAGCCCTGCTCCTCTGCTGCTCCTCTCGGGTGCAGTGCAAAGCTCACCCCATTGTTGGGCCAACTGCTTATGCAGAACTTTCCCCTCAGGGATTGAACCTGTGCCCCCTGCAGTGGGCGTGCAGAGTCTTAACCACTGGACGGACCAGGGACGTGCTCACCATTTTGTTGTTGATTTCGTGGAAGTGGATTTCACACACTTTCTCCACGATGTCCTCGCTCTCAAACGTGACAAAGCCGAACCCTAGAGGGCAAAGGCAAGGTCCAGACGGGGCCACTGGTCAAAACCCAACCGCTAGTCATACCCACCGCGCCATTCCCCTCTCCCTGGCAAGTGTCTAAGAATTAATGAGAGGCTTTGCCCATAGCCTCTCAATTACATGACAGGATGGGATTTCAATTCTCAAATCACAGACATGAAAAAACCAAGGCTCGGTGAAGCGACTTGCCCAAGATCACATCACGACTTGCCCAAGATCACATCACGAGTTAGAAAGAGGCAGCACTGTGATGCAAATCACATTCAATATGCCTTTTCTCTTCCTCAGATGTTTCCCAAAGAGTGAAGAAAAGCACACGCAAATGCTTTTTAAAACATACATGCGTATGTACAAGTATATTTAAGCACACAGATACATACACACACACACACACACACACCCCTGGGTATCTATACATGACAGAGACACGCTCACTGTGACTCACAAAGGCATAAAGGCCCCTGTGTACATGACCTGCCAGATCCACACAACTGCTCAGTATCAGACACCCTCATACACATAGACATGAACACACACACACACCAGCACATACCCCACTCCCCAGAGCTCTGAAAACACTGGAGAAACCACCCCGCCTCCTCCTGGGTGTGCCCCAGGGGCTGGAATGGGATTTCTCAGAAGGCAAGGCCCTTGGGAGAAAACCAACCGGGCAGTGCACACCCGGTGGCCCAGATGCTCACAGATTCAGGGGCAAGGGGGCTGGGCTCAGCCCATGGGTGGGGTGAGGGGGCAGTGGCAGAAGCAGACTGGAGAGTCAGCCTGACCCTGGGGCGGCCCGGCCTCGGCTCACGTTACCATGGACAAGGTAAGAGCCCGCGGGGGCGGGGGCGGAGGGCTCAGTTGCGAGGGGGAGGAGAGCCCTGCTCCTCTGCTGCTCCTCTCGGGTGTCTGCAATTCGGCAAGTTTCTAGCACAGGAAATGGTGGGACAAAAGCCTTCTGTAAGGCCAGGCCCGGGAGAGGATGCAGATCCTTGGGGATAGGATGTCAGGAGGCGAGATGAAAGGGCAGCTGTGACCTGCAGCCCCCGGCTGACCACAGGCCCCCAGCCCGGCCTGGGACGGGGGAGGGGCCGCACTCACCTCGGTGCCGGTTGGTGGTTTTGTCGAACATCAGCATGGCATCATCCACCTGAAACAGAGCTGCTGTGGAGAATCCACCAGACCCAGGGGTTTCCAACGCCACCCAGGAACGAGGGCTCTGACACCCACTCCCCTCTTGCCAGGTCCAGGTTTTACCCTCAACTTGCTTTCTGGGTAGGGGACAACTTTATCTGCGACCCCAACTGGGTGCCATGGCACCCTCCATTCAACCACCAGATTCTCGATGGAATGGGCCAGTTTGCAAATATGAAGCACTAAATATATGCCTGGCACTTTGCCTTACTGTCCTCTCCTTGCGTGGGGAGATCCTCGTTTGCTAGATAATGGGCTCAGAGAGGTGAAGTCACCTGCCCAGGGTCACACAGCAAATCCCAGATCAAGCCTGGGAGGAGGAGGAGGTACTAGAGAGTGGGTACTCGGGGAGAAAATCCAGGAGTAAGAAAGGAGATGGGAGGGAAAGCTTCTTTCCATTTGCAAAAGGCCAGGAGGACAGCAGCCGCTCTGGTCAGACCCAACTCCCTCTCTGGTACAGATCTTTTCCTCTAATTGAGGTCTTCTCTTTTCGCATTTTGCAGGAGGAGAGGCTCCAAAACCAACCCGCCTCCTCCTGGGTGTGCCCCAGGGGCTGGAATGGGATTTCTCAGAAGGCAAGGCCCTTGGGAGAAAACCAACCGGGCAGTGCACCCGGTGGCCCAGATGCTCACAGATTCAGGGGCAAGGGGGCTGGGCTCAGCCCATGGGTGGGGTGAGGGGGCAGTGGCAGAAGCAGACTGGAGAGTCAGCCTGACCCTGGGGCGGCCCGGCCTCGGCTCACGTTACCATGGACAAGGTAAGAGCCCGCGGGGGCGGGGGCGGAGGGCTCAGTTGCGAGGGGGAGGAGAGCCCTGCTCCTCTGCTGCTCCTCCTCGGGTGTCTGCAATTCGGCAAGTTTCTAGCACAGGAAATGGTGGGACAAAAGCCTTCTGTAAGGCCAGGCCCGGGAGAGGATGCAGATCCTTGGGGATAGGATGTCAGGAGGCGAGATGAAAGGGCAGCTGTGACCTGCAGCCCCCGGCTGACCACAGGCCCCCAGCCCGGCCTGGGACGGGGGAGGGGCCGCACTCACCTCGGTGCCGGTTGGTGGTTTTGTCGAACATCAGCATGGCATCATCCACCTGAAACAGAGCTGCTGTGGAGAATCCACCAGACCCAGGGGTTTCCAACGCCACCCAGGAACGAGGGCTCTGACACCCACTCCCCTCTTGCCAGGTCCAGGTTTTACCCTCAACTTGCTTTCTGGGTAGGGGACAACTTTATCTGCGACCCCAACTGGGTGCCATGGCACCCTCCATTCAACCACCAGATTCTCGATGGAATGGGCCAGTTTGCAAATATGAAGCACTAAATATATGCCTGGCACTTTGCCTTACTGTCCTCTCCTTGCGTGGGGAGATCCTCGTTTGCTAGATAATGGGCTCAGAGAGGTGAAGTCACCTGCCCAGGGTCACACAGCAAATCCCAGATCAAGCCTGGGAGGAGGAGGAGGTACTAGAGAGTGGGTACTCGGGGAGAAAATCCAGGAGTAAGAAAGGAGATGGGGAGGGGAAAGCTTCTTTTCCATTTGCAAAAGGCCAGGAGGACAGCAGCCGCTCTGGTCAGACCCAACTCCCCTCTCCTGGTACAGATCTTTTCCTCTAATTGAGGTTTCCTTTTGCTAGAGGCTGTAATTAAAGCAAGTAGAGTTCAGTGCCTGGGCTGCTGGCCTCCCACTGACTGGGGGAGGGGAAAGGGGCAGAGGAAGGGAGAGGATCTACCTTATCCCCCATTCCTTGGACCCCAAGTCTTCTCCTCTTGCTACCCTCTCAAGGCGTCCTCTTGGATATGTGGACAGCCCAAGGCCTTCCCTTCCAGGGTCGCGGCTTCCCTCTGCCTACATCTGCTGCTTCCTCCTTGCCCTCTTAATTCTTCAGCCAATGTCAGCTGTCTCGTGGGGTTAAGCTAAGGTCTGATTCATCCTCGGTGGAAATCAAGGGCTGCCTCTGACACTGCCTCTCCCGCCTCCACATCCCACCCCAGCTGCTGACCCTCCCCCAAATGGTCAGACACCCAAGGGATAAAGGAAAACTTCCTGAGGCCTCAGGACGCAGCCTCTCCCCACTCTCCTTTGCTTGCTTTCCAAGCTGTCTTCCGCCTCCTTCAAGTGGAAAGGACGGCCCCTCAGCTGGGTGGTCCTCCAGCTCTTCTTAGGCACAAAGCAGCAATGGGCCCCTGACTTTCTCCAAGCAGACCCAGGACCACCCCTCCCCCAACTGAGTCAGACGGCAGCTGGGTCCCTAGAGAATCTCAGGAGGATAGGACATCTTTCTGCCTGAGGAGGCACCTGCAGCGTGGTGCCACCCTCACTCCCATCCTTATGGACCTATTCGGAATCCCAAGTCTGCCCGACCATCCAAACTGGATGGGCATTTAACATCTGGCACAGGGAAAAGAAAATCCCAGGAAGGGGGCTTGTGATCGAAGCCCAGGCTTTGACTAGGACAGACTAGAATTGGAAAGAAAGCTTGGCCAGCAGCTTTCCATCTCTATGATTCAAGTTCTTCATTTGTCAAGTGGGCGTAACAGTATCTCACAGGGAGGAGGTGAGATGTGCCTGCAATACGCAGCTCACAGCACCTGGGCCCAGTCAGTGCTTAATAGGTAGCATCTGCTATCAGTACTACCTTTATCATAGAGGGACTTGTCCACAGCCCCATGGGGAAATGAAAAAGTGAAAGTCGCTCAGTCGTGTCCTACTCTTTGCGACCTGTGGACAAGCCATGGAATTCTCCAAGCAAGAATACTGGAAGGGGTAGCCTTTCCCTTCTCCAGGGAAGTCTTCCCAACCCAGGACTTGAACCCAGGTCTCCCACACTAGAGGCAGCTTCCTTACCACCTGAACCACCAGAGAAGCTCAGTCACATAGGGGAGCCTGCTCACATCGGCGAGGCCGGCCAAGCTAGAGAGCAGACAACTGGATTCCTCTGGCTTTGAAGGTTCCATGAAGTGCCCCTGTCAGTCATGATCGCCCTATGGAGCACCGGACTTGTGCTCCCTGATTACTTTTTGAGCAGATCACTAGACTAGCCAGCCACACCCTCCTGCCTTATCCTGCAGCTGAGTGCCTGATTCAGCCCAAATCTACAGCCTTTCCTCCGCCCAACCCTCTCTCCCCAGCAGCCCTGGCCCCCAGACCCTTCAACCTGGGCCCTGGCTGGACAGACCAGGAGTGGGCAGCAGGGTTGAGGCCAGGGCACAGAGCAAGGAAAGTGGTTCTGGGTCCAGGGGACCCCCAACTGGTGTCCCCTCCTGGGGCCAGCAGAGGGGAGGGAGGCTCCCAGCCTAGTGTCCTTAATAGGCTTTGGTCTCCATGGGAACCCGGGGGCAGGGGGGCTCAGGCAGCGGGGAGGGGAGACGGCCGAGGCCTGCTGACCAGTGGGAGCCGCCAAGTTCGGCGGCCCCTAAGCCTGAGTGGCAGCCATGGCGGCTGACCATTGTTCCCCCCTCGGCGGCGGCCCCTCGATCCGGGCGGGGGGCCCCCCGCCGCGGGGCCCTTGGCATTCCCGGCTGTCCCCCTCGCTCCCTGGCAGCCTATTCTCCGGCTCCCCCTGGCCTCCCCGGGCCGGTTTCACATGCCAACGCCGATTTAGGCCCGAACAAAAGACGCGGCCGCTGACGGCTTCTCCTGGGGCCCGGTTGCCATGGCAACGCCGGCCCCGGGGGCAGGCGGCCTCCAATCACAGCTGCTGGATCAGATTAGTGCGAGCTCTAATGCTCGGCGCTCAGACACAAAGACACCCCACCGGAGCCGAACGGGCCTGCTGCTTCCCAGGAGCGCCCTTCCCTCTGGGGCCCAGGCCGCCGACCTGCCCTCGGTCCTTACCCGGTTCCCCGAGGAGGCGTCTGAGCCTAGGCCTTTGCCCGGGCATCGCCAGCATCCGCTGGCCAGGGGACCTCCCACCCTTTCCTGTTCTACCCTAGAGGTGGAGGGCTGGAAACCCACCCAGGCTCCAGCTTAGGTCCCATTCCCAGGCCACCTTCTCCTGTGCCCTGCGCCTAACTGCGAACTGAAAGGACCTTGATGGGAAGGGGGACCAAGCCGGCAGCCCTGTCTCACGTCGGCAAAGCCCAGGGACCCCAGCACCACCAGCAGCCCTACCACACCCCTATACTTAAAACTTGTCCCCTCCTAACCATCTCTCCATGGCACCTTGATGGCTCCACTTTCTGGGGGCACTCTATTGTCTGATGTCACCACGTTGCTTCTTCATGGACTAAATGGCCGAGAAGTTTAAGTTCCAGGCACCATGGAGCTGAGAATGAGCTCTCTGGGGCTGATGAGGAATTTGGGGTGGTCTTTGCAGCCCCTCCCCAGTAGCTGAGAGATCAGCACGCCCCCGACCCCCACCAGCTCCCACCTGTACAAGCAGGGTTCTGAGTACAACTGGGAGTCATATTTATGGCCTCCTTATCATCCTCAGCAGGAGGGAGTGGGGGAAGGTACAACGGCCCCATGGACGGGACAGGTGCAGACTCCCAGGAGGCCAAGGAGTGGCTGGATTGAACTGGCTTCGAGAGCGCAGCCTCCCTCAGGAGAAGGAAGATAAGCAGAAGGGCAACAACAGGGATAGCTGCTGTGTGGCTTTCTCTCTCTGGGGACGTGTCCGGAGCCTGAAGCCCACAGATAGGCCAGGTGCCTGAACGGTGGGTTGGCCCGGCTTCACCCACAGAAGGACTCAGCCCCCTTTCCAACCCTTGCAGGAACTGGAATGACCCGGCTGGACTCTGAGCTTGCTACCAAACCAAAATTCCACAGGGCTTTCAAATTCGGCACGCCCCAGCCGCCCCCACCACCTACCCCACCTCCCACCCTGGAGTTTCGACCCACCTTCCCGAACTGTTCAAAATACTGCTTTACGTCCTCCACTGTGGTGTTTACCGATAGGCCCCCAACAAAGATCTTCTTCGTTCGAGTCACCATCTGTTAGGGGAGGGAATGAGAAAGTGGGCATCTGAGTCCTGTGGCCTACCGCCACCAGCAGGGGCTCCAGCCCTCCTGCCAGGGCGCCAGCTGACAAGCTCTCTGTGGCCCCAGCTACTCGGAAGCCTCCCTCCCACCACCACCCCGAGCTCCCCCCTTGGACCCCCGCCTCCAGGCCTGTCGAAGGCAGCTGTAACATCCCACACCCTGGCTGGCTGGCTCCCTGGGGTCTGTTGTCAGGAAGGGGGTGGTTCAGTAGGACCCAGACCTATAGCGTACCTCAAAGACGCCGCCAGCCACACCTGGGAGAAGCCAAGGCCCGTCCCAGGGTCCCCCTGAACTCAACACTGACATTTCCCTCATCAACCTCTTCCCAACCCAACCTCTGGCAGCTCCGTGGCCCCAGCCCTGTTTCAGGAAGAACACATGGTCCTAATTACCCCAGGAGCGCATGGCTAATCCACGGCAATTCCCAGCCCCATCCTAGCACTAAAGCACCTTCTGTCACCAAACTGCTTAATGGAATTAACCCAATTCCGACCATGTGCTCCCTGGTGCGGCTTCCTTCCAATACCTGCTCCATAATTGCTTTCAGGCCCTCTGCCGGACCCTGCCAGGGATGCCCTTTTCCTGTCTCCCCAAACCTGCCCCTCTCCCTTCTCGGTGGCCGGAGCTGGGTGCCATGACTCAGAATCTTAAGGCATCCAACTCCCACCAGCCCCGTGCAAGGGGGGAACTGAGACCTCCTGGAGAGGGACCTATCCCAGGACACGTGATCAACCAGCCAACTCAGGGGTCCTGCTCCCAGTACTGCAGTCAGCCCACTGCCTGTCTCCTGTTTTTGACTACGTGAAGATTAAGATGTGGCCAGTTGCTCTAGGGACTGGAATACATTGTTAGGCCCCCCAAGTTTTGCACGCCCCAGCCGCCCCCACCTACCCACCTCCCACCCTGGAGTTTCACCCACCTTCCCGAACTGTTCAAAATACTGCTTTACGTCCTCCACTGTGGTGTTTACCGATAGGCCCCCAACAAAGATCTTCTTCGTTCGAGTCACCATCTGTTAGGGAGGGAATGAGAAAGTGGGCATCTGAGTCCTGTGGCCACCGCCACCAGCAGGGGCTCCAGCCCTCCTGCCAGGGCGCCAGCTGACAAGCTCTCTGTGGCCCCAGCTACTCGGAAGCCTCCCTCCCACCACCACCCCGAGCTCCCCCCTTGGACCCCCGCCTCCAGGCCTGTCGAAGGCAGCTGTAACATCCCACACCCTGGCTGGCTGGCTCCCTGGGGTCTGTTGTCAGGAAGGGGGTGGTTCAGTAGGACCCAGACCTATAGCGTACCTCAAAGACGCCGCCAGCCACACCTGGGAGAAGCCAAGGCCCGTCCCAGGGTCCCCCTGAACTCAACACTGACATTTCCCTCATCAACCTCTTCCCAACCCAACCTCTGGCAGCTCCGTGGCCCCAGCCCTGTTTCAGGAAGAACACATGGTCCTAATTACCCCAGGAGCGCATGGCTAATCCACGGCAATTCCCAGCCCCATCCTAGCACTAAAGCACCTTCTGTCACCAAACTGCTTAATGGAATTAACCCAATTCCGACCATGTGCTCCCTGGTGCGGCTTCCTTCCAATACCTGCTCCATAATTGCTTTCAGGCCCTCTGCCGGACCCTGCCAGGGATGCCCTTTTCCTGTCTCCCCAAACCTGCCCCTCTCCCTTCTCGGTGGCCGGAGCTGGGTGCCATGACTCAGAATCTTAAGGCATCCAACTCCCACCAGCCCCGTGCAAGGGGGGAACTGAGACCTCCTGGAGAGGGACCTATCCCAGGACACGTGATCAACCAGCCAACTCAGGGGTCCTGCTCCCAGTACTGCAGTCAGCCCACTGCCTGTCTCCTGTTTTTGACTACGTGAAGATTAAGATGTGGCCAGTTGCTCTAGGGACTGGAATACATTGTTAGGTCCCTGTCCTGCACCAAAAGTTTTGAGTTCATTTTGCTCAGCAATCTCTTTTCCATACATCCAGAAAAACTCACCACAACACTGGGGACAAAGAACACTTGGGCAGGGAATCACCGTCAGTCAAGTTGAAAGACAACAAGTGACAGACGCCATGATTCCTTCCCGCTCCGCAAGCCCAACGCACCTCATCCCAGAGGTGGTAGGTACTGGAGGGTGGGGCACTGGGGGTCCGAGGGAGCTCCTGGCCTGATTCTAGCCTCAGCGGGTAAGTCTGGGCTGTGTTTGAGCGCCCCCATACCCCCAAAAGTACTGGGCACAGAAGGTATGACCTCCAAAGTCTGAATTAGAGTCCAAAATGTGTGTGCATGTGTCCTCAGTCACTTCAGTTGTGTCCAGTTCTGTGCGACCCCATGGACTATAGCCCGCCAGGCTCCTCTGTCCATGGGATTCTCCAGGCAAGAACACTGGAGTGGGTTGCTATGCTCCCTTCTAGGGGAGCTTCCCCACTTATGGATCAGACCCGCGTCTCCTACATCTCCGGCATTGCAGGCGGATTTTTTACCTGCGGAGCCACCAGGGAAGCCCAGAGTCCTGACTCCAAATACAGGGCAATGTATCCCCTGAGGGCGTTTTCCTTCTCTCAACACACACAGCCCTCTCTCTGGTCTACCTCAGCACGGATGGAAGAGTGCACTGTGTCTGCAGTCCAGAGAACAAGGACATCAAGCGTCCTCCCATCCCACGTCATGCCATTAGCCCTCCAACCAGAAGCCTCTTCCATAGAAGAGAATGATGGGAAAATCTCTACTGGTGGTGCAGACACAGCCCTTTTCCTGTCTCCCAAACCTGCCCCTCTCCTTCTCGGTGGCGGAGCTGGGTCCCATGGCTCAGAAGCTTAATGCATCCAACTCCCACCAGCCCCGTGCAAGGGGGGAACTGAGACCTCCTGGAGAGGGACCTATCCCAGGACACGTGATCAACCAGCCAACTCAGGGGTCCTGCTCCCAGTACTGCAGTCAGCCCACTGCCTGTCTCCTGTTTTTGACTACGTGAAGATTAAGATGTGGCCAGTTGCTCTAGGGACTGGAATACATTGTTAGGTCCCTGTCCTGCACCAAAAGTTTTGAGTTCATTTTGCTCAGCAATCTCTTTTCCATACATCCAGAAAAACTCACCACAACACTGGGGACAAAGAACACTTGGGCAGGGAATCACCGTCAGTCAAGTTGAAAGACAACAAGTGACAGACGCCATGATTCCTTCCCGCTCCGCAAGCCCAACGCACCTCATCCCAGAGGTGGTAGGTACTGGAGGGTGGGGCACTGGGGGTCCGAGGGAGCTCCCTGGCCTGATTCTAGCCTCAGCGGGTAAGTCTGGGCTGTGTTTGAGCGCCCCCATACCCCCAAAAGTACTGGGCACAGAAGGTATGACCTCCAAAGTCTGAATTAGAGTCCAAAATGTGTGTGCATGTGTCCTCAGTCACTTCAGTTGTGTCCAGTTCTGTGCGACCCCATGGACTATAGCCCGCCAGGCTCCTCTGTCCATGGGATTCTCCAGGCAAGAACACTGGAGTGGGTTGCTATGCTCCCTTCTAGGGGAGCTTCCCCACTTATGGATCAGACCCGCGTCTCCTACATCTCCGGCATTGCAGGCGGATTTTTTACCTGCGGAGCCACCAGGGAAGCCCAGAGTCCTGACTCCAAATACAGGGCAATGTATCCCCTGAGGGCGTTTTCCTTCTCTCAACACACACAGCCCTCTCTCTCTGGTCTACCTCAGCACGGATGGAAGAGTGCACTGTGTCTGCAGTCCAGAGAACAAGGACATCAAGCGTCCTCCCATCCCACGTCATGCCATTAGCCCTCCAACCAGAAGCCTCTTCCATAGAAGAGAATGATGGGAAAATCTCTACTGGTGGTGCAGACACAGACATACCTACCTTAGGCTGTGCTCGCCGAGGAAAGGCCACCTTGGGATCAATCTGAAAGAAGAGAGAGAGGTAAAGGGGCCTTGGTTAGCACACGCAGCCTGCAGATCTGAGGACCTCTCTCATTCTAGGACACAGACGTGACACACAAGGGACAGAAACCACCACGGCCTCTGGCAGGAAGACGTAACGGTTAGAGTTGGGCTTGTTGGGTTCAGATCCCACTTAATGCAGCTCCCCAGCTGTGCACAGATCACTTAGCCTTTCTGAGCCTTGGGCTTGAGCTCACCCACAAAATGGGCCAATACTGATATCCACCTCAAAGAGCCGACTGCAGATAATCTGAGGTGATGCTTACAAAGCGCTTGATGTCTAGCCCTCGGCGAGAACCAGAAAAAAGGAAGCCCAGTGTGGTTCCTTCCAGCACAAGTCTATGGAGGGACTTCCTGCCTGAGAGATAGCTGTCCAGGTGAGGCACGCGATCCAGACTGTGGGAGCCTTGTGAATGGAAATACTCTCTGCCTGAAAAAGGCTTTGAGATAAGAGTCCATAAACCACAAGAGCAGACTCTGTTGTTTTCCCAGTACCATCGACATCCAACAGTCCTTGACGCTCCAAGCAAACGGTCCCCTGATAGGACAGGTCGGCTTGGGGTGAAGCAGAGCGCAGGCTTTGGTGAGAAACAGGAGCATGAGATTTGGACTCAGAAGCTTGGGGCCCCTGGCCAAGTCTGTGATCTTGGTAACTTTCCTGGCCCCCTCTGAGCCTCAGTTCCCCCATCTGCAAAGTGGGGACAATAGCACCCAGTTTTCCCAGAGGCAGCTGTAGGGAATCAAATGAGATAACACAGGTGAAAGCGCTCCTTTGTGAACTGCCCTTCTTTGCACAAACAAAGGTGCTATTACTAGCAGGCCACCTTTGCCCTTGGCTATGAACAACCAAAGGGGAAAAGCAAGATGCACCTGGGTACTCCCAGGTACTATATTCGTGCTAACATCAAAAGGCAGAGCACGAGACACTGTGATCATCGCAGGACCTCTGAGGCCTGCTCATTTCAGAGTTTCTTGCCACACACATGGGTGGACACCGTTCAGAAATTCACCAGCCAATCAGAGGGAACATCCGCCTTTCCCCCAAAGTCCCTTCCATTCAAAACTCAACCTAGTTCTAGGCAACAGACTCTGGCACCTCACTGCCTGAATGGCAGGAACTAGGGACCAGCCTCGCTGTTTCCCCCACTGGAATCTACCCACAGAGAAGGAATCCCCCCATATCCATACTGGGCAATTCTGCCTTTCTCCCCAGATCCCAAAGGGCTCTGGCGATAATCACAGCTGCCCACTGTGGTATGATTTTGTATTTCAATGGACAGGTTCATCCTTCTATTTCTCCTAGAGGCCACCAAAACACACCTTTGACAGCCCCCCTGAGCAGACACTGATATGGAGATGGTACCCAAACCATGTCTGGCAGACTCAGGCACAGCCCATGGCCAACACACCTCCCTCCACACTGACTCAGAGCTGGCCACGTAAAACCCAACAAGTAAATAAAAGGTGAAAGACAGAACCCAAAATAGACTCCCCACAACAAAACTCCCTTCCACGTCTCCCTTCCCCAGGCTGGAGAACACCAAGCACAAAGCCCTTGCCCGTTTCAGAGCCCTGAATCTCAGAAGGATCCCCATCTCGTCCTTCTTCCTTTCCTGTCTCTTCCTCATATCCGTCTTCCAAGCCCCCGCCCCCAGCTCCAGCCCCAGCCTCAACATCTCGGCTTCCTGAGCATTGCAGAAGCCATCAGTGCATTCTGAGGACAGGGGATGGCAGGAGAACAGGCAGCTTGATGGCAGATAATCACCAAAAAACAATAGGCCACTGTCTCTCCATTCCCAGCTTGGGTCACTCGGTCTGCGCCAAGAAGATCCTTTCAGAGTCGGCAAAGTTGAGGCCTGGCCTCATTGGCTCATTACTGCAGGCAAGAGTGGGAGCCACTGGGCAGAGATAACAAGAGCTGGGGACAGGCGGTAATTTAACAAATTCTTGGGCACAACCAGCTATTGTTGCAGGTAAGCAAGAGCCAGGGACGGACCGAAGCAGGGAGGCCCAGGGCTGGAGGGGAGTGGGGGGATGTGGAGAGCCCGCATGGTCCTGGCCCCTGGCGGACAGTCACCCCATCCCAGAGGAGCCCCTCCTGGGCTGTCTCCTTTTCCCTTTCCCCTTGAGCTGGGGCCTGGGCCAGCGCCCCCTGCAGGGCCCAAGACACTGGGGAGCAGAGACAGCAGCAAAATGTTCCCGGAGTTTGAATGCCCAGCCAGCAGCTTCTCCCCACATCCAGCCGGCAAGGGTTGTTTCCAGGCGAGCTAGTGCCCTTCTCATAAATCCCTGCACTGGGCAGAGCAGGTTCGCGTCTTCCACACAAAGCAAGGAGCTCACTGACCAAAAGTCAGGGAAGGAGGAGGGCATTTGGTGATGCTTTGCCATTGGTCTGGAATGGGGTGGGGGACCCAAAGACTCGTTCGGAGAAGCCACGGGTGGGTCACTGTAGCCCTGACCAAGACAGAACCCAAAAAATTAGCCCTAGCAGACATTTTGGAGATGGTACCCAAACCATGTCTGGCAGACTCAACAGCCCATGGCCAACACACCTCCCTCCACACTGACTCAGAGCTGGCCACGTAAACCCAACAAGTAAATAAAAGGTGAAAGACAGAACCCAAAATAGACTCCCCACAACAAACCTCCCTTCCACGTCTCCCTTCCCCAGGCTGGAGAACACCAAGCACAAAGCCCTTGCCCGTTTCAGAGCCCTGAATCTCAGAAGGATCCCCATCTCGTCCTTCTTCCTTTCCTGTCTCTTCCTCATATCCGTCTTCCAAGCCCCCGCCCCCAGCTCCAGCCCCAGCCTCAACATCTCGGCTTCCTGAGCATTGCAGAAGCCATCAGTGCATTCTGAGGACAGGGGATGGCAGGAGAACAGGCAGCTTGATGGCAGATAATCACCAAAAAACAATAGGCCACTGTCTCTCCATTCCCAGCTTGGGTCACTCGGTCTGCGCCAAGAAGATCCTTTCAGAGTCGGCAAAGTTGAGGCCTGGCCTCATTGGCTCATTACTGCAGGCAAGAGTGGGAGCCACTGGGCAGAGATAACAAGAGCTGGGGACAGGCGGTAATTTAACAAATTCTTGGGCACAACCAGCTATTGTTGCAGGTAAGCAAGAGCCAGGGACGGACCGAAGCAGGGAGGCCCAGGGCTGGAGGGGAGTGGGGGGATGTGGAGAGCCCGCATGGTCCTGGCCCCTGGCGGACAGTCACCCCATCCCAGAGGAGCCCCTCCTGGGCTGTCTCCTTTTCCCTTTCCCCTTGAGCTGGGGCCTGGGCCAGCGCCCCCTGCAGGGCCCAAGACACTGGGGAGCAGAGACAGCAGCAAAATGTTCCCGGAGTTTGAATGCCCAGCCAGCAGCTTCTCCCCACATCCAGCCGGCAAGGGTTGTTTCCAGGCGAGCTAGTGCCCTTCTCATAAATCCCTGCACTGGGCAGAGCAGGTTCGCGTCTTCCACACAAAGCAAGGAGCTCACTGACCAAAAGTCAGGGGAAGGAGGGAGGGGCATTTGGTGATGCTTTGCCATTGGTCTGGAATGGGGTGGGGGGGACCCAAAGACTCGTTCGGAGAAGCCACGGGTGGGTCACTGTAGCCCTGACTCACCCAGTTTGGGCTAGGGGAGGGACCTAGCCCCACCCCAAGCTCCTCTCTGAGGCTTTAAGATTAGTATGTGCAGAGAGAGGGTGGCAGCCTCCTCTTCCCTCCACCGGTGCTGGAGGGGCTGGGGGGATGTAACACCACTTAGCAGGCCTGGGATTTTTCAGCTCAGCTCCAGTGACAAAAGTTTCAGACCGTGGCAGTCCTTCTACTTCAAAAACTCCCTCCTTCTCGCAGGACCCCATCCAACTGTCCTCCGGGGAGAGTCCTGCCCTTCTCCACCAGCGACCTCCCTCTCCCAAAGGACCCCCGAAGCCCCGAGGGCCACTCACTGTTTTGGAGTCGAGCTCGTGCCGCGACTGCGCCAGTACTTTATCCACCCCCGCCTGGTCCATGAAAGTGACGAAGCCGAAACCCCTGCGCGCCGTAGTGAGGGAGAGGCAGATGGTTACAAGGCAGTGAGTGGCGGCGGAGGTGGGCGAGCCGGGAACCGGAGGAGGGGGTGAAGGGCTCACCTGGATCTCTTGGTCAGGGGGTCCCGCATCACCAGACACTCCTTCACCTCCCCGAACTGGCCGAAGTATTCGCGCAGCCCTTCTGTAACCACACACCGCCTTCGGACCAGCCCGCGCCCCGCGCCCTTCCCCCCCTTCCCCGGTCCTTTGCCCCCAGTGACCCCGGCGCGGCCCGGCCGCCTCCGCGCCCAGCAGCCTGCACACTCTCCACCGCTTCCCCCCACCCCCGGTCTTCACCCGGCTCCCGTGGAGCCTCCTGGCGCCCACGGGGGCCCCAGGAAGCCGAGGGCCGAGCTGGGCTGGAGAGGGGACGGCTCCGGCCGGGTTCCCGCCGCTCCCCGAGCCGCCTCACAAAAGTTTGAGCCGCAGGTGCGAGCGGAGTTGGCGCTGCCGCGGGCGGGTCCCGGGGGCGCAGACCACCCCCCCGATGCCCCCTGAACCCCTCATCTCCTCCCCTCCGCGCGCTGGGCCGTGCGCGCTTGCCGATCGCCCTGCGCTCCCGGGGTCCCCGGGCGGGGCGCGAAACCCGGGGCGGGGCAGAGCCCGCTCCAGTTTGGGCATTTGGTGATGCTTTGCCATTGGTCTGGAATGGGGTGGGGGACCCAAAGACTCGTTCGGAGAAGCCACGGGTGGGTCACTGTAGCCCTGACTCACCCAGTTTGGGCTAGACCTAGCCCCACCCCAAGCTCCTCTGAGGCTTTAAGATTAGTATGTGCAGAGAGAGGGTGGCAGCCTCCTCTTCCCTCCACCGGTGCTGGAGGGGCTGGGGGGATGTAACACCACTTAGCAGGCCTGGGATTTTTCAGCTCAGCTCCAGTGACAAAAGTTTCAGACCGTGGCAGTCCTTCTACTTCAAAAACTCCCTCCTTCTCGCAGGACCCCATCCAACTGTCCTCCGGGGAGAGTCCTGCCCTTCTCCACCAGCGACCTCCCTCTCCCAAAGGACCCCCGAAGCCCCGAGGGCCACTCACTGTTTTGGAGTCGAGCTCGTGCCGCGACTGCGCCAGTACTTTATCCACCCCCGCCTGGTCCATGAAAGTGACGAAGCCGAAACCCCTGCGCGCCGTAGTGGGGGAGAGGCAGATGGTTACAAGGCAGTGAGTGGCGGCGGAGGTGGGCGAGCCGGGAACCGGAGGAGGGGGTGAAGGGCTCACCTGGATCTCTTGGTCAGGGGGTCCCGCATCACCAGACACTCCTTCACCTCCCCGAACTGGCCGAAGTATTCGCGCAGCCCTTCTGTAACCACACACCGCCTTCGGACCAGCCCGCGCCCCGCGCCCTTCCCCCCCTTCCCCGGTCCTTTGCCCCCAGTGACCCCGGCGCGGCCCGGCCGCCTCCGCGCCCAGCAGCCTGCACACTCTCCACCGCTTCCCCCCACCCCCGGTCTTCACCCGGCTCCCGTGGAGCCTCCTGGCGCCCACGGGGGCCCCAGGAAGCCGAGGGCCGAGCTGGGCTGGAGAGGGGACGGCTCCGGCCGGGTTCCCGCCGCTCCCCGAGCCGCCTCACAAAAGTTTGAGCCGCAGGTGCGAGCGGAGTTGGCGCTGCCGCGGGCGGGTCCCGGGGGCGCAGACCACCCCCCCGATGCCCCCTGAACCCCTCATCTCCTCCCCTCCGCGCGCTGGGCCGTGCGCGCTTGCCGATCGCCCTGCGCTCCCGGGGTCCCCGGGCGGGGCGCGAAACGGCGCAGGGGCGCCCGGGGTCAGCGGGGCGCGGGGCCGGGCTCGGGTGTCCGGTTCCGGGGCGCCGGGGGGTCCAGGGTGCCCCGCCGGGCCGGCCGGCGCTCCCGGGCTCGCTCACCCTGCGTAGTCTGCCAACTGAGTCCCCCGATGAACATCTTGCTGCGGGAGGAGGAGAGACACAAAGGGCCCGCGTGAGCGCCGGGCGCTCGGGCGCAGGGGGCGCGGGCCCGGGCCCCGGGGAGGCCCGGCCCGACCCGGATCGGCCATGTTGGCGGGGCCGGGGCGGGTGCGGGCCAGCAAGGCCGGGCCGGGCCGGGCCGGGCCGTACCAGGGGTCGTGCGGCGAGTCCGGGGAGGCGAGGCCGGGCTGGGGCGCGTCAGTCTCCATCGGGAGCCGCGGGCGGCGCGGGCAGCGGAGCGGCGGCGGCGGCGGCGGCGGCAGCGCTCGGCGCGGGGCAGATGAGGAGCGCGGCGAAGGGGGCCGGACGGACAGGCCATGCTGCCCCCTCCCCCGACCCCGCTCGGGCGGGCGGGCGGGGACGGCCGAGGGGAGGGCCCGCCGGGGGCCGACCTGCCGGCTCCTCCCCCCGCCGCCCTGCGAGCATAAAGCCCCGCGCTCGCCCGCCCGCTCGGGCGCCCGCGGAGGCGGCGGCGCCCGGACCCCGCTCCCGCCTGGCTCCCGGGTCCCCGAGGGCGAGCGAGACCCCGAATCCCGAGACGGGCCGGGACCTGGGCGCGGCCGCACCCCCCACCCATCCCGGCGCGGGGGCCGGGCCGCGGGAACGCCCTCCCGGAATGAAGCGCTTCCCGGTGCCTTCAAGGTAGCTCGGTTCCGGATCGGGGATCCCCACCCCCAGTCCTCCCTCTCAGGTCCCCGCTATCTAGAATCCAAGAGATCCCCAGTCTCCGTGGGTCGGGAGGGAGGAAGCCCCCCAGCCCCTTCACGTTCCAACGGGTGAGGATCCCCCCGTTCCCCCAGTCGGAGCGTGACCCCAGTTTCCGCCAAACCTAATTTAGAATCGCCCCTCCGCGGCCCTCAGCCCCCTCTCAGTGTCCCATACCCTCCCGTCCTATTCGGGGAACCCTCTCGGTGCCTCGCGTCCCGAGCGGGGAGGCTCCATCGGCACCCCCGGTAGAAACTGTGCCAGTCTCCCTCTACCCTTCCGCTCAGGTCGCGCCAGCCCCTTCCGTCCACAACCGCGGACCGGATCGTCTGTTGAGAAAACCCCCTGCCCCGAGCTCGGGTTCTCGGTTTGCCGCTGCCCCCTCTCCCCACCGTCCCCCGGGTGAGGAATCGCCACGGTTTCCCTGCCGCCCCGGCTTGCTCTTGTCAGCCCTACACCGACTTCTGTCTGGATTCCGGAAAGCCGGTTCCCGAGGCTCACCGCCCAGTCCCCATCGAGGTTGGGGGAAAAGGTCAGCGCTCCGGAGGCCCCCCGTTTCCACTTTAGAAGCCCGTTGGTTCAGCTGCGCACCTTCTCCTTTGAATGACCGCCCCCTCCTTTTTTTTTTGCAGAGTTCTAAACCCCACCCCATCGGACTGGAAGAACCTAAGCTGCCTACCCAGTGCGTCTGGAGTTACTTCTCTCGGTCTGTCTCAGTGTAGAGTACTCCCCTTAGAGGCAAACGCCTTCACGTCTTCCTTCTTCCTCTACCCTCCCTCATCTTCTGGGTCTCTGAGACCTTCTAGTGCATTTGCCCTAGGTTCCTGCGAGCCATCTCGCCCTTCCTCTGGCCCAGGCTAGTCCTCCCTGGATCTCCCGCGAATTCAGGCCACCCTCCCCAGCTCCACCTCTCCTCAATTCTCTGTCAGAAACCAGGCAAGAAAGGGTCAAAGCGGAAGGCTCAACAGCCGCTCCTCCCCAAACCCTCAACGTTGCTGGGGGGTCAGCAGCCACAGCAACCGCTCCCTCCCAATTCACCTCCCCCTCCCGCACCCTTCAGTCCACTCTGGGTCACCCAGTGACAATCCTGATGACAAGCCCCTTGCTTACCTTGACCTCCACCCCCAAGTCCACGTGTGCAGGAGCTCTGGGCAACCACCTAACCCTGACCTCTGGAAGGATGCCCATCCCCCTCTCAGTCTACTCGCCCTGCCCCCACCCCAGCCATCTGGGGAGAAGAACAACCTAAGAGACCCTAGTTAATGGTTTCCTTGGGGACCTTCTGGGAACACTCAGCAGGTACATCCTGCCACCCTGTGTGTGTAACACTGGAAACAAACTTGGTTTTTTTTTCTTTCCTGTTTTTATCACCTGACTGGTCCCACCATTTCTCAGAATCCCCTGGGCAGAGGGTGGGCAGTGGTACCCCCACACATGGTATTTCTCACCATCTTAATACAAACGACAACATCAGGTGTGTTCTGGAAGAGACACGGATAAGAGTCAGCAGGGAACATCTCTGGTGTGAGAGAGCTGACCATTCCTGGGTCTAAACTTCAGGTTTCCTGCGTGTGATATGGGGCCAATGGGGAGACACCGGGAGGAGGGAGCTCCAAGCACCCAGGAGCTTTGATTTCAGGACTAGTGCTGTTGGCAGGTGGCATGGAGAGTAGAAAATAGGTAAGGACTGTTTGTGCAGACCTGGCCAAGCCCGGGTGAGATACGATGCATTTATTATCCTCTTCATGCAAGACCTCAGAGGAGGAAGCTTCTACTTGTTCTCACTACCTGTCACGTGTAGGGTGAATTTACAGAAGGCCTCTCCCATTGCAGGTTCCTCCCAGTCTCATTACTTCCTTCCACTTTATTCACAGTAGGGGCAAGAAGTCTTTGCCAGGAGGGGTGGGGAGTGGGGGGAGCAGTTCAGCTCTCCCGGGACAATGCAGCTGTAAATGGATGATCCTCATAGTAAATTGAAGATCTCAGCGGTATTAAGAAAAAAATGATCTTTAGAGCAACTGGCCCAGACCCCAGAAATTAGGAGATTAGAGGATTCGGTTCCAGCTCTTTCACTCTAGTATGGCACACCCTGAAAATCAATCGGAGAATTAAAGCATAAATTGCTTTATATGTTTAAAAAATCCTTTCAAGAAATGCATTGGCAAATGACATTCCGCCCAAGCACCAAGATGCAACTTGGCACTTGGCACATTCATTCATTCCACAAATATTTATTGAACACCTGCTACCTACCAGACACAGTTTTAGGTACTGTATTCCTACCAGTTACCTTGAAGAAACTTGCTTCCTAGAGAAAGGATAATAAATAGATAATAAATAGATAAATAAATTACTGATTTGTCAGTTACGTGATGGTAAGTGCTTGGGAGAAGGAAGGGGATAGTGGGGGAGGGAGACACTGAGGAGAGGGTGATAAGCAGTCTTATATCAGGAATGTCCTCACAGGGAGGGTGATGTTTTAGTAAAGACTTCAAAGAAATGAGGTCTATTCATCTGTTATTCTGAGTCTCATTTAAGCAGAATGTCTGCATCTCTTAAGTGCAATTGATATTCACAATTTGATTTTCAGTGCTCCAAAACAGTGGTTCCCAAACTTTAATGTGCATTAAAAAAAAAATCTCCTGGTGATTTTCAGTAGACACAGAGTCGAAGGGGGCTCTAAAAATGACATTTTTAAACAAGAACCTCTATCCAATGATGCTGATAACTGAGGTTTCCCTTGGACCACTCTTGAAGAAACACTGCTTTAAAACATACTAAAGACTCTTCCAGAATGACAACAACAACAAAATTAAAGATTAAATTATAGCCTGTGCGGTTTTGATGTTGAGAGAATTCCACTGTGTTCTCATTCTTTGAAAATGCAACACCCAAGCAAAACCCTGGATTACCCAGAACATCCCATTTCTTGTCCATGCAGGAGAAGGGAAATTTTATCATAAGCTGATTAGGAGACAAACATTTATAGTCAGTCTGTTTTACATCCTTCCCACGATTTTTGCCCTAAGTTCTCTCTGTACTCTTTACTTTTCCAAAATTTCTGGACTCAACCAGCAAGCAACTGACCAGGGGTGTGTGTGTGTGTGTGTGTGTATGTGTGAGAGAGAGAGAGAGAGAGATAAAAACATGTGACCAAGAGCCAAAGGATCCACAGGTTGGTCCTGGTTATTTGCTATTGTGTGGGTCTAGGGATTTGCCCCTTAGCTTGTTGGACTTGTATTTATTCTCAGAATTGCTCCAAGACTTAAGTGAGATCAAGTATAGAAAAACACCTTAAATATTCTGAAGCACTGTGGAGGAAGCTCTGTGACTGCCCATCCCCAGGTCCAGTTAACTTGGTCCAGTGCAAATTCAGTTCCCTTCAGGACAGTATAAGGAAGTTCATATAGATCTACAGGACAAAACTGAGAGTCCAGAAATAAAAATCTTACATTTACAATCAACTGATTTTCTGGTAAGTGTTCCAACACAATTTGATGAGAGAAGAACAGTCTCTACCAGTGGATGTCTACAAGCGAAAGAATGAAGTGGCCCCTCTACCTCACACCATATACAAAAGTCAACTCAAAATGGTCTAGAGAGCTCAAACTATAAAAAGAAAGACAGATCAGGGCTTCCCTGGTGGTCCAGTGGGTAAGGACACCGCCTGGCTGTGCAAGGGGTACTGGTTCGATCCCTGGGCTGGGATGATCCCACATGCCGCGGAGCAGCTGGACAGATGTGTCCAATGACCGAGTTGGAGCTCTGGAGCGCATGCGCCCAGAGCCGGCGCTCAGCAACAACAGAGGCCACCGCGATGGGAGACCCACGCGGGCCAAAGAACAAAGATGCATGAAAATAGATAAATGAAAGACCAAAAGAAGTGTCCCCCCCCCCAAAAAAAAAACCTTTTTCAAAAAAAAAGACAGACAGATCAGTTGGACATTATTAAAATCAAAACCTTTGTGCTTCAAAGGACCTCATCAAGAAAGTGAAAACAGTAACAACAATGGGACTTCCCTGGCCATCCAGTGGTTAAGACTCGGAATTCCCAATGCAGGGGGCACAGGTCTGATCCCTGGTCCAAGAACTAAGATTCCCATATGTCACAGGACATAGCCAAAAAAAAAGAAAGTAAAGAATAGAATAAATTTCTTGGAAGTCGTGTATTTGATAAGGGACTTGTGTTATGTAGAATACATAAAGAAGTCACGCAACTCAATAATAAAAAGATGAACAACTCCATTAAAAAGGAGCAAATGATCTGAATAGACATTTCTTCAGAGATGATATGTAAGTGGCTGATAAGGACACTAAGGACAACATCATTCGCCATCAGGAATGTGCAAACCAAAGCCACAGTGAGATACCACGTCACACCCACTAAGACAGTGATAATCAGAAAGATACAAAACACCAAAAAAGCTGATTTACGCTGGCAGGGTTGTGAGATGGTACAGCAAGCTCTGTGACTGCCCATCCCCAGGTCCAGTTAACTTGGTCCAGTGCAAATTCAGTTCCCTTCAGGACAGTATAAGGAAGTTCATATAGATCTACAGGACAAAACTGAGAGTCCAGAAATAAAAATCTTACATTTACAATCAACTGATTTTCTGGTAAGTGTTCCAACACAATTTGATGAGAGAAGAACAGTCTCTACCAGTGGATGTCTACAAGCGAAAGAATGAAGTGGCCCCTCTACCTCACACCATATACAAAAGTCAACTCAAAATGGTCTAGAGAGCTCAAACTATAAAAAGAAAGACAGATCAGGGCTTCCCTGGTGGTCCAGTGGGTAAGGACACCGCCTGGCTGTGCAAGGGTACTGGTTCGATCCCTGGGCTGGGATGATCCCACATGCCGCGGAGCAGCTGGACAGATGTGTCCAATGACCGAGTTGGAGCTCTGGAGCGCATGCGCCCAGAGCCGGCGCTCAGCAACAACAGAGGCCACCGCGATGGGAGACCCACGCGGGCCAAAGAACAAAGATGCATGAAAATAGATAAAT
The DNA here is from genome assembly GCA_022376925.1 of Tragulus kanchil. NCBI lineage: Eukaryota > Metazoa > Chordata > Mammalia > Artiodactyla > Tragulidae > Tragulus > Tragulus kanchil. Next base: position 202,089,543 of record JAIOJX010000025.1, on the reverse strand, counting down.
GAAAGACCAAAAGAAGTGTCCCCCGCCCCAAAAAAAAAACCTTTTTCAAAAAAAAAGACAGACAGATCAGTTGGACATTATTAAAATCAAAACCTTTGTGCTTCAAAGGACCTCATCAAGAAAGTGAAAACAGTAACAACAATGGGACTTCCCTGGCCATCCAGTGGTTAAGACTCGGAATTCCCAATGCAGGGGGCACAGGTCTGATCCCTGGTCCAAGAACTAAGATTCCCATATGTCACAGGACATAGCCAAAAAAAAAGAAAGTAAAGAATAGAATAAATTTCTTGGAAGTCGTGTATTTGATAAGGGACTTGTGTTATGTAGAATACATAAAGAAGTCACGCAACTCAATAATAAAAAGATGAACAACTCCATTAAAAAGGAGCAAATGATCTGAATAGACATTTCTTCAGAGATGATATGTAAGTGGCTGATAAGGACACTAAGGACAACATCATTCGCCATCAGGAATGTGCAAACCAAAGCCACAGTGAGATACCACGTCACACCCACTAAGACAGTGATAATCAGAAAGATACAAAACACCAAGTGTTAGTAAGGATGTGGAGAAACTGGATCCTTTGTACATTGCTGGCAGGGTTGTGAGATGGTACAGCACTATGGAGAACAGTCTGGAAAAGCAGGTTCTTGAAAGATTAAATATAAGAGTTACCACAGAATCCACTTGTAGGTATATATCTCCAGAGAGAAATGGAAACATAATCCACACAAAATTTATACATGACAGTTCACAGAAGCATCATTGATAACAGCCGAAAAGGTGGAAACAACTCAGATAATCTATCAACTCTATGCAATAGAATATTATCCGGTCATACAAAGGATTCAATACTGAGACCTCCTACAACGTGGATGAACCTTGAAGATGTGATGCTAAGTGGAAGGAGCTGGAGACCAAAGGAGTAATGTAGGATTCCATTTACATGAGACGTCCACAGTAGGCAAATCCACAGAAACAGGAAGCACACTAGTGGTTGTCTAGGGTTTTAGAAGTGGGGAAATTGGAGATCTAGGGAAAGCAAAGTGATGGCTAGTGAATATAGGTCTCTATTTGGAGTGATAAAATATTCTAAAATTGGTCATGGTGATAGTTGCAGAATTTTGTGAATACACTAAAAACCATTGAATTATAAACTTTCAGTGGGTTAATTAGACTGTATATGAATTGTGTATGTATGTGCTCAGTCATGTCTGCCTCTTCGAAACCCCAGGGACGATAGCCTGCCAGGCTTCTCTGTTCACAGGATTTTTCAGGGAAGAATATTGGAATGGGTTGTCATTTGTTCCTCGCAGGGATTTTCCTGACCCAGAGATCAAACTTGCGTCTCGTCTCCTACACTGGAGACGGATTCTTTACCCACTGAGCCATTGGGTATGTAAATTATATCTAAATAAAGTTGTTCGCAAAAAAAAAAAAAAAAACTTAACTATTATAAACCTGTCTAGCCCAGTGTTTATCCATCAAAATGATATGTACTCTTCTTTATCCTGTAGCACCTTGCCTTTTAAAAATCATTATTGTTGGGCTTCCCCTGGTAGTCCAGTGGATAGGGACACCGCCTTGCAGTGCAAGGGGCGCCGGTTCGATCCCTGGCCTGAGAAGACCCCACGTGCCGCTGAGCGGCTGGACTGATGTGTCCAATCACCGACCCGGAGCTCTGGAGCGCATGCGCCCAGAGCCGGCGCTCAGCAACAACAGAGGCCACCGCGATGGGAGGCCCACACGGGCCAAGAGCAAAAATGGATGAAAAGGCACAAATGAAAGACCAATAGAAGTGGCCCGCCTGCCCCCTCCCTCCCACCCCCCCCACCAAAATAAATAAATAAATCTTTTAAAAAAAATCATTATTGTTACTGTTACTACGGTCTAGAGATTATTCAGTGCTTTCCATATACCAGACATTGTGATAAGCACTTTTTAGGGGTCTTCCCATTTCATTCTCCCAGCAATTCTTCAAGGTAGGAACCCTTGTATTTTTATTTTACTGACCAGGAAAACATGTCTTTGAGAAAGTTTAGTAGTTTGTTCAAAGTCACATAGTAAACAGGAAAAGTAATAGCTAAGATTTTTGAGCTGCCCTGGTGGTTCAGACAGTAAAGAATCTGCCTGCAATGGAGGAGACCCGTATTTGATCCCTGACCAGGAAAACCATCCAGGGTTTTAATAATGGAGATGGGGTATGGCTAGTGAATATAGGTCTCTATTTGGAGTGATAAAATATTCTAAAATTGGTCATGGTGATAGTTGCAGAATTTTGTGAATACACTAAAAACCATTGAATTATAAACTTTCAGTGGGTTAATTAGACTGTATATGAATTGTGTATGTATGTGCTCAGTCATGTCTGCCTCTTGAAACCCCAGGGACGATAGCCTGCCAGGCTTCTCTGTTCACAGGATTTTTCAGGGAAGAATATTGGAATGGGTTGTCATTTGTTCCTCGCAGGGATTTTCCTGACCCAGAGATCAAACTTGCGTCTCGTCTCCTACACTGGAGACGGATTCTTTACCCACTGAGCCATTGGGTATGTAAATTATATCTAAATAAAGTTGTTCGCAAAAAAAAAAAAAAAACTTAACTATTATAAACCTGTCTAGCCCAGTGTTTATCCATCAAAATGATATGTACTCTTCTTTATCCTGTAGCACCTTGCCTTTTAAAAATCATTATTGTTGGGCTTCCCCTGGTAGTCCAGTGGATAGGGACACCGCCTTGCAGTGCAAGGGGCGCCGGTTCGATCCCTGGCCTGAGAAGACCCCACGTGCCGCTGAGCGGCTGGACTGATGTGTCCAATCACCGACCCGGAGCTCTGGAGCGCATGCGCCCAGAGCCGGCGCTCAGCAACAACAGAGGCCACCGCGATGGGAGGCCCACACGGGCCAAAGAGCAAAAATGGATGAAAATGGACAAATGAAAGACCAATAGAAGTGGCCCGCCTGCTCCCCTCCCTCCCCACCCCTCCCCCACCAAAATAAATAAATAAATCTTTTTAAAAAAATCATTATTGTTACTGTTACTACGGTCTAGAGATTATTCAGTGCTTTCCATATACCAGACATTGTGATAAGCACTTTTTAGGGGTCTTCCCATTTCATTCTCCCAGCAATTCTTCAAGGTAGGAACCCTTGTATTTTTATTTTACTGACCAGGAAAACATGTCTTTGAGAAAGTTTAGTAGTTTGTTCAAAGTCACATAGTAAACAGGAAAAGTAATAGCTAAGATTTTTGAGCTGCCCTGGTGGTTCAGACAGTAAAGAATCTGCCTGCAATGGAGGAGACCCGTATTTGATCCCTGGGCCAGGAAGATCCCCTGGAGATGGGAATGGAAACCCACTCCAGATTTCTTGCCTGGGAAGCCCCATGGACAGAGGAACCTGGCAGGCTACAGTCCATGGGGTCCCAAAGATTTATTGGACAATTAGTATGATACAGGCTGAGCAATTGAGCATACATACACACAGGCATACACAGTTGCTTTATGAAGCACTTTACTTCACGAACCTCGTTCAGTCCTTACAACAGTTGGACCTCTGTTTTACAGATCTGGAAGCCTCCAGAAGTCTCAAGAGGTAAACTTACTAATAAAGATCAGAATGGTAGCAAGGGGGAAAGCTGAGACTGGCACTCAGGTTTGATGCCAGAATCTCCACTACGAACCACTATATTATATAATCTACCTATTTACTGCATAACAATGCACTTATTATTACAGGAGTTCTGGACTCTTAGGCTGGTTTTAGAGTTACTTAAGGGCCGGGTGTCTGTGCTAAGCCTCTTTGCAGTCTTGTGCACCATCATCTCCATCCTCAGGACCTCCTAGAACTATTCACTCTACTAGCCCTGGAGGATGTGATAGTGAACGAAACAGACAAGTCCCTTCGTACAGCGCTTCCAATCTAGAGTCAGATTCATGAATTTACAGTTTTTTAAGCAAGTCATTTAATCACGGCAATGATCTAATTTTAGGTTCTATTAACACACCTGTTTTACAGATGAAACTGAAACTCAGATACCAGAAATGACATGCCCAAGGTCACGCAGCTAGCAAGTGTATGGGGCCAATCTGAACCCAGCTCGACCCAATTCAGACATAGGTTTGGTTCTCTCTCCATTTCCTCTCTCTGACATTCCCCCGGTGCCCTGGCAGGGAGAGAATTAAATAAACTATTCTGCTTGCCCAGCTGAGAACACCCACAGTCTGTCTAGACCTGCTGACTCTCCCACTTTCTCACTGTCGCTTCCAATGACAGCCAGAGTCAATTTGACGCGTCGGTGCACGGGGGATGCTTTTGAAGTTTCACGGCTTCAGCATCTGAAGTCGCCTCTCTGTGGTAATTAGCAATTTGATTTAGGATGCTCAGTGAATAATTCCATAATTCTGAGGCCGAAGACAAAGAGGCTAAGAGCATGTCTCCTTTATTTATTTTTTATTTTTTTAACTGTTTATTTTGGGAAATTGAAACTTCAGACCTGGAGCACAGAAACCGCAGGTCTGTTGGTAGGCTGTGGGGGAAGGGACGTCCGTCTGTTGGGAGGGGCTTCCGGTTACATTCAGGCAGGCGTAGAGATGAGGGCCTGCCTAGAGGAGAGGATCCCCTCTGTGAGCCCTGTCTGGGTAATAAATGGCCCTCTCCCTAGAGACCAGGTTTTCAGGTATCCCAGGGAAATCGTTTTTTGGAGTAGGTGAATATGGTAGAAAAAGCCTCAGGTTAGGGAGTCAGGAGCCTTCAGCTCCATCTCTGACCTTGAAGCTGGGCTGTTCCCCTGTCTGAGCCCTAGTTTATTCCTCAGCAAAATGGAAGGTGGCCAGATGATTTCAGATATGGGAAACTGGTTTCAGTTTTTCTATTGATTAGTAGTGGCTGGAGCAGGACAAGGATAGAACTCTGTGATTGATTAGCGATGTCTGACATGGATACAGGTAATGAGGGAATATAGAAGACCTGCCCTGTATTTGCCTTCCCAGGACCATCCTTCTCTCTTTCCCAGTTTGGGTCTTCTAGGGACTTCAGAACAAGAATGGCAAGAATTGAGAGCCATGGGGCCATCTCCAGAGGTCAGGATCCCAAGGGAGGAAGCAGCAAAGTAAGAATTGTATGAATAATGATCATACTTGATTCTATATGTGGAGGAAAACCTATGACAAGATTTACACCAAACTATAAACTATTAATGTCAAACAGGGGTGGGGCACACATTGTGTGTTAGTGTTACAAATGGATTTTTCCTGTAGGTATAGATTCATCTTAATAAAAAAATAGTCAAAATAATTTGGATGAAAAAAATTGGGGTGGGACTGTTGAAAGACTTTTTCAAGAATGGTCACAGGAGCATTATTCATAAGTCAGAAATTGGAAGCAATCCCAAATGTCCATTAATAGGAGAATGAATAAACTACAGTATGATTGATTTATACAATGGAATACTACGCAAAAATAAAAAGGGACAAATGACTGATACATGGATGAATTTTGAAAACATCATGTTGAGCAAAAGAAGCTGAACCCCTAAAAATATATACTGTGTGATTCCATTTATATGAAGCTATGGAACAGGCAAAATGAATCCATGGGGAGAGGAGTTGAACAGAAACCGCAGGGGTCTGTTGGTAGGCTGTGGGGGAAGGGACGTCCGTCTGTTGGGAGGGGCTTCCGGTTACATTCAGGCAGGCGTAGAGATGAGGGCCTGCCTAGAGGAGAGGATCCCCTCTGTGAGCCCTGTCTGGGTAATAAATGGCCCTCTCCCTAGAGACCAGGTTTTCAGGTATCCCAGGGAAATCGTTTTTTGGAGTAGGTGAATATGGTAGAAAAAGCCTCAGGTTAGGGAGTCAGGAGCCTTCAGCTCCATCTCTGACCTTGAAGCTGGGCTGTTCCCCTGTCTGAGCCCTAGTTTATTCCTCAGCAAAATGGAAGGTGGCCAGATGATTTCAGATATGGGAAACTGGTTTCAGTTTTTCTATTGATTAGTAGTGGCTGGAGCAGGACAAGGATAGAACTCTGTGATTGATTAGCGATGTCTGACATGGATACAGGTAATGAGGGAATATAGAAGACCTGCCCTGTATTTGCCTTCCCAGGACCATCCTTCTCTCTTTCCCAGTTTGGGTCTTCTAGGGACTTCAGAACAAGAATGGCAAGAATTGAGAGCCATGGGGCCATCTCCAGAGGTCAGGATCCCAAGGGAGGAAGCAGCAAAGTAAGAATTGTATGAATAATGATCATACTTGATTCTATATGTGGAGGAAAACCTATGACAAGATTTACACCAAACTATAAACTATTAATGTCAAACAGGGGTGGGGCACACATTGTGTGTTAGTGTTACAAATGGATTTTTCCTGTAGGTATAGATTCATCTTAATAAAAAAAAATAGTCAAAATAATTTGGATGAAAAAAATTGGGGTGGGACTGTTGAAAGACTTTTTCAAGAATGGTCACAGGAGCATTATTCATAAGTCAGAAATTGGAAGCAATCCCAAATGTCCATTAATAGGAGAATGAATAAACTACAGTATGATTGATTTATACAATGGAATACTACGCAAAAATAAAAAGGGACAAATGACTGATACATGGATGAATTTTGAAAACATCATGTTGAGCAAAAGAAGCTGAACCCCTAAAAATATATACTGTGTGATTCCATTTATATGAAGCTATGGAACAGGCAAAATGAATCCATGGGGAGAGGAGTTGGAATTGTGTCTTGGGGGAGTGGGGGGATGGGGCAGATATTGACTGGGAAGCAAGAAAGAATTTTCTGGAGGATGTTCCTCCGTACCAGCACTGTCCAAAATAATTAAGGTGCAGTCCAGACCTGTCAACCACATACAGATGTTAAGATATCTTCCGCAGGGCTTCCCTGGTAGTCCAGTGAGTAGAGAGTCCACCTTGAAGTGCAAGAGGCACCGGTTTGAGATCCCTGGCCCGGGAAGATCCCACATGCGCCAGCAGCTGGATGGGTGTGTCCAATCACGAGCCAGCGCTCTGGAGTGCGCATGCTCTGCAAGGAGAGAGGCCACTGCAATGAGAGGCCCACATAGGCCAAAGAGTAAAGATGCATGAAAATAAATAAAAAACCAATGAAAGAGGTCAAAAAAAATTTTTTTTAAAAAGATATCTTCCACATTAGTTGATATCTGACATATACTTTGTCATTATGACACTTCTTAGGTTGGACCAGCCACATTTCAAGCGCCCAGTACTCCCATGTGGTGAGAAGTCACTTTAGTAGACCACACAGGTCTGCATTGTATTTAATTTGGGTTGTAGGTTTATATAAAAATTGATCAAACTATGCATTGAAAAGTTGTACATTTCACTTTATTTAAATGATCTCAATAAAAAAGAAAATCTTGCTTTACTAAAATGGCAAAATTTAAAAAAAAATTAAAAGGAAGTTAGGAAGGAACAGTGGGGAAAAGAAGAAATGAGCTACTGGGACTTCCCTGGTAGTTCATTGGCTAAGACTCTCAATACAGGTCCCTCCCCCTTGATGCCAGTTTGGGGAACTAGATTTCACATGCCAAAACTAAATTTACGTGTTGCATGTTGCAACTAAAAAAAAAATCCTGGGACTTCCCTGGTGGTCCAGTGGGTAAGGACACCACCTTGCAGTGCAGGGGGCACCGGTTCTATCCCTGGCCTGAGAAGACCCCACATGCCGCGGAGCGACTTGACCCAAGTGTCCAACTACCAAGCCAGAGCTCTGGAGCACATGTGCCCAGAGCTGGTGCTCAGCGACTAGAGAGGCCACTGTGATGGGAGGCCCACAGGAGCCAAAGAACAAAGATGGATGAAAATAGACAAATGAAAGACCAATGAAAGAGGTCAAAAAAAATTTTTTTTAAAAAGATATCTTCCACATTAGTTGATATCTGACATATACTTTGTCATTATGACACTTCTTAGGTTGGACCAGCCACATTTCAAGCGCCCAGTACTCCCATGTGGTGAGAAGTCACTTTAGTAGACCACACAGGTCTGCATTGTATTTAATTTGGGTTGTAGGTTTATATAAAAATTGATCAAACTATGCATTGAAAAGTTGTACATTTCACTTTATTTAAATGATCTCAATAAAAAAGAAAATCTTGCTTTACTAAAATGGCAAAATTTAAAAAAAAATTAAAAGGAAGTTAGGAAGGAACAGTGGGGAAAAGAAGAAATGAGCTACTGGGACTTCCCTGGTAGTTCATTGGCTAAGACTCTCAATACAGGTCCCTCCCCCTTGATGCCAGTTTGGGGAACTAGATTTCACATGCCAAAACTAAATTTACGTGTTGCATGTTGCAACTAAAAAAAAAATCCTGGGACTTCCCTGGTGGTCCAGTGGGTAAGGACACCACCTTGCAGTGCAGGGGGCACCGGTTCTATCCCTGGCCTGAGAAGACCCCACATGCCGCGGAGCGACTTGACCCAAGTGTCCAACTACCAAGCCAGAGCTCTGGAGCACATGTGCCCAGAGCTGGTGCTCAGCGACTAGAGAGGCCACTGTGATGGGAGTCCCACGAAGGCCAAGGAACAAAGATGGATGAAAATAGATAAATGAATGATCAATAGAAGTGGCCAAAAAAAAAAAAAAAAAAAAAAAAATCCTGCATGAAATCTCCAACTGAAGATTCTGCAAACCATAACAAAGACTGAAGATCTTGAGTGTCGCAACTAAGACCTGGCAAAGCAAATAAATATAAACATTTTAAAAGTCTTATTATTTTTTTTTTTTAAAGAGCTACATCCATAAATCTACTTAGCATCTTTGCAGAGAAATCTACCTGTCTCAGGGACCCCCAAGAATGGGTCAGAAGACCACAAAAGACTAATTTTGGAGAAGCTAGCCAAGAGCATAGTTTTCAATCTGCAGCATCATAACCTAATGTTCTAGTGTGTTACCTGTGCCTGCGTGCTCAGTCGTGTCTGACTCCACGACCGTCTGGGCTGTACATTTCACTTTATTTAAATGATCTCAATAAAAAAGAAAATCTTGCTTTACTAAAACGGCAAAATTTAAAAAAAAAATTAAAAGGAAATTAGGAAGGAAAAGTGGGGAAAAGAGGAAATGAGCAATCCCTCCAGGGATTATCCTAGCAAGAATACTGGAGGGGATTGCCATTTCCTCCTCTAGGGGATCTTCCCAACCCAGGGACCAAACTGGGTCTCCTGCATTATAGGCAGATTCTTTACCACTGAGCCACTGGGCATATAACTAATCCCAGTAAAAGTAGCTATAGACAATTTTCCTGAACTTTGACATCTGGTCAGGATGATGCTAGGAACTTTCCTGCAGGATCTCTTATAGTCCTCTAGTCCTCTGAGGTTGGTTCTGCTATGATTCTACCATTTTGCAGACCAGGCTCAGAGTAAAACAATACAAATAATAACAAAGAAAAGAGAAAACCCAGGCTCAGTAAGCCATCCAAGGTTACTCAACTCAGAAGTGGTGAAGAGGGAATTTCTATGCAGGCTTCCTGGCTTCTGTCCTGGTATTCTTTTTCTTTCTTTCTTTCTTTTTTAAAATATTTATTTATTTGACTGTGTCACTCTCGAGTCCTGGGTCAGGTCTTCATCACATCACTTGGGATCTTTGTTGTATCACATGGAATCTTTTGTTGCAGCTCAAAGGCTTTCTCCTTGTGGTGCATGGGTTTCAGAGCCCTCAGCCTTAGTTGCTTTGCAACATGCAGGATCTTATTTCCCTGACCAAAGATCGAACCTGCAGCCCTTACATTGCAAGGCAGGTTCTTAACCACTGGACCACCAAGAAAGTCCCTGACCTGGTATTCTTTTTATTTATTTATTTATTTATTTATTTATTTTTATTTTTTGGGGTGGGGTCGAGTTGGGGAGGGAGGGGAGCGGCGGGGCCACTTCTATTGGTCTTTCATTTCTCTATTTTTATCCATCTTTGTTCTTTGGCTTCTGTGGGCCTCCCATCGCGTTGGCGTCTGTCGTCGCAGAGCGCCGGCTCCGGGCGCATGCGCTCCAGAGCTCCGGCTCGGTAATTGGACACATCCGTCCAGCCGCTCCGCGGCACGTGGGATCCTCCCAGGCCAGGGATGGAACCGGCGCCCCTTGCACTGCAAGGCGGTGTCCTTATCCACTGGACCACCAGGGGAAGCCCTGACCTGGTATTCTTAACCGCTCCCTCTTCTGAAGCTTGAAAATGCTTTCTTTGCTTAAAAAACAAAACAGGACAAAAAAAGTGAAAGAAAGAAACGAAGAAGAAAAAGAAAGAACTAAATAAGGAATGGTGGACTCAAGGCTATGTCTATAAATAACGTCATGTTTGCTCCTTGACCTTCAGACATGCTCTCCTGACAGACAGAGGAAGAGATGGGGTTATATAGAGCTTCTGGCTCTCTTATCTGAATGCCCGTGGAACTGTGCATCACATGGGAATGTCCTTCCATCAGGAGTGCCCCAATTTCTGAAAGGCTGAGAACAGCTGCCATGAAGAGCCTCTGAAGTTCACTTCTTGTTTTACAGATGGAAAAACTTAGAAACCCAAAGAAAGAAAGGTCGGGATTTCCCTCATGATCCAGTGGTTAAGACTCCGAGCTCCCAACTCAGGGGGCCCAGGTTCCATCCCTGATCAGAGAACTAGATCCTCCATGCCGCAGTGGAGATCCTGTATGCCACAACTAAGACCCAGTACAGCCAGATTAAAACAAACAAACAAAAATTGTAGAAAAAAAAATTGCAAAGAGAGGAGTCTTGGGGACTTCCCTGGTCACCCAGTGGTTAGGAATCTGCCTTGCAATGCATAGGACACAGATTCGACCCCTGGTCTGGGAACTAAGATCCCAAATGACTCGGAGTAACTAAGCCCATGCGCTGCAACAACAGATTCCAGATGCTGCAAAGAAAGCACCACATACTGCAAGTAAGACCTGACATAGCCAAATAAATAAATAAATATTAAAAGAGAGAGAGAGAGAGTCTTGGCCAAGTGCTCAGTGGCTCCATCTTTGCCTCTTCACTTTCTTTTGAATAAATCCAGTATGCCCTTTCCACAAAGTCAGTTCCCTTGGCAGAATTGACTCCTGAATGAGACTTGCTGCCAGTTCTTGAGGAGTTTGTTGTTGTTCAGTCTTTCAGTCGTGTCCAGCTCTTTGCAGCTCCATGGACTGCAGCATGCCAGGCTTCTCTGTCCTCCACCATCTCCCGGAGTTTGTCTATTGAGTCGATGATGCCATCCAACCACTCATCCTAGGTTGCTGCCTTCTCCTCCTGCCCTCAATCTTTCTCAGCATCAGGATCTTTTCCAACGAGTTGGCTCTTTATATCAGGTGGCCAAAGTGTTGGAGTTTCACCTTTAGCATCCATCCTTCCAGTGAATATTCAGGGTTGATTTCCTTTGGGATGGACTGATTTGATCACCTTGCAGTCCAAGGACTCTCAGGAATCTTCTCCAGCCCCAGTTCAAAAGCATCATTCTTCATTGCTCAGCCTTGTTTATGGAAAACCAGGACTGAAAAATTGGGACCTCAAAAACTTGCAAAGTAAACCAAGGACTACTCAAAGGGGAAATACAGCTGCCATGAAGAGCCTCTGAAGTTCACTTCTTGTTTTACAGATGGAAAAACTTAGAAACCCAAAGAAAGAAAGGTCGGGATTTCCCTCATGATCCAGTGGTTAAGACTCCGAGCTCCCAACTCAGGGGGCCCAGGTTCCATCCCTGATCAGAGAACTAGATCCTCCATGCCGCAGTGGAGATCCTGTATGCCACAACTAAGACCCAGTACAGCCAGATTAAAACAAACAAACAAAAATTGTAGAAAAAAAAATTGCAAAGAGAGGAGTCTTGGGGACTTCCCTGGTCACCCAGTGGTTAGGAATCTGCCTTGCAATGCATAGGACACAGATTCGACCCCTGGTCTGGGAACTAAGATCCCAAATGACTCGGAGTAACTAAGCCCATGCGCTGCAACAACAGATTCCAGATGCTGCAAAGAAAGCACCACATACTGCAAGTAAGACCTGACATAGCCAAATAAATAAATAAATATTAAAAGAGAGAGAGAGAGAGTCTTGGCCAAGTGCTCAGTGGCTCCATCTTTGCCTCTTCACTTTCTTTTGAATAAATCCAGTATGCCCTTTCCACAAAGTCAGTTCCCTTGGCAGAATTGACTCCTGAATGAGACTTGCTGCCAGTTCTTGAGGAGTTTGTTGTTGTTCAGTCTTTCAGTCGTGTCCAGCTCTTTGCAGCTCCATGGACTGCAGCATGCCAGGCTTCTCTGTCCTCCACCATCTCCCGGAGTTTGTCTATTGAGTCGATGATGCCATCCAACCACTCATCCTAGGTTGCTGCCTTCTCCTCCTGCCCTCAATCTTTCTCAGCATCAGGATCTTTTCCAACGAGTTGGCTCTTTATATCAGGTGGCCAAAGTGTTGGAGTTTCACCTTTAGCATCCATCCTTCCAGTGAATATTCAGGGTTGATTTCCTTTGGGATGGACTGATTTGATCACCTTGCAGTCCAAGGACTCTCAGGAATCTTCTCCAGCCCCAGTTCAAAAGCATCATTCTTCATTGCTCAGCCTTGTTTATGGTCCAACTCTCACATCCGTACAGGACTACTGGAAAAACCATAGCTTGAGGAGTTTACACTCCAGTAAAGGGACAAATCACAGTATAGCAAGTGAAGTATGAGGACCATAAGACCTTAAGAGAGCTTTGAAGGCTCAAGAGAGGGAAAATACAGTAGGTTGGAGAAGAAAGGGAAGATTGGCATTTGAGCTGGATCAGAAAGCACAAACAGAGGAGAGGGTAATCCCTGAATGAGGGCCAGTGGGCACCTATGTTGACTGAATTGTGTATGCACTTCCTACATCCACTGCCCAGCATGGTGCTGGGTCCACATTAAGGCTCAAGCAGTGTTGGTAGACTGGATGCAGGATGGAACTCTCTCACTGGAAATGAAGAAAGATGGATGTATTCATCTGTTCATTCATTCATTCAATGAATACTTACTCAGGGTCTGTATGTTCCAACCATAGTCCTAAATGTTTTACTCAGGACTTAAGTCAGATATACCATCACCAGGCCCACCTCTCTTTATCGGACATAATGGAAAAACGATAATAGTAAGAATAGGAGCGATAATTCCCATTTGTCACAGCTTACGATGTTCCAGGTGCTTTGCTAAGCAATATGCACTAATTGACTCTTATCATCTTCCCTCCCAAAGTGAGATAGTCCATTTATTAGCTTCACCTGGCAAAAGACAAGACCCAGACACTGAGAGGATGTATAACATCCTAAGGTCACACACAAAGAAATAGGGAGCTGGGATTTTAACACTAGCTGGTTCTTTTCTTTCTTTTCTTTTAATTTTTTTGGCCTCTTTTATTGGTTTTTAATTTATTTATTTCTATCCATCTTTATTCCTTGGCCTGTGTGGGCCTCCCATTGCAGTAGCCTCCCTTGTTGCAGAGCACCGGCTCTGGGCGCATGCGCTCCAGAGTGCTGGCTTGTGATTGGACACACCGGTCCAGTCGCTCCACAGCATGTGGGATCTTCCCGGGTCAGAGATCTAACCCCCGCCCCTTGCACTGCAAGGCCAACTCTTTACTCACTGGACCACCAGGGAGGCCCCCTCACTTTTTAAAAAAAATGTTTATTTATTTCATTGTGCCAGTAGGATCTCAATCTTCATTGTGGCATGCAGGATCTAGTTCCCTAACCAGGGATAGAGCCTGAGCTCCCTACATTGGGAGCTTGGAGTCTTAGCCGCTGGACCACCAGGGAAGTCCGCAGGCTGGTTCTAAGCTGCTTTAGAACCCTATCACGTCTGTACGTGGTCTCCTTCACCACCAGGACCAGGTACCACGCCCTCTGCCAGATGTCTCTAAAAAAATACCTGGGGACTTCCCTGGTGGTCCAGTGGTCAAGACTTTGTCTTCTAATGCAGAGGGTGCAGGTTCCATCTACGATCCCACACGCCTTGTGGCCAAAAGAAAAACAAAAACAAAAAACCCCAAAAACCCAACATAAAACAGAAGCAGTATTGTAACAAAATAATAAGATTTAAAAAAACTCTTAAAGCATGCCTGGTGTTTCAGTGGTTGCTCTTGCCTTCTGCCCCAGCTGAAAACCCTCTAATAGTGTCCTTCAGTGGTAGAATAAAATCCAAACCCTTACAGTGGCCCGGAAACCTTTAGATTAATTTGCCTCTGTCTCTCTTCAGCCACATGTCCGCCCCACCTCCTTCCTCCTACCTCCTTTCTTTCCTCTGGTCAACTGGCTTTTCAGAGCCTGGAATCACCAAACACCTTTTCCAGTGAGGGCCTTGGAACCACCTTCCTCCAGCCTGGAGCATCCTGGAATGCCTGCCCTCAGCCCTCTTCTCTCAGCCTGAAGCATGCTGTACTCAACCTGGAGTACCTTTGCCTTCGCCTGGACACCCTTCCCCAGCCTAATCACGCTGCCACCAGCCAACCAAGAACACCCCTCCCTTCTTTCTGTGCTTTCTTTCTTTCTTTCTATGTTTCGCATTTCCAGATACATATCACCTCCTCCTGGAGACCTTCCCTCATCACTTCTCTGATTGTTTATTCCTTGGCCTTTCCCCCACTCCTCCCTCATAGCACCTGCCACAGTGAGGATTCATGTGTACCTATTCCTTGGTTAGTGCCTGTGTGTCCCTAGGTCATAAGCTTCTTGAAAGTAAGACTGTCTTCTCCTGTTTCCCATCATATGGCTGGCACATAGTAGGCACTGTGTAAATCTTGATTAAATGAACAAATAGGTTAGTAGGGTGGGAGACACGCTATCCTCTTTTGGGGTTAAGTAGTAATAATCGCTGCTACGTTTCAAGCTCTTTTAGCAGGACAAGCACTTTCACATGCTGTTTGATTAACTCATTAGATAACACAATGGTGCAAGTGTAATTATTACTACCTCCCTTGGACTGATGAGGACTCTGAGGTCCAGACAAGTGTCTCCACCTGACCGAGCTCACATGACTGGTAAGAGGAAGAACAGGGCACCCAGGCCTCTCCTCTTCAGACAGGTCTGTCTCACCCATCGTCTCTGCTTCTCAGAGGGCGGGCTGGCCCTGTTCCAGGACTGCTCTCTCTGCTTCCCTCCCCTGTCTCTTCCTTCAGTTTCTCCAACCAGGGGTACCTGCCTTGAATGCTTTTGCTGGGAGAAGAGGATCAGAAATCTGTCATAACTTGGCTCCTTATGTATAGTAATAATGATCACTATTTTGTTTTGTTTTGTTTTCTCACTGTTTGGCAGTACCAAGTCTTAGTTGCAGCATGTGGGATCTAGTTCCCTGACAGGGATCGAACCCAGGCCCCCTGTCTTGGGAGCATGGAGTCTGTGTCACTGGACCACTGTGGAAGTCTTATTATTCTTTATTGAGACATTACCAGGTGCCAGACCCTGAACTCACTTGTATCACAAACCACCCTTTGAAGTAAGTTGTGTGTGTGTGTGTGTGTGTTCGTGTGTGTGTTCAGTCACTCAGTCATGTCTGACTTTGCAATCCCTGGGCTGTAGCCCACCAGCGTCCTCCATCCATGAGATTTTTCAGGCAAGAATACAGGAATGAGTTGCTATTTCATTCTCCAGGGGATATTCCTGACCAAGGGATCGAACCCGTGTCTCCTGCTTGTGTCCCTGCATCGGCAGGTGGATTCTTTACCACTGAGCCACCAGGGAAGCCCTAAAGAACTCTTACAACTCAACAGTAAAACAATAAACAACCCAATTAAAAACGCAGAAGACTAGAATAGATATTCTTTAAAAGGCCAATAAGCACATGAAATGATGATCAACATCATTAACCATAACTTGTCCGTGTCCCTAGGTCATAAGCTTCTTGAAAGTAAGACTGTCTTCTCCTGTTTCCCATCATATGGCTGGCACATAGTAGGCACTGTGTAAATCTTGATTAAATGAACAAATAGGTTAGTAGGGTGGGAGACACGCTATCCTCTTTTGGGGTTAAGTAGTAATAATCGCTGCTACGTTTCAAGCTCTTTTAGCAGGACAAGCACTTTCACATGCTGTTTGATTAACTCATTAGATAACACAATGGTGCAAGTGTAATTATTACTACCTCCCTTGGACTGATGAGGACTCTGAGGTCCAGACAAGTGTCTCCACCTGACCGAGCTCACATGACTGGTAAGAGGAAGAACAGGGCACCCAGGCCTCTCCTCTTCAGACAGGTCTGTCTCACCCATCGTCTCTGCTTCTCAGAGTGCGGGCTGGCCCTGTTCCAGGACTGCCTCTCTCTGCTTCCCTCCCCTGTCTCTTCCTTCAGTTTCTCCAACCAGGGGTACCTGCCTTGAATGCTTTTGCTGGGAGAAGAGGATCAGAAATCTGTCATAACTTGGCTCCTTATGTATAGTAATAATGATCACTATTTTGTTTTGTTTTGTTTTCTCACTGTTTGGCAGTACCAAGTCTTAGTTGCAGCATGTGGGATCTAGTTCCCTGACAGGGATCGAACCCAGGCCCCCTGTCTTGGGAGCATGGAGTCTGTGTCACTGGACCACTGTGGAAGTCTTATTATTCTTTATTGAGACATTACCAGGTGCCAGACCCTGAACTCACTTGTATCACAAACCACCCTTTGAAGTAAGTTGTGTGTGTGTGTGTGTGTTCGTGTGTGTGTTCAGTCACTCAGTCATGTCTGACTTTGCAATCCCTGGGCTGTAGCCCACCAGCGTCCTCCATCCATGAGATTTTTCAGGCAAGAATACAGGAATGAGTTGCTATTTCATTCTCCAGGGGATATTCCTGACCAAGGGATCGAACCCGTGTCTCCTGCTTGTGTCCCTGCATCGGCAGGTGGATTCTTTACCACTGAGCCACCAGGGAAGCCCTAAAGAACTCTTACAACTCAACAGTAAAACAATAAACAACCCAATTAAAAACACACAGAAGACTAGAATAGATATTTCTGTAAAGGAGATATACAAATGGCCAATAAGCACATGAAATGATGATCAACATCATTAACCATAACAAACAAAATGCAAGTAAAAGCCACAATGAGATATCACTTCCCACCCACTAGGATGACTACAGCAAAAAAAAAAAAAAAAAACAATGAGGGAAATTACAAGTATTGGTAAGAATGCAGAGAAATTGTAATCTCTCATGCATTGTGATGGATCTGTTAAATAGTGCCATGTTGTGAAAAACACCTTGGTAGTTCTTCAAAAAGTATAGAATTGGGCTTCCCTGGTGGTCCAGTGGGTAAGGATACTACCTTGCAGGGCACGGGGCGCTGGTTCGATCCCTGACCTGGGAAGATTCCACGTGCCACAGAGCAGCTGAACCCATGTGTCCAACTACCAAGCCAGAGCTCTGGAGCAGATGCACCCAGAGCTGGTGCTCTGCAGCGAGATAGGCCACTGTGGTGGGAGGCCCACACAGGCCAAAGAACAACAGATAAATGAAAGACCAATAGAAGTGGCCAAAAAAGAAAAAAAAAGTATAGAATTACCATATGACCCAGCTCCTAGGTATATATCCAAAAGAATTGAAAATGAGTATTCAAACAAAACATGAGGACAGACTATAGAGTTATTATTCACCATTGGCAAAAGATGGAAGTAACCCAAATGTTCATCAGGGAATGAATGGATAAACAAATAGTGATGTATAATAGGAATATAATTCAACCGTGCTACCTGCCACAACACGATGAACTTCAAAAACCTGGTGCTAAGTGAAAGAAGCCAGACATTAAAAGGTCACATATTTTATGATTCCATTTATATGAAATATCCAGAGAATGCAAATCCACATGTACAGAAAGAAGGTTACTAGCAGCCAAGGACGAGAGGAATGGAAGTCACTACTTAACAGGTGCAGGGTTTGCCTTCAAGGGATGAAAATATTTGGGAACTAGACAGAAGTGACAGTCACACAACATTGTGAAGATACTAAATGCAACAGAATTGCACACTTTACATGCCAAAAAATGTGTTATAAAAACCTTTTTTTTCCCAAACGTGGCATTTTTCCCATTTTAAAAAACAATAAACAACCCAATTAAAAACACACAGAAGACTAGAATAGATATTTCTGTAAAGGAGATATACAAATGGCCAATAAGCACATGAAATGATGATCAACATCATTAACCATAACAAACAAAATGCAAGTAAAAGCCACAATGAGATATCACTTCCCACCCACTAGGATGACTACAGCAAAAAAAAAAAAAAAAAAACAATGAGGGAAATTACAAGTATTGGTAAGAATGCAGAGAAATTGTAATCTCTCATGCATTGTGATGGATCTGTTAAATAGTGCCATGTTGTGAAAAACACCTTGGTAGTTCTTCAAAAAGTATAGAATTGGGCTTCCCTGGTGGTCCAGTGGGTAAGGATACTACCTTGCAGGGCACGGGGCGCTGGTTCGATCCCTGACCTGGGAAGATTCCACGTGCCACAGAGCAGCTGAACCCATGTGTCCAACTACCAAGCCAGAGCTCTGGAGCAGATGCACCCAGAGCTGGTGCTCTGCAGCGAGATAGGCCACTGTGGTGGGAGGCCCACACAGGCCAAAGAACAACAGATAAATGAAAGACCAATAGAAGTGGCCAAAAAAGAAAAAAAAAGTATAGAATTACCATATGACCCAGCTCCTAGGTATATATCCAAAAGAATTGAAAATGAGTATTCAAACAAAACATGAGGACAGACTATAGAGTTATTATTCACCATTGGCAAAAGATGGAAGTAACCCAAATGTTCATCAGGGAATGAATGGATAAACAAATAGTGATGTATAATAGGAATATAATTCAACCGTGCTACCTGCCACAACACGATGAACTTCAAAAACCTGGTGCTAAGTGAAAGAAGCCAGACATTAAAAGGTCACATATTTTATGATTCCATTTATATGAAATATCCAGAGAATGCAAATCCACATGTACAGAAAGAAGGTTACTAGCAGCCAAGGACGAGAGGAATGGAAGTCACTACTTAACAGGTGCAGGGTTTGCCTTCAAGGGATGAAAATATTTGGGAACTAGACAGAAGTGACAGTCACACAACATTGTGAAGATACTAAATGCAACAGAATTGCACACTTTACATGGTTAACCTCAAAATATAGAATTAGATGTTATAAAAGAAATCCATGATTGTGGTAAAAAAATATTTTTTCCAACCGTGCAGAATGCTACTGTGGTCTCTTCCTGCCCTCCATTTCTACTCCCCAAAGGGAATAAAGAGTTACTCAGTCGTGTTTGACTCTTTGCAACCCCACAGACTGTAGCCCACCAGGCTCCTCTGTCTATAGGATTCTCCAGGCAAGAATACTGGAGTGCATTGACATTCCCTTCTCCAGGGGATCTTCCCAACCCAGGAACTGAACCCAAGCCTTCTGCAGAGCAGGCAAATTCTTTTCCGTCTGAGCCACCAGGAAAGCCCACAGGGTGGGGGGGTGGGGAGGCAGGGAACAAACACAGATACGATGTATTATGTGTTTGTCTTCAATGTTTTCTGCCCCTATAGCCCTGTACAGTAGGTGTAATGTGTGTGTGTGTGTACATATTTCCTTTTCTCTTAAACAAATGGGATTATACTCAGTATTGCCTTTTTTCACTTGGCAGTGTATCAGTGATCATTCCATTTCAATATATCCTTCGTAATGGCTCCATTATAGGAAAGTCCTCTCCCATCTCTCCATCTTCAGAGCCCTGTGTCCAGCGCCCGTTCTGCCACAGGCTTGCCCGTGACTTTGACCTCAGTTGTTGTTTCTTCGCAGGCATTGTAAGGAGTCTCTAATACCCAGCTGGTGCCTGGCCTCCTGGGCTTTGTGAAAATGACAGCTCCCTTCTCCCTCACCAGGCCCTCATCTATGACCAGCTGAGGCTACTGAAGCGTCATGCTCGCGCTCTAGACGGTCCTCAGAGCCCACTCTTCCTAGTTTACCTGCCACAACACGATGAACTTCAAAAACCTGGTGCTAAGTGAAAGAAGCCAGACATTAAAAGGTCACATATTTTATGATTCCATTTATATGAAATATCCAGAGAATGCAAATCCACATGTACAGAAAGAAGGTTACTAGCAGCCAAGGACGAGAGGAATGGAAGTCACTACTTAACAGGTGCAGGGTTTGCCTTCAAGGGATGAAAATATTTGGGAACTAGACAGAAGTGACAGTCACACAACATTGTGAAGATACTAAATGCAACAGAATTGCACACTTTACATGGTTAACCTCAAAATATAGAATTAGATGTTATAAAAGAAATCCATGATTGTGGTAAAAAAATATTTTTTCCAACCGTGCAGAATGCTACTGTGGTCTCTTCCTGCCCTCCATTTCTACTCCCCAAAGGGAATAAAGAGTTACTCAGTCGTGTTTGACTCTTTGCAACCCCACAGACTGTAGCCCACCAGGCTCCTCTGTCTATAGGATTCTCCAGGCAAGAATACTGGAGTGCATTGACATTCCCTTCTCCAGGGGATCTTCCCAACCCAGGAACTGAACCCAAGCCTTCTGCAGAGCAGGCAAATTCTTTCCCGTCTGACCCACCAGGAAAGCCCACGGGGTGGGGGGGTGGGGAGGCAGGGAACAAACACAGATACGATGTATTATGTGTTTGTCTTCAATGTTTTCTGCCCTATAGCCCTGTACAGTAGGTGTAATGTGTGTGTGTGTGTACATATTTCCTTTTCTCTTAAACAAATGGGATTATACTCAGTATTGCCTTTTTTCACTTGGCAGTGTATCAGTGATCATTCCATTTCAATATATCCTTCGTAATGGCTCCATTATAGGAAAGTCCTCTCCCATCTCTCCATCTTCAGAGCCCTGTGTCCAGCGCCCGTTCTGCCACAGGCTTGCCCGTGACTTTGACCTCAGTTGTTGTTTCTTCGCAGGCATTGTAAGGAGTCTCTAATACCCAGCTGGTGCCTGGCCTCCTGGGCTTTGTGAAAATGACAGCTCCCTTCTCCCTCACCAGGCCCTCATCTAGGACCAGCTGAGGCTACTGAAGCGTCATGCTCGCGCTCTAGAGTCTAGACGCCCGCTCTTCCTAGCTGTGTGACCTCAGGCAAGTTCCCTAACTCTTCTGAGCCTCAATTTCCTCGATCGCTTTGAGGATTGCCACAGTCCTCTAAGAGGATGCACGGGAAGCCCTGAGCCCAACTCCGAGGCTGGCGTCATACGACCTTTCAGGAGGAAAAGGTGGGTAGAGCCCTGGGTCTGTGGCCACCTGCCTCTGGGTAGGGCTCTAATACCGAGTGCTGAAGCGGGAAGGTGAGGCCAACCTGGGCGGCCCTGGGAACCCGGGAAGGAGGCGAGGCTGAAGTGGAAACGATTAGAATGAGAACAAACAGGCTCCTGAATAGAAGCTTTTATTCCTGCCGGAGAAGGCTTTGTTCCCCAAACACGTGACACACAAAAGCCTCTACTTGAAGTCGGGAACCCTAATTGGTTCTCAGGTGGGGGAGGAGAGGAGTGTTCGGATTTAGGGATTCCTTAAAGGGACAATGCTTGGGAGAGCTGGGCTCAGGGTTCGGTTCTCATTGTCAGGGGGAGGGGTTGCGGTGGGGTGGAGGGGGAAGAGCTGGACCAGTGGGGGTGGGGCAGCAGTTCGGAAGAGGAGGGGGAGGGGAGAGAGGGAAGATGGGCAAAGAGGGAGAAGCATGAAGGAACTCACAGGCCCCCAGCCCCTGGCCCAGTGCCTGGGAAAATAGGCAGGAGGGCAAGAAAAAAGAAGGAAGGAATGAAAGGAGGGGGGAAGGAAGTGAGAGAGGGAGGGAAGGAATGAGGATGGAAGGAAAGAACTGAAGAAAAGCACGCTTCTTACCAAGCCCTATAAGTCTTGCCTAGTCAAGGCCCTTTCTCCCTCCTCAACCACTTAGCCCCCCACCAGCACCCTCTCTCCCATCTCTGCAGGCATAGGACTGCCTTTGGGTTCCTCAGATACCCCAAGCTTCACCCTGCCCCAGGACCTTTGCACCTGCTCTTCCCACAACCTGGCATGCTCTTCTGCCTACCCTTCTGATCTTCCCACAGCTCTCCTGAAGTTCAAGTATCACTTCCTCAAGAGACAACTCCCTAGACCCCCGTGACTCCAGCCCATCACTTTATTTGTTTTACTGTCTTCAAGGTCCTTATCCCTCACAGAAATTACTTGTCTATTGTCAGATTCCAACTCCAGGAGGGCAGAATGATAGACTATGCCCATCTTGTGCCCATCTCTGTCCCCAGCACTCAGTACAAACCTTAGCAGATGATCAAGAGAACTGAGGCTGGCTGACGGCTGAGTGGAAGGGGCAGTGGCTGCTGTCATTTCCTGGGACCCCAGAGCCACTCTTTTTAGGGTCAACCGGTCTCATGCCTCCCTTTGAAACTTTCTAGCTAGGTGGCCTTGGTCAAGTCACTTTCTGCCTTCATTTTCCTTGTCTTCAAACATTTACAGAACTCACTTTGCAGGGGTGTTTTGAGAGTTGAAGAGAGAATCTAAGCACTGAGACAAGATTGGCAAATAAGGTGCCTAATAAACCACAGCCCTCTTTGGCAGTAACACAGTAGATGTTTCTTGAAGGGACAATGCTTGGGAGAGCTGGGCTCAGGGTTCGTTCTCATTGTCAGGGGGGGTTGCGGTGGGGTGGAGGGGGAAGAGCTGGACCAGTGGGGGTGGGGCAGCAGTTCGGAAGAGGAGGGGGAGGGGAGAGAGGGAAGATGGGCAAAGAGGGAGAAGCATGAAGGAACTCACAGGCCCCCAGCCCCTGGCCCAGTGCCTGGGAAAATAGGCAGGAGGGCAAGAAAAAAGAAGGAAGGAATGAAAGGAGGGGGGAAGGAAGTGAGAGAGGGAGGGAAGGAATGAGGATGGAAGGAAAGAACTGAAGAAAAGCACGCTTCTTACCAAGCCCTATAAGTCTTGCCTAGTCAAGGCCCTTTCTCCCTCCTCAACCACTTAGCCCCCCACCAGCACCCTCTCTCCCATCTCTGCAGGCATAGGACTGCCTTTGGGTTCCTCAGATACCCCAAGCTTCACCCTGCCCCAGGACCTTTGCACCTGCTCTTCCCACAACCTGGCATGCTCTTCTGCCTACCCTTCTGATCTTCCCACAGCTCTCCTGAAGTTCAAGTATCACTTCCTCAAGAGACAACTCCCTAGACCCCCGTGACTCCAGCCCATCACTTTATTTGTTTTACTGTCTTCAAGGTCCTTATCCCTCACAGAAATTACTTGTCTATTGTCAGATTCCAACTCCAGGAGGGCAGAATGATAGACTATGCCCATCTTGTGCCCATCTCTGTCCCCAGCACTCAGTACAAACCTTAGCAGATGATCAAGAGAACTGAGGCTGGCTGACGGCTGAGTGGAAGGGGCAGTGGCTGCTGTCATTTCCTGGGACCCCAGAGCCACTCTTTTTAGGGTCAACCGGTCTCATGCCTCCCTTTGAAACTTTCTAGCTAGGTGGCCTTGGTCAAGTCACTTTCTGCCTTCATTTTCCTTGTCTTCAAACATTTACAGAACTCACTTTGCAGGGGTGTTTTGAGAGTTGAAGAGAGAATCTAAGCACTGAGCCAAGATTGGCAAATAAGGGGTGCCTAATAAACCACAGCCCTCTTTGGCAGTAACACAGTAGATGTTTCTATGGAAGGCAAGAGAGAGAATTCCCATTTGCTTCTTTCCAACCACATGACAGATATTCCCATATGATGTATTATTGAATGTTTTTAAATAATATTTGAAATAGCCTTTTTTTTCAGCTGCACCTTGTGACTTGTGGGATCTTAGTTCCCCAACCAGGAATTGAACCTGGACCCCTGGCTGTGAAAGCATGGAGTCTTAACCACTTAACCACCAGGGAATTCCCTTGAAAACAGTTTTTTTTTTCTTAAAAAAGACAATTTTATTTGCTTATTTTTGGCTGTTCTAGGTTCTCAGTGCTGCGTGTGGGCTTTTCTCTAGCTGCAGAGAGCAGGACCTACTCTCTAATTGCAGTGTGTGGGCTTTTCATTGTGATGGCTTCTCTTGCTGTGGAGCGTAGATTCTAGGGCTTGTGGGCTTTAGTAGTTGCAACAGGTGGGCTCAGTAGTCATGGCACATGGGCTTGGGCTTAGCTGCTTCAGGGCGTGAGGGATCTTCCTGGTTCAGGGATTCCCACATCCTCTGCATTGTCAGGCAGATTCTTTACCACTGAGCTACCAGGAAGGCGTCTGAAAGAGATTTTGATTGCCTCCATTTTACAGCTAAGAAAACGGAGCCTCAGAGACATTAAGAGACCTATCTGAGATCACGCAGGTGATAAGCAGTAGAGTTAAGATTGGAACCCAGCTCTATCCCTGCGCTCCGCCCATTCTCAGCCAAAGTCTCTCTCTGACTTCCATGTCAGGAGGCTCGAGGGACAGAAGAGATTCAGAACCCTGAGCGTGAGGATGGGCAGAAGGAAGACCCTGAGGACTTCCCAGATGGCACTAGTGGTAAAGAACCCACCTGCCAATGCAGGAGACATAAGAGATACTGGTTTTGATCCCTGGGTCAGGAAGATCCCTAGAGAAGGATATGACAACCCACTCCAGTATGCTTGCCTGGGAAATCTCACGGACGAGGAGCCTGGTGGGCTACAATCCATGGTGTCATAAAGAGTTGGACAAGACCGAAGCGACTTAGTAGGCATGCATGAGGGACCTGCAAAGATGAGGCTGTCTCTGTACTCTGTTAGCAACATCCAGGGCCTCCTTAAATGGGTAGGTCGAGTCCTGCATTCTGAAGCCGGGGCTATGCTTCAGCTACTTGTTAGAGCACCTACTCTGTGCCCATTTGCTTCTTTCCAACCACATGACAGATATTCCCATATGATGTATTATTGAATGTTTTAAATAATATTTGAAATAGCCTTTTTTTTCAGCTGCACCTTGTGACTTGTGGGATCTTAGTTCCCCAACCAGGAATTGAACCTGGACCCCTGGCTGTGAAAGCATGGAGTCTTAACCACTTAACCACCAGGGAATTCCCTTGAAAACAGTTTTTTTTTTCTTAAAAAAGACAATTTTATTTGCTTATTTTTGGCTGTTCTAGGTTCTCAGTGCTGC
This sequence comes from Tragulus kanchil, assembly GCA_022376925.1. Taxonomy (NCBI): domain Eukaryota; kingdom Metazoa; phylum Chordata; class Mammalia; order Artiodactyla; family Tragulidae; genus Tragulus; species Tragulus kanchil. The sequence goes on along the minus strand of JAIOJX010000025.1, from coordinate 202,064,475 downwards.
GTGTGGGCTTTTCTCTAGCTGCAGAGAGCAGGACCTACTCTCTAATTGCAGTGTGTGGGCTTTTCATTGTGATGGCTTCTCTTGCTGTGGAGCGTAGATTCTAGGGCTTGTGGGCTTTAGTAGTTGCAACAGGTGGGCTCAGTAGTCATGGCACATGGGCTTGGGCTTAGCTGCTTCAGGGCGTGAGGGATCTTCCTGGTTCAGGGATTCCCACATCCTCTGCATTGTCAGGCAGATTCTTTACCACTGAGCTACCAGGGAAGGCGTCTGAAAGAGATTTTGATTGCCTCCATTTTACAGCTAAGAAAACGGAGCCTCAGAGACATTAAGAGACCTATCTGAGATCACGCAGGTGATAAGCAGTAGAGTTAAGATTGGAACCCAGCTCTATCCCTGCGCTCCGCCCATTCTCAGCCAAAGTCTCTCTCTGACTTCCATGTCAGGAGGCTCGAGGGACAGAAGAGATTCAGAACCCTGAGCGTGAGGATGGGCAGAAGGAAGACCCTGAGGACTTCCCAGATGGCACTAGTGGTAAAGAACCCACCTGCCAATGCAGGAGACATAAGAGATACTGGTTTTGATCCCTGGGTCAGGAAGATCCCTAGAGAAGGATATGACAACCCACTCCAGTATGCTTGCCTGGGAAATCTCACGGACGAGGAGCCTGGTGGGCTACAATCCATGGTGTCATAAAGAGTTGGACAAGACCGAAGCGACTTAGTAGGCATGCATGAGGGACCTGCAAAGATGAGGCTGTCTCTGTACTCTGTTAGCAACATCCAGGGCCTCCTTAAATGGGTAGGTCGAGTCCTGCATTCTGAAGCCCGGGGCTCTATGCTTCAGCTACTTGTTAGAGCACCTACTCTGTGCCCCACATTGGAATACAGCTGTGAACAAGACAGACCCTTCAGCTGTGCACTAATGGAGCCAAGGACGATTGAAACAAGAAACACTTTGAAATCCCTAGTGAGGATAAACATTTTCCCTAAGATCTGGGGTCACGGCACCCACACTTTGCCAAAGCTGAAGGTATTACTGGGGTCCTTTCCCCACTCCCAGCTCTAGTCTAGGTCCTGAGTGCAGTGGCCCTTTAAGAAGATTGTGTTCCACTCCCTCTCTGCACCGGCACCCCCCCACCCCGCCCCTCATCATTAGCTGCTAAAGAAAGAGCTGGCTCGAAATGGGATTGTGCAGACCCAGCTTTGGGCCCCCAGGACTCAGGATCGGGGATTGTTATGCTAATCGCCTGAGATCAGCAGTTCCCCTCGTCCTTCAGAGGGCAGGTAGTGGTGCCCGCGCCCAGCAGCTGTGGCTGCCAGGCTGCAAGGAGTCGGCCTTTTCCTCCTGCTTCCTGCTTCCTCTGCCTCCCCCGTCGGACCTACCCTGTCTGTCCTCCAGCCTGCCTGGTGGCTGGGATGCTGGCCTCTCCTAGAAATGTCCGGCTCAGCTCTTTCCTCTCTCCAAAGAGAAGTGGGTCCCACTGTCACCTGCCTGCCTTTGGAGTGGGTGCTGGTAGGGATGCAGAGGCAGGAGGAGAAGGTGCCCAGATCCTCCAGAGAGCCTAACCTTCCTGCTACCCCCTCAATCTGTAACGGGATTGGCACCTGACTGAGTACACGGTCAAGAGCAAGATGAGCCTCCCAGAGCCTGTTTCCTCATCAGTAAAATAGTCTGATGATAATGGTACCTATCACAAAAGATGGAAATGCAGATGGAATGAGAGCTGGCATCTAACAGACCCAGCTCATCAGTTGCTGCTGGCAATCCAGTGCTTGACAGAAGCCTGAGTGCAGTGTAGCAGCAAGTGCTGTGTCCTTTTTTATGGCATTATCCCATTTTGCCTTTCAGCCGTCCTGAGGGGCAATTATCATTATTACCTCCATTTTACAGATGAAGAAACTGAGGCTCAAAGGAGCTAATTCACTTGCCCAGGATCCACCCCAGCCCACCTCTTCTCTTAGTCTCTCTTCTGCAGGTTGACAGGTAGCTATTGACCCTACAAAAGGTGAGCTCAGTTGGTGCAAGGAGGCTCACATAAACATGTAGAATTGTTATATATATTTAATGCACTAGAGAAAACACATAAAACAGGCTCTTCAAGCCTATACATTCACAAATAATCTTGCTTAGGCTAAATATGCTTAAGTCCATACAAAAACAACACACGTTTGGTCATAGCTGTGATATTCCTAGTAGCCACAAACCAGGAACAGCTGAGACATCCATCCAAGGAGGGAATGGATGAACAAACCGTGGTACAGCCACACAACATGACAAGCCACAACGTGACGGATCTCCCAGACAGAATACTAGAGGAAAGAAGCCAGACTCAAGGGAATATATACTACACAATTCCATTTATAAGAAGTTCAAGAACAGACGGAAGCCAGATGAGTGGCTGCAGACTGGGGAGGGGTCTCAACAGGGAAGAAATCCAAGAGAACTGTCTGGGGTGATGGAAATACAGTATATCCTGATCCAGTGCGATCACATGGGGGTCTGCGTAGGTAAAAACACATCTGGAGGTACATTTAATGTTTATTCAAATTGATGTGTGTCATGTATGCATCAGTAAGTCACTGTTAATAATTTAAGGTAAAAAATAATAAAATCAATTGCAGAAACAATAGTGAATACGTAGTAGTTCAGGGCATGTACAGATATGACAAAACAAAACACAAAAACTTTACAAAAAAAAAAAAAAAACCAGCTTCAGTGACTAAAGTTAGAAGAAAAGTATCAGCTTAAGTTTTAATCGACTTCCCGTTCTCCTAGAGTGCCAGATAAACATACAGGAAACCTAGCTAAATTTGAATTTCAGACAAGAAAAATTTTTTTGAAGTATAAGCATGTCCCGTGCAATAGTTCGGACATAATGACGCTGATTTGTTTTCTTTGCTTTTATGTGTTGCTTAACAGAAATTTACATTCACTTGGGCGTCCTGTATTTTTATTTGCTAAATCTAGCAACGGTACCCTCTCAGGACCCCACCCAGTCTCGCAGCCTGGTGCCCACCGCAGGCGGGAGAGCCCTGCGCGGGGCAGTCACGCCGGGCGCAGCCTGGCAACGCGGCCACAAAGGGAGCCCGGGAGGCGGAATCTTTCCACATGCCTGATCAATGGGGGCGCGGAGACGGCGGCGCAAACAGGCCTGAGACAGCCGCACAAAGAGGAGGCCCCTCGACCGCTCCCGCCTTCCATTGATCCGGGCCCTTTGTGGCTCGGACAACGGGGGCACCGGAGGCACCTCGCAGGGACTCGGCGTATTCTCATTAGGGCGAGAAAGCTCGGGAGGACCCCCACCCTGCCAGCTTGCCCCACCGTTCCCCCTCCGGTGGGCTCCAAGTTTCAGTCCTGGGAGTGTCCAGATCGTTTCGGGGGGCACAGGGTGGGGCTGGACCAGGCCTAAGAAGACCCTGTAGTTCAGAAAGATGTGGAGCCTGTCTGTGGAGCCTGCCACCCAGATCTGGCCTCCTGAGGACCCCCCAGTCTGCCCCGGCAGGTTTTGTCTGTCCCCCTGGTTACAGGCAGGCCTTGCAGTCTTTATTTTTTTAACAAATATTTATTGAGAATTTGCTCCAAGCTGTTCCCACTCTGCTGTCCCAATGGCCACTTAAACTGACCAACTCCTCCTCCAAGTCTCATCTCTCTGGGAAAGCACCCCTGACCCCTCTCCCACCCCCTGGTTGGGCAGAGAGTCCCTCTGTGTGTGTGTGTGTGTGTGACCCCTTCCATCATGATAGAACAGTTAGTAATTACTAAACAGTTACTGTGACTTCCCGGGTTGTGGTAATGGTAAAGAACCCACCTGCCAATGCAGGAAGACAGACAGCGGTTTGATCTCTGAGCCAGGAAGATCCCCTCCAGATCCCCTGGAGAAGGCCATGGCAACCCATTCCAGCATACTTGCCTAGGAAATCCCATGGACAGAGGAGCCTGCCAGGCTACAGTCCATGGGGTCCCAAGAGGCGGACATGACTGAAGTGACTGCGCATGTACCCAGACACGAACACTTACTATGCTGGCTGGGCTCAGTGTGTGAGGGTGCCTTCTTCTTCCATCCTCACAACAGCTCTCTAGGTTGGAACAGCTCTGATCTCCACCTCCTGGCGGTAGGAACAGAACCTTGGTATGTTAAGGTGGTCGGTCACCCAATGTCACACAGCTAGCCAGAAGTACAGTGAGGGCTTGAACCCAGGGAGTAGATTCCAGAGCTGGGGCACCCTCCCCACAGTGCAAGCTCCAGGCTCGAGGAAGGATTCATTCCTGTGACCCCACTGACACACCCTGAGACAGCCGCACAAAGAGGAGGCCCCTCGACCGCTCCCGCCTTCCATTGATCCGGGCCCTTTGTGGCTCGGACAACGGGGGCACCGGAGGCACCTCGCAGGGACTCGGCGTATTCTCATTAGGGCGAGAAAGCTCGGGAGGACCCCCACCCTGCCAGCTTGCCCCACCGTTCCCCCTCCGGTGGGCTCCAAGTTTCAGTCCTGGGAGTGTCCAGATCGTTTCGGGGGGCACAGGGTGGGGCTGGACCAGGCCTAAGAAGACCCTGTAGTTCAGAAAGATGTGGAGCCTGTCTGTGGAGCCTGCCACCCAGATCTGGCCTCCTGAGGACCCCCCAGTCTGCCCCGGCAGGTTTTGTCTGTCCCCCTGGTTACAGGCAGGCCTTGCAGTCTTTATTTTTTTAACAAATATTTATTGAGAATTTGCTCCAAGCTGTTCCCACTCTGCTGTCCCAATGGCCACTTAAACTGACCAACTCCTCCTCCAAGTCTCATCTCTCTGGGAAAGCACCCCTGACCCCTCTCCCACCCCCTGGTTGGGCAGAGAGTCCCTCTGTGTGTGTGTGTGTGTGTGACCCCTTCCATCATGATAGAACAGTTAGTAATTACTAAACAGTTACTGTGACTTCCCGGGTTGTGGTAATGGTAAAGAACCCACCTGCCAATGCAGGAAGACAGACAGCGGTTTGATCTCTGAGCCAGGAAGATCCCCTCCAGATCCCCTGGAGAAGGCCATGGCAACCCATTCCAGCATACTTGCCTAGGAAATCCCATGGACAGAGGAGCCTGCCAGGCTACAGTCCATGGGGTCCCAAGAGGCGGACATGACTGAAGTGACTGCGCATGTACCCAGACACGAACACTTACTATGCTGGCTGGGCTCAGTGTGTGAGGGTGCCTTCTTCTTCCATCCTCACAACAGCTCTCTAGGTTGGAACAGCTCTGATCTCCACCTCCTGGCGGTAGGAACAGAACCTTGGTATGTTAAGGTGGTCGGTCACCCAATGTCACACAGCTAGCCAGAAGTACAGTGAGGGCTTGAACCCAGGGAGTAGATTCCAGAGCTGGGGCACCCTCCCCACAGTGCAAGCTCCAGGCTCGAGGAAGGATTCATTCCTGTGACCCCACTGACACACCCCTGATGTCTCACTTACCCCATCAGAACGCTGACCGCACTGTCTTACTGGGTCTATTTGCTCATTTTCTTATTTTTCCCATTTAGATGGATAGGTCTGTAACCTCAGTGCCCAGCACAAATAAAGATGCCCGAGGTATATTTGTTTCCACACAGATTATGGGATCTTAGTTCCCCGGCCAGGGACCAAACCTGCCCCCTGCCCCGCTGCAGTGGAAGCACGGAGTTCTAACCACTGCACTGTCAGGGAGTTTCCAACGTATATTTGTTGATCTGCACTATTGGGTTTGAGAACTTTTCGCTAGACCCTGGGGGTAGGAAGAGGGAGAAAAACCTAAAGATGAATCTGATACCGTTTCTGCCCACACATGGGCTTGAAATCAGATACTCGAAGACTCTAAGAAGGGCTGTAAGGGCTTGGGAGTCTGGTACACAGTTTTTTATCCTTAAAAAAAGATCGACTTTATTGAGATATAATTTACAGGCAATAAAATGCACCCATCTTAAGTGTCCAGTTCAGTGAGAACTGACAAATGCGTACACCCATGTAAGGAGCATCCCTGTCAGGTGTAAAACACTTCCATCTCCCCCAAAAGTTCCCCTGTGCCCTTTTGCAGCCGTGCCCACCCTCCCTCCCCAACCCCTGGTTCCTAGGCAACCACTGATCTGCTTTCTGTCACTATAAGTTAATTTGCATTTTCTAGAATTTCATATAAATGAAATTATACAATGTGTACTTTTTTGTGTCTGGCTTTTTTCTCTCGAATGCCAGTTTGGAGATTCACCCATACTGTTGAATGACCCCTTCGTTTCAAATCTCCTCACTCCTGACCTCTTTGAGCGTCAGCCTCTTCATCTGTAAGATGGGAGTGGACACTGTGAGGGTTTGTTGAGAGACCGTCTGCAGTGTCCAGGACTACACGGGGTAGGCACACAATAAGTATTCTAGGTTCGTATAGCGTTCCTGATAGATGGCAAGTTCCACAACACGGTAGGCACTGGACCTACACACAGTAGGTATTCAGTAAATGCTCTTGATTAGCATAAACTTTCTGCTAGACTGTCAGCTCCAGGAAGACAAGGACCTGACAGACAGAGACAGACAGCTCTGATGAAGCCAGAGGTTCAGAGAGGTATAGCAACTTGCCTAGGATCACACAGCTAGTGAGAGGCAGAGTTGAGATTGAACTCAGTCAGTCTAGTCTTGGGGTTCTTCTGGTTTACTATGATTGTTGTTATGGCTGTGAAACATGGGGGTCTTCACTCTTTTTTTTCTTTCTTTCATTTTGGGCTGTGCCACATGGCTTGTGAGATCTCAGTTCCCTAATCAGGAATTGAACACAGACCAAGGGCAGTGAAAGTTATGAGGTTTTTCTCTTAATCCCTTTACACAATTGCCTCACAAACATTTGTCTCTGCTCCCACCATCTCCCCGAAACTTTTTCCTCACCCTCATCTTCACCGATCCCCCCATGAGGATAACAGAATGTAAAAAAGCACAACTTTATGACCACTAATGTATGTTTTGAGTTTATGTGCCAGGCAGTAATATTCTGAGCCTTTATGTACATTCATTCATGTAATTTCCCATCCACACTGTAAGACTGGGTTAGCGTTTCACTGAGAACTGACAAATGCGTACACCCATGTAAGGAGCATCCCTGTCAGGTGTAAAACACTTCCATCTCCCCAAAAGTTCCCTGTGCCCTTTGCAGCCGTGCCCACCCTCCCTCCCCAACCCCTGGTTCCTAGGCAACCACTGATCTGCTTTCTGTCACTATAAGTTAATTTGCATTTTCTAGAATTTCATATAAATGAAATTATACAATGTGTACTTTTTTGTGTCTGGCTTTTTTCTCTCGAATGCCAGTTTGGAGATTCACCCATACTGTTGAATGACCCCTTCGTTTCAAATCTCCTCACTCCTGACCTCTTTGAGCGTCAGCCTCTTCATCTGTAAGATGGGAGTGGACACTGTGAGGGTTTGTTGAGAGACCGTCTGCAGTGTCCAGGACTACACGGGGTAGGCACACAATAAGTATTCTAGGTTCGTATAGCGTTCCTGATAGATGGCAAGTTCCACAACACGGTAGGCACTGGACCTACACACAGTAGGTATTCAGTAAATGCTCTTGATTAGCATAAACTTTCTGCTAGACTGTCAGCTCCAGGAAGACAAGGACCTGACAGACAGAGACAGACAGCTCTGATGAAGCCAGAGGTTCAGAGAGGTATAGCAACTTGCCTAGGATCACACAGCTAGTGAGAGGCAGAGTTGAGATTGAACTCAGTCAGTCTAGTCTTGGGGTTCTTCTGGTTTACTATGATTGTTGTTATGGCTGTGAAACATGGGGGTCTTCACTCTTTTTTTTCTTTCTTTCATTTTGGGCTGTGCCACATGGCTTGTGAGATCTCAGTTCCCTAATCAGGAATTGAACACAGACCAAGGGCAGTGAAAGTTATGAGGTTTTTCTCTTAATCCCTTTACACAATTGCCTCACAAACATTTGTCTCTGCTCCCACCATCTCCCCGAAACTTTTTCCTCACCCTCATCTTCACCGATCCCCCCATGAGGATAACAGAATGTAAAAAAGCACAACTTTATGACCACTAATGTATGTTTTGAGTTTATGTGCCAGGCAGTAATATTCTGAGCCTTTATGTACATTCATTCATGTAATTTCCCATCCACACTGTAAGACTGGGTTAGCGTTTCTCCCCATTTTACAGGTGAGTTGACTGAGAGACTGCAGTTTTGGAGTCATGACAGCCTTCTTTTGAAGCCTGGCATGGCCACAGCCTCCGCTGGGGGCAAGTCTCTTCTCTCACTAGCCTATGTGAACCCCCTGTCAAGGCTTCCTGAGCGCCCCTCCCTGGCTTGCCATGTTTCTGGGCACTTCTCCTTTCCAATCCCTCAGCAAGGGTTTTCTCTTCCTGCTGATTCTCAATTTCTTTCCCCAGTCACTCCCTGGGCCTTTGCAAGTCCAGGCTACAATTTCAAAAGGAGTTGAGTTCCGTCAGGAAAGGGGTTGGACCTGAGCCCTCCCCACCCTCCCATCTCTTCCCATAAATACCCCCTGTGTGCAGCACCCAGGGGCCCCGGGAGCCGGGCTGCTGACCTGTAATTAGAAACTTTTCTCCCTGCCCCAGCCGGGAGGAGGAGGGAGGGCCGAGTCCGGGCCGGCCATTTTGCTTGTCATGAATTATTCAGGAGATGGGAAGTGGAGTTGAGAGGCCCCCTCTCCTGACCAGACCGCTCAGGCCCTGCTGCAAACAAGCTAACCCACCAACTCTGCCCCTTTCTCTGGTTCAGACCCAGAGGATAAACAACCTTTGTGCCAGGTACATTTACAGAGGAGATATTCATCAGACTGCAAGAGGAAGGTGTGTCCTTCAGCTGAGAGGGGTGACAAGGACGTACCCAAGGTCACAGTGCTAGGAAGATGACTGCTGAACTGGGATTCAAACCCAGGAATGAGGCTGGACAGAGGGTAGAGGGCAGGGGTGTGGCGAGCAGACTGGAAAGAAAAGTCAGAGGTGATTCCCTTTCTCTCCTTACTGCCCTTGCTGAATCTCTGGGAGTGCCAAGAAGGGAGATAAAGTGAAAAACCAACTGGCCCTTGGGGTTTAAAACGACCAAGGGCAGTGAATTAGGTTTTTTTTGCCTCACAAACATTTGTCTCTGCTCCCACCATCTCCCGAAACTTTTCCTCACCCTCATCTTCACCGATCCCCCATGAGGATAACAGAATGTAAAAGCACAACTTTATGACCACTAATGTATGTTTTGAGTTTATGTGCCAGGCAGTAATATTCTGAGCCTTTATGTACATTCATTCATGTAATTTCCCATCCACACTGTAAGACTGGGTTAGCGTTTCTCCCCATTTTACAGGTGAGTTGACTGAGAGACTGCAGTTTTGGAGTCATGACAGCCTTCTTTTGAAGCCTGGCATGGCCACAGCCTCCGCTGGGGGCAAGTCTCTTCTCTCACTAGCCTATGTGAACCCCCTGTCAAGGCTTCCTGAGCGCCCCTCCCTGGCTTGCCATGTTTCTGGGCACTTCTCCTTTCCAATCCCTCAGCAAGGGTTTTCTCTTCCTGCTGATTCTCAATTTCTTTCCCCAGTCACTCCCTGGGCCTTTGCAAGTCCAGGCTACAATTTCAAAAGGAGTTGAGTTCCGTCAGGAAAGGGGTTGGACCTGAGCCCTCCCCACCCTCCCATCTCTTCCCATAAATACCCCCTGTGTGCAGCACCCAGGGGCCCCGGGAGCCGGGCTGCTGACCTGTAATTAGAAACTTTTCTCCCTGCCCCAGCCGGGAGGAGGAGGGAGGGCCGAGTCCGGGCCGGCCATTTTGCTTGTCATGAATTATTCAGGAGATGGGAAGTGGAGTTGAGAGGCCCCCTCTCCTGACCAGACCGCTCAGGCCCTGCTGCAAACAAGCTAACCCACCAACTCTGCCCCTTTCTCTGGTTCAGACCCAGAGGATAAACAACCTTTGTGCCAGGTACATTTACAGAGGAGATATTCATCAGACTGCAAGAGGAAGGTGTGTCCTTCAGCTGAGAGGGGTGACAAGGACGTACCCAAGGTCACAGTGCTAGGAAGATGACTGCTGAACTGGGATTCAAACCCAGGAATGAGGCTGGACAGAGGGGTAGAGGGCAGGGGGTGTGGCGAGCAGACTGGAAAGAAAAGTCAGAGGTGATTCCCTTTCTCTCCTTACTGCCCTTGCTGAATCTCTGGGAGTGCCAAGAAGGGAGATAAAGTGAAAAAACCAACTTCATGGAGCACCAGCTGGGTGACAAGCAGGCTTAATTTCACAGACAATGCAATTTTCACAACCTTCTAAGGAATGTGTTATTATGCCCATTTTATGGATGCAGAAACTGAGGCTCAGGGAGACTAAGAGAGTTTATTTGAGGACACATACAGTGGGCGAATGGCAGAATGGGTTCAATCCTAGCACATCTCTCCACGGCACTCTCTTCTCCACTCCTCCTGGAGGGTGGGAAGCCAGGGGCGGTAAGGATCCACTTAAATTCGCAGTGGTCCTTGGATCCAACTTTCCTGTTGTCAAGTCTCTCTGTATCCAAGGTGCCAGGTCCGTGGCTCTGCTCCAGGGGAAATCCTTTGAGAATCATGAATGACTAAATGAGCCTCAGGGTGCTATCTGCCATCCCACACTGGTTAGCCTTTGCAAGGTAGCCCTTTAAAAGGCTCAGGGCTTCCCTCTGTGGCACGGAGCTGGCAATCCTGAGACAGACCAGCTCTAAACATAGTTCCCAGAGGAGCTAAGAGCACAGGATTTGGAAAAGGACTGCCTAATTCCACTCCCTACTATCTGTACCAACTTGGCCAGCTTAATCACTTGAAGCATCAGTTTGCCCACTGGTGAAGTTAGAAGGTGACAAAGAAAAAATGTGAAGAGCAAATATGATAAGGCCTATAAAGCATTTAGCATAATGCCTGGCACACAGTGAGTGGTCAGTAAGAATTATTTATTATTATTATTCCTGATAAAAGCCTCTCCTTAAGCTTGGTTAACAAAGGAGTGGGAACTACCAGATAAACATAGGTCTTCTTCAGGGAATAGCACACCAGTTTCCCTGTAGAATTCTCCCTCTGCCAATATCAGTCTGTGTAGCTTGGATGGAGTTTATATGATCCAACCTGGCCATAGGATTGGTTGAAAGATGGACATGGGGTCCAGTGAGAGCCAATCAGAGACAGTTCTGGGATTCTGGGTGGGAAGAGGCAATTTTCTTTCCACTAGGAGGAGAAAGCAGGCACTGGGGCCTCTGAGGGCCATTTGGTCACCCTGGGGAAGAGCGTTCTTTGCCAGAGAACAAGCCATTTAGGAAAACAGAGCCGAGACATGGCAAGGAAACTGAAATCGTTGAATGCCTGGATCCAGCTGTGAGCCACTAAATAACTGTTATTATTATGACGTTTTTTGTTTGCATCAGTTCGAGCTAGGTTTCTGTTGCTTACAACCAAGCATTCTGACTAAATATACCAGTTACGTACGTCTTCTCTTTCTCCCTTTGTGTGTGTGTGTGTGTGTGTGTGTGTACGTATTACACATATATATGGTGACTCAGCAATAAAGAATTCACCTGCAAATGCAAGAGACTCAGGTTTGATCCCTAGGTCAGGAAATGGCAACCTACTCCAGTATTCTTGCCTGGGAAATCTCATGGACAGAAGAGCCCGATGGGCTATGGACCACAGCGTTGTGAAGAGTTGAACATGACTTGACAACTAAAGAACAGCAGTATATATATATATACACACACATACACACATATTTATACATATTTACATTATATGCGTATACATATTTGTGTATATACATCTTTAATTAAATTGACAGTGTACATTGTAGACTCACTTCTAATTATTACTTCTGTTTTACAAACTTAGGTCGAGGGAATGCCAAGTAAGGCTTTCACATTCACAACACCTACATACAAATTATGGGCCTTTAACTCCCTAAACTTATACTGTCATGGAGTCACAGACTTAGAGTCATGACTTGGCTTTAACCATGGTTTTCCTTTCTGCTTTCAGGAAAACATTTAATTTCTACTCTGGGCGTAGTCTATCCCTGCTTCCTTGCGGGGCACTGTTTCTGTCTGCCTTTTGTCTGCTGTTTTGGTGGTGTCAGGGCTGGTAACTATCTGTTTACAGTTTCAGGCAAAAGCATTAATTGCCTTTTGAACCTCCCATTTTCCTCTAAGAGCTCCCTCGACCCGTTTTTTCGCACAAAAAGGCCCAAAAGCATTGAAAGATGGACATGGGGTCCAGTGAGAGCCAATCAGAGACAGTTCTGGGATTCTGGGTGGGAAGAGGCAATTTTCTTTCCACTAGGAGGAGAAAGCAGGCACTGGGGCCTCTGAGGGCCATTTGGTCACCCTGGGGAAGAGCGTTCTTTGCCAGAGAACAAGCCATTTAGGAAAACAGAGCCGAGACATGGCAAGGAAACTGAAATCGTTGAATGCCTGGATCCAGCTGTGAGCCACTAAATAACTGTTATTATTATGACGTTTTTTGTTTGCATCAGTTCGAGCTAGGTTTCTGTTGCTTACAACCAAGCATTCTGACTAAATATACCAGTTACGTACGTCTTCTCTTTCTCCCTTTGTGTGTGTGTGTGTGTGTGTGTGTGTGTACGTATTACACATATATATGGTGACTCAGCAATAAAGAATTCACCTGCAAATGCAAGAGACTCAGGTTTGATCCCTAGGTCAGGAAATGGCAACCTACTCCAGTATTCTTGCCTGGGAAATCTCATGGACAGAAGAGCCCGATGGGCTATGGACCACAGCGTTGTGAAGAGTTGAACATGACTTGACAACTAAAGAACAGCAGTATATATATATATCACACACATACACACATATTTATACATATTTACATTATATGCGTATACATATTTGTGTATATACATCTTTAATTAAATTGACAGTGTACATTGTAGACTCACTTCTAATTATTACTTCTGTTTTACAAACTTAGGTCGAGGGAATGCCAAGTAAGGCTTTCACATTCACAACACCTACATACAAATTATGGGCCTTTAACTCCCTAAACTTATACTGTCATGGAGTCACAGACTTAGAGTCATGACTTGGCTTTAACCATGGTTTTCCTTTCTGCTTTCAGGAAAACATTTAATTTCTACTCTGGGCGTAGTCTATCCCTGCTTCCTTGCGGGGCACTGTTTCTGTCTGCCTTTTGTCTGCTGTTTTGGTGGTGTCAGGGCTGGTAACTATCTGTTTACAGTTTCAGGCAAAAGCATTAATTGCCTTTTGAACCTCCCATTTTCCTCTAAGAGCTCCCCTCGACTGTCTCACTTGTATTTCTTTCCGCACAAAGAAAAATGTCTGTTTTTTTCCCCCCGTAAGTCTGACCACCTGCGAATCCCTATGTAGTCTCTCGTGAGGAGGCAATGTAAGAGAAAAACATACAGGCAGCAAAATATCTGTGTTGAACAGAGTTTACAGAACAAGTTGTCACAACCCAGAAGCTTCAAGGCCAAGCAAGGAGACAGCCGTGGGGTGCTGGGAAGAGCCCCGGAATTGGAGTGAGATCAGCTTTTGAAATCTCGTTTTTGTTTTTTTTTTTTTTTTCTTCATTTGCTGTGTACCTGGGGCAAGTTGCTTCATTTTGCTGAGCTTTAGTCTCCTTATCTGTAAATTGCACATGATAGTACCTGCTTCACAAGGCTGGACACAAGAGCTGCTAAACAAAATCACTTTCCTCTGGAAAAGCACTTTCCTGTGGCCTTTACTTGTCTGGTGTGGGTTCAAAACAGTAACAAAACTAGGGTTTATTGAATACATACTATGGCTTAGCATTATTTCAAGCAGGAGTCAGCCTTACAACAAACCCTATGAAGGAGCTACTATTTTGTGAAAAAATACGTATTTTTATGTATTTATTTGACGGCTCTGAATCTTAGTTGCAGCACACGGGGTCTTCTGTCTTTGTTGTGGCACACAGGATCTTTAGTTGCAGCATGTGAACTCTTAGTTTCAGCGTGTGGGATCTAGTTCCTTGACCAGGGATTAAACTTAGGCCCCCGGCTTTGGGAGCTTGAAGTATTAGTCACTGGACCACCAGGGCAGTGCCCAAACTACTATCATGGCTTTCACATTCACAACACCTACATACAAATTATGGGCCTTTAACTCCCTAAACTTATACTGTCATGGAGTCACAGACTTAGAGTCATGACTTGGCTTTAACCATGGTTTTCCTTTCTGCTTTCAGGAAAACATTTAATTTCTACTCTGGGCGTAGTCTATCCCTGCTTCCTTGCGGGGCACTGTTTCTGTCTGCCTTTTGTCTGCTGTTTTGGTGGTGTCAGGGCTGGTAACTATCTGTTTACAGTTTCAGGCAAAAGCATTAATTGCCTTTTGAACCTCCCATTTTCCTCTAAGAGCTCCCCTCGACTGTCTCACTTGTATTTCTTTCCGCACAAAGAAAAATGTCTGTTTTTTTCCCCCAGTAAGTCTGACCACCTGCGAATCCCTATGTAGTCTCTCGTGAGGAGGCAATGTAAGAGAAAAACATACAGGCAGCAAAATATCTGTGTTGAACAGAGTTTACAGAACAAGTTGTCACAACCCAGAAGCTTCAAGGCCAAGCAAGGAGACAGCCGTGGGGTGCTGGGAAGAGCCCCGGAATTGGAGTGAGATCAGCTTTTGAAATCTCGTTTTTGTTTTTTTTTTTTTTTTCTTCATTTGCTGTGTACCTGGGGCAAGTTGCTTCATTTTGCTGAGCTTTAGTCTCCTTATCTGTAAATTGCACATGATAGTACCTGCTTCACAAGGCTGGACACAAGAGCTGCTAAACAAAATCACTTTCCTCTGGAAAAGCACTTTCCTGTGGCCTTTACTTGTCTGGTGTGGGTTCAAAACAGTAACAAAACTAGGGTTTATTGAATACATACTATGGCTTAGCATTATTTCAAGCAGGAGTCAGCCTTACAACAAACCCTATGAAGGAGCTACTATTTTGTGAAAAAATACGTATTTTTATGTATTTATTTGACGGCTCTGAATCTTAGTTGCAGCACACGGGGTCTTCTGTCTTTGTTGTGGCACACAGGATCTTTAGTTGCAGCATGTGAACTCTTAGTTTCAGCGTGTGGGATCTAGTTCCTTGACCAGGGATTAAACTTAGGCCCCCGGCTTTGGGAGCTTGAAGTATTAGTCACTGGACCACCAGGGCAGTGCCCAAACTACTATCATTGGGCTCCCATTTTGTAGGGGTGGAAACAGAAGATCAGAGAGGGTTAGGAAGCTGCTGAAGTCACACAGCTCAGAGGCTAAGCTGAAATTGGAACCCAGCAGTTTCCCTCCACAGCCTTCTCTTACCCACAAGTACATGGCTCCCACTGAAGTAGCCGATGCCAGCCACCCAGGCTGGCAGCCAGGCAAAGTCAAAGGCTGGGACTACTGCCTCCGGGGACAAGCCACATCATTCTGATGCCCCTGTCCTGATCGCCAAGTCTACTTCACCAAGAGCTTGATGTTTCCAAAGTCCAGACCCCACGACTCTTGGGAGGCATGATAGGCATAAGGACACAGTATTTGGGGTTTGGAATCTAAATGCTGTCCCTGACCCTACACACACACTCGCACCTCCTGTATCTGTTCACTTCAGTTGCTCAGTTGAGTCTGTCTCTTTGCAACCCCATGGACTGCAGCACACCAGGCTTCCCTGTCCTTACCATCTCCCAGAACTTGCTCAAACTCATGTCTATTGAGTCGGTGATGCCAACCAACCGTCTCATCCAACCAACACCTCCTGTGTGCCAAGGGGAAAAGGAGAGACCAGGGAGACAGGTCCTGTGGGAAACTTCAGTGGGGGACCCTGTGTGCGCATGCATCCCCACACACCTTGCTCAGGTATGCTCATGCAGCAGAGCATATTTGTTTATTTGTTTTAATATGTATTTGTTTGTTTGACCACGCCCAGTCTTAGTTGCGGAATGCGGGATCCAGTTCCCTGACCAGGGATCAAACCCAGGCCGCCTGCATTGGGAGCATGAAGTCTTAACCACCGGACCACTAGGGAAGTCCCCAGAGCACATGCTAACTCAGGCATGAGTTACATGGGCATGTACCTGTGGAGTCACACTCAGCACACACGGGGGGACGTGTGACCGCACAAGTGCTTGCAGCCTCCCCCCTGCCCCTTACACCGCTAACCACCCCCATACTGCACTGACTTCCTGGGTTTGGTCAGACCCCACTAAGCAGTGTAGTGCAACGGTTAAGCACACACACTGACTCTCGACTTCTGGGCTTGAATCCACACCAATTCTGTGACTTTGGGCAAATCCTCTTTGGTTTCTGTGCCTTGACTTTCCCATCTGTGAAAGGGAGCAATAAAGAGAGTGTTATTAGGCATTTTATATGTAGTACCATAAGTGACAGTGGATCCTTTATCCAACAGATCGGCGTCTTCAGAGCCAGAGCCAGAGATGGCGCTTAGCATGCAGAACTTCATTAGGAGTTGCTCCTGGGGCCGACACCTGTGGAAAGGGAAAGAAAGACAGGAGAGTTGGGGGAGAGAAGAGTTGGGCTGTAATGAGTCTCAGTGGGGGCCTCAGTCAACCCCAGTGCAGCCCAAAATAAATAAATTAATTAAATTATTACAAAAAAAATAAAAGTGGCATTACAACTAAGGAGCTTTTGCCCAACAGATATAAACCAGTTCTGAGTACCTTAAGTTGATTAACTCATTTAACAATTACAACCCTGTGAAGAGACTATAATACTGTTACCTGTACTTTATGGATGAAGAAAAATAAGACACCAGAGAGGCTAGGAATTTGCCTAATGTCACAGATTATAGGCCTCCTGATGGCTCAGACGGTAAAGAATGTGCCTGCCATGGAGGAGACAAGGGTTCGATCCTGAGTCAAGAAAATCCCCAGAAGGGAGACAGGTCCTGTGGGAAACTTCAGTGGGGACCCTGTGCATGCATCCCCACACACCTTGCTCAGGTATGCTCATGCAGCAGAGCATATTTGTTTATTTGTTTTAATATGTATTTGTTTGTTTGACCACGCCCAGTCTTAGTTGGAATGCGGGATCCAGTTCCCTGACCAGGGATCAAACCCAGGCCGCCTGCATTGGGAGCATGAAGTCTTAACCACCGGACCACTAGGGAAGTCCCCAGAGCACATGCTAACTCAGGCATGAGTTACATGGGCATGTACCTGTGGAGTCACACTCAGCACACACGGGGGGACGTGTGACCGCACAAGTGCTTGCAGCCTCCCCCCTGCCCCTTACACCGCTAACCACCCCCATACTGCACTGACTTCCTGGGTTTGGTCAGACCCCACTAAGCAGTGTAGTGCAACGGTTAAGCACACACACTGACTCTCGACTTCTGGGCTTGAATCCACACCAATTCTGTGACTTTGGGCAAATCCTCTTTGGTTTCTGTGCCTTGACTTTCCCATCTGTGAAAGGGAGCAATAAAGAGAGTGTTATTAGGCATTTTATATGTAGTACCATAAGTGACAGTGGATCCTTTATCCAACAGATCGGCGTCTTCAGAGCCAGAGCCAGAGATGGCGCTTAGCATGCAGAACTTCATTAGGAGTTGCTCCTGGGGCCGACACCTGTGGAAAGGGAAAGAAAGACAGGAGAGTTGGGGGAGAGAAGAGTTGGGCTGTAATGAGTCTCAGTGGGGGCCTCAGTCAACCCCAGTGCAGCCCAAAATAAATAAATTAATTAAATTATTACAAAAAAAATAAAAGTGGCATTACAACTAAGGAGCTTTTGCCCAACAGATATAAACCAGTTCTGAGTACCTTAAGTTGATTAACTCATTTAACAATTACAACCCTGTGAAGAGACTATAATACTGTTACCTGTACTTTATGGATGAAGAAAAATAAGACACCAGAGAGGCTAGGGAATTTGCCTAATGTCACAGATTATAGGCCTCCCTGATGGCTCAGACGGTAAAGAATGTGCCTGCCATGGAGGAGACAAGGGTTCGATCCCTGAGTCAAGAAAATCCCCTGCAGAAGGGAATGGCTACCCACTCCAGTATTCTTGCCTGGAGAATCCCATAGGCAAAGGAGCCTGACAGGCTCCAGTCCATGGGGTCACAAAAAAAAAAGAGTCGGACATGACTGAGCAATTAACACTTTCACATAGGTTATACATGTGGTGGAGCTAGGATTCTAACTTGGAGAGTCTGATTCTAACACTCAGTCTTGATCAGCATGCCCATGTAACTAGTGGTTAGTATTAGCATGGATGATGGATATCTGTGGATAGATGAATGGATGGAGAGGAGGATCAGAAACTGGATGGAGAAATCAATGGATATATGAATGGATGAATGGATGGGTGGACAGCTGGATGAATACATGGATGGTTGAATGGATAGATGGATATCTATTACTTTGGCCTTTTTGGGAATTTTCCATTCTCCTAGTTGCCTCCCCGTTAGAGCAGCTGAGTCCACACGAGCAGGGAGTGTGGCCCAGGCCCGAGCAAGGAAGACAGATTTAGAGCTTCACCTCCTGCAACTCTGACCTTCAACTGAGAGATGATGGGACTGTGTCACAGAAAGGGACCTCAGCAGCCATGACAGAAGCCCAGGCATGCCCTCTCCCTCTGGCTGGGGAGGAGCTACCTCTCTCTGTACTGCAGAGCCTCATCTGTAAGATGAAGTGACTGAAACTTCTAGGTCAGACACACTACAGCTCTTTGAAGTGGGAGTTCAGGCTAGGGCGCTTAGCCCTCTTTCACCTGTGGGAAGCAGCCAGTTTTTTTGTTTCCCCCATTCAGAGTCTCAGTGGGGCCTCAGTCAACCCCAGTGCAGCCCAAAATAAATAAATTAATTAAATTATTAAAAAAAATAAAAGTGGCATTACAACTAAGGAGCTTTTGCCCAACAGATATAAACCAGTTCTGAGTACCTTAAGTTGATTAACTCATTTAACAATTACAACCCTGTGAAGAGACTATAATACTGTTACCTGTACTTTATGGATGAAGAAAAATAAGACACCAGAGAGGCTAGGGAATTTGCCTAATGTCACAGATTATAGGCCTCCCTGATGGCTCAGACGGTAAAGAATGTGCCTGCCATGGAGGAGACAAGGGTTCGATCCCTGAGTCAAGAAAATCCCCTGCAGAAGGGAATGGCTACCCACTCCAGTATTCTTGCCTGGAGAATCCCATAGGCAAAGGAGCCTGACAGGCTCCAGTCCATGGGGTCACAAAAAAAAAAGAGTCGGACATGACTGAGCAATTAACACTTTCACATAGGTTATACATGTGGTGGAGCTAGGATTCTAACTTGGAGAGTCTGATTCTAACACTCAGTCTTGATCAGCATGCCCATGTAACTAGTGGTTAGTATTAGCATGGATGATGGATATCTGTGGATAGATGAATGGATGGAGAGGAGGATCAGAAACTGGATGGAGAAATCAATGGATATATGAATGGATGAATGGATGGGTGGACAGCTGGATGAATACATGGATGGTTGAATGGATAGATGGATATCTATTACTTTGGCCTTTTTGGGAATTTTCCATTCTCCTAGTTGCCTCCCCGTTAGAGCAGCTGAGTCCACACGAGCAGGGAGTGTGGCCCAGGCCCGAGCAAGGAAGACAGATTTAGAGCTTCACCTCCTGCAACTCTGACCTTCAACTGAGAGATGATGGGACTGTGTCACAGAAAGGGACCTCAGCAGCCATGACAGAAGCCCAGGCATGCCCTCTCCCTCTGGCTGGGGAGGAGCTACCTCTCTCTGTACTGCAGAGCCTCATCTGTAAGATGAAGTGACTGAAACTTCTAGGTCAGACACACTACAGCTCTTTGAAGTGGGAGTTCAGGCTAGGGCGCTTAGCCCTCTTTCACCTGTGGGAAGCAGCCAGTTCTTATTTCTTTCTTTCAGGTACCGTCTCCTTCTTCACTGCCCATTTTTGCAGCCTTCCCCCAGAACACACTCCTTTTTAAAGCTTCTTCCTTCTCTTCTTCTCTCACCTCTTTTCTGTTTATCTAAATACTGCATGCTCCCAACCATGGAATGGCCAGGGCTGAACATGCACCGGGGCTGCCTGATTTCCTCCCTGTCTGGGCATGTGGGTTCTTAACTGCTATTTCCTTTTTTTTTTTTTTATGACTGACAGGCAGCACCCAGCCCTGGAGGGGAGACGCACAGCTCGGGTTGTGGTTCTGAGAGACTCTGAAATCTCGCTGGAACCAACAAGCCCCACAGGAAGATTTTCTAAGGCAAAGAATTTGGGAACTCTGGTAGTCTTAATTCACTGGATTAGCGCCCTGTGACCAGACAATGGAGAAAGTTCAGGGGTTGAGGCTTCGACTCTTTTTCTGACTTTGGGCAATTCACATCACTTCTATGCTGTTTTTCTCATCTGTAAAACGAGAGCTTGATCAGTCTATCAATTCATGCTTAGGAAATCAGATCATTTGGTTCAAACCACAGATGAACCACTTACCAGCTATATGACCTTGGGAAGGACACTTCTCTCCCGAAGCCTTAGTTTCCTCATTCGTAAAATGAGGATGACAAGACCACCCACCTCATAGTGTTCTTATAAGAAGTAAAAGAGATGATGGGTGTACAATGCAAAGCACAACATAAACGGTTAGTAATTGATGGTGGTTTCTATAACATTAGAAAAGAGAAAGGTGGGCTTCCCCTGGTGGTCCAGTGGGTAAGGACACCGCCTTGCAGTGCAAGGGGCGCCGGTTCAATCCCTGGCCTGGGAAGATCCCACGTGCCGCGGAGTGGCTGGACCCATGTGTCCAATCACCGAGCTGGAGCTCTGGAGCGCATGCGCCCAGAGCCGGCGCTCTGCAACGACAGAGGCCACCGCGATGGGAGGCCCACAGGAGCCAAAGAACAAAGACGGATGAAAATAGAGAAATGAAAGACCAATAGAAGTGGCCCGCCCGCTCCCCTCCCTCCCCAACTCGACCCCCGCCCAAAATAAATAAATAAATAAATCTTAAAAAAAAAAAAAAAAGAAAGAAAAGAGAAAGGAAAGAGGGTAGCAGGCCACAGACAGGCAGAGATACATATTTAAAATTCAGGTGTTCCCATCTGATCTTGCTGAACCCGCCCTCCTCCAGAATGTGTGTGCCCATCAGACAGAGTGAAATGGACAGGACATCTTAGAGATTGTGGGTGGGATGTAAGGGAGGATCACACTTGAGAAACACTGGACAATGCTTTTCAAGTGCCTGAAAAATGGGTATTGCCTTTAGCCGGATAATTCCACTGTTGAGATACAAGGAGATTATTTAACACAACATAAAAAAAGATATGAGTATAAAGTATTTATCTGAGTTGTTCCTAATCAAAAACTTGGAAGCAAGTTAGCAGTCATTAATAGAGGAATGTCTGAATGAAGGATATTTTGTAACTATTAAAACTATACTGGCAGGGCTTCCCTAGCCGTGCAGTGGTTGGGACTCTGCACTTCCACTGCAGGGAGCACGGGTTGATCCCTGGTTGGGAAAATAAGATCTTGCATGCCACTGAGCAAAAAAAAAAAGACAACAAAAAACTCGTATTTGCAAGTCATTTATAATAACATAGAAAAAGCATATAAAAATAAACTAATGAATAAAAGGAAAACAAATTTACATATATTGAAGGAATCGTGTTTTTTTTTTTTTAAACCAACTCCCCAAAGAAAATGCCACAGAGAAGCTTTTAAAGTTTGTACACTAAAATGTAAACAGTGGTTATTTCTGAATAGTAGGGTCTGAGTGGTATTTATTTTCTAACTTTGCTACAAATATATCTTTTGTGTATATTTTTCCACTAGTGTATTTTTCAAAGTTAAAAAAAAAAGAAACCTTGGAAATAAAACTAGAAGGAAATAAACCAAAATGTTAACAGTAGTCTTTGGATGGGGGTGGCGGTTTATTTGCTCAGTTGTGTCTGACTCTTTGCAACACCATGGACTATAGCCCACCAGATACCTCTGTCCATGAGACTTCCCAGGCAAGAATACCAGAGTCGGTTGTCATTTCCTTCTCCAGGGATCTTCCTGACCTATCAGACCTGCACCTCCTGCTTGGCAGGTGGATGCTTTACCACTGAGCCATCAGGGAAGTCCCTTGGGTGATAGAGAGGATTATATTTTTTAAATGAATTTTGTGTTTATTTAGTGAATATTGTATTTTCTTTAATGAACATATATTAGAATTATATATAGCTAATATATGTTATATATTTATATAATAAACAAATGATATATGAACATATACTATATAATATATTTATACAGTATATTTCAATATATCTAAATATGAAAAATAAATATATGTATGCTTATATACATATATTTATACAAATTTAAATATACATACTATATGTATATATAAAACACATGAAGAGAAAAGACACATGGAAGAAACCTCAATATGTTCAGTAGTGCCCAAAGTGTGCAGTATAAGTATACTGAATAGACAAAAACAAAACGGAAAAAGTTTGAAATAAATCATCAAAGTCCATATACCTAGATATTAAAAGTGACTTTCTTTGGGTGGGAACACGTGTAGTTTTTACTATTTCAGTGTTTTATGCTGAATATGAATTTCTTTTCCGGTTAAGAGAACAGGATCACAGCTCTGATAAAAAGTATCTCTTTTTTAATTACAAAAGACAATATGTAGTCATTGTCCTAAGACAAAAATAAAGAAATGTTATTTTTAAAAATGTTAATAATGTCCCTCTCCTCACCTCCAAGTTCATTCCCTGAGGTTAACAATGTGCAGGGCCTGGTGAGAATACTTCTATACTTCTTTTCTGGAGCAGGTTATTTTTACACCAGAAAAAGAAAGAATGAATAAAAGAACTTAAAATAATTTTTTTTTTTTAAATTAAGACCTCCAGGACCCTTTCGCAGACCATCCCTCCCTTACCACCCACTCTGCCAAACTGTGTACCCTCTTTCCGCCTCCAAACATGTGGCCCTCAAAGAAGCCCACTTGGGGGCCGGCTCCCCGGAGGCACCTGCGCCTCCGCCTGGTGGCAGCCCCAACCTCGCCGGCCCCGGACCAGAGTCAAGCTACCCGCGCTGGGTGGCGAGGGGTCCTGGGCTCCCGGTGAGGCCTCCCTCCCGCGTGGGTGGAGCCTGCGCCGGGCCTCCCTCCCGGCCTTTTTCTCTAGGAGTAATTAAGAGTGAAATCCTCCTCCTGGTGACCCCGGTGCTCCCGGCCCGGGCTGATTTACACATGAAAGGTCTGCGAAGGGCCTGGGCTTTCTCCTTTTCACATTCACAACGAGGCACGGCCTATAAATAAAACCTCTCTGAGAAACCGGAGGCTTCAAAAATGTCTTTGTGCGTCTCTGTGTGTGTGTGTGTGTGTGTGTGTGTGTGTGTGTGAGAGAGAGAGAGAGAGAGAGAGAGAGAGAGAGAGAGGGAGGGAGGGAGAGAGAGAGCAAGAGCGAGAGCGAGAGAACAGAGAAAACAGAAAATGAACAAGTGTTGGACGTTTTTTACTGAGGGCTTACCCTGTGCTCATGTGTGAGAGACAGGATGGTGCCTATTTCATAGACGAAGAAACTGAGGTTGCAGGAGGGGGAGACCTGCTCCCGACTCCACAATGAATGAGAGGCAAGGCTTGGGTCAGGAAGTGCGTTGAGCAAGAGATACAAATAGTGTCCTCCATTAGGATGGTCACAGGACTGTATGGATTTGTCAAAACTTGTGGGACCATACACTAAAAAAGGGAGACTTTTATTCTGTGTAAAGCATACTGTAATAATCCTGACTCCTAAAAGGTAAAAGAGGGGGACTTCTCTGTCCAGTGGTTAAGATTTCACCTTCCAATGCAGGATGTGCAGGTTCAATACCTGGTGAGGAAGCTAAGATCCCACATGCTTTGTGGCCAAGAGAAAAAAAAAATCAACAAAACATAAAACAGAAACAATATTGTCACAAATTCAATAAAGACTTTTTAAAAATGGTCCACATTCTAAAAAATCTATTAAAAAAACCAGTGAAGAGAAAATACACACACACACACACACACACACACAAAGGCGCCCATGGGCTGAGAATGTTTGAGGTCCACTGGGTGCTTGGGGCCTTTCTGTACTCTTCCATCTAGGAGGGCTGTTTGCTTATTCACCTTTGTATTCTCAGGCTCAGGATCTGTTATTGGAAACACAGAGATACTGGGGAAATGCTTGCTTGCTTCGATGAATGAATGAGCTAAATAATTCTCTCTGGACCCATGTCTCCTTCCACAAAATGAGTAATTGCTGAAACGTGAGGGTGAAGTCCTGCCCAACAGCTCAGAGGTCACCTCCTCAGGAAAGCCTCGCTGGATCTCTTCCCACTCTCAGACTGGATCTGGTGTCTCTTCTGGGCTCTCTCGTCTCTGCGCTGATCATACTGTGTGGTATTGGTCGCTTCTGTGGGTTCTTCCTGTGACTATTCAGGTTCTTTGCAGCAGGGCCTGGGTCTGTTCCATGCTCCCAATGCATGGAGCAGAGCAGGTGGACTCTCTGATGAATGAATGAAGTAATGACTTTCTTAGTTCAGGTCTGAGGTCCAAAATTGACTCATGCTGGTGTTGACTGGAGCTGGGCGAGAGCCTGAAGTAGCAGAAATGGCCCAGGGCACAGAACCAGGAAATCCCAGTGTAGCAGAGATGAGTTGAAAGGCTTGGCATCTAGAGCACCAAGGAAACAATCCCGCTGTGACCTCTGCAGGAAATCCAAGCCTCCTCCTGCACCAGGCAGGGGGTACCCCCGGAGGAAAGCGGTCAGCCTCCGGAGGGCAGATGGTTTGGAGGGGAGCTCTCCCCGCAGCGGGAGCTGGCGATCTGCCTGCATCTGTTTGGGGAAGGGGTTGGGGTGGGACATGTGAGGTCCCAGCTGTCCGATTTCTTAGCTGTCTTTTGGCCTCACCAAGCCTCAGTCTTCAGGTCTGTGAAGTGGGCGGAGTAGACTCTTACCTACTTCAACCCATTTATCAGGAGTGCAAAGGGACTGAATGAGGTCAAAATGCCATCCATCTTGTCCTGCTCAAAAAGCTTTTCAACCTCCTAACATCTTTTCCCTCTCTTCCCAAAAGTATTTCATCCTCTTTAGAGCAGTTGCTCGTGAGTCCCTAGTAATAGCATTAACTCTTTCTAAGGTCGATTGAGTATCTGCTGTGTGTTAGGCAGGGTTGCTGTTGTTCAGTCACTAAGCTGTGTCTGACTCTTTGTGACCCCACAGACTGCAGCATGTCAGGCCTCCCTGTTAGGCACGTTACTATGCCTATTTTCCCATTTCCTCTTCACAGCCATCTTGTCGTTAGGTTTTGTTATTATCCCCATTTTCCAGAGAGGGAACCGATTTAGAGAGGAACTCCTCTGAGAAGGCACAGCTTCTAAGTGGTAAACCTTGATGGGGAAACATCTGTGAATTCCAGGGAACATTGTTATTCCCTGGAAGGTTTGTTCAAACACCAAAGACTGGACAGCACCTCCCTCTCAGTTTCTGATGCAGCAGAAGGGGTGGAGCCTGAGAATTGGCATTTCTTACAAGTTCCCAGGTGAGATAGCTGCAGCTGGCCCCGGGAGCACACGTGGAGAATGGTAGCTCCGCAGTCATTATCCCAATTAGGCATGTTATGTCATGTCCAGACTATTACGATAGGCTGAATGCAAATTTTTTTAAATTTAATTTTCGCTGTGTTGGGTCTTCGCTGCTGTGTTCGGGCTTCTCCTTGCAGTGACTTCTCTTGTTGCAGAGCATGGGCTTTAGGCGTGCGGGCTCAGTACTTTGCAGCTCGATGACTTAGTTGCTCTGCAGCTTGTGGGATCTTCTCCAACCAGGGATCAAACCCACGTCCTTTGCAATGGCAGATGAACTGCCAGCCACTGGACCATCAGGGGAAATCCTCGAAGACTTTGAAGTCTAGCCTAGTTCATTCAGCACTTGGCTCTTACAACCTTATTTACTGTTGTTCCGTCGCGAAGTCATATCCAACTCTTTGCGACCCATGGACAGCAGCTGCCAGGCTTGCCTGTCTATCACGATCGCCCTGAATTTGCTCTAACTCATGTCCATTGAGTCAGTGATGCCATCCAACCATCTTATCCTCTGTTGCCCTCTTCTCCTCCTGCCCTCAGTCTTTCCCAGCATCAGGGTCTTTCCCAAAAGTATTTCATCCTCTTTAGAGCAGTTGCTCGTGAGTCCCTAGTAATAGCATTAACTCTTTCTAAGGTCGATTGAGTATCTGCTGTGTGTTAGGCAGGGTTGCTGTTGTTCAGTCACTAAGCTGTGTCTGACTCTTTGTGACCCCACAGACTGCAGCATGTCAGGCCTCCCTGTTAGGCACGTTACTATGCCTATTTTCCCATTTCCTCTTCACAGCCATCTTGTACGTTAGGTTTTGTTATTATCCCCATTTTCCAGAGAGGGAACCGATTTAGAGAGGAACTCCTCTGAGAAGGCACAGCTTCTAAGTGGTAAACCTTGATGGGGAAACATCTGTGAATTCCAGGGAACATTGTTATTCCCTGGAAGGTTTGTTCAAACACCAAAGACTGGACAGCACCTCCCTCTCAGTTTCTGATGCAGCAGAAGGGGTGGAGCCTGAGAATTGGCATTTCTTACAAGTTCCCAGGTGAGATAGCTGCAGCTGGCCCCGGGAGCACACGTGGAGAATGGTAGCTCCGCAGTCATTATCCCAATTAGGCATGTTATGTCATGTCCAGACTATTACGATAGGCTGAATGCAAATTTTTTTAAATTTAATTTTCGCTGTGTTGGGTCTTCGCTGCTGTGTTCGGGCTTCTCCTTGCAGTGACTTCTCTTGTTGCAGAGCATGGGCTTTAGGCGTGCGGGCTCAGTACTTTGCAGCTCGATGACTTAGTTGCTCTGCAGCTTGTGGGATCTTCTCCAACCAGGGATCAAACCCACGTCCTTTGCAATGGCAGATGAACTGCCAGCCACTGGACCATCAGGGGAAATCCTCGAAGACTTTGAAGTCTAGCCTAGTTCATTCAGCACTTGGCTCTTACAACCTTATTTACTGTTGTTCCGTCGCGAAGTCATATCCAACTCTTTGCGACCCATGGACAGCAGCTGCCAGGCTTGCCTGTCTATCACGATCGCCCTGAATTTGCTCTAACTCATGTCCATTGAGTCAGTGATGCCATCCAACCATCTTATCCTCTGTTGCCCTCTTCTCCTCCTGCCCTCAGTCTTTCCCAGCATCAGGGTCTTTCCCAAAGAGTCGTCTCTTTGCATCATGTGGCCAAAGTACTGGGGCTTCTGCTTCAGCATCAGCCCTTCCACTGAATAGTCAGGGTTGATTTCCTTTAGGATGAACTGGCTTGATCTCCTTACAGGCCAAGGGACTCTCAAGAGTCTTCTGCAGCACCACAGTTAGACCGCATCAGTTCTTCAGCGCTCAGCTCTCTTTAACTCATAGAAACTATGATCAGTTTTAAAGGTGGAAAAAATAACTAGAAAATGTAAGTGAGTAGAAAGAAGGACAGAATTAGCTCTGGTCTCGCCAATTACTCAGAGAGTTCGCTTTTTGTTATACAGGATTGTAAGGGAGAAGCTCTCTGGATTAATTACCTTATTGGGGAATTTCCTGGGGTCCAGTGGTTAAGACTCAGTGCTTTCGCTACTGGGGCCCAAGTGCAATCTCTGGTTGGAGAACTAAGATCTCACAAGCCTTGATGCAGCCAAAAACAAAACAAAATGAAAATCCCCAACTCATTGGATTCAAACCTCGCCGGAGCTGGCTCCTGGATTAGCCATCCCTCACCTTGCCTGCTGTAAACCCTAGAACAGTGCCATGCCCATGGCAGCTGGAGGACTGGTTTCTAGGACAAGCAGCCACTAACTCCTCCTGCTGACTTAACAAGGATGCGACACTGCTGCCCAAGAGTCAGCTGAGTGGGTTCTCCAGTCACTTGCTCTTGCTATTAAATCATATAATTGTACATAACACATTGATGACATAGGAGTGGGAAATGAAACCTGATGTTTCTCCAAATGCGTCTGAATGCTTCAGAAAAAGTCATTTAAAAAGTTAGTTGGTATGTGTCATTATAAACGGGTCCAAACTCATAGAATGTACAACCCCATTACATCAGAGTGAACCCTAATGTAAACTGTGGACTTCAAGTGATAATGATGTGTTAACATAGGTTCAATGTACCACTTCATACAAATGTATTCAGTTCATACAAATGTACCACTCTGATGTTGAGAATGAAGGAGGCTGTGTACATGTGTGTGTGTCAGGGGATGGTTATGAGAAATCTCTGCACCTCTTGATAATATTGTTGTGAATCTATAACTACTCTAAAAATAAAGTCAATTAAAAACAAAAGAAAGAAAGTGGAGCAAAGCCCCATCTTCACCCACAAAGACCACGTAATATAAGCACAAAATAAACTTTTGTCATAAACCACTGGGGCTGGGGCTGGGGGAGGACGGGGTGAGGGGATCTGAAGGGAGTGAGGTGTGGCCTGGACGACTAGAGACTACTGGGTGGGGATGGAATTCTAAAAATTTAGACAATAACGCATCTACATCAACTTAAAGAAGCTCTACTAGAGCTCAGAGGAGTGGTTTCCGCAAGAAGGATGTGAGGGAACGCCAACCAGCTGACTCAGACCAGAGGCTCAAAGAAAGCCATACATCAGCCAGCCATACATCAAAAGACTGGTGAGTGAATATACAGCAATAGGTCTTTAAGTTAAAATAGGGTATTTCAGGGTTATGTCTTTTTTTTTTTTTTTAATCACTTCCCTTTTCAAAGGACTTTTTCAGTAAACTTACCGACTATTCAGCTGATCAGGTCGGATAAGAGAGGTCCTATTACTGCTACAGATTATTTTTTAGAGACAAGAGGAAGGAGATTGTGCAGTTCTTGGTTCTTTTCTTTTTTCCTGGGTGGTGGGGGCATGTTGTGGCTTGCGGGGGGTCTTAGTTCCCTCTACAGGAATTGAACCCAGTGCTGGGCAGTGAAAGCACAGAGTACTAATCACCGGGCTTCCAGGGAATTCCCAACCCTTACTATGGAGAGGGTGATCCATGGAGCCCTGAGTAGAGAGCCCCTGAATTTGAGAATCTGAGGTCCCTCTATCCCCTCATTGGAAAAGACCCGGGTGCTGGGCCAGATTGAGAACAGGAGGAGAAGGGGGTGGCCGTGGCTGAGATGGTTGGATGGCATCACTGACTCATGAGTCTGAGTAAACTCCAGGAGATGGTGAAGGACAGGGAAGCCTGGAGTGCTGCAGGCCATGGAGTGGCAAACAGTCAGACACAATTTAGTGACTGGACAACAAAAACTAGACCCTCTAGCTCTGACGTTAATAGCTGTGATGATAACAGCAGTCATATAATAGGATTCAGAAATCTTCGGACATTGACTCTGGGCCAACACATTTACTTCATTTAATCTCTTCACAGCCATGTGAATAATAATGATGCAGGCATTATTATTATCATCATTTCTACTTTGCAGATGAAGAAACTGAGTCTTAGAGGGACTCATTCAATTGCTCATGTAGCATGATGAGGAAGTAGGGGCCCTAGTTTCCAATTTGACACTGGGGACACCAGAATTTTAACACTCTCCCATCTCCATTCCAGGAGACTGTAAACACATGAGCCCCATGGGGCTCTTTCAAGACCCTAATCAAGTTGTTGTATTTGGAGAACACATAATGCTGGCAACCAATCCTTCTTTCAAGCATTCATTCAGCGATCATGCACGTGCCAGACACAGACTGACTAATGGTGGCTCAGGATGGGTGATGACGGTCCCTGCCCTCAAGCATCCTTCCCTAGCACCAGAGTCAGAGTGCGAGCAACCCCATGGCAGATCCTCAGGCCCTGCTCCAGTCCCTGGAAACAGGTTGGAGCTGGGTGACTGATAGATCCCGGATGCGGGAACTCCTGGATGGAGGAGGAGGCAACTGGAAAAGCAAGCGATGATTACACAGAGAAAAGTTGTCTCTCTGGATTATGGAGATTGGCGGGGAAGGCGTCTTGGAAGAGGTGACCTTCAAGATGAGACCTGAAAGGGTGAGTAGGAGCGAACAGACGAAGAGACACAGGGGAGGGAAAGAGACACAGCAAGGAAGAAGCCTGTCTCTGCCTTTAGGAAATTCATGGGGGTGGGGTGAAGTGAGAACGGAGAGAAGGGAAGGGGCCGGCAGTGTAGCAGGATGCGTCCAGGAGGCTCTGGGAACGTGCAAGAGGCGCCTGACTCAGCCTGAGTAATCAGGGGCGACTCTGCAGAGGAGGTGATGGTCTGCAACACCCAGGTACAAGTATCTACTTCCTCACATTTTGGGGGTCACATGGCCATGGAGTGGCAAACAGTCAGACACAATTTAGTGACTGGACAACAAAACTAGACCCTCTAGCTCTGACGTTAATAGCTGTGATGATAACAGCAGTCATATAATAGGATTCAGAAATCTTCGGACATTGACTCTGGGCCAACACATTTACTTCATTTAATCTCTTCACAGCCATGTGAATAATAATGATGCAGGCATTATTATTATCATCATTTCTACTTTGCAGATGAAGAAACTGAGTCTTAGAGGGACTCATTCAATTGCTCATGTAGCATGATGAGGAAGTAGGGGCCCTAGTTTCCAATTTGACACTGGGGACACCAGAATTTTAACACTCTCCCATCTCCATTCCAGGAGACTGTAAACACATGAGCCCCATGGGGCTCTTTCAAGACCCTAATCAAGTTGTTGTATTTGGAGAACACATAATGCTGGCAACCAATCCTTCTTTCAAGCATTCATTCAGCGATCATGCACGTGCCAGACACAGACTGACTAATGGTGGCTCAGGATGGGTGATGACGGTCCCTGCCCTCAAGCATCCTTCCCTAGCACCAGAGTCAGAGTGCGAGCACCCCCATGGCAGATCCTCAGGCCCTGCTCCAGTCCCTGGAAACAGGTTGGAGCTGGGTGACTGATAGATCCCGGATGCGGGAACTCCTGGATGGAGGAGGAGGCAACTGGAAAAGCAAGCGATGATTACACAGAGAAAAGTTGTCTCTCTGGATTATGGAGATTGGCGGGGAAGGCGTCTTGGAAGAGGTGACCTTCAAGATGAGACCTGAAAGGGTGAGTAGGAGCGAACAGACGAAGAGACACAGGGGAGGGAAAGAGACACAGCAAGGAAGAAGCCTGTCTCTGCCTTTAGGAAATTCATGGGGGTGGGGTGAAGTGAGAACGGAGAGAAGGGAAGGGGCCGGCAGTGTAGCAGGATGCGTCCAGGAGGCTCTGGGAACGTGCAAGAGGCGCCTGACTCAGCCTGAGTAATCAGGGGCGACTCTGCAGAGGAGGTGATGGTCTGCAACACCCAGGTACAAGTATCTACTTCCTCACATTTTGGGGGTCACATGGCACAAGATTTATGCTCCCTGACCAGGGATTGAGCCTATACCCCTTGCTTTGGGAGCACTGAGTCTTAGCCACTGGATCACCAAGGAAGTCCCTTTGTCACATCTTGAGTGAAGAGAATGGAACGTGGAAGAGAACCAGGACTGGCCAGAGGTATGGTCTCCCAAGAGGTTGGAGGCTTCTTATCAGCCTACTAGCAGCGGGCAGAAGCCACATCATCCTCTAATCAGGTTGCTGTTTTCACCTCCATTGTCAAAGCAAAGCCTTTGCTTGCACTAAGTCATCTAGATCCTTAGTGCCCAGTAGTAAGTGGTGGAGGAGAATTCCTTTGTAATGGGACCCGGAGAACAACTGCTTAGATCCATTCTATCACAGAAGAAGCACAGGATCTCTTCCCTCTTGGAATAACCTTCCTAGAGGCCACTGATGACTTAGATTTGCTGCTGTTCAATCGTGAAGTTGTGTCTGAGTCTTTTTTGACCCCATGGACCACAGCATGCCAGGTTTCCTTGTCCTTCTCTATCTTCCACAGTTGGCTCAAACTCATGTCTGTTGAGTCAGTGATGCCATCCAACCATCTCCTCCACTGCCACTCCTTCTCTTCCTGCCCTCAGTCTTCCTTAGCATCAGGGCCTTTTCCAACAAATCGGCTCTTCACGTCGGTGGCCAAAGTATTGGATTAAGTGGATAGTCAGTAGGACTCTGGCACTGGTCAGCCTGGGTTCAAATCCCCTTTCAGTCCCGTTTTTTCTTTTTTTTTTTGGTAGGTAAGAAATGGATTTATTAAGATTCAGAGAAAGCACACTCCACAGACAAGAGTGTGGGCCATCACAGTGGCAGTTTTTTCTATATATATAAAAATATTTATTTATTTATTTGGCTGCACCAGGTGTTTATTGCAGCATGTGGGATCTAGTTCCCTAACCAGGGATGGAACTCTGGGCCTCCTGCATTGGGAGCACAGAGTCTTAGCCACCGGACCACCAGGGAAGTCCCCCAGCCATTTTCCAATGACCTGTCCTCATACTATGTTACTTGATCTTCTGATGCCTCCATTTCCTCCCCCACCAAAGGAGGCTACCAATAGTACCTGTTATCTCCAAAGTGTTATGTTGAGAATGGAATGAATTTTCCCATGAAATGCTTAGAGAAATGCCTGGCACATAGCAAGGCCTCAGAAAATTTTAACTAATTAATAAGAAACAAAAGCATCGAGTATGATATGTACTATTAAAAAAAAATGAGACTTGCTATAAGGAAAGAGGACCTATTTTAGAGGAGTGATCAGGGACGTCCTCTCCAAGGAGCTTCCCCTTAAATAAAGGGAGAGACATAACCACACGGCAAGTTGGAGGCAGAGGGTTCCAGGAGGGAGACACAGCATTTGCAAAGGCCTAGAGGTGGGAATTGTGGGGAAACAAACCAATGAAGGTTTTTGTGGCTCTGGCTGAGCCAGGAGAAAAGTAAATTGGAAATGAGAAATATACTGGAAAGATCTAAGACAAACAAGTGATTTGATTCATAGGGGCTCATTAGCTGGGGATATACTGATGGGCAACAGGTGGGAGATCTGCTATGGACTTTGGAACGCCGGGTCTGTGCAGATGCCTTAACTTCTTGCTGATTTAGTTGCCCCCCCAGCTGCAACGTGCCCTTTCCATCCTCAGGGCCATGAGAATCATCATTGAACAGGGCTGTGACTGAAACCAGCCCAGGCTAATATCATTGCCTGTAAACACCTGGAGGCTTCAGCACTGAATAAAAGCAGACTGGTGAATGTGTTCAGGGCCTTGACTCGAGATGTCTTGAGCTCCCTGTTCCCATCCTCTCTCTCAGTCTGTGTGTGTGTGTGTGTGTGTGTGTGTATTTCTTAAAGTCTCACGACACCTGCTATTCTCTATGCACCCAGCTGACGAGCTGTGGCAGGAATGAAGTTGGCTTGTTCAAAGAAAAAGAAAACCGTTACAGGGATTTTCCTGGTAGTCCAGTGACTAAGACTAGGACAAGGAGCCTGGGTTTAAGCCCTGGTTGGGGAATTAGATCC
Source organism: Tragulus kanchil (assembly GCA_022376925.1). Lineage (NCBI taxonomy): Eukaryota > Metazoa > Chordata > Mammalia > Artiodactyla > Tragulidae > Tragulus > Tragulus kanchil. The sequence goes on along the minus strand of JAIOJX010000025.1, from coordinate 202,031,066 downwards.
CACATGCTCCTAAAGTTATATCCCCAGCCATTTTCCAATGACCTGTCCTCATACTATGTTACTTGATCTTCTGATGCCTCCATTTCCTCCCCCACCAAAGGAGGCTACCAATAGTACCTGTTATCTCCAAAGTGTTATGTTGAGAATGGAATGAATTTTCCCATGAAATGCTTAGAGAAATGCCTGGCACATAGCAAGGCCTCAGAAAATTTTAACTAATTAATAAGAAACAAAAGCATCGAGTATGATATGTACTATTAAAAAAAAATGAGACTTGCTATAAGGAAAGAGGACCTATTTTAGAGGAGTGATCAGGGACGTCCTCTCCAAGGAGCTTCCCCTTAAATAAAGGGAGAGACATAACCACACGGCAAGTTGGAGGCAGAGGGTTCCAGGAGGGAGACACAGCATTTGCAAAGGCCTAGAGGTGGGAATTGTGGGGAAACAAACCAATGAAGGTTTTTGTGGCTCTGGCTGAGCCAGGAGAAAAGTAAATTGGAAATGAGAAATATACTGGAAAGATCTAAGACAAACAAGTGATTTGATTCATAGGGGCTCATTAGCTGGGGATATACTGATGGGCAACAGGTGGGAGATCTGCTATGGACTTTGGAACGCCGGGTCTGTGCAGATGCCTTAACTTCTTGCTGATTTAGTTGCCCCCCCAGCTGCAACGTGCCCTTTCCATCCTCAGGGCCATGAGAATCATCATTGAACAGGGCTGTGACTGAAACCAGCCCAGGCTAATATCATTGCCTGTAAACACCTGGAGGCTTCAGCACTGAATAAAAGCAGACTGGTGAATGTGTTCAGGGCCTTGACTCGAGATGTCTTGAGCTCCCTGTTCCCATCCTCTCTCTCAGTCTGTGTGTGTGTGTGTGTGTGTGTGTGTGTGTATTTCTTAAAGTCTCACGACACCTGCTATTCTCTATGCACCCAGCTGACGAGCTGTGGCAGGAATGAAGTTGGCTTGTTCAAAGAAAAAGAAAACCGTTACAGGGATTTTCCTGGTAGTCCAGTGACTAAGACTAGGACAAGGAGCCTGGGTTTAAGCCCTGGTTGGGGAATTAGATCCCACATGCTGCAACTAAAGATCCTATATTCCTCAACAGAGATCAACGATCCAGGGTCTTAGTGTCACAACTAAGACCCAATGAAGTCAAATAAATACGTAAATATTAAACAACAAAAAAGAAATGGAATGTGATCCTGCCATTGCTGTTGTCATCTTCCAGCTAAAGAAAAGAGGCTCAAAGAAAGCCAAAGACTTGTCCAAGGGCCCACAGGAAGGGTTGAAGGCAAGATTTGAACCTGGGTTCAGTTTGATCCAGGAATGTCAGTTTTTCCCAGCAGGGTTCAAGTTCATTGATGTTTACAAACTTAAATGGAAGCCTGGCATCTGACTGAATCCTGAGAACAGGCCTCCATCCCTGGAGAGGTTTAAATAGATTTTCTCTCCACGAGAGTCACTGGTGCCAATGTCTGCCAACGTCAACACAGAAGATGTATACCGTTGGAATCAATGCTATGTGCACGAACAGCTATGGGATATGGTGAGTGTGGGCAAGAAATGAAGAAGAGAAGTGGATCCTCCAACATCAGGCTCACAGGCGGGAGCATGAGCCTTTTTTTACTCCCCTGAGAAGTCTACAAATGGAAACAAGGTTATAGGTGTCATTTAAATGAGTAGTAGGGGGACTTCCCCAGGTGGTCCGGTGGTTAAGACTCTGCATTTACAGTGCAGGGGGCGTGGGGCAGATCCCTGGCTGAGCGGACTAAGATCCCACATGCCACTCAGCATGGCCAAAAAATTAAAACATAAATAAATAAATAAATCAGTAGGGGCTCTAAAGGGAAGACCATGGGGAACTTGTACCTTCTCATTTCTTTCTTTTTTTAAAAAAATTTTTATTTTTTTATTTTTATTTTTGGCTACTCTGGGTTTTCACTGCTGTTGCAGGCTCTTCTCTAGTTGCAGGGAGCAGGGACCACTCTCTAGTTGAGGTGAGCAGGCTTCTTGTTGTGGTGACTTCTCTTGTGGAACTCGGGCTCTAGGGCACACGGGCTTCAGTAGCTGCGGCACCTGGGCTCCATAGTTGTGTCTCTGAGGCTCTAGAGCACAGGCTCCAGAACCAGGAATTGAATCCATGTCTCCTGCATGGGCTGGCAAGCTCTTTACCCCTGAGCTACAGGGAAAGCCCTTTCTCATTTATTTCTACCTGAAGTTTTTACAGTTGGCATATGTTCTTTTGTGACCAGAATAAGAACAACAGCAAACTAATAAGAAATATCTTAAATGTAAAACCAAACATTTTTTTAGAGCAATTAGTACTTATTGCCAGTATGCAGCCTGGCACGGGACATGCAGGCAGAGGGTGACTGGATGTGGTTCGGGATACAGCTCTGGGGCACAGGAAGTTGTTAGATGAAAACAGAAGACATGATGCTATATTGCAGACAGAATACATGATTGCTATGTTATATATATGGTAAAGTCCAGAGTTATAGCAGAATGTAACAAGCAGAATCATTTCATTTAAAAATATGTATACAGGGCTTCCCCTGGTGGTCCAGTGGATAAGGACACCGCCTTGCAGTGCAAGGGGCGCCGGTTCGATCCCTGGCCTGGGAAGATCCCATGTGCCACGGAGCGGCTGGACCGATGTGTCCATTTACCGAGCCGGAGCTCTGGAGCGCATGCGCCCAGAGCCGGCGCTCTGCGACAACAGACGCCACCGCGATGGGAGGCCCGCAGGAGCCAAAGAACAAGGATGAAAAATAGAGAAATGAAGACCAATAGAAGTGGCCCGCCCGCTCCCCTCCCTCCCCAACCCGACCCCCGCCCAAAATAAATAAATAAATCTTTAAAAAAAAAAATGTATACATTGATTAAGCACCTGGTTTATGTCAAGGCAGTGGGTTCGGTGCTGGGAAACAGGAATAAGCGAGGGGGACAAGGCCCTCCTCTCTTGAAGCTCCCAGTTACTTAGAAGTTAGGCAGGCGAGGAGTGGGAAGAACATTCCTGGCAGAGGGAATAGCATGAGCAAAAGCCCTGAGGTTGGCAGGGACTTGCCATGTTTCAGAAACAGAAAGAAGGTTAGCTCAGATGGTGACTGAGGTGTCCTGAGTGAACATGGTAGCCAGAGGCCCAGGGATTGTATATCCTGCAGGACCTTGGAGGTCAGAGTGAGGTGTTGGGTTTTATCCAAAGGGAACAGGAAGTCATTGAAGAGGTGCAGAGAGGAGAGGTCTAGTCAGATTTGCTCTTTAGAAGGATCACCCCAGTTGCTCTGTGGAGGACAGATTGGAAGTGGTGAAGCATATAAGGAAGCAGCTCAGCCTTCATGCTGATGCAGTGGTCCAGGGAGAGAGAACAGTAGCCATGATGAAACAGGGATGGAGAACAGTAGACAGACATTTCCAGAGTAAAATCCACTTGTTGGTTGGTTGGTTGTGAACATGAAAGTAGAGGCAATGAGAAAGATGGAGTCCTAGTTTCTTAGCTTGGGGAGTGGGTAGATGGTGGCACCATCATGAAGCCACCAACCCAACAAGAAGGGAGACCTAAAATGAATAGTCCAGTAGGAAAGTCAGGGATGGAGACCACCTGCTATCACATGTGGGACAATGAAATGTGTTAAGAGAGGCTGGCAGGGCCCCTAGAAGCAGAGGGAGGGGGGTAGGTTCTAGCTGGGGAGCCTAGAAGGGAAAGAGACCCCAGTAAATGGAGCAGCTGGAGGGAGGCTAGAGACAAGGAGGCTGGAAGACAGCAATGTGATGTGGAGCTTGGAGGAGGCCTGGGTGGCTGACGCATAGAGTGGGTGGAGGTGCCCCTGGGAGGCCCTGCATGCCAATCTAAGGAGTCAGTGAAGAGAATTACACCCTTTTCTAGAAGAAGACTTGGTCATTCTTATATTTTAGAAAGTCACTGATGAGTATGCGAGAGGCAGGAACACATACCAACTATTGCTGGAAGACTCATCAGAAGCTTTAGTATGGCAGCTTTCTTTGGAGAGAAATTGGGTGGCTGGAGAACAGGAATGGGGGAGGCTTTTAATTCTTTATTATTTACTATTATTATTTTGTAATTTGTACCATATATATGTATGTATTCAATACTTTAATGTTTCATATAGGTTTTTAAAACATTTATTTATTTATGTAGCTTCACTGGGTCTTAGTTGTGGCATGTGGGATCTTAGTTCCCTGATAATGGACCAGTTGGTTGACAGAGTGAGGTGTTGGGTTTTATCCAAAGGGAACAGGAAGTCATTGAAGAGGTGCAGAGAGGAGAGGTCTAGTCAGATTTGCTCTTTAGAAGGATCACCCCAGTTGCTCTGTGGAGGACAGATTGGAAGTGGTGAAGCATATAAGGAAGCAGCTCAGCCTTCATGCTGATGCAGTGGTCCAGGGAGAGAGAACAGTAGCCATGATGAAACAGGGATGGAGAACAGTAGACAGACATTTCCAGAGTAAAATCCACTTGTTGGTTGGTTGGTTGTGAACATGAAAGTAGAGGCAATGAGAAAGATGGAGTCCTAGTTTCTTAGCTTGGGGAGTGGGTAGATGGTGGCACCATCATGAAGCCACCAACCCAACAAGAAGGGAGACCTAAAATGAATAGTCCAGTAGGAAAGTCAGGGATGGAGACCACCTGCTATCACATGTGGGACAATGAAATGTGTTAAGAGAGGCTGGCAGGGCCCCTAGAAGCAGAGGGAGGGGGGTAGGTTCTAGCTGGGGAGCCTAGAAGGGAAAGAGACCCCAGTAAATGGAGCAGCTGGAGGGAGGCTAGAGACAAGGAGGCTGGAAGACAGCAATGTGATGTGGAGCTTGGAGGAGGCCTGGGTGGCTGACGCATAGAGTGGGTGGAGGTGCCCCTGGGAGGCCCTGCATGCCAATCTAAGGAGTCAGTGAAGAGAATTACACCCTTTTCTAGAAGAAGACTTGGTCATTCTTATATTTTAGAAAGTCACTGATGAGTATGCGAGAGGCAGGAACACATACCAACTATTGCTGGAAGACTCATCAGAAGCTTTAGTATGGCAGCTTTCTTTGGAGAGAAATTGGGTGGCTGGAGAACAGGAATGGGGGAGGCTTTTAATTCTTTATTATTTACTATTATTATTTTGTAATTTGTACCATATATATGTATGTATTCAATACTTTAATGTTTCATATAGGTTTTTAAAACATTTATTTATTTATGTAGCTTCACTGGGTCTTAGTTGTGGCATGTGGGATCTTAGTTCCCTGATCAGGGATCGAACCTGGGTCCTCTGCATTGGGAGCTCAGAGTCTTAGCCACTGGACCACCAGGGAAGCCCCCATGTAGTTTTTTTTTTTAAATAACTTTATTTATTCATTTGTTTTGACTGTGCTGGGTCTTTGCTGTTGTGCAGGCTTTTCTCTAGCTGTGCGGCGTGGGCTTCTCACCGCCATGGCTTCTCTTATTGGGGAGCACAGGTTCCAGGGTGTGAAGGCTTCAGTAGTTGCAGTTCCTGGACTCTAGAGCACAGGCTCAATAGTTCTGGCACATAGGCTTAATCTCTCCAAGGCATGGAGATCATCCCTAACCAGGGATCCAATTCATGTCTCCTAAATTGGCAGGCAGATTATCTACCATCAAGTCACCAGGGAAACCCCTTCGATACTTAATTATGATGGAAAACCTTTTACTGGTAAAAAGCAAAGACTTTGGGTCAGACAGCCATGCATTTGTATACTGACTTTGTCCAATTTCTGTCTAGACTGATTAATATTTGCTTCTCTGAGGTTCCGTTTCAGGATCTGTAAAATGGGGATAATAGTAGTTCTTCCTTCAAAGCGTTGTTGGAAGGATTACATAAGATCATATATGTTGAATGCCAGTACCACAGGAAGGGTAAGCTAAACAACTGCTATTAATAATTAATAATGGTCATTTAGATGGGTCCACACTCCCTCCCTCCAAGGATGGCTCAGCTTGAGGAGGGAGGGGATAGGTGGGGAGGCAGAGTTAAGAAAAGGGACTGGAATCAGACTCTGGCTCTCTAAGCAAGCACTACCTGTCTGAGACACAAAGACCTGTGTCTGCAAAATAGGATGCGTGTAGCCTCCCTTCTAGGATCAAAGAGCAACTGAGTAGGGGCAATTAGTCAACTGCCAAGCAGAGCACCCTGTGAGTTATGAGTTGTGAAGATGACGCTTTTTGGAATGCCCTTTCTCTCTCTCTCTCTCTCTCCCAGGCCGCGAGGCCTTTCAGTTTCTCCTCTCTGTCCCCCATGGTGGGGTGAGAGGGCATGAGGGGACATTCTCTAGAGAGTAATGTTTTTTTGTTTAAATCAGGCGAAGATGCTGGAAACGTCTCAGAGGGGAGGCCATAAGAAGGAGTCCCTGAGTCTAGGCTGCCTCTATTCCTTTCGCAGATACCATCTCTCTCTCTCCTACAAGAATTCGGAAATCAGACAGCCACGTTGAAGGTATCCAACGCGACGCGTCTCTGGCCAGACTCGTGGGCGGCGCCCGCACATGCGGAGCCTGCCACCCACAGGGAGAGCGCGGTACTGCAAGTGAGGGTACCAGAGACGCCCCATCCATGCAGCCACCTTTCTGTCTATTACTCAGAGCATTTCCTGAGCCAGGCAGAAGGGATCCCTGCCCTCAAGGGGCTTACAGTCTTACAGGACGAATACCAGCAACACAAGCGCTGGTAGGAACTTCATGGTCTGCTTTCGGGTGAAGGTCTCTGTTTTCTTTATATATATATATATATATGTATATATATATATATATAAATTTTGACCTCTTTTGCATTGGTTTTTTATTTATTTATTTTCATCCACCTTTATTATTCAGCCTGTGTGGCCGTTGCAGAGCACTGGCTCTGGGAACATGCACTCCAGAGCGCTGGCTCTTAATTCAACACACCGGTCCAGCCACTTTGCGGTACGTGTGATCTTCCCCGGCCAGGGATTGAACCAGCGCTCCATGCACTGCAAAGCGGACTCTTTACCCACTGGGCCACCAGGGAAGCCCAGGTCTCTGTTTTCATAGCAGAAGTAATAAATATTCATGGCAGAGGTGTTTCAAAGAAAATTACAACCCAAACATACCTCTCTTAACACGTAAGCATAACCCTGATAGCATTTTCCCAAAATGAAAACACGCATTTCATCATATTCTGAAGCCTGCTTTGTTGTGTTTAACAGCTTTATTGAGACAATATTTCACAGACCATGTAGTGGTTCTGTTGTTTAACTTAATGTAACAGTAGATGATTAATAATAATATGATACAAGTTGCTGCTGTTTGCTGAGCAAGATGCTAAATGTTTTTATGCACATCAGCATATTCAGCCCTCCCAACGATCTTATTTGGTATGTACTATGATTTCCCCCATTCTGCAGATGAGGGAACTGAAGCACTGAAAGGTGAAGTGATTTGGTCCAGCCAAAGTAGCAGAGCCAGGATTTTAATCCAGCTTTGACTGAGAAACTGAGTTCTTAACCATTTGGTTATGACTGCTCTGTGCCAGGTTGTATGGCAGTTCAGAAGACTCTTAGGAAAGGGTGGAGAGAGGAGAGGGAATGTCTCCTGGAGCTCACGCTGGAAATGAGGAGGTGGGATAGTTCTCACACACGGGGCAATGAACTTAAACCTCACTGGTGGACCAGAGGCTGGGGGCCAGGAAAGGCTACCTGTAGGTGGTGACGGTTGAGGGGTGTGTGCAGACAGAGATGGGCAACAAGGCAGGAAGGGCATTTCTAGCCAGGAGGAGTGAGCCTGTGCAAAGCCTCCGATGCAAAGCTGAGTATCTCTCTCCTTACTTAAAAACAAGTCTTCTGGGCTTCCCTGGTGGTTCAGTGGGTGAGGAGTCCGCCTTGCAGTGCAGGGGGCAACGGTTTGATCCCTGACCGGGGAGGATCCTGAGTGCCATGGAGCGGCTGGACCGATGTGTCCAATTGTGAGCCGATGCTCTGGAGCGCATGCGCCCAGAGCCGGTGCTCTACACCGAGAGAGGCCACTGCAATGGGAGGCCCACAGAGGCAAAGAATAATAAAAGATGGATGAAAAATTAAAAAAGCGATGACTTAGAAGCAAATAAACAAACAAAACAAAACAAGTCTTCTTAGGGAATTCCATAGTGGTCTACTGGGCTTGAACTCTGCACGCTCATTGCTGAGAGCGTGAGTTCGATCCCTGGTCAGGGAACTAAGGTCCCACACACTGTATGGCCAAAAAAAAAGCAAGCAAGTCTTCTCAGTACCCTTTGGATAAAATACTAACTCAGTATCTCAGTATAGCCTTCTCAGGTGGCACAGTGGTTAAAAAAAAAAAATCTACTTGTCAATACAGGAGATGCAAGAGACACAGGTTCAATCTCTGGGTTGAGAAGATGCCCTGGTGCAAGAAACGGCAACCCACTTCAGTACGCTTGGCCAGGAAATCCCATGGACAGAGGGCTATGGTCCATGGGGTCCCAAAGAGTCAGACACAACTGAACAGCATGACCTGGCAGCATAGCCTGCAGGACTGCTATGGGATCACTGTCATTATCTCCATTTTGTAGATGAGGAAACTGAGACACGAAGGGAGGTGAGGCCAGACTTCTTAGATTTGAATCCTGGGTCAATCAATTAAAGGGCAGATAAACTCACCTCCCGTGATTGCCTAGCTAAGTAGCTTGTGTGCAACTTGAACTTGATTTCGAGATTCATGTTGTAAAACCTCTCACTGTTCAAACCCATCACATGGGCAGTAGTAACTGTTTACATGTCATTTTCTTCCTCTGGACCGAGTGTTCCATGAGGTCGCTGCTGTTGCCCTAGTCCAAGGACATGGTTGACACCTTAATTAAATGAATCAATGATGCTGAGCAGCTCAGATGAGTTATTCAGATGATAGAATAGTGGTCAGAGTACCCTGACCTCCCTTGCAGTGTGTTTGGAAAAATACTTCAGAGCCTTCTGCATAGTCCTTGCTCCTCTGCTCTGCTTCCATAGAACCTGTACCCCTACCATGATCATAGCAAAAATAATACTGACCAATAATTTAACAGTTAATTGGGACGCAGGTTTTGTCTCTTGCCAGACAAGTATTTATTGGTCCAGGGACTGGATGAACTCCACGCTGGGAGAAACCACAGTAGAAGTAGCAGGCAGGATGCCCCAGATAAGCTTTCCCCTAAGCAAGTCCTGTCCTTGGCTAGGCAGTCTCTCCCAGCCTCCCTCCGACCCCTCCCCCACCAGCAGCTGGCTCCAGTATTGAGGTGCCTGCCTGCCAGTTCCCTGTTTCAAGGAAATAGAGCACCAGAGACCTTAGTGGCTTCAGCATGAGTGTAAACATCACCAGCTGCCAGAGAAGATGACGTCAAATCCAGGCCTGGCTGGCCATGGCCTTGGGGAGACTCCCTGCACTGAGAGGCCAGATGCCCTGGTGGGGGGGTGTCACTGTCAGAGGCAGCACAAGCTGAGAACTGGCGGCTCAGCACCCAGAAAACACATCTGATGGTCCTGTTCATTCTCAAGGGTCCCATGACTTGAAATATCTGTCTTTACAAACCTACTGAAGTCAGAAATTATATAGCTCTTTTTTTTTTTTTCTTGCTAATCCCTATTCAGAGCATCAGACTAGCATGAGCTTGACAGAGTAAGCTCCCAGTGATGGTGTCGTTCTACCCAAAGCAGAAGTCTATATGACTTAGAGGTTAAAAGAGCTGACTTGATGGACTTCCCACTGGTGGTCCAGTGGTTAAGAATCCACCTGCCAGCACTATTTACAATAGTTAGAATATGGACGCAACCTAGATGTCCAATGACAGATGAATGGATAAAATAGCTGTGGTGTATATGTGTGTGTATATATATATATATATATATATATATATATATATACACGATGGAATATTACTCAGTCATAAAAAGAAATGCACTTGAATCTGTTCTAATGAGATGGATGAATCTACAGAGTGAAGTATGTCAGAGAGAGAAAGATAAATATTGTATACTGACACATACATATGGAATCTAGATAGATGGTGCTGATTAATGAATATGCACAGCAGCAATAGAGAGGCAGACAGGGAGAACAGTCTTATGGACATTGGGGTGAGGGAGGGGAATATGCTGTGGGACTAGGGGACCTCAAACAGGGGCTCTGTGGTGACCTGGAGGGGTGGGGTGGGGAGGGAGATGGAGGGGGCACATGTACACTTGTGGCAGATTCAGGTTGATGTGCGGCAGTAAACACCAAATCTCTGTAAAAAATAAAAATAAATTAAAAAAAAAAGAGAATCTGCCTGCCAATACAGGGGGCACGGGTTCGATCTCTCGCCCTGGAATAGTCCACATGTCATAGAGCAACTAAGCCCATGTGCTACAACTACTAAGCTCACGTGATCTGCAACAAGAGAAGCCTCGACAATGAGAAGCTTGCTTATGGTAAGTAGGGAGTAGGTCCCACTCACTACAACTAGAGAAAGCCTGTGCAGCAACGAAGACCCAGCACAGTCAAAAATCAAATAAATTAATTTTAAAAATTTTTTTAAGAAAAGCAAAATTTGAGTCCCACACTGCCTGGGTCCACAACTTGCCTAAAGCTTTGTGATCTTGGGCAATTTCCTGCACAACTTCTAGTCTGTTTCTTTATCTGAAAAGTGGGGGGAGAATAGTATCTAGCTCACGGGATTATGGTTGGGATCAGTGTATATTCACTGAGGTCCTATCAAGTGCCACATGATCACACCAGTAAACAAAACACAGTCCCCGCCCCCACCGTGAGTGGTGAGGAAAGGCAGACAATAGACCAATAAATATTTAATAGAGCAGATGGTGGGAAGTGCCACAGAGATAGATAAGGCCCAGAGAGGAGGCTAGAGTGTCAGCATGGAGAGGAGCTACTTTATTTGCAGGGTGGTTGGGAAAGCCCTTCCTGGTAATAGATGACTTCTAAGCCGACCCCTGAGTGAAATAAGGAAACCATTCATGTGGCTATCTGAGGGGGAAACTCCTCTAGGCAGAGAAACAAGCATGTGCAAAATTCCTGAGCCAGGGGCATGGCTGGCGTATTCACAGAAAGGCAGGAGGTCGGAGTGAGGTGGGCAAGGCAGCAGGTAGACTAGATGGCATCAGAGAGACGGCTGGAGACAAGGTGTGTAGAATCTGGTAGCCCATTGTCAGAAGTCTGGCCTTTACGCTGAGTGGGATGGTAACCACGGAGGATTTTAAGCAGGGGAGGAAGATGATGCGACAGGTTTTAGAGGATTCCCCTATCTGGTACTTAAGAACTGCCTATAGAAGGGCCAGGAAGCAGGGAGCCCAGTCAGACTGCAATTGTCCAGGTGAGAGCTATCACCCTTGATTAGATGGGGAGGCGCAGTGGGTAACAAGGGGTCAGATTCTGGGTAGAAATTGTGTGGATGAAAAAATAACAAAGCAAAGTAAAATAAGATAAAATGTGGTGGGGGAACTTCGAAGACTCCATGCTTCCACAGCAAGGTGGCATGAATTCAATTTTGATGGCCAGGGAACTACGATCCCACATGAAAGAGAGAGAGAGAAGAGAGCCAGCAAAGATGATTGCAAAGTGTTTAACTTGTGGAATGGCGTCGCCACTCACGGAGGTGGGGAAGACAACTGAGGTGAAGTGCTTGTCATAGATGTGAGCATGAGGGAAGTGCTTGGTAAACATAAGCTGTTTGTTGTATTGATGACTTCGGTTTCCTGGGCTATCTAAACTCAGTCCCCTAAGGCTTTGCAAATGTTGAGTATACCTGGCAAAAACATCGTAGGTATCATGCCTGAGGTGGTACTATGTGCCAAGCATATGGCAGTCTTTGCTTCATAGTGCCACCCTGCAAGATGCAGAAAAGTTTTATGAGAAAAATAAACATTTGCTGAATTTTTAACATATCCCAGGCCTTGGGCATTTCTCACTTCATCCTATCTCTGACACTGACCTGTAAACTCATGAGAGAGTTCTTACAGCGCTTGCATACTACTGTGTATACCTGCCTCACAGTAGCCACTGTAGCTAGTATTTATTAAACGAACCATCATTACTATGAATGGCGGTTGAATAACTTCCCCAGGTGGAGCTGTGCCTTAAATGAATGTTTGTCAGATAAAGAGACGAATATGTGCATACGACATTCCCGCTTTAGAGAAGAGGAACAGCTGAAGGCAGAGCAAATTCGAACTCAGGATTTCCTGATTCCTGACATGGACCCTTTCCATGGCTACACCATGGGGCTTCACAGCCCCTTTGGCTGGGTTTGAGGAGGCCTAGAGGTTTGACAATCCTAATTGAACCATAATGTGCAAAAACACAGGTTACTCAGAGAAAGAAAGATCAGATTGTGAGGCTCTAGTAATACGATCCTAAATTTTTGCTTTCATAAAACTGCAGGATCATAAAGACTTTATGTAACTTGCTCAAGATCAAACAGGGTGTGAGGGGTGGAAACAGTCTACCCACACCAGAGTCTCTGTTTATTTCTCTGAGTAGTTTTTAGGGGTTTCCCAGGTGGTGCTAAGTGGTAAAGAACCTGCCTGCCAATGCAGGAGATACAGAGATGCCAGTTCAGTATCTGGGTCAAGAAGATCCCCTGGAGAAGGGAATGGTTACCCACTCTAGTATTCTTACCTGCAGAATCCCCTGGACAGAGGAGCCTGGCAAGCTACAGTCCATATGGTCACATAGACTTGGACACGACTGAAGTGACTGAGCAGAAGCAGCAGGGTTCTTTTTTTTTCTTTTAGATTTATTTATTTATTTATTTTGGGCGGGGGTCAGGTTGGGGAGGGAGGGGAGCGGGCGGGCCACTTCTATTGGTCTTTCATTTCTCCATTTTCATCCGTCTTTGTTCTTTGGCTCCTGTGGGCCTCCCATCGCGGTGGCATCTGTCGTTGCAGAGCACCAGCTCTGGGCGCATGCGCTCCAGAGCTCCGGCTCGGCAATTGGACACATCGGTCCAGCCGCTCCGTGGCACGTGGGATCTTCCCAGGTCAGGGATCGAACTGGCGCCCCTTGCACTGCAAGGCGGTGTCCTTACTCACTGGATCACCAGGGGAAGCCCTGCAGGGTTCTTAACTTGCAGCACAGGCCTCTGATGGGGTCTCTAGATGCTCCTTTTTGTTGTTGTTAATTTTATTTATTTATTCATTTTTGGCTATTCTGGGTTTTCACTGCTGCCACAGGCTTTTCTCTAGTTGCAGGGAGTGAAGACTACTCTCTAGCTGAGGTGAGCAGGCTTCTTGTTGCGGTGACTTCTCTTGTTGTGGAACTCAGCCTCTAGGGCACACGGGTTTCAATAGTTTTGGCACATGGGCTCCATAGTTGTGGTTCACAGGTTTAGTTGTGCCGCAGCATGTGGGATCTTCCCAGATCAGGGATCGAACCCGTGTCTCATTGGCAGGCAAACTCTTCACCACTGAGCTACCAGGGAAGCCCTCTAGACGTTCTTTACAGTACCTTCTTCCCCTACCATAGTGTGCTTAACTGTGTGCTGAGGAGAAGCTGTTAATATTTTTTGTAAAGAAAGGATTCATAGCTTTCATTATACTCATAAAGGAACCTATGGCCAAAAAAAGTTTAGTTTCATTTTATCTTATTTTTTTTAAAAATTATTTATTTTTATTTAGCTGTGCTTGGTCTTAGCTGCAGCATGTGAGATCTAGTTCCCTGAGCAGGGATGGAACCTGGCCTCCCCTGTATTGGACGCATGGAGTCTTAACCACTGGACCACAAGAAAAGTCTCCCTTATGTATTTTTTTTTTAATTTTGGCCTCTTTTATTGGTTTATTTATTTATTTTCATCCATCTTTGTTCTTTGGCCTGTGTGGGCCTCCCATCGCAGTGGCCTCTCATTGCAGAGCACCGTCTCTGGGTGCATGCACTCCAGACCGCTGGCTCCTAATTGGACACACCAGTCTAGCCGCTCCGTGGCATGTGGAATCTTCCCGGACCAGGGATTGAACTGGCGCCCCTTGCACTGCAAGGCAGACTCTACTCACTCCTTATGTATCTATTTTTTAACTTTTATTTTTAAAACTGTTTTCAGGGCTCCCCTGGTAGCTTAGTGGTGAAGAGTTTGCTTGCCAATGCAGAAGACACGGAGTTCGATCCCTGATGCTGAAAGATCCCACATGCTGCAGAGCAATTAAACCTGTGAGCCACAACTATTGAGCCTGTGCTCCAGAGCCTCGGAGCCGCAGTCATGGAGCCCATGTACTGTAACTATTGAAGCCCGTGTGCCCTACAGCCCAAATTTCCATAACAAGAGAAGTCACCACAACAAGCCTGTTCACCTCAACCAGAGAGTAGCTCCCACTCCCTGTAACCAGAGAAGAGCCCGCAGAGGCAGTGAAAACCCAGAATAGCCAAAAATAATAAATATATATATATATTTTTAAAAAACTGTTTTTAGACGAGTAGAAGAAGTAAAAAGAGTGGGAAAGAATTGTAGAGATAAAGTATAACAGATGCCAAGTGCTGTTTCCCGTTGCTATTCATTCATTCATTCAATAAATTTGTGTTGAGCACCTGTTACTTGCCAGACACGATTGCAGAGTCTAAGGATGCTGCAGTGGCAAAATCTTTTATCTCCCCGATAGAATATAAACTCTGTGACGCTTACAAAATAATAATGATGACAAACATTATGTCCTGGTGCCTTGAAAAAAGCAGCGCAGAGTCAAAGGATGGGGAGGAGCAGAAAGGGCATTTTAAAAAGAGAGAGGTGTGTGCTCAGAACCTCCGGTTGATGCGAAATGACTCCAACGACGGGAGCGACCCTGGAAGCCAGGGTGTCCTCCACAAATTTTTTTTTGTTTGTTTTTTTTTTGAGTTTAACTTCACCAGGGCGCTGATACTAGTAGGGAATGCGCGCCGGAGAGCAGAGTGCATGCTCCGTACGCCTCCCGATGCTCTAAGCTTTCAGACTACAGTGCGCAGTCTCTGCGGGTTAAAAGGCACCGCCCAATAGGAATCCTTTTGAGGTTGTGGTCCCACCCCCACAGCCAAATTTCTGTTTCCGCTTCCGGCGCTGCAGGGATCCAGGTCGAAGATGGCGGCGGCAGCTGGATCTCGGGTTTCTGGGCTGCTGGGTCGTTCCCGGCTGCCGCTGAGTCGGTCCATGTCGAGTGGCGCCCACGGCGAGGAGGGCTCAGGTACTGGGCTGGGGTCCTGGGGCCGGCCCCTGTCTGCTGAAGAGAGGAGCGCCGGGACTTTGACCTTGGCGTGAGGACTTGGGGGAGGGAGGCGAGACCCGGGCGGCTCCCCGCCGGGCCTGAGCGGTCGTACCCCTCTGCAGCTCGCATGTGGAAAGCCCTCACCTACTTCGTGGCGCTTCCCGGGGTGGGAGTGAGCATGCTGAATGTCTTCCTGAAGTCGCACCATGGAGAGGAGGAGAGACCCGAGTTCGTGGCCTACCCTCATCTCCGCATCAGGTCCAAGGTACCCCTTTGCTGTCTCTTCGCCTTTCATTCCAAATGCTTTAGTCCACGTTCTTAATTCTCTAAAAATGTGGGTGTAGGGCGTGTACAGTTTTTCATTTAATCTTCCCAAACACTTTTTAAGTATTTTCTCCGGTCATGGCTGAGATTTCTTCTTTAACGTCATACAAGGGCCCTTCGGTTTTCTTTTCTTCGTGTCTTCCCCCCTTTTACCTTCTGACATTGATCTATAAAAGTTGTCGGTGGTACAATTTGGAGGTTTTTGAAACCTTTCTAGGCTGGCAAAGTCGGAAGGCGGTTCGCTTTTCTGAAACCCGCGCGAAGTGATGGACAGCTTCTAATCTTCACCTCTTTGCTAGCTATCGCCCCACTAGGTCATTCTTTGACCGTTAATGGAGATATTCAACGCTTATGTCACTTAAACCAGTGGAAACTGAATTCTTAAATTCAGAAAGAATTGTTGAATCGGAGCGCCACTGCTTCCCTTGTACAGTAGAATTAGAAACTGTACATAACAGCGAATTGTCTTAACCCCAGAACGCTTTTGACATTTGGGGCTGGATAAGGCTTGTTGGGGCGAGGGGCAGGCCCGTAAGTTCTAGATTTAGCAGCATCCTTGACCTCTAGCCACTAAGTGCTAGTGGTACCCCCTCCTCAAGATGTCCCCAGATACTGGCCTGTGTCCCCATAAAGTCAGAATCATCCTAGGTTGGAAATCACTACCCTTGAGCAATGCTTTTCAAAAGTAGCATGCAAAATAGCTGAGGGTATGTCAGCCGTTTCCAATCCAGAGATGTGTTTCATGTCCAGAAATTTGCATTGAAGTTTGCCTCTCCCCTCCTGTACTCACCTCCACCCTTCTGATAAAAGGTGACCAGAGGATTGCACTTTCAGAAACACAGCATTGAGGATTAGTTACAGGGGAGAGGCTTGTGAGTAACAAGCTTGCTTTTCCTATCATCTTCTTTGCGGGCTCCCCTGGAATTAATAAGAGCTCCCTTAAATTATGGGAGGACTGAAATATGGCCATATGTAAAGGACTAATTTCCCTTTTGTTTTCATGTATTGTTTGTTACTTGCCCTATTTTAAGCAGTTTGTGGCGGTGCTGTTTTTGTTTTCTGGAATTGCCTAATTGACATCTTCACTCCACAGCCCTTTCCCTGGGGAGATGGTAACCATACCCTATTCCATAACCCGCATCTGAATCCGCTTCCAACTGGCTATGAAGATGAATAAAGAGAACATGGACCACTATTCAGTGGGGACCACAGCACTGGTTTGGACCATTACTCTGCACACTTGGACCAGAAAAGTGTATGGGACCTTAAGCTCTCCTTGTACCCAGTGATGACTATAATACTTGATGACCATCATATTGATCTTCCGTCCCTTTGCTTATAGCAAGAGATGGCTTAAATAAATAACAGTCATGAGCTGAGAGTTGCATTGTTTGATTGTGTTTGTCCCTCAGAAATTAGCATTAATGTTATCTCTCTTTCTGCATTGAAGGTCTGTGGCTCTGTTTACAGTGTTTCAGGTCCAGTTCAGGCCTTTGAGTAAGTGTTTCTAACAGGCCTGGCCTTGGTTTCTTGTGCCTGCGATGGGTAAAGCAAGAGATCCAAGTTAAGCTCATTAGGGGTCAAAATTGGGCCCTGGCAGATTTACCTAATCCAGAATATAACAGACGATTTGGATTGTTTTATTTTAGAAATAATTCATTGTTTTGAAGGGGCTTTCCTGGTGGCTCAGACAGTACAGAATCCACCTGCAGTGCAGAAGATCTGGGTTCAGCCCCTGCGTGGAAAGATCTCCTGGAGAGGGGAAGGACTACCCACTCCAGTATTTTTGCTGGGAGAATTCCATGGGTCTCACAGAATCAGACATGACGGAGCAATTTTCACTGTTCAAGCATACTTTGGATGGCAGAGACACCGACATTTGTTGAGGAATACTCCCTATAGTCCAGTTTTCTCCAGAAGTGTCAGGTTTGCATCGTGGGTCCTCTCTCAGCTCCCTTAAGGCTGGAAGGGGTCATACACTTTTGGAGAAATAAAGGCAGTGTGACACTCTGACCCTTTCTGCAATATAGTACTGGCTTTATTTGCATCTGGAATTAAAAACTTCCTGTAGCCGCAAGAATTAGGAGAAACAAAGTAATAGTTACAAAGTCACCCTTAAGGAGCAATGAAGATTTCCTCCTCAAAATCTAAAACCTTTGAAGTAGCTGAGATAGTTGGAATCACTTTATGGACAGGATAAAGTCCAAACAGCAGGAGGAACAATCAGAAAAAATTACTGCCTCGGCAGCAATTACAATAAAATTTGTTTTATTCTCAGGGTTCAACCAGACAGTTCTGTGGTGAGATTCTAGGGTGCCAGGATTTTGACTGTCTTGTGGCTAGGCTTATTTCAGGACAGTTATACTTCAGTTTGCTGCCTGGCCTCTCTCAGCTGGGTTCCAAACACCTTTTGTATAATGGACCTTAACCTGCCAACATGTAAATGCAGAGCCACGGCATTAAGGACTGCTCAACATTAAATACAAAGTTATTAATTGGTAAAGCAGAAAGTTTCATACTGTGCGGGCACATATAAAAAAATTGAACCATATTACGTAAGCAATTATATGTAGAGACAACAGGACACTCCAAAGTGTAAGTGCTCACCTGATCCTGACATTTTCAGGGTGTGATTACATAAACACTGAGATTAGGAGGTTTCCATTTGCTCTGCCATTCTACCTAGCTTGGATAAGTCTTCATTTTTAAATTATAGACCTGCCCCTGACTCCCCAAGTATATATATGAGACGTATGGAGTTCATAGGACGAAAGTTATTCCACTTTTTTTTTTTTCCACTGAGTTCCAGGGGCAAATAATGATAGAAACTAAATGTTACAGTTTTATTCCATCTTTGTGATTACAGGCATTTCAGGGCAGGGCGAGTGGACGAGGCTATTAAAACAACTTCCTTCCCCTCCCCCCGCCATTTAATCAGATGCAGCAACTTGGCATTTTTATGATATGCAGGTTGACTTAATTCATTGACTTAAGGTGAAAGCTGGCAGCAGCAAAGCTCTGTAATTTAGGATCTTCCTCCACAGCCGCTCCAAGGGTTTTAATTCCTGAACCACAGCATGAGTTCTGAAGTGCTGTTCACTGCAGCATTCATGAAGCTTTCCCATCATAACCTGAGGTCTGACAGCTCTTGTTATGACAGGAAACTGTTGAAAGCCGTCTTCGTCTTGGCTCATCCAGTCCACCAGCAATCTTAACAGTTACATTACTCTCTAAAAATAAAACTCTACTCCCAAGCTTTGACTCAGACTTTGCTGGGAACTCTTTCTAATCCAGAAATAATCCAAACAGCAGGAGGAACAATCAGAAAAAATTACTGCCTCGGCAGCAATTACAATAAAATTTGTTTTATTCTCAGGGTTCAACCAGACAGTTCTGTGGTGAGATTCTAGGGTGCCAGGATTTTGACTGTCTTGTGGCTAGGCTTATTTCAGGACAGTTATACTTCAGTTTGCTGCCTGGCCTCTCTCAGCTGGGTTCCAAACACCTTTTGTATAATGGACCTTAACCTGCCAACATGTAAATGCAGAGCCACGGCATTAAGGACTGCTCAACATTAAATACAAAGTTATTAATTGGTAAAGCAGAAAGTTTCATACTGTGCGGGCACATATAAAAAAATTGAACCATATTACGTAAGCAATTATATGTAGAGACAACAGGACACTCCAAAGTGTAAGTGCTCACCTGATCCTGACATTTTCAGGGTGTGATTACATAAACACTGAGATTAGGAGGTTTCCATTTGCTCTGCCATTCTACCTAGCTTGGATAAGTCTTCATTTTTAAATTATAGACCTGCCCCTGACTCCCCAAGTATATATATGAGACGTATGGAGTTCATAGGACGAAAGTTATTCCACTTTTTTTTTTTTTCCACTGAGTTCCAGGGGCAAATAATGATAGAAACTAAATGTTACAGTTTTATTCCATCTTTGTGATTACAGGCATTTCAGGGCAGGGCGAGTGGACGAGGCTATTAAAACAACTTCCTTCCCCTCCCCCCGCCATTTAATCAGATGCAGCAACTTGGCATTTTTATGATATGCAGGTTGACTTAATTCATTGACTTAAGGTGAAAGCTGGCAGCAGCAAAGCTCTGTAATTTAGGATCTTCCTCCACAGCCGCTCCAAGGGTTTTAATTCCTGAACCACAGCATGAGTTCTGAAGTGCTGTTCACTGCAGCATTCATGAAGCTTTCCCATCATAACCTGAGGTCTGACAGCTCTTGTTATGACAGGAAACTGTTGAAAGCCGTCTTCGTCTTGGCTCATCCAGTCCACCAGCAATCTTAACAGTTACATTACTCTCTAAAAATAAAACTCTACTCCCAAGCTTTGACTCAGACTTGTGCTGGGAACTCTTTCTAGAGCACCAAGAACAAAAATCTTATCAGCTGTTTCCATGAACAAAGAACCCCAGTAGAGTGCAGGTAATGTCCTTTAAAGCATGACTTAGGTCAGGCACCCGTAGTCATCCTGACAAGCACATGAGCGTTTTCATACAAGATATATTTAAAACTGATCCCAGACCAAGCACTTCAACTGTAACCCCAAATAATCCCATTATTTAAAACAGAGTTCCTTCTGAGATGCCAGAGCCAGAAATCTCAAAGCAAAGAGTGATAGCTCATCAGCTTTTACAAGTGAGAAAAATATCAAGGAGGAAATAAAACTCCTCCTTCCTAAACTCATGAAATCAATGCGATCTTCAATTTTAGTTGACACGATCCTGAGTCCTCAGTTTCCTGATGTGAGGAGTCTATTTTCAAGGTGACTCAAGGTCAAGAAGAGCTTTCAGGCTTTTCTTTGCCATGGCCCATGAATTCCAGTCCTTCAATAGGAATCTCCTTCTCCTTTATCGCTTTCTGATGGAAGAAAACACATGATAAAGGGAGCCTGAGGACCAAACTTCATAAATATGATGGTACAAAAGTAAATCCAACTGGACCATAAGGACAACCAAGCATGACAAACCCTAAGTATGATTACAAAGAAATTAAAGTGTAAGAGCAGAGAGACATTGGGAAGAGTACATAAAAATTTAGAAGTGCAATTTCACCCTCTGTTGTGATGACTGTTTAGTCGCTAAGTCCTGCCTGACTCTTGTGACCCCATGAATTGTAGCCAGACGGGTTCCTCTGTCTATACGCTTTCCCAGGCACGAATACTGGAGTGGGTTGCCATTTCCTCTCCAAGGGATCTTCCCAACCCAGGAATCCAACCCACATCTGCACTGACAGGTGGATTTTTTTTTTTTAACCACTGAGCCATCTGGGAAGCCTCTGTTGTGACAGACACAAGTTCAAATCAGTCCCAGGACTTACTGGCTATGTAACTTTGAGCAACCCTCTCTGTCCTGCCTATATATGGGATACACAGCAACTCCACCTGGACTAACTGAGGATGTTTTTTAAGTTAACTAACCGGGAGTGCCTTGCCCAGGGCCTATTTTACCATTCAGATCAGTTTCACAGTCACTGTGCTGGAATGAAGATTTTCTAGCTGGCCAAGGTAGGGGGGAACAAAAAGCAAGTGAAGGGATTATAATTACGTAAGGTGACCCTCCATGAGATCTGACGTGCCAGAGAGACTTCACACCCCATCCTGCGCCTCAGCAGCCACGAAAAAGTGCACCACCGAAAACCCAAGTTAACTTGATTCTAGTGAACTTAGACTAATCACTATTTCTGGGCGTGAGTGTTGCACACGGAAAATCCAACAACTAATTGTGCCCACTCTGCAAGTCCAGGTTCATCCCCGGATGAACCGAAGAATGTTACTAGGCTCCGTAGAAAGTAAAGTGCAGCAAAAATATTTGCCTCTGACGTTCGGAGAGACACCAGGCAGCCTGGATGGTGGATGGTAGTGGAGAGAACTGCCGCTGGTCTCAGCGAGGCTACTCTTTGCCCTCAAGACGCGAGGCGTGGGGCCCGGGACACACCGTAGAGAGAAGCCGGGGCCTAGGGCGGAGGCGAGGGGGCCGGGGTCGGAGCTCACCTGAACACACTGCTGGTAGCGCTTGAAGAGGTCGGTGCACGGGTCCCCGGAGCCGTCCCCCTTGAGGAACTTCTCGGCAAACCAGCGATTGAAGCACTGGTCGTACTCGCGCTTCATGTCGGTGCAAGCCTCCCCTACGCTGTTCATGGCGGCGGCGTCCGCGGCGGCGGCGCTCTCGGATGTCATCACCGGGGAGCGCGTCGCTCGGCGTTAGGAGAGGCTGCGCTACGGAGGCCGAGGAGCAGAGATGTGGGCGCGGGCGGTGCGGCCGGGTCTTCGGGCGGCGGCGAGCGGGCGCCGGGGCTTCACCGCCAAGGCCGATGCCCAGGTAGAGGCCGGGGCTTCGGGGCGGGAGGCGGAGCAGGCCCCTCCCGAGACCCACGCCCTCCGCCCTCTCCGCCCCCAGGGAAGTGGCCGGGTCCCGGCTGCGCTGGTAACTTTGAGCAACCCTCTCTGTCCTGCCTATATATGGGATACACAGCAACTCCACCTGGACTAACTGAGGATGTTTTTTAAGTTAACTAACCGGGAGTGCCTTGCCCAGGGCCTATTTTACCATTCAGATCAGTTTCACAGTCACTGTGCTGGAATGAAGATTTTCTAGCTGGCCAAGGTAGGGGAACAAAAAGCAAGTGAAGGGATTATAATTACGTAAGGTGACCCTCCATGAGATCTGACGTGCCAGAGAGACTTCACACCCCATCCTGCGCCTCAGCAGCCACGAAAAAGTGCACCACCGAAACCCAAGTTAACTTGATTCTAGTGAACTTAGACTAATCACTATTTCTGGGCGTGAGTGTTGCACACGGAAAATCCAACAACTAATTGTGCCCACTCTGCAAGTCCAGGTTCATCCCCGGATGAACCGAAGAATGTTACTAGGCTCCGTAGAAAGTAAAGTGCAGCAAAAATATTTGCCTCTGACGTTCGGAGAGACACCAGGCAGCCTGGATGGTGGATGGTAGTGGAGAGAACTGCCGCTGGTCTCAGCGAGGCTACTCTTTGCCCTCAAGACGCGAGGCGTGGGGCCCGGGACACACCGTAGAGAGAAGCCGGGGCCTAGGGCGGAGGCGAGGGGCCTGGGTCGGAGCTCACCTGAACACACTGCTGGTAGCGCTTGAAGAGGTCGGTGCACGGGTCCCCGGAGCCGTCCCCCTTGAGGAACTTCTCGGCAAACCAGCGATTGAAGCACTGGTCGTACTCGCGCTTCATGTCGGTGCAAGCCTCCCCTACGCTGTTCATGGCGGCGGCGTCCGCGGCGGCGGCGCTCTCGGATGTCATCACCGGGGAGCGCGTCGCTCGGCGTTAGGAGAGGCTGCGCTACGGAGGCCGAGGAGCAGAGATGTGGGCGCGGGCGGTGCGGCCGGGTCTTCGGGCGGCGGCGAGCGGGCGCCGGGGCTTCACCGCCAAGGCCGATGCCCAGGTAGAGGCCGGGGCTTCGGGGCGGGAGGCGGAGCAGGCCCCTCCCGAGACCCACGCCCTCCGCCCTCTCCGCCCCCAGGGAAGTGGCCGGGTCCCGGCTGCGCTGGCCCAGCACCTGGAGCGACTAGCGCTGGTGGACTTCGGCAGCCAAGAGGCCGTCGCCCGGCTGGAGGCCGCCATCGCCTTCGCCGATCGGCTCCGCGCCGTGGACACCGACGGGGTGGAGCCCATGGAGTCAGTCCTGGAGGACAGGTGAGCTCGCGGCCGCGGCCCCGGGAGCCTTGCCCGCGGCGCCTTCGCTCCCAGTTAAAGTGGAGGTTAGTGTCTCATTCCACCGAGGGGTAAAGAGCACGAGCGACGTGCGAGAACTTGCCCACGGTCGCCCCGCGGGTAAGTGCTTTCACTCTTTCTCTCGTTCGTTATGGGTCCTAACCCTCCCTTTTAAAATCCTGGAGGCCTCCCGGTGTAACTAGGAACAAGATTCAAACTGCTAAGCTTCACCGTGGAGGCCCAACTTCCCGGAGCCCTCCCCCCTCACCACGCCGAGGTACGAGCGCTCTCTCCTCACTCCAGCCACCTTGGCTTCCTTACTGATTTTCCTACCCTCCAGATTCATGGCTTCTCTAGGTCTTTGCATTACTATTCCTCTTGTTGGACAGTCGATCTCCTTGGCAGGTGTTAGCCTCTCCTGGCCTCTCTAAATTCTGCCTCCACTCCTCCAGTCACTTCCTCCTTATCCACTCAGGGGCTTTCCTTCTGCTACTTTTTCTTGATTGTCTTATTTTTAAGGCAACGTTCAGAATATCGTGTATGGTATTATGGATACATTAGGTGTAATCTATTTTATATACTCGGGTGCATGCATTTTGTTTTGATCCCTGAAAGGGCATGGAAGAAGCTGTTAACCATGATTAGTGTTAAAGAAGGTGGAAATGCAGAAGGAGGTTTTACTTCTCAGTGCTTAAGGGGCCAGAGCAATAACCCAGTAGCGAAGTAGTAGACTTCCCAGGTGGCTCAGTGGGTAAAGAATCCGCCAGCAATGCAGGAAATGCAGGAGACACGCAGGTTTCCATCCCTGGGTTGGGAAGATCCCTGGAGTAGGAAATGGCAACCCACTCCAATATTCTTGCCTGGAGAATTCCACGGACAGAGGAGCCTGGCGGGCTACAGTCGTGGGGTCGCAGAGTCAGACATGGCTGAAGCGACTGAGCAACAGTGGGGGCGGGTGGGCCTTTGATAAAGCAGCTCATGTGTACTGTACCTAAACGGTGCAGCCTCTATTCACCTCTACCAGTTGTTGCCAAATCGTAGTACATTTTTAAAGGAAAAAATTTTTTTTGTTGTTAAAAGGCAGACTTACTTGCCATTTGGGACTGCAGCTTCTTGAGAAGGATAGGTATGTAGTCTTATAAAGATAGGGACAATCTACAACTCTGTCCTAGCCTTTTCCTGATGAATTTTAAAAAATAAATTCCTGCTAGAGGTGAGAGAAAGCTGCCATTAGTCAGTGCTGGTCAGGAGAGCCACAGTTATCTGTAACCATAACCTTCGTGTAAAATTCTGGCTAGCCCAGGGGTCCAGTGGTTGACTCTGCTCTTCCGCTTCAGGGGACATGGGTTCGATCCCTGGCCCAAGAACAAAGATCCTGCTGGGAGTGTGGCACAGCCAGAAAACAAATTGCCCCTAGAAACTTTCTTTTCGTCTCAGCTCCAGAGACTGACTCACATGATATTCCTTTTTTTTTTAATCTTTTTTGGTGGGGAGTGGGGTGGGAGGGAGGGGACGGGCAGGTCACTTCTATTGGCCTCTCTAATTTTTCTGCTCCTTATTTCTATATTTCCAAGGGCTTTCCTTCTGCTACTTTTCTTGATTGTCTTATTTTTAAGGCAACGTTCAGAATATCGTGTATGGTATTATGGATACATTAGGTGTAATCTATTTTATATACTCGGGTGCATGCATTTTGTTTTGATCCCTGAAAGGGCATGGAAGAAGCTGTTAACCATGATTAGTGTTAAAGAAGGTGGAAATGCAGAAGGAGGTTTTACTTCTCAGTGCTTAAGGGGCCAGAGCAATAACCCAGTAGCGAAGTAGTAGACTTCCCAGGTGGCTCAGTGGGTAAAGAATCCGCCAGCAATGCAGGAAATGCAGGAGACACGCAGGTTTCCATCCCTGGGTTGGGAAGATCCCTGGAGTAGGAAATGGCAACCCACTCCAGTATTCTTGCCTGGAGAATTCCACGGACAGAGGAGCCTGGCGGGCTACAGTCGTGGGGTCGCAGAGTCAGACATGGCTGAAGCGACTGAGCAACAGTTGGGGCGGGTGGGCCTTTGATAAAGCAGCTCATGTGTACTGTACCTAAACGGTGCAGCCTCTATTCACCTCTACCAGTTGTTGCCAAATCGTAGTACATTTTTAAAGGAAAAAATTTTTTTTGTTGTTAAAAGGCAGACTTACTTGCCATTTGGGACTGCAGCTTCTTGAGAAGGATAGGTATGTAGTCTTATAAAGATAGGGACAATCTACAACTCTGTCCTAGCCTTTTCCTGATGAATTTTAAAAAATAAATTCCTGCTAGAGGTGAGAGAAAGCTGCCATTAGTCAGTGCTGGTCAGGAGAGCCACAGTTATCTGTAACCATAACCTTCGTGTAAAATTCTGGCTAGCCCAGGGGTCCAGTGGTTGACTCTGCTCTTCCGCTTCAGGGGACATGGGTTCGATCCCTGGCCCAAGAACAAAGATCCTGCTGGGAGTGTGGCACAGCCAGAAAACAAATTGCCCCTAGAAACTTTCTTTTCGTCTCAGCTCCAGAGACTGACTCACATGATATTCCTTTTTTTTTTTTTTTAATCTTTTTTTTTGGTGGGGGGAGTGGGGTGGGGGGGGGGGGATGGGCAGGTCACTTCTATTGGTCTTCCATTTCTCTATTTTCATCCGTCTTTGTTCTTTGGCTCCTGTGGGCCTCCCATCGCGGTAGCGTCTGTCGCTGCAGAGCGCCGGCTCTGGGCGCATGTGCCCCAGAGCTCCAGCTCGGTAATTGGACACATCAGTCCAGCTGCTCCGCGGCACGTGGGATCTTCCCAGGCCAGGGATCAAACCGGCGCCCCTTGCACTGCAAGGCGCTGTCCTTACCCACTGGACCACCAGGGAAGCCCTCACATTATATTTCTGATTGCAGTCAAATAACTTCAGTGCTTAAGATGTCCCTCGAAGCCTTATTTGCCAAATCGGTTAGCTCTCATGTCAATTGGCATGAAACGAAATGAAAAGGCTTGTAGATGGAGGTAAGAGGGGTGCCAAGAGAAACAGCTCCTGGTGGCCTGATAGCAGGGAAGAGGCAAAAACAAGCTAAAACAACAGCAGTACTGTCCCATCGGTCAGCCCCAGGGCCAGCAGAGGCACTTCATCATGCTGCCATAGTGCTTGCCAGGCAGTTCAATGCGTTTCCCCTAGCAGCTGGTTTAAGTGCCTTGTCCGTGAGCTTTAGTGGGCAGGGATTTCTTTTTTGTTGTTGTTTTTACAGATTTTTGTTGTTTACAGCTCCATTTAATCCCAGATCTGTCATAGGTATATCCCTGTCCCCTCCCCTCTGGCCCCTCTCCCACTCCCTCCCCCCTTCCCCTCCAGGTTGTTGCCTAGCCCCCATGTAAGATCCCTTAGTTTCACAGTGCATTCACAATAGTTATCTCTTCTACATATGATAATGTAGGTCTCCATGATACTGTTTCTAAACCTCTCATCCACTCTTCCCTCCCCTCAATGTCCGTAGGTCTTCTCTATGGCCCGGGGTCCATTTATCTGCTCTTCCGCTTCAGGGGACATGGGTTCGATCCCTGGTCCAAGAACAAAGATCCTGCTGGGAGTGTGGCACAGCCAGAAAACAAATTGCCCCTAGAAACTTTCTTTTCGTCTCAGCTCCAGAGACTGACTCACATGATATTCCTTTTTTTTTTTGTTAATCTTTTTTTTTGTTGGGGGGGGGGGGGTGGGGAGGGAGGGGGACGGGCAGGTCACTTCTATTGGTCTTCCATTTCTCTATTTTCATCCATCTTTGTTCTTTGGCTCCTGTGGGCCTCCCATCGCGGTAGCGTCTGTCGCTGCAGAGCGCCGGCTCTGGGCGCATGTGCCCCAGAGCTCCAGCTCGGTAATTGGACACATCAGTCCAGCTGCTCCGCGGCACGTGGGATCTTCCCAGGCCAGGGATCAAACCGGCGCCCCTTGCACTGCAAGGCGCTGTCCTTACCCACTGGACCACCAGGGAAGCCCTCACATTATATTTCTGATTGCAGTCAAATAACTTCAGTGCTTAAGATGTCCCTCGAAGCCTTATTTGCCAAATCGGTTAGCTCTCATGTCAATTGGCATGAAACGAAATGAAAAGGCTTGTAGATGGAGGTAAGAGGGGTGCCAAGAGAAACAGCTCCTGGTGGCCTGATAGCAGGGAAGAGGCAAAAACAAGCTAAAACAACAGCAGTACTGTCCCATCGGTCAGCCCCAGGGCCAGCAGAGGCACTTCATCATGCTGCCATAGTGCTTGCCAGGCAGTTCAATGCGTTTCCCCTAGCAGCTGGTTTAAGTGCCTTGTCCGTGAGCTTTAGTGGGCAGGGATTTCTTTTTTGTTGTTGTTTTTACAGATTTTTGTTGTTTACAGCTCCATTTAATCCCAGATCTGTCATAGGTATATCCCTGTCCCCTCCCCTCTGGCCCCTCTCCCACTCCCTCCCCCCTTCCCCTCCAGGTTGTTGCCTAGCCCCCATGTAAGATCCCTTAGTTTCACAGTGCATTCACAATAGTTATCTCTTCTACATATGATAATGTAGGTCTCCATGATACTGTTTCTAAACCTCTCATCCACTCTTCCCTCCCCTCAATGTCCGTAGGTCTGTTCTCTATGTCTGTTTCTCCATCGCTGCTCTGCGTGTGTATTTATCGGTATCTTCTCACTAGATTCCATATATGTTAGTATACTGTTTGTCCTTCTCTTTCTGACTTATTTCACTTTGTATAATAGGTTCTAGATTTATCCACCTCATTAGGACTGATTCTTCTGCATTTTGTTTTACACCTGAGAAATATTCCATTGTATATATGTACCATAGCTTCTTTATCCATTCATTTGTCGATGGACATCTAGGTTGCTTCCATGTTCTAGCTATTGTATAGAGAGCTGCAGTGAACATTGGTGTCCAGGTGTCTCTTTCGATTTTGATTTCATCAGGGTATAAGCCTAACAGTGAGATTGCTGGGTCATATGGAGGGCAGGGATTTCTGATTCACAGTTGAAACTGTTCTCAACCAGGGCTTTTCATCTAATTGAGAACACAGAAAGATCCATGGGCTCTTTTTCCAATTCTTTCAAGGATGACGCATAACTAACAACTAGACCAGATGGATAGAAGTTGTCCTGCATTTCTGGACTAAACTCTCTTGTAGAACCCCAACTGAGAAAGATGAGGTGAGGTAGACATTCAATCAGTCATAATTGATAACCACCGAAGAGCTCATCTGGTCCCATTGGGTGTTTTATGCATGATTCCAAGGTCAAGAGAAGTTAATCAGTTCGCTAAGTGAGGAATTGACTTGGAGTACCACCCTCACAGAGACCCTGGGTTCAGTAGCTTATGATTAGGAAAATAGGGAGGTATGGATTTTTTCTACAGACAACTTTATGTTAAGTAATAATTAGGTGAAATGTAAAGAAGTGTATTTCGTCCTTCAGGAAACTTTACTAGAAAACCTGAATGATTACCAAATGAATGAACAAATCATGGAAACTGTTGGGAAAAAGTAGCTTTAAAACATTTTTTTAGATTTTGGCTGCGCTGGGTCTTCACTGAGGTGCGCAAGTTTTGCTTTTGAGAAGCACGGGTTCTAGAGCACGTGGGCTCTGCTGCCCCTTGGTTCAGGCCTTCCTTGTTTTCAAACATTGTCCCAGCAATTCTCTGAAGCCTTTTGCAAATAAGGTAACCGATGCATGGAAAGGGTAGGTACCTTGCATACAGGCCATGTACAGCTCTGGGGTTTGAATTCTGCAATGATTCAGGAGCTCTAGCCCTTAAATTAACCATTTTGTTATATCACCCAACAGAAATATAAACTCCAGAAAGCCCAATGGTCACCGCTACAGATGATTTTTACTTTTGTTCTCTAAGTTTCCTTTAATGAGTGCATATTCTTTACACTTTTTTTTTTTTAATCTAGTGCTACCTTCACTTTTTTCTCAAGAAACTTAAGGTCTAGAAAGATCAACCTTGTCCAAGGTCACACAGTTAAGACAGTGCCAGTCCTAAAATAGAGTCCAGCTTGGCACTCTTTTGGATCATTAATAAGAGTTTATTGTGTCTTCTTTGGGGCCGGGTGCCCCAAAGAAACAGAACCAACTAATCCTTTCCTAAAAGAATCTTAATGATTGCATGTTGGCCTTCTGTGCAGCCTCTGCCCCACTAGGGGTAGCCCTCAGTCTGTGCCCGGGTCAGCGCAGACTACCCTGGTAGTGATAGAAGAGACTGCTTGTTTTAAAATATCTGCCATCTCAAACCTCCTATCATGCACTTCTGGACTAAACTCTCTTGTAGAACCCCAACTGAGAAAGATGAGGTGAGGTAGACATTCAATCAGTCATAATTGATAACCACCGAAGAGCTCATCTGGTCCCATTGGGTGTTTTATGCATGATTCCAAGGTCAAGAGAAGTTAATCAGTTCGCTAAGTGAGGAATTGACTTGGAGTACCACCCTCACAGAGACCCTGGGTTCAGTAGCTTATGATTAGGAAAATAGGGAGGTATGGATTTTTTCTACAGACAACTTTATGTTAAGTAATAATTAGGTGAAATGTAAAGAAGTGTATTTCGTCCTTCAGGAAACTTTACTAGAAAACCTGAATGATTACCAAATGAATGAACAAATCATGGAAACTGTTGGGAAAAAGTAGCTTTAAAACATTTTTAGATCTTGGCTGCGCTGGGTCTTCACTGAGGTGCGCAAGTTTTGCTTTTGAGAAGCACGGGTTCTAGAGCACGTGGGCTCTGCTGCCCCTTGGTTCAGGCCTTCCTTGTTTTCAAACATTGTCCCAGCAATTCTCTGAAGCCTTTTGCAAATAAGGTAACCGATGCATGGAAAGGGTAGGTACCTTGCATACAGGCCATGTACAGCTCTGGGGTTTGAATTCTGCAATGATTCAGGAGCTCTAGCCCTTAAATTAACCATTTTGTTATATCACCCAACAGAAATATAAACTCCAGAAAGCCCAATGGTCACCGCTACAGATGATTTTTACTTTTGTTCTCTAAGTTTCCTTTAATGAGTGCATATTCTTTACATTTTTTTTTTTTAATCTAGTGCTACCTTCACTTTTTTCTCAAGAAACTTAAGGTCTAGAAAGATCAACCTTGTCCAAGGTCACACAGTTAAGACAGTGCCAGTCCTAAAATAGAGTCCAGCTTGGCACTCTTTTGGATCATTAATAAGAGTTTATTGTGTCTTCTTTGGGGCCGGGTGCCCCAAAGAAACAGAACCAACTAATCCTTTCCTAAAAGAATCTTAATGATTGCATGTTGGCCTTCTGTGCAGCCTCTGCCCCACTAGGGGTAGCCCTCAGTCTGTGCCCGGGTCAGCGCAGACTACCCTGGTAGTGATAGAAGAGACTGCTTGTTTTTTCAACCCAAGTATCTGGAAACCATCTCAAACCTCCTATCATGCACTTCCAAACCTGTCATAAAGCCTCACAGATGTGTTCACCTCCCGTTTGGCTTCACTAGTTTGCTATCTGGATAGTTTGATGAAGTCACCAAGCCCTGAAAACAGTACAAGATCTTTGAGCTACGTTTGTGGTACATCTTGCAAGGGCAAGTACTTTTATGTCCAGAGGTGGTTGTGATGAAAAAAGCACTCGTCTCCAGGGGACCAGAACCAGGTTCGGATCCCAGTCCTGGCACTTAACAGCTTAAGTCACTTACAACCCATCTTGAGCAAGTTTCTGCACCTTGCTCATTTCCCATCCCCCCAGTCCAGCTCCTTCTTGATCTTGGTTAACGAGTGATGTCACTTGTTTTGGGGACCTCAGGCTGGATGCTATGCTGTGCTTAGTTGCTCAGTCACGTCCCACTCTTTGTGACCCCAGGGGATTCTCCAGGCAAGAATACAGTTATGGGTTGCCATGCTCTCCTCCAGAGGATCTTCCCAACCCAGGGATCAAACCCAGGTCTCCCACATTGCAGGTGGACTCTTTACCCTCTATGCCACCAGGGAAGCCCAAGCATACTGGAGTTGGTAGCCTGTC
This sequence comes from Tragulus kanchil, assembly GCA_022376925.1. NCBI lineage: Eukaryota > Metazoa > Chordata > Mammalia > Artiodactyla > Tragulidae > Tragulus > Tragulus kanchil. The sequence goes on along the minus strand of JAIOJX010000025.1, from coordinate 201,999,852 downwards.
ACCTTCTCCAGGGGCTCTTCCTGACCCAGGAATTGAACCGGGGTCTCCTGCATTGCAGGCAGATTCTTTTACTGGCTGAGCTACAAGGGAAGCCCCCAGGCTGGGTGAGGTGCCCCATCTATTTCCTTGGCAAACAGCACTCACCTCTTGTTAGATTTGTGTGTGTGTGTGTGTGTTAGTTGCTCATTCTTGTCCAACTCCTGCCAGGCTCCTCTGTCCAGGGGATTCTCCAGGCATGAATACTGGAGTGGGTAGCTATTCCCTTCTCCAGGGTATATTCCCGACCCAGGAATCCAACCCAGGTCTCTCTCTGGCTTTGCAGGCAGATTCTTTACCACCTGAGCCACCAGGGAAGTGCCTTGTTGGATTTAGTTCATTGTATTGTAATTGTCTTTTTACCTATCTCTGCCGAAAGCAACTTACCCATAGTAATCATCAGAAATGTTTACTAAAACAGTAGTGAGGAATAATTATTATCCCTTATCTCACAGGGCTGTTGGGGGAGTCGATACATGGTAGGCTGTTATTTGGTCTACCATTGACCACAGTGCTTCTGCCTTTGAACAGTGACCGTAACTCAAGAATACGCAGCTGTCTTATTCTCCTATTCTTGACCCTCTTCACCCATACCCTCGAAGCCACATTCTGAGAAGGTAACCTCAAGCTTCTGCTTTTGCAGATGTCTGTACTTGAGATCCGACAATGTGGTAGAAGGTAACTGTGCTGAGGAACTACTACAAAACTCCCACCGAGTGGTGGAGGAGTACTTTGTGGCTCCCCCAGGTATGTACTGCCCCAAAGGGCTTAACAGACTGTCACAGGAACTGTGAGGCCCTGATGTGCTGTGAGAAAGCACTCTGACAAGTATAATGTGGCAATGGTGAAGGCAGTTCAAAGGTACAAACTTCCTGGGGATGTGACCAACAGCATGGTGACTCTAGTCAGTACTACAGTGTATACCTGAAAGTTGCTAAGAGAATAGATCTTAAAAGTTTTCACTAGAGGAGAAACCGAGATGACAGATAGTAACTAATCCTATTAGGGTCGTTTTGCAATATATACATATATCAAATCATTGTGTGGCACACCTTAAACTTATACAATGTATGTCAATTATCTCAGTAAAGCTGGGAATAACAACAAAAAACATACTATGTACACATGGCAGTAGAGTCCAGAGGACATTCACCTCTTGGGGCCAGCTGGTAACAGCAATGAGCGAAACAGAAACAAGACTGGGCTGCGGAGGGCCGCACATCTGTAGCTTGGGCTCTGCCTACAGCAGCAGCTGGCACGTGCTGCTTCTCGTTCAGTTCCAGGCAGGAGCGGCAGCCCATTTCCCAGAGAACCTGGACATCTGTCGTCCCGTGTGTGCTGTTTCCCAAATTTTGAGTGTTAGCTGAAGATTTTAAAAAGTAAAAAACGCTATGAAAGTAAAACATACCTCCAAGCCAGATGCATCCTGAGTCATCAGTTTGCAACCCCTTACTGTGGAGATTTGCATCTTTAAACCTCACTGTAACTATTTTAAAACCCTGGGCCAATAATACCATCCAGAACCTTTGACCGTTGAAGTGCAGTTAGGTGAGCCCTCAGAGCTGCTGCACCCCTCTGGACGTCTGGGTATGGGGCCGGCCTGAGCAGATGGCTTTCCAAGTGCCAACTTCAGGGTAAAGATGTTGCTCAGAGCAGAACCATCCTGAGCAGCCTTCAGGGACAAACATCAGTCCTCTAGCTCAGGGATTACCTCTTTGATCAAGACCAACCAGTTTAGGAAAGCTCAGGTTGAAGCAAGCATAGGAACGAAAGCTAAAAAAAAAAAAGTTGAGCTCATGCCTCTGGTTAACTGACTGTGGAAAGAAGTAAGATTCTGCAGTGTCTCAGTCTCAGAGCCTGAGAGTTGTTGCTGGTTCAGCAGACACCCATGGATCACATACACTGTTCCTCAAACAGGACCTTGTGTCACTTTGCTTCTTGGGAAAAACTGAGTTCAGTCATAGTCTCTCCTTCCTCTCCTATATGCATATACCTGTCTAATTAACCCATTTCTGCTACTTACTGACAAGTGTGCGTTAGTTAGGCCTTACTTATAACTGGTTCTTTCAGACACTCAGAAAAACAGGATAATAGCTACATTTATTTCCATTGCTTATTTTTCATGGCAAACCAGTTAGCTCAGTGTAGAGCCAGTTGGGAAACAGGCTTAACTTAAAACATTCCTTTCTGTTTTTCTTTTCAAACAGGTAATATCTCTTGGTCAAAGCTGGATGAAAAAGAGCCCGTCTCACCTTGCTGAGTAGCTCTGCTGGGAAGGGGCATCCTGGGAACACATGGAAGTGCAGCACTCATGTTCCCACTTTCTTCAATCACCTGAAAAAAGTGATGGCTAGGTATCTTTTAGTAACTAACTTCTGAAGACAGAATTGGGAAAGATCTAGCCAAAATAAGGTAGAGTCCCTGATGCCAACCGGAAGTAGAATGTATGGCCAGTTTCCAAGGAAATGGATCATGCACTCATGAAAAATTTTATCCACTCCCTAAAAGACTGTCTACCAAACTGCGCTTCAGTGAATTTTTCTGTTTATATAACTGTTAGATGCTGCATCCCATCATTATGTGACAACCTGAGTTGTCCTTTTCTGTTTCCATCAGCCTGAGCAGCCTTTTATCTTTACTAAACATACTTAAATTTGTTTCTGGGGACCCACTGTGTTCCAAGCAGAGTGCTGACTTTCTGATATGGTTAGAAGTGTAGGGAGGCAGTTTGGGGAGGTGATGGATGTTTATGACCTTCACGGTTGTCATTTCATATGTGCATACTTGACCCCAAACTCACTGAGTGGTATACACTAAATAAGTACACCTTTTAATGGGTTGATGGTATTTCAATAAAATGGTTTAAAAAAAAAGTCTGTAACAAAAGTAAAATAGCGTCCCCACCCCTCCAACCCGTGACTGCTGAACTAAGCCGGCTCCAAGACAGTGGGAGTTTTTGGTCTGGGGGTTTGTCTTGTTTTTTAAACCTCAGATACCAAGGACAGTATGAGACAATCTTTTTTTTTTCCTAACCAACTTCCAAAGTTGGTTAGAATTTCCCAAAGATCTTTATGCTGATGCCCATTTTTAAAAGCCTATTTTTAGCCTTCTCAGTCCCTTTCCCTGTCTGTAATGTTCCTCTTTCCTTTAGTTTACAAGACTGGTCTTGAATTATAAGAGAACCCTGAAACTGCCCTTGGAGTTGAAGTTCTCAGACCACCATCAAAGCAACTACCTTTATTTTCAAGGAAGTCGTCCACTCCTCCTTACCCATTGGGCACAAGCTGCCACTACAACTCAGTGGGTTTTTTTTTTTTTAAAACCACATCAGTGTGCCTATTTGGTGAAATCTATGAACGTTAATCAAAGACAACCACACTTGTCAGTTATTAAACGTTTAAAATATATTTCTAAACAGAATGGGCCAACTCAGTCACAATAACTGCTGATCTCCATAGAAGAGCAACCCACAAAGATACAGCACTGATTTTTTTTTTCCCATTATCAGGGTGAAAAATATACAACTTGTTTCTGAACCAAAACCACAACTGCTGCAGTTAAAAATGCTTCACTGCTAATATGGCCCTGGTAGAAATTATGTAGTTTTTTCCTTAAAAAAAAAAATTAAAAAAAATCACCTAAGACACTAAATCATCAATCTGGAATGTAGATTCTGAGCACAAAGCAGCTCAGTTCCCCTAAAAAATAAAGAAAAAAAAAAAGAACTTCCACCACCTGTCTCAGTAGGGTCTGAAAGGAGAGAAGTAGTGTGGGGAACCCCTGCTTTGGTATGGAGAGTCACGGCCCCTCGACCCAGACCGAGACCGCGAGTAGCCATAGCTGGTGCTTCTCTCTGGATAAACTCGGATGTAGGATGTTTCACCCTGAAAATCAAACAAAAAGGAAAAGGATAAAGTAAGACCTAGAAGAATAAAGCACACCAACACCGAATATGGCTGCCTAACAATAATAAAATATTGAGCACTTACTGTTTGTTTGGCACAATAATGCTGAAGGTAGGTATTCTTGCCCAAGGTGACACAAATGATAAATGGCACTCGATTATGTGGTAACTGATTATGTGGTAACTAACCCGGATTCTAGCTACTACTGTTAACATACCTAAATTACTTCCACTGACCACAGAGTCTAAGAACTGGAAAGGCTCTCAGAGGTCAGATATATGGTTCCATCCCATGCCACCTCTTCTGGTGGGTAGCTATGGAAGGAGTAAACCTGTATTCAGCACCTCCTAGGTGTCAGGACCTGGATGAGATGCTTTGTTATCTTCACAATTTAGTTTCCTGACAAGTCCTATAATGCTGTTATTGTGACTATCTTGCATATGGAGGAACCAAGGTTTGAAGTAGCTCAGCTACTAAGCAGCAGAGAAATCGTGTCCAAGCAGGCCTATCTCCAGTTCTTCGCCCTCAGCTAGCATTCTCTGATCTAAAGATGTAATGATGAAAGAAGCCCTATGCTTTTTCGCCTCCGTGAAGTCAGTAATTTGATTTACTCTAATGGAGGCCCCCGCTTTGTAGTACAATGGAGGACCAGGTGCCATTTTGTTTCCACTCCAAGTTCAAGTCCTAGAGGATAGTCTGAGCAAAGCACTGTTAAGCTATGCAGCCTCTGAGCCATAAAGTTAGAGAATTACATGAATCCTCAGAAAAAAGAAATGGGCCCATAAGTTGATGTCCTCAGACATCCCATAGCAAGCCAGGCCAGTGTAACCACAGAAAATGTCTGTCTGGTGGTCTGATATCTGGTCTCCATGGTATCAAAGGCGTAGCCACCATGTGAATCAGACTGAGGTCCAAAACAAGCCACCTACTTGAAAGGAAGGACATGGGGAGCTAAGTGCCCAGGGTGAGATGATGAACAAGAAAAACTGAGTCAAGACCTGAGATTTCAAAGAGGCTTCCGCACCACTTTCAGAATGGCCAAAGAAGTGACAACTCGGTCCCAGTAGCAGCACCTAGAAGGGTGAGGTATGAGGTTGGCTTGCAGAGACCAGACTAGACCCAGAGGAGGAGAGGCGTAATTAGGTTCACGGAGGGACACTGGGTTAAGCCAATCCCCATAGGACAGCTGCACCAGTATTTTCTCCGGATTAAAAATATGGCGGGCTTCCCTGGTGGTCTAGTGGATAGAGAGTCTGCCTTGCGGTGCAAGGGGCATCAGTTCGATCCCTGGCCTGGGAGGATCCCATGTGCTACAGAGCGGCTGGACTCGTGTCCAACTGCGAGGCAGTGCTCTGTGATGAGAAGGGCCACCGTGATGGGAGGCCCATATGGGCCACAGAATGGAGCTGGGTGGAAATAAATAAAAGACCAAGAGAAGAGGCCAAAATTTAAAAAAAAGAAGAAAAACAGCAACAAAAAATCATGGCTGCAGACTTCTCTCTGTCTTGACCCTGCAGGGCTGGTGCCTGAGGAATTCCTTGGCTTTCTCTATTTAAGACAGATCTTTAAATGGTACTGTGAGGTCATCGAATGGCAAACGCATGGCCTGTTGCTACTTCTGTTAGATCAGCTTCAGGTGGAGTGGTCTGGGAACACGCTCCTCAACAGAAGGTGGGGACTCGCCTCATGAGAGCGGAATTTGGTTTCATCCAGTTTACGCAGGGCATATTCCATGTCTTCTTTTCTGAGATATTCCACCATCCCCATTCCATCTTTCTGCACATCTGCGTAACAGACGTCCCCAGCTTCTCGCATGTGATCTTTCAGATCTTGCCAGCTGCCTGATGGAGGAAGTCCTAGGCATGCAGAACAGAGAAGAGGCCACATCTTTCATCCATGTTAAGAGCCATCAAGACCTAGGGTCCCTTCTCCATCATTCGCTACTTTTAAATCCTGATGGTCCCCAAATCACAAATTTTGACAAGGGGGACAAAACCAGAAGAAAGCACTGAAGTGTTTATGGGTGATCAACCACATAAGAAGCTGGTCCTAGACTACTCTTCCAGAGACCAAGCCTCTCTGACACAGCAAGAGGTCCATCCCGTAACAGATTTAATCTCTAAGAATTCAAAGCATCTCTTTCTCCGTCCTTCATAATTAATAACAAACTCCCAAAGCTGTGCGTTCTGATTCCACTATGAAATTTATTGGTACCAATTACTTCTTGTCTGACTGGGTTCCCAGGACTTGGGAATTTTGAAACCATCCAATAAAATAACCAAGGTGTAGCTCAAGTAATGGAAGAAAAACCTACAGTTTGTTTTCTTGTAGGTGTGAATGACGGACCAACCAAAGTACCTCTTAAAGATCACCAACACTCTTCAATACAGTAGGGAAAAGGTAAGACTCAGAGGCTAAAACTACCCATGTGCTACAGAGCGGCTGGACTCGTGTCCAACTGCGAGGCAGTGCTCTGTGATGAGAAGGGCCACCGTGATGGGAGGCCCATATGGGCCACAGAATGGAGCTGAGTGGAAATAAATAAAAGACCAAGAGAAGAGGCCAAAATTTAAAAAAAAGAAGAAAAACAGCAACAAAAAATCATGGCTGCAGACTTCTCTCTGTCTTGACCCTGCAGGGCTGGTGCCTGAGGAATTCCTTGGCTTTCTCTATTTAAGACAGATCTTTAAATGGTACTGTGAGGTCATCGAATGGCAAACGCATGGCCTGTTGCTACTTCTGTTAGATCAGCTTCAGGTGGAGTGGTCTGGGAACACGCTCCTCAACAGAAGGTGGGGACTCGCCTCATGAGAGCGGAATTTGGTTTCATCCAGTTTACGCAGGGCATATTCCATGTCTTCTTTTCTGAGATATTCCACCATCCCCATTCCATCTTTCTGCACATCTGCGTAACAGACGTCCCCAGCTTCTCGCATGTGATCTTTCAGATCTTGCCAGCTGCCTGATGGAGGAAGTCCTAGGCATGCAGAACAGAGAAGAGGCCACATCTTTCATCCATGTTAAGAGCCATCAAGACCTAGGGTCCCTTCTCCATCATTCGCTACTTTTAAATCCTGATGGTCCCCAAATCACAAATTTTGACAAGGGGGACAAAACCAGAAGAAAGCACTGAAGTGTTTATGGGTGATCAACCACATAAGAAGCTGGTCCTAGACTACTCTTCCAGAGACCAAGCCTCTCTGACACAGCAAGAGGTCCATCCCGTAACAGATTTAATCTCTAAGAATTCAAAGCATCTCTTTCTCCGTCCTTCATAATTAATAACAAACTCCCAAAGCTGTGCGTTCTGATTCCACTATGAAATTTATTGGTACCAATTACTTCTTGTCTGACTGGGTTCCCAGGACTTGGGAATTTTGAAACCATCCAATAAAATAACCAAGGTGTAGCTCAAGTAATGGAAGAAAAACCTACAGTTTGTTTTCTTGTAGGTGTGAATGACGGACCAACCAAAGTACCTCTTAAAAGATCACCAACACTCTTCAATACAGTAGGGAAAAAGGTAAGACTCAGAGGCTAAAACTAGTCGGGAGTCATACAACCCTACCTGATGTCATGAAAGGGAAATGTGCTCCTGCTCTCAAAGGCTGTGTCTACCGCTCACAGCTCAGGACTGCAGCCATTTCCTAATAGTTTTCTAAGCAGGATTTCAGAGCAGCATGGAGAGAAAAAAAGATATGTATAACATCCTAAAGGAGGGAATAGAGTTCTAGGGTTAAAAAATCACAAAGGGACACAGGCAGATACCGACAGTATCACTCTTCAGCACTATAGGGAGTCTGCTGTGGCTGTGACATTCACATCTAAGAAGGTGCCAGGTTCCTCAATACACTTCATTCAACTAGGGACCTAAAACACCCCTGCAATGTGCTGAAGGCCCCAGGTTCTTAGACTGTGTTAAATTTTTTTTTTTTTAAAAGCATCATAAATTTCTGAGCTTAGCATCTTATCACCTGTCAACATTATAGACATTTTGTTCTGTTCTTTGCATACAATCCCGAAGACTCCAAGTTGTTCTTTTGGTTTCTTTTTTACATCATTCCAAAACCACCACAAAATCCAGCCTATGTTAGGATCCAGGGCTAGGCAATATGTTCAGATCGGGCTTCCAGAATGTCTTTCTAGCAAGTCAGATGCCAGGGTATATTTCCAAAAGAAAATATCTTTAGAATTCTAGCTCAAGAGGCTATTCCTTTCAACACTAGAAAAGTCCTTTTTATAAGAAAAAGTTTATGTTCTATCAAGGCTGCTCTATCTGTGCAATTTCATTAGCAAGGTACCTGGTCCACTGGCAAAGCTTCAGACTATCACTGTGCATGAAAAAGAAAACCCCACACATCTCACACACTGAAGAATAACACCTAACATTTCTTGGAGACGAGGCACTGTGCTAAGTATTTTACAGGCATCATCTCATTTAGTGTGAAAGAAACATACCTGAAACAAGAACTCGGAAATCAGATCTTCTTGTAGGAGGTCCACTCCTCCCACCGCGGGGCCACCCACCCCGACCTCCGTAAGTCCTGGGGAACTCCACACGAAGCCGACACTGGCCATAATCATAACCGTTCCTTCCATAAATTGCATCCTCGGCATCTCTGCAAAGAAAAGCTTGGAGTTAGTGTTGCTCAGGAGGACTGAGTGACTTCCCAGTGAGGGGCATGAGTAACAAGTATAAAAAGAAAACCAGAAGTGAGGGAAAAAAAAAAAAACAAAATCCTGGAACTGGATGTACTATTGGTCTGAAGACCTTTCATGACACTGGAATTGAATGTGACGGTTGTCTAACATAGGGTTCTCTAGGTATGAACAGATACATAGGTAAGAGAATTCAGAAAAAATAAACTGTCAACAGATGACTGATTCTGCCAATAAGTCTTTCTCTAACCTTGGTGACCAGTTTCTCAAAATGCCCATCACACAGTAGTCCTTTAATAATCTTCCTCAAGGCCCAGTACATTCAAGTCTATAAAGAAAAACTCATTTAAAAAGCAGTAAGCGGCTTCCCTGGTGGTCCAGTGGGTAAGGACACCACCTTGCGGTGCAAGGGTGCAACCGCCTTGCGGTTCGATCCCTGGCCTGGGAAGATCCCATGTGCCGCGGGAGCGGCTGGACCGACGTGTCCAACTACCTAGCCGGGGCTCTGGAGCGCATGCGTGAAGAGAAGGTGCTCTTCAGCGAGAGAGGCCTGCAATGGGAGGCCCACACAGGCCAAAGAACAAAGATGGATGACAGCAGATGAATGAAAGACCAACAGAAGTGGCCAAAAAAGAAAAAAAGAGGTAAGGTTCAAAAGACAAATGACTATTAGTGTTTTGTGAGGGTTTGGAGGACGAAGTTGTCAAAATCACCCTCTAGGTTCAGTTTTGCCAAAAGAGGGAAATAATTTAACAAAGTGATACTTTAAAAGTCTTTCCTAGGGCTCTAGGAGAATTAGGAACACCAAGCTGGTTCTCCAGATCTGACAGGAAAGATAATGCCCTCAGAGGCTGGGAGGACAAACAGCTGAAAACATACTAATGAAAGACTCATTCAGTTGTCAGAGGTACATAATCGCTTATGAAGATTCTAGTCCCAGGATTAAAAGCAAAGAAGACTACATCCAATTCAACCCTAGCTATATTCGCAATACAGTGGGAGAGAGGCAGAACTGCTAGGATTTAAATTGACCTCAGTTCACACCATTTCACTACTTACTAGTAGCTGTCTCAGGGTTAGCATCTCATCAAGATTTTACATCTAGGGATTTCCCTGGTAGTTCAGAGGTTAAGACTCTCGCCTTCCAATGCAAGGGACATGAGTTCAATCCCTGGTTAGGGAACTAAGATCCCACATGCTTTGGAGCCACTAAGCCCACAACTACCCCCATGCTCTGGTGCCTGTGTGCTACAACTAAGATCCACCACAGCCAAATAAATAAATATTAAAAAAAAAATTTACATCTAAAATGCAATAAGCCTGTTTCACAGGATTTTGAAAGGATAAAGTAAGACACTGTGCGCAGTGCTTTGCTTGAAACTTGGCATCTAGTGTATGAAAAGATAGCTCTTTTATGAAAGGAGCTGAGGATAAAAATGACTATGTAGCAAACCATACAGTAAGTGTATTCCAAAGGGCAGAACAAGAGGTTCAAATCCTACCTTCCCTGGTACCCTTCTCTCTTATCAACTCGATCCTCAGTTTAGTCATCTGTCAAAAAGTAATGAACAGAGCCTACCTTATAAGCCGTTGAAAATGCTGAACAATATAGTATGGTACCTGACACATGGCAACTGTTATAAAACACATCGGTACTGTTACTAATTAATAGAGGTGCAACCTTTCTCCACTTCAGGTGTGGAAATGCCTCCCGTTCCGTATCTGAGGCCCAATGGCAAGCTAAGAGGAACGCTTTCCGTCGCGTCTTCAGCGATCAAAGCCGCAAGGTGCGTCCTGCCTCCCCATCCTCAGACGCTCCCCTGGCCTCGAATCACCCTCACTCCAACAGGGGCAAGACACCCCGCGGGCAGTCCTCGTAGCGAAGCCTGCAGGGCCGAGACCAGGTAGAGCGCTCCCTGGGCCGAGGCCGGAAAACCGGAAAGCAGGGCTCCAGATTTTCACCCAAGCGTAGTGGCCAGTACCGTGCGGTGGCTTCTCCGCACCAACAACCGCAGCGTTGAAAAAGTTCTCAGGCCTCTTCCGGGACAAGGGTCGACACTCGGCAACACCACAAAAGACCCCTTTCGAGCCAGTTTCCGATCGAGAGCGTCCAAACCCTCGGAGCCCTGAGCATCGGGCGGCGCCTCCCTTATTTCGGGAAGAACAGTGAAATCCGAGACCCCATGAGACTATATAAGTTTTCCCAAATCCCTGATAACCTGTATCAGAACGAGGCTCTGCACCCTGCGGGGCGAGGGTGCGCGCGCGCGAATGGAAAGCTGGTTCACCAAAGAGCCCCCTTTCTGCGCTCCAAAGGCCTCCCCTTGCACCCCGGCAGTGAGCGCCGCCTCCACGGCGACTTCCCGCCGAAGGGAGGGCAGGGCCGGGAGGACGACCGGCCTCTTCACTGACTCCTTTTCCGGAAAGGCTCGGGGGCCAAGCTTCCCAAGCTCCCCGGGCCGCTTCCCGCGAACAGTGCCGGTCCTACCGCGAGGGAGGGAATGGGCATCGGCAATCATCCCCCAAGCCGATCTGGGCGGATAAAATGTCTATGTAGCAAACCATACAGGAAGAGAATTCGAAAGAGCAGAAAAGAGGTTCAAATCCTACCTTCCCTGGTACCCTTCTCTCTTATCAACTCGATCCTCAGTTTAGTCATCTGTCAAAAAGTAATGAACAGAGTCTACCTTATAAGCCGTTGAAAATGCTGAACAATATAGTATGGTACCTGACACATGGCAACTGTTATAAAACACATCGGTACTGTTACTAATTAATAGAGGTGCAACCTTTCTCCACTTCAGGTGTGGAAATGCCTCCCGTTCCGTATCTGAGGCCCAATGGCAAGCTAAGAGGAACGCTTTCCGTCGCGTCTTCAGCGATCAAAGCCGCAAGGTGCGTCCTGCCTCCCCATCCTCAGACGCTCCCCTGGCCTCGAATCACCCTCACTCCAACAGGGGCAAGACACCCCGCGGGCAGTCCTCGTAGCGAAGCCTGCAGGGCCGAGACCAGGTAGAGCGCTCCCTGGGCCGAGGCCGGAAAACCGGAAAGCAGGGCTCCAGATTTTCACCCAAGCGTAGTGGCCAGTACCGTGCGGTGGCTTCTCCGCACCAACAACCGCAGCGTTGAAAAAGTTCTCAGGCCTCTTCCGGGACAAGGGTCGACACTCGGCAACACCACAAAAGACCCCTTTCGAGCCAGTTTCCGATCGAGAGCGTCCAAACCCTCGGAGCCCTGAGCATCGGGCGGCGCCTCCCTTATTTCGGGAAGAACAGTGAAATCCGAGACCCCATGAGACTATATAAGTTTTCCCAAATCCCTGATAACCTGTATCAGAACGAGGCTCTGCACCCTGCGGGGCGAGGGTGCGCGCGCGCGAATGGAAAGCTGGTTCACCAAAGAGCCCCCTTTCTGCGCTCCAAAGGCCTCCCCTTGCACCCCGGCAGTGAGCGCCGCCTCCACGGCGACTTCCCGCCGAAGGGAGGGCAGGGCCGGGAGGACGACCGGCCTCTTCACTGACTCCTTTTCCGGAAAGGCTCGGGGGCCAAGCTTCCCAAGCTCCCCGGGCCGCTTCCCGCGAACAGTGCCGGTCCTACCGCGAGGGAGGGAATGGGCATCGGCAATCATCCCCCAAGCCGATCTGGGCGGGCTTGGGGCCTCCGAAAACCCGGCTTTAGTGTTTTTAAGTTAAAAAAAAAAAAAAAGGTAATAGAGGAAGTGACGGAGCACAGGACCGCCTGGAGGCCCGCGGGGAGAGGAGGCCTCCGCCTCCACCCGGGGGCGCCCTGAGGGGTCTGCGGCGAGGGGGAGGGGACGCCCTGCAAGGCCGCGGAGAAAAAGGGACGGCGGGGGGCCCGGGGCCGCGGGCGGAAGGGCGGAAGGGCGGGCGGGCGGCGCGGGGCCCTCACCGGGGGTCCTCGAAGCGCACGAAGGCGAAGGGCACGAGGCCGTGCCGATTCTTCAGCTCGATCTCGCTGATGCGGCCGTACTTGTAGAACAGGTCCTCCAGATCCTTCTCGCGCACGTCGCTCGGAAGGTTCCCCACGTAGATGCGCCCGTCGCCCTCGCCGCCGCGCTCGTCCGCCCAGCCCGACATCCGCACCGCCCGACGCCGCGGGCCCGCCGCAGCCCACGTCGCCGCCGCCTCAGCCGCCGCAGCCGGCGATCCCCCCCCCACAGCGTCCCCGCGGGCTCCGGGGCTCTTAGCCGCGCAGCATTGTGGGAACGCGGGCGGAAGCCGAGGCGTCCGGAGGAGGCGCAAGGAAGCCTCTTAAAGGGGGCGCGCCTCGACGACTGCGCGTGCGCGCGCGCCCCCTATTGGCGCCTCGGCGGCGGCGGCGGCGGCCGAGTGAGATCTAGAGTGGCGACTTGGATTCCGTTCCTGAGGGCAAGTCACTCCCCGGCTGCGACGACTCGGGCAAGTGACTCCGGCTCCCTGGGCCTAGATTTTCTCCCTCGGTAGCGCTGCTTACCTCACAGGCTTTCGTCAGCATCTGTGGAGGTGACGCGAGGGCAGCGCCCGGGGTGGGCGCGGCGGGTCGTCCCTCCCGCTTGCTGGGCGTCCGGGGAGGGAGTCGGCCTGAAGGAGCCGCCGACGGCCGGGCTGAGCGCGGCTGTCGCGGTCCTCTGGGCCCCTCTGTCCCTGTGTCACAGTTGCTTAGAACGAAGGGTGTGAGGCGGACTAAAATGAGTGTGAGAGGCCTGAGCTGGCCTCCGTAGCTTGGACTTGAAGTGTATCCGAGAGGCGGGCGTCAAAGGATCGTGGCGGGGGAGTCCCTGGCGCGCGCTCCCCCTGCGGGGTCGTGGGTTCTATCCCTGGCCGGGGAACTAAGAGCCTGCCGGCTGCAAAGGTGCGGCCAAAAAAACCCCCCAGAAAACCAGAATAGCGACTGTCATCAGAGAGTGCTTCCCGTGATTTGTGCTTTCCATCCTCACCCAATTTGCAGGAATTCTGGTATTACAGGCCGGAAAACGGAGGTGTCCTACTGAGTGCTTAGTCACCCAGTTGTGTCCGACTCTTTGCAGCCCTTTGGACTGTAACCCGCCAGGCTCCTCTGTCCATGCGTTTCTCCAGGCAAGAATACTGGAGTGGGTTGCCATTTCCTTCTCCAGGGGATCTTCCCGGCCCAGGAATCCAACAGGGGTTTCCACATTGCAGGGGTATTCTTCACCAGCTGAGCTCCCAGGGAAGGCCTGATATCCCATTGGGTTAAGATTAAACCCAAAGCCATACTTCCAGCCCATGTGCCAAGTTCTCCAGAAGCTGCAGAACTCAGGTCGAGGCTCACCTTGGAACGTTTCCACGCTTGCGTTCCATGGTGCAGAGCACTGAACCTGGGCATGTTATAAGAATGAGTTGTGATCTAAAAAGGGTTTTCATGTTAAACATGAAACCTCTGGGGGAATTCACTGGAGATCCAGAGGTGAGGACTCTAGGGCTTCCACTGCTGGGGTCCGGATTCTATTCCTGGTTGGGGAACTAAGATCTCCCAAGCTGGCGGGATTGAGGAATGAGTAGATATATCAGAAAGCAGATGCAGTAGAATGGTAACTGTAAAATCTAGATGGTTGGATGTGTTCAGTCTGTTCACTGTACCATCCTTTCGACCTTTCTCTGTGTTCAAAAACTTTCATAAATGTTGCGGGGAATTAGGAAACAAAAACAAACCCCATTAGTGCTAGCTGTAGCAAGAAAATAAAATAAAACATTTGGTTCAAATGTTGCTGATTTGTAGTTATACCATCTCTGAATCTGTTATAATTGAACCAATAAAAAAAAATCAGACATCCACGTGTAACTACTGAGTGTGTAGCTTTTGGAGGTCAGATTGATGGTATATATCAGACTCTGATCATACACATATTAATCTAGTAATTTCACCTATAGGATTTTGTCACAAGGATATAAGAAACCCTCACAAATTTTATACATTCCTTGCATTCTGTGCAATTAAAACATTAAGCTCCTAATAATAAGGGCATGGGTCAATCAATAATGTTGAACATTCCCCAGGTATTAAATGATGTTTTGAAGGATATTAAAGTCATGCTAATTTAGTTATAATTAAAATGGTGCACATGTACACATATAAGTATATATTTTGAATGAATCTAGGAAACTGGTGGACACCAGTTGTCTCTAAAAAATGCTGTTGTGAAAAGAAGAAAAAAGATAAAAATGCAGTTGTGAGAACTTTCACTTTAGATGTCATACATTTCTATAAAGTTGAAGATTGTTACTGCAACGGGTTTGTTTTTTTTTTTAATATTTATTTATTTTGCTGTGTCAGGTCTTCGTTGTGGTGTGTAGGCTCAGTAGTTGTGACATATAGGCTCAGCTGCCCCCAGGCATGTGGGAATCTTAGTTCCCTGACCAAGGATAAAACTTGTGTCCCCTGCACTACAGGGCAGATTCTTAACCATTGGATCACCAAGGAAGTGTTCTACAGCTGTTTTATTTTTATATTCTAGGGGGGGGAATGGAAACAAAATGTTATTCTGTATTGTTCAGTGATCTAAAAGGTTTTCATGAACTACTGGGGAATTCTCCCTAGGGCTTCCACTGCTGGGGTCCGGATTCTATTCCTGGTTGGGGAACTAAGATCTCCCAAGCTGGCGGGATTGAGGAATGAGTAGATATATCAGAAAGCAGATGCAGTAGAATGGTAACTGTAAAATCTAGATGGTTGGATGTGTTCAGTCTGTTCACTGTACCATCCTTTCGACCTTTCTCTGTGTTCAAAAACTTTCATAAATGTTGCGGGGAATTAGGAAACAAAAACAAACCCCATTAGTGCTAGCTGTAGCAAGAAAATAAAATAAAACATTTGGTTCAAATGTTGCTGATTTGTAGTTATACCATCTCTGAATCTGTTATAATTGAACCAATAAAAAAAAATCAGACATCCACGTGTAACTACTGAGTGTGTAGCTTTTGGAGGTCAGATTGATGGTATATATCAGACTCTGATCATACACATATTAATCTAGTAATTTCACCTATAGGATTTTGTCACAAGGATATAAGAAACCCTCACAAATTTTATACATTCCTTGCATTCTGTGCAATTAAAACATTAAGCTCCTAATAATAAGGGCATGGGTCAATCAATAATGTTGAACATTCCCCAGGTATTAAATGATGTTTTGAAGGATATTAAAGTCATGCTAATTTAGTTATAATTAAAATGGTGCACATGTACACATATAAGTATATATTTTGAATGAATCTAGGAAACTGGTGGACACCAGTTGTCTCTAAAAAATGCTGTTGTGAAAAGAAGAAAAAAGATAAAAATGCAGTTGTGAGAACTTTCACTTTAGATGTCATACATTTCTATAAAGTTGAAGATTGTTACTGCAACGGGTTTGTTTTTTTTTTTAATATTTATTTATTTTGCTGTGTCAGGTCTTCGTTGTGGTGTGTAGGCTCAGTAGTTGTGACATATAGGCTCAGCTGCCCCCAGGCATGTGGGAATCTTAGTTCCCTGACCAAGGATAAAACTTGTGTCCCCTGCACTACAGGGCAGATTCTTAACCATTGGATCACCAAGGAAGTGTTCTACAGCTGTTTTATTTTTATATTCTAGAGGGGGAAAAGGAAACAAAATGTTATGCAGTATTGTTCAGTTTTATGCAAGAGAATATATCTTTTTTTTTTCATTGCTAACTTCCCACATGTTTGTGGCGGTACTTCTTGATGGAAGTGGGTTTTGTATTTTTATTTGTGCTTTTCTGTCTTTATGGAAGTGTCTGTAATTAGCATGTACTACTTTGATAACTGGAATAAAAGAATAAATTATTTCTAAAATAAAACAGAACCATCTCTTATGTTCTGGATTATGTAAAACTTCCAGTTGTTCTTTGCTGGCCTTCAGAAAGCAAGGAGGAAAGAGCCCTGGCCAGAGTATGTAGGCGCTTAGGTAACCTAAAGGCATCTTAAAATCCAGAGGCCTCCTCATTCAGGGAGTGTGCTTAGGTGTATTAAAACCACCTTCTGAGTCCTACCCCTCCTACATGAGAGCGGCCTGGAAAGTGTGGTGGAAACAGTTGGGAAGTCTCCTAGGGAGAGAGAAGTGGAGTCAGCTAAGTGACTCAGTAAGACTCTAGGTGTATGTAGTGATGATTCAACTTGTATTGTGCAAAGTTTTCTGCTTGTGATTACCAAAGGCTTCATACTTAACCTTGAAAATGTGCCCAGATATGGGGATATGACAAGCACAGCCTTTCTGGATCAGGAGGAAGACAGCTAAATTGCTAGGAGGCATCATCCAGGGAACCACAAAGGTGGATTATATTTCTGTGAGCCCAGGTACTAACCATTTCAAGTTGGAGCCCAAGAGAGGCCAAAATTATGGCCTAATGCTTAAGGGGCCCCTGAGCGCCCTTCTCTACTAAGGCCACTCTAGGCGGGGACACCCTTTTGAGCTTTCGCTCCTCTAGTTATTCAACATCATCAAGCTATAATTGGGCCCTGTTGCATGCACTAATGTCACTCTGTCCTCAGGGTGTATATTTCGGTTGCCGTTCAGTCATTTAGAGCACAGCTGTGATAAGGGTAAACTGCTGTGAGACCACCAAATGCAGACTTAGAGATGATAAGAAAGGCTTCCAGGAGGGGATGGTTGAGCCTTGAGGGACCAGTAGGAGTTAACCATAGCGAAGAAGAAGACATTTCAGACAAAAAGCAGCGTGATCGATTGCCCAAATCATCAGATTATGGCAGATCAAGGGCAGCCCCCACCTCACCCTGCCATATGGCTGGGGCAGAGTTCAAGTAGGAAAAAGGGGGTGAAAGAGATAGAGCTGGGGCCAGCAAAGTCTAGTAGACTATTTTGTGGAACTTGGACTCTACTGAGGGCAGTCAGTAGCCATCCTGTATGCAGGATGAGCAGCAGCAGTTAGAACCAGACGTGGAACAATGGACTACTTCAAAATTGGGAAAGGAGTACGTCAAGGCTGTATATTATCACCCTGCGTGTTTAACTTACATGTAGAGTACATCATGCGAAATGCTGGACTGCATGACTTACAAGCTGGAATCAGGATTGCAGAGAGAAATATCAACAACCTCAGCTATGCAGATGATACCACTTTAATAGCAGAAAGTGAAGAGGAACTAAAGAACCTCTTGATGAAGGTGAAAGAGGAGAGTGAAAAAGCTGGTGTAAAACTCAGTATTCAAAAAACAAAGATCATGGCATCCGGTCCTGTCATTTCATGGCAAATAGATGGGGAAACAATGGAAACTGTCAGTTTTCATTTTCTTGGGCTCTGAAATCAGTGTGGATGGTGACTGCAGCCACAAAAGTAAAGTAGATGCTCATTCCTTTGAAGAATAGCTATGACAAACCTAGACAGTGTATTAAAAAGCAGAGACATCGCTTTGTTGACAAAGGTCTGTATGGTCAAAGCTGTGGTTTTTCCACTAGCCACATATGGATGTGAGATCTGGATCATAAAGAAGGCTGAACAATAAAGAATTGATGCTTTCCATCTGTGATACTGGAGAAGACTCGAGAGTCCCTTGGACATCAAGGAGATTAAGTCAGTCAATACTGAAGGAAATCGACTTTGAATAGTCATTGGAAAGACTGATGCTGATGTTGAAGCTGAAGCTCCAGTACTTTGGCCACCTGATGGGAAGAGCCGACTCATTGGAAAAGACCCTCCTGCCAGGTAAGACTGACGGCAAGAGGAGAAGAGGGTGCCAGAAGATGAGATGGTTGGATGGCTTTACTGACTCAATGGGCATGAGTTTGAGCAAACTCAAGGAGATAGTGAAGGACAGGGAAGGCTGGTGTGCTGCCGTTCATGGAATCACAAAGAGTCAGACACAACTCAGTGACTGCACGACAGCGACAAGAAAGGAGTTATGTTGGGGTGAGACCTTCTCAGAAGGAAGTGGCAGTCCAGAGGATGGGAGATAGAGTAGGGGAGGAGACTAATGGCTAATCTGAGTGGAGGGCAGCTGCAGGGTAGTAGGGAAAGGAAAGGGAGTCAGGGAGAGATGTGGCAGCAACTGCCATTATAGGGACACTTGGGGGGAGACGAGTGCTAATGAAGGGGTCAGTGTAGGAAGTATTGCTGTGCGATCGTAGTGTAAACCGCCTCTTGTGACTTCATTAGCAAAATCTGCATTGTCTGTTAATGATTTTAGAACTGGATTTGTATTGTTCTGGGAAAATAAGACAGTGTGAAATATCAACAACCTCAGCTATGCAGATGATACCACTTTAATAGCAGAAAGTGAAGAGGAACTAAAGAACCTCTTGATGAAGGTGAAAGAGGAGAGTGAAAAAGCTGGTGTAAAACTCAGTATTCAAAAAACAAAGATCATGGCATCCGGTCCTGTCATTTCATGGCAAATAGATGGGAAACAATGGAAACTGTCAGTTTTCATTTTCTTGGGCTCTGAAATCAGTGTGGATGGTGACTGCAGCCACAAAAGTAAAGTAGATGCTCATTCCTTTGAAGAATAGCTATGACAAACCTAGACAGTGTATTAAAAAGCAGAGACATCGCTTTGTTGACAAAGGTCTGTATGGTCAAAGCTGTGGTTTTTCCACTAGCCACATATGGATGTGAGATCTGGATCATAAAGAAGGCTGAACAATAAAGAATTGATGCTTTCCATCTGTGATACTGGAGAAGACTCGAGAGTCCCTTGGACATCAAGGAGATTAAGTCAGTCAATACTGAAGGAAATCGACTTTGAATAGTCATTGGAAAGACTGATGCTGATGTTGAAGCTGAAGCTCCAGTACTTTGGCCACCTGATGGGAAGAGCCGACTCATTGGAAAAGACCCTCCTGCCAGGTAAGACTGACGGCAAGAGGAGAAGAGGGTGCCAGAAGATGAGATGGTTGGATGGCTTTACTGACTCAATGGGCATGAGTTTGAGCAAACTCAAGGAGATAGTGAAGGACAGGGAAGGCTGGTGTGCTGCCGTTCATGGAATCACAAAGAGTCAGACACAACTCAGTGACTGCACGACAGCGACAAGAAAGGAGTTATGTTGGGGTGAGACCTTCTCAGAAGGAAGTGGCAGTCCAGAGGATGGGAGATAGAGTAGGGGAGGAGACTAATGGCTAATCTGAGTGGAGGGCAGCTGCAGGGTAGTAGGGAAAGGAAAGGGAGTCAGGGAGAGATGTGGCAGCAACTGCCATTATAGGGACACTTGGGGGGAGACGAGTGCTAATGAAGGGGTCAGTGTAGGAAGTATTGCTGTGCGATCGTAGTGTAAACCGCCTCTTGTGACTTCATTAGCAAAATCTGCATTGTCTGTTAATGATTTTAGAACTGGATTTGTATTGTTCTGGGAAAATAAGACAGTGTGCTCATATTAGCCTAAAGGTGAATATAGATAAGAACAGGGATAGCCCCAGGTAGCCTGTTGACTTGCAGGTTATATGAGTGACTGCAGAGAGACACCAGTGGGGAGACCCTGGCCGTCATCCAAGCAGGAGATGCCAGGGGCCTGGTGCACGTTCAGTTGCTCAGTTGTGTCTGACTCTTTGCGATCCCATGGACTGTAGCCTGCCAGACTCTCTTGTCCTTGGACTCTTCCAGGCAAGGATACTGGAGTGGGTTGCAATGTCCTCCTCCAGGGAATCTACCTGACCCAGGTATCAAACTGTGTCTCCTGCATTGCTGGTGGATTCTTTACCACTGCGTCACCTGGGAGGCCCAAGGAGATAGAGGTAGATACTAAGGAGATGAGACATCCCAAGGACAAAATCATAGGACTTGGAGATAGATTGGTCGTGAGGGCTGAAGAGGAGGAGGAGTCCAAGTTGATTTCTAGATTTCTGGCTAGGCAGTGGTATTGTCTTGAGATGGGTAATGAAGCAGATGGAAGTGATCTACCAGAGGATGGACAGCAAGAGTTCCGATAGATGTGGAGACTGTAAGAAGGAAGGATAAGAAGTGTAATGACTGGGCCTTTCTTGACGGTCTAGTGACTACGAATTATGCTTCTGCTGCAATGAGTGTGAGTTCCATCCCTGGTCAAGGAATTAAGATCCCACATGCCTCACAGTGTGGCCAAAACAACAAACTTGTCAAAAACAAGATGTTTGATGGCTCTAGGCTCCATGTCCTCTCTCCACTGAGAACAGAATCCCAGGTACATGACCAGGTGATGGTGGATGGGCATTGGAGGCCTCAGATACATGACTTAGACCTGATTTTCCTACAGGGAGGAGCTTTCATTTAAACTGTATGGGAGCTCAATAAAACTCATCATTCTTAATATAATGGTAAGAAAGGCACCAGTGAGACTGTCTTCAGATGAAAAAGAAGACTTTGACTTTGGCAGACTATTAAGAATCAATGCATTTCTCATAGCAAGCTGTTCATTTACTCCTGACTAAGGAGCGGGGCAGTGCCCAATAAAAAAATAATAAGAAAACAATTAACACTGGGGATAAAACATTCTACGAACCTGCCTATCTGGTTTCCTCCCTTTGCCTATGACATCAGTCCCCTCTGGCATCCAGGCGAAATGTTTCCTTCTTTGCCAGGCTCAGTCAGGAGCTTCTCCCTGAGCCTGTCCCTAGGGAGTAGTGGGCAGAAGAGGAAGGGATGGGGCACTAAACCATCAGGGGGAATATGAGTCATCTCAGAGAGACTCGTCCAGGCCGGCAGGGAGGGCTAGGGGGAGGCACTGCCAAATTTGGCCAAGGAATACTGGAGTGGGTTGCAATGTCCTCCTCCAGGGAATCTACCTGACCCAGGTATCAAACTGTGTCTCCTGCATTGCTGGTGGATTCTTTACCACTGCGTCACCTGGGAGGCCCAAGGAGATAGAGGTAGATACTAAGGAGATGAGACATCCCAAGGACAAAATCATAGGACTTGGAGATAGATTGGTCGTGAGGGCTGAAGAGGAGGAGGAGTCCAAGTTGATTTCTAGATTTCTGGCTAGGCAGTGGTATTGTCTTGAGATGGGTAATGAAGCAGATGGAAGTGATCTACCAGAGGATGGACAGCAAGAGTTCCGATAGATGTGGAGACTGTAAGAAGGAAGGATAAGAAGTGTAATGACTGGGCCTTTCTTGACGGTCTAGTGACTACGAATTATGCTTCTGCTGCAATGAGTGTGAGTTCCATCCCTGGTCAAGGAATTAAGATCCCACATGCCTCACAGTGTGGCCAAAACAACAAACTTGTCAAAAACAAGATGTTTGATGGCTCTAGGCTCCATGTCCTCTCTCCACTGAGAACAGAATCCCAGGTACATGACCAGGTGATGGTGGATGGGCATTGGAGGCCTCAGATACATGACTTAGACCTGATTTTCCTACAGGGAGGAGCTTTCATTTAAACTGTATGGGAGCTCAATAAAACTCATCATTCTTAATATAATGGTAAGAAAGGCACCAGTGAGACTGTCTTCAGATGAAAAAGAAGACTTTGACTTTGGCAGACTATTAAGAATCAATGCATTTCTCATAGCAAGCTGTTCATTTACTCCTGACTAAGGAGCGGGGCAGTGCCCAATAAAAAAATAATAAGAAAACAATTAACACTGGGGATAAAACATTCTACGAACCTGCCTATCTGGTTTCCTCCCTTTGCCTATGACATCAGTCCCCTCTGGCATCCAGGCGAAATGTTTCCTTCTTTGCCAGGCTCAGTCAGGAGCTTCTCCCTGAGCCTGTCCCTAGGGAGTAGTGGGCAGAAGAGGAAGGGATGGGGCACTAAACCATCAGGGGGAATATGAGTCATCTCAGAGAGACTCGTCCAGGCCGGCAGGGAGGGCTAGGGCTGGGTCGCTGCTCCCTGGGAGCTCTCCGTCACTCTTTGCCACTATATTTGTGCATTGGAGTCAAGTGAGACATTCTGGAGAGCTACATAATTAAGAATTGAGCTATGCAGGGGAGGGAGGGGACAAGCAGCAGCAGAAGGAGGAGATTTGGAGAGAATTTGGAAGAGGGAGCAGAGAGCTTTAGGGAAGCAAGTTCCATGTGTGGGTGGAGAAGAAGAGGAGAAAGAGTGGGAAGATAAATCAAGAGGAGTTGCAGTACATTGTGAATATTTGGTGTTTCCTTAAGAGACTGCAGGTGGTCATTAACATTTTCAATTATTTTTGGATCCTGAACTGATGTTTCTTTCTTTCTTTCTTTTTGATTTATTTATTTGGCTGCATTGGATCTTAGTTCAAGGCATTTGAACTCCTGGTGGTGCCATGTGGGATATAGTTTCCCAACCAGGGATTGAATGCAGGCCCCCTGTATTGGGAATTTGGAGTCTTAGCCACTGGATCACCAGGGAAGTCCCTGAACTGATGTTTCTGTGAATGTGGCCAGGTAGTTAGGAACACAAGGGCCTGCTTTTATGTAAGGTACATCTAAAGCAGTGAGCATGCTGAATTCGCAGCAGCCTCCTTGCTTTATTTTTGCCAGTTTGCTGTTTTCTTAGATGGAGGCATCAAGCAGCTTGTCACGTGAGGACTGGTTTTTTGGATCCATGGGTTTAAGGTATTAGAGGAGCACTGCCTCCCCACCCAACCCCAACACGACCTGCAAGGCTGTGAAAGTTGTAAAGATGGACACAAAATAATTGCACATGAGCAGGAAAGTCTTGATTCTGGAAGAATATCTGAGCAGAGCTAGCCAATGGAACTTTTTTTTTTTTAATTTTGGTGGTCCTTCATTTGTTTTCATCCATCTTAATTCTTTGGCCCGTGTGGACCTCCCATCACAGTGGCCTCTCTCATTGCAGAGCACCAGATCTGGGCACATGCGCTCCAGAGTGCCGGCTCACAATTGAACACACTGCTCCAGCCACTCCGCGGCATGTTGGATCTTCCCGGGCCAGGGATTGAACCGGTGCCCCTTGCACTGCAAGGCAGACTCTTTAACCCACTGGACCACCAGGGAAGCCCCCCAATGGAACTTTATAACAGAAACATTCTCTATCCAAGTTGTGCCTAGTAACCACATCTGGCTACATGTAGCTCTTAAGCACTTGAAAAGTGGCTGCAACAGCTGAGAAACCAGACCTTTCATTGTATTTACCAGTCATTAATTGATTTTGATTTTAATAGCCAAATGTGGCTAGTGGCTCCCACACAGGTCAGTGCAGTTTATCATTTTCAAAGGTCTGTAAACCTGTACCCCTCAACTTTCCCCCAGAAAGGTTAAGCACCGCTGGGACCAATCCCTTCCCTTTACATCCCTGTGTGTTGGCACATAGTGTGCAGTAAACACCCGTGAATCGTACTGATAAGTACTTAAAGAAGAGTTGTTCTAGCTCCAAAAAGGGAAAACTGAAATATAGAATGACCAACAGGCTTCTTAAGTTCACCATGTTTTGTTTTCTAAGCCCTAAATTCCTTACCCTCAACCCAGAAGTTTTCCCTAAACATTTCCTATTCTGTCACATACCTTGGAAACTTATTTTATGGCAAGGTGAACCAGAAATGCAAGCAAAGGGTGGGAGAGGTGTGAAGCAACTGATGACCACGCTGATAATGTTTCCTGATGCAGCAAGAGGATGCATTGACTTAATAGAATACTGTGTTTTTCCGTTCAATTTTTTATTAAGTGGGTTTTAAAAAAATATTTATGTATTTGGCCATGTCAGGTTTTAGTTGTGGCACATGGAATCTTCAATCTTTGTTGCTTCATTCAGGCTCTTTTAGTTGCAGCATGTGGGATTTAATTCCCCGACCAGGGATCCAACCCATGTCCCCTGCATTGGAAGTGTGGAGTCTTAGCCACTGGATCACCAGGGAAGTCCCTGTGCTAAGCAGATTTTTAATGATCTGCATCAGTATAATTTGGTCACAGCACCTCAAAAGTTAACACATTTCTTAAAGGTAAAAAACAAGTACAGAAAATATCTAAAGATTTTATAAAAGTCAAAAACAAAAGAAAAAATCTCCAGCCTCCCGAGCTGTCTCTCCCTCCGTGCTAACACGTGCACAGTAGCTGAATTTCCTTCTGTGTGCCTGAGGCTGGCTCTCCCCGTCAGCCAGCACGTGTGCAGGGCTTCTGTGAATGTCACATTGACAAATGTTCCCCGGAGCTAGGCAACTGGGGACCAGTTTCTTTTGTTATTCCATCCTTCTTGTGGGCTGCCAGTTTTTCTCATCATAGCACACTCCTTGACGGTGCCTGCAGGAGACCAGGGCTTTTTTCCCTCCTGGAACGCTCTGACCCTAGCTCTACAAGCCCAGGCTTGTGTCTGTGGCATCTGGGACTTTGGTGGTGTTCCCCAGCTTCTTGCCCACTTGACATTTGTTCATTCATTCAGCTCAGTATTCACTGAGCCAAAGAACAGCCTGGTTCAGTGCTGGGCGCCAGGGACACAAGAGTGATGAAGACCCACTCTGTTCACAGACAACTAAAGGGGCAATGATGGTGGGTGCTTTAGCAGCTCTTAACTTAGAGCCGAGAGGGGTGTTCCGGGAAGGCTTCCGGGAGGGAGTGGCTTCTGAGCTGAGACCTGAAGTTCCAGCTGGTGTTAACTGGTACATGAGGAAAGGAGAAGAAAAGCATTCTAAGACCTCCCTGGTGGTTCAATGGTTAAGAATCCTCATGCCAAAAAAGAAAAAAATAATAAAAGAATTCTCGTGCCAGTGAAGGGGACATGGGTTAGCTCCCTGGTCCAGGAAGACCCCACATGCTGTGGAACAACTAAGCCCCTGTGCCACAATTAACGAAGCCCTGTGCTCTGGAGGCCAGGAGCTACCCACGCACCACAACAAAGAGTCAGCTCCAGTGCCTGCAACTAAAGAAAGCCTGCAGGCAGCAAGGAAGACCCAGTGCGGCTAAAAATAAGTAAATCTAAAAAAAAAAAAAAAAGCAATCCAGGCAGAAGGAAGAGTGTGTGCAAACAAAACTGGAGGACAGAAAAGAGCTTGGTGCTTTTCCTAACCGCAGTTAGGTGGTGGGGGTGGGAGTTGTTCTCCCTTTCTCACTCTAAAGCCACCAGTGACTTAGGACTGAGAAGCCCTAATGTAAGTCCAAGCCAGGCTGGGTTAGATTATACATGTAAATCCTAAGTCTTTCAGCTGCTCATACAAATGTTTATTGTATATGCCTGACTAAGGTGAGACACTCAAAGCTGGGGGAAGGCAAGAGCCTGAGGGGACTATATCTCAGTCTCCTACGGGAGCTGTGCAGAGCAAAGGGGTACTTGTTTGGAAGCCAGAGGGAAAGCAGAAGAGGACCAAGCAGAAAACCAGTGATTCCTTCCAGGCCTGAGGACGAAGGGCCGCAAGGGGGGCTGTATTCAAAATGCTAGGATATTTATTAATAACTGTAATTCCCTAAGAAACTGGAAGCATCTCAGAGTCCATTCAGAGAGTCAGAGCTCCATGAGAAATGTGCTGTTCTGAATACCATGAAGAGTTAAAAAGACCAAGCCCCTAAATGTAGTTATGAAAAGATCTGTGAGGTATTTACGGAACGAGTTCTGTCTGCACTGAGCTCGATGCTGGGGTCCCAGTGGTGGCGGGGACCGTGTCTGCCCCCTGGAGAGAGTCCTGTCTGCACTTCTGTATGCTGAGCCTTTGTAATTTGCCCCAAGTCTCTCCCTCATCTGCCATTACTCCCGGACTGCCAGCTTCGTCAGGGTTGGCCGTGTCTGAAAGCCTGCGCTCTGTGTTGCAGGAGCTGCTGCTTCTCCTTAGAACACGGGTTTCTCCACTTCTGCCTCCTCCGTCTTTAGCCTGGTCTTTAGCCTCCTTGACGTTCAGGTCTCTTAACTTAGTAAGTTAGTCTTCAATGGTGCCAAGACCTGTGTGACCTCAGCCTAGAACTTTCTTCCTATTTCATCCCTCCAAAAGGCCTAGGTATCCCCTACTGCTCCTTTCATTCCCTCGGTATTTTTGCCAGTTGATTTGTCTAAGTAGATTCTAGAATCTTCTTGTAATCTTCTAAATGAGAGCTTCTAGGTTTTTTTCATTTAAGTGGTGTTAAATCGATAAATTTACCTCAATGAAAGTTTTCTGTTCTTGCTATATGTGCCCTTCCCATCCAGAAGCTTGGAATCACTATTTGTCTTTTTCTTTTTTCTTCTATTTGTGGCTTATAATTTCTGTTTTTCTTGAAATCTATATCTTCTAGTGCTGGGCTGATGCCAAGGGAGCACCTGTGGTGTCTTTTTTTGGACACTACTTCTGGCACCAAGTGTCATTTTTCCACGTCACTTCTCCAGTTGTCCAATGCCAACTTGGTGTCTGAGAATTCACAACTACCCAGAGTTAGTGCAGACCCTCCCAGGTTAAAGACTTAGTCTCACAAGAATTACCCTCATTTCAGATTCCAGCTCCAAATGGGGTTACCAGTCTATTCTCACTTCTTCCTGGCTGACTACAAATTTGGGCTTCCTTATAGACTGTTTCTGTATCCCCCAAAATTCATATGTCGAGCCCACAAGGCTCCTCTATCCATGGAATTCTCTAGGCAAGAATACTCGAGTGGGTTGCCATTTCTTTTTCCAGGGAATCCTCCCGACCCAGGGATCAAGCCCAGGTCTGCTACATTGCAGGCAGATTCTTTCCTGTGTGAGCCACCAGGGAAGCAACTAACACATGTAGATTGTATATATGTCCCCCCAAATTCATATGTTGGAACCTAAGCCCCAGTGCGATCATATTAGGAAGTGAGGCTTTGAGGGAGATAATTAGGTCGTAAATAGGATTAGGACTGTTATCGACAAGGCTTCAGAGTGCTCCTCGCCCCATCCATCATGACATAAAGAGAAGATGGCCCTCACCAGAGCCTGTCCATGCTGACACCCTCATTTGGGACTTCCAGTCTTCAGAACTGTGAGAAATAAATGTCTGTTGTTTATAATCCACTCAGTCTGTGATGATCTCTGACAGCATCCTGAACAGACTGAGATAGGAGTCATGAACATGGAGGTATTCAAAGTCCAAAGAGTTCCTATGAGAAGTGGTACAAAGACTGGGGCCTAGGACACTTCTTCCTTCAGAGGTCAGGAAGAAGAGCTGGAGCAGATCGATGAAGCTGAAGGAGGAGAAGCCAGAGAGACAGGAGGAGTAGAAGGAGAGTTCCAGAGTTGCTGGAAGCCAAACAAAGAATGAGCTTCAGAGAAGAGGAGAGCAACTGTGACAAGTACATCCATGAAGGATGCTGAGAACCGACCACTGGATTTAGCAGCATGGAGGTCACTGGTAGCCTTGATAAGCTGTTTTGGTGGAATGGACTGAAGTATCTTAGTCTGTTTGGGCGTCTATAACAAAATACCACGTGTATCTCACTCACTCAGTGTCCACTTCCTTTACACACAAAATGTGAACTCCGTGAGGAACAGGAGCCACGTCTGAGTTGTTCCCTTTCATGTCCCTGTTGCCAAGTTAGGGGCCTTGTAACCTTGAAAAAATGAACAATTGACTAAGACACAGGGCAGGAAAGTGTTTATCCTCTAGTCAGCCAAAGCACTTAGGCAGGAAAAATTAAATAAGTAACAGAGCTTCTCTTGGGTAGGTGCTGAGGGATGTACATTTCTGTACCTAGTACCTAGCTTGTGCCTGGCCTACAGTGTAAGCTCAGAGAATATTGCTGACTGGATAAACATTACCTCTTCTATCAACACGTACTCCTCCCATTGATGGTGATCTCATCAAGTCCCAGGGTGTTAAATGTCATCTATAATCTGATGACTCGCCAAATTATGGCTCTAGCCTGGACCTCTTCCCAGAATGCGTATATCCAACTGCCTATTTGACATCTCCACTTGGAATGGCTAATAGGCATCTCAGACTAACACAGCCAAAACAACTTTTTGTTTCTCTTTTGGCCAGCCTTGCCCATCGCAGTCCATTCTTCTCATAATTCAGGTCACAAGTCTTGGAGTCATGTTTGACTCCTTTCTTTCCCTCACATCCTGCATTCAGTTAATCAGAAAATCTGTCAGCTCCACCTCCAGAATATATCCAGAATCCAGCCACCTCTCATCCTGCCCCTGCTGCTACTACTGTCATGGTCCAAACCACTGCCACCTCTCACCTGGACTGTTGCAGTAGCCTCTTCCTCGCCTCTCTGTTCCCACTGGCTTCCACACACTCTGCCCTCCTCCATCCAATAGCCAGGTCGTCAAGTCTTAGCTCAAATGGCTCCTTCTCAGAGAGACTTGCCTGGAGACCTCTATTTAAGACAAGAACCCTCATTCTATCCCCTTTTGGTTCTCTTATTCTACATTTTTTCTGAAGAAATGCACTTTATGTATTTATTTGCTTATTTTGGGCTATTCTGGGTTTTCACTGATGCCACAGGCTCTTCTCTACTTGCAGGGAGTGGGGGGTACTCTCTAGTTGAGATGAGCAGGCTTCTTGTTGTGATGACTTTTCTTGTGGAACTCGGGCTCTAGGGCACATGGGCTTCAGTAGTTGTGGTACATGGGCTCCATAGTTGCAGCTCTGAGGCTCTAGAGCACAGGCTCAGTAGTTGTGGCTCACGAGCTTAGTCACTCTACAGCATTTGGAATCTTCCAAGATCAGGGATTGAGCCCATGTCTCCTGCATTAGCAGGCGAATTCTTTACCACTGAGCTACCAGGGAAGCCCCTCTTACTCTATTTTTTATCCATTGCACTTAATCAGATGTTTATTGTCTGTATTCACTTGCTAGAATATAAGTTCCATGAAGAAGGAGTTTTGCCTGTTCTGTTCTCTTGTGTGTCACTAATGGGTTCTTGTCACCAATTACAATGTGTAGAAGGTTGATAGTCTCTCTCATACCAACAAGCAATTCTGTAGACACCAGCTGGGTGTGCTACAACTCAACTCAATCCTGACATCATCTACTGGGAGATGACATCAGATTGCACTGTCAAGGGTTTAGTCCTACTAGACTGCCCCCAGCCCCACTTCAGGTACCAGTTGGAAGCCTGGGTTGTAGACCTGTACTTTTTTTTTTTTAAGTATATATTTATTTGACTGTGCTGGGTCTTAGTTGTAGTATGTGGGATCAAGCCCTCCTGCATTCAGTTAATCAGAAAATCTGTCAGCTCCACCTCCAGAATATATCCAGAATCCAGCCACCTCTCATCCTGCCCCTGCTGCTACTACTGTCATGGTCCAAACCACTGCCACCTCTCACCTGGACTGTTGCAGTAGCCTCTTCCTCGCCTCTCTGTTCCCACTGGCTTCCACACACTCTGCCCTCCTCCATCCAATAGCCAGGTCGTCAAGTCTTAGCTCAAATGGCTCCTTCTCAGAGAGACTTGCCTGGAGACCTCTATTTAAGACAAGAACCCTCATTCTATCCCCTTTTGGTTCTCTTATTCTACATTTTTTCTGAAGAAATGCACTTTATGTATTTATTTGCTTATTTTGGGCTATTCTGGGTTTTCACTGATGCCACAGGCTCTTCTCTACTTGCAGGGAGTGGGGGGTACTCTCTAGTTGAGATGAGCAGGCTTCTTGTTGTGATGACTTTTCTTGTGGAACTCGGGCTCTAGGGCACATGGGCTTCAGTAGTTGTGGTACATGGGCTCCATAGTTGCAGCTCTGAGGCTCTAGAGCACAGGCTCAGTAGTTGTGGCTCACGAGCTTAGTCACTCTACAGCATTTGGAATCTTCCAAGATCAGGGATTGAGCCCATGTCTCCTGCATTAGCAGGCGAATTCTTTACCACTGAGCTACCAGGGAAGCCCCTCTTACTCTATTTTTTATCCATTGCACTTAATCAGATGTTTATTGTCTGTATTCACTTGCTAGAATATAAGTTCCATGAAGAAGGAGTTTTGCCTGTTCTGTTCTCTTGTGTGTCACTAATGGGTTCTTGTCACCAATTACAATGTGTAGAAGGTTGATAGTCTCTCTCATACCAACAAGCAATTCTGTAGACACCAGCTGGGTGTGCTACAACTCAACTCAATCCTGACATCATCTACTGGGAGATGACATCAGATTGCACTGTCAAGGGTTTAGTCCTACTAGACTGCCCCCAGCCCCACTTCAGGTACCAGTTGGAAGCCTGGGTTGTAGACCTGTACTTTTTTTTTTTTAAGTATATATTTATTTGACTGTGCTGGGTCTTAGTTGTAGTATGTGGGATCAAGCCCCCTCCCAGGCCTCCTGCATTGGAAGCCAGGAGTCTTAGCCACTGGGCCACCAGAGAAGTCCCTAGACCTATACTTTTGACCAGCTCTAAGTCATAGTTGTGACTATAAGGCAGAGGTGCCCACACCCCCTCTTTGAGTTCAGTTAATTTACTAGAGCAACTCGTAGAACTCAGAAACGTTTTAGTTACTAAATCACTAGTTTATTATGAAAGGATATAAGTCATAAGCAGCCAAATGGGAGAGATGCAAGGTATGGTGCAAGGGTGGGCAGCGTCCATGTGCTATGCAGCACACGGCCCTCCCTGAACCTCCACATGTTTACCAACCTGGAAGCTCTCTGAACCCCATCTTTTTGGAGTTTTATGGAGGTTTTATCACACAGGCTGGTTTATTAAATCGTTTAGTTGCAAAGTTCTGTCCGACTCTATTGTGACTCCGTGGACTGTAGCCTGAGGGGCTCCTCTGTCCGTGAGATTTCCCAGGCAAGAATACTGGAGTGGGTTGCCATTTCCTCCTCCAAGGGATCTTCCTGACCCAGGGATCAAACTCATGTCTCCTGCATTGAAAGGCAGATTCTTTACCTTTGAGCCACCAGGGAAGCCCAATTGAATCATCGGTCATTGGAATTTGAACTCAATCTCCAGCTCCTCTTACCCACTTGGGGTCAGGTGTGAGGCTTAAATTTCCAGGGCTTTAATCACATGGTTGACTCCACTGACAGCCAGCACCCACTTAGGTGCTTTCTGAAAGTCAGATCATCAGCAGAAACCCATATGTGGTGAACAGTGGCTTGTTATGAATAACAAGACATTCATTGTACCTTCATGGCTCTGAAATGATTTCAGGATCTGAGGACACAGACCAAGGTATTATAACAAAAGATGTACCCATTGCTCATATTGCTCAGAAAGTTCCAGGTATTTGGGAGCTGTGACCTAGGAACTGGACAAAGACCAAAAATTCTATTTATTTATTATTTATTTGGCTAAGCTAGATCTTAGTTGTAGTATGTGGGATCAAGCCCCCTCCCAGGCCTCCTGCATTGGAAGCCAGGAGTCTTAGCCACTGGGCCACCAGAGAAGTCCCTAGACCTATACTTTTGACCAGCTCTAAGTCATAGTTGTGACTATAAGGCAGAGGTGCCCACACCCCCTCTTTGAGTTCAGTTAATTTACTAGAGCAACTCGTAGAACTCAGAAACGTTTTAGTTACTAAATCACTAGTTTATTATGAAAGGATATAAGTCATAAGCAGCCAAATGGGAGAGATGCAAGGTATGGTGCAAGGGTGGGCAGCGTCCATGTGCTATGCAGCACACGGCCCTCCCTGAACCTCCACATGTTTACCAACCTGGAAGCTCTCTGAACCCCATCTTTTTGGAGTTTTATGGAGGTTTTATCACACAGGCTGGTTTATTAAATCGTTTAGTTGCAAAGTTCTGTCCGACTCTATTGTGACTCCGTGGACTGTAGCCTGAGGGGCTCCTCTGTCCGTGAGATTTCCCAGGCAAGAATACTGGAGTGGGTTGCCATTTCCTCCTCCAAGGGATCTTCCTGACCCAGGGATCAAACTCATGTCTCCTGCATTGAAAGGCAGATTCTTTACCTTTGAGCCACCAGGGAAGCCCAATTGAATCATCGGTCATTGGAATTTGAACTCAATCTCCAGCTCCTCTTACCCACTTGGGGTCAGGTGTGAGGCTTAAATTTCCAGGGCTTTAATCACATGGTTGACTCCACTGACAGCCAGCACCCACTTAGGTGCTTTCTGAAAGTCAGATCATCAGCAGAAACCCATATGTGGTGAACAGTGGCTTGTTATGAATAACAAGACATTCATTGTACCTTCATGGCTCTGAAATGATTTCAGGATCTGAGGACACAGACCAAGGTATTATAACAAAAGATGTACCCATTGCTCTTGTTGCTCAGAAAGTTCCAGGTATTTGGGAGCTGTGACCTAGGAACTGGACAAAGACCATATATATATATTTCTATTTATTTATTATTTATTTGGCTAAGCTAGATCTTAGTTGTGTTGTAGAGAAGAACCACTTCTGACTCCATGCTAGAACTGTTTCTTTGACCTGCTTTTTGTTGCTGTTGTTGTTATTATAATAATACATAGTGGCCTGCCTCAAATGACTCTACTCCTCTGCCTTGACTGTTAAAGTGCCTTGGTTTAGCTCATAGACAATCTGACCCACCTGTGAATGGCTGCAAAAAAAAAAAAAAAAAATCAGATATTAGCACACCCCTTCCAAAGGCTGGCCCTTCCCAGAGATGTTTTATAAGACTGAAGACCATTTTTTCTTTATTCCTCACTGCCTCTCCCTCTCTCTTCTGTCTTTTGACTTTAGTTCCACATTCCTTCTCTCTCTGGTTCTATAAAAGAACTTGGCATCCAGACCCCACTAAGATGGTTATTTTGAGACAGTAGCCATCTTCTCAGTCAACTGGTTTTCCAAATAAAGTGATATTCCTTGCCTCGACACCTCATCTCTCAGTCCTTCGATTCTTTGGCCCATTGTGTGGCAAGCTTGGACCTGGGTAACAAGTAAGCTTGGACCTGGGTAACAGTTGAGGCATGTGGGATCTAGTTCCTTGTCCAGGGATTGAACCTGGGCCTTCTGTATTCGGAGCGTGGAGTCTCAGCCACTGGACCACTAGGAAAGTCCCTGTGGATTCTTTTTTTAAAATTATTATTAATATTGATTTATTCAGCTGCACCAGGTCTTAGTTACAGCATGAGGGATCTTCAGTCTTTGTTGCAGCATTGCAGGACCTTTAGTTTTGGCTTATGGAATCTAGTTTCCTGACCAGGGATAGAACCCTGGCCCTTGCATTGGGAGTGTGAAGTCCTAGCTACTGGACCTGGTTCTCTCTCAGCAACCACAGTGCCCCAAGGACAAAAGAACAAGGTAAACGAGAAAGGTCTTGGAATGCAGGAATAGAAAAAAACAGACCCTAATCGCCCTTCCCACCATATTGTAACCACTGTGGAATTTTTTCCTCCCCCCACCGCTGTGGAATTTTTGAGTCCTCCTGAGTAGTATGGCGAGGCTCACCTCCTACCCTATATAAGGAAAAGATATTTGCCTTATTCGTCTCCCCCTGAGTATATATGGGTAGGTGTTAAGTCACTTTAGTCATGTCCAACTGTTAAGCCCACCAGCCTCCTCCAGCAAGAATACTGGCGTGGGTTGCCATGCCATCCTGCAGGGGATCTTGCCATGCCCTCTTCCAGAGGATCTTCCCGACCCAGGAATTGAACCCATGTCTCTTATGTCTCCCGCATTGGTAGGCAGCTTTTGTACCACCAACACCACCTGGGAACCCCTTATCCAATCAATCAGCAAATGACCCACAAGACCCCTACCCAGCTCCTTGTCCCCCGACTACAGAAACAGACCGAGAGTTCTCTTTCAAGGTTGGCTTGCCCTGGCTCTCAGGAAATCAGCTCACTCTACTGGCAGCAACGCCCCTCCCCAGCTCTAATAAATTTTATTCTCCTTTCATTCTGCCTCTTGTTTGGAAATTCTTTTCCAACATGAAATGGACCATGAAAGTGAATGAAGGGTCTGAATGAACTCTTGAGTTCTGGTGAGTAAGATTTTCTCCCAGTCAGTGAACAAGAATGGAGATGCCAGAAGTCAGATACTAGCTACCTGTCCCTTTGTCTGGAGCACTAGAATAATTGAGATTTTGCCTGGGGCCATTCTGCATATAATTAAAGAGTAACAGCAAGGTCACCTAGTGAGTCAGAGGTGGCCCATGCCTCAGACTCAGGTCCTGCCTCTTGGTCTGTGCAGGAGGGAACTTGTTCTGCCATCTGTGGACCTCCCGTCTCTGTCTGTAAGTAGGCCTGCCTGCCTGTGGTCCTTACTCAGGGTTCTGAGTTTGGGATCTGAGGCGTTCAGATTTATCCTAGATTATTTAGGGCACTGGTTCTCAACAGGGGTCAGTTTCACCTCCAGGGAGGATTTGACAGTTCACAGACTTTTGTTTTTTGACTGTGGACTCTTAGTTTACCAACCAGGGGTTGAACTCTCGCCCTTGGCAGTGAGAAAGGTCCAGGAATAGAAAACAGACCCTAATCGCCCTTCCCACCATATTGTAACCACTGTGGAATTTTTTCCTCCCCCCACCGCTGTGGAATTTTTGAGTCCTCCTGAGTAGTATGGCGAGGCTCACCTCCTACCCTATATAAGGAAAAGATATTTGCCTTATTCGTCTCCCCCTGAGTATATATGGGTAGGTGTTAAGTCACTTTAGTCATGTCCAACTGTTAAGCCCACCAGCCTCCTCCAGCAAGAATACTGGCGTGGGTTGCCATGCCATCCTGCAGGGGATCTTGCCATGCCCTCTTCCAGAGGATCTTCCCGACCCAGGAATTGAACCCATGTCTCTTATGTCTCCCGCATTGGTAGGCAGCTTTTGTACCACCAACACCACCTGGGAACCCCTTATCCAATCAATCAGCAAATGACCCACAAGACCCCTACCCAGCTCCTTGTCCCCCGACTACAGAAACAGACCGAGAGTTCTCTTTCAAGGTTGGCTTGCCCTGGCTCTCAGGAAATCAGCTCACTCTACTGGCAGCAACGCCCCTCCCCAGCTCTAATAAATTTTATTCTCCTTTCATTCTGCCTCTTGTTTGGAAATTCTTTTCCAACATGAAATGGACCATGAAAGTGAATGAAGGGTCTGAATGAACTCTTGAGTTCTGGTGAGTAAGATTTTCTCCCAGTCAGTGAACAAGAATGGAGATG
This sequence comes from Tragulus kanchil, assembly GCA_022376925.1. NCBI lineage: Eukaryota > Metazoa > Chordata > Mammalia > Artiodactyla > Tragulidae > Tragulus > Tragulus kanchil. Next base: position 201,964,435 of record JAIOJX010000025.1, on the reverse strand, counting down.
CCAGAAGTCAGATACTAGCTACCTGTCCCTTTGTCTGGAGCACTAGAATAATTGAGATTTTGCCTGGGGCCATTCTGCATATAATTAAAGAGTAACAGCAAGGTCACCTAGTGAGTCAGAGGTGGCCCATGCCTCAGACTCAGGTCCTGCCTCTTGGTCTGTGCAGGAGGGAACTTGTTCTGCCATCTGTGGACCTCCCGTCTCTGTCTGTAAGTAGGCCTGCCTGCCTGTGGTCCTTACTCAGGGTTCTGAGTTTGGGATCTGAGGCGTTCAGATTTATCCTAGATTATTTAGGGCACTGGTTCTCAACAGGGGGTCAGTTTCACCCTCCAGGGAGGATTTGACAGTTCACAGACTTTTGTTTTTTGACTGTGGACTCTTAGTTTACCAACCAGGGGTTGAACTCTCGCCCTTGGCAGTGAGAGTGCTGAGCCCTAACCCATGGACTGCCAGGGAATTCCCTGTCTGCAGACATTTTGGGTTAACAACTAGATGTGAGTGCAGTTGTCATCCAATGGGTAGAGGCTAGGGATATGATGCTGTTAAACATTCTTTAATGCACAGGACAGCCCACTCCACAAAAAAACTTTCTGGTCCAAAATGTTGGTGCTGACATGAAGAATCCTGGTTTAGGGTATCATTAATGATAATTGATAGCTAGCGTCATTGACCTTTGCTGTTGTTTTAGTCACTAAGCCATGTCCAACTCTCTTCGACGCCATGGACAGCAGCCCAGCAGGCTCTTCTGTCCATGGAATTTCCCAGGCAAGAATACTGGAGTGGATTGTCATTTCCTTCTCTAGGGGATCTTCTTCTTCTTTTTTTTTTTTAGATTTATTTATTTATTTATTTTTGGGCGGGGGTCGGGTTGGGGAGGGAGGGAGGGGAGCAGGCGGGTCACTTCTATTGGTCTTTCATTTCTCTCTGTTCATCCGTCTTTGTTCTTTGGCTCCTATGGGCCTCCCATTGCGGTGGCGTCTGTCGTTACAGAGCACCGGCTCTGAGCGCATGCACTCCAGAGCTCCGGCTCGGTAATTGGACACATCAGTCCAGCCGCTCCGTGGCACGTGGGATCTTCCCAGGCCTGGGCTCGAACCGGCGCCCCTTGCACTGCAAGGCGGTGTCCTTACCCAGTGGACCACCAGGGGAAGCCCTCTAGGGGATCTTCTTGACCCAGGGATCAAACTCACATCTCCTGCATTGGCAGGCAGATTCTTTACCTCTGAGCCTCCAGGGAAGCTCTGCCAAGTCCTATACCACCAACTTCTAAATTTTATTTTTAAAAATATTCATCATTTTAAAAAATTATTATTTATTTATTTGGCTGTACTGAGTCTTAGTTGTGGCGCTCAGAATCTTTAGTTGCATCATGCAAGCTCTTAGTTGCAGCATGTGTGATCTAGTTCCCTGATCGGAGATCGAACCCAGGCCCCCAACGTTGGGAGTATGGAGTCTTAGCCACTGGACCACCAGGGGATTCCCTAAATCACCTACTTTATAAGAACCATCTCAATCTCTAAATAATCCTTAAGAAATAAGGACCATTACCATCTCCATTTCACAGGTGAGGAAACTGAGGCTCAGGGAGATAGAGTCACTTATCTAAGGTCAGGCACCTTAGTAGGGGCAGGGTAAGGCTGCACATCCAAATCTGCCAGTCCTCAAAGTCTACACTTTTAGCCTGTACTCTTAAGTGGTTCTGGTTACTGACTGGGAGCTGAGGTGGGCCCACTGTGCCTCTCTGGATGTGCCTAAATTTACCTGTTACCCCCACAGACAGGAGGCTGGGCAAAATTTTTTAGTCACTAAGCCATGTCCAACTCTCTTGACGCCATGGACAGCAGCCCAGCAGGCTCTTCTGTCCATGGAATTTCCAGGCAAGAATACTGGAGTGGATTGTCATTTCCTTCTCTAGGGGATCTTCTTCTTCTTTTTTTTTTTTAGATTTATTTATTTATTTATTTTTGGGCGGGGGTCGGGTTGGGGAGGGAGGGAGGGGAGCAGGCGGGTCACTTCTATTGGTCTTTCATTTCTCTCTGTTCATCCGTCTTTGTTCTTTGGCTCCTATGGGCCTCCCATTGCGGTGGCGTCTGTCGTTACAGAGCACCGGCTCTGAGCGCATGCACTCCAGAGCTCCGGCTCGGTAATTGGACACATCAGTCCAGCCGCTCCGTGGCACGTGGGATCTTCCCAGGCCTGGGCTCGAACCGGCGCCCCTTGCACTGCAAGGCGGTGTCCTTACCCAGTGGACCACCAGGGGAAGCCCTCTAGGGGATCTTCTTGACCCAGGGATCAAACTCACATCTCCTGCATTGGCAGGCAGATTCTTTACCTCTGAGCCTCCAGGGAAGCTCTGCCAAGTCCTATACCACCAACTTCTAAATTTTATTTTTAAAAATATTCATCATTTTAAAAAATTATTATTTATTTATTTGGCTGTACTGAGTCTTAGTTGTGGCGCTCAGAATCTTTAGTTGCATCATGCAAGCTCTTAGTTGCAGCATGTGTGATCTAGTTCCCTGATCGGAGATCGAACCCAGGCCCCCAACGTTGGGAGTATGGAGTCTTAGCCACTGGACCACCAGGGGATTCCCTAAATCACCTACTTTATAAGAACCATCTCAATCTCTAAATAATCCTTAAGAAATAAGGACCATTACCATCTCCATTTCACAGGTGAGGAAACTGAGGCTCAGGGAGATAGAGTCACTTATCTAAGGTCAGGCACCTTAGTAGGGGCAGGGTAAGGCTGCACATCCAAATCTGCCAGTCCTCAAAGTCTACACTTTTAGCCTGTACTCTTAAGTGGTTCTGGTTACTGACTGGGAGCTGAGGTGGGCCCACTGTGCCTCTCTGGATGTGCCTAAATTTACCTGTTACCCCCACAGACAGGAGGCTAAGCATTCAGGTCTCAGCTATCAGTCCATTCAGGCGAGGCTTGCCTATGGGCCAGAAGGAAGCTTTTTGTTCCCTCAGTTGTCCCAGGTCTGTCTGGCCTCACTCACTCTGCACTGCCACTGCGGTAGAGTACTTGGCTACAAAACTCAGTTTCCCTGCCAGAGCCAGGCTAGTGCCAGCCCTTGGGAGAAAAGTTCTAGATTGAGACCTAAGGCCTTGCACATTCTCTCAAAGAGCTCTTCCTTTCTGGACATGGGTGCTTGAATCAACTCTAGGGACTACAAGGTCACATTCCTCACACTTTGTTTCAGACAAGGGATGTTGGTGACAGAACTCACGGTCCACGAAAAGGGCTTGAGGTCCCAGATAGTCTTGAAAAGTGATTGCTGGACAGGGCTGGAGACAGTGCAGTCCTGGGCCAGTGGCAGGCTGGACGGGTAGGCTGTGGTTTGTGTAGCTTATTGGGGGAGGGTAGAGCTTCGGTCCCTTCAGGAAATCCCTCAGTGTGCTTGTGAACAATTCCAAAGGGCTTTCTGAGGCCCCTGGGAAAATCTGGGGACTCAAGTACAAAGGAAATTTGTTCAGAGAAGGTCAAGACAGTCAAGGACCAACCTAGGGTCAACGTTAGAGAAAACAGTGTTGAATTAGCGTGAAATATTCTTCCATCTGTTCATCCATCCATCCAACATATAGGGAGCTCCTGCCAGGAGCCAGGGATGCTGAGAATCTCCAGGGACAAGCATGGACTTCCTTTGTCTGGAGGAGTAGGGCAGCTCAGACGTTCCATCTGCTATGTGGGACTGTGGAACCAAGCAAATCAGGACTCAAATCCCAGCCCTGTTATTGAGTAGTGTGACTTTAGGCAAGCGACTTCACCTCTCAGAACCTTATTTTCCTCATCTGTGTAATGGAGAGACCAACAGCTCTTGACATCCACCTCACAGAGTTGTGGGAAGTCAAGGAGATTGTGTGTCCTGGATGCTTGGCACATCCTGGATGCTTGGCACACGTCAGTAGTAACTACCATCTTTTGGACCTTGGCTAGGTCTTTTTTTGGTTGTGCCGAGTCTTAGTTGTATGCCACAACTAAGATCTTCATTGTGGCATGTTGGATCTAGTTCCTTGAGCAGGGATGGAACCTGGGCCCCCTGCATTGGGGAGCTCAGTGTTTTCACCACTGGACTACCAGGGAAATCCCTTGGCTAGGTCTTTAAGATGCATTCTTTACTATAATCCTTGCCACCACCCTACGATGAAGATAGTATCTCCATTACAAAATGAAGAGACTTGGGCTTCCCTGGTAGGTCATTGATGAAGAGTTTGCCTGCCAGTGCAGGAAACATGGGTTTGATCCCTGAACTGGGAAGATCCCACATGCTGCAGGGCAACTAAGCCCACGAGCCACAACTATTGAGCCTGTGTTCTAGAGCCTCGGAGCCACAACTATGGAACCCATGTGCCGCAGCTACTGAAGCCCGTGTGCCCTAGAGCCTGAGTTCCACAAGAGAAGTCACTGCAACAAGAAGCCTGCTCACCTCAACTAGAGAGTAGCCCCCACTCCCTGCAACTAGAGAAGAGCCTGCAGCAGCAGTGAAAACCAAGAATAGCAAAAATAACATAAATAAATACAATTTTTTAAAAATCAAGAGGCTTCCCTGGTGGTCCAGTGGCTAAGACTTCAGTGCTCCCAATGCAGGGGTCCTGGGTTTGACCCCTGGGCAGGGAACTAGATCCCGCATGTGGAGACCAAGACTCAGCGCAGCCATATAAATAAATATTAAAAAAACAATCAAGGGCTTCCCTGGTGGTCCAGTGGGTAAGGACACCGCCTTGCAGTGCAAGGGGCACCAGTTCAATCCCTGGCCTGGGAGGATCACGTGCTGTGGAGCGGCTGGACTGTGTGTCTGATTACAAACCAGTGCGCTGAAGCGAGGGAGGCCACTGTAATGGGAGGCCCACACAGGCCAAAAAATAAAGATGGATGAAAGTAGGTAAATAAAACACCAATAGAAGAGGCCACAGTTTTTAAAAAATTAAAAAAAAAAAAATCAGGAACCTGTGCCTCTGAAAGGCTAATTCATAAGGAGGGCACACAACTTTTTCCCAGGTATGCCTGATTCCAAAGCCTGTGTTCTCAGAAGTTTTGCCTCCCTCTAAATATGATCTCCAGTTGTGGGAGTAGAAAATGCATGTTTTCAGACTCAGAACGGTTCTCAAGAAAATTCAGCAGCTAGAAGTGGAATAGAGTGAGTTGCCAAGAATGTGATGCAGTGGAATCCCAGATGAGTCAATTCATGGAACCTGGTGAGAGAATCATGTGATCATTCCAGGAGTAGAGGTTATTGTAGAGCAATTGTTATCTTCCTTGGGTTCTAAATACCTTTGTGCCTCTGATGGAAGGAATAGATCCTCTTCCTGGAAAAATGCTTGTGAGCACAGCACACATCTTGTGTGTACTTCCTGGGGGCTTGTAAAACCTTAAAGCCATCCGTGGACCCTCTTTGAGAACCCTCTTATAGGGCAGCATTTCCCAAGCATGGGACACAATTCACTAGTGAGACCCCAGATAAGTTTAGCACTATGAGGACAACACATTTTCTATTCTTTTTAAAATTAATTAATTTTTGGCTGCACTGACTCTTTGTTGCTGCACGTGGGCTTTCTCTAGTTGTGCTGAGCAGAGGCTACTCTATAGGTATGGTACATGGGCTTCTTATTGCGGTAGCTTCTCTTCTTGTGGAGTGATGGCTCTAGGGCACGTTGGTTGTGGTATGTGGGACTCAGTAGTTGTGGCCCTTGGGTGTGCTCCATATCATGTGGAATCTTCCTGGATCAGGTATCAAACCCACATCCCCTGCACAGGCAGTTGATTCTTAATCATTGGACCACTAGGGAAGTTCAGTGTTTTGTTTATGTATTCATTTTTGGCTGTGCTTGGGTCCAGTGGGTAAGGACACCGCCTTGCAGTGCAAGGGCACCAGTTCAATCCCTGGCCTGGGAGGATCACGTGCCGTGCGGCGGCCGCAGTGTGTGTCTGATTACAAACCAGTGCGCTGAAGCGAGGGAGGCCACTGTAATGGGAGGCCCACACAGGCCAAAAAATAAAGATGGATGAAAGTAGGTAAATAAAACACCAATAGAAGAGGCCACAGTTTTTAAAAAATTAAAAAAAAAAAAATCAGGAACCTGTGCCTCTGAAAGGCTAATTCATAAGGAGGGCACACAACTTTTTCCCAGGTATGCCTGATTCCAAAGCCTGTGTTCTCAGAAGTTTTGCCTCCCTCTAAATATGATCTCCAGTTGTGGGAGTAGAAAATGCATGTTTTCAGACTCAGAACGGTTCTCAAGAAAATTCAGCAGCTAGAAGTGGAATAGAGTGAGTTGCCAAGAATGTGATGCAGTGGAATCCCAGATGAGTCAATTCATGGAACCTGGTGAGAGAATCATGTGATCATTCCAGGAGTAGAGGTTATTGTAGAGCAATTGTTATCTTCCTTGGGTTCTAAATACCTTTGTGCCTCTGATGGAAGGAATAGATCCTCTTCCTGGAAAAATGCTTGTGAGCACAGCACACATCTTGTGTGTACTTCCTGGGGGCTTGTAAAACCTTCGAAAGCCATCCGTGGACCCTCTTTGAGAACCCTCTTATAGGGCAGCATTTCCCAAGCATGGGACACAATTCACTAGTGAGACCCCAGATAAGTTTAGCACTATGAGGACAACACATTTTCTATTCTTTTTAAAATTAATTAATTTTTGGCTGCACTGACTCTTTGTTGCTGCACGTGGGCTTTCTCTAGTTGTGCTGAGCAGAGGCTACTCTATAGGTATGGTACATGGGCTTCTTATTGCGGTAGCTTCTCTTCTTGTGGAGTGATGGCTCTAGGGCACGTTGGTTGTGGTATGTGGGACTCAGTAGTTGTGGCCCTTGGGTGTGCTCCATATCATGTGGAATCTTCCTGGATCAGGTATCAAACCCACATCCCCTGCACAGGCAGTTGATTCTTAATCATTGGACCACTAGGGAAGTTCAGTGTTTTGTTTATGTATTCATTTTTGGCTGTGCTTGGGTCTTCGTTGCTGTGCTGGCTTTTCTTTAGTTGTGGCGATCAGGAGCTATTCTTTTTTTTTAAACATTTATTTTATTTATTTATCTTTTTTTGAGGGGGTGGGGAGGGAGGGGGACGGGTGAGCCACTTCTATTGGTCTTTTTTTTTTTTAAAGATTTATTTATTTTATTATTTACTTTTGGGCGGGGTTGGGTTGGGGAGGGAGGGGAGCGGGCGGGCCACTTCTATTGGTCTTTCATTTCTCCATTTTCATCCGTCTTTGTTCTTTGGCCCATGTGGGCCTCCCATCACAGTGGCCTCTGTTGTCACAGAGCGCCGGCTCTGGGCGCATGCGCTCCAGAGCTCCGGCTCGGTAACTGGACACATGGGTCCAGCCGCTCTGCAGCACGTGGGATCTTCCCAGGCCAGGGATCGAACCGGCGCCCCTTGCACTGCAAGGCGGTGTCCTTACCCACTGGACCACCAGGGGAAGCCCAGGAGCTATTCTTTGTTGCATTGTGTGGGTTTCTCATTGCAGTGGCTTTTCTTCTTGCAGAGCACAGACTCTAGGGCATGTGGGCTTCAGTAGTTGTGGCACTTGGGCTCAGTAGTCTTGGCTCCCGGTCTCTAAAGTACAGGCTCAACAGTTGTGGCACATGGATTTAGTTGCTCCAAGGCATATAGGATCTTCCCAGATTAGGGATTGAATTTGTGTCCCCTGCACAGGCAGGTGATTTTTTTTTTTTTTAATTTTTATTTTACGTTTTACTTTTACAGAGTTTTGTTGTTTATAGATGTGTATAATCCCAAATTAGTCATATGTATATCCCAGGCCCCCTCTCTCCTCCACCCCTCTCCCAGTCTCCCGCCATCCCACCTCTCCATGCTGTTGCACAGCGCCCTTGCAGGATCTCCCGTTCCCACAACGCAATGAGAATAGCTATCTTTTTCACATGTGGTAGTATAGGTTTCCTTGTTACTCCCTCTAAGCCTCCCACCCACTGTTCATTCTCCACAATGTCCATACGTCTGTTCTCTGTGTCTGTTTTTCCATCACTTCTCTGTGTGTGTTATCATTACCATCTTAACTAGATTCCATATATATGTATTAGTAGACTGTACTTGTCTTTCTCTTTTTGACTTACTTCACTTTGTATGATAGATTCTAGATTTATCCACCTAATTAGGACAGATTCTTCTGCATTTCTTCTTATAGCTGAGTAGTGTTCCATTGTATATATGTACCAGAGCTTCTTTATCCATTCATTCGTCGATGGGCATCTAAGTTGCTTCCATGTTCTAGCTATTGTATAGAGTGCTGCAGTGAATATTGGGGTACAGGTATCTCTTTCAATTTTGATTTGCAGGTGATTTTTTAATCACCAGACCACCAGGGAAGTCCAGTGTTTTATATTCTAATACTATATTTTTGTATTTTATAGTTACCTTGTATTTATGATGAATGAGACTAGTTTCCATTTATGGTAATAAGTTTACCTTTAAAAATACACTTATTGGGGCTTCCTGGTAGTCCAGTGGGTAAGAGTCCACCTTGCAGTTGCAAGGCACCAGTTCGATCCCTGGCCAGGAAGACCCCACGCTGCAACAGTGGTCCTGAGCCAGATCTGGAGCACATTGGGGGCCCTATTCTTTGTTGCATTGTGTGGGTTTCTCATTGCAGTGGCTTTTCTTCTTGCAGAGCACAGACTCTAGGGCATGTGGGCTTCAGTAGTTGTGGCACTTGGGCTCAGTAGTCTTGGCTCCCGGTCTCTAAAGTACAGGCTCAACAGTTGTGGCACATGGATTTAGTTGCTCCAAGGCATATAGGATCTTCCCAGATTAGGGATTGAATTTGTGTCCCCTGCACAGGCAGGTGATTTTTTTTTTTTTTAATTTTTATTTTACGTTTTACTTTTACAGAGTTTTGTTGTTTATAGATGTGTATAATCCCAAATTAGTCATATGTATATCCCAGGCCCCCTCTCTCCTCCACCCCTCTCCCAGTCTCCCTCCATCCCACCTCTCCATGCTGTTGCACAGCGCCCTTGCAGGATCTCCCGTTCCCACAACGCAATGAGAATAGCTATCTTTTTCACATGTGGTAGTATAGGTTTCCTTGTTACTCCCTCTAAGCCTCCCACCCACTGTTCATTCTCCACAATGTCCATACGTCTGTTCTCTGTGTCTGTTTTTCCATCACTTCTCTGTGTGTGTTATCATTACCATCTTAACTAGATTCCATATATATGTATTAGTAGACTGTACTTGTCTTTCTCTTTTTGACTTACTTCACTTTGTATGATAGATTCTAGATTTATCCACCTAATTAGGACAGATTCTTCTGCATTTCTTCTTATAGCTGAGTAGTGTTCCATTGTATATATGTACCAGAGCTTCTTTATCCATTCATTCGCCGATGGGCATCTAAGTTGCTTCCATGTTCTAGCTATTGTATAGAGTGCTGCAGTGAATATTGGGGTACAGGTATCTCTTTCAATTTTGATTTGCAGGTGATTTTTTAATCACCAGACCACCAGGGAAGTCCAGTGTTTTATATTCTAATACTATATTTTTGTATTTTATAGTTACCTTGTATTTATGATGAATGAGACTAGTTTCCATTTATGGTAATAAGTTTACCTTTAAAAATACACTTATTGGGGGCTTCCCTGGTAGTCCAGTGGGTAAAGAGTCCACCTTGCAGTTGCAAGGGGCACCAGTTCGATCCCTGGCCAGGGAAGACCCCACGTGCTGCAAAGTGGCTGGACTGGTGTGTCCAACTGCGAGCCAGTACTCTGGAGCACATGTGCCCAGAGCCGGTGCTCTGCAATGAGAGAGGCCACTGCAATGGGAGGCCCACACAGGCTGAAGAATAAAAATAGATGAAAGACAAATAAATAAAAATCAACAAAAGAGTTCAAAATTTAAAAAAATACACTTATTAAAAATAGGGAGTTTAATTAGAGAAAAATAATGAAGAGATAAATAGTAGAAGTAGGGTGAGGTACGGTGAAAATCATGAGAGTGATTTAGGCTATCTCAGACATTTCTATTTGGTGGAGTCACAGTGGGCTTACCTTAGCATCATCTGAACTTTCAAATTCAGTTCAGTTCAGTCGCTCAGTCGTGTCCAATTTTTTGTGACCCCAAGGACTGTGACACACTAGAGTTCCCTGTCCTTCACCATCTCCTGGAGCTTGCTCAGACTCCTGGAAATGACCTGTTCTTGGGCTCTCTACATCTGATGGCATGGTGCTGATCCACCAAAAATGCTGTGGTGTCTCCATTTTCTTGCCTTCCCATGAAGCCCCTTGATTGCTTGTGATGAGCTGAACCCTCCCTGCTGCCAATCAAAACTACAGATACGGGGCTTCCCTGGTGGTCCAGTGGTAAGGACACCACCTTGCTGTGCAAGGCGCCTTGATTGCTTGTGATGAGCTGAACCTCTGCATTTCTTCTTATAGCTGAGTAGTGTTCCATTGTATATATGTACCAGAGCTTCTTTATCCATTCATTCGTCGATGGGCATCTAAGTTGCTTCCATGTTCTAGCTATTGTATAGAGTGCTGCAGTGAATATTGGGGTACAGGTATCTCTTTCAATTTTGATTTGCAGGTGATTTTTTAATCACCAGACCACCAGGGAAGTCCAGTGTTTTATATTCTAATACTATATTTTTGTATTTTATAGTTACCTTGTATTTATGATGAATGAGACTAGTTTCCATTTATGGTAATAAGTTTACCTTTAAAAATACACTTATTGGGGGCTTCCCTGGTAGTCCAGTGGGTAAAGAGTCCACCTTGCAGTTGCAAGGGGCACCAGTTCGATCCCTGGCCAGGGAAGACCCCACGTGCTGCAAAGTGGCTGGACTGGTGTGTCCAACTGCGAGCCAGTACTCTGGAGCACATGTGCCCAGAGCCGGTGCTCTGCAATGAGAGAGGCCACTGCAATGGGAGGCCCACACAGGCTGAAGAATAAAAATAGATGAAAGACAAATAAATAAAAATCAACAAAAGAGTTCAAAATTTAAAAAAATACACTTATTAAAAATAGGGAGTTTAATTAGAGAAAAATAATGAAGAGATAAATAGTAGAAGTAGGGTGAGGTACGGTGAAAATCATGAGAGTGATTTAGGCTATCTCAGACATTTCTATTTGGTGGAGTCACAGTGGGCTTACCTTAGCATCATCTGAACTTTCAAATTCAGTTCAGTTCAGTCGCTCAGTCGTGTCCAATTTTTTGTGACCCCAAGGACTGTGACACACTAGAGTTCCCTGTCCTTCACCATCTCCTGGAGCTTGCTCAGACTCCTGGAAATGACCTGTTCTTGGGCTCTCTACATCTGATGGCATGGTGCTGATCCACCAAAAATGCTGTGGTGTCTCCATTTTCTTGCCTTCCCATGAAGCCCCTTGATTGCTTGTGATGAGCTGAACCCTCCCTGCTGCCAATCAAAACTACAGATACGGGGCTTCCCTGGTGGTCCAGTGGGTAAGGACACCACCTTGCTGTGCAAGGGGCGCCAGTTTGATCCCTGGCCTCGGAAGATCCCATGTGCCGCGGAGCGGCTGGACCGATGTGTCCAATTACCGAGCCGGAGCTCTGGAGCGCATGCGCCCAGAGCCTGTGCTCTGCGACAACAGAGGCCACCGCGATGGGAGGCCCACATGGGCCGAAGAACAAAGACAGATGAAAATGGACAAATGAAAGACCAATAGAAGTGACCTGCCCGCCCCCCTCCCTCCCCACCCCCCCATAAATAAATAAATAAATCTTAAAAAAAAAAAAATACTACAGATACTGTCTTCATGCAGCTCCAAATGCAGGCATTTTGGTGCTGTACCCATTCATTTATTTCACATCTATTCAGTGAACATCCTGTGCTAAGTAGCCATCAGAGGCCACACTCTAGTCACTTTCAGAATGTGTGAAGTCCCCAGCATCCAAAGTTAAATAAAGCCAACCTGCTTGATGTGATGGAAAGAGCATAGGTTTGAAGTCAGATCAGGATCCTTGAAATCTGGCTCCGTAACTCATTCACTGGGTTATCACAGGCGAGTCCCTGCTCCCTTCCCTTCTGTAATGTCTTTTCTGACATTACTTCTGATACTATGTTTATTTTTCTTTCTTTCTTTCTTTCTTTTTTTTTTTTTTGATGCATTGTGGGACTTGTGGGATCTCAGTTCCCCAACCAGGGATTGAACCACTGCTCTCGGCAGTGAAATTACGAAGTCCTAAGCACTGGATCGCTAGAGAATTTCCTGTTTGTTTTTCTAACATCAAATACTTACTTTTTCCACATCAGTTCTCAACATCAACTAGGTGTCCAACAATTTATTCCCAGAGTTAGCACAGACCCACAGGCTAAACACAGTCCCACAAGACTTCCTCTATCAGATGCCAGCTTCAGATGGGGCTCTCTACATCTGATGGCATGGTGCTGATCCACCAAAAATGCTGTGGTGTCTCCATTTTCTTGCCTTCCCATGAAGCCCCTTGATTGCTTGTGATGAGCTGAACCCTCCCTGCTGCCAATCAAAACTACAGATACGGGGCTTCCCTGGTGGTCCAGTGGGTAAGGACACCACCTTGCTGTGCAAGGGGCGCCAGTTTGATCCCTGGCCTCGGAAGATCCCATGTGCCGCGGAGCGGCTGGACCGATGTGTCCAATTACCGAGCCGGAGCTCTGGAGCGCATGCGCCCAGAGCCTGTGCTCTGCGACAACAGAGGCCACCGCGATGGGAGGCCCACATGGGCCGAAGAACAAAGACAGATGAAAATGGACAAATGAAAGACCAATAGAAGTGACCTGCCCGCCCCCCTCCCCCCCCCATAAATAAATAAATAAATCTTAAAAAAAAAAAAATACTACAGATACTGTCTTCATGCAGCTCCAAATGCAGGCATTTTGGTGCTGTACCCATTCATTTATTTCACATCTATTCAGTGAACATCCTGTGCTAAGTAGCCATCAGAGGCCACACTCTAGTCACTTTCAGAATGTGTGAAGTCCCCAGCATCCAAAGTTAAATAAAGCCAACCTGCTTGATGTGATGGAAAGAGCATAGGTTTGAAGTCAGATCAGGATCCTTGAAATCTGGCTCCGTAACTCACTCACTGGGTTATCACAGGCGAGTCCCTGCTCCCTTCCCTTCTGTAATGTCTTTTCTGACATTACTTCTGATACTATGTTTATTTTTCTTTCTTTCTTTCTTTCTTTTTTTTTTTTTTGATGCATTGTGGGACTTGTGGGATCTCAGTTCCCCAACCAGGGATTGAACCACTGCTCTCGGCAGTGAAATTACGAAGTCCTAAGCACTGGATCGCTAGAGAATTTCCTGTTTGTTTTTCTAACATCAAATACTTACTTTTTCCACATCAGTTCTCAACATCAACTAGGTGTCCAACAATTTATTCCCAGAGTTAGCACAGACCCACAGGCTAAACACAGTCCCACAAGACTTCCTCTATCAGATGCCAGCTTCAGATGGGGCTCCTAGCTTACCTTTGCTGTGTGCCCAGCTGACCACAAAATTGGAAACGCACAGTCACCTCCTCAGGTTTAATAATTCTCTAGAATAACTTACAGAACCTAGAAAAGTGCTCTACTTATTATTACAGATTTATTATAAAAGACACAACTCCAGGACCAGCCAAATGGAGGAGATGCATAAGACGAGTATTGCGTGGTGGGGTGGTACAGTTTCCATGTCCTCTCAGGGGATGCCTCCCTGATAGCACTTCATGGTTTTGAAGTTTTTATGGAGAATTCATTACATGGGCATGACCACTGGTGATTGAACTCTATCTCCGGCCTCGCAGGAGGTCAGGAGATAGAGAAGCTGGGGAAGCGGACATGGTATGAAAAGGGGGCTGAAAGTTTCAGCCCTCTATAATCACATGGCTAGTTCCCTCTGGTGACCAGGTATCTAGATGTGAAACAAAAGTTGCTCAGTTGTGTCTGACTCTTTGCAGCCCTTGAACAAGCCAAACTATATGTATATCTGAAGGCATCTTGCTCCCCTCCCCACAGAGTCACTTCATTACCTAAACTCCAGAGTAGTTGATAGGGACTCATCATGATAACAAATGATGCTCTTATCACTAAAATATTTTCAAAGTTTTAAGAAAACCTTTGACTGCCATTTGCAGTCAGAGCTGGCAGGGCTTTTCTTACTCCTAAAATGTTCCCTCTACTAGGATTTCTAAACACATTGCACTTTCCTTCACAGGAATTTGTTTTGAGATACATATATATATATTATATATATATATATTTTTTTTTTTTTTTTTTACTGATTTATTTTGGTTATTCTGGGTTTTCACTGCTGCTGCAGGCTCTTCTCTAGTTGCAGGGAGTGGAGGCTACTCTCTAGTTGAGACGAGCAGGCTTCTTGTTGCAGTGAAATTACAAGTCCTAAGCACTGGATCGCTAGAGAATTTCCTGTTTGTTTTTCTAACATCAAATACTTACTTTTTCCACATCAGTTCTCAACATCAACTAGGTGTCCAACAATTTATTCCCAGAGTTAGCACAGACCCACAGGCTAAACACAGTCCCACAAGACTTCCTCTATCAGATGCCAGCTTCAGATGGGGCTCCTAGCTTACCTTTGCTGTGTGCCCAGCTGACCACAAAATTGGAAACGCACAGTCACCTCCTCAGGTTTAATAATTCTCTAGAATAACTTACAGAACCTAGAAAAGTGCTCTACTTATTATTACAGATTTATTATAAAAGACACAACTCCAGGACCAGCCAAATGGAGGAGATGCATAAGACGAGTATTGCGTGGTGGGGTGGTACAGTTTCCATGTCCTCTCAGGGGATGCCTCCCTGATAGCACTTCATGGTTTTGAAGTTTTTATGGAGAATTCATTACATGGGCATGACCACTGGTGATTGAACTCTATCTCCGGCCCCTCCCAGGAGGTCAGGAGATAGAGAAGCTGGGGAAGCGGACATGGTATGAAAAGGGGGCTGAAAGTTTCAGCCCTCTATAATCACATGGCTAGTTCCCTCTGGTGACCAGGTATCTAGATGTGAAACAAAAGTTGCTCAGTTGTGTCTGACTCTTTGCAGCCCTTGAACAAGCCAAACTATATGTATATCTGAAGGCATCTTGCTCCCCTCCCCACAGAGTCACTTCATTACCTAAACTCCAGAGTAGTTGATAGGGACTCATCATGATAACAAATGATGCTCTTATCACTAAAATATTTTCAAAGTTTTAAGAAAACCTTTGACTGCCATTTGCAGTCAGAGCTGGCAGGGCTTTTCTTACTCCTAAAATGTTCCCTCTACTAGGATTTCTAAACACATTGCACTTTCCTTCACAGGAATTTGTTTTGAGATACATATATATATATTATATATATATATATATATATTTTTTTTTTTTTTTTTTACTGATTTATTTTGGTTATTCTGGGTTTTCACTGCTGCTGCAGGCTCTTCTCTAGTTGCAGGGAGTGGAGGCTACTCTCTAGTTGAGACGAGCAGGCTTCTTGTTGCAGTGACTTCTCTTGTTGTGGAACTTGGGCTCTAGGGCACATGGGCTTGCGTAGTTGTGGCACATGGGCTCCATGGTTGTGTCTCCAAGGCTCTAGAGCACAGCTGTGGCTCATGGGCCTGGTTGCTCCACAGAATGTAGGATCTTCCCAGATCAGGAATCAAACCCGTGTCCCCTGCATTGGCAGGTGAGCTCTTTACCACTGAGCTACCAGGGAAGCCCCATATATATACATATACATATATCTATACACACAAATATTATATATATATATGTATATGTACATATATAATTATATATAGTTATTTGAGTCCGTCTTCTGGTTTCAAAAAGAGTATTCAACTAGATAAGAGGTTGCCAACTGGAGGCCCATAGGCTCTATCTAGACTACACTGTCTGTTTTGTTTTTTTTTTTTTTCCTTTTTTTTTGGCTGTGCTGGGTTTTCACTGCTGCTCACAGGCTTCCTCTAGTTGCTGAGAGTGGGGCTACTCTCTATTATAGTTGCAGTGCACAGGTTTCTTACTGCTGTGGCTTCTCTTGTTGCAGGGCACAGACTCTAGGCGCATATGCTTCAATAGTTGCGGCTTAGGGGCTCATTAGTTGTGGCTCCTGGGCCCTAGAGCCGGGGTCACTAGCTGTGGAACATGGGCTTAGTTGCTCTGCAGCATGTGGGATCTTCCAAAACCAGAAATCGAACCCATGTCCCCTGCATTGGTCGGCAGATTCTTAGCCACTGTGCCACCAGGGAAGTCCTGTGTTGTATTTTAAGAAATGAATTTGTGACCAACATTTTCAAATAATAATATTTATAATAAAAATAATTCATATTTCTGGCCTCTCTTGAAAGTCAGATGATTTAGCAAAACTGGGTCAATATTCCCAAGAGGCAACATGGCATCTTTATCTTTTTGGCCCTGCCACTTTCAGGATCCCAGGCCAGGGACTGAACTCATGCCCCCTGCAATGGAAACATGGAGTCCTAACTGCTGGTCCACCAGGGAATTTCCTGCCTGGCACCTTTAAAAGGGCTTTTCTTTTTGTCACAGCCCCCTCCACTCCCTCTTGTACCATCAACCTTATCTCACTCAGTGTTACCTATTCAGCCCCTCAGATACTGGCAAGATTAGGCTACTGTTGACCAGAAACTCCTTGAGTTAGGGGCTATAATTGCCTCTGGGTATATGTTTCAAGCATCCAAATCCTGCACAGTACATTTTGTTGACAACTAGGGGATATTTATTGCCTGCCTCACTGTGCGATAAGCAGATAGGAAATGAGAAATGATATCAAAAAAAGAAGTGGTAAAGGAATTGAAAAAGGCAGTTGGTTCCTAGAAACGATACTCCCCCCTCCCCCAAAAGGTCTCTTAGGGCTAAACAGAGGCCAAAAAAGCATGGGTTTCTGATAATGTTCTTCCTTTAACTTCGAAGAAAATAATTACGGTCAAGAGCTGGTTGAGATGAACAGTAAACACAGGAGACTCTAGGGAAGGCAGGTGCTACAAATGGAGAAAAATCGTCAGGTGTTTATTGAGCAAATGCTCTTATCTGTTAGAAAACCTTTACATCATTCCATTTCAAGCTCCTTTTCTTCAAACTATAAGAAAAATGCACCCTATTTCCTTCGCTAAATGTATTAAAGTAATATTGAAGTTAGAATGGATTTTAGGGTCATCCAGACCTGGAATTTATCTATTAATTAACAGCTTGAACTTTTAATGAAAGTCAATTTTCTAACATATAAAATGGCAAAATAAGACCTGGTATTTTTATTTTATAAAATATTTATTTGACTGTGCTGGCTTGGGATCTTTAGCTGTAGTATGTGGCATCTAGTTCCCCCGACCAGGAATGGAACCTGGGCCCCCTGCACTGGAGCACAGAGTCTTAGCCACTGGATCACCAGTGAAGTCCCAAGGCCTGGTATTTTTAATTCAATGCATATGTAAGTCAATGTATGCTATGTGGCAGACACTGATTCGATGCTGAAGATGTAGCAGTGAACAAGACAGGTAGAGACAGATAGATAATAACCAAGCAAATAAATACAGGAGAAAATTCATGTGAATTTATTCTGAAGAAATAAATAGGAAGTGCCATAGAACTTTTGTGTTACCTATTCAGCCCCTCAGATTCCCACCTTTAAAGGGCTTTTCTTTTTGTCACAGCCCCCTCCACTCCCTCTTGTACCATCAACCTTATCTCACTCAGTGTTACCTATTCAGCCCCTCAGATACTGGCAAGATTAGGCTACTGTTGACCAGAAACTCCTTGAGTTAGGGGCTATAATTGCCTCTGGGTATATGTTTCAAGCATCCAAATCCTGCACAGTACATTTTGTTGACAACTAGGGGATATTTATTGCCTGCCTCACTGTGCGATAAGCAGATAGGAAATGAGAAATGATATCAAAAAAAGAAGTGGTAAAGGAATTGAAAAAGGCAGTTGGTTCCTAGAAACGATACTCCCCCCTCCCCCAAAAGGTCTCTTAGGGCTAAACAGAGGCCAAAAAAGCATGGGTTTCTGATAATGTTCTTCCTTTAACTTCGAAGAAAATAATTACGGTCAAGAGCTGGTTGAGATGAACAGTAAACACAGGAGACTCTAGGGAAGGCAGGTGCTACAAATGGAGAAAAATCGTCAGGTGTTTATTGAGCAAATGCTCTTATCTGTTAGAAAACCTTTACATCATTCCATTTCAAGCTCCTTTTCTTCAAACTATAAGAAAAATGCACCCTATTTCCTTCGCTAAATGTATTAAAGTAATATTGAAGTTAGAATGGATTTTAGGGTCATCCAGACCTGGAATTTATCTATTAATTAACAGCTTGAACTTTTAATGAAAGTCAATTTTCTAACATATAAAATGGCAAAATAAGACCTGGTATTTTTATTTTATAAAATATTTATTTGACTGTGCTGGCTTGGGATCTTTAGCTGTAGTATGTGGCATCTAGTTCCCCCGACCAGGAATGGAACCTGGGCCCCCTGCACTGGAGCACAGAGTCTTAGCCACTGGATCACCAGTGAAGTCCCAAGGCCTGGTATTTTTAATTCAATGCATATGTAAGTCAATGTATGCTATGTGGCAGACACTGATTCGATGCTGAAGATGTAGCAGTGAACAAGACAGGTAGAGACAGATAGATAATAACCAAGCAAATAAATACAGGAGAAAATTCATGTGAATTTATTCTGAAGAAATAAATGAGGCAAGTGCCATAGAGGAAATAAATAATAAAGTTATTTCAGTAGAGAGTAACTGAATGTGGTGGGAAAGGGTAAGCAGAGATGACTCTTTAGGGAAGGAGACATCTGAGCTCAGATCTAAATGAGCAGAAGTTATGCCAAGAAGGAGATGGGATGAAAGGGTTTCTAGACACAGTTGTTGTGAGGAACAAGAGTGAATGCAAAGCACCCACTCAATACACTGCTGCTGTTCTTATGACCTCATTTCCTTTAAGGACCCTCAGCTCCTTTTGTTCAAACAAGGAGGAGCTGGCCACACCATAGATCAGAGGGATTAAAACTATATATATGAAGAGTACTGGCCCCCAAGGGAGATTCAGGCTCTGGTGTCATCATTAGATTCCATAGTTCTGAATCATACACTCCAGTCAGGTAGAAGCACTAACCCAGCCTCACTCCTGTTACCAATCCCAACTTCTTCCTCAAGAGAGACACCTCGTAAAAACATTTTAACTCCTGAAACCCATAATCCCACCATTTGAAACCTGAAACTGGGGGGTGGGGGAGGGATATACATATGACTAATCTGGGATCATACATATCTGTAAACAACAAAACTCTGTGAAAAGTAAAATAAAAATTAAAGAAAAAATAAAAAATAAGCTTAAAAAAAAAAAGAAGCCCCACCCTAGACACACCTCCATTAGCACTCCCTAATCCACCCAGAGGGTTCCCTCTCCCCCTTAAAGGAGGCCAGCATTGTCTATCAGGGAGACCCCACTCTTGAGAATACTCTTTTTTTAAAAAAAAAGAATTTTTCTTGGCCACATTTCTTTTTTTTTATTGGCCTTTCATTTATTTTCATCCATCTTTGTTCTTTGGCCTGTGTGGGCGATTGCAGTGTCCTCTCTCCTTATAGAGTACCGGCTTTGGGCGTGTGCGCTCCAGAGCTCTGGCGCGGTAATTGGACATATTCGTTGCAGCCACTCCGTGGCCTGTGAGATCTTCCCAGGCGAGGGATCGAACCGGCGCTCTTTGCACTGCAAGGCGGGGTCTTTACCCACTGGGCCACCAGGGAAGCACGGGGAAAAAGTCTCTTAATTGATAAGGAAACCTCTTCCATTCCTGAGGACCTCCGACACGCTCCCTCTCCCCCCATATTTCAGCCTGATGTTCTCTCAACTGAGCTAGTTCGTCATCTTCCCCTGTATTAAAGAGGCGGTCAGGCCATGTAATTTGCATGGCCCAATGCAATATAAAAATGCGGCGTTCCTTACTTAAAAAAAAAAAAAAATTCAATAGTGAGACAGCAGAGCGTTAAACCAAATCCTGGGGTCTCCTCTTAAGCGACTGCACTGATCATTTGCCCACGAAGCCCGCCCTGCTGAAGAGACGATCTTTGAGTGAAGGGACTGGTTACTCAGGTTCTTTCTGGCCTGGCGGGGGTTGCGGGTGGGACGTAGAATACCTAACTTCCAAAGACTACCGTTATACGCGCGAGCATATCTTGGGAAAGCCTCCGTAAATTTGTAATTGCTTCCCTCGGCCCCGGCGGAAGCTCCTTCCCACCTATTCAGCCTCTGGGAGGTCCTCGGACCCCCCGAAGGCCCCTTGCCGGGGCAACAGACGCCATTTAACTCCTGAAACCCATAATCCCACCATTTGAAACCTGAAACTGGGGGGTGGGGGAGGGATATACATATGACTAATCTGGGATCATACATATCTGTAAACAACAAAACTCTGTGAAAAGTAAAATAAAAATTAAAGAAAAAATAAAAAATAAGCTTAAAAAAAAAAAGAAGCCCCACCCTAGACACACCTCCATTAGCACTCCCTAATCCACCCAGAGGGTTCCCTCTCCCCCTTAAAGGAGGCCAGCATTGTCTATCAGGGAGACCCCACTCTTGAGAATACTCTTTTTTTAAAAAAAAAGAATTTTTCTTGGCCACATTTCTTTTTTTTTATTGGCCTTTCATTTATTTTCATCCATCTTTGTTCTTTGGCCTGTGTGGGCGATTGCAGTGTCCTCTCTCCTTATAGAGTACCGGCTTTGGGCGTGTGCGCTCCAGAGCTCTGGCGCGGTAATTGGACATATTCGTTGCAGCCACTCCGTGGCCTGTGAGATCTTCCCAGGCGAGGGATCGAACCGGCGCTCTTTGCACTGCAAGGCGGGGTCTTTACCCACTGGGCCACCAGGGAAGCACGGGAAATAGTCTCTTAATTGATAAGGAAACCTCTTCCATTCCTGAGGACCTCCGACACGCTCCCTCTCCCCCCATATTTCAGCCTGATGTTCTCTCAACTGAGCTAGTTCGTCATCTTCCCCTGTATTAAAGAGGCGGTCAGGCCATGTAATTTGCATGGCCCAATGCAATATAAAAATGCGGCGTTCCTTACTTAAAAAAAAAAAAAAATTCAATAGTGAGACAGCAGAGCGTTAAACCAAATCCTGGGGTCTCCTCTTAAGCGACTGCACTGATCATTTGCCCACGAAGCCCGCCCTGCTGAAGAGACGATCTTTGAGTGAAGGGACTGGTTACTCAGGTTCTTTCTGGCCTGGCGGGGGTTGCGGGTGGGACGTAGAATACCTAACTTCCAAAGACTACCGTTATACGCGCGAGCATATCTTGGGAAAGCCTCCGTAAATTTGTAATTGCTTCCCTCGGCCCCGGCGGAAGCTCCCTTCCCACCTATTCAGCCTCTGGGAGGTCCTCGCGACCCCGCCCCTGCACCACCTTCAGGGTGTTTGGGCCTAGCCGCGTGCAACCCATTGCCGGGGCAACAGACGCCGAGAGCGGTGCATTGTGGTCTGCAATAAAATGCAGGAGAAAGATCCTGAGGGAACCATTGAGTCCGTAGACCAATGGGAGAGTCCTAGGCGCTGCGTCAAGCCAATAGGGGCGTCCGGTGGAGGCGGGGTCGACGGGAGCAGGGCGGGGCTTATGTACTAGGCGGCGGCGGCTGGCGCGGGGCTGCTTAGATGCGCCACGGCTTCGGTAGCGACCGCTCCTCCCGACGCCTCTGAACCTTGCCAACCCCTCCCCCAGAAGACCGTTGCAGTCGGCCGGCCCCTGCTCCTAGGTGAGAAAGGTCAGGGGGCTCCGCTGTCTAGCGTCGTTCCCTTCCGGCCTTCTCCCGGCGTTCCGTCCGCGCGCCCAGCGCGTCGGGAGAAGTCGGGTGGGGGGCGTCGCCCCGGGGGGGCGTGGGGCGTGCGGAGCGGTCGGGGGAAGCCGGCGCGCCTGAGGCGCAGCCCTCACCTCGGCTCCTCATCCTCGGGCCCGGCCTCCCCCCCAGGTAACCATGTGTGACCGAAAGGCCGTGATCAAAAATGCCGACATGTCTGAGGAGATGCAACAGGACTCGGTGGAGTGCGCTACTCAGGCTCTGGAGAAATACAACATAGAGAAGGACATCGCGGCCCATATCAAGAAGGTGAGGGCGGGCGGGGCCGCGGCAGTTTGCGCCCCTCCAAGGCGAGGCTCAACTTCGTTCCCTGCCCGCGAGCCCGCGTCCCCAGGGCGCCGGCGGAGACCCCGGGGGGCGCGCAAGGGGGCGCGGGGGTAGAGGTTTCCAGAAAAGGGCGCACAGGAATTTTGCGCTTCTCTAGAAGGTGGGCCCGTCGGCGCCCGAAGTTTTTTTTTTCCTCGGCCCCTCGGGGAAAGCGCCACCTAGCAACTGTTTCTAGGATCAGGGAGCAGCGGTTCCCCCTTTTTGCTTGATTGCTGCGCCTAGGAGCCATCTGGGTGTCGACCGGGGGAGCCGCGTGGGTGTCGCAGCGAGGCGGGAGGGAGCCGGCAGCCTCTCCACTGGGGAGCCCGGCGGCGGCGCGGGGAGAGCGGGTGGTGGTGGGCGACCGGGCTGGGGGTTGGCAGCCTGTAGAAAGCTGGCAGGCCTGCCAACTTCTCGAGCTGTGTTTTCTAGAAGGGAAGGAAGCTGGCAGCCTAAGCCGTGGGAGGGTTCCAGTGGAGAACGACAAGATGAAAGACTTCAGATGGAACAGAAATAAATACCTTTTTTCACAAAGGCGGCAGCAGTGCGTTTGTCTAGCTGGTTAAGAACGTTATTCCCCTCCATCGAAAAGACGTCCCCGCTGTGTACACGACAGTCGTGGCCAAAATTCGCCTAACTCGCCAGAGACCTGTCATACTTTCATAGAGAAAGATCCGCTTTGGCCGCTGCCTAGAGATACCCAGTGAAGTTAACACAGGCATTCTGGTCCCTAGAGCCTCTTGGGGTGGGGGAAATAGGGAAAATTGTTAATTGCGATTTGCTAGCCTTGCTTGACCAGTGGGTGAGCACCATCAGGGTAGATGCCGGGAAAGAAGCGCTTGTTGACAGTAAAGATAAAATTTGCCCAGGTGACTCTTAGGTTATGCTTCCAGCATATGAGTTACATTGGCTGTATTTGGCACTAAATACTTATTTTTAGATTTGGGGGTGCATGTCATACAGTAGGATGACTTAGTTCTGTTTAGATTTTAAAACTAGAGCTTAAAAGAAACACAGACGGTAGATTAGAACTGATGTCACCTGCTGTCAATGAATAAGAATATTATAGAAGTTAGGAAGGTGTAATTACCATGATAACAAAGCACTCTGTCTCTGAGGCTGCCCTTTCTGACTTTTACCTCCCCAACCCCCGTTCCCAGCTTAGCTCAGACTGCAAGTATGTTTGCATTAATGCACTATGTAGGCGACTTGGAGCTGGGGAACATTCTTTCATTGTAAGAATTTGCAGATGCAATAGTTCCTCCCTCCTGCTCCTACAGGCTCTGCTTATCTACCAGGCGAGCTCTAACCTCTGGTTTAGCACTAAAATTCCGTTTTTTCTCTTCTCTCCCTGCCCACCCCCGCCAGGAGTTTGACAAGAAGTACAACCCCACTTGGCACTGCATCGTGGGGAGAAACTTCGGTAGTTATGTGACACATGAAACCAAACACTTCATCTACTTCTACCTGGGCCAAGTGGCCATTCTCCTGTTCAAATCTGGTTAGAAGCATGGACTGTGCCACACACCCAGTGATCCATCCAAAAACAGGGACTGCAGCCTAACCTCCAAATACCAGAGACTGAAGTCTTCAGCCTTTCCTAAGGGAACACCTCAATCTTCAAACCTTTATTGTGTTTTGTACAGGGCATTCTCTGTACTAGTTTGTTGTGGTTATAAAGCAATTAGCAAAACAGCTTACATTTGTATTTATTTTCTATTTCATACCTCTCTGCCCCATGTTTTTTTCTTTTCAAAGTGCATTCCTTTAAAGAAATAAATCTGTTGGCGAAATGTGCGTTAATTATGGTTGTTCAAATCTAGGGTTGAAGATGGCCTATCATTTGACCTCGGTTAGGCTGGTGGGATGTCACAGACTAGCCTAGTCAATGCTCTTGAGTTCCATTCTTGCCCATCCTGCTCCGTTGTGTGCATGGAAGAGTAACTCCTCAGAAGTGCATGCTGAGAAATGCATGGCAGAGAAACTACTGGATTACTTTACTTTTAATCTGACATACATTCCTAAAGTGCTCACTTTGTTAAAAGATAACTGCTCTAGAGTGTTCTGGGTCTCAGGCCTCAACAGTTGATGAATGTGTAGAACTTTAAGCTTTGTATGGCTGTAAAGCGGAAATAAGCTGGTAAGAAAGTTGGGCTCATGAGAAATTTGTTGGGCTCCACACTATTTCCCCTCCCCTGCTTTGGCCAAAGTATACTTTAGGTGGTCTTAAAAGAGAAAAAAGCTTTTGAGCAGCGGCCCTCCATGTGATTCTAATAAAGTCTGCAGGAATTTAAACATATAAGCCTGCTGTGCTGTGCTTTTAACTAGCTGTGTTCACATGTGAGTTGAAGTTTTCATTAAAAGACCCAACTAAAGCTGTGGATAAGTAAGCTTCATTAATGTTTCCCTGCTGTCAGTTTTAGGAAAGCAAGTCTTTTCTATGAATAAAAGCATATACTGCAGACAGCTTTTGTAGATAGAGGGTATGTTCCAGAGGCTTAAAACAACCCACACCATCTTGGGAAGCTGCAAGGAAGGGCCTAGCTTTTAGTTTCCCTTTGTTTTCCGTGTTCACGTGAGGTAAGCCTTTTTGTTTTAGACCTTGCAGCCAGGCTACGGCCATACAGAGTAAGTGATCTGAATTGAAGACTCCCATTTTAAGAGCGGCATTAAGTCTGTGACATTTTTGGGAGATTGTTTTTCTTCACCAGAACTTTGGGTTTTAGAAGTTCTAGTTAAGTTGAACCAATGTTAGGGCTGGGAAAGTTTCAGGATAGAGGCCAAAAGACTTATCTTACCATCATGGCAATGAAACAGAAGGAGTCTCCCCTGTTCTTTGCAGGAAAAGGATGAGGAGGTACTGTGGAATGGGGCTGCAGTCAGGGTGATTTAGATTTATATGAACAGACTGAAAATGTTCCTATACTTGATCTTTCTGCTGGCTTCTTTTTCCTCTTGTGATCTGGGTATATTTGAAGCCCAACAGGTGTTCGGCCTCCAAAACTGTATCAGTCTTGTCGATTTTTTTTTTTTTTAAAGAATTATTTATTTATTTGAGGGGGGTGGGGTGGGGAGGGAGGGGAGCAGGCCGGCCACATCCATTGGTCTTTCATTTGTCCATTTTCATCCATCTTTGTTCTTCGGCCTGTGTGGGCCTCCCATCGCGGTGGCATCTGTCGTTGCAGAGCACCGGCTCTGGGCGCATGCGCTCCAGAGCTCCGCCTCGGTAATTGGACACATAGGTCCAGCCGCTCTGCAGCACATGGAATCTTCCCAGGCCAGGGATCGAACTGGTGCCCCTTGCACTGCAAGGCGGGGTGTCCTTAGCCACTGGACCACCAGGGAAGCCCAGTCTTGTCGATTTTAACTCTTACTTAAAAATAGTCCACAACCTAATCTGGGATTAAACATTATCTTTAAACATCAAAACTGTAACTACAAAGTAAAAAGTAAAATAAAAATAATTATTAAAAAAAAAAAAGTCCGAAAAGAGCCTAAACCTACTTTCAGGCTACAAACAGCTGGGCATTGGGACTTCGGATTTGATCCTGTCCGTATTTACTGCCAGGAAGTGACCGCTTTTAACTTTTACTTCTTGATTCAGATACAAGAATCACCGCCACGGAGACAGGACTGGGTTGATGGTCTGTGGAGATTTTTCATCACCTGCTCCTTGTTAATTTCAAAGGATCCAACTGACTGAAAACAAAATGCAAGCTAAAAGTTTTTCTAAGATTTAATATAGGGCTTCCCCTGGTGGTCCAGTGGATAAGGACACCGCCTTGCAGTGCAAGGGGCGCCGGTTCGATCCCTGGCTTGGGAAGATCCCACGTGCCGCGGAGCGGCTGGACTGATGTGTCCAATCACCGAGCTGGAGCTCTGGAGTGCGTGCGCCCAGAGCCGGTGCTCTGCGACAACAGACGCCACCGCGATGGGAGGCCCGCAGGAGCCAAAGAACAAAGACGGATGAAAATAGAGAAATGAAAGACCAATAGAAGTGGCCCACCCGCTCCCCTCCCTCCCCAACCCGACCCCCACCCAAAAAATAAATAAATAAATAAATCTTTAAAAAAAAAAGATTTAATATATATATATTTTCAGATTTAATATTTTATCAAATGTTCTCAGGTGTTCTTCTTTGAGACACTTGTATATAGAGAGTTATATCTAGATGCTTTTCAATAGCAGGGCAAGATCTTGTGAGGGTACATAAATGACCCTTTGTGTGCCGGGGTGAGGGCCAACATGTCTGAAGATGTTTCAGATAGCCTTGAATTCAGGTCTCAGCAAGACCTCCCTAGTGGCTCAGTGGTAAAGAATCCACCTGCCAGTGCAAGAGATGAAGGTTTGATTCCTGGGTCAGGAAGATCCCCTAGAAAAGGAAATAGCAACCCACTCCAGTATTCCTGTCTGGGAAATCCCATAGGCAGAAAAGCCTGATGGGCTACAGTCCAAGGGGTGCCAAAGAGTCAGAAACGACTTAGCGACTAAACAACATCAACAAGGTCTCTGCAATTAAACTGCCATCCGATTCAGGTTGATTTCTGCAGTGTCTTACCAACCCTTCTCCCACCCCCACAAAAAAGAAAATCCGTTAAGTTTCATCCACACTGAAAATATTTATGGTTTAATTTTAACATCAAGCAGTGGACTGTATTAAGGAGCTTTGCCCAGCTCTGTTAAGTACTGGAGAGGGGGGACTGGCTAGATAGTTTATCAAACTTTTTTTTTTTTTGGCTGTAAGACCCTTTCTTCAAATGTATTCTGACAAGCTCTCAATTTTTCAGACTCAAAAGCAGGAGTTTGCTAGCACATTTCTTCTTACAACAAAGATCTGTCAGGTTTTCTTCATGACAGGCCCTGAGGACATAGTAGTTGCTTTTGGAAGAAGAAGACAACGAATGATGATGAAAGTGTATTTCTTTCACCTCCCTCAAGAAGAAAATGACAAAACCCATGAAAATTGTAAACCCATTTAATGTTTCAATGCACATTTCTAGTTATGATCCTTAGCCCTTTTAATGTGTTGGCTTTTGGCCCCAGACTTAGTCCTAGGCTGAAAGGTGGACTGGGGTATAGCTATGAAGTTTTCTGGTCCAAATCATCACTGGGTTTGAATGATCCATTATCCCTCTGGAAAGCAGCCCTGGCAGAAAAACTACAAATACACTTCAAAACTGAGTTTTAGTGCTGGTTTTACCTTAACTGTATACTGCATAGCCAAGAAAACATGAGTTAGGCAAAAAGTACAGACCAAATACTTCTGTTGAAGGCCTGAAGCAGCTCCTGAGGAAAGCAGCGATCAAGTGACAGGAACTTGGTTCTTTCACTTTGACATTGGTCATACCAGAACGTGAGTCCAAGGCTCACAGCCTGAAGTGGCTGCTGCTGGTCTCACTAACCAGATTATCCTCCAGCTTCCAGACTTCTGACAGGATGTGACCAGTTCACACTCCAGAATCTTCAAGGAGTTAGTTTGAAACCAGAATGGATGGCTACGATGCCTGATGTTAGATTTTCATAAGTCACTTTCTGAAAACCTGCCTCTTCTATCATCTCCTTGAACTCCTCCTAAAACACAAAGAAACGGCACAAATCACCTATGTTTCACCTGTGGAGCCTGGGGTTATAAGCTATAGATTCTTCATACCTGAGATGGGAACTGTCGGATACTCTCTACAAGGTATTGGTAGGACTTCCAATCTCCTACAATGACCTCTCCCAGGACAGGAATGACCTGGAAGCTATACACATCATAGAGCCTAAACAAAAAACCAAAAAATTTAAGATTAGAACATGACTGTTACTAAGCAAGAAAATCTAAGCCTGGGATTATAAACTCAAATGTCTATAAGGGTCAAGTGTGTACCTAAAATGTGAAGTGGGCCAGGTGAGGGTGTGGTGACAGGCACAGTTAGGAAGGTCCAGAAAAGTGGGGAAGGGCCGGTTACTACCCAGCTCTGATTATTGCCATGTGGGAATGCAGGCTTAACCATATAGCTGATATCTCAAGTGAAACTGGGAATCCAGATTTTTATGTAAAATGTCTCCATTTTAAAATACAGACATGTGAATAAATTTCTAAAATACAATGAGTCAGGGCTTCCCTAGTGGTCCAGTGGTAGGAGTCTGCCTTGCAGTACAAGGGGCACCGGTTTGATCCCTGGCCTGGAAAGATTCCACGTGCTGTGGAGCAGCGGGACCAGTGTGTCCAATTATGAGCCAGCATTCTGGAGCTCATGCACCCAGAGCTGGTGTTCTGCAATAAGAGAGGCCACTGCAATGGGAGGCCCACACAGGCTGAAGAATAAAGATGGATGAGAATAAATAAATAAATAACCAATAAAAGAGGCAAATATTAAGAATATATATATAATGAGTCAAACAAAACATTTATGTAGGCCCACTTGAGTCTCTGGTTATTGGTTTGAGACTCTTTTGTTCTAGGCATTGTCATTCAGAACGGGCTGACTTCAGAAGTGGCACTGTTGCTCAGGGACTCACGGACTCTGAGGGGCATGCTTATTGCTCCTGGCTATTTTCTATCCATTTGGGGATGGGAAACCCTTGGCTAGATGATGAAAAACAAGCTCTGTTAACAATACCGGGCTTCCCCTGGTGGTCCAGTGGGTAAGGACACCTGCAGTGCAAGGGGCGCCGGTTCGAGCCCTGGCCTGGGAGGATCCCGCGTGCCGTGGAGCGGCTGGACCGATGTGTCCAATTACCGAGCCGGAGCTCTGGAGAGCATGCGCCCAGAGCCGGTGCTCTGCAACGACAGATGCCACCGCGATGGGAGGCCCACAGGAGCCAAAGAATGAAGACGAATGAAAAAAATAGAGAAATGAAAGACCAATAGAAGTGGCCCGCCAGCTCCCCTCCCTCCCTAACCTGACCCCCGCCCCCCCCCAAAAAAAAAGAAGAAGAAAAAAAACCAATACCAACCTGGATATGAGGGGATTGTTTACTTGGCTAAACTCCAGACAGAGAAACCGTCCTCCTGGTTTCAGGACCCGATGGGCTTCTTGGAGTGCCTGAGCAAGACAAAAACAACAAAACAATCCTCAGCGGCCCTCATGCATCTCTGGGAGGCTGAGGCGGTACTAGCTTCTGTGGGCGTTTTATAAAACATGTTTCCCACAGACCCCATGTTCACTCTCAGTTGGGAGGCTGTAAAAGCAGAAATAACCCTCAGTCTCCTAAATTTTTGAGGTATTGCATTGCCTGTGAGTAGAGAAGGTTATCTGCAGTAATCTACTGACTCAGACTGGGACAACCCATCCCCCTCAGAGAGGGCAATGTTTGAATTACTTCTCAAGATCACAATGGATATCCCTCTTTGATCCAGCAATTTTACTTCAAAGAGTCTACAGAGATGCTCCTAACTGTAGAAACAACGTGGGTTATTCATGACGGTACGATTTGAACAGCACAAGATCGGAAGCATCTTAACCATCAATGAGAGGCTGGTTACTTTCTGGGACAGATATACAAAAAGAATCTATGTGGCTATTTGGAAAAGGAAGAGCCAGGTTTCTTTATGTGCTGACATGAAAAGTCTGCAGGTACATTTTTAAGGGGGAAAAAAGCAATGGGCAAAATGTTTCATATGCTAATATTTGTAAAAAAGGAAGAAAATAAATACACTTAATATGCACAAGACATCTTTGCAAAGATAAACTAAAAATTGACGACTGCAGGGGAGGAGGCACTGAATGGTTAGCACACAAAGGAGGAAGATTCTTTTTAGTGATAAATCCTTTTGTGCCGTTTGAGCCTTGAATTTATTAACATTTATTCTTATTTTTTAATTTAAAAGGAAAAATAAACTGGCTATAGCCACAGGACAGGTCACAAAAAATGAAACCAGGGACTTCCCTGGTGGTCCAGTGGGTCAGGACATCGCCTTGCAGTGCAAGGGGCGCCGGTTCGATCCCTGGCCTGGGAAGATTCCACGTGCCGTGGAGCGGCTGGACAGGTGCTCTGCGACAACAGAGGCCACTGTGAAGCGAGGCCCACAGGGGCCAAAGAACAAAGATGGATGAAAATAAATAAATGAAGGACCAATAGAAGTGGCCCGCCTGCCCCCTTCCCCCCCCAACCCGCCCCTCCCCCTCCTCCGCAAAAAAAAAAAAAGAAACCAAAGTATACCATAAATGATGTCCCACCCAAAGTAAGCAACCAGGCACCTGGAGTCCACACTAAACAGAAATGGAAGTGGGGGCCTTGCTTGTCATCTTCAAATTGTCTAGGCAGATTGTTCAAGCAGAAATAAAAGAAGAACTGCATCAGATTAAGAACTGAACATTCCCTTCTTCCTACAGAGGAACTGTGAATCTAGCTACCTTCTGCCAAAATAGGGGTTGAGCGGCCTTTTTCTGTGTCAGCCTTGGAAATCCCTCCTATCAGCAAACTGCAAGTCAGGTGGCTTTGTGAGAGAGACACAGATGAAATGAGAGAGCAAGACTGACAGTCTCAAAGCTGTGAATACCGATTAAGACTGAATACCAACACAAGTAACAAAGGCTTCTATGGGGATCTGCTCTGTGGTTTTGGGTTTTTCAAATTTGTAAGCAGAAAAATTGGCAACTTAAAGGATCAAGACCTCTAAGCCTGAAACATTCATCTCAGGAGCTGAGCCCAGAGGAGAATTTCTCCCTTTCCTCATTCACCATGGAGCCACTCCAGGAGAACTAATATCCTGAGTCACGCCATCGGATGTGGCCATTCATTACCCGATCAATGTGTGTGACATTCCGAATCCCAAAGGCAATGGTGTAAACATCAAACTTGTCATCGTCAAAGGGCAGTTCTTCAGCATCTCCCAACACCCAAGCAAGTCCTGAAAGAGAAAAGTTGTTCTGGCCTCAGTCTGGGCGGCTGTCTCCTTTACCGCCAGGGAACTATCAAACCTGAGAAGGGCATTGTCGGAACCCTTGCATTTGCAGTCAGCTGGACAGAGTTTTGTGGTCTTCAGAAGACCCTGTTGGCAGCTGTCTTATGAAGTGGGGCCAGTCTTGTGGCAGATAAGCCCTTAAGCCTGTGGAATCTGATGCTGACTCTGAGTAATTAGTGTCATAACAGAATTGGCAGGGCAGCTGGCGGGCGCTGGAGAATTGGAGAGCTGTGTGGTGCTGGGGGAACATCACACACGTGGTTTCTGAAGTGGTGTCAGAAAACACACCAGCCTTCTCCAGTGGATTCCTGGCCACTGATTTCAGGGCATTCTCTGGTCCTGAGAACTTGAAGCTGGTGTCCTTGAAGTTTAGCAGGAACCCCCTCTTCAAGGTTCTCAGAGTAGACACTGCTTGCTTAGTTATGCCTTATCCCTAAGCAGCTTTTACCTACCAAGGTGTCTGGGGTAAAGCACTGTGGTTAAGAGCCCAGGTCCTGGGGTTGCCTGGGTTCTACCACCAGTTTCCCCATTTATTAGCTATATCATCTTTTTTTTTTTAAATAATACAAGTTTTTGAATAGAGTCATTTTAATCTATCTATTTTATTTCTTGGCTGTGCTGGGTCTTTGTTGCTATACAGGCTTCTCATTCCAGTGGCTCCTTTCTGTTGTGAAGCACAGACTCTAGGTTCCTGGGCTTCAGTAGCTGCAGTATGTGATCTCAGTACTGAGTATTCCTGGGCTCTAGAGCACAGGCTTAGCTGCTGTACGGCATGTGGGATCTTTCTGGAGCAAGGACAGAACCCATGTCTCTTGCATAGGCAGGCAGATTCTTTACCACTGAGCCATCAGGAAAGCCCCTAGCTATTTAATACTAAATAAACTACTTTGCCTCAGTTTCCTCATCTGTAAAATGGAATCAATAATAGTTGTACCGACTTCAGCCATTGGAAGTATTCTAAGAACATAATTTAGCAAAGTTATATTGGTTCTACTGCAGTCACAGAGAAGCAGAGTCTCTTGACCCCAAGACTGGTTATGAATTCAGAAAACACTCAAGGGAGCGCCCTATCAGGGTAGCTGTATCCTCTGAGAATCCTGATTTGGCTTTAATATTATTCAACTTGCAGTGAATCAGACATCAAGTACAATACAGAAAAAAAGGCTTTATAGAGGAAGGTAGATAGAAATAATTCTCCTGGAAAGCACACTAGCCATATTTAGCAAGAGCTTTAGCAATAAGCATACCCTTTAACCTAGCTATTTGATTTTTAGCAGGAGGACAAATCATCAAAGCTATCGACAATATCATCAAAGCTACTACTTACTAAGCCCACGATGATGAGGTCTAGGTTATCACTTTACATACTTTATTGTCTCACAACCCACAGTAACTTCGTGAGACAGCTGTACTGTCAACTTCATGTTTCAAGTGAGCAAAACTGAGTATCAGAAGATTGAAGTAGCTTGCTTAAGGTCACAAAGATGGATTAGAACTCAGGAAATTTTATTCCAGAGCCTGTGTTTTTAACAGTTATGGTATAGTATCTTCTACTATGAGGAGGTTATTATTTTCTCCATTTTATAGGTAAGGTAATTGAGATCTAGAGTCTAAACACTTGTTCAAATGTATATAATCAGTAAAAAAAAAAAAAAAATGAATACCTGCAAAAATTTACAAATGAGGATGTCACAATGTTGTGCTATATGCAAAAACATTAGAGAAAAATGACAGAGCAATTGGTTACATAAATTGATTATGCAAATCATACATCTATATGAGAGAATATTATAAAAATACTTTAAGGAATATATATATATGTTTTTTGGATGTGAGATATTAGTTGCATGATGAGGGATCGATCTCAGGCCCTCAGGAATTTTTCTAAGTTTTTTCTTTTTTTTTGATGTGGACCATTTTTAAAGTCTATGGAATTAGTTACAACACTGCTTCTGTTTTATGCTTTGGTTTTTGACTGCAAGGCATGTGGGATCTTAGCTCCTCGATCAGGGATCAAACCCCAACCCCCTGCATTGAAAGGCAAAGTCTTAACCACTGGACCACCAGGGAAGTTCCCAGCAATTTTTAATAAACATGGAAAAAAATCTCATAATAAAATGCTGAATTGACTAAAGCAGGATGCTAAGTGGTATCTACAAGATGCTCTTAATTTTATAAAAAGGAAATGATTATGAAAAAGCTAGGAAAGAAGTATACTAAAATAGTGAGGGTCATCTCTGGATGCTGGAACTAGGTTAATATTTACTTATAACGTTTTCAAATGTCTGATTTCTAAAATCCAAAATTTTCCCAAATATATCATTTTTATAATACATCAAATAATCTTTTTAAAGTTCCTGCTCTCCAAGCTTCCACTTTGGGAGGAAGTGCTACATGTAAATAAAACACATCATAGTACTACATACAAAAATGCCTTTACACATTAACTTTTATAATTATTAAATCATTTCTAGGATCCTTCTATTTAATTTCAAAAAAATGTTTTTGCATGCTATGTTTGGCAAAGGCATTATTATTAGAGATAAGTAAAGCAAGGAGAAAAGATAAAATCATACTTCGTACCACTTAATGATTTCTACGCAGGTGGATTTGTCCTGGCTGTTAGGAGAGCCTGAAGGGCAAGCTATGTTATGGAAGAGATGATTCCAGAAGTGGAACATTGCCCACCATCTCCATATTTGTTTTCCACTCTTCATGACTGAGCCCCAGAGAGAAACACACATTTCTCAGTAGGAGTAAGAACACAGTGCCTTTGTCTAAAAACACTAGTGACTGTCGGCCTTCTGATCAGTGTTGATGGTTAACAAAAGAGCCCTTCACCTGGGGGGGCCAAGTGGGCTGCAGTTCGTCTAGGCAGCTGGTTCTGGGGGTGGGAGGAGGAAGAAGAATTGAGCTAAAATAACCATAGACACTTATGGTGGGGGAGGAGAAAAGTGCTGATGTTGACCCAAGGGACTTGAGTTCTTTGCCTGCAGTGCTCGGCCAGTGAGGTAGAGGGCAGTGCAGTGGCTCTGAAAAGCTGGGTAAACATGCTGCCAGATCAGTAACTCTACTGGGCGCAAAAGTATTCCAAAATACTAAACAGAAAGCCAAATGTAAAGCGTACATCTTTAAGCTAGAGCAGAAACTGTCCATTTGGGAACTGTAGCAGGTTTATGGAGAGACCCAGTCACTTGCCCCTTGGCTGTTGAGAGGATCATGTGAGAGGAGTTTGAGGAATACCATTTATGGGTGCTTTTTCAACTATATCAGTTGTGCCCTCTGAGAAACCTATGCCGAAATAGAAGCAGGAGAGCAATTTTTTTTCTTTTTCTTTTTTTAGATGGGGGGTGATGGGAGGCATCGGGGAAAAAAAAAAAGAAGATGAAGCAAGGATGTGTGGGAAGGGCCATTAGACATTTATGCAGATTTGAGAAAGCCTCAACCGGACAGGGGGCCTCTAGGGCAGAGACTTCCCAGGAAAAGAGCCCCTTGTGGGAAATGTGCAGGTCCGAGCCGCCTGGTCCTCAGTCACTGGCTGGGTGCTGCCAGGTTGGAAAGCTGAGGCAGAGCTTAGTTCTGAGAGCCTGTCTGGAGGTTCTGTCAGGAGTGCAGCTACTTGTGTACCCTTGACTGAAGACCAGTCTTCCTCTGTTAGGATGGTCATCCTCTCTGACCGAGGCACAGCTTTGGGAGGGACGACAGTGGGGCAGCTATGGGGGCCAGAAGTGGAACATTGCCCACCATCTCCATATTTGTTTTCCACTCTTCATGACTGAGCCCCAGAGAGAAACACACATTTCTCAGTAGGAGTAAGAACACAGTGCCTTTGTCTAAAAACACTAGTGACTGTCGGCCTTCTGATCAGTGTTGATGGTTAACAAAAGAGCCCTTCACCTGGGGGGGCCAAGTGGGCTGCAGTTCGTCTAGGCAGCTGGTTCTGGGGGTGGGAGGAGGAAGAAGAATTGAGCTAAAATAACCATAGACACTTATGGTGGGGGAGGAGAAAAGTGCTGATGTTGACCCAAGGGACTTGAGTTCTTTGCCTGCAGTGCTCGGCCAGTGAGGTAGAGGGCAGTGCAGTGGCTCTGAAAAGCTGGGTAAACATGCTGCCAGATCAGTAACTCTACTGGGCGCAAAAGTATTCCAAAATACTAAACAGAAAGCCAAATGTAAAGCGTACATCTTTAAGCTAGAGCAGAAACTGTCCATTTGGGAACTGTAGCAGGTTTATGGAGAGACCCAGTCACTTGCCCCTTGGCTGTTGAGAGGATCATGTGAGAGGAGTTTGAGGAATACCATTTATGGGTGCTTTTTCAACTATATCAGTTGTGCCCTCTGAGAAACCTATGCCGAAATAGAAGCAGGAGAGCAATTTTTTTTCTTTTTCTTTTTTTAGATGGGGGGTGATGGGAGGCATCGGGAAAAATAAAAAGAAGATGAAGCAAGGATGTGTGGGAAGGGCCATTAGACATTTATGCAGATTTGAGAAAGCCTCAACCGGACAGGGGGCCTCTAGGGCAGAGACTTCCCAGGAAAAGAGCCCCTTGTGGGAAATGTGCAGGTCCGAGAGCCGCCTGGTCCTCAGTCACTGGCTGGGTGCTGCCAGGTTGGAAAGCTGAGGCAGAGCTTAGTTCTGAGAGCCTGTCTGGAGGTTCTGTCAGGGGAGTGCAGCTACTTGTGTACCCTTGACTGAAGACCAGTCTTCCTCTGTTAGGGATGGTCATCCTCTCTGACCGAGGGCACAGCTTTGGGAGGGACGCACATGGAGCAGTGAGGGAGGAAGGGGACACCCGCCTAGCCAGCCAGATCAGCCAAATCAGCTCTGGCAATCAGTGGGGTGACAGATGTTGCAATCAGATCACCCTCATATCCCACAGCTTAGTTTGGGGAGCCGAGATGAAATGGCTCAAGAATAGGGCACTGGGGTCATCGGAGAGCTGCTGGAAATTGAAAGTCAAATGTCCGTCTTGGTGCCCAATAGCTGAGATGCAAAGAGTCAGTCCCATTCTGGATCTGTCGTTTAAACTGTGACTCTTTGGGTTTGGATTGCCTCCCCTGTCACTTGAGGCTGATAACTGGTTACTGAAATAATGTAATAGCACACATGATGAACTTGGCCACCCAAATTATCTTCCATTCCTATGTATCTATAAGTTTCTGAAATCTGGAAAAGAAAGCACTTTCAGTATTGGACATATTCCATCTTATTTTATAAACCTATAAACATCTCCTCCAGGCCCACGTTCTGCAGGACTCACCAGCTTTGTATCCCTGAGCATGGGCTTTCTGTTTTCCAATCTTGAGCATCTCCTTGTTGATGTCATAGACCATGACACGAGAACCGCCCAAGGAATCCTCTTCATTCTGGTACTTTCTGGCAATTTCTTCCCAGGATAAATTTTGTTGGGCCCTTAACTGCCTCTTCTGCTTTCTCTGATGCTGGGCCTGAATGTAACTAAGGAACCGGAATGCAATGTCACCTGTGGGAAGCCAACAGGAGGGAAAGATCACACACAAACACAAACACCACCTCAGCATTGCTTAAACCTAAAGGATCAACAGCACAGGTGCAGCGGTTGAAGAGTATATGAAAACCGAAGCTTGTACTCATTTCAATAGTAACTGGGTCTGGAGGCTTCAGGCCGGAAGTGCACCCCCTGGTCCTCAGTCACTGGCTGGGTGCTGCCAGGTTGGAAAGCTGAGGCAGAGCTTAGTTCTGAGAGCCTGTCTGGAGGTTCTGTCAGGGGAGTGCAGCTACTTGTGTACCCTTGACTGAAGACCAGTCTTCCTCTGTTAGGGATGGTCATCCTCTCTGACCGAGGGCACAGCTTTGGGAGGGACGCACATGGAGCAGTGAGGGAGGAAGGGGACACCCGCCTAGCCAGCCAGATCAGCCAAATCAGCTCTGGCAATCAGTGGGGTGACAGATGTTGCAATCAGATCACCCTCATATCCCACAGCTTAGTTTGGGGAGCCGAGATGAAATGGCTCAAGAATAGGGCACTGGGGTCATCGGAGAGCTGCTGGAAATTGAAAGTCAAATGTCCGTCTTGGTGCCCAATAGCTGAGATGCAAAGAGTCAGTCCCATTCTGGATCTGTCGTTTAAACTGTGACTCTTTGGGTTTGGATTGCCTCCCCTGTCACTTGAGGCTGATAACTGGTTACTGAAATAATGTAATAGCACACATGATGAACTTGGCCACCCAAATTATCTTCCATTCCTATGTATCTATAAGTTTCTGAAATCTGGAAAAGAAAGCACTTTCAGTATTGGACATATTCCATCTTATTTTATAAACCTATAAACATCTCCTCCAGGCCCACGTTCTGCAGGACTCACCAGCTTTGTATCCCTGAGCATGGGCTTTCTGTTTTCCAATCTTGAGCATCTCCTTGTTGATGTCATAGACCATGACACGAGAACCGCCCAAGGAATCCTCTTCATTCTGGTACTTTCTGGCAATTTCTTCCCAGGATAAATTTTGTTGGGCCCTTAACTGCCTCTTCTGCTTTCTCTGATGCTGGGCCTGAATGTAACTAAGGAACCGGAATGCAATGTCACCTGTGGGAAGCCAACAGGAGGGAAAGATCACACACAAACACAAACACCACCTCAGCATTGCTTAAACCTAAAGGATCAACAGCACAGGTGCAGCGGTTGAAGAGTATATGAAAACCGAAGCTTGTACTCATTTCAATAGTAACTTTTTGTTTAACGGCAATTTTTTAACTTCTAAAATTCTTGAAAAAACCTTTAAAAATTGCATATGTAATGCATGGACACATTCTTACTATAAAAGACTCAATACCGGGCTTCCCTGGTGGTCCAGTGGGTAAGGACACCACCTTGCAGTGCAAGGGGTGCTGATTTGAGCCCTGGCTGCCGCGGAGCGGCTGGACCGATGTGTCCAATTACCCAGCCAGAGCTCTGGAGCGCATGCGCCCACAGCCGGTGCTCTGCGACAACAGAGGCCACTGCGATGAGGCCAAAGAAAAAAAGATGGATGAAAATGGACAAATGAAAGACCAATAGAAGTGGCCCGCCTGCTCCCCTCCCCCCCCCCCCCCACCAAAAAAAAAAAAAAGACTCAAAAAAAGACTCAATACCTAAATATACAGAATGAAACATGAAAACTGACATCTCCGTCCACACTCTCCAGACATAAAAAGCATCAAGAGCTTAGTGCACAGCCTTCTCATCTTATTCTAATAATTTTTATCATGAAAGTACACTCATAAGCAACAACTGCCCGCCCCCGCTACTTCCCACATCCAGTCCAGCTCCAATAGACCATCTTTCCCAGTTCCTTTCGTGGTGTCTTCTGTTGGTTATGGCTATTTCTTTACTTGCCAAATTTATAAAGACATCTTGTGCCCATGTCTATTTGCCTCTATCATCCCAACAACATTTATATAATTTTTTTTAATTTTGGCTTCTTTTATTGGTTATTTATTTTCATCCGTCTTTATTATTTGGACTGTGTGGGCCTCCCACTGCAGTAATACAGGGAAGCCATGTATCACTTTTTTTTTTTTAAACTTTTATTTATTTATCTTTGGCTGTGTTGGGTCTTTGTTGATGTGTGGGTTTAGCTGCTCTGTGGTATGTGGGATCTTCCCACATCAGGGATTGAACCTGTGTCTCCTGCACTGGCAGACGGGTTCTTATCCACTGAGCCACAAGGGAGGCCTCCCTGTATCACTTTTAATAGCTCCTCACAGATACCTTTGCAATCTAGAGTAATAAACCAATTTGATTTGATTTTTTTTTTTAATGTTGGCCTCTTTTTATTCATCTTTTATTTATTTATTTTTCATACATCTTTATTCTTCCGCCTGTGTGGGCCTCCCGTTACAGTAGCCTCTCTCCTTGCAGGGCACCGGCTCTGCGCGAAAGCGCTCCAGAGCCCTGGCTTGTCATTGGACACACTGGTCCAGCCAATCTGCGGCACATGGGATTTTCCCCAGCCAGGGAGCAAACTGGCGCCCCTTGTACTGCAAGGCGGACTCTTAACGCACTGGATCACCAGGGAAGCCTTTCTTTTTTTTTAATTGAAGTATAGTTGATTTACAGTTTCAGGTATATAGCAAAACAATTCAGTTACACACATATATATTCTTTACCAGTCTTTTCCATTATAGGTTATTATAACATATTGAATATCGGTTCCTGTGCTATACAGTAGATCCTTATTGCTTATTTTACGTGTAGTAGTGTGTATCTGTTAATCTCATTCCAAGCTGACTCCTACCCCCATATTTTATTTCTTTTCTTTTCTTTTTATTTTTAGCGGAGGGGCGGGTTGGGGAGGGAGGGGGGCAGGCGGGCCACTTCTATTGGTTTTTCATTTATCTATTTTTCATCCATGTTTTTTTGTTCTTTGGCCCGTGTGAGCCTCCCATCGCGGTGGCCTCTATTGTCACAGAGCACCAGCTCTGGGTGCATGCGCTCCAGAGCCCTGGCTTGTCATTGGACACACTGGTCCAGCCAATCTGCGGCACATGGGATTTTCCCCAGCCAGGGAGCAAACTGGCGCCCCTTGTACTGCAAGGCGGACTCTTAACGCACTGGATCACCAGGGAAGCCTTTCTTTTTTTTTAATTGAAGTATAGTTGATTTACAGTTTCAGGTATATAGCAAAACAATTCAGTTACACACATATATATTCTTTACCAGTCTTTTCCATTATAGGTTATTATAACATATTGAATATCGGTTCCTGTGCTATACAGTAGATCCTTATTGCTTATTTTACGTGTAGTAGTGTGTATCTGTTAATCTCATTCCAAGCTGACTCCTACCCCCATATTTTATTTCTTTTCTTTTCTTTTTATTTTTAGCGGAGGGGCGGGTTGGGGAGGGAGGGGGGCAGGCGGGCCACTTCTATTGGTTTTTCATTTATCTATTTTTCATCCATGTTTTTTTGTTCTTTGGCCCGTGTGAGCCTCCCATCGCGGTGGCCTCTATTGTCACAGAGCACCAGCTCTGGGTGCATGCGCTCCAGAGCTCCGGCTCGGTAATTGGACACATTGGTCCAGCCGCTCCGCGGCACATGGGATCTTCCCAGGCCATCCCTGGAACCGGCGCCCCTTGCACAGCAAGGTGGTGTCCTTACCCACTGGACCACCAGGGAAGCCCCATATTCTATTTCTTAGTCCATCAACTGTAGATAGTATCTCTTGACTCCTTTCAACCTTCTGTCATAATATACATGTATATATATATATATATATATATAT
The DNA here is from genome assembly GCA_022376925.1 of Tragulus kanchil. Lineage (NCBI taxonomy): Eukaryota > Metazoa > Chordata > Mammalia > Artiodactyla > Tragulidae > Tragulus > Tragulus kanchil. The sequence continues at coordinate 201,924,153 of JAIOJX010000025.1, read as the reverse complement.
ATATACATATATTTTTTTTTCTGTCAAGACTGATAGTATCTTGTTCTATAGCTATAAGTCTTCTGTGCTTTGTTGATGGTTTGAGTTTAAAAGCTGAAAATCAAGTGTTTACATTATTGTGACCAGATCATAAATACTGTTTGGGCAAAGCCAGTGCTTTCAGAATCACATGGTTTTTTTTTTTTTTTTTTTTTAATATTTATTTTATTTTTTTTAGAGGAGGGCGGGTTGCGGAGGGAGGGGGTTGGGCGGGCCACTTCTCTTGGTCTTTCATTTATCTATTTTCATCCATCTTTGTTCTTTGGCTCCTGTGGGCCTCCCATCGCAGTGGCCTCTGTCGTCGCAGAGCGCCGGCTCTGGGCGCATGTGCCCCAGAGCTCCAGCTCGGTAATTGGACACATCAGTCCAGCCGCTCCGCGGCACTTGGGATCTTCCCAGGCCAGGGATCGAACTGGCGCCCCTTGCACTGCAAGGCGGTGTCCTTACCCACTGGACCACCAGGGAAGCCCACGTGTGCCTTTTTATAATGCTGTTTCCTTGTCTTTTTTTCATACAGTTGGTAAGAAATATATCCGTAAGTTTTTCCATTTCCTCCATTCAATTGTTGTTCTCCAGTCACTTTCCTATAAATTTAAATCTAATTATATGTACTCACACAAAACCACTTGAAAACATAAATGAGGGTATTCAATGCATTATACATAACTTTTCTCTTTCTTCCTACTTAATATGTCTTTGATACCATTCCATAATTATTTATAGGCTTTTCTCATTCTTTTAAATAGCTACCTAATATTTTATAGTATCGATGTATCTTAAAGTCATTTCTTCATTGAGGTAGAAATAGGTTACTTCTAATTTTTCACTGTTACTGAAAGTTATGCAGTGAGCATATTTGTAGCTCTATGTTTTAAATGTCTTTCTAAACAGAGGGATTACCTTTAAATTGCACTTTCTAAATGGATAGTTGCCGGCACGTGCTCATGTTACTGGCTGGGGTGCACATGAGACTGAGGCAACTCTGACTGAACATTTTGTGTTGCTATCTCTCTGTGCAAGTTTTTTAACACTAAAGGTCTAGAAGTGGAATTGTGGTCTGACTGAAAGCATTTTAGATTTTGATAGACTCTGCTAAACTGTCCTCTACCTCATTGCCCTCTGTGCTGCCTTTGTTTTGGGATGGTTTGAGTTTAAAAGCTGAAAATCAAGTGTTTACATTATTGTGACCAGATCATAAATACTGTTTGGGCAAAGCCAGTGCTTTCAGAATCACATGGTTTTTTTTTTTTTTTTTTTTTAATATTTATTTTATTTTTTTTAGAGGAGGGCGGGTTGCGGAGGGAGGGGGTTGGGCGGGCCACTTCTCTTGGTCTTTCATTTATCTATTTTCATCCATCTTTGTTCTTTGGCTCCTGTGGGCCTCCCATCGCAGTGGCCTCTGTCGTCGCAGAGCGCCGGCTCTGGGCGCATGTGCCCCAGAGCTCCAGCTCGGTAATTGGACACATCAGTCCAGCCGCTCCGCGGCACTTGGGATCTTCCCAGGCCAGGGATCGAACTGGCGCCCCTTGCACTGCAAGGCGGTGTCCTTACCCACTGGACCACCAGGGAAGCCCACGTGTGCCTTTTTATAATGCTGTTTCCTTGTCTTTTTTTCATACAGTTGGTAAGAAATATATCCGTAAGTTTTTCCATTTCCTCCATTCAATTGTTGTTCTCCAGTCACTTTCCTATAAATTTAAATCTAATTATATGTACTCACACAAAACCACTTGAAAACATAAATGAGGGTATTCAATGCATTATACATAACTTTTCTCTTTCTTCCTACTTAATATGTCTTTGATACCATTCCATAATTATTTATAGGCTTTTCTCATTCTTTTAAATAGCTACCTAATATTTTATAGTATCGATGTATCTTAAAGTCATTTCTTCATTGAGGTAGAAATAGGTTACTTCTAATTTTTCACTGTTACTGAAAGTTATGCAGTGAGCATATTTGTAGCTCTATGTTTTAAATGTCTTTCTAAACAGAGGGATTACCTTTAAATTGCACTTTCTAAATGGATAGTTGCCGGCACGTGCTCATGTTACTGGCTGGGGTGCACATGAGACTGAGGCAACTCTGACTGAACATTTTGTGTTGCTATCTCTCTGTGCAAGTTTTTTTTTTAACACTAAAGGTCTAGAAGTGGAATTGTGGGATCCTAGACTGAAAGCATTTTAGATTTTGATAGACTCTGCTAAACTGTCCTCTACCTCATTGCCCTCTGTGCTGCCTTTCTGGGGAAGAGGACCATGCCAACAGAGCCACACATAAGCATGGACATTCTTCTATGGCAGTTTATTATTATGCATTATTTTATTAGAAAAGAGTATCACATTATTACATTATATTATACATTATGATATCTTTCTCTCCAATTGCCTAGTATGCACCAAGAAACAAAGGACCATGAATGAATAAAACAACTTTTGATATTTTAATATGATAGCAGATTAGGCTGAAAAAGGCTGCCTAGAAAGCTTATATAATGTGATAAAAGCCCCTCCCTTCCCTACCAAGGAAAGGGGGAAAGTGGGCTAAAGGTTAAATAGAAGATTAAAAACAGTTATTTAGATGGGGAAAGGCCACTGAAGGAAAAAACTGGTCTTTTTACTTTGTAATTCTCTGAACTTTAGAAAACCAACAGGCACTAAGCTGATAATCAGTGTCTTTGATTGGTATTCAATAGGGCTTCCTTGGTGGCTCAGGGGTAAAGAATCCACCTGCCAATGCAGGACATGAGACATGGATTCAACTCCTTATCCAGGAAGATCCCATATGCCAAGGAGCAACTAAGCCACAACTATGGAGCCTGTGCTCTAGAGCCCAGGAGCTGCAACTACTGAAGCCCGTGTACCCTAGAGTCTGTGCTCTCTGACAAGACACCACAGTGAGAAGCCCTTACACCGCAACTAGAGAAAAGCCCCCGCTCAGAAAAGCCTGAGCAGCAACAAAAACTCAGCACAGCCAATAAATAAATAAAGGTATTTTAAAAATAAAAAAGAGTAAGTCTTTCGGAGAAGTGTATCGATTTTCAATCACCATCTTCAGCCTAATGGCAGGTGAGCTAACTTATTCCAATGAGAGACACTAATTTTTATAAAAAGAGCCCTGCGGTTCCCCAGGAGACCAAATGGGACATCACCTGTGCCTCCAGCAACATCCAGCAGTTGGGTCCCAGGAAAAGGCGATCTTCCTGAGCAGCAAATTGCACTTTCTAAATGGATAGTTGCCGGCACGTGCTCATGTTACTGGCTGGGGTGCACATGAGACTGAGGCAACTCTGACTGAACATTTTGTGTTGCTATCTCTCTGTGCAAGTTTTTTTAACACTAAAGGTCTAGAAGTGGAATTGTGGGATCCTAGACTGAAAGCATTTTAGATTTTGATAGACTCTGCTAAACTGTCCTCTACCTCATTGCCCTCTGTGCTGCCTTTCTGGGGAAGAGGACCATGCCAACAGAGCCACACATAAGCATGGACATTCTTCTATGGCAGTTTATTATTATGCATTATTTTATTAGAAAAGAGTATCACATTATTACATTATATTATACATTATGATATCTTTCTCTCCAATTGCCTAGTATGCACCAAGAAACAAAGGACCATGAATGAATAAAACAACTTTTGATATTTTAATATGATAGCAGATTAGGCTGAAAAAGGCTGCCTAGAAAGCTTATATAATGTGATAAAAGCCCCTCCCTTCCCTACCAAGGAAAGGGGGAAAGTGGGCTAAAGGTTAAATAGAAGATTAAAAACAGTTATTTAGATGGGGAAAGGCCACTGAAGGAAAAAACTGGTCTTTTTACTTTGTAATTCTCTGAACTTTAGAAAACCAACAGGCACTAAGCTGATAATCAGTGTCTTTGATTGGTATTCAATAGGGCTTCCTTGGTGGCTCAGGGGTAAAGAATCCACCTGCCAATGCAGGACATGAGACATGGATTCAACTCCTTATCCAGGAAGATCCCATATGCCAAGGAGCAACTAAGCCACAACTATGGAGCCTGTGCTCTAGAGCCCAGGAGCTGCAACTACTGAAGCCCGTGTACCCTAGAGTCTGTGCTCTCTGACAAGACACCACAGTGAGAAGCCCTTACACCGCAACTAGAGAAAAGCCCCCGCTCAGAAAAGCCTGAGCAGCAACAAAAACTCAGCACAGCCAATAAATAAATAAAGGTATTTTAAAAATAAAAAAGAGTAAGTCTTTCAGAGAAGTGTATCGATTTTCAATCACCATCTTCAGCCTAATGGCAGGTGAGCTAACTTATTCCAATGAGAGACACTAATTTTTATAAAAAGAGCCCTGCGGTTCCCCAGGAGACCAAATGGGACATCACCTGTGCCTCCAGCAACATCCAGCAGTTGGGTCCCAGGAAAAGGGCGCATCTTCCTGAGCAGCAAATCCTTCCAAATACGATGAATACCAAGACTCATCATATCATTCATCACGTCATACTTCTTGGCCACACTTTCAAACACCTGGTAGACTTGAAATGAGAGAAATGCAACATGACAGGGTTATTAATAAGAGCAACCTGGAAAAGTTCTAAATGTAAGAAAGTTTTCCCCCCATAAAAATGAACTATCTGGGGCTTCCCTGGTAGCCCAGTGGTAAAGAGTTTGCTTGCCAATGCAGGAGACACAAGTTCGATCCCTGATCCAGGAGGATCCCACATGCTGCGGAGCAACTAAGACCTTGAGCCACAACTACTTAGCCTGTGCTCTAGAGCCTCGGAGCCGCAACTATGGAGCCCATGTGCCGCAACGACTGAAGCCTGTGTGCCCTAGAGCCCGAGTTCTACAAGAGAAGTCACCACAACAAGAAGCCTGCTCACTCAAGTACAGAGTAGCCCCCACTCCCTGCAACTAGAGAAGTCTGTAGCAGCAGTGAAAACTCAGAATAGACAAAAATAAATGAATAAATAAATAAATAAAAGAACTGTCGGCAAGGTGGAGCCAAGTCATAATGCTTGATGCCCAAGTCTGCACCTTAACATCACCATTTTTTTTTTTTAACAAAAGGGCTTAAATTGGAAGCTCCCCAGTGGTCAAGTAGTTACGATTCCACGCTCACAATGCAGGGCACCCTTGCTGGACCCCTGGCTGGGCAACTAGATCCTACATGCCACAACTAAGCATTTTCATGCCACAACTAAAAGAGCCTGCACACCGCAAGAAAGATCAAAGATCCTGCAAGCCACAATTAAGACCCAGTGCATCCAAATAAATAAATATTTTTAAAAAATTTAAAAAGGCTTACATTACTTCACGTAAGAAATAAGTCAACCTCTTTTCTGCTATCTTAGTTACCTTTACCTAGGACCACTACCCTGTAACAATGCCATGCACATACTTAATAGTAAATTGGTTTCTTTTTTTGGCTTGCAGGATCTTAGTTCCCTGATCAAGAATCAAAGCTGAGTTGAGCACTAACCACTGGACACCAGGGAATTCCCCGGTTTCTGTTTCTTTGTTTCTTTTTTTTATAAATAATTTCTATTTATTTATTTGCCAAATCATGAATACCAAGACTCATCATATCATTCATCACGTCATACTTCTTGGCCACACTTTCAAACACCTGGTAGACTTGAAATGAGAGAAATGCAACATGACAGGGTTATTAATAAGAGCAACCTGGAAAAGTTCTAAATGTAAGAAAGTTTTCCCCCCATAAAAATGAACTATCTGGGGCTTCCCTGGTAGCCCAGTGGTAAAGAGTTTGCTTGCCAATGCAGGAGACACAAGTTCGATCCCTGATCCAGGAGGATCCCACATGCTGCGGAGCAACTAAGACCTTGAGCCACAACTACTTAGCCTGTGCTCTAGAGCCTCGGAGCCGCAACTATGGAGCCCATGTGCCGCAACGACTGAAGCCTGTGTGCCCTAGAGCCCGAGTTCTACAAGAGAAGTCACCACAACAAGAAGCCTGCTCACTCAAGTACAGAGTAGCCCCCACTCCCTGCAACTAGAGAAGTCTGTAGCAGCAGTGAAAACTCAGAATAGACAAAAATAAATGAATAAATAAATAAATAAAAGAACTGTCGGCAAGGTGGAGCCAAGTCATAATGCTTGATGCCCAAGTCTGCACCTTAACATCACCATTTTTTTTTTTTTAACAAAAGGGCTTAAATTGGAAGCTCCCCAGTGGTCAAGTAGTTACGATTCCACGCTCACAATGCAGGGCACCCTTGCTGGACCCCTGGCTGGGCAACTAGATCCTACATGCCACAACTAAGCATTTTCATGCCACAACTAAAAGAGCCTGCACACCGCAAGAAAGATCAAAGATCCTGCAAGCCACAATTAAGACCCAGTGCATCCAAATAAATAAATATTTTTAAAAAATTTAAAAAGGCTTACATTACTTCACGTAAGAAATAAGTCAACCTCTTTTCTGCTATCTTAGTTACCTTTACCTAGGACCACTACCCTGTAACAATGCCATGCACATACTTAATAGTAAATTGGTTTCTTTTTTTGGCTTGCAGGATCTTAGTTCCCTGATCAAGAATCAAAGCTGAGTTGAGCACTAACCACTGGACACCAGGGAATTCCCCGGTTTCTGTTTCTTTGTTTCTTTTTTTTATAAATAATTTCTATTTATTTATTTGCATTTATTTATTTTTGGCTGTGGGTCTTCGTCGCTGCCCGAGCTTTTTCCTAGTTGCTACAAGCATGGGCCACTCTTCAATGCAGTGGCTTCTCTCACTGTGGAGCACAGGCTCTAGGTGCATGGGCTTCAGTACCTGTGGCCCATAGGCTTAGTCGTGCCACATCATATGGGATCTTCCCAGGCCAGGGATCGAATCCGTGTCCCCTGCATGGCCGGCAGATGATTAACCACTGTGTCCCCAGAGAAGCCCCCTGCCCCCAGTTTCCTTTTCTTAGAGGAAGGGGCCGGAGTATTGGAATCTTTCTAATGGTATTATAATAAAACACAAAAAAATCCATCAGAAAGATGTGATAAACAGAAAGACCTGAGCTCATCTCTGCCTGAGAACAACCTCAGGTTCAATTTGGTGGGCAGATGGATGGTGGGATGGGAGTCAGGGCCACGGCGAATTGTAGAGGGTCCTCACGACCCTCCATAGGACCAAGGAAGAATGTGGAATCTGGGCTGGCTGAAGAGTTAAGGAATTGACTATCCTAGATGCTTTAAAGCACAGGCTACCTTTAACTTCTTTGTATCTCTATTTCTGCCCATGAGATAACAATATCGGTGCCAATCTCCTACCTACCTGCCTGCCAAAAGGCTGAATCAGGTAATGAAGGGGAGATACTTTGACTTCCTCAGATGAAATGTGCTGCTCAAACCCAAAACATTACTGTCCTCTGCTGAATCAGCGGACTGTGCAGCTCCTCCCACCTTTCCCTTAATCTTGAACGTCTATTCTCAACCCTGGGATCCTATAAGCTTGCTTTTGCTTTGCCTTTCTTAAAAACAGTGCCCCTTTTAAGTTCACATTACTTACAGAAATAGTACTTTTTCTGCTATCTTAGTTACCTTTACCTAGGACCACTACCCTGTAACAATGCCATGCACATACTTAATAGTAAATTGGTTTCTTTTTGGCTTGCAGGATCTTAGTTCCCTGATCAAGAATCAAAGCTGAGTTGAGCACTAACCACTGGACACCAGGGAATTCCCCGGTTTCTGTTTCTTTGTTTCTTTTTTTTATAAATAATTTCTATTTATTTATTTGCATTTATTTATTTTTGGCTGTGGGTCTTCGTCGCTGCCCGAGCTTTTTCCTAGTTGCTACAAGCATGGGCCACTCTTCAATGCAGTGGCTTCTCTCACTGTGGAGCACAGGCTCTAGGTGCATGGGCTTCAGTACCTGTGGCCCATAGGCTTAGTCGTGCCACATCATATGGGATCTTCCCAGGCCAGGGATCGAATCCGTGTCCCCTGCATGGCCGGCAGATGATTAACCACTGTGTCCCCAGAGAAGCCCCCTGCCCCCAGTTTCCTTTTCTTAGAGGAAGGGGCCGGAGTATTGGAATCTTTCTAATGGTATTATAATAAAACACAAAAAAATCCATCAGAAAGATGTGATAAACAGAAAGACCTGAGCTCATCTCTGCCTGAGAACAACCTCAGGTTCAATTTGGTGGGCAGATGGATGGTGGGATGGGAGTCAGGGCCACGGCGAATTGTAGAGGGTCCTCACGACCCTCCATAGGACCAAGGAAGAATGTGGAATCTGGGCTGGCTGAAGAGTTAAGGAATTGACTATCCTAGATGCTTTAAAGCACAGGCTACCTTTAACTTCTTTGTATCTCTATTTCTGCCCATGAGATAACAATATCGGTGCCAATCTCCTACCTACCTGCCTGCCAAAAGGCTGAATCAGGTAATGAAGGGGAGATACTTTGACTTCCTCAGATGAAATGTGCTGCTCAAACCCAAAACATTACTGTCCTCTGCTGAATCAGCGGACTGTGCAGCTCCCTCCCACCTTTCCCTTAATCTTGAACGTCTATTCTCAACCCTGGGATCCTATAAGCTTGCTTTTTGCTTTTGCACATCTTTTCAGGTATTTAGAGGGACAAAAAGGCTCAAGTTCCTGAGTATAAGCCCTTCTTCCTTTACATGGTTGTAATATGCAAGAATTTCAGGAACTGTAGTTTAGTTTAGGAACACCAGTCTGGGAGCAACATCATTCTAGTACAATGGTATGTTAACTGTGAGTGACTGCATAAAGTACAAATCTTGCTAGTAGTTCTTCAGTCTACAAACCATACATAATCAAATATGCATCATGATTAGAAACTAATCATCTTACTTCTCTCCCAATTTGTAGGGAGTTGGTCACTGTCCATCAGTTATTCAGTTCACAGGCAGACAGCAAAGCCTAGAGTTGTGTTACCTTTTCTTCTCAGTTGGGAATCCCTGTGGCATTTTACAAAACTAGATAACGTAAAGAGGAACCTGGCCTACAAAAATGGAAGTGCAACAAAATAAGGAAAAGGGATAACCCTAGAAGTGAAATTTGAACAGAATCTCAATGGAGGTATAGGACAAACTTGACCATGGGAATGTCGATACTGCCAGCCCAGAGGTTTTAGATATGCAGTCACAGGACGTTTGGGAAGATGAACTTATGGAGTTTTGTATTGTTTTACCTGGTTCCACTTATTTCAGTGTAAACCAGTTATCAAGTTCCTAATGTGCATTAGGTACTGAGAATACAGATAGGAACCAGTCACTGTCCTAACTTTCTGGAGATTCACAGTGAAGTAAATGTTAATTTCAACTTGATATGCAAAGAGAGTGGAGCAAGGTATTTCGTATGGTTGAACTGAAAAGTGATACAATGTACGAGCCTCTAAGAGGATGGGCAATTCAACTGTAGGCTCTTTTTCTTATTTCCTGAGTGACTGCAGGCCAAGTTAAGGAACTTCTCAGAGCCTCACCTTATCTATTTGTAATATGGGCACAATACCTTTCTCATTAGAAATAGTACAACTGAAGTTTTAAAACAGTTGTTTTCCTTTCGCATGTCAATGGGGAACAAAGAAAGTGCTCAACAATATCTAATACTTCTTGAGCAATTATTAAGTGCCAGGCATTATTCAAATTAATCTTTAGTGTATCAAGTAATCTATTCTTCACTAGAACCCTATGAAAGAAGTCATTATATTTTCCTAACTGGCAAATTTGGAAGCTGAGGCACAGATTAATAGAAAATAGTTTCCTTCTTTCTTTCTATAAAAGACTGCTTATGCCTTTAGCAATAACCCCTTTACTAAGAACACAGGCTCTGGAGTCAGACCGAATTGGGCTGGAACACTATGTTACTAGTTATGGTACACAGGGCAAAGTTTTGCTTAGCCTTTAAGTCTCTATTGCCTCATGTGTAACATGGGATAACAACATCACCGTCGGGAAGTTGAAATGAGAATTGCACATACTATTGTCTACACTCTGCCTGGCACCTTGTAAATGCTCAACCGATAGGCTTTCGTGGTAATTACTTCAAAAGAGGAGGCTCTAAGTTTGGAGATCAGGACTGCACAAGCGAATGCATCAGAGCTGACAGGATGTGAAATCAACCCTCATTTTGGGCAAAAAAAGAAAAAAAAACTAGAGCGCAGTCAGTCAGATCCTCCCCATTCACCCTCTCACCCCTTTCACCTTTGCTCCCCTTTTCCTCTTCCGACACAGTCTCAAACCCGAAGTGCGTTTCGGTTGCCTGCTTCTCTTGGGACAAGAGCCGTGCACCCAGCGGGCCCCTGGGCCAGGAGCTACGAAGCCCAGGAAGCCCGCAGCCCGACCGTGCCCGCGACCACCCACGGCCGCAGAGGCTCCATAGAATCCAGCTCCCGGGGGCCGCCATCTTGACGGCCGTGACCGCGTCAGACAGGACGGAGCATTGCATCATGGGATGCGTGACGGCGGCCGGCCGGAGACATTATTAGTTGAAACGCGTCTTGAGCCCTGATAGGAAGGAGCTCTGCAGGATCTCTGAGAGTCTAATGCTATTTCGTCCTTGGGTACGCGAAATCCCTTTCTATCTCTCTCTCCAACTTGAATATAGAATTCACAAGGAATGAACGGACCTTAGGGAGAGCCCCCAGTCACCTCTCAGAGGCCAACTCTCTGAATCTTGTCAATCTGTAAGTGTGTGTTAGCGTCGCTCAGTCGTGTCCAACTCTTTGCGATCCCATGGACTGTAGTCCGTCAGGCTCCTCTGTGCATGGGATTCTCCAGGCAAGAATCCTGGGACCGGTAGCTATTCCCTTCTCCAGGGCATCTTCCCCGCCAAGGGACTGAACCCGCGTCTTTGGCGGCTCCTAGCTTTGCAGGCGGATTCTTTACCGTCTGAGCCATCAGAGAAGCTCCAATCTATAGTACTAGCTTCCAAGATACCAAGTAACTTGTTTTCCGTTGCAGAAGAAGGCAAAAGAGGTACAGTACGGTCAAAGGCTAAGATTATCTAGGCAATTCTAGGAATCCTTGGTGTGCTTAAGAATCACCAGGCTTGATCTTTAAAGTGCACATTCCTGGACCCTAGGTAAAGAACTTCTGAACCAGTGAATCTGACACTGAGTATGGATTCTGGGTACTTTTTGACGAATTTCTCGGGTGATTTCTATTCGAGGGAGTTGCAAACCAATCTTACAAACATATGCTGAATTACCCTCAATAATAGACATTGGAAAAGCCGTTCTTTGGTCTTTCCATTTTATGAAACTAGGAAGTTCATAAATGGTATGGAAATCTCTGGTATGTATTTAACTTACTTTTATTTACTTATTTTTGGTCATGCCCTGTGGTACACAGGATCTTAGTTACTGGACCAAGGATCCAACCTCTGTGCCCTGCAATGGAAGCCAGATTCTTAACCATTGGACCACCAGGGATATCCTTCTAGTATCTAAATAGTAACTCACAAGGAAGCACCATCCAGCCTCTGTCTCCTATCATAAAACCACCTTTCTTTAACCTCAGATTTTTCTATTATTTTCTATGGAAAAGATAAGGTAGACCATCTTGCACAGAGGATGGAAGTGGTGAGTTTACCTTGGATTTCTGTGTGTTTCTGCTTTACTTCTCTTTAGAAAAAAAAACTTACCAAGGAAGGAGCTCTGCAGGATCTCTGAGAGTCTAATGCTATTTCGTCCTTGGGTACGCGAAATCCTTTCTATCTCTCTCTCCAACTTGAATATAGAATTCACAAGGAATGAACGGACCTTAGGAGAGCCCCAGTCACCTCTCAGAGGCCAACTCTCTGAATCTTGTCAATCTGTAAGTGTGTGTTAGCGTCGCTCAGTCGTGTCCAACTCTTTGCGATCCCATGGACTGTAGTCCGTCAGGCTCCTCTGTGCATGGGATTCTCCAGGCAAGAATCCTGGGACCGGTAGCTATTCCCTTCTCCAGGGCATCTTCCCCGCCAAGGGACTGAACCCGCGTCTTTGGCGGCTCCTAGCTTTGCAGGCGGATTCTTTACCGTCTGAGCCATCAGAGAAGCTCCAATCTATAGTACTAGCTTCCAAGATACCAAGTAACTTGTTTTCCGTTGCAGAAGAAGGCAAAAGAGGTACAGTACGGTCAAAGGCTAAGATTATCTAGGCAATTCTAGGAATCCTTGGTGTGCTTAAGAATCACCAGGCTTGATCTTTAAAGTGCACATTCCTGGACCCTAGGTAAAAGAACTTCTGAACCAGTGAATCTGACACTGAGTATGGATTCTGGGTACTTTTTGACGAATTTCTCGGGTGATTTCTATTCGAGGGAGTTGCAAACCAATCTTACAAACATATGCTGAATTACCCTCAATAATAGACATTGGAAAAGCCGTTCTTTGGTCTTTCCATTTTATGAAACTAGGAAGTTCATAAATGGTATGGAAATCTCTGGTATGTATTTAACTTACTTTTATTTACTTATTTTTGGTCATGCCCTGTGGTACACAGGATCTTAGTTACTGGACCAAGGATCCAACCTCTGTGCCCTGCAATGGAAGCCAGATTCTTAACCATTGGACCACCAGGGATATCCTTCTAGTATCTAAATAGTAACTCACAAGGAAGCACCATCCAGCCTCTGTCTCCTATCATAAAACCACCTTTCTTTAACCTCAGATTTTTCTATTATTTTCTATGGAAAAGATAAGGTAGACCATCTTGCACAGAGGATGGAAGTGGTGAGTTTACCTTGGATTTCTGTGTGTTTCTGCTTTACTTCTCTTTAAATGTGTTTCCTGTACATGTTTCACTAGAAGAAAATGCCAAGGATCCTACAAAACTATTTTGAAAGTGGAAAATCTTTTCTTGGGTTATTATAGCATGACAGATGGACACCTACTACTTTGTTTTGGAAGAACTGCACTGGGATTTCTTGCTTTCCCCCACTTTTCTCTCTTTTTTTGGCCACTTTTATTGATCTTTCATTTACTTATCTTTGTTTTTTGGCCTGTGTGGGCCTCCCATAGCAGTGGCCTCTGTTGCTGCAGAGCACTCGCTCTAGGCGCATGTGCTCCAGAGCTCCAGCTCCGTAGTTGGACACACTGGCCCAGCCGCTCCGTGGCACGTGGGACCTTCCCAGGTCAGGGATCGAACCAGCACCGCTTGCACTGCAAGGCAGTGTCTTTACCCACTGGACCACCAGGGAAGCCCTTTCCCTCACTTTTAAGAGTGATAGAAGAAAGGAATGATTTACCCGTGTCATCCTAGTTCCCACATCTTTGTTAAAGGAAATAAAAAGTCACCCAGGAATATTAGTATATCTTTCATATCTAGTCGTAAATGAGAATGGACTTTAGGATTTTCTAGATTTAATTTGATGCATTATGTAGCCAATCTCTCATTTCAATATGATTTGGAGGGGTTGGGAAACTGGAAAGGGAAAAGTAGGATAAGGACTGATGAATGTTATTTAAGGAAAGTTAAAAAAATATGAAATTAGTATCTAATTTCTTTTTTCTTAGCTACAACTGTTAATTCAAGAAATTGACTTCAATGTACTTATTAATGTTTTATATAACATGATATTAGAAAGGAAGCCAAAAGGGACTAATTAGAAGTATAGGATTTTGTCTGTTCATTTGTTCATGTATGATTGCTGAAATTCCACTCATCCTTCTATGCTCAGCTCAAGTGGCACCACATCTGGGGAGCTCTCCTTTATTCCTCCTGACTTTTTGTACTTCTCGAGAAGGCCTCTGCTCTGCTTATTATTTTGTGTTAACTTTATTATAGTCCTTTTCACATTCTCCCATTAATGTATTTTGGAATTCTTTGTACTCAGCACATTGTCTGACAGATAATAGATTTCTAGCTAGCTAAAATTAGGCTTATTTACTGTTATAAGGATTACTTACCTTTTTCACAGTGTTTTTTGGTGATCCTTTAAATCTCAAACTGCTGTGGTTGGAAGGAATCATTTATTTTTTCCAAAGTACAGATGGGTGTCATATGATTTCTAGAATACATATGTGATTTTATAAGTCTCTGTGACCTTCTCTGTAAAATGGAGAACTGCTTATCTTACAGGTAGTTGAGAACATCACTTATTTGCTGTGTGATTCCATTTCCTTGTCTTTGAGTTATTGTGAAGATAAATGTGATACTCCATTTAAACTGCACAAAAAAAAAAATAAATAAATAAACTGCACAGAGCAGTGTCTGCAAATGATAAGCACTTCATGATAACTATTATTATTAACAATGAAATGAAATATTAACAATGACTTATATTAATAAATGACTTAACAATGAAATGAATTGTATGAGGAAGTGATATTAAATATGAGGTATTGTCATTATTGTCACTATTATCATGATTAGGAAATTGAATAAAAGCCATGAATAAATTGATATTAATATTAGAATAAGGGTTTTCCTGGTGGTCCAGTGGGTAAAGAGTCCGCCCTGCAGTACAAGGGGCACCGGTTCTATCCCTGGCCCAGGAAGATCCCACATGCTAAGGAGAGGCTAGGCTGGTGGGTCCAATTACAAGCCAGCGCTCTGGAGCGCATGCGCCCAGAGCCAGTGCTCTGCAACGAGAGAGGCCACTGCAATGAGAGGCCCACACACGCCAAAGAACAAAGATGGATGAAAAATAAATGATGACCTAGAAGCCAAAAAAAATATTAGAAAAAGAACACAAAATATGAATCAGTAAAGGTATTCCACAGGCATTCCAATGTTTGGATGCATTATTATTAGTGGTATATATTACTATTACGCACATTAGTATAATAAGGCTAAAACCTGGACTTCCAAGACCCATCACCCTGTGAGAGGGGGAAAAAATAAAATAAAAAAGAAATCATTGGACCCGGATGTAACTACATTTCCCAACGTGCTTCACGCTCACACTTCCACTATATATAGTCCATCCGGGTTCTTCGAGATGCTGTTTGGCGACTCGTCGCCATTCCCCGAGCAGCTCGGCCTCGGCTCAGAGGCGAGTGTCCGTCGCCGTGTCGGAGACACTTGTCCCCGACACCAAGACAGCCAGCCCTCTCCGCTGCCCCGCGGCGGGAGAGCGTGTCCGGCCGGCCGGCGGGGCTCGCGCACCCTCTCTCGCTTCCCCTTCCCCCGCAGCCTCCGCCCCGCCAGGCCCGGCCCGGACCTCCGAGCCCCGGCCTCCTCCGCCTCCTCCTCCTCCTCGGTCACCGCCGCCGCCGGGCTCAAAGGCCCCTCCCGCCGCTTCTCCTTCCCATTTGAGAAGCCGAGGAAGGAAACAGGGAAAAATGTCGCCATGAAGGCCGAGAACCGCTGCCGCCGCCGACCCCCGCCGGCCTTGAACGCCATGAGCCTGGGTCCCCGCCGCGCCCGCTCCGCTCCGACCGCCGCCGCCGCCAAGGCCCCCGTTGATGCCGCAGAGCTCCCCCAGCGCCGCCGCCACCGCCTCCGACATGGACAAGAACAGCGGCTCCAGCAGCTCCTCCGCCTCTTCGGGCAGCAGCAAAGGGCAACAGCCGCCCCGCTCCGCCTCGGCGGGGCCGGCCGGCGAGTCTAAACCCAAGAGCGGTAAGGGCGGGTTTCCAGGGCGGTGGGCGACTGCCCTGACGCCGGGGCGATCCTCGCTCGGGTGACTGCTGGGCCACCAGGGACTGGCTCCGCTTTCTACTATTGTTCCTGTCTTTCTTTTTTCCATGGCTTCTATTCCTTCCAGTTAACAGATAATAAAAGCTGCCTGCTTTACATTAAATCCTTGCATTAAAGCTCGAAAACAGCTCGCGGAAGTAGGTGCTCGTCTTCTTATTCCCATTTTGCGTATGAGGAAACTGAGGTTCAGAAAAGATAAGGTCACTTAGCCTGTGCAGTAGGCTTGAAGACCGGTTTGTCCGTCGCATCCGTGTACGCTCCTAAAACCACGGAGTTGACCTACCCTTTAGTGTTGAATTAGCGTTGGATAGCATTCAAATTTAAACGGGGGAGGCTGGCCCAGAGGTTTGTTAAACTCAGATTTCATGTTGAATAATTTGGCTCCAGATCCCCGCCAGATGAAGAGTTCTCATGTTTGAATGACTTTGTTTAATGTGGAGTAGTGGCTTGGGGATTCGGTCTTTCTGAGTTTGCGAGACATTTGAGTGTGTTGTCTCAATTTTCTTACCTGTAAGGTGGAGATGGTAAGAAAATAAACTTAGAAACAAATGAGCTAATTGATTGCTTAGGAGACTATCTGACACCTGTTATGCACCAGATACACATCAGACCTTTTAGCCTGAAAAGCTAGAGTTGTGTCCTTTTATTGGAATGATTTTGTCATTTCTGTCCTCATGCCTCTCAGCGTTAAATTTTGACCATCACGGTGATTATAGCTACTATTTATTGAAGACTTACCATGCGCCAGTCACTGGACTAGGTTTTTACCTCTTTTTTAAGTATTCCAGCCACTAACCTGTCCAGCAAGGTGGAATTGTTCACGTCTAAAGAAGGAAAAAGGTGAGAGGCCGGGAGTTCAGGGGTTGGCAGAGTCTGGAGTTGAATGTTCTCTGCCTTACTTCAAAGCCCATGGACTTGTCTCTGCTCTTTTGTGTTTTGGTGATTTTAGTAATAACAGGAAAGTGTTTTCAGTGAGAATAGTGGGGATGGATGGCAGAGAGGGGAGCATTGGAGTCCTCCAGTGTGGAACTCCAGTTGTTTAAAACTTACACGGCTAAAAAAGCCACAGTGCTGACTTAGAAACCACACAAACAACTGTAATGCTGACTTTCTCAAGAGTTTATTTGCTCGGCATAGCTAACTTGTTTACTTGGTATGTTGAGGATTCCCAAAACGAGCTTTTGGAACTCATGTGGAGACCAGTTGTCTTGATAAGAAATGAATGCTCCAAATATCTAAGCGGAGATTAGTGTGGACTCTCTGGCCACGTCAGACAGTATTTTGAGTGGTCTGCGTATTTTTCAGTTTAGTTGATAAATTCCTTTTGCATTCTCTTCGTAGGTGTTAAAAGATTCTGGTTCTTTAGCTATCTGAATTCTTAACTAATTTTTCTGGAACACCTTGCCTTAGTTAACGGGGAGGCTGGCCCAGAGGTTTGTTAAACTCAGATTTCATGTTGAATAATTTGGCTCCAGATCCCCGCCAGATGAAGAGTTCTCATGTTTGAATGACTTTGTTTAATGTGGAGTAGTGGCTTGGGGATTCGGTCTTTCTGAGTTTGCGAGACATTTGAGTGTGTTGTCTCAATTTTCTTACCTGTAAGGTGGAGATGGTAAGAAAATAAACTTAGAAACAAATGAGCTAATTGATTGCTTAGGAGACTATCTGACACCTGTTATGCACCAGATACACATCAGACCTTTTAGCCTGAAAAGCTAGAGTTGTGTCCTTTTATTGGAATGATTTTGTCATTTCTGTCCTCATGCCTCTCAGCGTTAAATTTTGACCATCACGGTGATTATAGCTACTATTTATTGAAGACTTACCATGCGCCAGTCACTGGACTAGGTTTTTACCTCTTTTTTAAGTATTCCAGCCACTAACCTGTCCAGCAAGGTGGAATTGTTCACGTCTAAAGAAGGAAAAAGGTGAGAGGCCGGGAGTTCAGGGGTTGGCAGAGTCTGGAGTTGAATGTTCTCTGCCTTACTTCAAAGCCCATGGACTTGTCTCTGCTCTTTTGTGTTTTGGTGATTTTAGTAATAACAGGAAAGTGTTTTCAGTGAGAATAGTGGGGATGGATGGCAGAGAGGGGAGCATTGGAGTCCTCCAGTGTGGAACTCCAGTTGTTTAAAACTTACACGGCTAAAAAAGCCACAGTGCTGACTTAGAAACCACACAAACAACTGTAATGCTGACTTTCTCAAGAGTTTATTTGCTCGGCATAGCTAACTTGTTTACTTGGTATGTTGAGGATTCCCAAAACGAGCTTTTGGAACTCATGTGGAGACCAGTTGTCTTGATAAGAAATGAATGCTCCAAATATCTAAGCGGAGATTAGTGTGGACTCTCTGGCCACGTCAGACAGTATTTTGAGTGGTCTGCGTATTTTTCAGTTTAGTTGATAAATTCCTTTTGCATTCTCTTCGTAGGTGTTAAAAGATTCTGGTTCTTTAGCTATCTGAATTCTTAACTAATTTTTCTGGAACACCTCTTGAAGCCACTAACATATAGTTACGAGTCAGTTGCGATAAATGCCTTAAGTTGATTTATTCGTTAGAGAGGCAGTGGGTGAAAGTTTGCCAGAACCTAAACTAAAATAGCAACCAAAAGCGGAGGTATGTAAGGCATTTTACTCATGTTGTCCCTGACTTGGTGACTATGTTGACTAGCGGAATTGTCACTACCCAATAGGATGATATAGAGAATTCTGCTGCTGTTTGACCAAAGCAAATATTTGGCAAATATTTGTTAACGTGTTAAGCAGACTTGTATAGAGTAAATATTAGTTGTTGGGTTCGTTCTGACTAAAGTGATTTTTTTTAAACGAATACATGAAAGGGGTTCCTTGGGACATGGACTTGATTCCTGGTTGAGAACTGAGATCCTGCATGCCTTATGGTCTGGTCAAACCCATGCCCCTCCCCACCCCTGCACCCCCCCAAAACTAAACAAGGCTCTTAAAACAATATTCAATTTATTAATTAAAGGCTTCTGAGGAAGGAAGTTAAAAACTCAGGTGAAGGACTTTTTTGCTAGGTTTTAGGCAGTACACAGGTATGCCTTCTGGTGGTACTATTTTTTTGTTTAACACGTATTTGTAAGGGAGCTTAAATATATCTGCCGTTTCTTTGCCTGTTTTTCTGGCTGGAAGGAGAGGTCTGTAGCTGAGCACAGTTCTGCATAGCATGTTCTGCCTGGAGAGCGTGACAGCTGAGACCAGTGCCACACAGCAGGGACCGGTGAGTGCCTCTTACACAGTGCCTTCTACCTTTAGATGGCCACTCTCACCAAAGACTAGATTCAAACTCAGCATGCTTCCATAAAAGGACTTCTGTATGATTTCAGAAGTGGACTCAACACTTGGTATATACCTAATTCAGCTGGAAATTGTTGAAAGGCCATCTTGAGTTGAAGAGTACAAAGTTAAAGGGAGAACAGGAAAAATAAGGTGAAAAGACATAATTTGTCTTTTCTGTGATCAAAAAAAAAAACCAAGAACAGGAATTTTTCAGTTTTTAGATATTTAATTCCATTTTCCTCTCCTCCCTTCTTCACATGAGTAAAACTTTGGTCTTTCTAGCCTCTAAACCATGCATGTCGTACATGGTTGGTTGCCTCCTAGTTACATGATTAATACACTTGAGTCTTTTTTCCTGCCACTGGCTTAAGTTTGCCCTTCATGCACACAGGAAGTAAGTCATTTTGGCTACCAGGGTTTGCTTGATCTTTCCGCCCAGATCGGCATACCACAGTTTCTTTGCCTTGGCTCGTTGCTTCAGACATTCCCATAATCCTCCTTTTCTTGGCTCTTTTTCTATAGTTTTGTTCTAGTTGGGTTAAGATGTAGTTCTAAGATCTTAGTTCAGCAGTAAATATCCGGGGATTGTGGCCCAGAGGAGAAAGGTGGGTTTGAGTTTGGGGAAAATTGTTTAGAAGGAGTAGAGAAAGTAAAATAGGAGTTAAGAGAGACCCCAGGCTGTTTACAGGCGACCATTGGACCCTGGCCCAGAACCAGGCTCTTGCTCCATTCTCCTGGGTGGGGGATGGTACTGCCCTGGAGGTTAAAGGAAGGTTGGCTATTATAAAGCAGTTATTTTGAGGTTGGCAGTGTGAAGCATTGTCCTGCCCCTCTTCCTTTTATCCTGGTACCGGAAGCCAGGTTACTGGGGATAATCTGCCTTGATGGACCTGGAGGTTTAGATGGATTTGAAAATTGAGGTGATGCTAAACCATCAATAAACACCGTTTAAGGAAGTGATCAGAATTTTCAGGCTGGTTAGCTTGAGTCATTAGCTCTGTGGCTTTTTGGGAGTCTAGGAGTTGCTCTTTACAGGAATTTTAGATTTATTAATAACAGGCTTTCAAAAAGAAATAAAGTAGGCTTTCAAATGCCAATAGCAACTGTGTGCAGCCACCGTGGTAAGCATTTTACAGACGTTTTCTCTTAATCCTCATGACCCTGGGAGGAGGGAAGGGAGAGGACTAACTCTGTTTTAACTGACAAGAAAACCAAGCATTTGAGGGATTGTCCAATTCCTGGGAAGGCCCAGGCAATATTCCTAAATGCACTCTGTATAAATGCACTCAGCAAGCAGGTAACTTACTGGCACATGTGTATTGCTGGTGCCCCCTCTTTTTTCCTTTCGTTCAGAATGACTAATTTGAGCTGGATTCAATTTGTTATCAGTTGATTCTGTAGTAAGGCCATATGTTGCCCCTCCAGAGGCGCTTGTCAACCACTGTCTCGATGACAGGCAAGCAACTTGCTTGTGACTACGGCGTGAATCAGCAGCAGAAACTTCCTGGCTGGTGTTCTGACCTCAGTCATACCCCCTGTTATAATTGCAACTAGAAATGTTGATGATGCCAGATTTTTTCACTGAAAAATTTTAGCCTGTGATTTGGTAATGGAGGGAAGAGACTGATGGAGGCTGGCTTTTACTTGGTAGAGATCTTTCCCTGAGGGAAATGGGGAACAGGTGAGACACACTGGATTAGCTTTTCAAGTCTCTTGTTGACCCTGGGATCCTGAGTTCTGGATTTGAGCCATTTAGTTGTCCCTTTTGGAATGTGTCTCAACATTAGTTTTTGGCAGTTCTCAGCTCTGGGTGTGCATTAGAATCTCCTAAGGACTTGTTTGTTTGTTTTAAATAAGGATGTGTGGGGCTCTTTAACAATTTTTTCTGATTGTTTATACCTGGGTTGGGACCTGACATCCAGAGTTTTAAAAGTTTCTGCAAGCGATTCTCTTGTGCAGCCAGGATTTAGAATAGCCACTTTGAAATTTACAACTTTCAACAGAGAAGATGTTTCTCCCTGAAACTCAAAAGTTTGTTTTGTCTGTTTTCCAACATTTAAAGCAGATCACCTCCTTGCTATCTCCTATCAGAGAAAGGAGGACAAATTCAACCCCCAAGCTATTCACATCTGTATTCTGACAAGTTGTCTATGGGACACTTCAAAAACAGCACTCTTGAGTTTTATCTCTGGGTCCCAGGCCTGACTATGCCTTCAATCTTTAGCTGCCTGTTGCCTGGGTCTAGAGATAAGAGCCAGCATCTCACTTTAGATGTCTGACTTCATTGTTGTTGTTCAGTCACTAAAAGTTGTGTCCGACTCTGTGCGACCCCATGGACTGCAGCATGTCAAGCTTCCCTGTCCATCTGACTTCATCCGCATAGGCAAATATAAGATGAAAGAGTTGATTTTAGCAACTAAAATCATGCATCCTCATGTGGTCAGCTGTTGAAATGTTTTAGGAGTGAACAGTTTTCACTGTCAGAGAGCAGTTCTGTAAGCGTTATGAAACTTTCCTTGCCGGTGTGGTAACAAGTGAAGAAATGGAAACAGCCTTTCCCCAGAGTGCCAGCTTGCCTTCTTGAGCCCTTGCTGTGTAGAATCTGGCTTTACCTAAATCTACGCCGTCTAATCTATTAAGTCTTGAAAACAACAGGGTTAGATGCTGAGTCATCTGAAATCGTCTTGGGTAGTAAGGTTTGGGGAACCTGATGTTTTCTGTATATGTCTATGCTCTTCATAAAACTTCATTTATTTTCATGGTAAAGTCATCTGGGGTTCTGTGTCCCTCTGAATTTTCTATTTATTTGAAATGTTGACTATGAACTAATTCCATGGGTTGAGAGCAAGGCAGTATTTGTATGAGATTCGTAGCTTCACTTTCTAGTTGTTACTACTGATGACATATTTGGCAGTAACTGTTGTTAACTGAAATAGTAGATTGAAGTCCAATTCTTAAATTCTAATTTAAGATTAAACCCTGGTCACTTTCCCTGACTGGGATTAAAAGGCGACAGACAGGCGTGAACCCTAGGTTGGCACTGTTTCTTGGCCCATCTGTGCTGTTGACAGTGCTGCCATCTCACATGACTGTTCAGTCAGGTTTGGGGAGGGCGACGCACCTCTCATTTATCTCATGTTGCTGGCAAACTGAGTATTAGGCAGTTGCTTTCAAAATTCGGTCTCTGGTTTGTCAACTACCATTTCTTTTCTCTGGGGATATTTTTCACCTTGGATTTATTTAGTCTGCTGTAAAGAAGCTGATCATCTTGTCTAGAAGTAATTTCTTCTAGGTACTTAGAGTTTTCAGGTTGCCCAAATGATTAGTATGTAGAACAATGCCATTCACATAAGTCAGAATCTTAGAGCATGAGATCTCATTGAGAGAACCCCTTAAAAGCTCATCTGGGTGTCAGACTGTCAGGATGGAGAACTGCCGTATTCGGCAGAAGTGAAGAACTTCATTTCCCAAGAGGTCACTGCCATCAGCAGTCGCCGTGTTGCCTTTCCAGACATGGTTCTATTAATTATACTTTTTCAACATAAAGAGGATTAAATTGTGGGGGAGGGGAATTTGTAGTATCTGAGGCTTAGGCTGTAGTCTTCTTGACTTTGAAACTATCACTCATTAAAGTTTGAGGGTAAAAAAAAAAACAAGCAAAAAGAATGTTTGAGGATAAGCCTAGTGAATTTGAGTAGAAGTCCCCCCCCCCCGCCCCCAGCTTCTGTTTTCTGCTTTTGCTTTTAAAGCCATTAAATTCGTGTAGAGAATTGATTTAGTCAAATCTCGGTGTTGAAATAAGGCAAACTGGAGTAAGTGAAGGGACAAGAAAAACGGGAGGTCATGGAAGGGCCACTTACCTGGTTTAAACACAGTGTCATTGGGAGGTGGAGAGCAGTTGGCTAAGTAAACGTATCATTTCTTAACTAATTTTTTCATGTTTCTTTCTTTTCAGATGGAAAGAACTCAAGTGGATCCAAGCGTTATAATCGCAAACGTGAACCTTCCTACCCCAAAAATGAAAATTTTATCAGCCAGTCCCGTCGCTCCAGTTCACAGAAAAGCAAAACTTTTAATAAGATGCCTCCTCAGAGGGGCGGCGGCAGCAGCAGCAAACTCTTTAGCTCTTCTTTTAATGGTGGAAGACGAGATGAGGTATGGAATTTTAGAATGACCTTTCTAGAACATATTCATGAGATCTGATTCCGCCATCCCCAGTGTTTTAGCAGTGGCAAAAGGTAGGGAGCAAGAAGAGGTCCCCACTGTCGAATTGCTTGAGCCGTTGAGGAGCAGCTCAGTCTTGAGTAGCTGAGGCTTAGCTAGGTTTGGAACTTTGCCTCCTTTCTTCCCTTGAAGGTTATGAAAATTCCCTTGGAGGAAGAAGACATTATAATCACGTATTGTGAGACATTGTAGCAGATTTAGGGACCGATTATTTTAAATGTAGAAACAATGCCCAATTTTCACATAAAGTCAGAATCTTAGAGCATGAGATCTCATTGAGAGAACCCCTTAAAAGCTCATCTGGGTGTCAGACTGTCAGGATGGAGAACTGCCGTATTCGGCAGAAGTGAAGAACTTCATTTCCCAAGAGGTCACTGCCATCAGCAGTCGCCGTGTTGCCTTTCCAGACATGGTTCTATTAATTATACTTTTTCAACATAAAGAGGATTAAATTGTGGGGGAGGGGAATTTGTAGTATCTGAGGCTTAGGCTGTAGTCTTCTTGACTTTGAAACTATCACTCATTAAAGTTTGAGGGTAAAAAAAAAAACAAGCAAAAGAATGTTTGAGGATAAGCCTAGTGAATTTGAGTAGAAGTCCCCCCCCCCGCCCCCAGCTTCTGTTTTCTGCTTTTGCTTTTAAAGCCATTAAATTCGTGTAGAGAATTGATTTAGTCAAATCTCGGTGTTGAAATAAGGCAAACTGGAGTAAGTGAAGGGACAAGAAAAACGGGAGGTCATGGAAGGGCCACTTACCTGGTTTAAACACAGTGTCATTGGGAGGTGGAGAGCAGTTGGCTAAGTAAACGTATCATTTCTTAACTAATTTTTTCATGTTTCTTTCTTTTCAGATGGAAAGAACTCAAGTGGATCCAAGCGTTATAATCGCAAACGTGAACCTTCCTACCCCAAAAATGAAAATTTTATCAGCCAGTCCCGTCGCTCCAGTTCACAGAAAAGCAAAACTTTTAATAAGATGCCTCCTCAGAGGGCGGCGAGCAGCAGCAAACTCTTTAGCTCTTCTTTTAATGGTGGAAGACGAGATGAGGTATGGAATTTTAGAATGACCTTTCTAGAACATATTCATGAGATCTGATTCCGCCATCCCCAGTGTTTTAGCAGTGGCAAAAGGTAGGGAGCAAGAAGAGGTCCCCACTGTCGAATTGCTTGAGCCGTTGAGGAGCAGCTCAGTCTTGAGTAGCTGAGGCTTAGCTAGGTTTGGAACTTTGCCTCCTTTCTTCCCTTGAAGGTTATGAAAATTCCCTTGGAGGAAGAAGACATTATAATCACGTATTGTGAGACATTGTAGCAGATTTAGGGACCTTAATTTGTTTTATCCTTTTTATTGCTGCTCTTGATTTATAGGTTCCCTTTGGAGTATTTAGGTAATAAAATGGCATTGTTTAATGACTTTAATGAGCCGTGTCAAGTGAAGTGAAGTGAAAGTGTTAATCGCTCAGTCGTGTCCAGCTCTTTGCAGCCTCATGGACTGTAGTCCGCCAGGCTCCTCTGTCCATGGGGATTCTCCAGACTAGAATCCTGGAGTGGGTAGCCTTTTTCTTCAGGGAATCTTCCCTGGCCCAGGGATCAAACCCGAGTCTCCTGCATTGCAGGAGGATTCTAGACCGTCGGAGCCATGTATAGTATCCAACAGTCCCAGGTACTCTGATTATAGGAGTTCCATTCTATAAGTGCATAAAGATTTGTGTGCAGAGAAGTTCACTACAACGTTGTTTGTGGTTTTACAGTTTAAATTGTAACTGCTATCAGAGTTAAATATATGACTAATTAAATATGTTATCCTGCTGTTTGAACATTCTATACTAAGTAACCAGTATAGAAGATTTAAGGATGCACTTATGGAAGAAGTCACTCATTCACTCTCACCTACTGTGCACTAAATACCATTTAGAGCTTGGAGTACAGTGTTGGGTGAAGCTTATATTCTAGTTTGGGGAGACAGGTCATTATGTAATAAATACAATGGTGAATGCTTATTAAATTGAAAAACAGTAGATGGAGAGAGGTAAAGGGACAGAGATTGGTTAGGAGCTTACTAAGGTATCCCTGGTTCGAGTGATTGAAACAGAGTGATAGGGATGAGAGATGATCAAATTTGGGGAGATACGTGCAGGTAGAGCCATCAGGATTTTTTGTTTGTTTGTTTGTTTCTCTTTCTCTCTTTTTTTCCCTTTGGCCACTTCTATTGGTCTTTCATTTATTTGTTCTCATCCATCTTTATTCTTCGGCCTTTGTGGGCCTCTCATCGCAGTGACCTCTGTCACTGCAGAGCACTGGCTCCGGGCACATGCGCTCCAGAGCTCTGGCTCAGTAGTTGGACACATCGGTCCAGCTGCTCCGCGGCACGTGGGATCTTCCCAGGCCAGGGATCGAACCGACGCCCCTTGCACTGCAAGGCGGTGTCCTTACCCACTGGACCACCAGGAAAGCCCCATCATGATTTTTAAATAGACTAGATGTGGGATCTGAGCAGAGAAATAGTGACTGACTAATGTTTTTGACAGGGGCCCAGTTCAGGTACCATCTGCTGAGATGGGGGCATTTCAAAAGGAGTACGGGGTTTTAGGGTGGGGAGGGATGAAGGTATTGATGTAAAGAACTTCATTTGGAAGTGTCACATTTGCGTTGAGATACCTGTTGAATTTCTAAGTATAGATGGTGGAGGAGGTGCAGTTGTTACCACCATGGTCTGTACTGCAGAGCAGTGCAGTCCAGTAGAAATGCTAAGGCATGGAGGGAGGGGTGGGAGGAAGGCTTGAGAGGGAGGGGGATAGGTATATTTATGACTGATTCACCATTGTCGTTTTGAGCACCCTACCAGAACCTTACTCCTTTCCTGGCTTGTTTCTGTTCTGATTCCAACAACTTTTCACCTCCTGTGGAATCTCCAGACCAGCAATTCAACCCCCTTCTCCCCAATTTTCTTTCCTTATTTTATCTGGCTCTGAACCTGTGTTCCGCTGCCCCCTTATCTTTGTCGGGTGTACCCACCTGGCAAAACTTTTCCTTGATTAATCCACACCAGTCTCAGGGCAAGGAAACATGGATGATGAACATAACCACACCATACCAACAGCCTCCCTAAAGCAGACCTCCGTGCTGTCTGGTGGTCACACCACAATCCCATTATACCTTGGTGCTCCTCTGAGCCCCTCGGCCCCTCCAGCCCTCAGGTTTCCAAACCTCCTCTCTCAGCTGGTCTTTTAACTTTATGATTACATAAGGTAGCACAGGCTCCAGTAAGACAAGTTAAGCTCTTATCTGAGTTTGGGCCATTGGAGTTTGGGCCATTGTGGAGGACTGATGGGAGGCAGAGCCATCTGGGGACAGATTCTAGGAAGTAAGAGACAAGGGACGACCGGAAATCCTAGACTTCCTGTGGTGAGCTACATAAACAGTGAGGGGAAGGCGTGGTTTCCCCCCACACCAGGTGCTGTTAAGATAAAAGAGCTTGTCTGACTGGAGCCTGTGCTACTGTATTCAACCATAATGGTCATAGACTGATTCCATATGCATGAAAGATCTCAGAGGATATGGTTGCCTCTGGAATGGAAAGTGTCTTTGCCTATATCCTTTTTTTTTTTTTTTCCTTTTCATTATTTTTCTGGCTACATCTTGTTTTGTACTCTCTGGATTTCTTTATCACATATTAAGTGCCGCTTATTCATCTCTTAAGTTTGACTTACTGAAACAGCAGAACCCTTAAGTTTGCATTTCCTTTGATTCAAGAATTCCTACTATACATTCAAAAGAAATAATTGTAGGTGCTCAAATATTTATGCATAAAGGTCTGTCAAGTGTGTTTATCGTAGCATTATTTTGTTAACACTGGAAAAACCAGGAGCAGTCTGTCTGACAGTAAGGCATAAGAGTAGACCCGCATCATGTAACGGGGAGTGAGTGAGAGTTACTCAGTCGTGTCTGACTCTTTGGGATCCCATGGACTGCGGCCCGCCAGGCTCGTCTGTCCATAGGATTCTCCAGGCAGGAACACTGGAGTGGGTTGCCATTTCCTTCTCCAGGTATATAATGGTATGTAGCCATTTAAAGTGACTGTTTACTAGTATTTAGTGACAGGGCCGAGTGCCTTTGACATTAAGTGGGAAAGTGGGATTAGAAAATGCACTGGCTGACGTACAGCAGGTACCTGACACTTCAGTTTGGAAAAGTCAAGAGGAAGAAGCCCCCCACATGGTGAGGATTCCACCTGTTGTGTGCGGAGGCATTTGTCATAGGTGGTTTTCTGCCACTTGCTAAACTGTTTCGGAATGTGCTGATTGGATTTATTTCTGGACACAGAGCTAGTCTGCCTACGTGTTCTAATTCTGTCAGTTTTCATTAATAGTGAATAGCGGAGGGGAAGTCTCTGGCAGGATCCCGAAGCCTTTGGCAGTTAGCAGCTGCCTGTAGGCTGCCTCCAGAGTGTGGTTCCACAGTCTCACTCTGGCCAGAAACAAACCAGAGGGGCAAGCAGCTAATAAGAGTGAAGGCGTAGGAGTCTTAAGGGACTGTAGAAACATTAATCCAGTAAGTAAATCTTTGTGCTTCAAGATAACTGGAGTAGAGGACATGCTGGGTTTTGTCATGTAATGGTTAATTGCCACGTACAGCAGGCAGACTAAATAATTTCCGTAATTGTATGTTAGAGGCTCTTTTTCCCCTTTTCTACTCCCATCTAGATCTTGGCTGGCCTTTTCCTTTACACCCTCCTAGGAAGATCATTTTCTGAATATACGCCTGTGTTTTGCTTAGTTTGTAGTTTAAGCCCCGTAGGAGAAGAGGATGTGCTGGTTTCTGCTGGCGTGTCCTGATGTCCTAATTGGGAATCCTCTGCTTCGTTCTCCTCTCTTAGGTAGCAGAGGCTCAGCGGGCAGAGTTCAGCCCTGCCCAGTTCTCTGGTCCGAAGAAGATCAACCTGAACCACTTGTTGAATTTCACTTTTGAACCCCGTGGCCAGGCCGGTCATTTTGAGGGCAGTGGACATGGAAGCTGGGGAAAAAGGAACAAGTGGGGGCATAAGCCTTTTAACAAGGAACTCTTTTTACAAGCCAAGTGAGTATGCGGCTCCTCTTAGGAGGGAGTGACACTGAGCCTCGGGGGATTTGTGGTGCTAACAGGTTTGGTTTAAATACTGTGAGAGAGAGAGGCAGAAAGCCAGTTGAGTCTCCTCTTTCTCACTGGGCCTTGAAAACAGACGTGTTTCAAGCAGATGTTCTTGATGCTTAAAAGAATATAATGCTTAAATAAGTAAATGTCAAAATTAAGTAATGCTTTAGTATCATGATGAAGTAGTCAAAATGTTTGTTTTGGAATTGAGTCCAGGTTTGAATCTGTTTGGACCTTTGACCTTGGGTGACTTACCTTAACCCATTTAAGGTTACTGCCTTAAACTGTTTCGGAATGTGCTGATTGGATTTATTTCTGGACACAGAGCTAGTCTGCCTACGTGTTCTAATTCTGTCAGTTTTCATTAATAGTGAATAGCGGAGGGGAAGTCTCTGGCAGGATCCCGAAGCCTTTGGCAGTTAGCAGCTGCCTGTAGGCTGCCTCCAGAGTGTGGTTCCACAGTCTCACTCTGGCCAGAAACAAACCAGAGGGGCAAGCAGCTAATAAGAGTGAAGGCGTAGGAGTCTTAAGGGACTGTAGAAACATTAATCCAGTAAGTAAATCTTTGTGCTTCAAGATAACTGGAGTAGAGGACATGCTGGGTTTTGTCATGTAATGGTTAATTGCCACGTACAGCAGGCAGACTAAATAATTTCCGTAATTGTATGTTAGAGGCTCTTTTTCCCCTTTTCTACTCCCATCTAGATCTTGGCTGGCCTTTTCCTTTACACCCTCCTAGGAAGATCATTTTCTGAATATACGCCTGTGTTTTGCTTAGTTTGTAGTTTAAGCCGCGTAGGAGAAGAGGATGTGCTGGTTTCTGCTGGCGTGTCCTGATGTCCTAATTGGGAATCCTCTGCTTCGTTCTCCTCTCTTAGGTAGCAGAGGCTCAGCGGGCAGAGTTCAGCCCTGCCCAGTTCTCTGGTCCGAAGAAGATCAACCTGAACCACTTGTTGAATTTCACTTTTGAACCCCGTGGCCAGGCCGGTCATTTTGAGGGCAGTGGACATGGAAGCTGGGGAAAAAGGAACAAGTGGGGGCATAAGCCTTTTAACAAGGAACTCTTTTTACAAGCCAAGTGAGTATGCGGCTCCTCTTAGGAGGGAGTGACACTGAGCCTCGGGGGATTTGTGGTGCTAACAGGTTTGGTTTAAATACTGTGAGAGAGAGAGGCAGAAAGCCAGTTGAGTCTCCTCTTTCTCACTGGGCCTTGAAAACAGACGTGTTTCAAGCAGATGTTCTTGATGCTTAAAAGAATATAATGCTTAAATAAGTAAATGTCAAAATTAAGTAATGCTTTAGTATCATGATGAAGTAGTCAAAATGTTTGTTTTGGAATTGAGTCCAGGTTTGAATCTGTTTGGACCTTTGACCTTGGGTGACTTACCTAACCATTTTAAGGTTCAGCTTGGGGCTTCCCTGGTGGTTCAGTGGGTAAGGACACCGCCTTGCAGTGCAAGGGGCGCTGGTTCCATCCCTGACCTGGGAAGATCCCATGTGCCGCGAAGTGGCTGGACCGATGTGTCCAATTACCGAGCCAGAGCTCTGGAGCGCATGCGCCCAGAGCCAGTGCTCTGCGACAACAGAGGCCACCGCAGTGGGAAGCCCAGGCAGGCCAAAGAACAAAGATGGATGAAAATAGATAAATGAAAGACCAATAGAATCTGGGAACATACATATCTGTAAACAACAAAACTCTGTAAAAGTTAAAAGCAAAATAAAGGTTTAAAAAAAAAAAAAGACCAATAGAAGTGGCCTGCCCGCCCTCCCTCCCTCTCCACCCCCACCCTCACCCCACCAAAAAAGATTCAGCTTGCATACAAAGGAGGGGAAATTACTTGAGGGAAAATCAAATGCCAGATTGGAGTGTTTGGTATGCATTTGCTCAAATTTTGTTTCCTTTTGTGTGGCATTAGTTAATCTCAGGTTTGACCTTGGGTCTAGACTGAAGTAATCATTTGATACTTTGTGTAAAACGCTGGTAGGAGTTCCCTGTTGAGCTAGTGGTTAGGATTCTGGGCTTTCATGGACGGGACCTGGGTTAAATCCCTGATCCCCCAAGTTATTCTGTGTGGCCGAAAACACCCAAATCAAACAAACAACAACAAAAACCCTGGTACACAAATGATTGGCTGGGAACAGCCTTTTCTACTACCTTGAAGCCTGGTAGTGTCTGGGGGTGGGCAGGAAATCTGGCTTCCCTTCTGTTGATGGAGCCACAATCTGGGTTAATTTTAGTTCAAGGGAGGGCCTGCAGGCAGCTTGGCTGGGCCTAGAAGCAGAAGAAACAGAGTTCATGGATTTGGGCTCCTATCGGCTGAGTCTTTGGATTCCCTCCAGAGCCAGAACTTGGAACTCACTCTGAAGTCCTAGTTCACTACTTCACAAACCCTGGCTGCTGATGGCCTGCATTCGATTTCCAAGTGAAGAGATGATGTGTGTCTGCTGAGGGCTTGTTGGTGGATTCTGACGGTCTGTCCTTTTCTTATCGCTCCCTGTTTCTAGCTGCCAGTTTGTGGTGTCTGCAGACCAAGACTACACAGTTCATTTTGCTGATCCTGATACCTTAGTCAACTGGGACTTTGTGGAACAAGTGGTAAGTGGCTCGGCGTGGTTTATAAGCCCACAGTGGCAGAGTGAGCTGAAGAAAGGGACTGTGGTCACAGCAGCTTCGGGCTGGGTTTCCTGCTGATCCCTCTTTTCTGTCTGGCCTTATTACTCTAGGCCTTTTCCAGACATCAGCCCTGGTTTCCTCTGGAGTTGATTTTGTGCTAATTGGCTCTGTGCTGCAGAACTGGGCTTTGGAGGCCTCTGATCTGCAGGGTGCCAGCAGTCCTATACTCTGCCTACGCTGTTGCTGCCTGTGTCTTCTCTAGAAGTCATGGGCTCTGGGTATTCCCGTGTCGCTCCTAGGTTATATGTTGTAGAGTAGTGTTCTGAGTGATAGGCCCTAAAGCCAGGACTCTGAAAATTCATAAAATCACCTGAAAGTGACATAGAAAGCCCAGGACTGCAAAAATTCATAAAATCACCTGAAAGTGACATAGAAAGCCCAGGATTGTGAAAATTTCATAAAATGACCTGAGAGTGACATAGAAAGCCTATGAAACTTAAGTTCTATATGCATCGCTTTAGGAAAAAAATAGAGACATAAAGCCCAAGCCTCATTGACTCCTCTGTCGGAAGTTCCTGGTACATTACTTCTGTACCCTTTTTATATCTCTGTGTGTGCAAATGTGTAAAGCTGTTTTTGTAAATGGGATCATACATTGATTACTGTCATTTTTTTCCTTTTCATGTAGAACCCCTAACGTACCTGTTATAAGGTTGTTTGATGATAGTAAATTATTACTGCAATTGCCCTAATGATTTGCTTGAAGTGCTCTCTTACATAGATCTGCGCTGTTGAATAGCAGTATGAAGATGTGGTGGTAGAGGTGTACAGGAACGAGGGTGGGGATGGAGGAGGAGAGGCTTGGACAGTCCCCAGTCAGTTCTGAAACAGTTTAACTTGTGGTGGCATTTGTTTCAGCGCATTTGTAGCCATGAAGTGCCATCTTGCCCAATATGCCTATATCCACCTACTGGGGTAACCCGCTGTGGACACCCTTTATCCCACTCACTTGGTGGATTCTGACGGTCTGTCCTTTTCTTATCGCTCCCTGTTTCTAGCTGCCAGTTTGTGGTGTCTGCAGACCAAGACTACACAGTTCATTTTGCTGATCCTGATACCTTAGTCAACTGGGACTTTGTGGAACAAGTGGTAAGTGGCTCGGCGTGGTTTATAAGCCCACAGTGGCAGAGTGAGCTGAAGAAAGGGACTGTGGTCACAGCAGCTTCGGGCTGGGTTTCCTGCTGATCCCTCTTTTCTGTCTGGCCTTATTACTCTAGGCCTTTTCCAGACATCAGCCCTGGTTTCCTCTGGAGTTGATTTTGTGCTAATTGGCTCTGTGCTGCAGAACTGGGCTTTGGAGGCCTCTGATCTGCAGGGTGCCAGCAGTCCTATACTCTGCCTACGCTGTTGCTGCCTGTGTCTTCTCTAGAAGTCATGGGCTCTGGGTATTCCCGTGTCGCTCCTAGGTTATATGTTGTAGAGTAGTGTTCTGAGTGATAGGCCCTAAAGCCAGGACTCTGAAAATTCATAAAATCACCTGAAAGTGACATAGAAAGCCCAGGACTGCAAAAATTCATAAAATCACCTGAAAGTGACATAGAAAGCCCAGGATTGTGAAAATTTCATAAAATGACCTGAGAGTGACATAGAAAGCCTATGAAACTTAAGTTCTATATGCATCGCTTTAGGAAAAAAATAGAGACATAAAGCCCAAGCCTCATTGACTCCTCTGTCGGAAGTTCCTGGTACATTACTTCTGTACCCTTTTTATATCTCTGTGTGTGCAAATGTGTAAAGCTGTTTTTGTAAATGGGATCATACATTGATTACTGTCATTTTTTTCCTTTTCATGTAGAACCCCTAACGTACCTGTTATAAGGTTGTTTGATGATAGTAAATTATTACTGCAATTGCCCTAATGATTTGCTTGAAGTGCTCTCTTACATAGATCTGCGCTGTTGAATAGCAGTATGAAGATGTGGTGGTAGAGGTGTACAGGAACGAGGGTGGGGATGGAGGAGGAGAGGCTTGGACAGTCCCCAGTCAGTTCTGAAACAGTTTAACTTGTGGTGGCATTTGTTTCAGCGCATTTGTAGCCATGAAGTGCCATCTTGCCCAATATGCCTATATCCACCTACTGCAGCCAAGATAACCCGCTGTGGACACATCTTCTGCTGGGCGTGCATCCTGCACTATCTTTCACTGAGCGAGAAGACATGGAGTAAATGTCCCATCTGTTACAGTTCTGTGCATAAGAAGGATCTCAAGAGGTAAGATGGAGAGATTTGCTAGATGAGACCCCAGTCTGCCAGCTCCTTGCCCGCTACATAGAAATGTCCTTGTTACAGTGTGGTTGCCACAGAGTCGCGCCAGTATGTTGTTGGCGACACCATTACAATGCAGCTGATGAAGAGGGAGAAAGGGGTGTTGGTGGCCTTGCCCAAATCCAAGTGGATGAATGTCGAACATCCTATTCATCTTGGAGGTGAGTTTGCATAATTTGGGGAGCATATAGTGGCAGGTATAGCCTTTAAGACTACTTGACTATTATCTTTCTCCTGTCAGAAACAGAGCCTTTCAGGAAGACATTTCTAGCTTTTCCAGATTAGTCATAGGACTCCAGTAGGTTGGAGTGAGGTTTGCAGAAAGTGGCTTAAACCTTGGTTTCGAGTTGGTTCAGCTGTGAAACGAAAAGTTGAAACACACAGAAGGCTTTGTTGAGCAGTGTCCGGCGCCATGCCCAGTTTTGGGGGATTCCGCAGTCAGCCATCAAGGAACTCGGTAGCCTAATAGAAGAACTGGACTGGTCTGGTTAGCCAGCAGTTCAGATCCAGAGTGTGGCCGGTGCTTACAGAGGGAAGTGCAAGGGGTTGTATTCTCTGTGTTCCATATGGAAGTGAGCATTGAAGTGACATTTCAGTTTCTGGGCAAAAGATTTTTCAGTAAGTGGTATTGAAATACTTGACTTTTAACGGAAAAAGTAAAATTAGATCCTTACCTCATACCATTCATAAAAATCAATTCCTGCTGGATTGAAGAATCAACTATAACAAAATCCACAACCTTTAAAAGAAAATATAGGAAAATTGGGCTTCCTTGGTGGTCCGGTGGGGATGGAGGAGGAGAGGCTTGGACAGTCCCCAGTCAGTTCTGAAACAGTTTAACTTGTGGTGGCATTTGTTTCAGCGCATTTGTAGCCATGAAGTGCCATCTTGCCCAATATGCCTATATCCACCTACTGCAGCCAAGATAACCCGCTGTGGACACATCTTCTGCTGGGCGTGCATCCTGCACTATCTTTCACTGAGCGAGAAGACATGGAGTAAATGTCCCATCTGTTACAGTTCTGTGCATAAGAAGGATCTCAAGAGGTAAGATGGAGAGATTTGCTAGATGAGACCCCAGTCTGCCAGCTCCTTGCCCGCTACATAGAAATGTCCTTGTTACAGTGTGGTTGCCACAGAGTCGCGCCAGTATGTTGTTGGCGACACCATTACAATGCAGCTGATGAAGAGGGAGAAAGGGGTGTTGGTGGCCTTGCCCAAATCCAAGTGGATGAATGTCGAACATCCTATTCATCTTGGAGGTGAGTTTGCATAATTTGGGGAGCATATAGTGGCAGGTATAGCCTTTAAGACTACTTGACTATTATCTTTCTCCTGTCAGAAACAGAGCCTTTCAGGAAGACATTTCTAGCTTTTCCAGATTAGTCATAGGACTCCAGTAGGTTGGAGTGAGGTTTGCAGAAAGTGGCTTAAACCTTGGTTTCGAGTTGGTTCAGCTGTGAAACGAAAAGTTGAAACACACAGAAGGCTTTGTTGAGCAGTGTCCGGCGCCATGCCCAGTTTTGGGGGATTCCGCAGTCAGCCATCAAGGAACTCGGTAGCCTAATAGAAGAACTGGACTGGTCTGGTTAGCCAGCAGTTCAGATCCAGAGTGTGGCCGGTGCTTACAGAGGGAAGTGCAAGGGGTTGTATTCTCTGTGTTCCATATGGAAGTGAGCATTGAAGTGACATTTCAGTTTCTGGGCAAAAGATTTTTCAGTAAGTGGTATTGAAATACTTGACTTTTAACGGAAAAAGTAAAATTAGATCCTTACCTCATACCATTCATAAAAATCAATTCCTGCTGGATTGAAGAATCAACTATAACAAAATCCACAACCTTTAAAAGAAAATATAGGAAAATTGGGCTTCCTTGGTGGTCCGGTGGGTAAGGACACCGCCTTGCAGTGCAAGGGGTGCCGGTTTGATCCCTGGCCTGGGAAGATCCCACGTGCCGCGGAGCGGCTGGACCGATGTGTCCAATTACCGAGCTGGAGCTATGGAGCACATGCGCCCAGAGCCAGTGCTCTGCGACAACAGAGGCCACCGCAATGGGAGGCCCACACAGGCCAAAGAACGAAGATGGATGAAAATAGACAAATGAAAGACCAATAGAAAATATAGGAAAATCTCTTTGTAAGTCCTTGTGGTTTTTACCTGGAAGGGTGTTTGAACCAGGCTGAAACTATAGATACTGTAAAAGAAAAGATTGATAAATTTGATTTTATGAAAATTAAGATTTAGAACAACTCCTTAAAGTCAACAGGTGATAAATACACTTAGGGGAAGATTTATACATTCAAAATTAAGGATAAGGTCTAGAACATATAGGTGTTCTGTAAATTAACAGTCTAGTAGAAGAATAGGCTAAGCTTATGGCCAAGCATTTCCCAGAAAAGGATATCTGAATAACCTCCAAGTAGCTACAGAGGTTTAAATTTGCCTAGAGTTATGCAGATTGCCTCTCATAGTGACACACACACAAAGGAAGAGGCAAATACAGGCATCCCTCATTTTATTGTGCTTCACAGATACTGCCCTTTTTACAGATTGAAGGTTTGTGGCAACATTGCGTTGTCAGATGATGGTTAGCATTTTTTTCTTTTCCGCGGTGCTGAGTCTTCATTGCTGTATGGGCTTTTTTATTTTGCTTTTTACTTTTACAGAGTTTTGTTGTTCACAGATACGTATGATCCCAGATTAGTTATATGTATATACCCCCCATCCCACCCCTCCAGGCCATCACACAGCACCCCTGCAGGATCCACTTTTCTCACAGCGCAATGACAAAAGCTATTTTTTGCATAAGATAGTATAGGTTTTCATTTTACACCTCCCCCCTGTTCATTCCACATAAAATTAGATCCTTACCTCATACCATTCATAAAAATCAATTCCTGCTGGATTGAAGAATCAACTATAACAAAATCCACAACCTTTAAAAGAAAATATAGGAAAATTGGGCTTCCTTGGTGGTCCGGTGGGTAAGGACACCGCCTTGCAGTGCAAGGGGTGCCGGTTTGATCCCTGGCCTGGGAAGATCCCACGTGCCGCGGAGCGGCTGGACCGATGTGTCCAATTACCGAGCTGGAGCTATGGAGCACATGCGCCCAGAGCCAGTGCTCTGCGACAACAGAGGCCACCGCAATGGGAGGCCCACACAGGCCAAAGAACGAAGATGGATGAAAATAGACAAATGAAAGACCAATAGAAAATATAGGAAAATCTCTTTGTAAGTCCTTGTGGTTTTTACCTGGAAGGGTGTTTGAACCAGGCTGAAACTATAGATACTGTAAAAGAAAAGATTGATAAATTTGATTTTATGAAAATTAAGATTTAGAACAACTCCTTAAAGTCAACAGGTGATAAATACACTTAGGGGAAGATTTATACATTCAAAATTAAGGATAAGGTCTAGAACATATAGGTGTTCTGTAAATTAACAGTCTAGTAGAAGAATAGGCTAAGCTTATGGCCAAGCATTTCCCAGAAAAGGATATCTGAATAACCTCCAAGTAGCTACAGAGGTTTAAATTTGCCTAGAGTTATGCAGATTGCCTCTCATAGTGACACACACACAAAGGAAGAGGCAAATACAGGCATCCCTCATTTTATTGTGCTTCACAGATACTGCCCTTTTTACAGATTGAAGGTTTGTGGCAACATTGCGTTGTCAGATGATGGTTAGCATTTTTTTCTTTTCCGCGGTGCTGAGTCTTCATTGCTGTATGGGCTTTTTTATTTTGCTTTTTACTTTTACAGAGTTTTGTTGTTCACAGATACGTATGATCCCAGATTAGTTATATGTATATACCCCCCATCCCACCCCTCCAGGCCATCACACAGCACCCCTGCAGGATCCACTTTTCTCACAGCGCAATGACAATAGCTATTTTTTTTGCATAAGATAGTATAGGTTTTCATTTTACACCTCCCACCCACTGTTCATTTCCCACAGTGCCCATATATCTGTTCTCCATGTCTGTTTTTTCATCGCTTCACTGCGTGTTATCATTACCATCCTACTAGATTCCATATATATATATATTAATATATTGTACTTGTCTTTCTTTTTTTGATGTACTTCACTTTTTATGATAGGTTCTAGATCCAGCCACCTCATTAGGACTGATTCTTCTGCATTTCTTTTTACAGTTGTGTGGTATTCCATTGTATATATGTACCAGAACTTTTGGATCCATTCATTCGTTGATGGACATCTAGGTTGCTTCCATGTACTAGCTATTGTATAGAGAGCTGCAATGAACATTGGGGTACAGGTGCCTCTTTCAGTTTTGATTTCATCAGGGTATAAGCCTAAGAGTGGGATTGCTGGGTCATGGGGTGCTTCTATTTTTAGTTTTTTAAGGAATCTCCATACTGTCTTCCATAGAGGCTGTATCAATTTACATTCCCACCAGCAATGCAAGAGTGTTCCGTTTTCTCCGCACCCTCTCCAGCATTTATTGTCTGTAGATTTTTTGATGATGGCCATTCTGACTGATACGAGATGCTATCTCATTGTAGTTTTGATTTGCATTTCTCTAATAATAAGCGAGATTGAGCATCGTTTCATGTGTTTTTTGGCCATCTGTATGTCCTCTTTGGAGAGGTGTCAGTTTAGGTCCTTTTCCCGTTTTTTTGTTTTTAGCCACTTCTATTGGTGTTTCATTTATTTGTCTTCATCCATCTTTGTCATTTGGCCTG
Organism: Tragulus kanchil; assembly: GCA_022376925.1. Lineage (NCBI taxonomy): Eukaryota > Metazoa > Chordata > Mammalia > Artiodactyla > Tragulidae > Tragulus > Tragulus kanchil. The sequence continues at coordinate 201,886,242 of JAIOJX010000025.1, read as the reverse complement.
TGTGGGCCTCCCACCGCAGTGGCCTCTTTGTTGCAGAGCACCGGCTCGGTAGTTGGACACATCAGTCCAGCCACTCTGTGGCATGTGGGATCTTCCCAGGCCAGGGATCAAATTGGCGCCCCTTGCACTGCAAGGCAGTGTCCTTACCACTGGACCACCAGGGAAGCCCTTTTCCTATCATTTGATAGGGTTGTTCATTTTTCCGATGTTGAGTTGTCTTGAGTTGCTTGTAGATTTTGAAGATTAATTCCTTTTTTGCCTTTATCATTTGATTTTTTTTGGTGTTTGTTATTAGGTCCCACATGTTAATCTTTTCCATTTTACACCTCCCACCCACTGTTCATTTCCCACAGTGCCCATATATCTGTTCTCCATGTCTGTTTTTTCATCGCTTCACTGCGTGTTATCATTACCATCCTACTAGATTCCATATATATATATATTAATATATTGTACTTGTCTTTCTTTTTTTGATGTACTTCACTTTTTATGATAGGTTCTAGATCCAGCCACCTCATTAGGACTGATTCTTCTGCATTTCTTTTTACAGTTGTGTGGTATTCCATTGTATATATGTACCAGAACTTTTGGATCCATTCATTCGTTGATGGACATCTAGGTTGCTTCCATGTACTAGCTATTGTATAGAGAGCTGCAATGAACATTGGGGTACAGGTGCCTCTTTCAGTTTTGATTTCATCAGGGTATAAGCCTAAGAGTGGGATTGCTGGGTCATGGGGTGCTTCTATTTTTAGTTTTTTAAGGAATCTCCATACTGTCTTCCATAGAGGCTGTATCAATTTACATTCCCACCAGCAATGCAAGAGTGTTCCGTTTTCTCCGCACCCTCTCCAGCATTTATTGTCTGTAGATTTTTTGATGATGGCCATTCTGACTGATACGAGATGCTATCTCATTGTAGTTTTGATTTGCATTTCTCTAATAATAAGCGAGATTGAGCATCGTTTCATGTGTTTTTTGGCCATCTGTATGTCCTCTTTGGAGAGGTGTCAGTTTAGGTCCTTTTCCCGTTTTTTTGTTTTTAGCCACTTCTATTGGTGTTTCATTTATTTGTCTTCATCCATCTTTGTCATTTGGCCTGTGTGGGCCTCCCACCGCAGTGGCCTCTTTGTTGCAGAGCACCGGCTCGGTAGTTGGACACATCAGTCCAGCCACTCTGTGGCATGTGGGATCTTCCCAGGCCAGGGATCAAATTGGCGCCCCTTGCACTGCAAGGCAGTGTCCTTACCACTGGACCACCAGGGAAGCCCTTTTCCTATCATTTGATAGGGTTGTTCATTTTTCCGATGTTGAGTTGTCTTGAGTTGCTTGTAGATTTTGAAGATTAATTCTTTGTCTGTTGTTTCATTTGCTATTACTTTTTCCCATTCTGTGAGTTGTCTGTGCACCTTTTTTGTAGTTTCTTTTGCTGTACAAAAGCTTTTAAGTTTCATTAGGTCCCACATGTTAATTTTTGGTTTTAATTCTGCTATTCTAGTAGGTGGGTCCTGGAAGATCTTGCTTTGATTTATGCCCTTGAGTGTTTCGCCTATATTCTCCTCTAAGAGTTTCATGGTTTCTGATCTTATATTTAGATCTTTAATCCATTTTGAGTTTATCTTTGTGTATGGTGTCAGGGAATGTTCCAACTTCATTTTTTTGCATGTAGCTGTCCAGTTTTCCCAGCACCATTTGTTGAAGAGGCTGTCTTTGTCCCATTTTATAGTTTTACCTCCTTTGTCAAAAATAAGGTAGCCATAGGTGCGTGGGTCTATCTCTGGGTTCTCTAGTTCCATTGATCTATATTTCTGTTTTGGTGCCAGTACCATACTGTCTTGATGACTGTTGCTTTGTAATATAGTCTGAAGTTAGGAAGGCTGATCCCTCTGGCTCCATTCTTCTTTCTCAGGATTGCTTTGGCTGTTCGGGGTCTTTTGTGTTTCCGTATGAGCTGTGTTATTCTTTGGTCTAGTTCTGTGAAGAATGTCATTGGTAGTTTGATAGGGATCGCATTGAATCTGTAGATGATAATTTGGTAGTATGGTCATTTTCACAATATTGATTCTTCCGACCCAGGAACATGGAATATCTCTCCATCTGTTTTAAGTCTTCTTCAGTTTCTGTCATTAGTGTCTTATAATTTACTGTGTGCAGTTCTTTTGTTTCTTTGAGTACGTCTATTCCTAGATATTTTATTCTCTTGGTTGCAGTTGTGAAGGGGATTGCCTCTTTGATTTCGTTTTCTGATTTTTCATTGTTTATGTGTAGGAATGCCAGTGATTTCTGTGTATTGGTTTTGTATCCTGTGACTGCTGAATTCGTTGATTAGCTCTAGTAGTTTTCTAATAGTGCCTTTGGGGTTTTCTATGTATAGTATCATGTCATCTGCAAATAGAGAGTTTTACTTCTTCTTTTCCAATCTGGATTTCTTTTACTTCTTTTTCTTCTGCTAGAACTTCCAGGACTGTGTTGAATGATAATGCTGAAAATGGACACCCTTGTCTTGTTCCTGATCTTAGAGGGATTGCTTTCAGTTTTACACCATTAAGAATAATGTTCGCTGTGGGCTTCTCATGTATGGCTTTCACTTTGTTGAGATAGGATTCTTCTATGCGCATTTTTTGAAGAGTTTTTATCATAAATGGGTGTTGGACTTTGTCAAAGGCTTTTTCTGCATCTATTGAGATTATCATGTGGTTTTTGTCTCAGTTTGTTGATATGGTGTATCACATTGATTTGCGAATATTGAAGAATCCTTGCATGTCTGGGATGAAACTGGTTTGATCATGATATATGAGTTTTTTGATGTGTTGTTGAATTCTGCATGGGCTTTTCTTTAGTTACGGTGCGTGGGCTTATTTGGGGGGCTTCTCTTATTGTGGAGCATGTGCTCTAGGGTGCTCAGGCTTCAGCAGTTGTGGCTCATGGACTTTGCAGTTGCAACTCCCGGGCTCTGGAGTACAGCCTCAGTGTTTGGGGTGCATGGGCTTACTTGTAAGCTCCATGGCGTGTGGGATCTTCCCAGACCAGGTTTTGAACCCATTGTCTCCTATATTAGCAAGTGGATTCCTTACCATGGAGCCACCAGCGAAGTGCATGGTTAGCATTTTTTAACAAAGTTTTTTTTAATAAAGGTATCTACGTTGTTTAGACATAATGCTGTTGCACATTTAATAGACTACAGAATAGTGTAAGCCTGACTTCTGTATGCACTGAGAACACAAGAACCTGTGACCTACTTTATTACGATACTCACTTTATTGCAGTGGAACCGAACAGGCATATCACTGGCATATGCCTGTCCTGGGTTTTGGCAGGGGTAGGCAACTGGGTACTCTTGTTTTTGGTAGGAGTTTAAATCGATACAGCCTTTTGTGGGCAGGGTGGGGGTGGGGGGTAGGTGGTGGTATTTAAAATAGGTACAACCTTAGATTCAGTATTTATACTTAAGTGTCATAAAGAAATCATTTGTACCAAAGAGCATACATGGGGATTTTTTTTGTTGTTACAGTTGTACTAGAAATTGGTAATAACCTAAATGTCCACATGGTGCTTATATATCAGAGTATATCATGACATCTAACACCGTACAGAAGGTTAACAGTGAAAAAAATATGTTAACATTTTGAAAGATTTTGTGACACATTGAATGAAAAACTGAAGAACAAAGCTTGCAGTTTATCATTTATAGACAAACCTTTATGAACATGGATGTATAAATGTATAGGAAAAGGTGTGAAGGACGCATGTTAAGATTTGTAGTTACTTCTGGGTTTTAGGTCTACAAAATATTAGAGAGGGACGTTAAGTAAATCATCCATGATTCTTTTACCCAGAGGTACCCTAAAATGTTAATTGTAGAGTTTTTTTCCATATACATTAATATTTTTGTGAGATTGGAATTGTTTTCTTGTTTGGCACCTGTTTTTTTTTCCCACCATTGTAATGTGGGTATTTCTCCATGTCACTACTTAGAAAAGCTTTTTAATTTTGGCCTTTTTTATTAGTTTTTTTATTTATTTATTTTCATACATCTTTGTTCTTTGACCTCCCATTAGAGGGAGGTGGGGCCTCCCATTAGAGTGGCCTCTCCTGTTGCACAGCACCGGCTCTGGGCACATGTGCTCCAGAGCCCCGGTTCTATAGTTGGACACATCAGTCCAGCCACTCCCAGGCATGTGGGATCTTCCCAGCCAGGGATCAAACCAGCGCCCCTTGCACTGCAAAGTGGACTCTTTACCCACTGGACCACCAGGGAAGCCACAGAAAAGCATTTTTAATGCCAAATTATCTGTAATGAATATATCATCATGTCATTAACTGTTTATTTATTGGACTTACTAGTTGGTTGCATTTTTTATAATACTGCAGATAATGATATAATTAATGAACATTGATTTTTGGGGGGAAGGGATGATGCCACATGGCTTGTGGGGATCTTAGTTCCCTGACCAGGAGCTGAACCAAGACCCTCAGCAGTGAAAGGACGGACTACCAGGGAATTCCCAGAAAAGTAATTTTTTGACTTCATTTTTTATTTAATTAGGACAGCTTCCTTGTGTTACAAGGTCAGAGTTTTATAAACCTTTTAATGTCATTGCTAAACATTTTTGTAAAGTAATTTTATTTCTTTATTTGGCTATGCTGAGTCTGTTGTTGCTGCAAGAGTTTCTCTGTAGTTGTGGTGATCTGGGCTACTCTCTAGTTGCGGTGCATGTGCTGCTTATTGCAGCAGCTTCTCTCGTTGCAGAGCATGGTTTCTAGAGTGATAGGGCTCCGTAGTTGTGGCACACAAGCTTAGTTGTCCTGTGACACGTGGGATCTTCCTGGATCAGAGATCAAACCCATGTCTTCTGCATTGGTAGTTGGATTCTTTAGCCCTGATCCACCAGGGAAGCCCAAGGTCATTGCTGAAAATGTTTAAGGGCAGTGCACTGTCACTCCATTTTCACTTTAGAAAAAAAAGCTGTATTGAAAGTTCCTATATAGCTACACAGCCATTAGCTCTGAGTTTTGCATCTCTGCGATCTTGTTGGCGATCTTGCAGATGAACAGCACAGCCAGTACTCGAAATTGCTGCTGGCCTCGAAGGAGCAGGTGCTGCACCGGGTGGTGCAGGAGGAGAAAGTGGCTCTGGAGCGGCAGCTGGCAGAGGAGAAGCACACTTCCGAGTCCTGCTTTATTGAGGCAGCTATCCAGGAGCTCAAGGTGAGGGGAGGCCTGGGCCGGGGGCTGCGGAGGTGGGGGCTAGCTACTCAACCCCACCCACTTCTAAGGTAAGGAGCAGGGACTGGTTCAACAGGCCGATTGGCTCTGGGCTTTGGTGGTACGAGGGAAGGGTTGACCTGGTGGTTTTTCAGGTGCTCTCTGGAGCACCAGTCTTTTTAATGCCAAATTATCTGTAATGAATATATCATCATGTCATTAACTGTTTATTTATTGGACTTACTAGTTGGTTGCATTTTTATAATACTGCAGATAATGATATAATTAATGAACATTGATTTTTGGGGAAGGGATGATGCCACATGGCTTGTGGGGATCTTAGTTCCCTGACCAGGAGCCGAACCAAGACCCTCAGCAGTGAAAGGACGGACTACCAGGGAATTCCCAGAAAAGTAATTTTTTGACTTCATTTTTTATTTAATTAGGACAGCTTCCTTGTGTTACAAGGTCAGAGTTTTATAAACCTTTTAATGTCATTGCTAAACATTTTTGTAAAGTAATTTTATTTCTTTATTTGGCTATGCTGAGTCTGTTGTTGCTGCAAGAGTTTCTCTGTAGTTGTGGTGATCTGGGCTACTCTCTAGTTGCGGTGCATGTGCTGCTTATTGCAGCAGCTTCTCTCGTTGCAGAGCATGGTTTCTAGAGTGATAGGGCTCCGTAGTTGTGGCACACAAGCTTAGTTGTCCTGTGACACGTGGGATCTTCCTGGATCAGAGATCAAACCCATGTCTTCTGCATTGGTAGTTGGATTCTTTAGCCCTGATCCACCAGGGAAGCCCAAGGTCATTGCTGAAAATGTTTAAGGGCAGTGCACTGTCACTCCATTTTCACTTTAGAAAAAAAAGCTGTATTGAAAGTTCCTATATAGCTACACAGCCATTAGCTCTGAGTTTTGCATCTCTGCGATCTTGTTGGCGATCTTGCAGATGAACAGCACAGCCAGTACTCGAAATTGCTGCTGGCCTCGAAGGAGCAGGTGCTGCACCGGGTGGTGCAGGAGGAGAAAGTGGCTCTGGAGCGGCAGCTGGCAGAGGAGAAGCACACTTCCGAGTCCTGCTTTATTGAGGCAGCTATCCAGGAGCTCAAGGTGAGGGGAGGCCTGGGCCGGGGGCTGCGGAGGTGGGGGCTAGCTACTCAACCCCACCCACTTCTAAGGTAAGGAGCAGGGACTGGTTCAACAGGCCGATTGGCTCTGGGCTTTGGTGGTACGAGGGAAGGGTTGACCTGGTGGTTTTTCAGGTGCTCTCTGGAGCACCAGTCACAGGGCTCCACCCTGAGAGACTGTGAGTTTACCAATTTTCATTATAACAAGTTCCAGTGTGGTTCTGATGCTGCTCAGTCCCTTCACATTTTGCGAATCACTGAACAGTGAAAGTGCAGAGAAGAGGGCCTGTGACAGGCCATGTGCTGAGGTACTGGACTTGTATTTATCTCCCGTCAGCTTCATAACTGGGTGTGATGGAATAGCTCTCTCCTTTCACAGAGGAAGGAGTAGAATCATGGGTTAGGTAATTTGCTTAAGGACATGTAACTTAGTAAAAGGTGAAGCTGGTATTTGAATTCCCTCTGACTCAGAAGTCCTCTTTGGGCAGGATTCTGTGTATTTTTATTTTCTTTCTGTAGTGCAGACATTACTTCAAATGCTTTTCAGGGAGAAGAAAAGCTTCAGAGAAATAGAGCTATCCAGGTGGCGGTGGGGGTTGCCCACAGCTTTGTCTCCTGTATGGCTCTCTCTAACCTTAGTTCATAAAAACCAGAAGACTACTTCTGTGTCCTTGGACCTCTGCTCAGGAAGCTTTTGTGTACCGTGGTCAGGATCGCCTTCGTGCTGTCACGGTGATACCGTCCCCTTAGAGCACCCGGTGCTCATGCGTCCCCGCTTCCCGTAAAGACTGAGCGTTCTAAGCACTTAGGCTCTACCATTTTGCCTTTTCGCTTTTGCCTCTATCGAGAGTCCCTTGTAAACTTCGGCGCTTCAGACTCAGTATGTTTCTGTTTTCTGTCTGGTGCCCTAGGCTCGGGAAGAAGCTCTGTCAGGATTGGCTGAAAGCAGAGGGGAGGTCCCGGGGTCGTGGCTGCTCTGGAACAACTGGTGCTGATGGCTCCCTTGGCCAGGGAGTCCGCTTTTCAACCCAGGAAGGTTCGTGTCCCTGTTCCAGACTCAACCGCCCCCATGCCTCCTCATTCCTGTTGGGAGATCTGAACTGGAGAAAGCTCCTCTGTGCTTTTTATAAAAAATTCATTTTAAAATATTTCCTATGTGCTTTTCCTATGTGTGTTCTTTGCTCAGCATTGTTAAAATCAGTGAACGTGACAGCTAAGATAGACCTCAAGAGCTTGGTTCCTGGGCCTGTCTTTGCCACGTGATCTTTGTGTGACCCGCAGTTTGTCCCAGCAGGGTGTGCTGGAGTACCGGTCTGCTTTTGATGAAGAGACCAATGAAGTTTGTTCTCTGGGTTCTCCTCGTCCTCTTGCTCTCCCTCTGGTAGAGGAAGAGGAAGCAGCCGGATCCAGAGCCTGAGGGGTTGTCACAGGCCTGTGAGGACTCCCCAGAGGAAGGAGTAGAATCATGGGTTAGGTAATTTGCTTAAGGACATGTAACTTAGTAAAAGGTGAAGCTGGTATTTGAATTCCCTCTGACTCAGAAGTCCTCTTTGGGCAGGATTCTGTGTATTTTTATTTTCTTTCTGTAGTGCAGACATTACTTCAAATGCTTTTCAGGGAGAAGAAAAGCTTCAGAGAAATAGAGCTATCCAGGTGGCGGTGGGGGTTGCCCACAGCTTTGTCTCCTGTATGGCTCTCTCTAACCTTAGTTCATAAAAACCAGAAGACTACTTCTGTGTCCTTGGACCTCTGCTCAGGAAGCTTTTGTGTACCGTGGTCAGGATCGCCTTCGTGCTGTCACGGTGATACCGTCCCCTTAGAGCACCCGGTGCTCATGCGTCCTGCTTCCCGTAAAGACTGAGCGTTCTAAGCACTTAGGCTCTACCATTTTGCCTTTTCGCTTTTGCCTCTATCGAGAGTCCCTTGTAAACTTCGGCGCTTCAGACTCAGTATGTTTCTGTTTTCTGTCTGGTGCCCTAGGCTCGGGAAGAAGCTCTGTCAGGATTGGCTGAAAGCAGAGGGGAGGTCCCCGGTGTCGTGGCTGCTCTGGAACAACTGGTGCTGATGGCTCCCTTGGCCAGGGAGTCCGCTTTTCAACCCAGGAAGGTTCGTGTCCCTGTTCCAGACTCAACCGCCCCCATGCCTCCTCATTCCTGTTGGGAGATCTGAACTGGAGAAAGCTCCTCTGTGCTTTTTATAAAAAATTCATTTTAAAATATTTCCTATGTGCTTTTCCTATGTGTGTTCTTTGCTCAGCATTGTTAAAATCAGTGAACGTGACAGCTAAGATAGACCTCAAGAGCTTGGTTCCTGGGCCTGTCTTTGCCACGTGATCTTTGTGTGACCCGCAGTTTGTCCCAGCAGGGTGTGCTGGAGTACCGGTCTGCTTTTGATGAAGAGACCAATGAAGTTTGTTCTCTGGGTTCTCCTCGTCCTCTTGCTCTCCCTCTGGTAGAGGAAGAGGAAGCAGCGTCGGATCCAGAGCCTGAGGGGTTGTCACAGGCCTGTGAGGACTCAGAGGCAGCAGAAGACCATCTTGGAGAGGGGACCATTTGCCCTGAGTCCAGCCAGCAGGAACCCATCATCAAACCAGGCATCGCACACCTGAGTGGCTCTCCCTGCTACTACTTCTACCAAGGTGAGCCTCCCTGAGGAGGAAGCCTGGGTGCCGCTGATGTTTCAGAGAAGAGGGCTGGCTCTCTAAGCAGAGGGAGGTAGCACCCTTAGACCCTGGGTTGTTGGGCCTTTCAGTTTAGGGAAGGAGTCGGGCTGGGTGTAAGAAGGGCCCTGACTTGAGGACTGGTTGAGGCCATGGTGTGATAGGCCTGTTTGTCTTCAGCGGAGGACGGGCAGCACATGTTCCTGCACCCCGTGAACGTGCGCTGCCTCATCCGGGAGTATGGCAGCCTGGAGCGGAGCCCTGAGAAGATCTCGGCCACGGTGGTGGAGATTGCCGGCTACTCCATGTCTGAGGTACGGGCCTGCCTTGCCAGGTGGAGGGGCAGGGAGTGACATTAACCTCATCTCTCTGGATTGGGCCTACGCAATCCAAGTTCACAGACCTTCGAGGCCTTTAGTTTTTGTGGTGTTAAGTCTTTCTGTCAGTGGTGGCTCCTGTGAATTTCTGAGAAGTTAAATGGGGCTCCCCTACCACACTGGGCTTCTGTTAGGTCAGTCACCACTCCTGTCTGTCACAGGTTCCTTCCTTGTGGTCTGGGGAGAGATGTCTCTTGCTTTCATTTGAGATGAGTTTGTTTTTGTTGCTTTTCCTCCTTATTGCTTGGGATAAATGGGCAAGAAGCCTTGGAGGCTGTAAGGAAGCTTATGAATTTTGACTGATCATGTACCTATGAATTATTGTCAGATAATTTACATATGTGAATATCTGCCCTTTGAGAACTACCTTTGTATTGATCACAATTTGTTAAAAGTCTCAAATTGAGAGATTTTAAATTTCAAACATAGTAAAAGAATGTCCCAGCAGGGTGTGCTGGAGTACCGGTCTGCTTTTGATGAAGAGACCAATGAAGTTTGTTCTCTGGGTTCTCCTCGTCCTCTTGCTCTCCCTCTGGTAGAGGAAGAGGAAGCAGCGTCGGATCCAGAGCCTGAGGGGTTGTCACAGGCCTGTGAGGACTCAGAGGCAGCAGAAGACCATCTTGGAGAGGGGACCATTTGCCCTGAGTCCAGCCAGCAGGAACCCATCATCAAACCAGGCATCGCACACCTGAGTGGCTCTCCCTGCTACTACTTCTACCAAGGTGAGCCTCCCTGAGGAGGAAGCCTGGGTGCCGCTGATGTTTCAGAGAAGAGGGCTGGCTCTCTAAGCAGAGGGAGGTAGCACCCTTAGACCCTGGGTTGTTGGGCCTTTCAGTTTAGGGAAGGAGTCGGGCTGGGTGTAAGAAGGGCCCTGACTTGAGGACTGGTTGAGGCCATGGTGTGATAGGCCTGTTTGTCTTCAGCGGAGGACGGGCAGCACATGTTCCTGCACCCCGTGAACGTGCGCTGCCTCATCCGGGAGTATGGCAGCCTGGAGCGGAGCCCTGAGAAGATCTCGGCCACGGTGGTGGAGATTGCCGGCTACTCCATGTCTGAGGTACGGGCCTGCCTTGCCAGGTGGAGGGGCAGGGAGTGACATTAACCTCATCTCTCTGGATTGGGCCTACGCAATCCAAGTTCACAGACCTTCGAGGCCTTTAGTTTTTGTGGTGTTAAGTCTTTCTGTCAGTGGTGGCTCCTGTGAATTTCTGAGAAGTTAAATGGGGCTCCCCTACCACACTGGGCTTCTGTTAGGTCAGTCACCACTCCTGTCTGTCACAGGTTCCTTCCTTGTGGTCTGGGGAGAGAGATGTCTCTTGCTTTCATTTGAGATGAGTTTGTTTTTGTTGCTTTTCCTCCTTATTGCTTGGGATAAATGGGCAAGAAGCCTTGGAGGCTGTAAGGAAGCTTATGAATTTTGACTGATCATGTACCTATGAATTATTGTCAGATAATTTACATATGTGAATATCTGCCCTTTGAGAACTACCTTTGTATTGATCACAATTTGTTAAAAGTCTCAAATTGAGAGATTCTTTAAACTATAAACTTTCCATCAAACATGAAGTAAAAGAATAAAAAGAAAATTAAATTAATGGGCTTCCTTTTTATTGTTTTAGGCCAAGCCTTGTTCAGTAGGGAAACCTGCTTTATCGGCCTTCCCAGTTACCATTAATTCTGTCTGTGGTTTCCAGATTTTTGCCAATTAATAACTTACCTGCCTCATTCTCTCATTAGTTGTGAACCTCCAGAAAATCAGAAAGAGCTGATCAGCTTTAGATCATTCATTATTGGGCTCAGTTAATTCCTTTGTAGCAGAAACCAAAAGGTTGCTTTTGGTTGCTTACTCTACCTTATTGTAGGCTAATTGACAATTTCTGTTCAGCTTCTCAAAATGGGCACTACTCTTCAAGCTGCAGTGCTGTCTGAGTGGGTACGTTATCCTGCCGGATATCTTGGTGGGAACCTCTGCTCTCAGAGTCAGGGCTGGTCTTAGTGGAGCGTTGGTCCCTTTTCCCTTGTAGGATGTGCGGCAGCGTCATAGATACCTCTCTCACTTGCCACTCACCTGCGAGTTCAGCATTTGTGAACTGGCTCTGCAGCCTCCTCTGGTCTCTAAGGAAACCCTGGAGATATTCTCAGGTGAGAATCCTCTCTCCTTTGCGTCCCTTTTTAGTAGAATTCAGGGATTCCTGGGACTAAAAACCCATTGTGGGAGGAGGTAAGGAGCTTTGTCCTGAGTCTCAGAACCTCTTTCTACGCTCCATTCATTCATCTGGTCCAACAGGGCCCTCTCGTGTGCCCTTAACTGCTAGTCACCTGGGAGGGCCTCATAGCCAGGTTGTCTTGGGTCTGCCTCCTGACCACCTCCTAACCCACAGATGACATTGAGAAGAGGAAGCGGCAGCGCCAGAAGAAGGCCCGGGAGGAGCGCCGCCGAGAGCGCCGGATCGAGATGGAGGAGAACAAGAAACAGGGCAAGTGTAAGTTCAGGAATGTTCATCTTTGACAAGCACAGCTGGGCATCATTGTACAGAGGCCCCGTGCCTGGCCCAAGTTGTGTCTCAGTTCTGCCACTCACTTTCTTCAACTCTTAAATGTGAGTTGTAAGAGTACCTCCCTCATGGGCTTCCTCAGAGAATTGGATCTGAGGCTGATCAAAGTGTGTAGCACATAGTAAAGTAAGTTCATCCTTGGCATAGTGGATGAAAGAAAACCTGGGGTGGGAGAGGAATTGGAGATCTGCTGAATGCTGAGGATAACCGGCCCGTGTGTTCTCTGGGCATGTTGTTGGCCTCACCTTTGACTCTGGAGATATCTATACATTGCTAGTCTTATCAGGAGAGTCTGAAATAGTAGAAACCTGTTGACAAACTAGGAAATACATGCAGTTAAGTTAGATTTGAGCTCTTTCATACCTGTCAGTAGGGTCTTTTAATCTGGTTCTTCAAAATATGATCGTTAAACCAAGGATTGTGTAGCATGAGGGCCTTGTTAACCTCTGGAAAACAAGGAATTGAATCTTTGGGGGAAAAACGTGATTATTTTGACTCCATATGGTATGGTAAATATAAATTTGACTTCTCTAACTGGGATAAGTATGTAGCCGGCATCCCAGTGCTGTGTAGCTATTTGCCATGAATCCTAAACAGTTGACAAAATTAATGTTTCAAGAACAAAAGACTGGGCTTCCCTGGTGGTCCAGTGGGTAAAGAGTCCGCCTTGCAGTGCACGGGGCACTGGTTCGATCCCTGGCCCAGGAAGATCCCACGTGCCTTGGAGTGGCTGGAGTGGTGTGTCTAGTTACGAGCCAGCGGTATGGAGCACATGCACCTGGAGCTGGCGCTCTGCAGCCAGAGAGGCCGCTGCGATGGGAGGCCCACACAGGCCAAAGAATAAAGATGAATGAAAAATGCATAAATAGAAAATCAATAAAAAGAGGCCAAAATTAAAAAAAAAAGAACAAGACTTTTTAAAAACTTTTTTATTATGGAAATAGTCAAACATAATTGTGCAGAATAGTGTAATTAACCTCCAGGTTATACCACCCAGCTTTAACATGAATAGTTAGAACAAGACTTTTGTATTAAAAATATAAAGTGACAGTTGTTATAAATTTGGATTTAAAAGATTTGTCCCCATCCTTCATACCCCTGGGGGATTCATATTGACCATCCATAACTTTCAGAAGAGATTTGAGGAATTCTGTAAATGGGCCCACCATTCTCGTCTTTCCTTTGTAGACCCAGAAGTCCACATTCCCTTGGAGAATCTACAGCAGTTTCCTGCCTTCAATTCCTATACCTGCTCCTCTGATTCTACTTTGGGTCCCACCAGCACCGAGGGCCATGGGGCGCTCTCCCTCTCTCCTCTTAGCAGAAGTCCGGGTTCCCAAGCAGGTAAATAAAGTTGGGATTTGGAGAATGAAGTTGGCCTCTAGCCATAGACTTTAAGCAGAGTCCTAGGGTCTGAATTTATAACCGTGACCTCAGGATGGTGGGGTTCTTTAATGGAATATATTTATGTAGTTAATAGATTCCTGGGATACATCAAATTTTTACCATTTGATTCACTTTTCCATGGGCTTTGCCAACTGCTTTATGCCCTGCTAGCTTCTGAACACTTCAGGCAGCAGGATGGGTAAACCTAGATTCCTCTCTGCAACTCAGGTGTTTTATTTCTAGTTCTGCCTTTGAGGTGCTCCCCTGTATGTGTGATGTATGTGTGAACATCTTTATGTATGTCTTCTTATATAGCATTGTCTATGGTGGTGGTGGGGAACAGCCTAGAAAGTCTACTGGTCGGGAAATGGCTCAGTTGCAGCATTTATACTATGGAATTCTTTATACCTACTGAAAAGGGAGATAGCTGTCTTCCTAAACTAATGGGTAGACCTCTAAGATAAAAGGAAGTTGTAGAACGAGACAAAACATGACACGATTTTGGGGTTAAAAAAAAAAATTTGTGTATTTTTATATATCTAAATGTATAGAAAAATCCTGGGATGATTGTGTTCCAGACCGTTAATAAGTGTTCCAGTCTAGGAATTGAGATCAGGATTATGAGGCCTTCAGCTTTCAAAGTAGTTTTGCTTATATATAGAATATATTGATGTGTGATGAAATTAAAGTTAATTTCAGAGAGCTGTCTTCTGATCTTCATCCACATGACAGGTTTTGATTCAGAAATTTTATTTCTGTCAGGCATTTTCAGTGAAATGTCCTGCATCAGAACACTTGGTGACTCTTGTGACCATGTTCCTATCACATTGCAGATTTAGGAGCCTGAGATGAAGGTCAGAGCTTGGGTAGTAGCAGGGACTGGGACTAGAATCTAAAGGCTGCACACAAACAAAATTGAAAAAAACTTTAAAAAAGGACAAAATGAAGAAAAACAAACAAAACAAAAAAATAAGGGCTGCACAATAAGAGCTACTCTACAAAGGAATGGTCTTCCCTGGTGCCTCAGACAGTAAAGAATCTACCTGCACTGCAGGAGACCCAGATTCAATCCCTGGGTTGGGAAGGTCCCCTCGAGAAGGATATGGCAACCCACTCCAGTATTCTTGCCTAGAGAATTTCCATGGACAGAGGAGTCTGGTGGGCTGCAGTCCATGGAGTCGCAAAGAATCAAATACAACTGAGCTACTAACACATACAAAGAAACATGACAAAACATTGACTACTGTGACAGAGATTGTTTTCTCACAGACTAGCTTTTCTGAAGATAGGTGGGCTTGAGAGCTGTTGGCAGTCCTAAAATAGAAGTACCACAGAGCCTTGGCTGACTGGAGAAGGACCTGCTGCTGGGAGCCCTCCCAGCAGTGATCAGGGCAGTGGGCGGACTGATCTGTGGGGAAAGTTCAGTTCTAGGTCAGAAACGATGGAGTAGATGACTGCCTAGGAAGTAGCAGGGAAAAGGTTGCATCTTGCTTAGATTTTGTTGCTGTGTGTGTTTTGAATTCTAACTGAATATTCCCAGGTCATAGACATCTGCTGGCTGGAACATAAAGGCTGACCTGATTACATTTCATATCTTTTTCTTGGAACTTTTTCATCTATATAAAACAGTCCATGACAGTCCAGTACCTAGGCCCTGAGAGCCAGCTGATACGGATAGGATTTTTCTTACTATGGGAATAAATTCTGCTATGCCTTCTAGTGTTACCGTAACCATGAAACTTTGCTCCCTATTCTGATCACTGGTATGAACAGTAGACCCTGTTCTTGGCTTGATAAGCACATGGCAGAGTTAGAGGTGGCTACTTTTTCCCGGCTATGTGTGATGAAATTAAAGTTAATTTCAGAGAGCTGTCTTCTGATCTTCATCCACATGACAGGTTTTGATTCAGAAATTTTATTTCTGTCAGGCATTTTCAGTGAAATGTCCTGCATCAGAACACTTGGTGACTCTTGTGACCATGTTCCTATCACATTGCAGATTTAGGAGCCTGAGATGAAGGTCAGAGCTTGGGTAGTAGCAGGGACTGGGACTAGAATCTAAAGGCTGCACACAAACAAAATTGAAAAAAACTTTAAAAAAGGACAAAATGAAGAAAAACAAACAAAACAAAAAAATAAGGGCTGCACAATAAGAGCTACTCTACAAAGGAATGGTCTTCCCTGGTGCCTCAGACAGTAAAGAATCTACCTGCACTGCAGGAGACCCAGATTCAATCCCTGGGTTGGGAAGGTCCCCTCGAGAAGGATATGGCAACCCACTCCAGTATTCTTGCCTAGAGAATTTCCATGGACAGAGGAGTCTGGTGGGCTGCAGTCCATGGAGTCGCAAAGAATCAAATACAACTGAGCTACTAACACATACAAAGAAACATGACAAAACATTGACTACTGTGACAGAGATTGTTTTCTCACAGACTAGCTTTTCTGAAGATAGGTGGGCTTGAGAGCTGTTGGCAGTCCTAAAATAGAAGTACCACAGAGCCTTGGCTGACTGGAGAAGGACCTGCTGCTGGGAGCCCTCCCAGCAGTGATCAGGGCAGTGGGCGGACTGATCTGTGGGGAAAGTTCAGTTCTAGGTCAGAAACGATGGAGTAGATGACTGCCTAGGAAGTAGCAGGGAAAAGGTTGCATCTTGCTTAGATTTTGTTGCTGTGTGTGTTTTGAATTCTAACTGAATATTCCCAGGTCATAGACATCTGCTGGCTGGAACATAAAGGCTGACCTGATTACATTTCATATCTTTTTCTTGGAACTTTTTCATCTATATAAAACAGTCCATGACAGTCCAGTACCTAGGCCCTGAGAGCCAGCTGATACGGATAGGATTTTTCTTACTATGGGAATAAATTCTGCTATGCCTTCTAGTGTTACCGTAACCATGAAACTTTGCTCTCCCTATTCTGATCACTGGTATGAACAGTAGACCCTGTTCTTGGCTTGATAAGCACATGGCAGAGTTAGAGGTGGATCCAGGTTAGCTTTCTCAGGCAGTATTGGTAGTTACTCAGACCTGATTTGGGGTTCATCTCTTGTCTCTTGACTTGTATAATCAAGTCTCTGGTTCCCTTTCAGACTTTCTGCTGAGCCCTCTGTCACCCACTGCCAGTCAGGGCAGTCCTTCCTTCTGCGTTGGGAGTCTGGAAGAAGACTCTCCCTTCCCTTCCTTTGCCCAGGTAAACCCTCTGCTCGCAGGGGCATGAGCACAAACTCAGCTGCCTGTTCTTTCTGGAAATCTCTTCTCTGGAGACAAGGGAGACTCGCCTTGACTCTTGAAATCATGGAAGGCTTTTTGAAGAGGGAAGCTTATGGACTTAGTCTCAGATATTACCGTAGATTTACCAAGGAAAGAGGCCAGGAGTAGCTGAGGAAGAGTCAGAGTTTTCATTCTTTAACAAGTCGCTAGATTATTCGTATACTGAGCACTGCTCTAGGGGCTAGGGTACATCAGTCAGTTTTAACTGGTCCCTGGTTCTAGGACTTCTGGCTCAGGCGGTATGTATCTGTTAACATGTAATAAACCATTCTTCACTCTGGGAAAGGGAAGGTTGTCTTGGTTATCCTGTAACTAACTAGTCAAAGCAGCTGTCTTGAGTTGGGTTCGAGGCAGCACTAGGGTAGTGAGATTTGATGTCAAATCAGTATTAATCTTTTTTTTTTAATGCATTTTACTTATTTATTTTTGGCTATTCCGGGTTTTCACTGCTGCTGCAGGCTCTGTTCTAGTTGCAGGGAGTAGGGACTATTTAGTTGAGGTGAGCAGGCTTCTTGTGGCGATGACTTCTCTTGTTGTGGAACTCGGGCTCTAGGGCACAGGGCTTCAGTAGTTGTGGCACATGGGCTCCACAGTTTCAGCTCCGAGGCTCTAGAGCCCAGGCTCAACAGTTGCTATGGCCTGGATACGGTAGTTTTTCTTACTATGGGAATAAATTCTGCTATGCCTTCTAGTGTTACCGTAACCATGAAACTTTGCTCTCCCTATTCTGATCACTGGTATGAACAGTAGACCCTGTTCTTGGCTTGATAAGCACATGGCAGAGTTAGAGGTGGATCCAGGTTAGCTTTCTCAGGCAGTATTGGTAGTTACTCAGACCTGATTTGGGGTTCATCTCTTGTCTCTTGACTTGTATAATCAAGTCTCTGGTTCCCTTTCAGACTTTCTGCTGAGCCCTCTGTCACCCACTGCCAGTCAGGGCAGTCCTTCCTTCTGCGTTGGGAGTCTGGAAGAAGACTCTCCCTTCCCTTCCTTTGCCCAGGTAAACCCTCTGCTCGCAGGGGCATGAGCACAAACTCAGCTGCCTGTTCTTTCTGGAAATCTCTTCTCTGGAGACAAGGGAGACTCGCCTTGACTCTTGAAATCATGGAAGGCTTTTTGAAGAGGGAAGCTTATGGACTTAGTCTCAGATATTACCGTAGATTTACCAAGGAAAGAGGCCAGGAGTAGCTGAGGAAGAGTCAGAGTTTTCATTCTTTAACAAGTCGCTAGATTATTCGTATACTGAGCACTGCTCTAGGGGCTAGGGTACATCAGTCAGTTTTAACTGGTCCCTGGTTCTAGGACTTCTGGCTCAGGCGGTATGTATCTGTTAACATGTAATAAACCATTCTTCACTCTGGGAAAGGGAAGGTTGTCTTGGTTATCCTGTAACTAACTAGTCAAAGCAGCTGTCTTGAGTTGGGTTCGAGGCAGCACTAGGGTAGTGAGATTTGATGTCAAATCAGTATTAATCTTTTTTTTTTAATGCATTTTACTTATTTATTTTTGGCTATTCCGGGTTTTCACTGCTGCTGCAGGCTCTGTTCTAGTTGCAGGGAGTAGGGACTATTTAGTTGAGGTGAGCAGGCTTCTTGTGGCGATGACTTCTCTTGTTGTGGAACTCGGGCTCTAGGGCACAGGGCTTCAGTAGTTGTGGCACATGGGCTCCACAGTTTCAGCTCCGAGGCTCTAGAGCCCAGGCTCAACAGTTGTGGCTCACGGGCTCAGCTGACCTGCAGCATGTGGGATCTTCCCGGACCAGGGATGGAACCCGTGTCTCCTGCATTGGCGGGCAAACTCTCCACCACTGAGCTACCAGAAAAGCCCAGTATTAATCTTTAAAACTAGCAGTCGGGGGCTTCCCTGGTGGTCCAGTGGGTAAGGACACCACCTTGCAGTGCAAGGGGCGCCGGTTCAATCCCTGGCCTGGGAAGATCCCACGTGCCGCGGAGCGGCTGGACCCACGTGTCCAACTACCAAGCCAGAGCTCTGGAGCGCGTGCGCCCAGAGCCAGTGCTCTGCGACAACAGAGGCCACCGCGATGGGAGGCCCACACGAGCCAAAGAACAAAGATGGATGAAAATAGATAAATGAAAAAGATCAATAGAAGTGGCCCGCCCATCCCATCCCTCCCCATCCCACCCGCCTCCAAAATAAATAATACAAAACAAAACAAAAACTAGCAGTCGGCATTCCTCCATTTGATAACTGAGGAAGATGGACAGCTTGACAAGTACCCCTGTAGTGAGTTAGTAGTCACTTCTTTGGGTCCAGTTGGAACTCATTTGCTTAATAGTTCTTTTGAGCAAGTAGTTGATAATGGATATTTGTCATATCCGTTCAGCAGGAACTGAACTTTGGTGAGGAGAGTCCTTGAAGTCAAGGAGAATGGAAGAATGGAGAGTGATCCTGAAAATGAACTACTCACTTTCAGAGGTTATAAGCAAGTGGCTCCAGGAGTTAGGTCCATGCCTAAGTTGTTTTTTCTTGCTAAGTTTTACTGCCATTGCTTTTTTCAACTTTACATTTTGCAAAACTTCAAACCTTGAAGAGTAGATAGTGTATTATTCGTACCTTTCATCTAGATTGACCAGTTGTTACTATTTCGCTATATTTACTTTCTTTCTTTCGTTTTTTTTTATTTTTATTTTGCTGTTTTGAAAGTAAGTAATAGACCTCATGAATGACACTTCACTTCTAAATACTTTGGAAAAGAATAAACATGCCCCCAACCCCATGACATTCATTATTTTGGGCTCTAGGGCACAGGGCTTCAGTAGTTGTGGCACATGGGCTCCACAGTTTCAGCTCCGAGGCTCTAGAGCCCAGGCTCAACAGTTGTGGCTCACGGGCTCAGCTGACCTGCAGCATGTGGGATCTTCCCGGACCAGGGATGGAACCCGTGTCTCCTGCATTGGCGGGCAAACTCTCCACCACTGAGCTACCAGAAAAGCCCAGTATTAATCTTTAAAACTAGCAGTCGGGGGCTTCCCTGGTGGTCCAGTGGGTAAGGACACCACCTTGCAGTGCAAGGGGCGCCGGTTCAATCCCTGGCCTGGGAAGATCCCACGTGCCGCGGAGCGGCTGGACCCACGTGTCCAACTACCAAGCCAGAGCTCTGGAGCGCGTGCGCCCAGAGCCAGTGCTCTGCGACAACAGAGGCCACCGCGATGGGAGGCCCACACGAGCCAAAGAACAAAGATGGATGAAAATAGAGAAATGAAAGACCAATAGAAGTGGCCCGCCCATCCCCCTCCCTCCCCATCCCACCCGCCTCCAAAATAAATAATACAAAACAAAACAAAAACTAGCAGTCGGCATTCCTCCATTTGATAACTGAGGAAGATGGACAGCTTGACAAGTACCCCTGTAGTGAGTTAGTAGTCACTTCTTTGGGTCCAGTTGGAACTCATTTGCTTAATAGTTCTTTTGAGCAAGTAGTTGATAATGGATATTTGTCATATCCGTTCAGCAGGAACTGAACTTTGGTGAGGAGAGTCCTTGAAGTCAAGGAGAATGGAAGAATGGAGAGTGATCCTGAAAATGAACTACTCACTTTCAGAGGTTATAAGCAAGTGGCTCCAGGAGTTAGGTCCATGCCTAAGTTGTTTTTTCTTGCTAAGTTTTACTGCCATTGCTTTTTTCAACTTTACATTTTGCAAAACTTCAAACCTTGAAGAGTAGATAGTGTATTATTCGTACCTTTCATCTAGATTGACCAGTTGTTACTATTTCGCTATATTTACTTTCTTTCTTTCGTTTTTTTTTATTTTTATTTTGCTGTTTTGAAAGTAAGTAATAGACCTCATGAATGACACTTCACTTCTAAATACTTGGAAGATACATGCCCCCAACCCCCATGACATTCTCCTATTATCCCCAGTTATTGTTACCACATTAGAGACATTCAGTGGATTTAATACTATCTATGATAACATGTGTTTCTATTTTTCCATTTGTCTCAGTGTCCTATATTATTTTCAGTCAGATTTAATCAAGGACTTTTCATTGCATTTAGTTTGTCATGTTGCTTCAGTTCCTCTGGCTTTTTTTTTTTTTTAATGTGTGGCATGGTTATTTTTGAAGCATCCAAGTTAGAGAGGATCCTACACTTGGGGTTTTCTGACTGCTTCCTCATGAGTGAATCCAGGCTAAGCATGTGAACATTTTTAGTGAGATGAAAATACAGGTGATGTTTTAATGGTCTAGTGAAAGTCAGGTGATTCAGATGTTGTACTGTGGACCCCCGACTCTCTGAGACCAGGGGAGCAGATGCTCACAGTGATACATGATGAAGAGAGTTTATCAGGGAAATCAGAGTCGAACCCTTCCTGCACAGTATGGACCCACTTAGGGCATGCATGCTTACTTGAATCTTGTGCGGTTTGTCTCCTGGTAAAATTCACTGTTTGAGTGGCCAGACAGGCTGTAGAGTGGCCCTCACTAGTTGCAAAGCTGACCTTGGCCAAATGAGATGAAAAAATTCCTCACTCGGGCAGGAGGGATTGTTCTGATTTTATACTACTTGCAGCAACCTGGTTTATGGCTGGATCTAAAAGTTAATAGTTAAGGAGCTGTTGGAAAAGCAAAGGCTGAAAGGTCATGAAGGCTGTGGGAGCAGTTTTGGGATAAAGTTAAACTTTTTTTTTTGGCCTCAAGTAACTGAAATTTGCTAGCCAGGTGGTCTGTTTTAAATTGAAAGGTCCTGCACACTCCTTACTTGCAAGAAGAGTAATGCTGGGCTTCCCCTGGTGATCCAGTGGGTAAAGACACCGCCTTGCAGTGCAAGGGGCGCCGGTTCAATCCCTGGCCTGGGAAGATCCCACGTGCCGCGGAGAGGCTGGACGATGTGTCCAATTACTGAGCCGGAGCTCTGGCGCGCGTGCACCCAGAGCCGGCGCTCTGCAACGACAGTGGCCACCGCGATGGGAGGCCCACAGGAGCCAAAGAACAAAGACGGATGAAAATAGAGAAATGAAAGACCAATAGAAGTGGCCTGCCCATCCCCCTCCCTCCCCACCCCCTCTCCAAAAGATAAATAAATTAAAAAAAAGAAGAGTAATGCTGATGTTTTTAGGAGTCTCCAGAAGAGTAGGAAAATTCTTTCAGAAGCAAGGGATGACACAAAATCTGAACGTGCAGCTTTAGAGTGTGTGAATTTCTTATGCCTTTTTTTTGCAGTATTCTTTACCTGTTTCTCAAGGAACAAAACAGCTTCTGGTCTCCTACCTTGTGGGCTTCACTGCCAGTTCAGGATATAAGGGACACGACAGAAACAGTCTGTACAGAAGTATCTAGAAAATCTTTGTCCCCGGGAGGGTAGTTGATCTTTGTCCCCCATACCAGTCAGTTTCAGGGTAGGAGTCTGGAGGAGAAATGGGGTCAGTTACTTAAATTCTTTGCCTCCGTTTTCCCACTTTGGCAGATGCTGAGAGTTGGAAAAGCAAAAGCAGATGTGTGGCCCAAAACGGCTCCAAAGAAAGGTGAGAACAGCCCTCTGGCAGAGGGGAGGCTTGTCCCCTTTCAGAAGGTAGAAAGTTGTTGGAGTTGTCTGGAGTTGTTTCTTCAGTTTTAATGCTGGTGTCTTTTAGATGAAAACAGCTTAGGTCCTCCTGCCCCTGTGGACAGCGACGGAGAGAGTGATAACTCAGACCGTGTTCCTGTACCCAGTTTTCGGAATTCCTTCAGCCAAGCTATTGAAGCAGCCTTCATGAAACTGGACACGCCAGCTACTTCAGATCCGCTCTCAGGTAAAGGCACAGAAGTGGGGTGCTCAGCTTAGGGCTGTCATTCCCTCCTTGATCCAGTGGCAGACTTCACTTAATTCAGTCAACAAGTTTCTCTGAGCCTCAGGGCTTACATTATAGTGTTAAACCCATTCCATCTGGTATAACTAACATTCCATTTGATGTGTCAGCTCCTTTTTGCACCCCAGATTAATTCTTGAGGCCTTGTGTGAAGTTCTGAAGACTTTTTGTTTTGCCCCAGGCTTACAGATTTCTGAATCCTGAGTTGGTGAGGGTGGCTAGTAGACGGAGACGGTCAGGCTCGAAGCACAGCCCCCCTCTGTGGTATTCACAACTAGCATTTATGACATGCTTCTGTGCATCCAGCATTGTGCTGAATGTCAGTCTCCTAGTAATCATATTAAATGAGTATAACTCATATTATAGGTGAGGAGCTGGGCTGGGAAACTCAGTGATAAGCCAGAAGACACACACCCAGAGTGCAAGGACTGGTGTTTGAGAATACAAGGCAGAATTCCATGGACAGAGGAGCCTGGTGGGCTACAGTCCATGAGGTCACAAAGAGTTGGATACAACTGAGGGACTAACGCACACACACCGTCTGAAGCCCAGAGCCTGTACTCTCTCTATTGCCTGTGACTCTCTCATGAGTGAAAACTGGCCAGGGGGCAAGAGGTGGCATTCTAAGCTAAGTTCTTTCTGTTCTCTATTTAGAAGAGAAAGGAGGAAAGAAAAGAAAAAAACAGAAACAGAAGCTCCTGTTCAGCACCTCCGTCGTCCACACCAAGTGACACTACTGGCCCAGGCTACCTTCTCCATCTGGTTTTCTTTTTTCTGCGCTTTTGTTTTGCTGCTGTAATTTTTAAGTATTTGAGTTTGATCAGATTAGCTCTGGGGGGAGGGGGTTTCCACAATATGAGGGGGGAACCAAGAAAACTTTAAATACAGTGTATTTTCCAGCTTCCTGTCTTTACACCAAAATAAAGTATTGACACTCACAAGAGATCTCTTCCTGCCAAGGTTTTTAGTCTGTTGCCAGGTTAGTCTTTTTTGACCCACGTTTAGTTTTTCTGAACGCCAGCTAAGTGTCAGTCCCTTGGGAAAAGCCCAAACCAGTGTCCGGCGTCTTGCTTTCAGCACACCTGATGGCGAGTCTTTTAAAAATAGTTGAATCTTTTCTATCTGTTCAGTTGTCTTGTTAAAGAAACAGAGGGGTGGGAATAAAATGGATTTAGGATACCCAGCTTGAACTGCAGTTTTTTTCTGACAAAGAGCCAGGCAAGTCGGATCCAGGTCACACTTGTGTGTGTGATGGAGGGTTTGCCTTCTGTTAGGCTAAGAAAGCTGTGACTGTCATTGACTAGGCCTGGGAACCTTGTCATATTAAATTTGAGTATAACTAACTTTTTAGCTATTTCTGAATCCTGAGTTGGTGAGGGCTAGTAGACGAGCGGTCAGGCTCAAGCACAGCCCCTCTGTGGTATTCACAACTAGCATTTATGACATGCTTCTGTGCATCCAGCATTGTGCTGAATGTCAGTCTCCTAGTAATCATATTAAATGAGTATAACTCATATTATAGGTGAGGAGCTGGGCTGGGAAACTCAGTGATAAGCCAGAAGACACACACCCAGAGTGCAAGGACTGGTGTTTGAGAATACAAGGCAGAATTCCATGGACAGAGGAGCCTGGTGGGCTACAGTCCATGAGGTCACAAAGAGTTGGATACAACTGAGGGACTAACGCACACACACCGTCTGAAGCCCAGAGCCTGTACTCTCTCTATTGCCTGTGACTCTCTCATGAGTGAAAACTGGCCAGGGGGCAAGAGGTGGCATTCTAAGCTAAGTTCTTTCTGTTCTCTATTTAGAAGAGAAAGGAGGAAAGAAAAGAAAAAAACAGAAACAGAAGCTCCTGTTCAGCACCTCCGTCGTCCACACCAAGTGACACTACTGGCCCAGGCTACCTTCTCCATCTGGTTTTCTTTTTTCTGCGCTTTTGTTTTGCTGCTGTAATTTTTAAGTATTTGAGTTTGATCAGATTAGCTCTGGGGGGAGGGGGTTTCCACAATATGAGGGGGGAACCAAGAAAACTTTAAATACAGTGTATTTTCCAGCTTCCTGTCTTTACACCAAAATAAAGTATTGACACTCACAAGAGATCTCTTCCTGCCAAGGTTTTTAGTCTGTTGCCAGGTTAGTCTTTTTTGACCCACGTTTAGTTTTTCTGAACGCCAGCTAAGTGTCAGTCCCTTGGAACAGCCCAAACCAGTGTCCGGCGTCTTGCTTTCAGCACACCTGATGGCGAGTCTTTTAAAAATAGTTGAATCTTTTCTATCTGTTCAGTTGTCTTGTTAAAGAAACAGAGGGGTGGGAATAAAATGGATTTAGGATACCCAGCTTGAACTGCAGTTTTTTTCTGACAAAGAGCCAGGCAAGTCGGATCCAGGTCACACTTGTGTGTGTGATGGAGGGTTTTGCCTTCTGTTAGGCTAAGAAAGCTGTGACTGTCATTGACTAGGCCTGGGACCTGGCAACCCTTAGATCAAGCTTTTTTGAAGTGACAGTGGCCTGAATTATAGAAATAAAGGAGTCTGGTACACCTGGAGGCAGGGCAGGACAGGTCTGAAAGCAGTGGGGTCGCCAGCACCCTCTCCCCACTGCCTCCCTGTTGTCCAGAGCAGTCTTATGCCTTGGTTTGAGCTGAATTTGAGTGATGCGAATTATTTTGCTGCTTAATAAAGTGACCTCTAGGTGTTAATAGACTGAAGGCGAATAGTTGCAATAAATCACCTGCACAAGCACTGTGAGCTTCCTGGTTTCTTTCAGGTTATTTCAGGTCAGCTAGATACACACTTCTTAACAGGTTAAGGTAACAGCTGCTCTGAGCTTGAGCAGTTCCATTTTGAGTCATGTCTTTCCTAGTGTTGGGCCTTGAGCTGGGTTTATCAGCTCTAACCTCCCGTTCTTAAATCTACAAATGTTTGTTAAATGTATTAATACGTAAGGGACGGCTGAGTGATGTCCATTTTATGAAGAATAGGTCCTAGAAGTGTCTTCGGTAGGTAGCAGATCAAAACTGATCACTCCTTTTGTCCCTCCTAATTTGTGTGAGTGCATCGTCTCATCTGCCTTTAGGTGCCAGGCAGATAGAAAGCAACAGCGAAGGGTGGAACGGCAGAAAACCTGAAGTGAGCAGCTGCTACTTGACTTTGACTTTGTAATCATGAGGTCAGGTGACATCAAATATTTTTCCCCACTCAAAAGTGTAAAGAACTCTTTTTTGTCATTACCTGGTTAAGTAATATCTTTTCTATCTGTTCAGTTGTCTTGTTAAAGAAACAAGCCCAAACCAGTGTCCGGCGTCTTGCTTTCAGCACACCTGATGGCGAGTCTTTTAAAAATAGTTGAATCTTTTCTATCTGTTCAGTTGTCTTGTTAAAGAAACAGAGGGGTGGGAATAAAATGGATTTAGGATACCCAGCTTGAACTGCAGTTTTTTTCTGACAAAGAGCCAGGCAAGTCGGATCCAGGTCACACTTGTGTGTGTGATGGAGGGTTTTGCCTTCTGTTAGGCTAAGAAAGCTGTGACTGTCATTGACTAGGCCTGGGACCTGGCAACCCTTAGATCAAGCTTTTTTGAAGTGACAGTGGCCTGAATTATAGAAATAAAGGAGTCTGGTACACCTGGAGGCAGGGCAGGACAGGTCTGAAAGCAGTGGGGTCGCCAGCACCCTCTCCCCACTGCCTCCCTGTTGTCCAGAGCAGTCTTATGCCTTGGTTTGAGCTGAATTTGAGTGATGCGAATTATTTTGCTGCTTAATAAAGTGACCTCTAGGTGTTAATAGACTGAAGGCGAATAGTTGCAATAAATCACCTGCACAAGCACTGTGAGCTTCCTGGTTTCTTTCAGGTTATTTCAGGTCAGCTAGATACACACTTCTTAACAGGTTAAGGTAACAGCTGCTCTGAGCTTGAGCAGTTCCATTTTGAGTCATGTCTTTCCTAGTGTTGGGCCTTGAGCTGGGTTTATCAGCTCTAACCTCCCGTTCTTAAATCTACAAATGTTTGTTAAATGTATTAATACGTAAGGGACGGCTGAGTGATGTCCATTTTATGAAGAATAGGTCCTAGAAGTGTCTTCGGTAGGTAGCAGATCAAAACTGATCACTCCTTTTGTCCCTCCTAATTTGTGTGAGTGCATCGTCTCATCTGCCTTTAGGTGCCAGGCAGATAGAAAGCAACAGCGAAGGGTGGAACGGCAGAAAACCTGAAGTGAGCAGCTGCTACTTGACTTTGACTTTGTAATCATGAGGTCAGGTGACATCAAATATTTTTCCCCACTCAAAAGTGTAAAGAACTCTTTTATTTTTTTGGTCAGGTTACCTGGTTAAGTATTGGCAAGGAATCTGGTATTTATAAGGTCCTTTGGGGTCAGTGAGACCAGCTATAGATCTGTACCAGTTTAGTAGCTGTGTCTCACTAAAACTGTTACTCTGTGTGGTTAAGACCGTGAGCTTCTACTGCAAGGGGCAAGGGTTCAATCCCTGATCAGGGAGCTGAGAACCACCCCCATGGCGTATGGTTCCCACAAAGAACCTTCAAAAACTGCTGCTCCGATTGACCTGGATTGCTTAGGCCCCATCCTAGGGTCAGGAGTAGAGTCTCAAGTGGGAGGCTGTGCATGTAGTATCAAGTAGAGAGCTGGTCTTCCCATTGGGAAAAGAAACTAGGCCAACCGTGAACTTGACATGCATGCAAAGTGCTCTAGCAGCCAAATACATTTATTAAACCTGCTCACAGCCAGCCAGTTAGACGACAGGGCCTTCACAACCTGCAGGACTACTTCACCAGGCAATACTGAGGAACAGTGATGGATTAGCTTTGAGTAAGTCCATTTTGAGCTGGTCACGTGGCATCTGGTCAGCAGCCGTTCAGTTTGGGAACTGCAGAAGATGCTGCTGCCTTGTACGTCCTGTCCCAACAAGGGGGTCCCCAGGCTTGGGCACAGCTCAGCCTACAAAACGTTCACTCCATTGGCTCAGCAGCCTCCTCGCCGCCACTGTCCGAGAGCTCCTCCGCAGCCGACTCCTCCTCTAGTAAACAGCTCTGCGTGACAGACTTCTGGATAGCCTCCCGCTCTCCTAGAGAACGAGCACAGTGATTAAGAGCATGAGTGACCTCACTCAGCCAGAGGAGGCCAGTCACTGCTCCGTGGGCACAGGGCCAGGGTTACCTTCATCAGTGCAGTTCTGCAACAAGATCAGCAGCTGTCTCCTGTTGTACTGAATCAGGAACTTCTGACATGTTCTAATTGTACCTGGCACATGAAAGAGCTTTGTGGTGTGGAAAGAATTTACCTCAGAATCTTGCAGAGCTAAAAAGGATCTTCCTCTTGGCAGGAGGGCAGGTCGACCCACCCACCACAGAAGACTGAACGTGGAACCTGTTACAAAACAAAAAAGCCTTATCACGTGCACCCTTACCTCCCACATGTAAGGTGTTGAGAAAACATGGGTAGCGGTGTCCTTTGTTCTCTAAGTGTGAAATGAAGGGAAGAGCTGACCACACAAGCCGGTAGAATTCTTTCCTGCATCGAAGAAGCACTATTCCGGTATAGGCATTGAGGTATCTCACTATAACAGGGGGAAAACAAAAAACATGATTTGGGGAAACTGGATTGTCAGGAATGGGTTTAAAATCTTTGGATACTTGAATGCCTGTGTGCTAAGGATCAGAGATCAGGACAGTGGCACTTGGGATCAGCTGAGTGAAAACTGATACAGGGGGGAAAATATTAGGACAGACCATTGAGAGATGGCAAGGAATCCACCTGCAATGCAAGAAATTCCAGTACCATCCCTGGGTTGAGAAGATCCCCTGGAGAAGGGCATGGCAACCCACTCCAGTACTTTTGCCTGGAGAATCCCATGGACAGAGGAGCCTGGTGGGCTACAGTCCATGGGGCCGCAAAGTGTCGGATGCAGCCGAGCAACTAACACTTCATTTCTAGGAGGGAGATAAACATCTGTAGCCTTGCACACCACTCAGAATTGATGCATGTAGAATTGAAAATGTTCTTCTAATCCACAAACTAGTTAATTCAGTATATGGGTGGGGAACGCAGAGATCCATCTTCAGAAAACCCCTGGCTGAAAACCAAGTTGTCCTGCAACTGGGTTATGCAGGTTCTTGTAGCAGTCACCTGAGTCTTATCTGAGGTGGGAGAACTATGCCTGCATACATACCTCTGAGATTCAGTTTCCAGCATATGGTGAAAGAGGGAATAAGTTTAGTGCGGCTGTTGAGAGGGCCCTCTTCTATTTACACACACAACCGTGCCTTCTATACTTTACAAGGCCTTTTCAAGGGTAATTAGGTACAAGTGGTTCTTGCCCAAAGCCCCACTGTTTACTACTCTTAGCTTTCCGTCTAACTATGGACTCAACCAGACCTCAGTCCGACACTCCTAAAAAGAACAGAACGGAACACAGGGCTTGGCAGTTCCCGAGGACACTCGTGCCCCTTCTTTCTCCCTCCTTTGGCCACCGCCCCCCTCCTAATCCCGCCGTCCCAGCATCCTCGCACCCGCGAAGCCGATGGAACAGGCGGCAGCACCGAAAGTCCCGTGCACGCGGGCGATCGTGTCGCGTATCAGGGTGCTCAGCACTCGGTCCTCCAGAGTCAGGCGGCAGCGGGGGTCTTCAGACACCACTTCGCAGAGCAGGTACCTGCGGCGGGCGAGAGGGAAGTGAGCATGGGACCAGGCCCAGGGAACCTGGGTGGGGCTGTTGGCAAGAGACTGCTTACCTGTGCTTAAATCGCACCATGGCTACCTCCGCTTGCGGCGGCCAGACGCACAAACCGGATGTCTGCTTTCTCGTCGGCGGCCAATAGGAAGTTGGTCTGGCAGCCACTCAGAGAGAGAGAGAGGCGGGGTTATAGTGTGGGCGGAGCCCCTTGTCAGTCTCCCTCTAGCTCCTCCTCCCTGGGCCGAGGGCAGACGTCTTTCTCCGTTCCTAGCTGATTCAGTTGCTGCTCCGGAGCTAGACGCCACGATTGAAGGTTTTGTGTGTAGGATGGGTGGCTGTGCCCACCTATTAATTGTGTAGGATGCAGCCGCGGTATTTGGAGCCTCCAGGATGTTTCCTTTCTATTACCTCGCCACACAGTCCTGTTATATTTTCTTCCCAGGCTGTAAGGTGGAAGGTCTTGAGGGCAAGATACTGTACTCACAAACCAGGAATTGACACAGGAAATAGGACCCTTATTTTCAGATTAGAGCTCGGTTTAATTTTCCCATACAGCCAATTATGTTATTACTGTTTAGTCTTTTCAACAAGCTTACGATCAGGTGTACTCTCGTTTTTTCTGTGTGTGAAAACCATCCATTGTCATTTTATTTTCTGTTTATTTATTCTGGGTATATGTGTTTATTTTAAACCGAAAACACAAAGAAGCAAAAAGAAATACGTTCATTCCTCGATCTAAAGAACAGAAAACGGGAACCCCACTGTTTACTACTCTTAGCTTTCCGTCTAACTATGGACTCAACCAGACCTCAGTCCGACACTCCTAAAGAACAGAACGGAACACAGGGCTTGGCAGTTCCCGAGGACACTCGTGCCCCTTCTTTCTCCCTCCTTTGGCCACCGCCCCCCTCCTAATCCCGCCGTCCCAGCATCCTCGCACCCGCGAAGCCGATGGAACAGGCGGCAGCACCGAAAGTCCCGTGCACGCGGGCGATCGTGTCGCGTATCAGGGTGCTCAGCACTCGGTCCTCCAGAGTCAGGCGGCAGCGGGGGTCTTCAGACACCACTTCGCAGAGCAGGTACCTGCGGCGGGCGAGAGGGAAGTGAGCATGGGACCAGGCCCAGGGAACCTGGGTGGGGCTGTTGGCAAGAGACTGCTTACCTGTGCTTAAATCGCACCATGGCTACCTCCGCTTGCGGCGGCCAGACGCACAAACCGGATGTCTGCTTTCTCGTCGGCGGCCAATAGGAAGTTGGTCTGGCAGCCACTCAGAGAGAGAGAGAGGCGGGGTTATAGTGTGGGCGGAGCCCCTTGTCAGTCTCCCTCTAGCTCCTCCTCCCTGGGCCGAGGGCAGACGTCTTTCTCCGTTCCTAGCTGATTCAGTTGCTGCTCCGGAGCTAGACGCCACGATTGAAGGTTTTGTGTGTAGGATGGGTGGCTGTGCCCACCTATTAATTGTGTAGGATGCAGCCGCGGTATTTGGAGCCTCCAGGATGTTTCCTTT
Organism: Tragulus kanchil; assembly: GCA_022376925.1. Taxonomy (NCBI): domain Eukaryota; kingdom Metazoa; phylum Chordata; class Mammalia; order Artiodactyla; family Tragulidae; genus Tragulus; species Tragulus kanchil. The sequence continues at coordinate 201,855,658 of JAIOJX010000025.1, read as the reverse complement.
CTATTACCTCGCCACACAGTCCTGTTATATTTTCTTCCCAGGCTGTAAGGTGGAAGGTCTTGAGGGCAAGATACTGTACTCACAAACCAGGAATTGACACAGGGGAAATAGGACCCTTATTTTCAGATTAGAGCTCGGTTTAATTTTCCCATACAGCCAATTATGTTATTACTGTTTAGTCTTTTCAACAAGCTTACGCAGTCAGGTGTACTCTCGTTTTTTCTGTGTGTGAAAACCATCCATTGTCATTTTATTTTCTGTTTATTTATTCTGGGTATATGTGTTTATTTTAAACCGAAAAACACAAAGAAGCAAAAAGAAATACGTTCATTCCTCGACTGTGCCAGCAGGTCTTGTGAGGTCCAGGAACCACGGAGTTTTCCGAGACACTTTCAGAGAGTCCCTAGGATCAAATTACTTTTATAATAATACTAAAATTTTACTTGTTTCACTCTGTCAGGGTGGACGGTAATTCCAGAGGCCACATTATTGGTCTGATGGCGAAGAGAATTGTGCACTGTGCTTTAACTATTTCTCAGTTTTAATAAACATGGTCAATATCAATATATTCCACGAAGTAATTAGTGTAAAAAGGGTCCTGAGACCAAAAACAAAACAAGACTGTGAGATGAGAACTTCTGCCATATGTTAAATTATATTTTTCCTTTTATTTTCTTTTTTTTAAAGAATAGAGTCAGAAAAAAAAAAAGAAGAATAGAGTCAGGGCTTCCCTGGTAGCTCAGATAGTGGTGAAGAGTTCGCCTGCCAATGTAGGAGACATGGGTTCGACCCCTGATCCCAGAAGATCCCACATGCTGCGGAGCAACTAAGCCCGTGAGTCACAACTATGGAGCCTGTGCTCTAGAGCCTCGGAGCTGCAGCTATGGAGCTCATGTGCCACAACTACTGAAGCCTGTGTGCCCTGGAGCCTGAGTTCTACAACAAGAGAAATCACCACAACAAGAAGCCTGCTCACCTCAACTAAAGAGCAGCCCCCACTCCCTACAACTAGAGAAGAGCATGTGGCAGCAGTGAAATCCCAGAATAGCTAAAATAAATAAATAACTACTAGTCATACAGTTTAGTACCCTTCCCCTCTGCCCAAATATCCTTTTTTTTAAAAAAAACAAGCCTGTCATAGTGAGCCACAGTAGACATAAAGTGCATATTAAATAAATTTTTATGTATGTATAGATTTTTGCAATTATTACCCAGATTAAGAGCTAGAACACTTCCAGTTCCTAAGGTTTCTGCGGTCTCTCCTCAACCAAAAACCGTACCAGAGGTAACCTCTACTCTGATTTCTATCATGATAAATTAGCTTTGCCTGTTCTTGAACTTTATATAAATATAAATCTCCAAAGGTTTGTGTGTGCCTGTGTGTCTAACTCCTTTCTCTCAACATATTGTTTTTAGGTTCATTCTGTCGCTTAACTATATTTTCATGTCAATTATTCATGATTTAGCGACTGAGCAACAACAACAATTCTTCAAGGTTATTTTTCAGCTGCCCCAGACTGCGTTGTGTAGATGTACCACTGCTAAACTAGCCTCTATTCCCATGATGGACATTTACATTTGTTCCAGAATTTCTTGTCATACCCAGCACTTGGATGCCCAGCCTTGTAACTAGCTCTTTGTAGCCATCCTTGACTATTGGCCGACTTGTCGTGGACCTGGCAGGCCCTGTGAAGACCATGAAGGGAGTCGGATTTCACAACCGCCTGTTGGCAAGACCTGGAATAAGTTCTCAATTTTCCCATCGCTCATTGTAAATCACCTTAAAGAAGAAATGCTGAGAAAGGACAGCACTGGCCCTGCCTAGGGCTTTTTATCTTCTCGCCCAAGAACCACCTGCTTATCCAGAAGCGGTCCCCGGCAGTGTCCGTCTTTGGCCAGCAGGGAGCGTCAGATGTTCGTAGTGCGTGGAGAAAATCTCAGCCTCGGCTCTTCCCCTTTCTGTTTCCAGCCTTAAAATAACTCCCCAAACTCCGGTCTTCAACTCGTTTAATCCCCAAACCGCGCGATAGGTGCAGTTGGGACTCTGACCAGTCACACGTTCAGTAAGGACCGAGATCAAATTTCGAACTCCAGGCCATCCGACTCCGACTCCGGGGTCCTGGCTTTGGACACCGCTGAGGTCTCTTCCTGTGCGCGGTTTCGCTGTCGACTTCGTATCAGCTGGAGAGACTACAGATGTAAGTTAAGAATCTCCTCTCTGTCGTTGACCAGCCACGTGCTGTCGAGGCGGTTCATTCCTGTCTCCAGATTTCAGTTTCCTCATCTGGGCGATAGGATAATAATAGTTCCTCCCTCGTGGGTACATATAACATTAAACGAGATAACATGGACAAACAGCTAGCCCCGTGAGTGCGCTGTAAACGCGATTTTGAGCGAGTAGTTTTCCTGGCACTAGGCTCAGCCGCGGGGAAGTCCACCGCGGCGCTGCTGGGCCTCTCCTCCTCGGGTCCTGTCCGGCGCCCTGCCATCCTGACCCCTCTAAGGTCCCGACACCTGCGGGGGGCTGCCGGGAGGGGCGGCGTCGGCGACGCAGGCCTCTCCCGGCGGTAATTAGCCGGCGTCGCCTCCCGCTCCGCCAGCCGCTAATTACACGTCTCCTAATGAGGCCGGCGGCTGTTTGCAATCACCCGGGTCCCCGCCGCGCGGCGCGGGAGGCCGCGGGGAATCCGCCCGCGGGGGCGTGGACGGCGGCGGCTGCCCGGGCCGCTTGGCGGCGGCGGCGTGTGTGCCCCCTGGCGGTGTCTGCCAGGATCCGTCTTTAGAACGATTATCATCTCGCTTTACAGATGAGGAAGAGGACTGGAGCTCGAACTCAGGCGCAAGTTCACGCTGGAAGTCTAAGCCTTATCTCTCTGACACCCGACCCTGTGCTCTTAACTGAAGACGGCCTGGATCAATGGGAGTACTTTCTGTCTCAGCTCTAATCAAAAAAGTGGGGAGGGTAATGGAATGGAGAGACTCCCCTTGAGCTCCAGCCCTCCTTCCCATCTGAAGGTTCTCACCACCAATTTGCCCTTTTGGATTAGACACAAAACCGAGTATCAGCGCCAGTAAGGCTTTTAAAGCTTACTTGGAACTGTAAATCACAGAACCCATCTCACAGACTGGGAAAAGGTGCATTCCCTAGGAGGTGGTCCGGTCTACTGACAAAATGATCCCACAGGGATTCCTGGTGGTTCAGTGGTTAGGACTCCATACTTTCACTGATGAGAGCCCAGAGTCAATCCCTGGTCAGGGAACTAAGATTCTGCCAGCCGTGTGGCCCTACCAGGGAAAAGAAAAAACAAACTCCCATAACATGAGCATGGGCTTCCCCAATGGCTCAGCGGTAAAGAATCCACCTGAAATGCAGGAAATGCGGGTTCAATTCCTTGGTAGGGAATATCCCTTGAAGGAGGAAATGGCCCCACTCCAGTATTCTTGCCTGAAAAATCCCATGGCCGAGGGACCTGGCAGGCTCAGCCGCGGGGAAGTCCACCGCGGCGCTGCTGGGCCTCTCCTCCTCGGGTCCTGTCCGGCGCCCTGCCATCCTGACCCCTCTAAGGTCCCGACACCTGCGGGGGGCTGCCGGGAGGGGCGGCGTCGGCGACGCAGGCCTCTCCCGGCGGTAATTAGCCGGCGTCGCCTCCCGCTCCGCCAGCCGCTAATTACACGTCTCCTAATGAGGCCGGCGGCTGTTTGCAATCACCCGGGTCCCCGCCGCGCGGCGCGGGAGGCCGCGGGGAATCCGCCCGCGGGGGCGTGGACGGCGGCGGCTGCCCGGGCCGCTTGGCGGCGGCGGCGTGTGTGCCCCCTGGCGGTGTCTGCCAGGATCCGTCTTTAGAACGATTATCATCTCGCTTTACAGATGAGGAAGAGGACTGGAGCTCGAACTCAGGCGCAAGTTCACGCTGGAAGTCTAAGCCTTATCTCTCTGACACCCGACCCTGTGCTCTTAACTGAAGACGGCCTGGATCAATGGGAGTACTTTCTGTCTCAGCTCTAATCAAAAAAGTGGGGAGGGTAATGGAATGGAGAGACTCCCCTTGAGCTCCAGCCCTCCTTCCCATCTGAAGGTTCTCACCACCAATTTGCCCTTTTGGATTAGACACAAAACCGAGTATCAGCGCCAGTAAGGCTTTTAAAGCTTACTTGGAACTGTAAATCACAGAACCCATCTCACAGACTGGGAAAAGGTGCATTCCCTAGGAGGTGGTCCGGTCTACTGACAAAATGATCCCACAGGGATTCCTGGTGGTTCAGTGGTTAGGACTCCATACTTTCACTGATGAGAGCCCAGAGTCAATCCCTGGTCAGGGAACTAAGATTCTGCCAGCCGTGTGGCCCTACCAGGGAAAAGAAAAAACAAACTCCCATAACATGAGCATGGGCTTCCCCAATGGCTCAGCGGTAAAGAATCCACCTGAAATGCAGGAAATGCGGGTTCAATTCCTTGGTAGGGAATATCCCTTGAAGGAGGAAATGGCCCCACTCCAGTATTCTTGCCTGAAAAATCCTATGGCCCGAGGGACCTGGCAGGCTACAGTCCATGGGGTCGCCAAGAGTCGGACACAACTGAGCGACTAACGCTCTCACTTACGTGCCAGACAGGGTACTGAACACTTTGTGGCCTTGACTTCTTTTAGTCATCACAACAGCCCCGTGAACGTTGGCCCCATTGTTCTCCGAGGCTCAGGGAGGAAAGTGGCTTGCCTGAAGCCACACAGTACGTTTGTAAGCGAGCAGGCACTCACGGACCTCGCAGGGCACCATTGCTCTGCAGCCCATACCGGCCAGTGCTTCTATCGCGAGACTACAACGGGAGCCGCCCTGACGGCCGCGAGAGCTCCCATCAGCCCCTGGGCGGTGCCCCAGGGCAGCCCTCTCCCAAGGCAGTGCCCTCAGGGGGCTGTTCAGCCGTAGGAGTGGTGGTGGTCAGGTGCAGAGGAAGGTAAGAGCTCTCTGGGGCCCTCCAGCTCTCCCAGCCTCGGGCCAGCCGGGGTCCAGGGAGCAGCCTGAAGCCTGTGTCATCCAGAGCTCTCGCCATGGCCGCCCACTGCCCGGGCCCAGGCCTCGAGGCGGCGGTCACCCTCTCCCTTACCCCTGCCTCTGCGACCTAACGGTCGCAGCCAGCTGCGTGGGACCTGGCCTGCGGGGCCTGGCCCCGCCATTTGGGCGGCCTGCTCCCTCAGCGGTGACGGCGGGGCAGGGCCTGGGGACCCCGACTGGATGCTGGACAAAGGCTTTGGGGCAGGGGGACCGGCTCCTGCAGGCTCCCGCTCCTCTTAGCCGGGGCCTGGACCTTAGAGGGTGACAGCTGAGCCCTGGGACCTCGCCCTTTCTTGTCAAAAGAGAGGATAACGTTTGTTGGGTGGAGATTCTACGTTACCTGATGGTGACCTGACCTCAAGCACAGAAGATCTGACACCAAGATGTTTGCAATGGCCTGCCCTGCCGCCCCTCCCTCGCCTTTCCTGGGAAAGGGCTTGGCCGAGAGCTTTCAGGGAGTTTGGGGTTTTAAGACACAAGCCACCGGCCTCCTTTAGGACCCTACACCAAACCTTTCTTTGTTTCTGACTCTGATATTTTGGTATCGTTTGGCCTCAGTGTGCGTCGGGCACACGGACTTGTGTCTCAGTAACACTTTCAGTACAGACTTCCGTCTTACCCCCAAGACGTGCTCTTGAGCGCTTGCTCTCTACCTCTTCTGTGATGTCTGGGACCTAGAAGGATGTTCGAAGGAGGTATATGCAGTTGGGGTGTCATTCTGAAGTATCTTTGGCATCCAGGGGGTGCAGATGAGAGCCCGCATGCTGCCGTGGTAGATGGTGGCAAAGAAAAACTGTTCAGCTTCAGCATTTTGTTAAGCAGCCTCTGCTCATTAGGGGCTCCTGCTTCTCTAATCCAATCAACCTTTTCCCTATAAAACCTGCATGGGGACAATCTAGATAAAATTAAAGCCTCTGTCTGCCTGCCCAGGGGCGTGGTGGGGAGCGGGGGAATGTAGCATCCTGGGCAGGCACGGCCCTCCTGAACCTCAGAGACAGAACAGGCTCCTCCCTCATCCTCTCTGCCTTGTGGACCTCCTTCCCTGTGCCCTGCCTGCTATGAGGACTCTCTCATCCCCAAATCAATGGAACTTACTAGGCACTGATGTTTGACCCAGCAATTTATCCCATGGAGATTCTTGAGCTTGTACCCAGGGACGGGGGACCAGGGTGAGTCCTGCAGCATTGTTTGTGGTAGCAAAAATCTCCCCCAAAGTTCACCAGAAAGGAGCCACTGTATGTGTATATTGATTGGACAACAATGTGCCAGAGAATTTGCCAAATGCTTCACAGAGATTGACTCATGTAATCCTCACAACTACCCTATAAAGCAGGAACTTAGTTGTTGTTGTTGTTGTTTTAATTTTATTTATTATTTCTTTCTTTCTTTATTTTTGGCTGTGCGGGGTCTTCGTTGCTACCTGGGCTTTTTTCTAGTTGTGGCAGGTGGGGGCTACGCTCTAGTTGTGATGCACGGGCTTCTCATGGCAATGTCTTCTCTTGTTATGGAGCACGGGTTCTAGGCTGCGAGGTCTTCGGTATTTGTAGCACGTGGTCTCAATCAGGACTTGCCAGGCCCTGGAGCACAGGCTCAAGAGTTGTGGCAGCAAACAGGTTTAGTAGCTCCATGGCATGTGGGATCTTCCGGGATCAGGGATCGAACTTACGTCTCCGGCACTGGCAGGCACATTGCTTACCCCTGAGCCACCAGGGAAGCTCAGGATTTAGTTTTATTAACCCCTTATGAAAGATGAGGACACTGAAGTTCAGGGAGAACAAGGGACTTGCTAAAGCTTCACATAGCTGTGTGGAAGGTCAGTTCAAGGTGGCGCAGTAGAAGGATGTGTGCTCATCTTCTCCTTTGAGAACACATAGCTGGTCACTGGCAGGGCCAGGATTTGACCCAGGCAGCTCTTGTTCTTAACCACTGGCCTAGTCAGGTTCTCCGTCTTCATGTGCTTGAAAACTTTCCAGAAGGTGACACAGAAGCTTTGATGGTGGTTACCTCTGGGGACTAGAACTGCAGGTGCAAAGTAGGAGGGGGACCTCACTTTCTACTGTGTCCCCTTTTGTACCATATTATTTTAGCATGAGCATATGGTAGTTTCATAATTTAGAGCAGTTATGGAGCCCCAGTTGCCACAGTATGTTATTACTAATCCTTCCCTCAACCCTGGCCATGGATTCTGTCATGATCCCCATTTTGCAAAGGAGGAAGCTGAGCTCACCAAGGTGGTTTTTGCTCAGCGACATGTCTGGGAATGGCAAAGGAGGACAGATCCTTAAGCTACTGCTCATTTCCTCATTTGTATATGTATCAGCCTCCTGGGCTTAGAAGGTTCAGAGGGAAGAAAAGTAGATAGAAGCATAGACTCCAGAGCCTGTGGAATTCAAGTCCTGACTTGACCATTCACCAGCTGTGTGAACTTGGGCAAGTCACTTCCCCTCTCTGAACTGCAGTTTCCTCTCTGTGAAAATGAAATTGACTGACCTCCCTGTCAAGTGCTTAGAACAGAGCCTGTCTCATTGTGGACACTCAAGACATGTTGACAATTTTTACATATTGTCCCGAATGCTGTCTTCTCCAGTTTCCAGCTCACGGCACATCTTCCAACTAGTGAGTTGAGTAATGGCTGCTCTAGTCCCCTCCCTGAAGGGAAAGGGCCAGCCCCCACTGCACCCCAGCCTCCAGCAGAGCTCCTTCGGGATTGGTTCTCCTGGGTTATCCCACTCTGGTGGCTGTGATCAGAATTGATCACATCACCAGAGCTGGATAAAGGGGCAGCGCCGCAGGGCTAGTGTGGCCCAGATCCAGGCTGAGGCTGAGACGGGCAGCTTCCTAGTTCGGGATGTTCCCAGCGCCTTCCCACTGCTCATGCTTGGAGGGAGAAGGGTCTCAAAATAGATGTTGCTTCCCCAGCACGGCGCTAGGCCAGGGACAGGAATAGACATCTGGGGGTGGCCGCCTCAGCTTCCCTCAGGAGCCCTGGGGGACCGGGAATAGGCAGAGGCCAGACTCCCCCCATTGTGGGGAGGCAGATAGTACGGCTGTCCATATACAACGACCCTCAGTCCCCGTGACAGTCCAGCCCCTGCATGTGTCCCCCTGCTGGGCTGGGTGGTCAGCATGTCACTAACACTGGCTCAATACTGGCCTGGGCCTGGACTCTTCGACCAATAGGAAGGGCCCATCAGATTGGCTCTTATAGTCTTCACTTGACACGTGAGGAAACTGAGGCCCGAAGAGAAGTTCACATGCTTGAGATCACAAAGCTGGTTAGAAGCCACACTGATAGGAGAGGCAGGCCCTGCGTCTGATGGGAGAGGCTTTGTAGGGTGGTAGTTAAAGGGTTAAAGACTGGATAGGTTCAAATTCAGTCTCCATTACTTATTACTTGTGTACATACTCTTGGGCCTCAATTCCATTACCTGTAAAATGGGCACAGTAATAGTTCCCACCTTCCTTAGTGGTTGTGAGGATTGAATGAATTCATTACTTGTGACTGTTATAACTATTAGGGTTTTCTAATCAGATTCTTCACTCATTTACCCCTAAGACATTGGCTGAATACCTGCCCTGTACCAGCCTAGATGAGTGTAGCTCATGGTCTGGTAAGAGGAAATTGGTTGCTATTTCAGGGAACTGGCTAGGTGCCAGCTACTGTGCAAAGTATGTTTTACCTACAGCATCTCATTTATTCCTCATGGCAACCTATGAGGAACCATTGTCATGCCCTATTTTGTGCCTGAAGCAAGTGAGGCTCAGAAAGGTAAAGTCACTCCTCCAGGGTCACATTGCCAGGAGGTTACAGAGTGAGGATTTGAAACCTGGGCACCTGCCTGCAGACCTTAGGCGAACCGCTGTATGATACTGTCTCTTTACTGGGGAGATGCACAGAGTCATTCAGCTGGCAGTCCAGAGGTTGGGTACGAGATATTTTTGTTTGGGGCCACACCTTGGGGCCTATGGGATTTTAGTTCCTTGGCTAGGATTTGAACCCATGCACCTTGAAGTGGAAGCAGAATCTTTAACCACTGGACCACCAGGAGAGTCCTGGGAAGGAGATGTTGGGGCCTGGAGGGGAGTTGCACTCTGCTAGCCTTTAGCTTATCACCCTCCCCAACAACCCTCCCTGCCTTCTTCTCTGGGCCCCTCCTAGTAGCCAGGGCCTTTTCACTTTTGGCTTAAAATAGCAATTTATAATAAAACAGCAGTGTATTCTTCTTATGATTCTGTCAGGTGACAGGGCAGCTCTTCGCATGGCTGGGGCACTGGGATGGTTGAAAGGTTCTGAGGTCGCCTCATTCACATAAGGCTGGTAGTTGGTCCTGACTGCTGGTCAGCTGGGCTCGTTGGCTGGGGGGCCTCAGTTCACTTCCATGACTCCTCTCCCTGAGGCTTGGGCTTTTTCTAACTGCATAGCAGCTGGCTTCCAAGAAGCGAAAGCTGCCATGCTCCTCCTGAAGGCCTGGCTCCGAAGTGCCAGCACATCACTTCTGCTACATCAGACTGGTCATAGCCAGTGCTGAGACCAGCCTCATCTAAGGGGAGAGGAAGTCAGCACTACCTGTTTTATTACCATTTGCACAATATAGTGTGATTTGTGCCGTTTGTGGCATCTCGTGCATTCATAATATTGTACAACCAGCACTTCTCTCTAATTTCAACTTTTATCACCTCATAAGAACAGTCTATATCCATTGTGTCATTGCTCCCCACTCCCCTCTCCCCAGACCCTGGCAGTCACTGACCTGCGTTCCATCTCTGTGGATCTGCCCATTCTACATAGTTCATATAGGAGGAATCATAAAATACGTGACCTTATATGTCTGATTCCTCTAGCACAATGTTTTTGAAGTTCATTGATGTGTAGCATGTATCAATGCTTTATTCCTTTTTATGGGTGACTTGTATTCCACTTTATGGGCATACGCAATTTGCTCATCTATTCATCTGATGGACATTTGGGTTGTTTCCATCTTTTGGTGACTGTGATACTGAACATACACATGATCATTTGTATATTAGTCTTTGTTTGAATACCTGTTTTCAGTTCTTTAGGGTATATATCTAGGAGCTGAGTCATATGGTCATTCCATGCTTAACTTTTTAAAAAAATTATTTATTTATTTATTTTTGGCTATTCTGGGGTTTCATTGCTGCCACAGGCTCTTCTCTAGTTGCAGGGAGTGGGGGCTACTCTCTAGTTGAGGTGAGCAGGCTTCTTGCTACAGTGACTTTTCTTGTGGAACTCAGGCTCTAGGGCTCACAGGCTTCAGTAGTTGTGGCACATGGGCTCAATAGTTGCAGCTCCAAGGCTCTAGGGCACAGGCTTAATAGTTGTGGCTCATGGGCTTAGTTGCTCCACAATATGTGGGATCTTCCCTGATCAGGGATCAAACTAGTGTCTCCAGCACTGGCAGGTGAGCTCTTTACCACTGAGCTACCAGGGAAGCCCCATGCTTAACTTTCTGAGGACCCATCAGACTTTTTTCACAGCAGCTGTACCATTGTATATTCCTGTCAGCAATGTATGAACACTCCTGTTTCTCCAGATCCTTGCCAACATTTTTTTTTTTAATTAGAACAATCCTAGTGGGTGTGAGGTGATATGTCATTGTTGTTTTGATTTGCATTTACTTAATGACCAATGATCTTGAACATCTCCATGTGCTTTTTGACCATTTGTATGTCTTCTTTGGAAAAAGGTACTTTGCTCATTTTTCATTTGGGTTGTTTGTCTTTTCTGTTGTTGAGTTGTAAGAGTTCTCTGCATATTCTGGATGCTAGACCCTTATCTGATTTACAAATATTTCTTCCCATCCTATAGGTAGTCTTTTCATTTTCTTTGTCCTTTGATGCACAAATGTTTTTACTTTTCATGAAGTCCTGTTTATCTGGTATTTTCTTTCTCATGCTTTTGGTGTCAAATCTAAGAATTCATTGCCAAATCCGAGGACATGAAGATTCACCTCTCTATGTTTTTAAAATTGTTTTATAGTTTTAGCCCTTCAGGTCATTGAACCATTTTGTGTTAATTTTGAGGCACAGAAAGGATAAACAACTTACCCAATGCCTCCCAGCTAATAAGCGGCAGAGCTGAGACTCAAACCCATGCCATCTGGCTTCCTTGTGCTGATTGGTAGGGAGAGCATTAAACAGGGCAGTTTGTTCAGGGAAGAACACTCTAAAGATGTGACAGTTGAGTGGAGACACATAAGATGTCATGGAACGTTCAGGAGGTTGTGTATATGGAGTGAGGCAGGGGCCTGGCTTCATTTTTGCATGTGGTTAAGCTCTGTCCCTTGACAGGTAGTCAACATGCCCTTACCTGGAGGGGTGGGATGGTTAGGTGCCAGCTTTGGAGACAGTCCAATCCCACAGGTCTTGGCGATGAGTTGGCCATGAAGGGTTGGAGAGGGAAGCGGGTGGAAAAGGAAGGCAGGGTGACATCTGCATTTCTGGATTGAGTCATTGTCACTGGGCAGATGGGGAAGCCTGAGGGAGGAGCAAGACTTAGGTGAAGGGAAGAACTCAGTCCTGGGTGTGTTGAGTTTGACCTCCCTGAGTCCTCCAGGCACCAAATGATAAAGGAAACACAGAACGATGTTAAGGTTTCCATTCATTGAACAAATAGCTATGGGGCACCTGATACTAATGTCAGATAACGTTTATGTGATGCCAACTATGACCAATGATCTTGAACATCTCCATGTGCTTTTTGACCATTTGTATGTCTTCTTTGGAAAAAGGTACTTTGCTCATTTTTCATTTGGGTTGTTTGTCTTTTCTGTTGTTGAGTTGTAAGAGTTCTCTGCATATTCTGGATGCTAGACCCTTATCTGATTTACAAATATTTCTTCCCATCCTATAGGTAGTCTTTTCATTTTCTTTGTCCTTTGATGCACAAATGTTTTTACTTTTCATGAAGTCCTGTTTATCTGGTATTTTCTTTCTCATGCTTTTGGTGTCAAATCTAAGAATTCATTGCCAAATCCGAGGACATGAAGATTCACCTCTCTATGTTTTTAAAATTGTTTTATAGTTTTAGCCCTTCAGGTCATTGAACCATTTTGTGTTAATTTTGAGGCACAGAAAGGATAAACAACTTACCCAATGCCTCCCAGCTAATAAGCGGCAGAGCTGAGACTCAAACCCATGCCATCTGGCTTCCTTGTGCTGATTGGTAGGGAGAGCATTAAACAGGGCAGTTTGTTCAGGGAAGAACACTCTAAAGATGTGACAGTTGAGTGGAGACACATAAGATGTCATGGAACGTTCAGGAGGTTGTGTATATGGAGTGAGGCAGGGGCCTGGCTTCATTTTTTTGCATGTGGTTAAGCTCTGTCCCTTGACAGGTAGTCAACATGCCCTTACCTGGAGGGGTGGGATGGTTAGGTGCCAGCTTTGGAGACAGTCCAATCCCACAGGTCTTGGCGATGAGTTGGCCATGAAGGGTTGGAGAGGGAAGCGGGTGGAAAAGGAAGGCAGGGTGACATCTGCATTTCTGGATTGAGTCATTGTCACTGGGCAGATGGGGAAGCCTGAGGGAGGAGCAAGACTTAGGTGAAGGGAAGAACTCAGTCCTGGGTGTGTTGAGTTTGACCTCCCTGAGTCCTCCAGGCACCAAATGATAAAGGAAACACAGAACGATGTTAAGGTTTCCATTCATTGAACAAATAGCTATGGGGCACCTGATACTAATGTCAGATAACGTTTATGTGATGCCAACTATGAGCCAGGCACATAGCACTCTTTTTTATTATTTTTGAAATTTACTATGTGCTCATTGCTTAGTACTTTACAAATATTATCTAAGATTCTTTAAAAATTCAGAGCTGTGGGTATTCCTAGCTCCATGTTTCATGTGAGAAAATTGAAGCTCAGTTGGTTCCTCAACTTGTCTAAAGTTGCATAGCGAGTTAGCAGCAGAGCCAGAATTTAATTGCAAACCTTCTGTCTTTAAGATCTGAGCCTTTTCATTCTTCAAAAAATTGAACTGTAGGACGTTCCTGTGTTAGTCACTCAGTTGTGTCCGACTCTTTGGGACCCCATGGACTGTAGTCCACCAGGCTCCTCTGTCCATAGGATTTCTCAGACAAGAAAACTGGAGTGGGTAGTCATTGCCTCCTCCAGGGGAATCTTTCCAACCCAGGGATCAAACCCCTGTCTCCTACATTGTGGGCACATTCTTTGCCATCTGACCCACCAGAGAAGCACCTCTGGTGGTTCAGTGGTTAAGGATCCCCCTACCAATGCAGGGGACACGAGTTCAATCCCCGGTCTGGGAAGATCCCATATGCCATGGACATGGGATAACTAAACCCATGTGCCACGTCTGCTGAGCCTGAATGCTGTAACTACTGAAGTCCAAGTGCCCTAGAGCCCATGTTCCACAACAAGAGAGTAGTCCCACTTGCTGCAACAAGTGAAAGCCGGAATACAACAATGAAAATGCGGTGCAGGGCTTCTCTGGTGGTCCAGAGGGTAAGGACACCGCCTTGCAGTGCAAGGGGTGCCAGTTTGATACCTGGCCTGGAAAGATCCCACATGCCGCGGAGCGGCTGGACCAATGTATCCAATCACCAAGCCAGAGCTCTGGAGTGCATGCGCCCAGAGCCGGTGCTCTGCAGCAACAGAGGCCACTGCGATGGGAGGCCCACACAGGGCCAAAGGACAAAGATGGATGAAAATAGATAAATAAAAGACCAATAGAAGTGTCCCACCCACCAACCCTACTCCTTCCCCAACCTGTCCCCCCACCAAAAAAAAAAATAAATAAATAAACGCGGTGCAGCCAAAAATAAATAAATAAATGAAATTTTAAAAAAATCTGGCTGTGGGCTTCCCTTGTGGCTCAGTGGATAAGAACCCGTCTGCCAATGCAGGAGACACAGTTTTGATCCCTGATCCGGGAAGATCCCACATACCGCAAAGCAGCTAAACCCACACATCAACAAAGACCCAGCACAGCCAAAAATAAATAAAAGTTAAAAATAAATAAATAAAAATTAAAAAATCGGGCTATAATGTAAATACAGTGAATTGAACAAACCTCAACTTTGTTCATTTAATTTTATATATACCACCTCCCAGGTACAGATGTAGAATATTTCCAGACCCCAGAAATCTCCCTCTAAGGCATATTTAATTCTCACAGTAACCCTAGGAGGTAGAGTCCCCATTCTTCATATGAGCAAACTGAGGTTTAGAGAGGTGAGACCTCTTGCCCAAGACCTCTGGCCCAGGGGTGGCCTCTGGAGTTTTAGCTTAGACCTATAGGACTTGGTGCCGAAAGTCTACCACTTCCCCTCCACCCTGAGATTTCTTCCAAAGGTCAGACCCCAGACTCTCAGGCCCTCTGAGACCCGGCTGAGGAACCCCTCACCCCCCATGGGGCCGGGACTGGACTCAGGCCTAGGGGGACCCATGAGGGCAGGAGCTAGCCTCTGCTGAAGGATGGGAGGCCCTCATTTGTGGCTTTGTGGGGGGCCCAGGGCCAAGGAGGATGCAGATTTAAGAGAAGGAGAGAGGAATGAAATGAGCTCTTCCTCATGCCCATATCCATCAGTCACAGAGGATAAACAGTGGGCAGGAGTCCAGCTGGGGCCTTTTCCCAGCAATAGGCCCTGAGGAAAAAGCCCAGCTCTGCCGGGCCCTGGCTGGCTCGAAGTGAAGAGAGGAGAGGGCTCTGGACCCCTTCCTCAGCATCCTGGGAGCAGCTGGCAGGCCCCCAGGAGTGTCTTCGGTACCTCTTCCCACTGCCATGTGTCTGCCCTGCACCTCTCTGACCTCTTCCCCTGTCTCTCTGCTCCAGCTAAAACTGACCTCTTTGCTTTCTTTCCAACCTGTCAAGCTCCTTTCCGCCTCAGGGCCTTTGTACTCAATGTTCCCTCCATCTGGATCCTTCTGCCTCCTGGACTTCCTAGGGCTGGCATCTTATCACGCATCTCCACTCAGATGTCACGTCTTCAGAGTACTCCTCCCTGCACAGATTGCCCTATTTAATGCCCTTCCCACCAGCCAGCACAAAGGAGCCAGATGGCCTGGGTTTGAGTCTCAGTTCTGCTGCTGATTAGCTGGGTCGCACTGGGCAAATTACTTACCCTTTCTGTGCCTCCTTCATACGGTTGTAGTCAGGATGATGCTTTCTAAAAAATGTGTTCTTATTGACAGAGCTCTCAGCCCATTCTGAAATTATCCTGGTAACTGGTTTACTTGTCACCCCAATTAGAATGTGAGCCCCGGACTTCCATGGTGGTCCAGTGTTCGGGAGTCTGCCTGCCAGTGCAGGAGACGTGGGTTCCTGGTCCAGGAAGATTCCACGTGCTGCAGAGCAGTTGGGCCTGTGTGCCACAGTGACTGAATCCTTACGCCCTAGAACCTGTGCTCTGCAAGAGAAGCCACTGCAGTGAGAAGCTCACGTACCTCAACTACAGAGTTACCTTGATCACCACCACCAGAGAGGCCAGCCGAACATAAATAAATAAATATTTTTTAAAATGATAAAATAAAAGAGTGTGAGCCCCCACATACCAGGCTGTCTGTGTGGGTCACTGCTCTGTGCCTAGTCAGTGCCTCGCCCACAGTAATAGACATGGGTTGAATAAACTGAATGGACAAATAAGCCAGGCTGCTAGATGATTCTGCACCCTCTCATTTCTTGACCTTTGTGTTTGCCGTTCCCTCTACTGGGAGCCATTGCCCAGAGGAAGGGAGGGGAGCCAGGAAGAAAGGGTGCATTGCAGCCATCCAGGTCTCTTTCTCACCCCCTCCTCTATGGCCTCCTGCATGAGGCAGCCACAGGAGAGCAGGGAGCGAGAATCTAGACTCTCTTGAGCTAGAATCACCTATTACAACCCCCTTGGTCTGGAACTGAGGAAATAAGCCCTGAGAAGAAAAAGGACTGGGCCAAGGTCTCACAGACAGCTGAGGGCAACATTTTCCCCACTGGACCCCGTATGTCACCCAGAGGTCACTTTCAGTGTCCATGCTGGCCCTGTTTCCCTGCATGGGGCCAGAGGTAGGTGGTGAGTGAGGGGCTTTTGGCTACTGCATGGAGGTAAGGCATGGTAAGATTGCTCTGTTCTATGGAGGAAGGGCCAGGGCAGCCAGGCCTAGTGAGGGATATAGTTTCTGATTCTTCTACTTAGTAACACCCTTTCTGTGCCTCCTTCATACGGTTGTAGTCAGGATGATGCTTTCTAAAAATGTGTTCTTATTGACAGAGCTCTCAGCCCATTCTGAAATTATCCTGGTAACTGGTTTACTTGTCACCCCAATTAGAATGTGAGCCCCGGACTTCCATGGTGGTCCAGTGTTCGGGAGTCTGCCTGCCAGTGCAGGAGACGTGGGTTCCTGGTCCAGGAAGATTCCACGTGCTGCAGAGCAGTTGGGCCTGTGTGCCACAGTGACTGAATCCTTACGCCCTAGAACCTGTGCTCTGCAAGAGAAGCCACTGCAGTGAGAAGCTCACGTACCTCAACTACAGAGTTACCTTGATCACCACCACCAGAGAGGCCAGCCGAACATAAATAAATAAATATTTTTTAAAATGATAAAATAAAAGAGTGTGAGCCCCCACATACCAGGCTGTCTGTGTGGGTCACTGCTCTGTGCCTAGTCAGTGCCTCGCCCACAGTAATAGACATGGGTTGAATAAACTGAATGGACAAATAAGCCAGGCTGCTAGATGATTCTGCACCCTCTCATTTCTTGACCTTTGTGTTTGCCGTTCCCTCTACTGGGAGCCATTGCCCAGAGGAAGGGAGGGGAGCCAGGAAGAAAGGGTGCATTGCAGCCATCCAGGTCTCTTTCTCACCCCCTCCTCTATGGCCTCCTGCATGAGGCAGCCACAGGAGAGCAGGGAGCGAGAATCTAGACTCTCTTGAGCTAGAATCACCTATTACAACCCCCTTGGTCTGGAACTGAGGAAATAAGCCCTGAGAAGAAAAAGGACTGGGCCAAGGTCTCACAGACAGCTGAGGGCAACATTTTCCCCACTGGACCCCGTATGTCACCCAGAGGTCACTTTCAGTGTCCATGCTGGCCCTGTTTCCCTGCATGGGGCCAGAGGTAGGTGGTGAGTGAGGGGCTTTTGGCTACTGCATGGAGGTAAGGCATGGTAAGATTGCTCTGTTCTATGGAGGAAGGGCCAGGGCAGCCAGGCCTAGTGAGGGGATATAGTTCTGATTCTTCTACTTAGTAACCATGTGGCCTTGGGCTCTCTGAGCATCAGTTTACCCCCCTGGAAGATGAGGAGATGGAAACCCACCCCCTGGGGTTGCTGGAGAGATTTGTATTAAAAGCCCTCATGCGTGGAGCATTTATTCTCAACTGCTCCATGGGGCAGGTACGAATTTTCTGCCCAGTTTCCAGATAAGAAAACTGAGGCTCAGGATTGTGGGCAGAGTGACTTGTCCAAGGTCCCAGAGCCAGGAAGAAAGAGCACAGGGATTTGAATCCAGCAGGCTGACTACAGAGCTCCCAATCTCAGCTGGGCGCTCCAGTCTTGGGTGCATAGTAGGCACCCAATGGCGGGGAGCCACAGGTACCCCCTTGACTGCAGTCCTAGGAAGACCTTGCTTGCAGGTTGGCACCATCTTCGAGGACAAGAACCTCTCACTGCAAATGTTTTGTTCATTTTCCTCCTCTCCAATCCCCACTTGGAGACAGGAGGGCTCTCACAACCTCTCTCTGATGGGATTTTCGGATTATCCCCGTCTTGATTAGTTCCAGAGTCTCCTGGCAGAAGCACGGGTTATTTTGGGACCTTGATGGCTCCCTCTGGCTGCCTCTGACCTGCTCTCACCCGCTGCAAGTCGCAAACACCTCTGTCTCAAACCGCACGGTATGTTAGGGTTCATTAGCTGCCTCCCCACCGCTCACTTTCTGCCCCTGCAGCTCAAACTCTCTGCTCCGGGCACCTGCTCTCAGCTCCACTCTCCCGCCCCACAGCCACTTCTGCCTCCCCACAATTTGGTAGGGGTGGGAGATGCCAACTCTTTCCTAATCCTCGGCACCTAGACACTGCCTCAGAGCAGTGACCCTCCCTCCAGTTTTACGAGTTTTTCAGCAAAACCTCACACACCATTTGGAAGCAAAATATTTTCTCCCTGTTCCTTTTGGAATCCAGTCACCCAGTGTCATTCAGCATGGGGTGGGAGTGGCTCAGAAATTTCCAAGGCTAAAATTTTTTTAATTAATTAATTAATTTTTGACTATTCTGGGTTTTCACTGCTGCTGCAGGCTCTTCTCTAGTTGCAGGGAGTGGGGGCTACTCTCTAGTTTGAGGTGAGCAGCGACTTCTTGTTGCAGTAACTTCTCTTGTTGTGGAACTCGGGATCTAGGGCACACGGGCTTCAGTAGTTACAGCACATGGGCTCCATAGTTGCAGCTCCGGGGCTCTAGAGCACAGGCTCCATAGTTGTGGCTCACGGGCTTAGTTGCTCTACAGCATGGGGGATCTTCCTGGATCAGGGATTGAGCCCTATCTCCTGCATTGGCAGGCGAACTCTTTACCACTGAGCTACCAGGGAAGCCCCCAAGGCTAAATTTTATGGTATGTGTATTTTACCACAGTTAAAAAAAAAAAAAATCCCCAAAGGGACTCAGGGTAGGGAGAGGGCTTGCCCGTGTTATGTCACAGAATGTGGAGCTGATGTTACACGGATGGGGTGTGGGTTCTGCTCTTGTTGTCTGTTCTCTCTGCTCCTGGCTTTCCTTTCCCACTTAGAGCTCTGCCAGGGTCACCCGCAGCCTTGCTTGTTTTTCAAATATAACTCTGGAGTCTCTCCCCGAGGTGAGGGGCTGCTTTCTTGGTGTCCCAGGCTGTGAGTTAATCCTTTCAAGGCAAGACTTCTGAAGCCAACTCAGGCTCCGCTGGGGGGCTGGTCATCAGTTGTCTGTCTGAAGTAGTTCAGATGCTAACATCCAGGTCTAGCGCTGTTACCTTCAAGGAAGCAGGGTCCTCCCTGGTGCCCACCAGGGCATTCATTCATTCATTCATTCAACAAGCATCATTAGTGCCTGCTGGCTGCAGAGCACACCTCTGGGTGACCTCGATTCTTTCCTCATTTGTTTTTGAGGTGTCTTGCTCTGTCTCTTTGAATTTCCACTTCTTTTCTCTAAAGTAGGGGATCTTAATTAGGGTTACCAATCAGTCCCACAAGGAAACAGATGGCATGCTCAAATTGGGCAATCTGAGGAAGACTGAATAAAGGAGAGCTTAGGTGTGAGCAGAGGGTAGGGAAGCAGCTGCTCCCTGGAGCAGGCTGGGCCCCGGGAGCCGTTCTGCCACCCAGGAGTGGTGTGCAGAGAGACCGTCAGAGAAGCTGTGACCTCCTGTGGAAGGAGCAGCCAGCCTGAGGTCCCTGCAGTCGGGGACCAGAAGTTATAAACAGCCTGACTTTCTTCTCCCTTCCCCTCTCCACTTCCTCCTGGGGGCACCCCATTGGCCAAAGCTGATTACAAGCCAAAGGAAGTGGGAGATTGTTGAGTCTCAGGTGGTCAGTGTCTCTGGGCACAGAGCAGGGTGGGGGAAGGTGGAGAGTGCTCCTGGATGGCGGGAGGGAGGATTGGCAACTTGATCACCATCCAGTAGTAACAGTAAGAGTAGGTCCCATGACACATACTCAGTAAGTGTCAGATACTATTATTAGTGCTCATATTAGTTGTTTACTGCTATGTAACAGGTTAGCCCAGGGGATCCCCTGGTTGCCCAGTGGTTAGGACTCTGAGCTTTCACTGCTGAGGGTCTGGGTTCAATCCTGGTCAGGGAACTAAGAGCCCACAAGCCGCACAGTATGGCCCTCAGCTCCCCCCAAAACCAAACCATTGTCTAATCATACATTCAGATTTTTGTCCCCAAACCCACAACAAACCTCCAAGTTACCAAAAACCTTAGTGGCTTAAAACAAACACGTATTACCTCACACAGTTCCTGTGGGTCAGCTGTGGGTCAGCACCGCTGGACGGCCCTGGCTCCGTCTCTCCTGAGGTTACAGCCAAACTGTCGGCCACTCGTCTCAAGTAGTTCACTCCTGAGGCTGGCAAGGCAGCGCTGGCTGTTGGCAGGAGGCTTTAAGTTCTTTGCCATCCAGATTTCTCCACAGGGCTGCTTGAGAGTTCTCATGGTGTGGTGGGTGGCTTGCTTCCCTCAGGAAGAATGAGCCAAGAGCAGAATCCTCAAGATGTTTTCTGACCTTGTCTGGATAACCACAGACCTTCGTTTTGACAGTACCCTGTAGGTTTTGCAGGTCAGCCTATTCAGTAAGGAGGAGGGTGAGGGGCAGAGGTGGGTGTGCGTGCCAAGGGGCAGAAATCCCTGGAGACCCTCTTGGAGACTGGCCACCACAGTTCCAAATACACTCACTCACTTAATCCTTTCCAGACCTTTCCCCAAAACCCCAAATTTTTGAGTCCCTGCAAGGTTCGAGAGACCGTCAGAGAAGCTGTGACCTCCTGTGGAAGGAGCAGCCAGCCTGAGGTCCCTGCAGTCGGGGACCAGAAGTTATAAACAGCCTGACTTTCTTCTCCCTTCCCCTCTCCACTTCCTCCTGGGGGCACCCCATTGGCCAAAGCTGATTACAAGCCAAAGGAAGTGGGAGATTGTTGAGTCTCAGGTGGTCAGTGTCTCTGGGCACAGAGCAGGGTGGGGGAAGGTGGAGAGTGCTCCTGGATGGCGGGAGGGAGGATTGGCAACTTGATCACCATCCAGTAGTAACAGTAAGAGTAGGTCCCATGACACATACTCAGTAAGTGTCAGATACTATTATTAGTGCTCATATTAGTTGTTTACTGCTATGTAACAGGTTAGCCCAGGGGATCCCCTGGTTGCCCAGTGGTTAGGACTCTGAGCTTTCACTGCTGAGGGTCTGGGTTCAATCCCTGGTCAGGGAACTAAGAGCCCACAAGCCGCACAGTATGGCCCTCAGCTCCCCCCAAAACCAAACCATTGTCTAATCATACATTCAGATTTTTGTCCCCAAACCCACAACAAACCTCCAAGTTACCAAAAACCTTAGTGGCTTAAAACAAACACGTATTACCTCACACAGTTCCTGTGGGTCAGCTGTGGGTCAGCACCGCTGGACGGCCCTGGCTCCGTCTCTCCTGAGGTTACAGCCAAACTGTCGGCCACTCGTCTCAAGTAGTTCACTCCTGAGGCTGGCAAGGCAGCGCTGGCTGTTGGCAGGAGGCTTTAAGTTCTTTGCCATCCAGATTTCTCCACAGGGCTGCTTGAGAGTTCTCATGGTGTGGTGGGTGGCTTGCTTCCCTCAGGAAGAATGAGCCAAGAGCAGAATCCTCAAGATGTTTTCTGACCTTGTCTGGATAACCACAGACCTTCGTTTTGACAGTACCCTGTAGGTTTTGCAGGTCAGCCTATTCAGTAAGGAGGAGGGTGAGGGGCAGAGGTGGGTGTGCGTGCCAAGGGGCAGAAATCCCTGGAGACCCTCTTGGAGACTGGCCACCACAGTTCCAAATACACTCACTCACTTAATCCTTTCCAGATCCCTAGGAGGTTATCCAAACAAAACCAAACAGAAACCCTCTGAGTATTGTTATTATTGTCACTTTTCTGTTGAGGAAACAGGCACAGAAGATGAAATAACTTTCCAGAATTACACAGCTAAATGGCAGAGCCAGGAATTGAACTCACATTGAAAAAAAGTCAGTTTTATTGGGCTATAAATTACATACGATAAAAACGCTCCAATAGAGATAGAACTGTTTTCATTCCCCTGGATTTTCCTTCATGCCCTTTGCAGTTAATCCTCCTGGATTCTGCTCCAGGCAATCTCCGATCTGCTTTCTGTGACTATAGATTTTGCTTTGCTTTGCCTATTCTAGGACTTCTAGAAATGAAACCATACAGTATGTCCTTTTTTGTAACTCGTTTCTTTCTTATTTATTTTTATTTTTGGCTGCACTGGGTCTTCGTTGCTGCACTCAGGCTTCCTTCAGTTACAGTGAACGGGCGCTACTACTCTTCATTGTGATGCACGGGCTTCTCATTGTGGTGGTTTCTCTTGTTTCTGAGCAGGGATCCAGGCTTTGCTAGTTGTGGCCCAGGGCTTAGTTGCTCTAAGGCATGTGAGATCTTCCTGGACCAAAGGTCAAACCTGTGTCCCCCTGCATTGGCAAGTGGATTCTTAACCAAGGGACCACAAGAGAAGTCCAACTTGCTTCTTTTGTTGAACTAAAATGGTTATGAGGTCCATCTACATTGTTACATATATTGGTAATTCTTTTTTTACATTACTAAGTAGTATTCCACTGCATAAATATGGCATAACTCCTTTATTCAATTTTCCTGTTCCGTGGCATTTGGGTTATTTCCAGTTTGGGGCTATTATGAGTAAAGCCACTGTGAACTTAATGTAAAGGTCTTTGTATGGGCACATGTTTTTTATTAATCTCGGGTAAATAGGTAAGGAGTAGCCAATGTTTTAATTAATTAGGTAAATAGGTAAGAGTAGAATAGAAAACCATATGGTAAGTTTATATTTAATGTTGTAAGAAGCTGCTGAACTTTTCAAACGTAATTGTACCATCTTATACTCCCACCAGAAGTTTCAGGCAGAAATCCCTGGAGACCCTCTTGGAGACTGGCCACCACAGTTCCAAATACACTCACTCACTTAATCCTTTCCAGATCCCTAGGAGGTTATCCAAACAAAACCAAACAGAAACCCTCTGAGTATTGTTATTATTGTCACTTTTCTGTTGAGGAAACAGGCACAGAAGATGAAATAACTTTCCAGAATTACACAGCTAAATGGCAGAGCCAGGAATTGAACTCACATTGAAAAAAAGTCAGTTTTATTGGGCTATAAATTACATACGATAAAAACGCTCCAATAGAGATAGAACTGTTTTCATTCCCCTGGATTTTCCTTCATGCCCTTTGCAGTTAATCCTCCTGGATTCTGCTCCAGGCAATCTCCGATCTGCTTTCTGTGACTATAGATTTTGCTTTGCTTTGCCTATTCTAGGACTTCTAGAAATGAAACCATACAGTATGTCCTTTTTTGTAACTCGTTTCTTTCTTATTTATTTTTATTTTTGGCTGCACTGGGTCTTCGTTGCTGCACTCAGGCTTCCTTCAGTTACAGTGAACGGGCGCTACTACTCTTCATTGTGATGCACGGGCTTCTCATTGTGGTGGTTTCTCTTGTTTCTGAGCAGGGATCCAGGCTTTGCTAGTTGTGGCCCAGGGCTTAGTTGCTCTAAGGCATGTGAGATCTTCCTGGACCAAAGGTCAAACCTGTGTCCCCCTGCATTGGCAAGTGGATTCTTAACCAAGGGACCACAAGAGAAGTCCAACTTGCTTCTTTTGTTGAACTAAAATGGTTATGAGGTCCATCTACATTGTTACATATATTGGTAATTCTTTTTTTACATTACTAAGTAGTATTCCACTGCATAAATATGGCATAACTCCTTTATTCAATTTTCCTGTTCCGTGGCATTTGGGTTATTTCCAGTTTGGGGCTATTATGAGTAAAGCCACTGTGAACTTAATGTAAAGGTCTTTGTATGGGCACATGTTTTTTATTAATCTCAGGTAAATAGGTAAGAGTAGAATAGAAAAACCATATGGTAAGTTTATATTTAATGTTGTAAGAAGCTGCTGAACTTTTCAAACGTAATTGTACCATCTTATACTCCCACCAGAAGTGTTCCAGTTACTTCATATCCTCACCTACACTTTGTATCATCAGTCTTGTTAATTTTAGTCCTTCTATCTGGGTGTAGTGGTACCTTACTGGGGTTTCAGTTTGTACTTCCCTGTCAACCACTGAGCATCTTTTCATATACATATTATGCCTTCTTTTGGAAAGTATTTGTTCAATTCTCTTGCCTATGTTTTACTGAGTTATTTGTCCTCTCATTATTTAGTTGTAAAGAGTTTTTTAAATATTCTGGATAGAAGTTCTTTGTGAGAGACACACACATAATGCATATTTTCTATCAGTCTGTGGCTCACAGTTTCGTTTCTTAGTAGTCATTTTTATTTACTTATTTATTTTTGCCTTATTGTCCTGGCTAAGACCAGTAAGTGTCGCATAAAGTGATGAGAGCAGGTATTCTTGCCTGTTCCCAATCTCAGGGAGGAAAGTGCATAGATTTTCAGCATTATATACGTGAGCTATTTTGCAGCCTTGCCTTTTAACAGATTAAAGAAGTTCTCTTTTATATTCTGACACTGTTCAAGTTTGCTTGTTTATAAATCATGACTAGACTGTAATTGTATCAAATGTTTTTTCATATCAATTAACATCACCATGTAGTCAGCCCATATATATATATGCATGCATGCATGCGTGCGTGCTAAGTTGCTTCAGTTGTGTCTCTTTATAACTCTACGGACTGTAGCCCGCCAGGCTCCTCTGTCCATGGGATCCTCCAGGCAAGAATACTGAAGTGGGTTGCCATGCTCTTCTTTATGGACATACATGCATATGTGTGTGTATATATATATATATATATATATATAGAGAGAGAGAGAGAGAGAGAGAGAGAGAGATGAATTTAAGATTAACATACAGTTAAACTTTTTTTTTTTTTTTTTTTTACTGTGCCAAGCAGCATGCCAGATCTTAGTTCTCCGACCAGGGATCAAGCCTGTGGCCCCTGCAGTGGAAGCACAGAGTCCTAACCACTGGACCTCCAGGAAGTCCCATACAATTAACCATTTTAAAGCAAACAGTTCAGTGGCATTGCACAACCACCATCTCTATCCAGTTCCAAAATATCTTTAGTCACTGCAAAAGAAAACCCTGCATCTATTAAGTGGTTTCTATGCCCCATTCCCTCTCCCTGAGATCCTGGTAACCATCAGTTTGCTTTCTGCCTCTATGGATTTGCCTATTCTGGAACTTCATTGAGTGGAATATTTGACCTTTCATGTCTGATTTCTTTCATTTAGTACAATATTTTTGAGGTCTGTCCACATTGTAGCATGTGTCAATACATCATTCCTTTTTTATAAAATATATATATATATATATTTTTAATTTTGGCCGCTCGTTTTTTTTTTTTTTTTTTTTTACATTTCTTTTCTTTTTTTTTTTTGAGGGGGGTGAGGGGGTCGGGGGGGGGCGGGCCACTTCTATTGGTCTTTCATTTATCTGTTCTCATCCATCTTTGTTCTTTGGTACGTGTGGGCCTCCCATCACGGTGGCCTCTATTGTCGCAGAGCACCGGCTCTGGGCGCATGCGCTCCAGAGCTCCGGCTCGGTAATCGGACACATTAGTCCAGCTGCTCCGCGGCACGTGGGATCTTCACAGGCCAGGGATCAAACCCGGGCGCCCCTTGCACTGCAAGGCGGTGTCCTTACCCACTGGACCAGCAGGGAAGCCCTCGTTGTTTTTTTATTTGTTTATTTTCACCCATCTTTATTCTTTGACCTGTGTGAACCTCCCGTTGCAGTGGCCTCTCTCGTAGAGCACAGGCTCTGGGCGCATGTGCTCCAGAGTGCTGGCTCATAATTGGATGTACCAGTCCAGCCCCTCTGGGGCACATGGGATCTTCCTGGGCCAGGGATCGAACCGGCACCCCTTGCACTGCAAGGCGGACCTTTTACCCACTGGACCACCAGGGAAACCCACATCATTCCTTTTTAATGGCTAAATAATATTCCATTATATGGACACACCACTATTTCTCTCTTCTAATTGAAGTATAGTTGATTTATAATGCTGTGTAAATTACTGCTGTGTCCAAAGTGATTGTTATATATATTCATTTTTATATTCTTTCCATTAAGGTTTATCATAGGATATTGAATATAGTTACCTATGCTCTACAGTAGGATCTTATTCTTTATCCATTCCATGTGAAAAAGCTACGTCTGCTAACCCCAACCTTTCACTCCACTCTTCCCTCAACCTGTTCCCCCTTGGCGACCACTAGTCTGTTTTATATGTCCATAATTCTGTTCCCTTGTGCGATCCACTAGATCATTTTTTTTCTTTTTTTATACTGGATTCTTTATAATTTGACCTTTCATGTCTGATTTCTTTCATTTAGTACAATATTTTTGAGGTCTGTCCACATTGTAGCATGTGTCAATACATCATTCCTTTTTTATAAAATATATATATATATATTTTAATTTTGGCCGTGTTTTTTTTTTTTTTTACATTTCTTTTCTTTTTTTTTTTTGAGGGGGGTGAGGAGGGAGGGGGCGGGCGGGCCACTTCTATTGGTCTTTCATTTATCTGTTCTCATCCATCTTTGTTCTTTGGTACGTGTGGGCCTCCCATCACGGTGGCCTCTATTGTCGCAGAGCACCGGCTCTGGGCGCATGCGCTCCAGAGCTCCGGCTCGGTAATCGGACACATTAGTCCAGCTGCTCCGCGGCACGTGGGATCTTCCCAAGCCAGGGATCGAACCGGCGCCCCTTGCACTGCAAGGCGGTGTCCTTACCCACTGGACCAGCAGGGAAGCCCTCGTTGTTTTTTTATTTGTTTATTTTCACCCATCTTTATTCTTTGACCTGTGTGAACCTCCCGTTGCAGTGGCCTCTCTCGTAGAGCACAGGCTCTGGGCGCATGTGCTCCAGAGTGCTGGCTCATAATTGGATGTACCAGTCCAGCCCCTCTGGGGCACATGGGATCTTCCTGGGCCAGGGATCGAACCGGCACCCCTTGCACTGCAAGGCGGACCTTTTACCCACTGGACCACCAGGGAAACCCACATCATTCCTTTTTAATGGCTAAATAATATTCCATTATATGGACACACCACTATTTCTCTCTTCTAATTGAAGTATAGTTGATTTATAATGCTGTGTAAATTACTGCTGTGTCCAAAGTGATTGTTATATATATTCATTTTTATATTCTTTCCATTAAGGTTTATCATAGGATATTGAATATAGTTACCTATGCTCTACAGTAGGATCTTATTCTTTATCCATTCCATGTGAAAAAGCTACGTCTGCTAACCCCAACCTTTCACTCCACTCTTCCCTCAACCTGTTCCCCCTTGGCGACCACTAGTCTGTTTTATATGTCCATAATTCTGTTTCTGTTTCATAGATAGGTTCATTTGTGTCATATTTAGATTCCACATATAAGTGATATCATGTGGTATTTGTCTTTTTCTTTCTGACTCACTTCACTTAGTACAATAATCTCTGGATGTTGCTGCAAATGGTGTTATTTTGTTCTTTTGGTGGCTGAGGAGTGTTCCACTGTGTATATGCACCACATCTTCTTTATCTGTTCATCTGTCCATGGATATTTAGGTTGTTTTCATGTCGTGGCTACTGTGAATAGTGCTTCTATAAACATAGGAGTGCATGTCTACCTAGATAGATTATTTTTAAATTTTTTATTTATTATTCATTTGGCTGCACTGAGTTTTAGTTGCGGCACGCTGGATCTTCATTGGGTCACGAGAGATCTTCATTATGGTGCACAGATTGTCTAGTTATGGTGTGCGGGCTTAGATGCTCCACAGCATATTGGATCTTGGTTCTCTGACCAGGGATCAAACCTTTGTCCCCTTCATTGCAAGGTAGGGGGGTTGGTGTTTTTTTTTTTGGCTAGTCTGAGTTTTCACTGCTGCCATAGGCTCTTCTCTAGTTGCAGGGAGTCGGGGCTACTCTCTAGTTCAGGTGAGCAGGCTTCTTGTTGCAGTGACTTCTCTTGTTGTGGAACTTGGGCTCCAGGGCACACAGGCGTCAATAGTTGTAGCACATGGGCTTTAGTAGTTGCGGCTCTGAGGCTCTAGAGCACAGGCTCCATAGCTGTGGCTCATCGGTTTTGTTGCTCCACAGCACGTCGGGTCTTCCCGGATCAGGAATCAAACCCATGTCTCCTGCATTGGCAGGCAAACTCTTCACCACTGAGCTACCAGGGAAGCCCCTGCAAGGTAGATTTTAACCACTGGGCTACCAGGGAGCCCCAGCCCAGATGATCCATCTTTTCTATGCTTCTCATGATGTGCCTCTCTTCTAATTGAAGTATAGTTGATTTATAATGCTGTGTAAATTACTGCTGTGTCCAAAGTGATTGTTATATATATTCATTTTATATTCTTTCCATTAAGGTTTATCATAGGATATTGAATATAGTTACCTATGCTCTACAGTAGGATCTTATTCTTTATCCATTCCATGTGAAAAAGCTACGTCTGCTAACCCCAACCTTTCACTCCACTCTTCCCTCAACCTGTTCCCCCTTGGCGACCACTAGTCTGTTTTATATGTCCATAATTCTGTTTCTGTTTCATAGATAGGTTCATTTGTGTCATATTTAGATTCCACATATAAGTGATATCATGTGGTATTTGTCTTTTTCTTTCTGACTCACTTCACTTAGTACAATAATCTCTGGATGTTGCTGCAAATGGTGTTATTTTGTTCTTTTGGTGGCTGAGGAGTGTTCCACTGTGTATATGCACCACATCTTCTTTATCTGTTCATCTGTCCATGGATATTTAGGTTGTTTTCATGTCGTGGCTACTGTGAATAGTGCTTCTATAAACATAGGAGTGCATGTCTACCTAGATAGATTATTTTTAAATTTTTTATTTATTATTCATTTGGCTGCACTGAGTTTTAGTTGCGGCACGCTGGATCTTCATTGGGTCACGAGAGATCTTCATTATGGTGCACAGATTGTCTAGTTATGGTGTGCGGGCTTAGATGCTCCACAGCATATTGGATCTTGGTTCTCTGACCAGGGATCAAACCTTTGTCCCCTTCATTGCAAGGTAGGGGGGTTGGTGTTTTTTTTTTTGGCTAGTCTGAGTTTTCACTGCTGCCATAGGCTCTTCTCTAGTTGCAGGGAGTCGGGGCTACTCTCTAGTTCAGGTGAGCAGGCTTCTTGTTGCAGTGACTTCTCTTGTTGTGGAACTTGGGCTCCAGGGCACACAGGCGTCAATAGTTGTAGCACATGGGCTTTAGTAGTTGCGGCTCTGAGGCTCTAGAGCACAGGCTCCATAGCTGTGGCTCATCGGTTTTGTTGCTCCACAGCACGTCGGGTCTTCCCGGATCAGGAATCAAACCCATGTCTCCTGCATTGGCAGGCAAACTCTTCACCACTGAGCTACCAGGGAAGCCCCTGCAAGGTAGATTTTTAACCACTGGGCTACCAGGGAAGCCCCCAGCCCAGATAGATCCTTAATCTCTATTCTATGCTGTCTCATGATGTGCCAGCTGCTATCTTTACCTCTACAGTGGGAAGCAAAGGAGAACTAGCTTTGCCCAAAAGGAGCTTAAGAATCTTCTGGAACTAAAAGAAAAAAAAAAAAAAAGAATTTTCTGGAACTCAGTCCTCTCTGTGGCAATTATGTGTGTCCCTCTTTGATCCCACTGGGGCCCCGTGTGTTCTTGCTCATTTGTCTCCATAGCCCCAGTGTCTAACCCAGTGCTGTCAGCTGAAGAGATGAGTTTTACTCTGAGAAGGCTTCATGAAGGAAGCAGCTTTTGAGGGGAGCCTTGAAGTTTGAGGAGTTGAGAGGTTTCCTTCAGCCCACAATGATTGATAATGATAGCCACTGTGTATGTGCCAGGAATGGTCACACATACATCCACCTCTCTGGGGGCGGCCAACTCCTGAGGAGCAGAGGGGAGACTGGATGTGAACCCAGACCCACACCCTTAATGAGTGACTTACACGGTCTTTCCATGCCTTGTTCCAGATTAGAGTTGGGGTCTGTCTTCTCCATATTCCATCTTCTCGTCTCTTCTTCTGGAGATACCTGGATGGGACTAGAGAGGGACAGGATGATGAGAAAGCCTGGATTTGTAAAGAGTCTTGGGAAGAGTTCAACTCCTACCCTTCCACGTCCTTTGGACTTAGTGGAGACCCAGGCCCCTGGGAGACAGCACCGTTCTCCCTCCCATGACCCTTTTCTCCCCTCCCCTTTCCCCCTCCTCCTTCCTTAGCCCCTCTAGCTCATCGGGCTGTGCTGGAATCTGTGGGGAAAGGAGCAGGATTTCGGCTAAATATAAACCAGGCTGTTCCAGTTTCCAAATAGAACAAAGGAGCAGGGTGTTAAGTTGATTTTTATAAATAAAAAGAGAGGGAGTGAGAGAATATTTTTTCGAGATGTTTAATAAAATCGCCTTGTGAGAGGCAGGAAAATCACTGGGCTGCAGTGGGAGGGTTTGGTGGGGGAATCGAGAACGGGAAATGCTTCCTCCTTCCTGCTGTGACACTTGCCGTCTGCTGATCCTCTTCCCAGGACCAAGGAGATGCAGTGGGGCAAAGGAGGGTACAAGGCAGGGGAAGGACATGAGGGTCCCTAAGAGGCAGCAGAGGAGGAGGATGAGGAAAACTCAGTGACTGCATGTTAAGCACCCACTCTATGCCAGCCCCTGAGCTAGATCTATGCATCATCTCCCCAGAAGCGCATAAGCGTGAGAAGCTGGGGTCCTCGTCACTGGACGCTCTGCGAACTAGCCCTGTCTCCCTCTCTGACCTCACCTCCCTCTCTCCCCTCAGCTGGCTCTAGTCCCACCACACAAACTCCATAAACCAAACATATTCTCTCCTCCAGGCCTCTGCACCTGCTCTTCCCTTGCCTGTAGGTCTCCCAACCAGCCAGGTCTCAGAATAAATGACACTTTCTGTCTGACCACGTGGCTAAATATGCATTAGCTAAATGAATGTGAGGCAAAGTGACTTGCCCAAGGGCACAGAGCTAGGAAGTGCCAGAGACAGGAGGTAGCCCAGATTTGTCTCACCACTAAATGCATGCCTTTTCTCTTTTATAAGGCTTCTAGCGTAGTGGGGGTAGGAGAAAGGGGACTTCAGGAGATTTTTCTGGAACCTGGGGGTTTGGGAGGATGACCAGACACAACCCTGGAGGATCGAAGTCAGGGGGTGTTGTCAGTGAAGGCAGAATGTCACTATCGCCTTCATCCTTAATGTGTGTAACATATAAACATTATTAAGCAGACAGACCATCTTTTGGTAGCCATTAGGCAGAGGGAATTTGACTTAACATCACCCAAAGGAGAGCTAGTCTAGGCTTTGGGGAGGTGGCAGAGAGAGCTTCTCATCGCGGGAGGTGAAAGATGGTCAGAGAGAGAGATCTTGCACCTCCGCCCACCTGTACCCCTTCTTCCCCTCGACCTCCCCACCTCCACTCAGTGGCACAGCGCATGTGGGGTAGGCTAGGAGCAAGGGTCTGCACGTGCCCCCGGGCCCAGAGGGGGTGGTTCAGCCTTCCTGCTGACGTCAGATGCTGCCTCACCAACCAGTGTAGGGCTTGGACAAGTCATTCATCTCTCTCTGAGTCTGTGACTTTCTGTGTAGGACAGAGATGGTGAAATTTGCTCGGTTATGACGGTGAGAGATAATGTCGTTGAGTGTCAGGAACCCATATTTCAAACACATGGTAGCTGCTCTGTAGATTCGATGAAAGCTGTCATCTTCGAATTCATTGTTGCCGTCTCGGGATTATAATCCAGTTGAGCACAGCTGCGGTCACTCCATTAATTGAGCAGCTACCATACGCCAGGCTCAGCACTCTACATGGAGTGTCTCGATGCATTCTCCATCTCGGTTCCATGAAGTAGGTGCTATTAGTACCATCATCATATCACAATAGTATTATTACCCTAATACTATTATTGTTATGAATGAGGAATATGAGGCTGGCTTACCCAAGTGACTTATCCAAGGTCACACAGCCAGGAAGTAGCTGATTTGGGCCTGGAATCCAGGCAAGCCCAAGTGCAGATCTTGAGCTTTTAAATATTACACAGTTCTGCCTCCCAGGAACTAATGAGCCAGTGGGCCTTCTGGTGCTCTAGGAGGTAGAGCCTGGCATCAGGGGACAGTGACAGGGCCAGGGCGGGTCATGGTAAGAGGCGGAGGCCCAGCCTTGATTAGGAGGTCAGTGAGGGAGCCCAGGATGAAATGGTGGGATGCGGGAGTGATGCTGCAGTTTGGGGGGCTGTGGCTCTGAGCCTCTGACTCACTCAGACTGAGCAGCTTGACTCCCAGCCTCAGGAGATGCTATTTATAACCTGCAGGTTCTGGCAGCCTACAGATCCCGGAGCCCTGCAACTACCTGGGGTGCTTGGCCCAAGGCTGTAGGCCAGAGAGGAGAGGCCAGTAGTCAGGGAAGGTCACAGCCTAGGCTCCCTTCTCCTTGCTCTGGATCTCCAATCAGCACAAAATACACACTCAGGTACCCTGTGGCTTGCTCTGGGGGTGTCTGGCTTGTCATCAGTGGAGTGCCTGGCACCTAAGAGGCTTGAATGAATGAGTGAGTTAATGAATGAATGATCGTCACTTCAGACTTCTCAGTTAGGTCCAATGGTGTTATTTCTCTGCCCCAAACTCTCCAGTGGTTTTCCATCTTGTCTGGAGTAAAAGCCACTGTACTTCCAGCAGCGTACAAAGCTCCTCTCCTCTCAAAGCTCCTTTGCTGCTCCTGGGAACACAAGTGGAACATCCCTACCTCGAGGCCTTCTTCTGCTTCCTCCTCCTGGACTCTCTTCCCCAGATACTGGCCTGTCTTCCTCCCTCACTCCCTTCAGGTCTTTGCTGCAGTGCCGACTTATTAGTGATGCCTTCCTTGACCCTTCTACTTAAACGTGCACCTGCATAGTATATTCCTGATCCCCTTTCCTGCTTCATTTTTCTCCCTCATGCTTTCCATCATCCAACACACTACATACATTACAAATTTTCCATTTTATCCTGTTTCCTTCCCCTCGTCAGCTCCAAGAGGACAGAAATTTTTGTCTGTTTTGATGACTGCTGTAACTCTAGTACCTGGTACATACACGCAAAGAGTATTTGTTGGCAGTGTGAATCCACTGGCATTTTTCATAGACTTGCTGTGTAACCTTGGACAGCTAACTTCACCTCTCTGGGCCTCAGGCTGTTGAACTCAGTGGCCTCCCAGTTTGGACAGTCATTGGCTTTATCCCTTCATCCTAGTACCTGTGATATACTTTTTTTTTTTTTTGATGTGATATACTTTTTTTAAAAAATTCGCTAAATACAGAGCTGGCCAAGGCCTAGATTGAAGGTTTTCTCCAAGACTAGGCTTGTCTGTGCAGAGCTCTGGGGCTTGTAAGCAGGTATATGCGAGCACTCCTGTATCTGCATTAGGGACTTTGAGTAGATGCATCTGTGAAATGAGCCTTGACAAGTGCTTGGGAACCTGGCTAAGAAGGGCCATTGCAGCAAAATGTTGGTACAGGTTGTCTTCGTGCTTCTTTTTGTTTTCAGTGGAGCAAAAAGTAGACATTTCCAAGGGCAAGGCGGACCCTTCTCCAATTCACTGATGCAAACACTCACTTCTCTGGAGATGCAAGGGAAGAGCTTGTTGGCTGTGAATCCTCATACCTGTAACAGGTTGTTTCTGTTCCTCAGGAGCCAGCTGTGAGAAACCTGCAGCAGCGCTGCCCACCGTTGGATGAGGGAGGCCCGCTGGCCTCCCTGCGGGCTTCATGGGGACGCCAGGCCCAGTTTAGATCTCATCCGTCCTTAAGGGGAAATGGATCCAAACTAGCCCAGGTTTCTTCCCTCATCTCCTCAGGATTTTTCTCAAATGCCAACATCTCAGGGAGGTCTAGCCCTGACCATTCTACTTAAAATCATACCCATGCAATATAATCATTCCCTCTCCTTGCTTCATTTTTTCTCTGGTACTTGCTACCATCTAGCCCATTACATATATAGGCGAAACACTTTTTTTTTAGTTTATTTTTGGCTGTGCTGGGTCCTCATTGTTGTGTGGGCCTTTTCTCTACTTGTAGCAGGCGGGGGCTACTCTCTAGTTGTGGTGCATGGGCTTCTCATTGCTGTGGAGCTCAGACTGTAGGGTGCACGGGCTTCAGTAGTTGCAGCTCCTGAGCTCTAGAGCACAGGCTCAGTAGTTGTGGTGCATAGGCTTAGCTGCTCTGCCACATGTGGGATCTTTCTGGATCAGGGATCGAACCTGTGTCTTCTGGATTGACAGGCAGATTCTTCATCTACCAGGTAAGCCCCAGAACACATTTTTTTTTTTTTTTATGGCCGTACCTTGGGGCCTACAGAATCTTAGTCCCCAACCAGGGATCAAACCTGCATTCCCTGCCTTGGAAGCACAGAGTCTTAACCACTGGAATGCCAGGGAAGTCTAAAAGCCACTATCTGTATTACTAAAGGACTTTGGCATTTATTAGCTTGTTCATACACTCTCTCATTTAATCACGTGATCACTTCTGTTTTTGCACACTCCAAACTTACCTAGCATGGTACCTGGCATCTGGTAGTTGTCACTGCATTTTTGTTAGAAGAAATCACTTTCCTGAGTAGTGGAAGGCAGGCAATATTGTCATTTGATAGGGAATGATGAGGCTCAGTGGTGACGTGACTTGTTCCAAGTCATACAGGCAGAACATGAACCCAGGCAGGCGCCTGGCTCTGAGTTACTAGGGAAGGAGAGCGGAAACCCTTCCCAGTGGTGACCACACTTGGGGAAAACAGACTTTACTTCTGAATGGTGAGCAAGGGCCTAAGAGAGCTTAGGTGTTTGGGCGCCAGAGAAATTTGGGTTCAGATCCTAGGACTGTCACTACTTGTGCCTGTGGACAAGGCCACAGACTATGGGAGCCTCAGTTTCTCTATCTGTAAACCAGACACCTCGATCCCTACTACACAGAGTCCTTGGGATAATTTAGTCTAATTGACTGTCTCTGGGTGATGCTTGATACATCCCAAACCCAACCTGTCCACCTCTGTGACCTCCTGAATCTCTCTCCCATTCCTACACTCCATCGTGATTGTAATTGGTCCAGGTTGAAATGTGCAGCTGCAACATCTGTGCAAGGACGGAGAGAGAACGTGATGATTAATCTTCTCGCGCATGTACAGCATCTGCAAGTCACTGGGCTGGATGCCAGAGAAGTTCAAGGTGCGAAGCGGGAGCAACGTTCTGCTGCCATTGAGACTCTTGGTACTGACATGTTCTCACCTCATCTCCGATCTTGGAGTGCCTGGATATGTGCTTGAGGGGAAGAGAGAAAGCAAACACCCTGCAGAACCTCTGAGGTTCTTTTGACCTTTTCATTATTGAGGGATGCTTTGTCAGGCCCTTGGGACCAAAGAATTGGTAGAGAAATGGCCACCATCAGACAAGGCAACCCTCCCAGGTTCAGTCAGGCAACAATTGAACGTTCAGCTCTTCACTGGTGTTTGGATCTAGGGGTACAGTGACAAAAGTCCAGCTGGGGAAAGACACGTTCCCTGGAAAGGGTTGACCGAGCCAGAACTGGATGGATGAGTCTCAGTTAGTCTGGAGAAGAGGGAGGAGAAGGTTGTAGACAGATCTGGGAACAGAGCACAGAGGCCTTCATGGAGGGAGAAGCCTGGATGGTCGAAGGCAGAGATGGAACTGTGGCCCTGTGAAGAATCGGGACTTGATCCTAAGAGCAGTGGGAAACCACAGGTTCGGGAAGAACTCAGTGTTTATGGCCCTGCACTGAACAGTATTTTTGCCTTGTTTTCTCATTGAAAAGGAAAAGTGGATTTTGAATTCCATACCTGCCAAAGTAATTTTTTGTTTTTTTATCTTTCAGAGGGAGAAAATAAGGGAATGATAGAATATGCATTTACCTCCAGGATTAAATGTGCTAACAGATGCAAATTGCCTAGCATTCTATGTGTGGTCTAAAAATGGTAGTTCCCTTATCTTTCCTCTGAATTCCATTTCACAAATTCTGCTATTCCAAGAGCTCGGAAGGAGACCAAGCCTCCCTACAGACTAAAGATAAATTTCACTTGAAGTACTCTGGATGGATGAGAAAATGGAATTGGTTCATAAGATCAAACGGTGATTATTTTACAACATTATTAATTCAAATAGCGAGGTCCCCCAATCCAACATATTACTTGATCTATGGAAATACAGTCTCTGTTTGACTTTTTAGGAGCACATTTGCTGCATAAAACAAGACTACATTTCACCATGTCAGAGCCTATGGTGATGCTATTCCTCACTGTAAGTTTTCCATCTTTCTGGCCATGTAGTAGGCATTTGAATACTTGTGTGACTGATTTAAATACTGGAATAAATCTTCTACTAAATCTCAAGTCAGGGGCATCATTTCTGAAGTTCTCTCTTTATAGTTGTTCACATGAATTTTGATGGCATGAAGAAGCTTGTTCTCGAATTATATTTAGCTCATACAAACGGTACTGCACAATTATGTTGTAAGGAGGAATTAGGGTTTATCTTTAAGTTGTTATTATAGCCTTGTGAAAAGGTGAACATGGAGAATAACTATAAAGTAGTAGCATATTGTATTATTCATTTTGCTACTCTTTTTTTTGTTTAAAGCTGGGGTGCAGGGCCTGTAACAGACTGACACATGTGGTAGGTGTATCAGGTTCTATATGAGAAGCAGATGGTGCATTCAGATTAGATCATTAGAGGAAGGTTTAATAAAGGGACTATTTACAAAGGTTTGGGTGGAGTGTAGGGAAATCATAGGGGTAGTGCAGTATTTGGGGGGCTAGGAATAGCTGGAGTCTTTACCATTTGTAGAGCTAAAAGTTGAAGGGAGGGAGAAATTCCAGAATCCGGAAAGGGCTGCCTTGACAGGGAGCAGTGACCTTTTATCAAAAGACATGACCAACCTGAGGCCATCTGGCAGGGAGGGAACCAGGAAAATAAATGCTTCACCCTCAGTGTCCTTCTGCCCCCCAGTTTGCCTGCTGCCATCTCCACTGGCTGTACCCAAATGAAATCTAGAGAGTCAAATCCACGGAGTCTGTATTGAGGAGCATCCCAGGCCAGATGGTGGATCAGGAAGGACAAATGGAAAAATATCTGGCATAGCAGGCTTCACTTCCAAGTTGAATAAATGCTTGACATTTAAATCTTGGTCTCTTGGACAATGAAACCTTTAGGGATGGCCCCATGGTAGTAGGTTCAAGGTTATTATTTGTTTAGTCTTTGCGTCTTGTGAACATTCTATAAGAAGCATTATGCTGGGCATTTTGAGAGAAGTTCAGCAAAGACAAAAGAATGCCAGAAATGCAAAGAATTCTCCTTCCTGGATATACGTATTTTTTAGAACACATCCTCTACCCTATCAAAGAGGCACTTGTTTAGAGCTCAGAATGTGCCTTTAACCCCACCGGACTCACAATTAGATGCTGCTTCTCTCCCGAGAAGCAAGAGAGTTCAGTTCAGGCAAAGCGCACAGGTTCTGAATCTCATGGCTGGAAACTGGCAATTATGTTCCTTGCGTGTTGGTACCTTTTAGGTAGTGGCTGAATAGTCATTTTTCAGACCAGGGGACCAGAAGTGGATTTATCAGTGCAGTTCTGGAAACTGGATTTGCTCTTGTGAATGGAGTCGATTGTGACCTCACATTTTCTGAATCTGTGAAATCATCCCCCTCTTTAATGAAGTCCTCTTGGAAGAGGAGGGAATAGGTCTCCTTTACTGACATGGCTCTGACAAGCAAATCAATTCGTTCCATTTGTTTCCTCTTTGAAAACAGCAATCCTCGAGCGTTACATAATCTAATCTTCATGCCTGGCTGGTTTGTTCTGTCCTCCTGAGGAATTGGCAGATGGTGCCAACACAGAGACCCGCACACACGCCTTGCGAGCCTCATGGTAACGGGAGAGTTGCTCACGGTGTCTGTCTCTTTGCTGTGGGGTCCCTTCCTGGCATTTGTTTCCCTGGCTCAGTCTGCTCTTTAGCATTCCTCAGGGACCGCTGGCTTCTTGCCTTAGGCTCTCATTCCAAGATTAATTGGAAATACTGAAGGCAGATGAAAAGAGAACAGAAAGTGAAGTTGCCAGGGCAGAGAATTTGCCGCATCACTTCTAAACGCCCTCCTCTATTAAAGGCTGAGCCTCTTTGGCGATGTTAGCTCCAGACGTCCCCCCCACAACCTGGTCCCCGGGTCTACCCTAGTTGCCGGGTTACACAGCGCGCGGGGATGGGGCTGGCTGTGTCAGAGCAGGGAGAGCGGAGATCTGCTTGATAAGGTCTCTGACTTTCTCTCTCTCGCTCCTGTGAGTCACCTACCTGCAGGAATGATTGTTCCCCAGATAGGGCAGCTGCCTGGATCCACCTTCAGGTCAGTGATGTCATCCTTGCTTAAGGAAAATTATCTCAGCTGTAAGAGAAGGAGCTTCCCCAAGGCCCTGTCAGTGAAACCACAGTGTTGAAGTGTCCACCCTCAGATACTGCTTATGCGGCTCATCTACAAGGAAAAGAAAGGCTTCCCGAGCAGCCTGTGGTGGTTACAGTTCTACTGATATTAATACTCAGGACTGGAGATCAGCTGACACGCTCTGGTTGTGAAAATACTGAAATACTTCCATATCAGTTGATTAATAAATAACTATATCTTTGTGTTCTCAAGTGCCTCCCATCCTGCTGCTGATCTGTAAGTCTGTTGAGAGGCTCTTATTTTAGGTGACTGCATGATCCGCTCTACCTTTGCAGCCCTGTGAGTGTCCTTTGCTTTGTTTCTAACTGTGCAGTACCAGGAGGTCTGCTTGGTGTGGAGCCAGGCTCAACTCCAAATGCCGCAGATGTAACCGCCCTGCTCACAGACTGCACTGTTGGCTAACTTGAATTTTGGATGGAACCTCCAGGCAATTAAAGCCTCGAAACCTCCTGGCCTGCAGCAAAAAAAACCCCCATGCCTGGTTCTTAAAGGTCACATGGACCTTGATGCTGGCTGGTCACTCAGGATCCAGGTTGTAGGTTGTACATACAGAGACAACAGAAGCAATCTGATGGAGGAAAACAAACCAAACCATGTAGAATCTTCGTCAAGTCCATTTCTCTACCATGGAGTCCAGGCAGAGGGACCTCATCTCTATAAAAGCAATGAACATGTTGCTCCTTTCAATTTGTGACTATTCACTTCATGCCAGGTGAGCACGTACTATACGATTATGTGTTGGTCACCTTGCTAGGTGCTGGATATCCAGACGTGAATAAAACCCTGTCTCTGCTTTGATGGAGTCTACAGACTAGTAGGGCAGATGGTTAATAAAGGAGGCCGGTCATCTCAACATGGATGGCATTTCAGCTGATGGAAATTATATGGATGTAATGGTGACTTCTGGTGTAGGGAGTGAATTCTTCTACTCTGCTAGAGTACAGGGGCATGTGGCAATTGTATGAAAGGAATAACACATAGCAGGGTGATGTTTGGAGGGCAGGATGAGATCACGTCCTGTATCAGTCAAAGATCTCAGGCTGAGAACTGCTGGGTTAAGGGTTGAAGACAAAGAAAAATGTTCTGAATGAGAAGGACGGTGATGATATATTTAATATCTGGAGATCAGATATGCTGTTATTAAAAGAAAATGGTATCTTCTGGCCAATCAGTCATCTGTAGAGGATAGAATTTCCCTCATCTATGCTTTTTATTTCCTGGGAAAACACTAATTTTTAAGGTCATGCACCCCAAACCATGGATGGATCCAGAATATGTACTGACAATCAGCTTCTGGTTGTGAAAATACTGAAATACTTCCATATCAGTTGATTAATAAATAACTATATCTTTGTGTTCTCAAGTGCCTCCCATCCTGCTGCTGATCTGTAAGTCTGTTGAGAGGCTCTTATTTTAGGTGACTGCATGATCCGCTCTACCTTTGCAGCCCTGTGAGTGTCCTTTGCTTTGTTTCTAACTGTGCAGTACCAGGAGGTCTGCTTGGTGTGGAGCCAGGCT
The DNA here is from genome assembly GCA_022376925.1 of Tragulus kanchil. Taxonomy (NCBI): domain Eukaryota; kingdom Metazoa; phylum Chordata; class Mammalia; order Artiodactyla; family Tragulidae; genus Tragulus; species Tragulus kanchil. The sequence goes on along the minus strand of JAIOJX010000025.1, from coordinate 201,815,927 downwards.
CAACTCCAAATGCCGCAGATGTAACCGCCCTGCTCACAGACTGCACTGTTGGCTAACTTGAATTTTGGATGGAACCTCCAGGCAATTAAAGCCTCGAAACCTCCTGGCCTGCAGCAAAAAAAACCCCCATGCCTGGTTCTTAAAGGTCACATGGACCTTGATGCTGGCTGGTCACTCAGGATCCAGGTTGTAGGTTGTACATACAGAGACAACAGAAGCAATCTGATGGAGGAAAACAAACCAAACCATGTAGAATCTTCGTCAAGTCCATTTCTCTACCATGGAGTCCAGGCAGAGGGACCTCATCTCTATAAAAGCAATGAACATGTTGCTCCTTTCAATTTGTGACTATTCACTTCATGCCAGGTGAGCACGTACTATACGATTATGTGTTGGTCACCTTGCTAGGTGCTGGATATCCAGACGTGAATAAAACCCTGTCTCTGCTTTGATGGAGTCTACAGACTAGTAGGGCAGATGGTTAATAAAGGAGGCCGGTCATCTCAACATGGATGGCATTTCAGCTGATGGAAATTATATGGATGTAATGGTGACTTCTGGTGTAGGGAGTGAATTCTTCTACTCTGCTAGAGTACAGGGGCATGTGGCAATTGTATGAAAGGAATAACACATAGCAGGGTGATGTTTGGAGGGCAGGATGAGATCACGTCCTGTATCAGTCAAAGATCTCAGGCTGAGAACTGCTGGGTTAAGGGTTGAAGACAAAGAAAAATGTTCTGAATGAGAAGGACGGTGATGATATATTTAATATCTGGAGATCAGATATGCTGTTATTAAAAGAAAATGGTATCTTCTGGCCAATCAGTCATCTGTAGAGGATAGAATTTCCCTCATCTATGCTTTTTATCTCCTTTGCCCTTGAAACCAGGGAACAAATAAACACTGAATTTTCTAGCTAGGCAGAGGGGTACACATTGCACCCCCAAACCATGGATGGCTAGTGGCCCATGTAGGAATCAGCTGGTGACAACCTTGGCCTCACTGTCAGAACCTCTTTCAATGGGATTCAGTCACCACTATTATGAAAAATCATAATTCATGTTCCTGACAGTCTGGTAGTTTGTTCTGCTTGTCAGTATTAATTATTTTTGCTCTATCTGCCCTGCTTGTTTGATTTTTCTTTGTATTGAGTTATAATTTATACACAGCAGGAAGTCTAGTCTCACTCGTACAGTTCAGTTTTGACATACACATGTATATTCTTATAACCCACATCCCCTTTCATTCTATTTTTAAAATCTTGCAATCCTCTTAAGTGATGAACATTTAGGGTCCAAAGGCAGATTTCTGAAAAGGAATCCCCTATTCAGTCCACGGACTTTCTGTTCCCCCTCCCTGACCCCCTGAAAAAAAAATTCTCATCTAATCCTTTCTTGAGTTCCCCAATCACCACAGTGGACTTAAAGCCCTAGGAACATTCTGTAATCCCAGCTTTCTGAAACCTAACAGAAAGATTTTGTCATCTGAAAACAAGGGAGAGATTAAATACGGAATCTGATTCTGACAACGGCCGAAAGGAACCAGCTAGACAAGAAACATCACAGAGAATTAATCCGAGCACTGTTATCCAAATGCTCACCACCTATTTCACAATTCTGAATATAACACACAGTCCTGGCCAGGGCAGAACAGTTTCTAAAGGACTTTGCTACAAGGACATGACATCGTTAGGCTGAGGCATTTTAAATGAGAGATCCGTGTACATTTTAAAAATAAATAAATAAAACATTGTGCCCTTAATCCCTCCTTACTCCTCTGAATGCATGCTCTTAGAAATGAGACACAAAGACAACTAAGTTACACACTGGTCTCTCTAGACTAATGTCATGGCCCCAGATCCATCTCCTCTCTGTAACCATTCTGTGTCTTTCCAGCACTCCACAATGGCTCTGCTTTTGCATAACTTTCACCAAGGGTTATGCTGTCGAATAACACGACAACATGTAATTATTTAATAATTACAATTTGTACAACATTTAAAGGCAAGCAAGAGGCTTCATGTGAAAAGGCTTTTAAAGCTATAAAAATATGTATAATCCAAAAGGATTATTTAAAAAATTATTTCTATGTGGCAGGATACTTTGCAGTAACTATACTCCCATTATAGCAACAGAGAGGCAAGCCATTCTCCTCTTTCACAGCTAGACAGTCTGGTAGTTTGTTCTGCTTGTCAGTATTAATTATTTTTGCTCTATCTGCCCTGCTTGTTTGATTTTTCTTTGTATTGAGTTATAATTTATACACAGCAGGAAGTCTAGTCTCACTCGTACAGTTCAGTTTTGACATACACATGTATATTCTTATAACCCACATCCCCTTTCATTCTATTTTTAAAATCTTGCAATCCTCTTAAGTGATGAACATTTAGGGTCCAAAGGCAGATTTCTGAAAAGGAATCCCCTATTCAGTCCACGGACTTTCTGTTCCCCCTCCCTGACCCCCTGAAAAAAAAATTCTCATCTAATCCTTTCTTGAGTTCCCCAATCACCACAGTGGACTTAAAGCCCTAGGAACATTCTGTAATCCCAGCTTTCTGAAACCTAACAGAAAGATTTTGTCATCTGAAAACAAGGGAGAGATTAAATACGGAATCTGATTCTGACAACGGCCGAAAGGAACCAGCTAGACAAGAAACATCACAGAGAATTAATCCGAGCACTGTTATCCAAATGCTCACCACCTATTTCACAATTCTGAATATAACACACAGTCCTGGCCAGGGCAGAACAGTTTCTAAAGGACTTTGCTACAAGGACATGACATCGTTAGGCTGAGGCATTTTAAATGAGAGATCCGTGTACATTTTAAAAATAAATAAATAAAACATTGTGCCCTTAATCCCTCCTTACTCCTCTGAATGCATGCTCTTAGAAATGAGACACAAAGACAACTAAGTTACACACTGGTCTCTCTAGACTAATGTCATGGCCCCAGATCCATCTCCTCTCTGTAACCATTCTGTGTCTTTCCAGCACTCCACAATGGCTCTGCTTTTGCATAACTTTCACCAAGGGTTATGCTGTCGAATAACACGACAACATGTAATTATTTAATAATTACAATTTGTACAACATTTAAAGGCAAGCAAGAGGCTTCATGTGAAAAGGCTTTTAAAGCTATAAAAATATGTATAATCCAAAAGGATTATTTAAAAAATTATTTCTATGTGGCAGGATACTTTGCAGTAACTATACTCCCATTATAGCAACAGAGAGGCAAGCCATTCTCCTCTTTCACAGCTAGAACTTTCCATATCTTCACAGTGACGTTTCTGAATTATTTCCTGAATCTGACCCAGCATCTCCTTTTAGTCTGTTTTCTCTCTCCATCAGATTTACAATCCATAAAGAAAGGCATGATGTGCCCCTATTTACTGTTCTGTTCCCAATGCCTAGCACATGGTGGGAACTCGAGCATTTATGTTAGAGAAATGAACCTAATTACCTGGTTGGTCCTGCCTTCAGTGTCCTTTTCGTCTACTCCACAATGTATCAGCATTTTCTTCAAAAACACAGTGCTGTTTATGTCCTATATATACTCATAAAACCGTCAAGGCCTCTGTATTGTCTGTAGATTAAAGGACAGATTCTTGAGTATACCACATCCCAGAGCCTTCCCAGTCTGGTCCAACCACCTGTCCAAGTCTGTCTTCCAGTGCCTTAACCCACCCATGCACAAACCATGAGGTGGTTTGCAAACTCCCTGTGCAGGCTCACACTGCCAAGCCCTTAGCCGAAGCTGTCCCCTTTTCCTGGAGTGATCTTCCATATTCACCTGGTGGAATTTCACTTCTTCAAAATGCAGCTCAAATGTCACCTTCTCTGATGCTTCATCCAGCTCCCCTAAGGGTTCTGCTTAGTGCTCCCGTATAACCCAGCTTGTTCAGCCCTTATTGCATGTTTCCCATGATATGACAGCAGGGTTTTCTTTTCTTTTTTGTTTTGCCTTTTTATTTTTTTTTCAAATTCCCAGACAGCAGGAACTGAATCTTACCATGATCTTAGCATCTTCTGACTCTTACCACCTCTTCCCAACTCCCCCGCTATCAAGCTAGTACAAGCTACCATCCTGCCTCACCTGATCCTTGCAATAGCCCCTGGCCATCTTCACATTGCAACGTCTCCATCTGGCAGTGGACCTGCTGCAAAGCTGCCAGTGCTCTTCGAACAATGTAAATAACCAGGTGATGGCCTCAACCTCAAACCTGCTAGGGGCTTTCCTTGACACACAGAAAGCCCCTGCCTTCCTTTCCGATTTCATCTCTACCGCTTTTTGCTCACCCCAGCCTCACTTGTCTCTTTGCTTCTCTGGGAATGTGTCAAGTCATTCCCTCCTTGGGACTCTTGTTTTTCTTTAAACATTTTGGCCATACCATGGAGCACATGAGATCTTAGTTCTCTGACCAAGGGTCAAACTCTCGCCCCCTGCATTGGAAGCCTGAATCTTAACCCCTGGACTACCAAGGAAGTCCCGCTCCTTGGGACTTTTGAACTGTCTCCTCTCTGTCAGAAAAGCATTTGCCCTGGATGTATGCCTGGCTTGCTCCCCTACTTCATTGTGATCTCTGCTCCAACATCCCTTCCTTAGAAAGCTCCTTTCTAACCACTGTCTATGATAACACCCTCCAATAAATCCTCCTCCCTACCTGCTTTATATCTCTTCATCGCTCAGCACCACTAGTTGCTCAACATTAATTATCTGTGCGTCTCTAGTTGTCCATCTGTTGCTGGGGATACCACCTTTTGGTTCACCACCATGTCCCTGGTACCTAACACAGTGCCTGGCAAACAACAGGCACTCAAGTATTTGTGAAATGTGTGGCTGAATCATTGTGTCCCAGGTAAGAAACACAGTGCCTGGTTCTAGAAGTGTTAAGTGAACGACCAAATTAACACATTTTACAAATGAAACAGCATCTTAGCCTATATCCAGGATAATCCAGGATCTGAGGGCAAGGGTTTCATCCATTGTCCTGTGAACAGAAGTTCTTGCCTTTTTATTTTTTTTCAAATTTCCCATGATCCATAAACAGCAGGGTTTTCTTTTCTTTTGTTTTGCCTTTTTATTTTTCAAATTCCCAGACAGCAGGAACTGAATCTTACCATGATCTTAGCATCTTCTGACTCTTACCACCTCTTCCCAACTCCCCCGCTATCAAGCTAGTACAAGCTACCATCCTGCCTCACCTGATCCTTGCAATAGCCCCTGGCCATCTTCACATTGCAACGTCTCCATCTGGCAGTGGACCTGCTGCAAAGCTGCCAGTGCTCTTCGAACAATGTAAATAACCAGGTGATGGCCTCAACCTCAAACCTGCTAGGGGCTTTCCTTGACACACAGAAAGCCCCTGCCTTCCTTTCCGATTTCATCTCTACCGCTTTTTGCTCACCCCAGCCTCACTTGTCTCTTTGCTTCTCTGGGAATGTGTCAAGTCATTCCCTCCTTGGGACTCTTGTTTTTCTTTAAACATTTTGGCCATACCATGGAGCACATGAGATCTTAGTTCTCTGACCAAGGGTCAAACTCTCGCCCCCTGCATTGGAAGCCTGAATCTTAACCCCTGGACTACCAAGGAAGTCCCGCTCCTTGGGACTTTTGAACTGTCTCCTCTCTGTCAGAAAAGCATTTGCCCTGGATGTATGCCTGGCTTGCTCCCCTACTTCATTGTGATCTCTGCTCCAACATCCCTTCCTTAGAAAGCTCCTTTCTAACCACTGTCTATGATAACACCCTCCAATAAATCCTCCTCCCCTACCTGCTTTATATCTCTTCATCGCTCAGCACCACTAGTTGCTCAACATTAATTATCTGTGCGTCTCTAGTTGTCCATCTGTTGCTGGGGATACCACCTTTTGGTTCACCACCATGTCCCTGGTACCTAACACAGTGCCTGGCAAACAACAGGCACTCAAGTATTTGTGAAATGTGTGGCTGAATCATTGTGTCCCAGGTAAGAAACACAGTGCCTGGTTCTAGAAGTGTTAAGTGAACGACCAAATTAACACATTTTACAAATGAAACAGCATCTTAGCCTATATCCAGGATAATCCAGGATCTGAGGGCAAGGGTTTCATCCATTGTCCTGTGAACAGAATCTTGGTTTGTTTTATTTTAAGATCATAAGTGATGTAAGCCAATTCTTCACTTTTATTTCAAAAACGAGTTGCAAACAGAGGTCTTGCCCAAGAATATTTAGGGGATCCCAGAAAGCTCACCAAGACGGGGCACAGCGAGGATTTAGAATACTCTTCAGCCCACTGCTTTCAGAAGCTCCTGAGGGATTCGGATAAGGTACTTTATCTCCAGTGATTTATCCAGAATGTACATTTGTTGTTAATCCTGCCCAATGCTGATTATTCTGAGGGCTGGAACAGGTAAGACACTGATTGACTTCAGATTCCAAGAGAGTGGACCTGGCAATGAGGCTCAGGGCTGCTGCACCCCAGCCTGCCTCCGTATTTGTGCTCTAGGAACCCGAGTGGCTTTGATGCAGCACTTCAGGCCCTTAGAGCCGGTGAGCTGGAGGACAGTTTGCTGGAGAACAAGAGCAATATCCCTTCTTCACATTGGTCTCTGGGCAGCTGTTTCTCCCATCCTGTTTCTCTGACTTCCTTGCGCATGGAATGAGACGCCTACATATGCAGACAGTGCAGAGAGGTATTGAGTGAGGGGCAGCATATTGACAGTCTGTCCATCTGTCCTTCCCTGGAGGTGAAGTAGTGATCAGACTTGCCCTCGTCTCCTGCACGGATGGCATCAGGACCAGAGGCCAGAACAGGAGAGCCTGGGAGGTTCACACCCACCCCTTCAAGTCTCGGCATCCCAGTACTAAACTGGTGTACCTGGTCCCCATCATTTTTTGAAGTCTCTACCACTGCTATGAACCCCCAAATTTGCTTTATATCTCTTCATCGCTCAGCACCACTAGTTGCTCAACATTAATTATCTGTGCGTCTCTAGTTGTCCATCTGTTGCTGGGGATACCACCTTTTGGTTCACCACCATGTCCCTGGTACCTAACACAGTGCCTGGCAAACAACAGGCACTCAAGTATTTGTGAAATGTGTGGCTGAATCATTGTGTCCCAGGTAAGAAACACAGTGCCTGGTTCTAGAAGTGTTAAGTGAACGACCAAATTAACACATTTTACAAATGAAACAGCATCTTAGCCTATATCCAGGATAATCCAGGATCTGAGGGCAAGGGTTTCATCCATTGTCCTGTGAACAGAATCTTGGTTTGTTTTATTTTAAGATCATAAGTGATGTAAGCCAATTCTTCACTTTTATTTCAAAAACGAGTTGCAAACAGAGGTCTTGCCCAAGAATATTTAGGGGATCCCAGAAAGCTCACCAAGACGGGCACAGCGAGGATTTAGAATACTCTTCAGCCCACTGCTTTCAGAAGCTCCTGAGGGATTCGGATAAGGTACTTTATCTCCAGTGATTTATCCAGAATGTACATTTGTTGTTAATCCTGCCCAATGCTGATTATTCTGAGGGCTGGAACAGGTAAGACACTGATTGACTTCAGATTCCAAGAGAGTGGACCTGGCAATGAGGCTCAGGGCTGCTGCACCCCAGCCTGCCTCCGTATTTGTGCTCTAGGAACCCGAGTGGCTTTGATGCAGCACTTCAGGCCCTTAGAGCCGGTGAGCTGGAGGACAGTTTGCTGGAGAACAAGAGCAATATCCCTTCTTCACATTGGTCTCTGGGCAGCTGTTTCTCCCATCCTGTTTCTCTGACTTCCTTGCGCATGGAATGAGACGCCTACATATGCAGACAGTGCAGAGAGGTATTGAGTGAGGGGCAGCATATTGACAGTCTGTCCATCTGTCCTTCCCTGGAGGTGAAGTAGTGATCAGACTTGCCCTCGTCTCCTGCACGGATGGCATCAGGACCAGAGGCCAGAACAGGAGAGCCTGGGAGGTTCACACCCCACCCCTTCAAGTCTCGGCATCCCAGTACTAAACAGAAGTGGGGAATAGGGCTTTATTAGGTGCCGAGGGAAGGAAACTTGCTGAACTGCACGTACTGCTGTATGTGAACTCTGGGTTAGGCCTTTTATGTTATGGGGTCATCAGAGGTTACCGAGAAGTTAGTTGGGATTATTACCTGCATTTTACAGAATAGGAAAACAAGGTTTGGAGAGGCTGATGACACTTGCCCGAGTTACCCAAATGCTAAGTGGCAGAGCTGGGGTCTGAGATTCAGACCAGGCCTGCTTGACTTCCTGCTTGTCTACTGAGAGCAGGAATTTCTTTATCATCTATAAGGACAAGAGGGTGAGAGAGAGGACAAGAGCTGGAGAGGCAGCCGATGGGTCCTACCTGAGACTTGAGCATCACCAGACGCTGCAAAGTCCAGGTTATGCGGGTGCCACCTGGCTTCTCTTCTGTTCTGAGAACTGAACATCCTGAGGCAGCTTCCCCAGGGTCATCCTGGTCCCACTCCAGGGTCCTGGGAGTGGGTGCAGCCCCCGGAGAGTGGAGCCATTCCTTCCAGCAGTCACCTTTCACGACCTTCTGGCTCCCAGGTCAGTGGTGGCAGGGTCATACATAGCTTGCCTTCGTCCTCCTTGGGTCTTGCCTTTACTTCATCTCACTCGTCATCTTTTCCGAAAAGTTGTACCCCCTGGACAGTGCACCCTTCCAGCATTCTGGAGGTTCCGGCGGTTCTGGGTCATTGGGGAACCTCTAGGCGTGTTAAGGGACACCGCCGGCGCCACCAAGGTCTGGGCATCCTTGGGGCCCTTCGCCAAGCCCCTCCGCTCGCGCTCTCGGCTCTGGGCAGCTGTTTCTCCCATCCTGTTTCTCTGACTTCCTTGCGCATGGAATGAGACGCCTACATATGCAGACAGTGCAGAGAGGTATTGAGTGAGGGGCAGCATATTGACAGTCTGTCCATCTGTCCTTCCCTGGAGGTGAAGTAGTGATCAGACTTGCCCTCGTCTCCTGCACGGATGGCATCAGGACCAGAGGCCAGAACAGGAGGGCCTGGGAGGGTCACACCCACCCTTCAAGTCTCGGCATCCCAGTACTAAACAGAAGTGGGGAATAGGGCTTTATTAGGTGCCGAGGGAAGGAAACTTGCTGAACTGCACGTACTGCTGTATGTGAACTCTGGGTTAGGCCTTTTATGTTATGGGGTCATCAGAGGTTACCGAGAAGTTAGTTGGGATTATTACCTGCATTTTACAGAATAGGAAAACAAGGTTTGGAGAGGCTGATGACACTTGCCCGAGTTACCCAAATGCTAAGTGGCAGAGCTGGGGTCTGAGATTCAGACCAGGCCTGCTTGACTTCCTGCTTGTCTACTGAGAGCAGGAATTTCTTTATCATCTATAAGGACAAGAGGGTGAGAGAGAGGACAAGAGCTGGAGAGGCAGCCGATGGGTCCTACCTGAGACTTGAGCATCACCAGACGCTGCAAAGTCCAGGTTATGCGGGTGCCACCTGGCTTCTCTTCTGTTCTGAGAACTGAACATCCTGAGGCAGCTTCCCCAGGGTCATCCTGGTCCCACTCCAGGGTCCTGGGAGTGGGTGCAGCCCCCGGAGAGTGGAGCCATTCCTTCCAGCAGTCACCTTTCACGACCTTCTGGCTCCCAGGTCAGTGGTGGCAGGGTCATACATAGCTTGCCTTCGTCCTCCTTGGGTCTTGCCTTTACTTCATCTCACTCGTCATCTTTTCCGAAAAGTTGTACCCCCTGGACAGTGCACCCTTCCAGCATTCTGGAGGTTCCGGCGGTTCTGGGTCATTGGGGAACCTCTAGGCGTGTTAAGGGACACCGCCGGCGCCACCAAGGTCTGGGCATCCTTGGGGCCCTTCGCCAAGCCCCTCCGCTCGCGCTCTCGGCTCCGCGCCGCAGCGCCCCCTTGGCCGCCAGGGGCCGCCCGGAAGCGGGACTCCTACAGCGCGGGGCGGGGCAAGGGGCGGGGCACGGCGGTACCTGGGCCGCCGGGGAGCCGGGGGTGGACTCTTCGGGGACGGCCGGCGGCCCCCCCAACAGATTTGCACTGCCAGCCGCCGGGGAGCTCGGGGCTCCGGGCGTAGAGGCTGCGCTGTCACATGGGCGGCGGCGACGGGGCCGCATTTAAGCGGCCGGGGGACGGCGCCCGCCTCCAGCGCGTCCTCGGGCTCGGCTCCCGCCGGGCGCCCCACTCTCTGCCCGCCGGGGGCCACGCGCCGCGCCGCACCGCGCCGCCCCCGCCGGGCCATGCGAGCGCGGGCCCCGCCGCGATGAGCTCGCACATCGCCAAAAGCGAGTCCAAGACGTCGCTGCTGAAGGCGGCGGCGGCGGCGGCGGCGAGCGGGGGCAGCCGGGCTCCCCGTCACGGCCCTGCCCGGGAGCCAGTGCTGCCCAGTCGCCGGCTGCCCGGCCCCTGCCCGGGCACGCCGTCGCCGTCTGGGGACCCCAGTTCGCGGAGGCCCCTGTGCCGGCCGGCGCCGCGAGAGGAGTGCGCGCGGGCGAGCCGGCGCGGGCTCCCCCAGGCGCACTGCAGGCCCCGGGAGGCGCCGCCGGCCGCGGCGTCCCGACCTTCGCCGCCGTCGCCGCTGCCGCCGGCCCGCGGGCGGGATGGGGAGGAACGGGGTCTGTCCCCGGCGCTCGGCCTCCGGGGCTCACTGCGAGTCCCGGGTCGCGGGGACTGCGCTCCAGCCGCCGCGTCCGAGGCAGACCCGTTCCTCCACCAGCTGCGCCCCATGCTCAGCTCCGCCTTCGGCCAGGTAAGGGCCGCGCCTCCCGCCCGCTCCCTGGAGGCGCTCGGGACCCTGCCGCGGCTGCGCGCCCACAGCCCTCCTCCCGCTGCCCGCGGCCCCCCAGGTCAGGCTCCTGGGGTCCTTCCGCCGCCTGGCGTCCTAGTCCGCGCACCTCCTCCCCTGTGCCTGATTCAGCACCCTGTGCGCTGCCACGCCCCTCCTGCTGGCCCCAGGGTCCGCCCGGAAGCGGGACTCCTACAGCGCGGGGCGGGGCAGGGGCGGGGCACGGCGGTACCTGGGCCGCCGGGGAGCCGGGGTGGACTCTTCGGGGACGGCCGGCGGCCCCAACAGATTTGCACTGCCAGCCGCCGGGGAGCTCGGGGCTCCGGGCGTAGAGGCTGCGCTGTCACATGGGCGGCGGCGACGGGGCCGCATTTAAGCGGCCGGGGGACGGCGCCCGCCTCCAGCGCGTCCTCGGGCTCGGCTCCCGCCGGGCGCCCCACTCTCTGCCCGCCGGGGGCCACGCGCCGCGCCGCACCGCGCCGCCCCCGCCGGGCCATGCGAGCGCGGGCCCCGCCGCGATGAGCTCGCACATCGCCAAAAGCGAGTCCAAGACGTCGCTGCTGAAGGCGGCGGCGGCGGCGGCGGCGAGCGGGGGCAGCCGGGCTCCCCGTCACGGCCCTGCCCGGGAGCCAGTGCTGCCCAGTCGCCGGCTGCCCGGCCCCTGCCCGGGCACGCCGTCGCCGTCTGGGGACCCCAGTTCGCGGAGGCCCCTGTGCCGGCCGGCGCCGCGAGAGGAGTGCGCGCGGGCGAGCCGGCGCGGGCTCCCCCAGGCGCACTGCAGGCCCCGGGAGGCGCCGCCGGCCGCGGCGTCCCGACCTTCGCCGCCGTCGCCGCTGCCGCCGGCCCGCGGGCGGGATGGGGAGGAACGGGGTCTGTCCCCGGCGCTCGGCCTCCGGGGCTCACTGCGAGTCCCGGGTCGCGGGGACTGCGCTCCAGCCGCCGCGTCCGAGGCAGACCCGTTCCTCCACCAGCTGCGCCCCATGCTCAGCTCCGCCTTCGGCCAGGTAAGGGCCGCGCCTCCCGCCCGCTCCCTGGAGAGGCGCTCGGGACCCTGCCGCGGCTGCGCGCCCACAGCCCTCCTCCCGCTGCCCGCGGCCCCCCAGGTCAGGCTCCTGGGGTCCTTCCGCCGCCTGGCGTCCTAGTCCGCGCACCTCCTCCCCTGTGCCTGATTCAGCACCCTGTGCGCTGTCCACGCTCCTGGCCTCTTCCTGGCGAGTCACTACCGCTTAGCCTCCCTCCACTTGCCAGAATGGGCCAGTCTTGCTAGTGAACGACCTCCACAAACCGCCTGGAAATTTGCAGGGGTCAAGAAGGGGTGCTTCGAGCAGGCGGCGCCAAATCCACTCTTTCGGCCTCTGGCCAAGACGGCCAATGAACGATGAGCATGGAGTCTGGGGGTCAAGAGTGGGGACTTTAGAGTACACAGCCTTGTCAGGCGATGAGGGACTCTAGTATTGCCTGTGGTGGCCCCAAAGACCTAGGAAAAGTTAGGAGAGCTAAAAATATGAGAAAAGAGAAGTGTGTGGGTAGAGAGGGAGGGCTGTACAGAGCGATCTCTCCAACTGGAACTTTGGGGGAATTTCAAGGAGGCTATCATCCATGAATGCCATGAGGATGCCATGGGCAGTTGTCGAGTTGTGGGACATGGAATAACACCCGAGACCCCCTCATCTGAGTTAGTGCCTATATACTGGGGTCAGATAGGTCACAAAGCGGTCACAAGTGTCTTGTTTTGTTTCTTCTCTTTCAAGAACCCCAAGCAGCTGGGCATCTGTCCTTTAGAAATGATCCCGTAGTTGTAATCCGGGTCTACAGTTTGGGGCTGTGCTGCCAGGGAGAGAGGCTCAGCAGAAAGGAACCCGTGAACTCCTGAGCGAAGCCAGGACCTCCTGTAGTTCTGAGTCCATAATTAAGTCAGACGTGTTGGCACAGCGTGGACACGGCTCTGTGGCAGCCGAGGAGGGGTGTAATGCAGAGGTTTGATCAGAGGGTTTCGGTGGTGTGGGAGGGAAGGGGGTGCTGTGAGTTTCTGTGCTAGCACGGAGCGTAAAGAAGCCATTTCAAGCTCCTGCCTTGCCATGCTGGATCAGAACTCCAAGGAGGCCGTGTGTGTTTTGCTTTAGATGTGCACGTTCCTTTTCAAAATACTACTCTGCAGCGGCTGGTGCCGGCGGAGGGCTGACATGAAGGCGGCTGCGTGTAGACTCGGGTTGCACGGGGCCGCTGTGGTGGTGTGACGGGGCAGCGGTGTGGCTTTGTTCCTGCTGGGAGCCCTCGTTAGCCAGGGTAGCGGAAACACTTCTGCAGGGTAAAGGCGGATGTGCATAACTGTGGCAGCACAGTGATGTGTTGGCTGCCATGGCGTCGGTGTCAGTGAGAGGTGTGAGGGGTTAGGGCAGGAGTGGTCTGGATTGCAAAGGGGGTACTGTGTCTTTGAATCGGTGACAACTATTCATCCATTTATCAAGTATTTTTTGATCGCCTGCTTTGCCCAGGCATTTACTGGGCACTATGGAGATGAAAGTGGGATCCCAGCTGTTCTGGAGATTAGCCGTCTAGAAGTTTGCAAGGATAGGTCATTGGCCCAGGATTGCACACTTTCTGGTCATTTAGTTTGCCGGTGATCTGACTTCATTCCTAGAAAAAGAGCCCTTTCTTTCCAGGCTGGCAGAATTTGCCCCTGCCTGGACCCCTCTGAGTAGTTTGGGGGGGCACTCCATGAATGGGCCTTTGAGGATGCCATGGGCAGTTGTCGAGTTGTGGGACATGGAATAACACCCGAGACCCCCTCATCTGAGTTAGTGCCTATATACTGGGGTCAGATAGGTCACAAAGCGGTCACAAGTGTCTTGTTTTGTTTCTTCTCTTTCAAGAACCCCAAGCAGCTGGGCATCTGTCCTTTAGAAATGATCCCGTAGTTGTAATCCGGGTCTACAGTTTGGGGCTGTGCTGCCAGGAGAGAGGCTCAGCAGAAAGGAACCCGTGAACTCCTGAGCGAAGCCAGGACCTCCTGTAGTTCTGAGTCCATAATTAAGTCAGACGTGTTGGCACAGCGTGGACACGGCTCTGTGGCAGCCGAGGAGGGGTGTAATGCAGAGGTTTGATCAGAGGGTTTCGGTGGTGTGGGAGGGAAGGGGGTGCTGTGAGTTTCTGTGCTAGCACGGAGCGTAAAGAAGCCATTTCAAGCTCCTGCCTTGCCATGCTGGATCAGAACTCCAAGGAGGCCGTGTGTGTTTTGCTTTAGATGTGCACGTTCCTTTTCAAAATACTACTCTGCAGCGGCTGGTGCCGGCGGAGGGCTGACATGAAGGCGGCTGCGTGTAGACTCGGGTTGCACGGGGCCGCTGTGGTGGTGTGACGGGGCAGCGGTGTGGCTTTGTTCCTGCTGGGAGCCCTCGTTAGCCAGGGTAGCGGAAACACTTCTGCAGGGTAAAGGCGGATGTGCATAACTGTGGCAGCACAGTGATGTGTTGGCTGCCATGGCGTCGGTGTCAGTGAGAGGTGTGAGGGGTTAGGGCAGGAGTGGTCTGGATTGCAAAGGGGGTACTGTGTCTTTGAATCGGTGACAACTATTCATCCATTTATCAAGTATTTTTTGATCGCCTGCTTTGCCCAGGCATTTACTGGGCACTATGGAGATGAAAGTGGGATCCCAGCTGTTCTGGAGATTAGCCGTCTAGAAGTTTGCAAGGATAGGTCATTGGCCCAGGATTGCACACTTTCTGGTCATTTAGTTTGCCGGTGATCTGACTTCATTCCTAGAAAAAGAGCCCTTTCTTTCCAGGCTGGCAGAATTTGCCTGCCTGGACCCTCCCTCTGTGAGCTCAGAGCGCTTTGGTTCATGTGCATTTCTTTCTTCTTCTACTTTCTCAGTCATGATATAAAGGCTTTTCTCCAGTGTTCGGAAATGTCACCAGGGTGACCTGAGTCAGGAGGCGCTGGAAGGTCCCATCAAATATTTACTACCTTCCCCTGGAAGCTCATGCCTCTGGAGCTACCGATGTTCTCTTAAAGCCGACGTGTCCAGTCTGGGTGTCCTGCTGATGGCTCTAAGGCATTTGCTCCAAAGATAGCAACACAACAACAAAACCTGGCCTGGGACTCCAGAGTCCCCACGTCAGAGTCTCCAGCTCTTGAGAGAATTAGTCTTTCCGTCTCTTCTCTCTGCATGGAGATTTCTGTCCTTAGAGACAGTGTCAGGACCAAGAGAAGGGAAATGAGGTTCTGAATATAGAAACTTCCAGACAGAATCTGCTTTGGGCAAACTATAGCCCCGGGGATAGTATATTTTTTCACATCTCCCAAGTTCCTTTTTGTTTTTTGGGTTTGTTTCTTTTTTTTAACCTTTGGTGAATCACTTAACCTCAGTAAACCCATGTTTTTTTATCTGCATATTAGGGATAATCATAGTATCTTGGTAGTAAAGAACCTGCCTGCCCATGCAGGAGACTTGGGTTTGATCCCTGGATGAGGAAGATCCCCTGGAGTAGAAAATGGCAAACCACTCCAGTATTCTTGCTTAGAAAACTCCATGGACAGAAGAGTCTGGCAGGCTACAGTTTATGGGGTCCCAAAGAGTCGAACACAACTGAGCGACTGAGCGCACACACACATACACACACACACACAGATAGTATCTCAATGGGTTTTGGGGGGAATTAAGGGGATATGAAGCTATGTACAGAGCTTGCCCTGGAACAAGCATCTATTGATGTTACTATTGTTGTTAACTACCAAGGACTGTGATAGAATTTCTTTTCACGTGTAATAGTCAGGGAGGGCCAGGGGCCAAAGTGACACTGAAGGGATGAAGATAGACACCTTCCCTAGAGGACAGGAAGTAGGCTTCTTCCAGTGACCTCACAGAGTGTCCTTCCTGCCTGCAGGGAGACCATGTGGTTTTGGAGCTTAGGCATGGAAGGGTGGCTTGGGAGGTAGAACTGCAGGTTCCTCCCCCAGCAATGTCACTTCCTGTTGCTGTGACCTTGGCCCTATGATTTTCTCTCTCTGGTCTGGGTTTCTTCATCCAGAAATGAGAGTGACAGAAAGACTACCTTTCAGAACTCTTAGGAGGGTCGTACAAAGTTAAGGATGACAAGCGGCCTAGCTCAGAGTGGGCGCTGGAAAAGGGCACATGTTTCATTAATGCTACTATTATTACTATGAATAGAGTAATTGTCAGAATGAAGGCCTGCGTAAGGTGGTGTGAACGCTGCCTGTGAGCCAAGCGAGGAAGGCCGCTGAAGGAAGGGGCTGAATGACAAAGGCCCTTCCCTGGGACCCTTTTTGTGACCAGCTAATGACAAATCACTCCTCTGCCTAGAGAGAAGATGTAGTATCAGAAAGTAACTCCATGCAGGCAACATTTGGCATTAGGTCTTGGAAAATTATTTTAATCAAAAAAAATTTGGGGGGGCGGCTATGTCATGAAGCATGTGGAATCTTTGTTCCTTCACCAGAGGTGGAACCCGTGCCCCCTGCATTAGAAACATGGCATCTTAAGCACTGGACCACCAAAGAAGTCCAGTCTTTCTGTTCCTTACCATAAGTTTGGAAAGAAACAGCTCTTTAGAGGAGGCAAATGTGAATAAAATCCATAGCTGTGCCCCACCTTTCCCCTTTTTCTAATTGTAAGGACATCTCTTCTGATTTGAATAGGCTAGCCCAGTTCCCCTACTGCTTTGTGTATAACAGGATTGAGGTATTGAATGCATGAATGAATGAATGACTGGTATCTCCAGCCTCTGAACCTCAGAGCTTCTTAGTTCTTGTAGTTAAGATGAGGGAGAGAGACCAGGATGGTTTGGGCCCTAACAGATTCAAGTGCATTAGGCCTGTGTGCCTAGCATGATGGCTTGGCTGTAACTGCTCTCTGAGAGGTCTGGGAGCCCCTGGGGCCTGGAAAAGAGGAAGAGAAGGTCAGTTTGTGCTTGACATCAATTATAGATGATAGGAGTGACTTGGTGTCAGTTCGTAGGTTTTGCAGAAACAACACTGGCACTTCTGATCTCTGTCTGGAGCCCAGTAAACAACAGACAAGGTATCTTCCCATTATCTTAGCTTCATAGAAAACTGTGAAATGTAAATAGGCTCAAGAGAGGGGAAGTGGCTCGTCCAGAGGTCCCAGAGTAAGTAAATGGCAGGACTGTGCTGTGCTGTGTCTCTCTCCAGACAGCCAGCCAGTGCCACACCATACGGCCAGTGGAAAGTCGCAGAAATGTGTTTCCTCTTTGTCAGAAGCATCCACAAAGCACCTCTCAGGTTACGACCCAGCTTTCCCCAAGTGTCTTAACACTGGGCTGCCAGCCAAGTTCAAATGCTGGCGTTAGGACTGCTCGGGCCCAAAGCCAGCTCCCTCCTAATCAGGAATTATCAGCGACGGGTTTATCCTTCTCATCCCTCTGATCCTATTATCCCCTTCCAGAACTCTTAAGTGTGGCTTCCAAAGGCCCAGGGCTACTGCCACTGTGCATGGGATGGGGAGGTGGGGCCATGCCACGTGCTTTGCTTCTTAAGGAAGCCCCCACCCTTCAGCCCTTTATAAAGTTTTCTACCGAAGGTCAAGCCATCTGCCTTCTCAAGATCAGTAGCTAGCTACTCCTGTCACACAGCATCACCACCACCCCATCTGTCCAACCTAGAACAACTTAAGCAAGCTTGGGGCTTGAATCCCAAATCCCTAACTGCCCTTAAGCCTCAAGCAAATATCAGCACCCTCTCTACTAAAGATGGGATTTCTTCAAAGTGCGTGCACTTTTCCATAGTGGGGTTTGCTTTCTCCCGTCTCCTGTTTACAAGGACAGAGGCATATTGCAAGGTTGACAAGTGGGTGCTTTGCTCTGGACTGGCCTGCAGGGGGCAGGCATCACCAGGTCTGACCTGTGGGTGCTGGGCTGGACCAACGCTGCTGGACAGGGGAAGGGGCACCTTCCAGGTGCTTGGCAGTGTGCCAAGCCCTCTGCATTATCTCATTAACGCCTCATAAGTCCTACGAAGGAAGGGTTATTAGAGTACCCATTTTAGGAATAAAGAAACCCAGGCTCAGAAAGATGAACAAGTCCTCAAGGTCACATGGCTGGTAGGCAGTAGGGCATGACTTGGAACTCGGGTCTGTCCGACTTTGCATGCTGTTTACCTCTAGGTCAGTGGTTCTCAACACTGGCTACAGGTTAGAATTACCTGGAGTAGGAAACAACACTGGTGCCCAGGGACCACCTACACCTGTCCCATCAGCATCTTCAAGGAAGGTCTCCAGTGCTTCTAGTCTGCAGCCAGCATTGAGAAGCCCCGCTTCACACAGGACTGCCTTTCCATGTATCCACTCACTTTGTTCAGATGAACTGGGTTTGTATCTGAAGCCAACCTCATCTCCCTCAGGGGTCTGTGGTGAGCCCTAGCTTTTCAAGAGACTGCAGTGGGTCAGCATTCTAGATGTTGTCTGCAAGTCTTTTCTGATCCCCCACACTGTCAGATCCCTCAGTCTCCCACGCTCAGAGCTTTTGTGTTTCCCCCTCTTGGCGTTGACCTGAACTGTGGTTAAGTAAGTTGATAGCTCTTTACTGTTTCCTGGTCACCTGCTAGAAGGTAAGCGCCCTGAAAACAGTGAAAGTGGTAGCCGCTCAGTCGTGTCTGACTCTTTGCGACTGTGGACCAGCAGGATCCTCTGCCATGGAATTCTCAGGCAAGGATTCTGGAGTGGGTAGCTGTTTCCTTCTAAGACCTCAAGCAAATATCAGCACCCTCCCCCCCCCTTACAAAAAAGATGGGGAATCCCAAATCCCTAACTGCCCTTAAGCCTCAAGCAAATATCAGCACCCTCTACTAAAGATGGGATTTCGTGCACTTTTCCATAGTGGGGTTTGCTTTCTCCCGTCTCCTGTTTACAAGGACAGAGGCATATTGCAAGGTTGACAAGTGGGTGCTTTGCTCTGGACTGGCCTGCAGGGGGCAGGCATCACCAGGTCTGACCTGTGGGTGCTGGGCTGGACCAACGCTGCTGGACAGGGGAAGGGGCACCTTCCAGGTGCTTGGCAGTGTGCCAAGCCCTCTGCATTATCTCATTAACGCCTCATAAGTCCTACGAAGGAAGGGTTATTAGAGTACCCATTTTAGGAATAAAGAAACCCAGGCTCAGAAAGATGAACAAGTCCTCAAGGTCACATGGCTGGTAGGCAGTAGGGCATGACTTGGAACTCGGGTCTGTCCGACTTTGCATGCTGTTTACCTCTAGGTCAGTGGTTCTCAACACTGGCTACAGGTTAGAATTACCTGGAGTAGGAAACAACACTGGTGCCCAGGGACCACCTACACCTGTCCCATCAGCATCTTCAAGGAAGGTCTCCAGTGCTTCTAGTCTGCAGCCAGCATTGAGAAGCCCCGCTTCACACAGGACTGCCTTTCCATGTATCCACTCACTTTGTTCAGATGAACTGGGTTTGTATCTGAAGCCAACCTCATCTCCCCTCAGGGGTCTGTGGTGAGCCCTAGCTTTTCAAGAGACTGCAGTGGGTCAGCATTCTAGATGTTGTCTGCAAGTCTTTTCTGATCCCCCACACTGTCAGATCCCTCAGTCTCCCACGCTCAGAGCTTTTGTGTTTCCCCCTCTTGGCGTTGACCTGAACTGTGGTTAAGTAAGTTGATAGCTCTTTACTGTTTCCTGGTCACCTGCTAGAAGGTAAGCGCCCTGAAAACAGTGAAAGTGGTAGCCGCTCAGTCGTGTCTGACTCTTTGCGACTGTGGACCAGCAGGATCCTCTGCCATGGAATTCTCAGGCAAGGATTCTGGAGTGGGTAGCTGTTTCCTTCTCCAGGAGATCTTCCCAACCTAGGGATCAAACCTAAAAACAAGGACCATGTGTATCTTTTTCCCACAACATTCCCAGAGCCAAGCACGTGGGGCAAATGATACTTTCTCCTTCCATTTTAATCATCCCTCATCCAGTACCTGTTCTGTGCCAGGCACTTCCACACGTATCTTTTTATTTTTTAGTTTAATTTTTATTTTATTTTTTCCTTTTTCCCCATCATGCCTCTTTTATTTATATTTATTTTATTTATATTTATTTTCATCCATCTTTTACTCTTTGGCCTGTGCGGGCCTCCCACTGCAGTGGCCTCTCTCCCTGCAGAGCACTGGCTCTGGGCGCATGCGCTCCAGAGCTCTGGCTCGTAATTGGACACACCGGTCCAGCCACTCCGTGGCATGTGGAATCTTCCAGGGCCAGGGATCCAACTGGTGCCCCTTGTGCTGCAAGGCAGACTCTTTACCCACTGGACCACCAGGGAAGCCCCCCCACATCTTATAAGCGAGTGAAGGCATGGAGCCCTGCCTGAGGAGCACTGTAAAGCCAGCAGAGCCAGGCCTCCAGGCCTCCAGACCCTTCTCAGTCGTCTGAGTCCACTGCTCTTCCCAAGAGCCTGCCTTCACACTCTGTTTCCCAAAAACAGGTCTTTGAAGAAGGCATTTCTGTTGGCTCTACCCATACGAGTTCCCCACAGGGACTTCACTCCTTTTTCCTGCCGTTTACGTATGTGTGCTTTGTTGCTCAGTTGTGTCTGACTCTGCGGCCTCTTGGTTGTAGTCGGTTAGGCTCCTCTGTCCATGGGATTTTCCAGGCAAGAATTCTGGAGTGGGTTGCTATCTCCTATCCAGGGCATCTTCCCAGCCCAGGGGCTGAACCTAGGTCTCCTGCATGGCAAGTGGATACTTTAACACCTGAGCCACCAGGGACGTCCTTTAGATGTCAACAGCCTCCCCAGTCCCAGGCTTCTCCCTCTGTCCACAGGGGTGCCCCTCCTCCATATCCCCCTCTGGAGGCCAAGCCAGGTTGCTGAATAACCCCCCTGATTAAGCCATTCCATTGTCGTCACTGCGTGGTAATCAAGAGCTACCCAGGGACCTCCCTCTGCAGCTCCCTGGGGCAGGGTCTTGAGAAGAGCAGTGGACTCAGACGTCTGGGAAGGGTCTGGAGACCTGGCAGCCTGGCTCTGCCAGCTTCTCACGGCTCCCCTGGGCAGCGTCCCCACCCATCTTTCCCTAACGGGAGCTCTGATCAACCACCCAAACCTGGACCCACGATAAGCCTGTGAGAGGAGGCTCTCTGGAACTGAAACTCTGAAACTCTTGCAGCGGTGGACGGAAAGGTTTTTACATCAGGACCCCGGAAAGAGCTTGGCGTCCCAGCCTGTCTCTGGTGCCCCCTGCTGGAAAAAGTGTGGGTGCAGGGAAATGGGGACTCTCCTGGGTCATCTGGCTCGGGGTGTAGGTCTCGAAGGTGACATCTGAGGCTTGAGAGAAATTCACATCAAAGCTGGAACCTAGAGGGACGAGGACATGCTGGTTACCTAAAAAGTTTCACTCGTGGGACCATGAAACCCCCTTTGCGAAGGGCGGCCTCTCTGCTCTGCATCAAAGGAAGCCGGTGAAAGATGCTCTGTAGGATCCGTCAGAGGATATGGGAAAAGGTTCGTCACCCTCGCTCACTCACGCCCGCTGGGCCTGCACTGCCTCCATCAGGACTCCCTGAGGGCCGGCTCTTGTTGTCCTCTGGGTCAGAGAAACCGCACACGGTGAAGGAACTGCTGTTGGCTCAGCTGTGCTTCCAGCCCTGGAGCCTCATCCCATTTCAATGAGGAGGGAAGTGTGAAAAATGGAGCTTGATGGAGAGTCGTCACAAGATCTCCAGGGCCCCAACTGGAGCTGCCTGCTCTCCATCCAGCTGTGGTGGCCGGGGGGAGGCGGGGGATTAAGATGCGTGTTCGTCCCTGGGTGACTGTGTGTGTGTATGTGTGTGTGCCCGTGCGTGTGTGTGAATGCACACACAAGGTTCGGAGCTGCGAGGCACCATGGATTTGGGGGCCCAAACTAGCCTGCTTCTGCTTCTGGGTCTGCTGGCCTAATTCCCAGCTGCAGCTGCCATTCCGCGCTCCCCTCCCCGAGGCAATCTCTCCGCAGATTTGACAGCGGGAGGGGAGGGGCCGAGGGAAGGGGAGTGAACCGGGAGGGGACTCAGCTGTAATCTGATGTAGAGGATCCGGCAGCCTTCTCCAGCTCGGCTGCCCTCTGCCATCACCTCTCCAGGCGGTTTTCTCTGTGCCGGCCCTCTCCCCTCCTGCCTTCATCTCCTTAAGAAAGTGTCCAGAAAGTTAAACCCACACAGACGAACACACACAATCCACCAAAAAAAAAAAAAAAAAAAACAACAACTCAGGGAGCAGGAGCAGGCAGACGAGTAAGAGAGCACGCGCGCAGAAGAGAGGGCTCAGTCGGTCTTGGAGGAAGAACGGCGCAGGCAGAGGGAGGCTGGGGTTGGCGGGACCGGGACTGAGGTCTCTTAACCCCCCCGGGAGCCTCCTTCATGGACCCAGGGATCCTGAGAGGGGCTGCCTCAGCTTAGGATGGGCAACTGTGTCAAGTCTCCACTGAGAAATCTCTCAAGGAAGGTACGTTTCTGGAGTTCCTGAGACCCGGGGTGGGGACTGGGGTATCTTGGCATCGGCCCCAGGGGTTGGGTCGGGGGCAGAGAGGGTGGACGTTTGGAAGCTTGCTACCCTTCCTGTGGGTTCTGTCTAAGGGCTGCTCCCCTGTTCCTATCTCTACATCCCCTCCTATCACAATGGTCTGTGTCCTGGGCTCTGAACCGAAGTTGGGATTTAGAGCTGTGTGGGGGCCTGTGTCTGGGAGTTTGCACACGATTTAGGAAAGAAATCATGTAGCTCCATGAAAAGCGGGGATCTGTAGGAGGTGAGTGAACGGACAACCCCAGGGGTTAACAGGATCAGAAGAGGGCTCAGTTGGGCTGCTGGTTCCTTCCCAACCCTTGGGAGGGGGCTCATTCATCTCCTTTGAGGGACTCTAACCCTCTCTAGTGGTCTCTAAGCTTTCCGAATTGTGGGTTGTTGGTTTTTTTTTTTTTCAAACTTTTATTTATTTTTGGCTGTGCTGCGTCTTTGTTGATGTGTGGGTTTAGCTGCTCTGCCGTATGTGGAATCTTTCCAGATCAGGGATTGAACCTGTGTCTCCTGAATTGGCAGACGGGTTCTTATCCACTGAGCCACAAGGCAAACCCCAGAGTTGTGAGTTTTGAAGTCAGTACCATTGCTACCGGACATCCCCTTCTACCCTTGAGAATTGTTCTGTCAGGTCAGAGACTCACAAATGGGACCAGATTGGTTTGGGGCCCCAGGGTGGTTTCCATTGAGAAATGGAATCTACAGCAAAGGTGCCTGTCAGTTGCTTTCTGTAGTGAATGTATTGCTGATACACGGGGATAATATCCTTTTGCAGGAATCCCTTTTGGAAAGCAAATAATCACCTTCATAGCATCTTTACTGCAAGATTGGGCTTACGTCTGCAGGGTCTCTCTTTAGGTGGGCTCTGGCTGTATTTGTAACCCTCTGTAGTCAGGTAGTAGAAGAAACTTGTAGATATTCCTTAAAGGAAGAAGGAAATGTGAGAGATCTTTTCCTCTCTTTCTTTCATTTTCCAGACAAGGAGCTCGATTGCCACTCAGGTTAAGTGACTTACCCAAGGTCTCAGGTTAGCCAATGGCTCCGCTACCCACTAACCCCTTCCTATCTCCTCTGTTAGTTTCACAGACTCTCAATTTAGGACATTTCAGGCTTTTCTGCTCATCGTCTTCCTCATTTAGCTAAGCTGCTCACATCAAGTTCCTTTTAATCTTCGCTGTTCCTTGGATTTTTCTGAGGGTTGACTGTTTCTTCTGTGCACCCCACCCCCCGAGTCATCTGTCTTCTTAAAGGAGAGTTCTGTGCATCAGACGTGGCCTCCACGCTGTTGCAGAGAAGCAGAAATGGATCTGAATTCATCTAGAGGACCATGGGGCGAAGGCCCTTTTCTTTAGTTCTGTCTCGACCTTAAAGAAGTGAACTCAAGAACAAGAATTGTCCTGTCCTACTCGACCCGTCTTCCTTTACACAGTAGACTGCCTGAGACTCAGACTTCTCAGGTCTTCTCTTTCTAGCCACATGACCTTGGATGAGTTACTTGACCCTCCCACTTGGTCATTTCCCTGTCCATCAAGTGGACATACTAACATATTTGGAATATGGTACTCAGTAGCTGTTAGGCAGTGCTATTAGCATCATAATCATACTTTTTACACTCTAGATTTTCTGAGAAGGGATTTGAGGACAAAAGGGAAATAGGAGAGATATGGAGACCATGGAATAAGGCAAATGATCATAAAAGGGATTGCGTTTAATTTCATGTTTTTTTTTAAAATGGTAATCATTGCTTTTTCCTGCATATCTACAAGATCTCCAGCATCTGTTATCTCATTTGCTCTTTTCCATCAAGTGGGTCTCGTGATTATATCCTAGAGAAAGGAACAAGACTCAGAGATATCCTGAGACCCCGCAGCCGACCGGAAGCAGGGTGCGATGTAAACCCTGGCCTGTGTGACTCCAGAGCTGGGAGTTTGTTTTCATTTTTGCCTCGGTGAACGCTGTCTCTTTTTCTCTTATTCATAGATCTGCAAACTTGACCTTCCAGGTCATCTTAGTCCTAGTCCCCACTCACGGGGCCATGCCCTCTCCCACCGCCGTAGACGCTTCCTTACTCAGCTTCTCCTTCCGTGAATACCTGTGGTGAGAGGGCACACGGTCTTGGCCGGCTTGTGTTGTTAGAAAGCTGTTAGGGCACGAGGCGTGTGGCCCCCCCTGTTGCCCTGCCACACTCAGGAGATGTCCCCTTGCTGCCAGGAAACATCGTCAGCCCTTGGGCCGCTGCCCACTTGGCTTCCTGTGTGGTGACCGGAATTGGTGATGGAGAGAGGCGGCCTCCTCCAGGCTCTGAGCCGGGCAGGAGTGGGCTGTCAGGTGCCATCACTGGCCTGGGAAGAACAGCAACCTCCCGCGGCAACTGGGTGCCAGACAGGGTTAAGATCAAGAGATGCAGTGGAAATTCCCCAGCCATCACTCATTCCTCCTTCGTGGGAGCAAATCTTCCTCTGTCCTTCTCACTTCTTTCCTGATTGGCAAATATTCTCCCACTTCTTCTGCAGCCAGAAGTAGATGCCTCCTGGCACCCAGCGTCTCTTAAGTTGCATCATCATCACCATTGTCATCATCGTTGTCATCATCATTGTCATCACCATGGCAACTCCACATCTTCGCCTCTCACCACGCTCTAGGCACTGTGCAATGGCTCAGTTACCTCTCACTCCTGTGAGTAGCCCTGATCATCCCCGCTGGACAGAGGAGGAAGCCAGAGCACAGAGAGCTGCAGTGACCTGCCAAAGGTCACACAGCAAGCAGTGGCAGAGCTGGAATTTGTCCCCAAGACTGAGTTCAGAACCGGTTACACTCAAGCTCTTCTCTGAGTCCTCCACCACCTGCTGCCTCCTCCTGGGTGTGCTCATCTGAGCCACTTGAGTGAGAGTCAGCCAGAAACAAAAAGGCTGATTCTCTGCAAATGTCTCCCGAGATTGTTTCCTGGGGCTAAACCCCAGTTGACTCCCTGGCTCCCTCTGGTCCTGCCCTCACTCTAGCCAGGTCCCTGTGGCCTCAGTGAGTGTGGCCACAGCTCTGCACCTCTTTTGGTCATCAAACAAGAATGGACCCTGGTTATGACTGATACCCCTCAAGTTCTAAGACTACCCAGGGATACCCTTATTGCACTCACTGAACTTGAGGTTTGGATGGAGGTCCTGACCCTTGGGTCTGGATTGCTGCGTGCTTTTTTTTTTTTTTTTAATTTTGGCCTCTCTTATTGGTTTTGTATTTATTTATTATCATCCATCTTTATTCTTTGGCCTGCGTGGGGCCTCCCATTGCAGTGGCCTCTCTGATTGCAGTGCACCGGCTCTGAGCGCATGCGCTCCAGAGCACTGGCTCATAATTGGGCACACGAGTCCAGCTGCTCTGCGGCACGTGGGATCTTCCCAGGCCAGGGGTCAAACCAGTGCCCCTTGCACTGCAAGGTGGACTCTTTACCCACTGGACCACCAGGAAAGTCCTGCTGCTTGACCCCCCTTTTTTTTTTTATCTTTTTCGGGGGTGGGGTGGGGAGGGAGGGGAATGGGCGGGCCACTTCTATTGGTCTTTCATTTCTCTATTTTCATCCGTCTTTGTTCTTTGGCTCCTGTGGGCCTCCCATCGCGGTGGCCTCTGTCATCACAGAGCGCCGGCTCTGGGCGCACGTGCGCCAGAGCTCCGGCTCAGTAATTGGATGCATCGGTCCAGCTGCTCCGCGGCACGTGGGATCTTCCCAGGCCAGGGATCGAACCGGCGACCCTTGCACTGCAAGGCGGTGTCCTTACCCACTGGACCACCAGGGGAAGCCCCTGCTGCTTGCCTTTTGAGGAACCAGAGTATGGTTTTTTCCTCTTTAGGCATGGAAAAGGCTTAGGAAGTTGGACGAGAGTCTGGACTGCAGCCCCACCCTTGTGGGGCTTTGGGGAGAAGGAACATGAAAGACAAGGTGAGACGGCAGAGATTACTCTGCTTGTCCACCAGGGAGGATGGGCTACCCCTCAGGTCTCAGCTTCTTCTCCTGAGCCTGACCTCCTTTGAGCTGGAGGGAACTGTCAGAAGAGGGTGCAGCAGGATGGATGGATAGGACAGGCAGCTCTGGGCTTCTTGGACAGAGACGTCTCTCAAAGTTTCCACTGTTCTTTCCTTGGAAGCACGGGCTCCCGATCCCCTCACTGGGTGGAGGCATCCAAGCTCGGGGCTGAAGCTTGACCCAGACCTGGGGGGACACAGGGCATCCTGGCGAGGAGGCTAGGGTGAGAGAGAATGTTGTGTCTGGATGCTGCTCTTGTCCTGAGGGGACTGTCTGTGGGCAGTGCTGACTTTTTATAGCTGCATGGGAACCATCAGGGAGGAGGACGGGCTGACTGGGGCCTGGGCGCATGGCTATATTCGGTCAGCAGAGAGGGCCCCTGCCTCAGGCTGTAGAAGGCCTGCAGGCTGGACCAGGCACGGAGCCAGCGAAGGCGGGAGGGACTAGGGGAACTGTGGGTGGTAGAGAGCATCTAGTCTTGAGGCCACAATCTGGGTGGAATCTGACCGACAGAAGTGCTTAGCTCACCCAGGGCTTTGAACTGGAAGGTCTGGCAACCTGACTGGAGTTACGTAATGCTGCCCCTTCCGAGGGGACACAGAGCATCCATTTTGCCCCAGGCCCCACCTGTCACACTTGCCTGCTTCATGTCTCTTTGCTCGGGCACTTGTGTCTGCAACCTCCATTCTCACAGACCAGCTGAGCCTGCGCTGTGCTGCCGACTCTGATGATCTTCACTACTTTCTGGTGGGTTCCGGCACAGGGATAGAGTCAGAAGTGCACTGGAGAGCTTAGCCCCGAGGATTGTCTGGGACGTTGGGAGCATCTTGGGAAAGGATGTTCTTTCCCGAATGAGCAGAAGCCTCCCTCTGCCTGCTCCTCTCTCTGAGCTTCTGCATGTGCACCAGGGTGTGGTTCTGTGCACATGTATGTATGTGCGTGTATGTATGTGTGTGTGTCTGCATGTGTGCCACACTGTGGGTACCACAGCCAGCTCTCCCTGGAGCATCTGTTTCAGCCAAGGATCCAGGACGTCGTCTGTTGGACCAGTTTGCGACCTGGCCCTGTGTGTCCGGAGGGCTCTCCGCCCTCTGCTGTTTGCCTGTCTTGAGAAGGGCCCCTTCTAGGGCAAGAAGCCAGGCTGGACCCAAGAGGACTCAGGCAGAGAGATGACACTCTGCCTCTGTTCTGTATTTGCTTGGTGCTGGCTGAAGATGCGCCAGGAGGAGACCAGCTACACGGCGGTGCAGACGAGCGAGGAGGGGCTTGCGGCGGCGGCGAGCTCCCGGCCCGCTGCTGCGGCTGGCTCAGAACTGCGCTGTCATGCACAACCTGCTGGGCCCGGCCTGCATTTTCCTGCGTAAGGGCTTCGCGGAGAACAGGCAGCCTGTCGTAAGTTGGCCCCAGTGGGCAGGGGACTGTCGGGGAGTGCTGACTTTTATAGCTGCATGGGAACCATCAGGGAGGAGGACGGGCTGACTGGGGCCTGGGCGCATGGCTATATTCGGTCAGCAGAGGGCCCCTGCCTCAGGCTGTAGAAGGCCTGCAGGCTGGACCAGGCACGGAGCCAGCGAAGGCGGGAGGGACTAGGGGAACTGTGGGTGGTAGAGAGCATCTAGTCTTGAGGCCACAATCTGGGTGGAATCTGACCGACAGAAGTGCTTAGCTCACCCAGGGCTTTGAACTGGAAGGTCTGGCAACCTGACTGGAGTTACGTAATGCTGCCCCTTCCGAGGGGACACAGAGCATCCATTTTGCCCCAGGCCCCACCTGTCACACTTGCCTGCTTCATGTCTCTTTGCTCGGGCACTTGTGTCTGCAACCTCCATTCTCACAGACCAGCTGAGCCTGCGCTGTGCTGCCGACTCTGATGATCTTCACTACTTTCTGGTGGGTTCCGGCACAGGGATAGAGTCAGAAGTGCACTGGAGAGCTTAGCCCCGAGGATTGTCTGGGACGTTGGGAGCATCTTGGGAAAGGATGTTCTTTCCCGAATGAGCAGAAGCCTCCCTCTGCCTGCTCCTCTCTCTGAGCTTCTGCATGTGCACCAGGGTGTGGTTCTGTGCACATGTATGTATGTGCGTGTATGTATGTGTGTGTGTCTGCATGTGTGCCACACTGTGGGTACCACAGCCAGCTCTCCCTGGAGCATCTGTTTCAGCCAAGGATCCAGGACGTCGTCTGTTGGACCAGTTTGCGACCTGGCCCTGTGTGTCCGGAGGGCTCTCCGCCCTCTGCTGTTTGCCTGTCTTGAGAAGGGCCCCTTCTAGGGCAAGAAGCCAGGCTGGACCCAAGAGGACTCAGGCAGAGAGATGACACTCTGCCTCTGTTCTGTATTTGCTTGGTGCTGGCTGAAGATGCGCCAGGAGGAGACCAGCTACACGGCGGTGCAGACGAGCGAGGAGGGGCTTGCGGCCGGCGGCGAGCTCCCCGGCCCGCTGCTGCGGCTGGCTCAGAACTGCGCTGTCATGCACAACCTGCTGGGCCCGGCCTGCATTTTCCTGCGTAAGGGCTTCGCGGAGAACAGGCAGCCTGTACGTAAGTTGGCCCCAGTGGAGCTGTGCTTGACTTGGCTTCACAGGGCGTGAGGAAGGAGGTGCTGGGAAGAAGAGAGGGGCTCTGTACACAGTCGTGCGCATCCCCGATGGACACCCTCAAACCCTCAGCTTGGGAACCTGACCCCCAGAGTTTCCCATTCAGGGCTGCAGATCCCTGGGGAATCCACATCCACCAGCAAGAAATAACAGTAGCAGCTATACTATTGTTTGGTTCTGTTTTTTTGAGCACTTGCTATGTGCCAGACCCTGTGCTAAGTGCTTTAGTGCTTAAGCCTCAGAGCAACTCCAAGAGGTAGGTACGATTATCCTCCCCATTTTACAGATGAGAAAACAGAGTTGGAGAGATAACATGCTCAGGGTAATAGCTGGTGGACGATACAGGTCGGATTCAGACTCAGAGAGCCCAACTCAAAGGGCCTCCTGTGTTTTGAACAACAGTAAATACACGGCACTACCCAGTAGAACTTTGTAGGATGCTAGAAACATTGTCCAGTCGGCTCAGCCCTCTACATTAGCCGCTAGCGATCCATGGCTACTGAGCCCTTGGAATGTGGCTAGTGCAGCTGAGGAAGTAGATTATTCATTTTCTTTGTCTCCAATTCCAGTTTAAATAGTCACATGTGGCCTCTGCTTTGGAGGGCCTCCCACAGGTGTCTGAACAGTCTCTGGGGGGAGGGCATTGATGACATTACAGATTCCAACGTTGGTATGTTGACTGAATGGTGGTGGTTTAGTCGCTAAGTCGTGTCTGACTTTTTGCGACCCCGTGAGCTGTAACCCTCCAGGCTCCTCTGGGTGTGGGATTTTGCAGGCAGGAATACTGGCATGGGTTTCCATTTCCCTTCTCCAGGGCTTATTGAATGCCACCTGCTAATAAATATTTTACACATCTTGCCCCACAGATGTTCACAAAGGCCCTATCAGGTGGCTTCTGGTATTAACCCATTTTACAGGTGAGGAAACTGTGGGTCACATAGTGGAACTGACCTGTCCAAGGTTCTACATCTAGGAAGCAGCGAATCTGGACTTTTTCCTTGAGTCCGTCTGACTTTAGAGGCCAAACTCATCCCTTGACTGCATAAGTTAGGGAGTGAGGAGTCGGGGTGGGGGGCTCCATTCCACCTGACCTCCTGAATCAGTGCTCGTGGTTTCCCTGCTGTGTCAGCGAGCATCCCCGGCTCAAACCCTCAGCTTGGGAACCTGACCCCAGAGTTTCCCATTCAGGGCTGCAGATCCCTGGGGAATCCACATCCACCAGCAAGAAATAACAGTAGCAGCTATACTATTGTTTGGTTCTGTTTTTTTGAGCACTTGCTATGTGCCAGACCCTGTGCTAAGTGCTTTAGTGCTTAAGCCTCAGAGCAACTCCAAGAGGTAGGTACGATTATCCTCCCCATTTTACAGATGAGAAAACAGAGTTGGAGAGATAACATGCTCAGGGTAATAGCTGGTGGACGATACAGGTCGGATTCAGACTCAGAGAGCCCAACTCAAAGGGCCTCCTGTGTTTTGAACAACAGTAAATACACGGCACTACCCAGTAGAACTTTGTAGGATGCTAGAAACATTGTCCAGTCGGCTCAGCCCTCTACATTAGCCGCTAGCGATCCATGGCTACTGAGCCCTTGGAATGTGGCTAGTGCAGCTGAGGAAGTAGATTATTCATTTTCTTTGTCTCCAATTCCAGTTTAAATAGTCACATGTGGCCTCTGCTTTGGAGGGCCTCCCACAGGTGTCTGAACAGTCTCTGGGGGGAGGGCATTGATGACATTACAGATTCCAACGTTGGTATGTTGACTGAATGGTGGTGGTTTAGTCGCTAAGTCGTGTCTGACTTTTGCGACCCGTGAGCTGTAACCCTCCAGGCTCCTCTGGGTGTGGGATTTTGCAGGCAGGAATACTGGCATGGGTTTCCATTTCCCTTCTCCAGGGCTTATTGAATGCCACCTGCTAATAAATATTTTACACATCTTGCCCCACAGATGTTCACAAAGGCCCTATCAGGTGGCTTCTGGTATTAACCCATTTTACAGGTGAGGAAACTGTGGGTCACATAGTGGAACTGACCTGTCCAAGGTTCTACATCTAGGAAGCAGCGAATCTGGACTTTTTCCTTGAGTCCGTCTGACTTTAGAGGCCAAACTCATCCCTTGACTGCATAAGTTAGGGAGTGAGGAGTCGGGGTGGGGGGCTCCATTCCACCTGACCTCCTGAATCAGTGCTCGTGGTTTCCCTGCTGTGTCAGCGAGCATCCCCGGCTCCACTCCACATCCCCCGCTGCTCTGCCCTGGGGAGGGTGTGACTCAGGGGCCAGCCCCGAGGACTCACTCAGACCAGCTCCGGACACAGGAGCATGGCTGGCGGGCACCGGCTCTTCTGTACTCTGGTCTGGGTTTACAAGAGATAGGGAGGTGGCAACAGAGCTGGCCCTGGAGGATGTGAGAGGCTGCTTGAGGCCTGCAGGGTTGGCGAAGGGACTTGTCGCTTGTCCCAGTGAGTGTACCCTGCACATGGGTGTACATGCATTTATATATGCTGACCCTCGCACTTACCAGGGGTGCAAGGGATGGTGAAAAACATCCTTTAGAGGGGTTGGCAGCCCTCCCCCGTGCACGATGACAGGCTTTTTAAGTGGAAGGCACCTCACAGAGACAGACAGCTTCAGCTAGAAATGCTACTGGCAGGACCTGGGAGCCTGCAGCCTACTCGTGCCAAGCTCACATACACTCCTGGCACGGTCCGGCCGTGTACGGCCCCTTCTCTGAGAGCCGGGTCTTTCCTGTGCATCTGGTAGTCCCACAAAATGTTGCTCAGTAGCCCTTTTCTATAACATTCTCAGATTTTCTGGCACTGGGGTCCCTTGCCCTGAGGCCAGTGTGGAGCAGGTGGGCAGCAGCCTCTCACCTGCCCTGGCCCCAGGGGCTAGAAGAGCCCGTGCACACAGCTGAGATGTCTCACCCTCACTGTGGCATGCCTGCATGTCTGTGTCCGTGATCGGTGTTCCCACACCTGGCTTCCGGGAGCGGGCACACCCTGCCCAGTGTTTACCCTGCACAAAAGCAGGGCGCTGTGACATATGGAGAGGATGAGCCCTGTGGACCAGTTTTGGAGCCTGCTAAGCATGTCCAGCTGGGCACCGCATCCATTTCATGCCAGTCTGTCTCCCTCCTGGGCAGGCCTGGGGCGCCTGGCACCTCACCAGCCAGAGCCTGCCCCCTGCTTCCTCCGGGCCCGCTCTTTGGAGACTTCTCTGCCATCTGTTCAGATGCCTTGTCCCAGGGCTCCCTTGACTCCCCAAGGAGACCTGGGCACTGCTTGGGGCTGGAGACGTGTGCTTTGGACACTGGCAGCCGCTGGAGGCACTGGCAGCCCCCAGGGTCCTATACTGTGTCCTGTGATGGGGTGAGGTCTAGGATGGGGGTCCAACTGGAGAAGGTGGGGTGGTGCCCAGGAAGCAGGGCACAGCCCTTATCCTGCCTCCACTCCCTCTGCTCCTCCTCTTCCTCCCTCTCGTGCGCCTGTCTGGACCCCGCTTTCCCTCCCCCAACAACTTGCTTCTCCCATTGCCCACCTCAGCCCCTCTTCTCCCCTCTGTTTCTGGTTTTATTCTGTTGGGATCCTCCCATTAACACTTTTATTTACAGGTTTCTGCCTCCAGATCAGCGCTGTCCCCTGACCGCATGCTTGTGTCTAGAATCGGGTGAGGGGTGCAGAGGTTCTGTGCCCAGGCTGGATGGGGCTCCTGGCTCCCTGGGCCTCTCCTGTGTCTCGGACAGGTGGGGCTGCACCTTTTCCCCTCCAGGACATGCTCCAGGCACACCTCCGCTGCTGCCCTATCAGCTCCCAGCCAGTGCCTGCTGCCACTGGGACGGCCCTCAGCTGGGCGCTGGATGATTTCCGGACCCCTTGCGGCTGCTAATGGGACATGTTCTTTTGTTGCAGGACAGATCTCTGCGGCCAGAGGAGATTGAAGGTGAGACCTGGCCTTTTAGGGGAGAGGGTTGCTCAGCCACCGAGGAAGGCGAAGGGAGGGCGGCGGGTGGGAAAAGGGGAGAGACATCTCAGCTTCCTGTGAGCCGGGCCTGGTACAGAGCTGGGAGCCTCTGGGGAGCCAGGCGTTGGAGGAACCTGTGAGTCCACGAGCCCTCGGGCCGCCTCTGCCCCAGAGGCGCTGCAGGCCCCACCCTGACCATGTCCACCTTCCTTCTCTTCCCCAGAGCTCCGGGAGGCCTTCCGCGAGTTTGACAAGGACAAGGACGGCTACATCAACTGCCGGGACCTGGGCAACTGCATGCGCACCATGGGCTACATGCCCACCGAGATGGAGCTCATCGAGCTGTCTCAGCAGATCAACATGAACTGTGAGTCCCTCTGCCGGGCGCCGCCTCCCCGCCCCGCCCTCGCTGTCCTCTGCCTGGGTTCGAGTCCTGAGCCCACCTCTTCCCAGCTCCGTGACCTGGGGTGAACCACTTACCCTCCCTGGGCCTCAGTTTCTTCACATCTAAAATGAGGGGCACATGGGCAAAGTGGAGCTCAGGAAGTCAATGGAGGGTGTGTTGAATATTTTTTTTTCTTGGTTTATTTATTTGGAGGGGTGACAGCTTTACTGAGATGTAATCATATCCGATACAGTTGATTCACTTCAAGCATTCACTTCAGGGACCTCCCTGGTGGTCCAGGGTGAGGACTCCTCAGGCACTCACAGCAAGGGGCACAGATCTGATCCCTGATCCAGGTCCTAAAGCACACATTTCAGTGGCTTTTAGTATATTCAGAGTTGTGCATCAACACAATCAACTTTAAAATATTTTCACGGTGCACCTCTCCCAAAGAAATCCTGTTATCACTTTGCCGTCACCACCAAGTCCTTCCTCAGCCCTAGGCATCTAAGCAGATTTGCCTGTTCTGGACATTTCTTTTTTTGTTTTGTTTAGATTGAAGTATGGTTGATTGACAGTACTCTATTAGTTTCAGGTATACAACATATGATTCAAAATTTTTATAGATTAAACTCTGTTTAAAGTTATTGTAAAATATGGGCTGTATCCCCTGTGCTGTACAATATATCCTTGTGGCTTTTTTATCTTACACATGGGCTGTGCCTAGCTCTCAGTTGTGTCCGACGCTTTGCCACCTCATAGACTACAGCCTGCCAGGCTCCTCTGTCCATGGGATTCTCCAGGCAAGAATACTGGAGTGGGTTGCCATGCCCTCCTCCAGGGGATCTTGCCCACTGAGGGATCAAACCCAGGTCTCCTGCATTGCAGGTGGATTCTTTTATGGTCTCAGCCACCCAGGAAGCCCACATTTTATACATAGTAGTTGTCATCTCTTCATCCCCAGCCCCTGTCTTTCCCCTCCACTCCCCACTGGTGACCACTGGTTTGTTCTCTGTGTCTGTAAGCTTGCTTGCCTTTGAGGGACATATTTTATTTTATTTTTAAAAATCTTATTTATTTATGTTGACTGTGCTGGGTCTTCTTGGGATGTGGCCTTTCTTAGGGGTCCCGGGGGAGTCCTGAGCCCACCTCTTCCCAGCTCTGTGACCTGGGGTGAACCACTTACCCTCCCTGGGCCTCAGTTTCTTCACATCTAAAATGAGGGGCACATGGGCAAAGTGGAGCTCAGGAAGTCAATGGAGGGTGTGTTGAATATTTTTTTTTCTTGGTTTATTTATTTGGAGGGGTGACAGCTTTACTGAGATGTAATCATATCCGATACAGTTGATTCACTTCAAGCATTCACTTCAGGGACCTCCCTGGTGGTCCAGGGTGAGGACTCCTCAGGCACTCACAGCAAGGGGCACAGATCTGATCCCTGATCCAGGTCCTAAAGCACACATTTCAGTGGCTTTTAGTATATTCAGAGTTGTGCATCAACACAATCAACTTTAAAATATTTTCACGGTGCACCTCTCCCAAAGAAATCCTGTTATCACTTTGCCGTCACCACCAAGTCCTTCCTCAGCCCTAGGCATCTAAGCAGATTTGCCTGTTCTGGACATTTCTTTTTTTGTTTTGTTTAGATTGAAGTATGGTTGATTGACAGTACTCTATTAGTTTCAGGTATACAACATATGATTCAAAATTTTTATAGATTAAACTCTGTTTAAAGTTATTGTAAAATATGGGCTGTATCCTGTGCTGTACAATATATCCTTGTGGCTTTTTTATCTTACACATGGGCTGTGCCTAGCTCTCAGTTGTGTCCGACGCTTTGCCACCTCATAGACTACAGCCTGCCAGGCTCCTCTGTCCATGGGATTCTCCAGGCAAGAATACTGGAGTGGGTTGCCATGCCCTCCTCCAGGGGATCTTGCCCACTGAGGGATCAAACCCAGGTCTCCTGCATTGCAGGTGGATTCTTTTATGGTCTCAGCCACCCAGGAAGCCCACATTTTATACATAGTAGTTGTCATCTCTTCATCCCCAGCCCCTGTCTTTCCCCTCCACTCCCCACTGGTGACCACTGGTTTGTTCTCTGTGTCTGTAAGCTTGCTTGCCTTTGAGGGACATATTTTATTTTATTTTTAAAAATCTTATTTATTTATGTTGACTGTGCTGGGTCTTCGTTGGTGCATGTGGCCTTTCTGTAGTTGCAGAAGCAGGGGCTGCTCTCTAGTAGCCAGGTGCAGGCTTCTCATGGTGGTGGCTTCTCTTGTCGCAGGTCACAGGCTCTAGAGCAGAGGCTCAGTAGTTTTGGCACATGGGCTTAATTGCCCGGTGGCATGTGGGATCTTCCCAGACTAGAGATCAAACCCTTGTCCTGCCTTGGCCGGCGGACTTGCAACCAACTCGACCAGCAGGGACGCCCGTAGAGGACATTTTAAATAGCCCAATAATCCATACCTGGCACACAGGAAGAGTTGAACACTAAGAATTTTCTCTGTCTCTGTTTGGGTTCTCCCAGAGGCAGACCTGGAGACAAGGGTTTGAGTTCAGTAGTTTACTTAGAAAGGGCAGGACAGAGTCGGTAGAGAGTAAGGAGGTGAGTGGGTGAGGACAAGCTGCCAAGACAGAAGACACTGGAGCAGCTGCCACTGTGGGTGATGGAGCTCAGGGAGCTATCGAAGGCCCACTGTGGACTTGTCCCTTGGGATGGCTATTTATCCCCTAGACTCAGTCACTGACTGAAAGTGCTGTGAGCAGGCCCTGGGGCAAGTCTCCTGTATTTCTGCTCACTGAGAGCCAGCTGGAAGTTGAGCTCTACTTGTGCAGTGGGGAAGAGGCAGTGCCATGTGGGCCAGGCACCCACGGCTCCTGCTTCTCTCTGCCTTTCTGCATGTGTCTCTGTCTCTCCTTCTCTGAGTGCATGGGATTCTCCAGGCAAGAATACTGGAGTGGGTTGCCATGCCCTCCTCCAGGGGATCTTGCCCACTGAGGGATCAAACCCAGGTCTCCTGCATTGCAGGTGGATTCTTTTATGGTCTCAGCCACCCAGGAAGCCCACATTTTATACATAGTAGTTGTCATCTCTTCATCCCCAGCCCCTGTCTTTCCCCTCCACTCCCCACTGGTGACCACTGGTTTGTTCTCTGTGTCTGTAAGCTTGCTTGCCTTTGAGGGACATATTTTATTTTATTTTTAAAAATCTTATTTATTTATGTTGACTGTGCTGGGTCTTCGTTGGTGCATGTGGCCTTTCTGTAGTTGCAGAAGCAGGGGCTGCTCTCTAGTAGCCAGGTGCAGGCTTCTCATGGTGGTGGCTTCTCTTGTCGCAGGTCACAGGCTCTAGAGCAGAGGCTCAGTAGTTTTGGCACATGGGCTTAATTGCCCGGTGGCATGTGGGATCTTCCCAGACTAGAGATCAAACCCTTGTCCTGCCTTGGCCGGCGGACTTGCAACCAACTCGACCAGCAGGGACGCCCGTAGAGGACATTTTAAATAGCCCAATAATCCATACCTGGCACACAGGAAGAGTTGAACACTAAGAATTTTCTCTGTCTCTGTTTGGGTTCTCCCAGAGGCAGACCTGGAGACAAGGGTTTGAGTTCAGTAGTTTACTTAGAAAGGGCAGGACAGAGTCGGTAGAGAGTAAGGAGGTGAGTGGGTGAGGACAAGCTGCCAAGACAGAAGACACTGGAGCAGCTGCCACTGTGGGTGATGGAGCTCAGGGAGCTATCGAAGGCCCACTGTGGACTTGTCCCTTGGGATGGCTATTTATCCCCTAGACTCAGTCACTGACTGAAAGTGCTGTGAGCAGGCCCTGGGGCAAGTCTCCTGTATTTCTGCTCACTGAGAGCCAGCTGGAAGTTGAGCTCTACTTGTGCAGTGGGGAAGAGGCAGTGCCATGTGGGCCAGGCACCCACGGCTCCTGCTTCTCTCTGCCTTTCTGCATGTGTCTCTGTCTCTCCTTCTCTGAAATTCTTCGCCTGTCTCTGTGAACTAATGCTCCCTCCTCCTCTCTGAGTCCCTGTCCAGTTCCTGACTTGTTCCCTTATCAGCCCCCGGCCACTCCCCTGTCCGTGGTCACTCCTCTGTCCTCATTCCGCCTCTGCTTAAACCGCAGGCCTGGTGCTGGCCAGGTCAAGGGGGGATGGCAGTTCCCTCGGTTGTCTAGTTGGAAATGGGCAGTAGTTAGATGGATGACCCAACCTGTTCCTCTGTCCCCAGTGGGTGGCCATGTGGATTTTGATGACTTTGTGGAGCTAATGGGACCTAAACTTCTGGCGGAGACAGCAGATATGATTGGAGTAAAGGAACTGCGAGATGCCTTCCGAGAGGTGAGTGGTGGACAGTGAAGAAACAGGGATGGGGGGGAAACTTGTTAGAATTCCAACATGAAAGAGCTCTGGATCCCATGCCAGGGGAGGAAGCTTGGACTGAGAAGGGCTCTGGTGAGCGGGGAACAATGATGCTGGAGAAGAGGGTTCGACCTTGGGATCTGCTTCCAACAGTTTCTGTGTTGTCACTTCTCCACCCTCCTTCCTGCGCTCTCTAGTTTGACACCAATGGCGACGGGGAGATAAGCACCAGTGAGTTACGAGAGGCCATGAGGAAACTCCTGGGTCATCAGGTGGGACACCGAGACATCGAGGAGATCATCCGGGATGTGGACCTCAATGGGGACGGACGAGTGGACTTTGAAGGTAGGTGGGTCTTGGGAATGGAAGGAAGACCAAGGCAGGGATGGGCATCCATAGAGTATATGCCTCCACTTGGGTATCCATCCTGCCGTCATCAGTCCCCTCCAGCTTTCCACCCCCCACCTTCCATCTTGTCCCCTCTCTAGTCCATTATTTACTCCTACACCCATCCATCCATCTGTCTATCCCTCCACTTATCCATCTTTCCAAATATCTCTTTTCATCTGTTCATCCTTCTGCCTCTTTTTCTGTCCAGGTGTGCATTTGTCCACTCATGAGTCTCTAAATAATTATCCACGGAATCTTTTATCTATAGTCTTGCCTACCCATCCATGCATTTATCCATTCTTCTATACATTCACCTGTGCATTCTGCCATGCTTCCATCTACCTATGCATATTCCTCCTTCCATCTACCTTTGCACCTATGCCTCTCAACATTCATTCATACATTTATTCTCTACCCGTCTGCCTGTATTTCCACTCATACTTCCGCTGATCTGTCCGTCATCTGTCTTACAGTCCTTTTCCCATCTACTCATCCATCCATCCCCACAGGTGTCCCTCTGCCCCCAACCATCTCTGTCTACCTATTGGTCCACCTACTCCTGCGCCCATCTGTAGAGGTATTTTCTGAACACCACACTCCTCAACCTGACTCTCAGACCCCCTAAGATCTATCCACAGCTCACCTCTCTGGCCACAGCTTCTACCATTCCTTCACTCACACTCCACCTTAAAGCCACAGGTGGTCCATAAACCCACCAAGCTCTCATTTGAATGCACTGTTCTTTTTGTTGGGATGCCTGAAGTTCTCTTCTGCACTGGGGTTAAATTCTACTCCACCTTCCAGACTGGGCCACTTCCCTGGAGCCCGAGTGGGGCCACTTTCCTTGGTCCTCAGATTGAACTTCTTTTCTGGGCTTTCACAGCATCTCAGGCTTACCCTCATTCTTCACACTGGCCCCTAAGTGCCAGTTTTATCTCTGCTTGGCTCTGAACTTTTGGAGAAGAGGAACCCTACTTCCTTTATCTCTGTCATACCCACAGAAATCAATACCTGATGCATAGCGAATGCTCAGTGAAAGTGTTTTTAAAATAATAATCATCACAATTAGTGA
The DNA here is from genome assembly GCA_022376925.1 of Tragulus kanchil. Taxonomy (NCBI): domain Eukaryota; kingdom Metazoa; phylum Chordata; class Mammalia; order Artiodactyla; family Tragulidae; genus Tragulus; species Tragulus kanchil. Next base: position 201,776,858 of record JAIOJX010000025.1, on the reverse strand, counting down.
CCATCTCTAACTGTACACTAATTATATCCCCGTCACTGTACTAAGTAGCTTTGCATGTATTTATCTCATTTAATTTTCATGATGACTCTAGGGACTGCACTGTTATTCCCTCATGTTACAGATGAGGAAACTGAAGCTCAGAGAAGTACTGTAACTTGCTAACTAGTAAGAGGCAGAGCTAAGTCGTAAACTCAGGCCTGGAATCTCAACCTCTACATGCATGACTGTGTGTGAGACTGACCAAGGCACCATGGGATGCAGGGGGGAAAGACACAGCCAGACGTCGACTCCACATTCCAGCAACCCGCATGCTGTGCAGAAAGGCAAGATAGGTGTGAGCTGGGCTGTCCATATGCCCAGAATGCAAAGGCTGAGGGGCCTTTTCTCGGTGTGGGTAGCTGATCTTCAAGGTCAAGGAAGAGTGTGGCAACAGAGAGAAGGCTTGGCTACCGCCAGCACGGAACATTTCAGGTCACCTTGTGTCCAGGGAGTGAGCCCCACCAATGGCAGCTCTTCCCTGAAAGCCCAACATCTCCCTTTCATTCTACCAGCATGTGTCATACACCTGCTGCGCGCCAAGACCCAATCCCCGCCTGGAGGAGCCCACACCAGTGAGGAAGAGAGAAGCCGACAGTATAGTCCATGACATTTGAGGGGAAGGACAGCAGCCTGCGGGGCACAGTGGGGGCTCCTTTGCCAAGCTGGGGGGATGAGGGAGGAGGGAAGGCTTCCTGGAGGAGGCTATAAGCAAGTGGAGCCCTAAGAGAGGAGTAGGAGCAACCAGGTGAAAAAGAAGAGATAGTTACCCTAAGGAATTGAAAACATACCTACCTAAAAACCTGCAAACAGGGCTTCCCTGGTGGTCCAGTGGGTAGAGTCCGTCTTGCAGTGCAGGGGGCATGGTTCGATCCCTGGCCCGGGAAGATCCCATGTGCCACGGAGCAGCTGGACTGGTGTGTCCAGTTACAAGCCAGCACTCTGGGGTGCATGCACCCAGAACCAGTGCTCTGCAATGAGACAGGCCACTGCAATGGGAGGCTCACACAGACCAAAGAATAAAAGATGGATGAAAGTAAATAAATTTAAAAAAACAATAAAAGAAGCCAAAATTAAAAACAAAAAACAAAAAACCTGCAAACAGATTTACTGTTTAAAGCAGCCTTACTCATAATTGCCCAAACATGGAAACAACCAAGGGTCCTTCCCTACGTGAACGCATACATAAACTGTGGGACACCCAGACAATGGTATATTACGCAGCATTAAAAAGAAATGAGGGGGCTTCCCCTGGTGGTCCAGTGGGTAGGGACACCGCCTTGCAGTGCAAGGGGCGCCGGTTTGATCCCTGGCCTGGGAAGATCCCACGTGCCGCGGAGCAGCTGGACCGATGTGTCCAATTACCGAGCCCGAGCTCTGGAGCGCACGCGCCCAGAACCAGCGCTCTGCGACAACAGAGGCCACCGTGATGGGAGGCCCACAGGAGCCAAAGAACAAAGACAGATGAAAATGGAGAAATGAAAGACCAATAGAAGTGGCCCGCCTGCTCCCCTCCCTCCCCAACCTGACCCCCGCCCAAAATAAATAAATAAATAGATTTAAAAAAAAAAAAAAAGAAAGAAATGAGCTCTCAAGTGATGAAAAGACATGTAAGAAACTTAAGTGCGCAGTAAGTGAAAGAAACCAGTCTGAGAAGGTTCCGTACTCTGTGATTCGACGATATGACATTCTGGAAAAGACAAAACTGTGGAGACTGGAGACAGTGAAAAGATCAGTGATTGCCCGAGGTTGTTCATGGCAGGAGGGATGAATAGGGGACACAGAGAATTTTGAGGGCAGTTAAACTTTTCTGTACGATGCTATTGCGGGGATTCATGTCATTATACATTTGTCCAAACCCAGAGAGTCTCCAACACCAAGGACGAATCCTAATGTAACCATGGACTTGGGCTGATAATGATGAGTCAGTGTAAGTTCATCAACTGTAACCAACATCCTGCTCTGCTTGGGGACGTTGGGGATGGAAGTCCCGTGGAGACCATGAGAGGTTTAAAGGGGTCACACATGCAGACAGAAAGCTCCTGCAGGCTGCTGTGTAGAAGATGGATTGGAAGATGCTGAATGGGGGACTTCCCTGGTGCTCCGGCAGTTAGGATTCCACACCCCCACTGCAGGGGGCCCGGGTTCCATCCCTGGTTGGAGAACTAAGATCCTGCATGGCATGTGGCGAGAGCAAAAAAAAAAAAAAGATGCTGGATGGATGTTGGGGACCAGCACTGGTCTGGGGCAGTGGCCATAGAGAGGGGGGGCCATCGTCCTGAGGAAGGTCTGGAGGCGGCATCCTGGGCCCTGACCACTGCTTTCTCCCTGCCCCCACCACAGAGTTTGTCCGGATGATGTCCCGCTGAGGCCTCCAGGGCCCCTCCAGGGAAGTCAAGCGCCACGGGGCCGGCGGGGAGAAGAGGAGCCTGAGCTCGCCTCAGCCCACCGCCATCACCGCCGCTGCCGCGGCCCCGAGCCCAGGATGTACTAGCGGATGGGGCCTGCCTGCACCCGGGGAGGTACCTACCCCGGACCCCCACCCCTCCACGCTGTGAAAGACTCACGACTCTTGCAACTGGAAAGGGGGGCGCCTGCCAACAAGGAGGCCACCGTGCCAGGCCGGCAGAGGTCAGGCTGGGCGCCGAGTGCCATGGACCCAGCCGCTGCTGGCTGAAGGGGGCCCCACACAGCATGTCTGCCCCGGGGCAGAGCTTCTCACCACCTTCCTTAGCTCTGTGCCCGTCCCAGCTCGCCTCAGCCCTGTTATCTCAGAACCAATAAAAATATTTCCAAGAGAAAGGTGGCCGTGGGGGGTCTTTGCTTCTCCAGACTGCTTAGATGATGTGCACATTTCCTGAGCACCAGCTGCATTCCCCAGAACTGACTGAATCTCCCTACACACTTGTGTTGAGTTCCATGAGGCCCCCAGCCTCTTCCACGCTCATCTCAGAAGCCAGAGCCCAGTCCCTCTAACTGAAAGGGAGACCCGGGCATATACTGATGCAGCTGGATATGCTGCTGCCCCAAAGTCAAGTTCTCTAAGGAGAGGAGACTGGATATGGGTTGGGTAGCTTGGAGCCGTGTCTGCTTCACTTCCCGCCTCCCTGGAGCTCTCACACTGGTTGGGGAGACAGACTCGAGATAATTACATCCATATGCAATTACAAGTTGTGATTCTGCTTTTGAGGAAAAATGCAGAGACCTTTGGTGAAGTAGAATAAGGAGGCCTCAACTTTCTCTGGGGAGGTCAGGAGAGGCTTTCCTGAGGAAGTGATAACGATGTTTTGCTCTGGAGGAACTCCCAGAGTATGTGAGGAGACTGATGTAGAATCAGCCTCCGTCCTCTTGCCGAGTGAGAAGCAGGATAGTGTTAGGTCTTGGATTTATTATGCTTGCTGTGTGACCTGGGGCCTGTCGCATCTCCTCCCTGATCCTCAGTTTCCTCATGTGCAATAAGAGGATAATAAAGTCCACAGTAAATGATCTCAGGGTATGGCACTGCCACTCTCTGGGGCGCTCGAAATAGTGCAAGGTGGCATTCTTAAACAGGACCCATTGTAATCATTGTAATTAATTTCTATAAACAAAGACTTGAAGGAGTCCGAAGGAGAAGGTGGTGCTCAGAAGTTGCCCAGAATCTTGGACAGATTTGAGGTATAATCCAACTGATGAGTGGGATGGACCCATGGACTCTGAGCCCAATGGTGCTCAAACTTGAGTTTGCACATCAGGATCCTCTGAAGGGTTGATTAGGCACACCCACCCCAGATCTGGGCCCCACTGCCATGATTCAGACTCAGTGTTTGGGATGGACTTCATGCAAATGCATCTCTCCAAAGCTCCAGGGACTGCTGATGCTCTCAGGACCTCAGTCTGAATAACATGGCTGAAAATCCCAGACACGTGGGGACGTAGCTGATGAAGGCTGTGAGCTCACGGCTGGAAGCAGGAGGTAGGTAGACAATCCCCTGCCCTTCTGCAGCCACAGGGAGAGGATCTGTGTGATCAGATACATCAGGGAAGGATGGCCCCCTCCCGCCCCTGCCACCGCCACCGCACTCCCCCACTGCAGCCCTGGGTAATCCCCCGGTCCCCGGAGCCAGGGGGGCTGGAGCTCCAAATTCACTGGAATAATCCAATTCTGAGACTAAGCCCTTGGCTCTGTGCCCTGGTCGGCAGGTCTGCAGCCTTGCCTGCTCCCACACCCAGCTCTGCCCAGCGACCCCTAGATCTACACTGTTTCAGAAATCCGAGGGCCCAGAGCCACTTGTAGACAGAGGGTTTCTGGGGGCATCTCTGTCAGCGGACAGGATGAGCCCCTGGGAGCATCACAGGGAGAAAGGAGAATTAGGGTGGCAGCTGAGGACACTTCTGTCCTCAGCTTTGTGGCCTGCTAAAGTCACAGTCACGGCGGCTGTGACAGAATGACTTAAGAAGGTGTCAGGCCACTGTTCAGAGGAGCCCCGTGCTCAGGACTAGGGGAGGCCCCGAGGCAGGGCTTCTCCCTCCTCCAGTGCTGAGGCCCCTTGACCTTGTGTGTCTGTGCTGTGTGTGCCAGTGACTCAGTCGTGTCCAACTCTTTGTGACGCCTACGGACTGTAGCCCGCGAGGCTCCTCTATCCATCATTTTCCAGGCAAGAATACTGGAGTGAATTGCGATTTCCTCCTAGGTGTTCCTAATAAGATCATTTGAAGAAAAAATTCTTTTCCTTTCCAAGAACTGAGACTCATTTTACTAGATGAACCCTATCCCAGGAAGAAGTTCTTTCTGCATCTTCTCCCTGGGCGAGAGTGTCATCTTAGAACTCTCATTGTCTGTGAGGTCAGCCCAGAGTTGCCTCCTTGGACCTGTAAAGTCCAATTCATTCACTCATTCAAGTCTCCACTCAACCAATGCTTACTGAGCACTTAGGGTGAGCCAGGTCCTGCACCCGAGTCCCTGTCTTCTAGGAGCTCAGCCTCTAGTAGGGAAATGGATCAAGAAAACAGACAGGGGCTTCCCTGGTAACTCAGTGGTAAAGAGTTCGCCTGCCAGTGCAGGAGACATGGATTCAGTTTCCCGGGGGAGCTCACAGGCTGGAAGCAGGAGGTAGACAATCCCTGCCCTTCTGCAGCCACAGGGAGAGGATCTGTGTGATCAGATACATCAGGGAAGGATGGCCCCCTCCCGCCCCTGCCACCGCCACCGCACTCCCCCACTGCAGCCCTGGGTAATCCCCCGGTCCCCGGAGCCAGGGGGGCTGGAGCTCCAAATTCACTGGAATAATCCAATTCTGAGACTAAGCCCTTGGCTCTGTGCCCTGGTCGGCAGGTCTGCAGCCTTGCCTGCTCCCACACCCAGCTCTGCCCAGCGACCCCTAGATCTACACTGTTTCAGAAATCCGAGGGCCCAGAGCCACTTGTAGACAGAGGGTTTCTGGGGGCATCTCTGTCAGCGGACAGGATGAGCCCCTGGGAGCATCACAGGGAGAAAGGAGAATTAGGGTGGCAGCTGAGGACACTTCTGTCCTCAGCTTTGTGGCCTGCTAAAGTCACAGTCACGGCGGCTGTGACAGAATGACTTAAGAAGGTGTCAGGCCACTGTTCAGAGGAGCCCCGTGCTCAGGACTAGGGGAGGCCCCGAGGCAGGGCTTCTCCCTCCTCCAGTGCTGAGGCCCCTTGACCTTGTGTGTCTGTGCTGTGTGTGCCAGTGACTCAGTCGTGTCCAACTCTTTGTGACGCCTACGGACTGTAGCCCGCGAGGCTCCTCTATCCATCATTTTCCAGGCAAGAATACTGGAGTGAATTGCGATTTCCTCCTAGGTGTTCCTAATAAGATCATTTGAAGAAAAAATTCTTTTCCTTTCCAAGAACTGAGACTCATTTTACTAGATGAACCCTATCCCAGGAAGAAGTTCTTTCTGCATCTTCTCCCTGGGCGAGAGTGTCATCTTAGAACTCTCATTGTCTGTGAGGTCAGCCCAGAGTTGCCTCCTTGGACCTGTAAAGTCCAATTCATTCACTCATTCAAGTCTCCACTCAACCAATGCTTACTGAGCACTTAGGGTGAGCCAGGTCCTGCACCCGAGTCCCTGTCTTCTAGGAGCTCAGCCTCTAGTAGGGAAATGGATCAAGAAAACAGACAGGGGCTTCCCTGGTAACTCAGTGGTAAAGAGTTCGCCTGCCAGTGCAGGAGACATGGATTCAGTCCCTGATCCGGGAAGATCCCACATGCTGCGGCACAACTAAGCCTGTGAACCACAACTATGGAACCTGTGCTCTAGAGCCTCGGAGCCGCAACTGTGGAGTCCATGTGCCGCAACTACTGAAGCCCATGTGCCCTAGAACCCAAGTTCCACAGCAAGAGAAGTCACCTCAGCAAGAAGCCTGTTCACCTCAACTGGAGAGTAGCCTCCACTCCCTGCAACTACAGAAGAGCCTGCGGCAGCAGCGAAAACCCAGAATAGCCAAAAATAAATTAATGAATTAAAAGAGAAAAGAAAAGAGACAGGCTAATGTAGTGGTATAAGTGTTATTTACTAGGTTACTTATGAGGTTAGCCTAGAAGTGAGCATACTAAAATCTACCCACCCATCTGGTGGGGTGGGAGGGACACTTGGCTAGGACTTCAAGGATCAGCTGTGCCAAGTCAGAGGAACCGAGGAGGGGAGCGTTTCTGGTTAAGAGAACAGCAAAAGGGCTTCCCTGGTGGTCTACTGGGTAAGGACACGGCCTTGCAGTGCAAGGGGTGCTGGTTCAATCCCTGGCCTGGGAAGATCTCACGTGCCGCGGAGCGACTGGGTCCATGTGTCCAACTACCGCACCGGAGCTCTGGAGCACATGCGCCCAGAGCCAGTGCTCTGCAACGAGAGAGGCCACTGTGATAGGATGCCCACACACAGGCCAAAGAACAAAGATAAATAAATGAAAGATCAATAGAAATGGACAAAAAAAAAAAAGAGAGAGAGAGAGAGAAGAGCAAAAGCAAAGGCCTAGAGGTAAGAGAGAGTGTGGCTCCTTAGGAAAATGAAACAGAATTTCACTTGCCTAGTGTACTGGGCTGGAGGGAGGAATAGACATGATGCTAGTCAGAAAGGCAAGGCCTGATCCCAGCCAGACCTTGGTGGGTGGAGTGACTCAGGTGCTTCCTGGTATGAGCCAGGCTCACAGCAACAGAAAACCTGGTACTTAGGAAAGGCTCACGTTTGTGGACAATTAGGTCCAGGGTGGGGAGCAAATCACAGGGCAGCCAGGAAGTGCTCTTACAACAATGTGGCTGTGAGGCTGGTTCTGACCAAAAGACAGAGGAAAACAGACCTCCAGTCCTCTTAATAGAAGAACACACCCCTTGCGGGTTTTGCTGAAAGAAAAGAACCTGAGCCTAACAGATCCAGCGGGCAAGTGGCAGGAAGTTCAGAGGATGGAGGAACACATTGAGACATACCGTGAGGATTCCATCCGCAAAATCCAGACCTGGGGAGCTTCACAGGTCAAAGGGCTCAAGTGCTTCAACATGTAAATGACAGAGAAAGAAAGGGATGGAGAGAGCACTTATAAATGAAAACAGACTTAAAAGGCTTCAAGTGTTGTTGTTTTTTTTAAGGACCTAAATAAATGGCAATATCTAGAGATGTGCACTTGAGTAGGGAAAAAAAAAAAAAAACACAGAAAATTATTCCTATAAAAGTCAGAATAGTGGTTCCCTTTAAGGAGAGAGAGAGGGAGGGGACTGTGACTTGGGGAGGCACAGAGAGGGGCTTCTGGAGAGTCTGGCAGACTTCTGTGTTTTAAAAAAATATTTACTTATTTATTTGGTTGTTCTGGGTCTTAGCGCAGCATGCTGGATCTTCAGTTGCTGCATGTGGGATCTAGTTCCCAGACCAGGGAGCAAACCCTGGTGCCCACTGGGCACGAGGAGTCTTAGCCACTGGACCACCAGGGAAGTCCTGCGAAGTTCTATCTCTTAATCCACATGGTAGTTACAAGAGTGTTTGCCTCTCACTTAGGAAAGCATTTGATGCCAAAAAAAATAAATAAATGAAAGATCAATAGAAATGGACAAAAAAAAAGAGAGAGAGCAAAAGCAAAGGCCTAGGGGTCAAAGAGAGTGTGGCTCCTTAGGAAAATGAAACAGAATTTCACTTGCCTAGTGTACTGGGCTGGAGGGAGGAATAGACATGATGCTAGTCAGAAAGGCAAGGCCTGATCCCAGCCAGACCTTGGTGGGTGGAGTGACTCAGGTGCTTCCTGGTATGAGCCAGGCTCACAGCAACAGAAAACCTGGTACTTAGGAAAGGCTCACGTTTGTGGACAATTAGGTCCAGGGTGGGGAGCAAATCACAGGGCAGCCAGGAAGTGCTCTTACAACAATGTGGCTGTGAGGCTGGTTCTGACCAAAAGACAGAGGAAAACAGACCTCCAGTCCTCTTAATAGAAGAACACACCCCTTGCGGGTTTTGCTGAAAGAAAAGAACCTGAGCCTAACAGATCCAGCGGGCAAGTGGCAGGAAGTTCAGAGGATGGAGGAACACATTGAGACATACCGTGAGGATTCCATCCGCAAAATCCAGACCTGGGGAGCTTCACAGGTCAAAGGGCTCAAGTGCTTCAACATGTAAATGACAGAGAAAGAAAGGGATGGAGAGAGCACTTATAAATGAAAACAGACTTAAAAGGCTTCAAGTGTTGTTGTTTTTTTTAAGGACCTAAATAAATGGCAATATCTAGAGATGTGCACTTGAGTAGGGAAAAAAAAAAAAAAACACAGAAAATTATTCCTATAAAAGTCAGAATAGTGGTTCCCTTTAAGGAGAGAGAGAGGGAGGGGACTGTGACTTGGGGAGGCACAGAGAGGGGCTTCTGGAGAGTCTGGCAGACTTCTGTGTTTTAAAAAAATATTTACTTATTTATTTGGTTGTTCTGGGTCTTAGCGCAGCATGCTGGATCTTCAGTTGCTGCATGTGGGATCTAGTTCCCAGACCAGGGAGCAAACCCTGGTGCCCACTGGGCACGAGGAGTCTTAGCCACTGGACCACCAGGGAAGTCCTGCGAAGTTCTATCTCTTAATCCACATGGTAGTTACAAGAGTGTTTGCCTCTCACTTAGTTGAACATTTACTCCAGGATATTTTTCAGTGTGTCTTATTTTACAATAAAAGGTGGTTTGTGTTTTCTTTTCTTTTTTTTTTTTTATTTGAGGGGGGTGGGGTGGGGAGGGAGGGAAGCAGGTGGGCCACTTCTATTGGTCTTTCATTTGTCCATTTTCATCCATCTTTGTTCTTTTTTTTTTTTTTTCCCTTGGGCCTCGATCAGAAGGACTTGGGCCCCCCACGAGCGGCGCCGGGGAGTGGGTCTTCCGTACGCCACATTTCCCGCGCCCCACCGCGGGGCGGGGATTCGGCGCTGGGCTCCCATCTTTGTTCTTTGGCCCTTGTGGGCCTCCCATCGCGGTGGCCTCTGTTGTCGCAGAGCAGCGGCTTTAGGCACATGCACTCCAGAGCTCCAGCTCGGTAATTGGACACATCGGTCCAGCTGCTCCGCGGCACGTGGGATCTTCCCAGGCCAGGGATCGAACCGGCGCCCTTTGCACTGCAAGGCGGTGTCCTTACCCACTGGACCACCAGGGAAGCCCTGTGTTTTCTTTAAAAGTGTGAGCCCAGGAGTCAGCCACCGGGTGTCAAATCTCAACTCTGCCACTTGCAAGCTGTGCTGTCTTGGCTAAGTTATAAGATTCTCTGGGGACTTCCCTGGTGCTCCAAGCAGTTAAGAATGAACCTAAAAAAAGAAGAATGAATCTGTCCTTCTACTGCAGGGGGCACAGGATCCATCCCTGGTCAGGGGATTAAGATCCCACAAGCCTCAGGGTGTGGCTGAAAAAAAAAGGAAAAAGACCCCCCTGGGCCTCAGTTTCTTCATCTGCAAAATGGGGATGATGTTACAGTGTTGTTTTGACAACAAAACAAGCTAGTATACTTGAAGCTTTTGGAACAGTGCTTGGCACACAGGAAGTCTGATACAAGTTTTTGCTATCTTCATTATTATTGCATTATTATTTCCTCCCTAACCCTCTCTCCCATGTGTCTTCGTGCCTCCGTGATCCCCTCCCCACAAAAGGAGAATGGAGAACTCGCCTTGGCATTCCTTAATAGCTGTGGCTGCACCTCTTGTCAACAGTGACAAGATCATCACAGCTTAAGACTGGGATCTGGCTCTATGACCAGGGACTAACAAACAGTCTGCACAGGGTGGTCCTTCAAAATGGCCCTGATGATGTTGTCTGCACGGCCAGGTTATCCCTTCACCCCTCCACAGATACCTGCCCCCCGCACCCATGATCTTGCTGATGTCCATCTTTCCTGGAAAGAGGACAAAAGTGCTGAGGATGGTGATCAAGGCATGGACTTGGTGATACTGTAAGCCTGCTTTCTAACCTATCCCTGCCACTTAAGGAAGTTAAGGGATGTAGGTGTTAAGAGTCTCCCTCTTCCTCTTTGAGTCTTGCTATCCACTAGTTTTGAGAAGAAACGGGCAACCCAGTCTAGCATTCTTGCCTGGAGAATTCCATGGACAAAGGAGACGGGTGGGCTACAGTCCATGGGGTCGCAGAGTCGGACATGACTGAGTGACTATCACTTGTCCATTAGTTATGATGATAACTAAGTGCACGTACCTGGTGTGGGGTGTTGTAGAGGACTATCCTTTGGATAATGCTTAATAGAGGGCGTGGCTCAGAGCCTTCACATACGCTCTTCCCTCTGCCTGAAATGCTTTCCCTGTATTCAACGAGTGGCTGGATCTTTCTCATTTCTTGGGCCTGGGTTTAAATAGTTCTTTGGCTTCGCTACTGAAGAAAGAAAGGAGGCTACCTCATTCATATTCTTCAGAGCATATATGAAATTTCTGGCCTGACATACTCTATTTATTATCGTTTTTATTGTTTGACACTCACTGCCCCTTGCTAGAATTGAAGTCCCATGGTAGCAGAGTCTATGTCTACCTTGTTCACTGCGGTATCTCCAGTGTCTCATAGGCACCCAGCAATTATTTACGGAATAAATATACAAAATCCGCAGATGTATAAACATACATTGTTCACTTCTCTGTGGTCTGTCTTCTCTGACTGGCTTGTGAGGGACATAAGCGCAAGGATCTTGTCTGACGTGTGCTCTGCTGTGACTCCTGGGCTCCTTGCACACTGCAAGTGCTCCTAAACCCTCTCTCCCATGTGTCTTCGTGCCTCCGTGATCCCTCCCACAAAGGAGAATGGAGAACTCGCCTTGGCATTCCTTAATAGCTGTGGCTGCACCTCTTGTCAACAGTGACAAGATCATCACAGCTTAAGACTGGGATCTGGCTCTATGACCAGGGACTAACAAACAGTCTGCACAGGGTGGTCCTTCAAAATGGCCCTGATGATGTTGTCTGCACGGCCAGGTTATCCCTTCACCCCTCCACAGATACCTGCCCCCCGCACCCATGATCTTGCTGATGTCCATCTTTCCTGGAAAGAGGACAAAAGTGCTGAGGATGGTGATCAAGGCATGGACTTGGTGATACTGTAAGCCTGCTTTCTAACCTATCCCTGCCACTTAAGGAAGTTAAGGGATGTAGGTGTTAAGAGTCTCCCTCTTCCTCTTTGAGTCTTGCTATCCACTAGTTTTGAGAAGAAACGGGCAACCCAGTCTAGCATTCTTGCCTGGAGAATTCCATGGACAAAGGAGACGGGTGGGCTACAGTCCATGGGGTCGCAGAGTCGGACATGACTGAGTGACTATCACTTGTCCATTAGTTATGATGATAACTAAGTGCACGTACCTGGTGTGGGGTGTTGTAGAGGACTATCCTTTGGATAATGCTTAATAGAGGGCGTGGCTCAGAGCCTTCACATACGCTCTTCCCTCTGCCTGAAATGCTTTCCCCTGTATTCAACGAGTGGCTGGATCTTTCTCATTTCTTGGGCCTGGGTTTAAATAGTTCTTTGGCTTCGCTACTGAAGAAAGAAAGGAGGCTACCTCATTCATATTCTTCAGAGCATATATGAAATTTCTGGCCTGACATACTCTATTTATTATCGTTTTTATTGTTTGACACTCACTGCCCCTTGCTAGAATTGAAGTCCCATGGTAGCAGAGTCTATGTCTACCTTGTTCACTGCGGTATCTCCAGTGTCTCATAGGCACCCAGCAATTATTTACGGAATAAATATACAAAATCCGCAGATGTATAAACATACATTGTTCACTTCTCTGTGGTCTGTCTTCTCTGACTGGCTTGTGAGGGACATAAGCGCAAGGATCTTGTCTGACGTGTGCTCTGCTGTGACTCCTGGGCTCCTTGCACACTGCAGTGAGCACTGCCTGCTCCCTAAACGCCTGTCAGATGGACATGAGCCTTGGGGTGCAGAGGGTGGCAGCAGTCTGCGACCATTGTCCCTGGTAGGCTTCCTGCCCTCAGGTCTTGGGCTGTTTCAATGCTAGATCTTTGGGGACCATTTCCCTGTGCTATAGGGCCCTCAAAATGACAAGCAGTGACCATGGAATGGGAAAACAGCATCTGGGCAGACCTAGATGCGAGTCCCTGATGATCAACCGTTAACAGTCTCTAGGACCTTGAGTCACTTGCTGAAGCTTCAGTTTTCTCATCTGTAATACTATCCAAGATCATGTGGCTATTTAAATTTAAGTAATTCAGTCTCAGTAAAAACTCACTTCCCTGGTCGCAGTAGCCACATCTCACGTGTTCAGTAAGCCACATGTGGCTGGTAGGCGTATTAGATAGTGCAGGTGCAGTGCCTTTCCATCATGGTGGAACATTCAAGTCTAAAGGGACAGCTGACAAGTACACGGGCATGTAGGCCCTGGCTATTACGTTTCTTATTGCTTTTCTAGTTTGCCCAGCACGTGGGGAGGGAATGGAAAGGCTACAGCAGCTGCTGTATTTGTTTATACTGCATTGTTGGGTGTGGTAAGTCCTTTCCATGCCTCATCTCACTCCATCTCTACAACCACCCTATTTTACAGATGAGGAAACCGGGCTTCAGAGAGGGGATGTGACTTTTCAAGACTGTCCCTGGTGTTCCTCACTCCAAAAAATTGTGTCCTTAACCCAAGGAGAGTCTGGGAGATCACAAGAACAGCTAACGTGTAGGAAGCGCTGATGATGGCCGTGTAAAGCCCTCTTGGAAATTTGCTTCATATAAATCTCACCCTAATCCTGGGTGGCCTAGCGTTCTCACCACCTCATTTACAGGTGAGTAAACCAAAATGCAGAGAGGAAGTGACTTGCCCAAGGCTACCCAGATGGGAAGGCGCTTGTTGTTTCTGACCTTGTCCCAGGCAACTTCCCCGTGACTCATATCCTCCTGGGGGAAGCGAAGAAAAGCCAAGTCCATTCTCCCTCCCTTGAAGTTGGAGACCCAGCCAGGTTTCTCTTGGTTCAAGTTGCCTACTTGGGGCAGAACCAGGAGATACCATGGGCTGGTTCCCTGCCTCTCTGGGTGGATCCTGTCCCCTTGCTGTCTAACTTCCAGATGCCCTGGGCATGGAAATTTGGCTTTGGAACTAGACCACCCACCTCCAAGACCAAACGACTGGCAGAGTGGGCTGAGGAGGAGACGGCAGGGCTGGCCCCCACCCCCTCTCCATGTTTACCTTTTGAACTTTTATTGTGAGCTTATCTTTAAAGTGGAAAAATATTCCATAAACTTAAAATAGGCAAGACTTAATTAATAGCGTGCTTTGTTCTTCTGATCCTTATCCGTTCAGGAAGACACACCCCTTTTCAGTTTTGTGGGTCAAGGTGAAATTACCCCAAGGGTTTCCAAACAGCTGCTCCATTTTCTACTTTTGAACTCTGGGTTCCTTTGGCTTTTCCCTTCCTGGGCTGGAAAGGCTTTTTTTCTCAACTTGTTAGCCTGAATATGTCATCAAGATCTTTTCTATTTACCAAATTACCAGTGTTACGTGTTATATTTCTCTTTTTGTGACTAATAATAGTTAGTATGCATTGAAGACCTACTCTAGAAAGGGCTCCTAACACTCTTACGTGGTGGGTCTTATTTCCATTTTACAGATGAGGAAACAGTTTTCCAAAAAGGAAAACTGACTTTCCCAAGGCCAAATAACTTTAAGAAGTGGAGCTCAGCTTTGAATCTAGGGCACCATGGTTCCACACACCCACGACTGATATTCACTGAGTACTTAGCTCTGGGCTCAAGGGTCAAAAACATATCCTTCTTGTCTTCCTTGTTTAAAACATGTCTTTAAAAACAAACAGAAAAAAAGCATGTCTTTTTACTTCTCACAATCCTACATGGCATGTATAGTTATTCTATCCATTTCACAGGAAACTTCAGCTCAGAGAGAATTCATTTACCCAAAGTCATACAGTGATTAATGGTGGAACTGTGGTTTGCACCAAGCCGTGTCTGATCGATAGCCTGACAGGAAAAGTAGTAGATCAGAAGCCAGAAAAGCCACAGATTTTTGGCTCTTCAGTGTGTGGGCAGTCCACTTAACCCTTCTAAACTTGCAAAATGGGATCATTGTGTTTTCCTAACTTTGTGAGGTGATTAGGAGAATCAGATGGCTAGGGAACTCTGGTTCTCAAGAGCTTGTTCCCCCGGGGCCTGAGTTTATCTCGGTTTTGGATGGAATGATAGTGAATTTTGTCTATAAAATTATGAGTTCCCCCGCCAAAAAATGTGTATCTTTCTTTCACAGAGAAAAATAATCTATGTCCATTTTTAAACCATCTCATTTAATCTTTACGACAACTGTGAGATGGATGATCTTTTTATTGCACTTTAGGAGAGAAGTGATTAAACAGAGAAGAAGTGATAGAGCTGGGCAGCTGCTGAGGAAGTAGCTGAACCCAGTGCTGTGTGCGTGTCAGATCTCTATGCGTGTTGCTGCATGGAGGGCAAATTCTCCATCCTGAGAAGGTTCTGGAGGGTTTGGAGCAGCGTTTTTTGTTGTTGTTATTGTTTCCAGATAGTCTTTATATTTTACAGCAGCTTTAGGTTCAGAGCAAAACTGAGAGGCAAGCACTTAGAGTTCCCATTTGACCACCACCCTCCTCAACCCTCCCCACGATTGCCCCCGCCCCGCCCATCTCTCCCAGATGGTCCATCTGTTCCTGCGGATGAACCTACACCGACGCGTCATTATCAGCCCAAGTTGTTTATACTGAGGTCCGCTCTTGGTGCTAGACAGTCTGCAGCTTTGGACAAAAGTATTAACAACGTGTGTCCACTATTAACAGTATTACACGGAGTCGTTTCACTGCCCTGACGCAACCGAAGCGACAGCACGCCCGCACGCAAAAATTCTCTGGGTGCCGCTTACTCATCCCCCGCTCCCCACAATAACCCCTGGCAGCCACTGATCTCAGCGTCTCTATAGTTTTGGCATCATACTGTATGTAGCCTTTTCAGACTGGCTTCTTTCACTTCGTAATATGCATTTAAGGCTCTTCCGTGTCTTTTCATGGTTTGATAGCTCATTTCTATTTCAGCGCTGAATGATAATAGAAAATTCCCTTGTGTGGATGTACCAGAGTTTGTTTATCCATTTACCTACTGAAGGACATCTTGGTTGCCTCCAGGGTTTGTCAGTTATGAACAAAGCTGCTGTCAGCATCCCTGTGCAACCTTGCGTGTGGACTTGGGTGTATCTCCTTTGGATAAATATCCAGGAGTTTGACGACTGCAGCTCACGGTAAGAGCACACTGAGGTTAGTAAGAAGTTGCCAAACTGTTTCCCAAAGCAGCTTTCCCTTTCCCACCGGCAATGAAGGAGTGTTTCTATTCCTCTGAAGAATTGAAGTAGTTTTGGGAGAAGACCAGCCCCAGCGGAAGGCGGAAGGGATGCAGCCACTCCTGAGAGTCCTTGGGCCCTGAGATGGGGCTGACCTTCCACAGCAGGCAGGAGACATTGGCAACTGGATAGGAATGCCTGGGCTCGGTGCCACCAGGGAACGGACGCCCTTCTCAGCTTTCCTAGAGCTCACGCTCCCTGCAGTGTGAACAGCCAGGCGTGAGAGCAGGCCCAGGGCTATCTGGGGACTCCTCTAGGTCAGCAGCTTTGGATGTCCTCCTGCCTTGGGGTCAGGCCCTCCAGTCTGGCTTGGCAGCTGGGACCCTGATGCTTTTGTCTCCCCTACCCCCATCTCAGCCCTGAGTCCCGCTCCCGATAACCCTTCGACTGCTAGCCACTTAACTCCCCCAAGCCCCGTCACCCCTTGTTCCCAGAAGACTGCCTCTGAGTCAGACTGTCTCAGGTGGGACCCACTGTGTAGGTACCAACTTCTTGCAGAAGCAATGCCTGCCCATGAGAAGTCTGTTGGACCCTATCCCTGCAGGCTTGCTTCCTCGGTTACATGGGGAGAGTAGGTTATGGGGCTTTCAAATGCTGTAGGAACCTCTTGGGGCTTCCCTGGTGGCTTGGTGGTGAAGAATCTGCCCGCATGGCAGGAGACTCTGGTAATAATCCTGGGTCAGGAAGATTCCTGGGTCAGGAAGATCCCCAGGAGGAAGACATGGCTCCTGACTCCAGTGTTCTTGGCTAGGAAATCTGAGGGACAGAGAAGCCTCGTGGGCTACAGTCCATGGAGTTGCAAAAGAGTCAGACAACTTAGCAACTAAACAAGAATCTCATGAGATAAGAGAAAGAGCTTGGTGAGTCGAGGGGAGCAATACTTCTGATAGGAAATCCCCTGTTAAATAGTACCACCAATTTCACTAGCCCCAGGGTTATGGGGTGTCACCTACAGAAGACACTGTCACCCTTGAGGCACAGGGTCCTTCAGCAGAAAGGAATCTGAAGAGGCTACAGCCTCAGAGCTTATACTTGTCACTCCTGGCATTCCTAAAAAAGCCTGACGCTGGCAGCCTTTCACAGGGCAGGTGAGGTACAAACTGCAGAAAGCATGAACCCAGGGACCCTTTCTTTCCAGGATAACAATTGGCGGAGTGCTTGACTTGTGCCAGGCACTATTCCAACATCTCCTCTTTAAAAGTAGATCACCTTCTCCTTTTCCTCCTCTGCCCCTTCCTCTCCCTCCTTTCTTTCCTCTCTCTCCTCCATCTTTTTGATATCAGCTTTATTTAAATATAATTCACATCCCATGCAATTTATCTCTTTAATATGTACAAATCAGTGGTTTAGTATATTCACAGACTTGTGCAGCCATACCGTAATCCATCTAGGTCAGCAGCTTTGGATGTCCTCCTGCCTTGGGGTCAGGCCCTCCAGTCTGGCTTGGCAGCTGGGACCCTGATGCTTTGTCTCCCCTACCCCCATCTCAGCCCTGAGTCCCGCTCCCGATAACCCTTCGACTGCTAGCCACTTAACTCCCCCAAGCCCCGTCACCCCTTGTTCCCAGAAGACTGCCTCTGAGTCAGACTGTCTCAGGTGGGACCCACTGTGTAGGTACCAACTTCTTGCAGAAGCAATGCCTGCCCATGAGAAGTCTGTTGGACCCTATCCCTGCAGGCTTGCTTCCTCGGTTACATGGGGAGAGTAGGTTATGGGGCTTTCAAATGCTGTAGGAACCTCTTGGGGCTTCCCTGGTGGCTTGGTGGTGAAGAATCTGCCCGCATGGCAGGAGACTCTGGTAATAATCCTGGGTCAGGAAGATTCCTGGGTCAGGAAGATCCCCAGGAGGAAGACATGGCTCCTGACTCCAGTGTTCTTGGCTAGGAAATCTGAGGGACAGAGAAGCCTCGTGGGCTACAGTCCATGGAGTTGCAAAAGAGTCAGACAACTTAGCAACTAAACAAGAATCTCATGAGATAAGAGAAAGAGCTTGGTGAGTCGAGGGGAGCAATACTTCTGATAGGAAATCCCCTGTTAAATAGTACCACCAATTTCACTAGCCCCAGGGTTATGGGGTGTCACCTACAGAAGACACTGTCACCCTTGAGGCACAGGGTCCTTCAGCAGAAAGGAATCTGAAGAGGCTACAGCCTCAGAGCTTATACTTGTCACTCCTGGCATTCCTAAAAAAGCCTGACGCTGGCAGCCTTTCACAGGGCAGGTGAGGTACAAACTGCAGAAAGCATGAACCCAGGGACCCTTTCTTTCCAGGATAACAATTGGCGGAGTGCTTGACTTGTGCCAGGCACTATTCCAACATCTCCTCTTTAAAAGTAGATCACCTTCTCCTTTTCCTCCTCTGCCCCTTCCTCTCCCTCCTTTCTTTCCTCTCTCTCCTCCATCTTTTTGATATCAGCTTTATTTAAATATAATTCACATCCCATGCAATTTATCTCTTTAATATGTACAAATCAGTGGTTTAGTATATTCACAGACTTGTGCAGCCATACCGTAATCCATTTTAGACATTTTTGTTATCCCCCAAAAGACACCCTGTACCTTTTAGTGTTCACCCTCAACCTGCCCCAAGCAACCACTAATCTATTTTCTATCACCATAGATTTGCCTATTCTGGACATTTTATATAAATGCAGTATTAGACTTTGTAGCCTTTCTTTTCTTTGTTCTGGCTTCTGTCAGTACAGTGTTTTCAAGGGTCATCCGTGTTGTCGTCTGTACCGCTGCTTTGTTACTTTTTCTGGCTGAATAGTCTATTGTACAGATACACCACAGCTGAAACCCATTCATTAGTAGATAGGCATCTGGGCTGTTTCCAGTTTTTGACCATTATGAATAATGCTGCTGTGAACATTCATGTTACAAGGGTTTGTGTGAATATGTGTTTTCATTTCTCTTGAGTGAAATGGAGGGAAATTGCTGAGTCAGATAGTTGCACTACCTTCTCTAATTTTCCCATCTACCGTTTGAAGTAGAAACTGTCATTATATTATAACTGAGGAGACTGGAAACTCAGAGAAGTTGCCTAAGACCACATGGTGAGTGAGTGGGCGGAGCAGGGCTTGGAACCCAGGGAATCTAACTCAGATCCCATGCTCCTTATCCCACCTTCAGGGTCTCAGAACTTCTGTTTTAGCTAAGAGGTAGCATAAACTACAAGCACGAGAATCTCAAAAATGCAGCCCTTGGTACAAGGATAGCCCAGCCAGGAAAGGCCTCTCAAGAGCCTAGTTTGGGGGATGGGCTTGAGGGAGGGGGGCCAGCCAGGTAGGTGTGTGTGTGTGTATGTGTGTGTGTGTGTGCTCAGTCATGTCTGACAATTTGCAACCCCATGGACTGTAGCCTGCGTGGGATTCTCCAGGCAAGAATACCACAGTAGGTTGTTTTCTACTCCAGGGGACCCTAACCCGGGGGATCAAACCCGAGTCTTGTGTCTCCTGCATTGGCAGGCAGATTCTTTACCACTGTGCCTCCTGGGTCCTCTTCAGAAGTTTTAATAGTTTCTGTGATAGTTTCTTCTAGACTAGACTGTCCTGAGGATAAGATTAACACATGTTCCTGGAAGCAGTGTCATACTTGGCCGCACATGGGCTTTACAGGTCAGCTGTCTAGGAGGGAGGAAGTCCCTGTCAGCTCTTTGTGCTGGTGTTCCCCCGTCTTCACCAGAGTCCTGCTCTGTGGACTGTTTGAGCTCTGACTTGTCATATTCCTTCAAAGTTGACCATTTTCTCAGAGGAAACAAGGACCAGAAACTCCAGGCAGGGCCCCAGAGAGGCCTTGGAAAGGGAGACAAGTCTGGGGAGGAAGCCAGTTCGGATCCCTGCAGGTGAAGGGGCAGGTGGTGCGGAGTGGGACCAAGAAGAGGATACTTAAAAAAGGATCTCTGTAGGACTCTGCTCTAAGGGCTGTGGAAGCAATTCAGGTGCATTTAAAATTTCCACCTAAGATGTCTCTGGCAGTCCAGTGGTTAAGTCTGTCCTCCCAGAGGGGCACAGGTTCCACCCCGGTCAGGGAATGCAGATCCTGCATGTTACATGGCAGGCATTCCACTGCCAGGTCAAAAAAATTTTTTTTTGCCCCACTATACTTCAGTACCTCACTTTGTTCATCATTGCCTACTCATCATTGCCTCATCGCAGAGCACCAGCTCTGGGCACATGTGTTCCAGAGCTCAGGCTCAGTAGTTGGACACATCGGTCCAGCTGCTTCACGGCACGTGGGATCTTCCCAGGCCAGGGATCGAACCGGCACCCCTTGCACTGCAAAGCAGTGTTCTCACCCACTGGACCACCAGGGAAGCCCTCATCATTGTTTTAACTAAATGAGTAAGGACTGTGACTCTCATGTGAGAGCCTGAGTGTAGTTTTGTTCACTGTTGCCAAACCTCATTGCCTGGCAGGTAGTAGACAGGACTGTCAGATAAAATCCAAAAAGCCCAGTTAAATTTGAATTTTAGACAAGCAATAAATTATTTTTAGTATGAACATGTCTCATTTATTTGAAATTCAAATTTAACTGTGCTTCCTGTATTTTATCAGCTAAATCTGACAACCCTAGGGGTAGGGTCTCGATAAATATTTGTAGAACAAATGGATAAATGAGGTTTTGCCTTGGTTCCACCCTAAAAATGCGGTCTGGCCATTTGAGCAACGCTCGGTTCCTCTCTGGGCCTGAGAGGTGAGAGTTTGGGCAGCGGCCACAGCACAGGGATCGCCAAGGCAGGAGAGCGCTGGGTGAACTGCCAAAGAAAAGGAGGAAGCCACTAGGGTCTTGCCCGTGTCGGGCAGCCTGGTGCTCCAGACTGGGTACCACTCTCAAGTCCTTAGGCTCGGGTCGGGGAAGCCCCAACCCCGCCCCTCCACAGCGAGGGCCAGCCTGAGGCTGTCGCCATGGAGACGCAAGTAGCCTGGCACCTCCTCCCCAAGGCCACGCGTTTCCGCTGCGTTGGAGCCTTCTGATTGGACGGCCATCTGGACGCTACCACCAGCTCAGAGCCCGCTAAGGGGTGCGGGTAGGATCTTGTCCTGGTGGTACACTTGCCCTGAAAACCTGTGTGTGTGGCTTTTCTAGGGGAGGGCGGTTTTCTGCCTCGCGTGGGGAGAAATACTATCAGATCGGAACAGTGATCATTGCTTCTCCTACTTAGAACGTGTGGTCTTACCTCTCCCTGAGAAAGAAAGAGGAGGCGGGAAAGTCGGCAACGCCCCCTTCGAGAGCCTATTCGGACCGCAAAATCTGGAGCACCGGAAGTGCTGGCGACGTGTCAGTGCGCCCTATCCTAAACCTTCCCCCCTAGGCCACCTTGCCTATTCAGCTGCGGGATTCCGGGGCCGCCTGGGCGCTGCACCCCGCCACTTCCGCATGGAACCGCCGCTTCAACCGAACTCCCAACCTCTGCGCGCGCTCCCTCTCGAGCGTGATGGTTGGGCCGGCGCCTGAGACTAGCCACGCCCTTTCCCGCTCCTGGAAGCCAATGAGTGGGCGCCTCCTGGCGGGGTGGTGGGTAATTAATGAGGTCCGGGCGCTGATTGGCTGGAGTGCGTGGCCGGGGGCTGGGCGATAGGGTAGGTTGTTCCTTAGTTGGAAGGCGGTACCCGTGGCTGAGAAAGAGGCCTGAGAGCGACATGTCCCCGGCTGCTACAACCCTAGGGTAGGGTCTCGATAAATATTTGTAGAACAAATGGATAAATGAGGTTTTGCCTTGGTTCCACCCTAAAAATGCGGTCTGGCCATTTGAGCAACGCTCGGTTCCTCTCTGGGCCTGAGAGGTGAGAGTTTGGGCAGCGGCCACAGCACAGGGATCGCCAAGGCAGGAGAGCGCTGGGTGAACTGCCAAAGAAAAGGAGGAAGCCACTAGGGTCTTGCCCGTGTCGGGCAGCCTGGTGCTCCAGACTGGGTACCACTCTCAAGTCCTTAGGCTCGGGTCGGGGAAGCCCCAACCCCGCCCCTCCACAGCGAGGGCCAGCCTGAGGCTGTCGCCATGGAGACGCAAGTAGCCTGGCACCTCCTCCCCAAGGCCACGCGTTTCCGCTGCGTTGGAGCCTTCTGATTGGACGGCCATCTGGACGCTACCACCAGCTCAGAGCCCGCTAAGGGGTGCGGGTAGGATCTTGTCCTGGTGGTACACTTGCCCTGAAAACCTGTGTGTGTGGCTTTTCTAGGGGAGGGCGGTTTTCTGCCTCGCGTGGGGAGAAATACTATCAGATCGGAACAGTGATCATTGCTTCTCCTACTTAGAACGTGTGGTCTTACCTCTCCCTGAGAAAGAAAGAGGAGGCGGGAAAGTCGGCAACGCCCCCTTCGAGAGCCTATTCGGACCGCAAAATCTGGAGCACCGGAAGTGCTGGCGACGTGTCAGTGCGCCCTATCCTAAACCTTCCCCCCTAGGCCACCTTGCCTATTCAGCTGCGGGATTCCGGGGCCGCCTGGGCGCTGCACCCCGCCACTTCCGCATGGAACCGCCGCTTCAACCGAACTCCCAACCTCTGCGCGCGCTCCCTCTCGAGCGTGATGGTTGGGCCGGCGCCTGAGACTAGCCACGCCCTTTCCCGCTCCTGGAAGCCAATGAGTGGGCGCCTCCTGGCGGGGTGGTGGGTAATTAATGAGGTCCGGGCGCTGATTGGCTGGAGTGCGTGGCCGGGGGCTGGGCGATAGGGTAGGTTGTTCCTTAGTTGGAAGGCGGTACCCGTGGCTGAGAAAGAGGCCTGAGAGCGACATGTCCCCGGCTGCTGAGGCACCGCGGCCCGTGGCGCTGTTTTTCTGAGTCCGGGGCGGCCTGGCGGCCGGCTGAGGACGAGGCTCGGCGGAGGCTGCCCCCGCTGTGCAGGCCGCCATGCTAGGCGCGCGGGCGGTTAAGGGAGCCGCCGCGGTGCTCCTGCGACTGCTGCTGCTGCTGCTGCCGGCGCTCGGCGTGGTCCGCTTGGCGGGGGCCGGGCTGCCCGAGAGCGTGATTTGGGCCGTCAACGCGGGCGGGGAGGCGCATGTGGACGTGCACGGGATCCACTTCCGCAAGGACCCTTTGGAAGGCCGGGTGGGCCGAGGTGAGAGCCCCTCGGCCGAGCCGCAGGATCCCGGGCCTGCCGTGCCGGGCTCAGCGCGCCGAGGGCTGCGGGTCGCCGAGCTCCTCCTTCGACCCCCGGGCCACGTCTCTGGAGCGAAGTTTCTCTCTGCTGTTTCCTCAGAGACCCGATCAAAGCCTAGAGCCTGGCACTGGCTCGAAGCAGCTAAGAGCCGTCGAGGCAGAGAGTTGGCGAAAAGTTGTATCTGGACCTCACATCCTGTATTTTCTTAACCCCTCACCTCCACCCGCACTAGGAAAGTAAAGGCGAGGGCGGCCTTTTGCCACCTCGAAACCTCCTGGGTTTTTCGGTTATCGCTGTTTCTGGCCGGGTGGTTTTGCTCTCAATCAAGTTAGTTTCTGGTAGCTTTCTGCCGACCCAGAAATCGGCCGCTTTCATTACCCTCTCGGCAGGAGCGGGGCTTGATTCTTAGCCAGAATGGAAAGGAATCTTCGAAGAGCATGGGCCAGGAAAGTTTGATGGTAGCCTCTCCCTCCCCACCCCACCTCTTTGGAGCGGGGCATGTGTGTGCTTAAAAGTGGGAGCTGCAGGCCCTTCCCAGAGGGTGGTTCTGTCGCGAAACCGTACTGCACATGGGGCTGGTGGTGTGTCAGTTGGGTCAGCCAGCTTAAAGTCTGAATATTCCGCCTGCCAGTGCGGAGAACCTACCCCCATGGTCCTAGGACGTGTAATTCCAGCTTATGGGAAAAATGATTTGGAGCTAACAGATTGAGCAATAGTAGTTCTGAGAGAGCTGCCCAGTTCTCAGTGTAAGAATCGCCAAGGGAGTTGGTTACAAATACAAATTTTAGATCTGTAGGTGAAAGCCAGGTTTCTGCACCCAGGGCTCCTAATGTAGGTCATCTGCAGACCACTCTTGGGGATAATCTGCTCTAGACTCTGTTTCTTCTGTTCGTAGGACTGGAGAACAGGTTTAAGAAGGAAGTTCCTCGCTTCATGTATTGGAAGGAGATTTATGCTGTGTGCTGGGTTCAGAGGCTGCCAGATTGGCAATACGCCATCATCAGAAAAGTAGGAGACAGACTTTCTCACTCTTTTTTCCCCCGCGATACCCAGATTTGGCTTTTGCCTTTCCTAAAGGGTTTAATGTGGTTCTTCCAGCCGAGTTAATTGCACTGGCCTGGAGTTTGTTGAATGGGGGAGTTGATTGTTTCCATACCTGTGAGGGTGTTGGGACCCAGAGTGAACGAAGCTCCCTGTTTGTCTTCAGTTTCGCTCTGGAATTTATTTAGCCTTGGCATGGAGGTCTCAGTAGCCTGGGTTCAGCTGAGTCAGGGCCCTGGTCTTTAGCAGCCGTTCCAGCAGCCAGAGGCAGACTTACTAGCAGGCCGTGGTTGCTATCTCCCTTCTGGACCCTTCCTCTTTCCTCATGGGTGTGGGCAGGGCGGAAGGAGCTCGTGAGGAAATTAGAGACCGTTTGTGGACTTTGCCTCTAGAGATGGCTGTGGTGAGGGTGTGTACAGATGGTTCCTTTCAATTAACAGATACCAGACTTTACATCGGTGACATTATCCTCTTTGGTCCCTTGTGCTGAGGAGGGAGCTAAGACCACACAGGGTTAGCCCTCAGCTACTTCCCCTATTCAGAAAGCCTGGTTTTAATTTACTGGTGCCGGTGGGTTTGGGTTTTTTTCTTTTTTTTGAGTCTGGTCAGCAGTCAGCCAGGCCGTCTGTGCTTGGGTTATTGGCTCATAGTCACAGCTCCTTTGGAAGAGTGTATCATAGCAGGTAAAAGTGTGCAACTTAGCTAATTGCCAAAGCTCCCGTGTCCTGGAATCCTGGGTGGAACCCTGGCTCCCCATAAACACAGGTTCCCTGCTCCATGCGGGCGGTCCCCTTGGGTATGCACTGCAGCAGTCCTGGGGCTTGGAGGAGAGTGGAGGGGGGGTTGTCAGCCTGGAGGCTGGGGTAGCTTGGCTCAGCCAGTTGTCACAGTGTACTCGGAGGGCTCCTGAGCACTTTGCTGGCTGTAGTTCTGGGGCTGAAAAGTGATTAATCTTGTGCTCTCTGAAGGCAGCTCTTTAGATTCCCTCTGTGCCGAGGGAGGAGTCGGTACCACCGAGGGAAGTGCGGCTGCCCTCTCCGCCTGCCCTTGGCTGGCCCTGTTTGGATTAGAGTGTGCCAGGTACTAGGAGACCCTCACCTCCCGCAGCTATTGACAGCAATTGTGGTCGGAGCTGTATGCCTTTCTTCTCTCACAGACCTGTGATATTGTTTCTAGCACGCGAGGAAAGTCCCGTTTTTATGTTGAATGAATTCAGATATTGCCAAGTTAATCCAGATAAGAGTTTGGCCCGCTTTTGAACTTGCTGTTTCTCTATAGTGTCTTTGTAGTTCAGCGTTCTTGGAACTGTGAGTGGCCCAGGGCACCTAGTGGCTTTTGCTTTCAAAGGCACTTCATAATGTTTATTGAATTTCATTTCTGCCTCGAGGCTAGCTAGTGCTCAGAGAAGACGTGGACAGCCTGGGAAAGGCTTTTTCCAACCTGTGTGCTTCAGCAGGCAGGGGTGATGGGGAGCGATTCAGAAGCGCTCCGTGGGGGGAGGAGGGGGGTGGCATGCTGCGTGTCCCAGGTTCTTTGTAACTTGCTGTTTCTGGGTTTCTCTTGACTCTGTGATGCAAAGACTTGGTTTTTTTGGCCTGACATTGTAACACTTGGCCTGGTTTTAGGGGAGAGGCTATTTCTTCATAGAAAGATGCCCACCGGTCATTTGCATGACCGTGGTGAATTCTTGTTCCCTCTCTGAACCTTGTTTTCGTTCTTCATAAAATGTATCATGCTTTAGGAATCAGTGACGTGAGTCTGAAATGTCTCCCGTTCAGTGTAGGCTAAAGTGTCTCTTTCTTTGCTCGATGACCTTTTACAAGGAATTAAAAGTAGAGCAGAGTGTGGCTCTGGAGGGCCAAAAGCTGGCCAGAGGCCTGAGCCCATTGGATGACTAATTCTGTAGACCTAAGGAAGAACCCAGTGGCCTCCCCAATGGCCCAAGTGCTAAAGAGTCCACCTGCGTCGCAGGAGACACCAGAGACACGTATTTGATCCCTGGGTGAGGAAGATCCCCTGGAAGAGGAAATGGTTACCCACTCCAGTATTCTGTGCTGAGAAATCCCATGGCCAGAGGAGCCTGGCGGGCTACATTCCATTGGGTCCCGAAAGAGACATGGGTGCACAACTAAACAACAAAGAAGACCCTCCCCTTTTGGCTGGGGAAGGATTTGACTTTGAAGTAAGAGCTTGAAAGCTAAGGTGAGAGAGAGACTGCTACTTCTGATTTGCTTAAGGCCAAGGGATTTGTTTAGAATTCTCTTCCTATACTGCCACGTAAGAGGCAGACTTCATTTGCAGGCCCTCCTAAGAGCAGTTCACTGGTAGAGAATTTAGGTAGAAGGTACCCTGTTTTCCAGACAAGAAAACACCTAGAGAAGACAGCTTGTCCGCATCACACGTAGGTGGCAGAGCTGGGATTCAAATCTAGGCCCATCTTCCCCTCAGACCTGGTCTGAATTTTTCAGGTAGCCTGGCGATTCCCCTGTCTAGAGCTGCGAAGCTGTGGACAGAGTGTGAGCCCTCTGGCCCCCTTCCTTCTTTGGTTAACCATCTGACCTCTGTTGTGGCCACTCAGAATTTTAATTCCAGCTGCCATGGTGTGCTTCCCGTGTACACTTGACTGTTACGTTGGGTGTAATGACATAAAGGCTCAGGAGAGGGAAAAAAAAGGACCTTTTTGCTATTGTCTCTGGAGACTGGGGCACACTCAACTTTGCTTGGGGCAGATCTCGTGGGAGAGCCACTTGTGAAAGCATTTAAAGGTAATTCCAAGGTCATTAAGTACTTTTATGCTCCCATGGCTGAGATTTCATAGCTGTGACATTGCCACCAATTACATTACTGTCAGTTTCTCACTTTTTCCATGCCGGATGGCGGGGAAAATAGATTCTCCACACAGGCACAACATTGTCTGTGTCTCCGAAAAGCAAATCGAGTGCTTGTTCCAAATAAGTAAGGATCACGGTCTTCATGGAAGAGGGGAGATCCTTAGAACTCACTTGGAAGAGGACTGGTGATCTTTTCATCTTTATAGGTTTGTGGTCTGAGCCTGGGACGGAGCTGGGCAGTTGGCAGCACACGCTTTATAACGCTGCTCAGCAACCACATCCCCCCCACCCCCCCTTTGACTTCTCGAGGAGAAATAGGAAGAAAAAATGTCTGGAGACGAAAGTGCAATGAGTTTCCTGTTCATTGTCTCATCAGTCTATCTAATCTCCTGGCTGCTGTTCACTTACAGGAACTGTTAGCCTTTCTGTTTATTTTTCTGAGGGCTTGACCTCAGCCCCTGGATCTTCTAGTTACTCTTTTACCTCCCTTGGAGAGAAAAGATCCTGGCTTTTGGAGTCTACAAAGATAGAGCTCCAGGGGATGCCCACTCTCAAACGTCGCCCAAGGGATCTAGGTGCTACATGTCTTCAGAGTCACCAGGAGAGATTGGACGGGGGTCTTGACCTCATTCCAAGCCTGCTCCTCTGAGGTGGAGGAGAGACTAGGCCCATGTCCCGAAATCACCGCTAGGTCTGTGGTTTGGAGAGCAGATGGACGGAGCTCTGGGAGGCATAGCTATTCATCCCCGGGCCCTGAATGTGGAATCCTATTTGAGGTAAGATCCGGGTTTAGTTTGTTAAGTTGGTGGGAGAAAAACACACATGGACTCATCTGCTAGTAAGATTGGGAGCAGGCTGAGGGCATGGGAGGATTTTAGCTCGTCTGATACCCATCCAAGTGGGAACTTTTTATTCTCACTTTGCCTGCTTCCTCATCTGAAATGGGAAAGGTGGACTCCTTCTGGCCTTGGGCATCTGAGGCTGGAGGTGCCATAGGACCATGACTGGTGTTCCTTCCCGGCGAGGATGGCTCTGTCCCGGCAGAGAGGAGCGTGTTGCTTCCCTCCTCTGCAGCTACCTCCTCCTTGATTGGTTCAGCCAATCCTACTGAGTGCCCTGCGAATGTGCCTAGGGCTGGGTCAGTTGTTGGGGATACAGTGGGAACCTTGTTGCTCCTTTCGTTTTGTCTGGCGGAGTGGTCGAGACTGTGGGTGAAGTTGAGTTCTGTGAGTCTGTGGGGAGTAAGGTATTAGACCCAGAGGAAACCAGAAGAGCATCACATCCTTTTTGAGTAAAAACATTGTAAAAAAGCAACTAAAGCTGGTGTCTTACTTGCAGTAAAGACAATGATGAATGACTTTTCCTAACAGATACCCTGATTTTTGTATTTAGACTGAGCTTTTCCGAATGAGGGAAAAAAACACATTCTTTGAACTTAATCATCTCTTAGCATGCCTTGCCATCCCCCTGCTTTTACGAGGTTTCTCTGAAGCTCGGCAGCTGTAGGGCAGTGCTTTGCTGTAATAATAAGTTAGACTCGTTCCCCTCCCATCACTCTGGATACAGTGGGGGGAAATAGTCAATTTCATGAGTTTTCCAAAAGTTTGGCTGTGAGGGTGATGGGAGCTTGTTGGGGTGATTCATGTTTGGTTTCTGTCATTCTCTTCTTGGGAACATCTACCTGACTTTTGCCTTTGTGGCTGGTCTCTTTGGAGCCAGGTGCTGTGCAAAAGGGTTATTAGCATTTGCCCGGTGGGGTGGGGGGAGAAATGCCCTGGCCCCTCTGGGGTCAGCTGCTCTTCTGTGTTTTGCCTCTGATGTGGTTTCTCTCTGTCTTTTGTCCCCAGCCTCTGACTATGGCATGAAATTGCCGATCCTGCGTTCCAACCCGGAGGACCAGATCCTATACCAGACCGAGCGGTACAACGAGGAGACCTTTGGCTACGTACCCATCAAGGAGGAGGGGACTACGTGCTTGTGCTCAAATTTGCCGAGGTCTAGCCTCCCCTTTTTTGCCTGCTTCCTCATCTGAAATGGGAAAGGTGGACTCCTTCTGGCCTTGGGCATCTGAGGCTGGAGGTGCCATAGGACCATGACTGGTGTTCCTTCCCGGCGAGGATGGCTCTGTCCCGGCAGAGAGGAGCGTGTTGCTTCCCTCCTCTGCAGCTACCTCCTCCTTGATTGGTTCAGCCAATCCTACTGAGTGCCCTGCGAATGTGCCTAGGGCTGGGTCAGTTGTTGGGGATACAGTGGGAACCTTGTTGCTCCTTTCGTTTTGTCTGGCGGAGTGGTCGAGACTGTGGGTGAAGTTGAGTTCTGTGAGTCTGTGGGGAGTAAGGTATTAGACCCAGAGGAAACCAGAAGAGCATCACATCCTTTTTGAGTAAAAACATTGTAAAAAAGCAACTAAAGCTGGTGTCTTACTTGCAGTAAAGACAATGATGAATGACTTTTCCTAACAGATACCCTGATTTTTGTATTTAGACTGAGCTTTTCCGAATGAGGGAAAAAAACACATTCTTTGAACTTAATCATCTCTTAGCATGCCTTGCCATCCCCCTGCTTTTACGAGGTTTCTCTGAAGCTCGGCAGCTGTAGGGCAGTGCTTTGCTGTAATAATAAGTTAGACTCGTTCCCCTCCCATCACTCTGGATACAGTGGGGGGAAATAGTCAATTTCATGAGTTTTCCAAAAGTTTGGCTGTGAGGGTGATGGGAGCTTGTTGGGGTGATTCATGTTTGGTTTCTGTCATTCTCTTCTTGGGAACATCTACCTGACTTTTGCCTTTGTGGCTGGTCTCTTTGGAGCCAGGTGCTGTGCAAAAGGGTTATTAGCATTTGCCCGGTGGGGTGGGGGGAGAAATGCCCTGGCCCCTCTGGGGTCAGCTGCTCTTCTGTGTTTTGCCTCTGATGTGGTTTCTCTCTGTCTTTTGTCCCCAGCCTCTGACTATGGCATGAAATTGCCGATCCTGCGTTCCAACCCGGAGGACCAGATCCTATACCAGACCGAGCGGTACAACGAGGAGACCTTTGGCTACGAAGTACCCATCAAGGAGGAGGGGGACTACGTGCTTGTGCTCAAATTTGCCGAGGTCTACTTTGCACAGTCCCAGCAGAAGGTGACCAGTGGGACCTCGCCCCTCTCGGAGAAACGTCTGCTAAAGTCCAGAGAGTGTGGGAGCTTCCCTGCATTAAGCTTGGAAGGGAAGCTGGGTTTTCCACTGTTTTTCTTTTTTTTCTTTTTTTAAACATCCCACGTGACTTGTGGGATCTTGTTTCCCTGACCAAGGACTGAACCTGGGCCACGGCAGTGTGAGCCCAGAATCCTAACCACGAGGTCACCAGGGAGCTCCCCGAGCGGGATGCCTGTTGCCCAGCTGTGTCCTGTTACTATGAGGCTGCACTTGCCTTGGGGTGGCAGGAGGCGACGCCAGATCTTGCCAACAAACTGACTTTCTTACGGCCTTCCCGTTTATAAGCTCTCCCTTCTTGGCTGTCAGCACCTTCTTGTTTTTTGCCCTGATATTTTCCGGTCCCTTTTTCTGACATTTCTTCTTCCCACCTTGAGCTTTTTGTTTGCATTCTTTGTTCCCAGTAAGCGACCTTGACAGTGAAGGAACGTAGCTCTGGTTTGGCTCAGGTAAAGGTCTCTAGCCACCCCGGCGTCTGTCCAGCGCTGCCTGTCATTCCTTAAATTGCTTTGGAAATTGAAACCCAGGCAGATACACAGTGTCCAACTGCTGAAGGAGAGGTGCGGGGCACACGGTTTTCTATTTTTTTGGCTGTATGGTGTGGCAAGTGAAACTTTCCCAACCAGGAATCGAACCTGCAACCCTTGCAGTGGAAGTGCAGAGTCTTAACCACGGAGCCCCAGTAAAGTCCGTGAAGCAGGTGGTCGTGGCTGTCTCTTTGTCTTGTCTTGGCAGGTGTTTGACGTGCGGTTGAATGACTTGGGGGAAAGACCTGGATATCTTTGATCTGGCCCCTCTGATGCTCTCTGTGTTTTGCCTCTGATGTGGTTTCTCTCTGTCTTTTGTCCCCAGCCTCTGACTATGGCATGAAATTGCCGATCCTGCGTTCCAACCCGGAGGACCAGATCCTATACCAGACCGAGCGGTACAACGAGGAGACCTTTGGCTACGAAGTACCCATCAAGGAGGAGGGGGACTACGTGCTTGTGCTCAAATTTGCCGAGGTCTACTTTGCACAGTCCCAGCAGAAGGTGACCAGTGGGACCTCGCCCCTCTCGGAGAAACGTCTGCTAAAGTCCAGAGAGTGTGGGAGCTTCCCTGCATTAAGCTTGGAAGGGAAGCTGGGTTTTCCACTGTTTTTCTTTTTTTTCTTTTTTTAAACATCCCACGTGACTTGTGGGATCTTGTTTCCCTGACCAAGGACTGAACCTGGGCCACGGCAGTGTGAGCCCAGAATCCTAACCACGAGGTCACCAGGGAGCTCCCCGAGCGGGATGCCTGTTGCCCAGCTGTGTCCTGTTACTATGAGGCTGCACTTGCCTTGGGGTGGCAGGAGGCGGCGCCAGATCTTGCCAACAAACTGACTTTCTTACGGCCTTCCCGTTTATAAGCTCTCCCTTCTTGGCTGTCAGCACCTTCTTGTTTTTTGCCCTGATATTTTCCGGTCCCTTTTTCTGACATTTCTTCTTCCCACCTTGAGCTTTTTGTTTGCATTCTTTGTTCCCAGTAAGCGACCTTGACAGTGAAGGAACGTAGCTCTGGTTTGGCTCAGGTAAAGGTCTCTAGCCACCCCGGCGTCTGTCCAGCGCTGCCTGTCATTCCTTAAATTGCTTTGGAAATTGAAACCCAGGCAGATACACAGTGTCCAACTGCTGAAGGAGAGGTGCGGGGCACACGGTTTTCTATTTTTTTGGCTGTATGGTGTGGCAAGTGAAACTTTCCCAACCAGGAATCGAACCTGCAACCCTTGCAGTGGAAGTGCAGAGTCTTAACCACGGGAGCCCCAGTAAAGTCCGTGAAGCAGGTGGTCGTGACGCTGTCTCTTTGTCTTGTCTTGGCAGGTGTTTGACGTGCGGTTGAATGGCCACGTGGTGGTGAAGGACCTGGATATCTTTGATCGCGTCGGGCACAGCACTGCCCACGATGAGATCATCCCAATGAGCATCCGGAAAGGGAAACTGAGCGTCCAGGGCGAGGTGTCCACTTTTACTGGAAAACTTTACATCGAGTTTGTCAAGGTAACACTCCTCCTCTGCCCTCACAGCTGAGGACGAGCTCAGAAGAAGGGGCGCTGGGGGCGGAGGGGTGCATCTGCTGCCAGGTTGGGATGACCACTGTTTTCCGTCCCTTAGGGGTACTATGACAACCCCAAAGTCTGTGCGCTCTACATCATGGCTGGGACAGTGGATGGTAAGTTGTATTTCTCATCTGCCTTTTTATTTTTTTTTGGCTATGCCAACTTTTTGCTGCTGTGCACGCTTTTTTCTAGTTGCAGTGAGCAGAGGCTACTCTCTAGTTGCCATGTGCAGGATTCTCATTGTGATGGCTTCTCTTGTTGCAGAGCACAAGCTGTAGGTACCTGGACTTCGGTAGTTGTGGCTCCTGACTCTAGAGCAGTCTCAGTAGTTGTGGCCCATGGGCTTAGTTGCTCTGCAGCATGTGAAATCTTCCTGGATCAGAGATCAAGCCGTTGTCTCCTGCAATTGGCAGGTGGATTCTCTACCACTGAGCCACCAGGGAAGCCCATCTGATCTGCTTTATGATGTGGGCTGAAGGATATGATGAGGAAACCTCTGGGGGAGTGATTTAGCTGATCACTGTTTTGAAAAGACTGGTACGTAAAGCCAGAATGTGGGGAGCCCAGAGTCAGATGTCCGGGGATGAGGGTTAGCACAGTGCCAGCCCTGAGCTTGAGCAGGGTCTGTGTTCACATCTTACTGTTGCTGTTTAATCAACGAATTGGTTTTGGACAAAAATCCTTTAACCTTATTGTAAATTGGGATTAATAATGGTACCTCTGGGTGTGCCCTTGCCCTTGTATTTATTCGGAAGTGCCTACAACTCACCCTTATTATGTTTCTTTGACATCTGTGAACTGGGAGCACAAAGTAGAAACAGACAGAAGGAAGGGCCCTTGCATGTTATGGTGTACTCCAAGAGCGTGCACCGTCGCTGGGCTGCAGTGAGCAAAAGTTAATTTGTTAATGTCTCCTCATTCTTGGGATCCAGCCGAGAGTGTGTCTCTTTCTCAGGGTTGAAGGTCCTGGCTGCTAGCTTTCTCAGGTTTTTGCAGAGAAGGCGTCTGTCTTAGTGACCTTTACATCGAGTTTGTCAAGGTAACACTCCTCCTCTGCCCTCACAGCTGAGGACGAGCTCAGAAGAAGGCGCTGGGGCGGAGGGGTGCATCTGCTGCCAGGTTGGGATGACCACTGTTTTCCGTCCCTTAGGGGTACTATGACAACCCCAAAGTCTGTGCGCTCTACATCATGGCTGGGACAGTGGATGGTAAGTTGTATTTCTCATCTGCCTTTTTATTTTTTTTGGCTATGCCAACTTTTTGCTGCTGTGCACGCTTTTTTCTAGTTGCAGTGAGCAGAGGCTACTCTCTAGTTGCCATGTGCAGGATTCTCATTGTGATGGCTTCTCTTGTTGCAGAGCACAAGCTGTAGGTACCTGGACTTCGGTAGTTGTGGCTCCTGACTCTAGAGCAGTCTCAGTAGTTGTGGCCCATGGGCTTAGTTGCTCTGCAGCATGTGAAATCTTCCTGGATCAGAGATCAAGCCGTTGTCTCCTGCAATTGGCAGGTGGATTCTCTACCACTGAGCCACCAGGGAAGCCCATCTGATCTGCTTTATGATGTGGGCTGAAGGATATGATGAGGAAACCTCTGGGGGAGTGATTTAGCTGATCACTGTTTTGAAAAGACTGGTACGTAAAGCCAGAATGTGGGGAGCCCAGAGTCAGATGTCCGGGGATGAGGGTTAGCACAGTGCCAGCCCTGAGCTTCGGAGCAGGGTCTGTGTTCACATCTTACTGTTGCTGTTTAATCAACGAATTGGTTTTGGACAAAAATCCTTTAACCTTATTGTAAATTGGGATTAATAATGGTACCTCTGGGTGTGCCCTTGCCCTTGTATTTATTCGGAAGTGCCTACAACTCACCCTTATTATGTTTCTTTGACATCTGTGAACTGGGAGCACAAAGTAGAAACAGACAGAAGGAAGGGCCCTTGCATGTTATGGTGTACTCCAAGAGCGTGCACCGTCGCTGGGCTGCAGTGAGCAAAAGTTAATTTGTTAATGTCTCCTCATTCTTGGGATCCAGCCCGAGAGTGTGTCTCTTTCTCAGGGTTGAAGGTCCTGGCTGCTAGCTTTCTCAGGTTTTTGCAGAGAAGGCGTCTGTCTTAGTGACCTTTCTCCCCCATCCCACCTCTGTGTCTTTCCTCACCTCATCCTGGAGGCACTGAGGCTCTCTTCCTGTTGTTGATAGGACATCCCAGAGGATGTCTTATCCCAGACTGATGTGTAACCAGTCCTCAGAGGGGAGTGTGTGCTGAGAACCCGGAACTCTGTGAATCAGCTTTTCCTCAGTTGCTGTGTGCATCAGAAGGAAATGTGGGATTGCAGGAGGGAGGCAGAGAGATTTATTAAGCTTTGGGTGCTAGGTCCTTGTCCTCATTCAGTCTGGCTCTCTCTAGGCTCTGAAGAAGTAGGACAGGAAGGGGAGACAGTGAACTCCCCTGTGTGCAAGGCTTTTCTTCCGTTTTAGTTAAATGTAAGGAAGACTAGTGTTTGAGGTGTTCTGCTCTTCTCCACGCTGGGAACTGTGGCTGCTTCTTCTGCCTCTTCCTGTGGATTCTGCTTTTAAGGTCATAGGGTCTCTTCCTTGTGTTTTTTTCCCCCTCTTGAGGCTGATTTACTTCCCTTAAGGGCCTCATTTAAATTCCATGGGTCTTACTTAAAAAGTGTTCTTTTTCTCATGTCAGATGTACCAAAGCTGCAGCCTCATCCAGGACTGGAGAAGAAAGAAGAGGATGAGGAGGAGGAGGAATATGATGAAGGGTCTAATCTCAGGAGACAGACCAATAAGAACCGAGTGCAGTCGGGCCCCCGCACACCTAACCCCTATGCCTCGGACAACAGCAGCCTCATGTTTCCCATCCTGGTGGCCTTCGGAGTCTTCATTCCAACGCTCTTCTGCCTCTGCCGGTTGTGAGAACCCATCACCATCATGAACAGGTGGAGGGGTGTGGGGAAAAAACCAAACATGTTGGTTTGGGTTTCTGTGTTTTTTTACAGTGATTAACAAAAACAAATGAGAAAACACACACACACACACAGACACACAATTAAAGGAGATGAAAAGAGGCAGAGTGAGTAGAGAGCAGCCCTCATCACCAACCTGGTCCCAGATGTCCAGTCCTCATCCTCTCCCTGGGGCAGCCCCCAGCCGTTTCTGCTCTCTAGAGTACGTAGGGTAAACTGAAATCCCACCTGGTCAAGAGTCTTCATCTGTAAAACCCAGTGGGAAGGACTCTGAACGCAGAGCAGACCTGGTTCCTTTTTTTTAGGTTAGACATTAACAGCAGGGACCGATCATCTCCTTACCCGAGAGGACCAGTGCTAAGCTGGGAGTTGGGTATGTTCTCAAGTGACGTCCAGATACGTTTTCAGACGTCCTGACATTCCAAGTGGGTGTGTGATTTGTGTGTGTGTGTGTGTCAAGGTGTATAACTTGTATGATAAGACAAAAATGGAAGGGGGATTCAAAACAGGAAAGAAAAGCTGATACTTCCTCTTACGTGGAAGGCTTTCTGGTTTTGGCCCAATGGTGGTTCCAACCTTATGTGTTTGAGCTTTGCCATCGCTTGTCCCCCTGACACCTGCCAGTTAGAGGACCGTCTGGTATCCAAGACAATTCCTTTCTATCAGGTCTTCAAGTTGCCTCTGACTTCTTACGACAGCAGATCATTTTGATTTCAGTGCCTGTTGGGGACTTGGTTTCCTCTCTCTCTCTCTCTTACATTTTTTTTCTGAACCTGGCTTGTTTGGAAATCTCTCCCTCTCAACCATCCTGCTAAGTTATTGCCAAGAAGGGAAGGAGACCTGGAATCTAGACCTGGAATCTGCCTGAATGTCTTATCCTACACCACCTCACCTTACTGGTACCTTCCTCTGGATCTCTGAGCCAGCAGCCAGGAGGACCTGACCCAGCAGCTCTTTTACTGGCCCCTTTGTAGGGGGCTCGCTGCCCGGGCACACAGATGCTTTCCAGTCTGCAGCAACAGAACACTTGACCTTAAGAGTCTCTTCTGGTCTTTGGATTGGAAAAGGCTTACGTTAGCATAACTTAAGAGCAACCTCAGAGACTTGAGCCCTACTAAGTGACTGACCACTGTCGAGAGTATCTAGTATCTGACGTTCATGGATGCCCATGTCGTCCTGCGTCCTGGGTCAGCCAGTTTTGGTTTAAGCCTAGAGCCACCCCCAGGAGCTAGACTGATTGTATCTGGCTCAGTGACGCCTCTCACTGACCTTAAGAGTGCGCCCCTGTGACCTTCTGTTTCCCTGTCCAAGTCGCTGCCAGGTTCTTGGTGTGACGAGGCAGGAAGACTGCCAGGCGGCCCCAGGCCTGGCAGCCCCGCTGCCAGCCTTAGCCTCTAATTGTCTGTCTTGAATTCCCTGCGAAAGTTTCTGCGGGAAGTGAGGCTCCTCTGTGCCTCTCCTTTCTGATCCCCGTCATCCTTTTCCCCACTGAGGGGGCAGTGAGGTGGGAACCAGCCAAGCTACTAGGAGTTTTCTGGATGGAAAGCCGCAGGCTGAGCTGCTTGGGCAGGCACAGCATGGAATCTCAGGCCAGGCTCATCTTTTTAGAAGGTGTTGAATTTTGAGTTTGTCTTTTTGGCTCTGGTTTCCAAGAGCTCTGTATATTTGAACTGCTTGTTTTATGACGAAGGAAGTGGCCCCTGGGCTCACATCCTGGGTTTTGGGTCTTACCGCATTATCCTGGGTCCACCTTTAGGCCCTCGGGAGTCGTAGGCCTTCATTTCAGCTGTGGCTTAGACTTCTGTCCTCGGGTACTGAGTCAGGCTGAAGCTGTAACCTGAGGCGCTCTTGGAGGGCTTCCTAAAGCCTCTGCATTCCGGGGGGACGTCCCCACGCCTGGGTCCTGGTGCAGCAGGCGTCCCCATGATCATGCGGGCTTCTGATCCATCGCGGCTGTCCAGGGCCATGGCCCACGGGGTAAACAGGATGCAGGCGGAGGACTCGTGGCCGCCATCTTGCCTCGTCCATTAGTCTGCTGGGTCTCTCTGAGGAAGGAGGGCCGCCCGCCTCCTTACCTCAACCCTTCCCTCCAGTGACTCAGAGTCTCAGAAGGAAACCCTGGCTCCTGGGGCCATTTCCTCACGGTACTGTAAGCCAAGCCGCCTCGCTTCTGCCTCTGTTTCCCAGCCCACCCTTTCCCCTTGAGCTCAGGGACAGGGACGGGCGCTTTCCTCTTTGGTCCTGTCTGAAAGGAAGGAGCATCTTTCTGTGGCTCATAAAAATTAAAGAGGAAATGAGGAAACAGGAAGAAGTATGGTGGGGGCTGGGGTCGAGTGCCCTGGAGCCAAGCCCACCCCACTGTCAGAGCCGCCCAGGGCTGGCCACGGTTGGGTTGCGATGCTGAACTTGAACGTTTTTTTTTTCTTCACTCCTTCAAGATGTTATAGGTACATGAAATTTTAGGTTAAAGGGGTGGAGATGGGGTACTGTTTTATTTTTTTGTATCATGCGTGTCAAGAATCACTCTGTTGTGTTTACCCTTTGCTCTTTGCACTGTCGGTCCCCGCGTCTGTCTCGAGCTGGGCTGAGAGGCTGTGCTGTAGGGAGGGGAGAAGTCAGGCCGGTCAGGGGTGGTTGTCTGCTGGATCCGCGCTCTGTCCAAGGTAAAGCCAGGAGCGACTCTACCCGAAGTGAACAACGCCTGTTGCCGCACATGCGGCTCGGGTCCGTCTTTTAGAAGGTGTTGAATTTTGAGTTTGTCTTTTTGGCTCTGGTTTCCAAGAGCTCTGTATATTTGAACTGCTTGTTTTATGACGAAGGAAGTGGCCCCTGGGCTCACATCCTGGGTTTTGGGTCTTACCGCATTATCCTGGGTCCACCTTTAGGCCCTCGGGAGTCGTAGGCCTTCATTTCAGCTGTGGCTTAGACTTCTGTCCTCGGGTACTGAGTCAGGCTGAAGCTGTAACCTGAGGCGCTCTTGGAGGGCTTCCTAAAGCCTCTGCATTCCGGGGGGACGTCCCCACGCCTGGGTCCTGGTGCAGCAGGCGTCCCCATGATCATGCGGGCTTCTGATCCATCGCGGCTGTCCAGGGCCATGGCCCACGGGGTAAACAGGATGCAGGCGGAGGACTCGTGGCCGCCATCTTGCCTCGTCCATTAGTCTGCTGGGTCTCTCTGAGGAAGGAGGGCCGCCCGCCTCCTTACCTCAACCCTTCCCTCCAGTGACTCAGAGTCTCAGAAGGAAACCCTGGCTCCTGGGGCCATTTCCTCACGGTACTGTAAGCCAAGCCGCCTCGCTTCTGCCTCTGTTTCCCAGCCCACCCTTTCCCCTTGAGCTCAGGGACAGGGACGGGCGCTTTCCTCTTTGGTCCTGTCTGAAAGGAAGGAGCATCTTTCTGTGGCTCATAAAATTAAAGAGGAAATGAGGAAACAGGAAGAAGTATGGTGGGGGCTGGGGTCGAGTGCCCTGGAGCCAAGCCCACCCCACTGTCAGAGCCGCCCAGGGCTGGCCACGGTTGGGTTGCGATGCTGAACTTGAACGTTTTTTTTTTCTTCACTCCTTCAAGATGTTATAGGTACATGAAATTTTAGGTTAAAGGGGTGGAGATGGGGTACTGTTTTATTTTTTTGTATCATGCGTGTCAAGAATCACTCTGTTGTGTTTACCCTTTGCTCTTTGCACTGTCGGTCCCCGCGTCTGTCTCGAGCTGGGCTGAGAGGCTGTGCTGTAGGGAGGGGAGAAGTCAGGCCGGTCAGGGGTGGTTGTCTGCTGGATCCGCGCTCTGTCCAAGGTAAAGCCAGGAGCGACTCTACCCGAAGTGAACGAAACGCCTGTTGCCGCACATGCGGCTCGGGTCCGCTTTCCTGTTGGTCTGAGCACAGATGTCCGTGGGAGGTGGGCTGAGAGTACAGGGTGGCCCTGACTGGGGTCAGGGACTGGCGGGCCACTCATCAGACTTTTTTTGGGCTTCACTCACGCTGATGGGAACATCATGCCAGGAAATCGTCTGTGGGATCCGTGACCCCTAAACCAGATACGCTGTTCTGAAAAAAACACAAAAAAACCTCTGTGATCTAGGAGAAGCTGCTCAGTGTTTGCCTCGCGTTCTGGTGACTTGAAAGATGGTGTCTTCATGTCGGTGGTAGACTGGCCCCAAGACCATGGGGCCTGCCAGCCGCCGTGTCACCTGGAGAGTGTGGTCTTACTTCCTTGTTCCCGCTGTTTGCCTAAGAGATCCTGGCCCGAAATTGGGGGTTCATGTTAGAAATCACTGAGGCTTTGAAGAGATGGGGTGAAGTTTGAGTTAACTTCCCTTTTTCTGTGCCTGGGAACTGTTTAATCCAGCTTAGAATTACGATGTGACTTCTTTTCTTTTAGGAGAAGCTTCTGTTAGAAGGAATTTCTCTTTCTCCTTACCCTGCCTCTGTCCTCTCCTGGGAAGGCCTGCCCGTGGCTTCTAGGATCTGAGTCGAACTTCGGAAAAACAGCAGCAGTATTGTCCCTTACCTAGCACTTAAACCCCTTTCCCTAATGATCAACTCACCTTGGGAAGCCCAGGAGGAGAATCAGCAGGTTCTTGACCCTCCCTTGGGGTTGGAGAAGGACCCACCCGGTCAGCACAGTGCCTTTTCCTCTCCTGCTCTGAGCCAGGATGGGCGTTCCCGCAAGATTCAGGTCTGGGCAGAGGGTCTCACCCTTCCCACGGTGGGGCTGCTTCCCCGTCCCTTCTCCCTGTCCCTTCCCTTTTGCTGGCCAGCTCTGACCTAATCCAGGTGTCTTCTTGCCTCGAGCCTTAATGGCATTAAGTGGCAACATGTTAA
The DNA here is from genome assembly GCA_022376925.1 of Tragulus kanchil. Classification (NCBI taxonomy): domain Eukaryota; kingdom Metazoa; phylum Chordata; class Mammalia; order Artiodactyla; family Tragulidae; genus Tragulus; species Tragulus kanchil. The sequence continues at coordinate 201,736,997 of JAIOJX010000025.1, read as the reverse complement.
TGCTGTCCTCCATGCCTCTCCAGAAAGACTTGGAAGAGCAGGCGAGCTTTCCAGAGTGAGAGACTAATAAGAGCTGTTCTTGTTTTACAGAAACACGGTGGGGAGGGAGGGTAAGCAGTGGGCCTCCTGCGGTGACCCTGGGGGAAGGAGCCTAATGCATGGGACAGAAGCAGAACCAGAGACACCCGGGATCAGTTCAGAAGCCAGACGAGGCATCGACTCCTCTTCGATGGGCAGAGATGATTTAGGGAACACAGAGCTCTAAGAAAATTGCAAAGAAGCTTTAATGTTCAAGCTTCAGAGAAATCAGAGTTGTTTTCCCCTTTGGGTCTGAGCTAAGACTTCTTCTGTATTTAGATCTCTTGGGGCAAGGGCTCGATTTCTTCATTTTGTGACAAGACTAGGTTGGCAACCAGCGGGTTGCTGCCCAGCGGGAGCGGTTTCTTCTCTGTACACCAGTGACTTGTTCCCAAGCTGGTGTGTCCTTTCCCAGCAGCCTGCAACTAGCTGGCTTTCGGCTGCCAGATCATTTGGATAAGGGCAGGCAATGTGGGGCCTGGCTGCGTTGGCAGGGAAAGAGCAGGATAGATCTCTTGGGATGGGTTCCCCACTTTCCCCCTCCCCAGGAGGCTAAAAACAAGGAGTCAGGATGGTGCTGGCAGCCAGGGAAACAGTAGTGCCTGCTGGAGTTGGCAGAGAGGGCCTTGGCACCTCTCGCCGGCAGGCGGTCTTGTGAGACGGGGGCACGTAGCACCAGGAAAAGCAGGACTCCATTCTCACCTCTATTTTGAGCTTCGGGCCTTTATTTCAGTACAAGGGAAAACAACAACAGTCGGAAGTGCACTTTCCATTCTTTCAAAAACAGGACAGCAGTCGGGAAAGGAGGCCTGAGTTGCCGGTAGGGAGGGGAGCGTCGGCAAGGCGAGGTGAGACGGCAGACCTGGGAGTGAGACACCCCTGCCTCCTCTCTTTGCTGGTGCAACGTGATCTGGGGAATGAAAAGAAGTTGGACCCTGGATCAGTCCCCTCCTTGGAATTTTTCCTTCCACCAAGTTCGCCCATGTTTAGACCAGCTGCCCCTTCAGAGCTCAGGGCAGCCTCTTCATCACTGGCCTAAGCTGGCTCGTCAGGACGCTAGTCCGCCCTCTCGGTCAGGCCTGGCGGTTGGGTTCTGTACAAGTTCTGGAGCGCAGTGTCAAGTAGTAGTAGCCCCCGTAGCTCCTACTCTGTAGAGACCCATCCTCCGGCTGCCGAGGCCAGACCTGCTCTCGGCTTGTAGTCACAACGTGCATTTACAGCGTCACAGCGAGATGTGAGTGAGGGGCTTTGACCCTGGCGGGCCCGGGAAAGCTGCCGGGGTGCACAGAGCTGTCTTTCCTTCTAGGCTGTCTCCATCTGTCCCTGCCCCTCTCATGCCCCCACCCTACTCCCACCAAAAAGTTATATAAAAAAATCAGGATGTTTTTCACTGTCCATTGCTTTGTGTTTTAATAAACAATTTGCAGTGACACTCTGTGTGGGGATGGAGTTTGAACTCGATCGCCAAGAAGGGAGGTGATGGGGTGGGAAGAGGGAGACTGAGGGGATCTCTTAGATGCTAAGGGTTCTCCTGCCACGAATCTGGAAGCTTTCTTTTCTCTTCACCAGGATGTTTGGTTAAGGGAATGAAGTTGTATAAATTGCTGCCGGGCCTTTTCAACTGGCGGCAGCGGATTCAAGGAAAAATAAACAGTTGTCTTGTTTTGTTTCCACTTTCACTGGGACACCAGGCCGGGACTCTCACTTGCAAGGTGTACCGAGCTGCCTCCCCTCCCATTCTCCCTTCGGCTTCAACAACAGCCTGTGGACAGACTCAACCATGGGACGGCTTTCTCTGCTTTCTCCTCTTCCAGTGTGCTGTCAGTGTTGATAGACTGAGAAATACAGAGCTCAAAAAGCTTTAGAAACTGACCCCAGGCCAGTCAGTAATGGTCAAGCCAGATTGGTCAAGCCCAGTCCGTGCAACTACAAAGCCCATGATCTTGCTAAGGCTATAAGAATAATCAGTGCAGATATCTTTTTTTTTTTTTTTCTCCTATCATGCCTCTTTTTTTTTTTTTTTAAATTTTATACTTATTTTTCATCCATCTTTTATTCTTTGGCATGTGTGGGCCTCCCAATCACAGTGGCCTCTCTCACTGCAGAGCACTGGCTCTGGGCGCATGTGCTTCAGAGCGCTGGCTTGTAATTGGACACACCGGCCCAGCTGCTCTACGGCATGTGGGATTTTCCCGGGCCAGAGATTGAACCGGTGCCCCTTGCACTGCAAGGCGGACTCTTTACTCACTGGGCCACCAGGGAAGCCCAGTACAGGTACCTTTTACAGAGCCTTTGAAATGGGCCAGGCAGAAGGCCAAGCACTTTCATAGACATTCCCTGTTTAATCTTCAATAAACCAGTTGGTATTCAGCTTTAAGAGGTGAAGTGTCTTGCCGAAGGTTGCATAGGCAGCAAAAGGCAGGGCTGAGGTTTTACACCAGGACTCTCGCTCTTAACCATGACTCTCTCCAGCCTTCCATTCCCCTCAATGCCATGTTGTGTGTTTTTCCAAGCAGGAACTGAGGTGGCGTGTTTGGGGAGTGGAGCTGGGAGAGCGTGGCCCACCTCTCTCAGTTATCCCTTGAAGGGCAGAATTCAGTGCTCAGCTCTGAGAAAGAAGCCAGTGTTGATGCAGCCTGTTTCTCAGGGCTCAAAGAAGCCAGGAGGCCCACAGAGCTGCATTCTTAGCTTGAGCCCACCCATAACTGGAGTTCTTTACTAATTTAGACTTGGCTGTTACTATTTCAAGTAGCTTTGCATGAGCTGCCAAATGGGGAAGAGACCTGAAGAAGCCCTACTCTAGGGACTCGCAGGCAGGGAAATTGTCTGACAGAAGGGCTTGGGCCAAGTGCCGGGGGTTGGGTTAAACCACTCTTGGGTCAAGATCTTAATCTCGCTAAGGAAATCAGGCTCCCGGTTGGCTGGAGCCGATGTGTCCGACCTTTCTCCATACTTAGTACTCCACTGAGAAATACAGAGCTCAAAAGCTTTAAACTACCCAGGCCAGTCAGTAATGGTCAAGCCAGTTTGACCGTCGCAACTACAAAGCCCATGATCTTGCTAAGGCTATAAGAATAATCAGTGCAGATATCTTTTCTTTTTTTCTCCTATCATGCCTCTTTTTTTTTTTTTTTAAATTTTATACTTATTTTTCATCCATCTTTTATTCTTTGGCATGTGTGGGCCTCCCAATCACAGTGGCCTCTCTCACTGCAGAGCACTGGCTCTGGGCGCATGTGCTTCAGAGCGCTGGCTTGTAATTGGACACACCGGCCCAGCTGCTCTACGGCATGTGGGATTTTCCCGGGCCAGAGATTGAACCGGTGCCCCTTGCACTGCAAGGCGGACTCTTTACTCACTGGGCCACCAGGGAAGCCCAGTACAGGTACCTTTTACAGAGCCTTTGAAATGGGCCAGGCAGAAGGCCAAGCACTTTCATAGACATTCCCTGTTTAATCTTCAATAAACCAGTTGGTATTCAGCTTTAAGAGGTGAAGTGTCTTGCCGAAGGTTGCATAGGCAGCAAAAGGCAGGGCTGAGGTTTTACACCAGGACTCTCGCTCTTAACCATGACTCTCTCAGCCTTCCATTCCCTCAATGCCATGTTGTGTGTTTTTCCAAGCAGGAACTGAGGTGGCGTGTTTGGGGAGTGGAGCTGGGAGAGCGTGGCCCACCTCTCTCAGTTATCCCTTGAAGGGCAGAATTCAGTGCTCAGCTCTGAGAAAGAAGCCAGTGTTGATGCAGCCTGTTTCTCAGGGCTCAAAGAAGCCAGGAGGCCCACAGAGCTGCATTCTTAGCTTGAGCCCACCCATAACTGGAGTTCTTTACTAATTTAGACTTGGCTGTTACTATTTCAAGTAGCTTTGCATGAGCTGCCAAATGGGGAAGAGACCTGAAGAAGCCCTACTCTAGGGACTCGCAGGCAGGGAAATTGTCTGACAGAAGGGCTTGGGCCAAGTGCCGGGGGTTGGGTTAAACCACTCTTGGGTCAAGATCTTAATCTCGCTAAGGAAATCAGGCTCCCGGTTGGCTGGAGCCGATGTGTCCGACCTTTCTCCATACTTAGTACTCCACGCCCCTCCGCCCCCCAGTAGAGGAAGAAAGATGGATTTTTCCAACATTTACTGGAATGCCTGTTGCCATAGCAATGGTAAGAGGTCAGGGCAGAACAGAGGTAAAGTACGGAGGTCTGTAGCCGGCGGGCCTCTGCCCTTTAGCAACCAGAAGTGCTAGGCACCTCACCGCGGTTTTCTGGCCCAAGAGTTTTAGTTTTGTTTGTTGCTAACCACTTACATTAGTGGAAAACAAACCCACTTTTTGGCTTGATCCTTGTCTGAAGACACTCTCTCCTGGGTTTTCTTTTTTGGCCCTGTGGCATGTGGGATTTATATAGTTTCCTGACCAGGGACTGAACCTGAGCCCCCCTGCCTTGGAAGTGTAGAGTCATAACCACTGGACCACGAGGGAATTCCCCCTCCCGGCTTTTCTTGTGGCTTCTACTTCCATCTGTTGCTTCCTCAAATGGTTGGTCTCCAGTTCATTCACTCTCTGCGCTGACTTGACTGTTGTTTTCCATCATGGTACCTCACTTTCCCAGCCCAGGGTGCCTGCCTTTGGCAGATTGTCCTGAAGAAAGAGGCCACTTAGGTGTGTTGCCATAGCGACCGTTCACCAGACACTCTGGCGCTGGCAAAGTGCTTTTCATTGCTGGTTTCATCTCAGCTCTCAGAAAGACCAGTGACTTGCCTGACTGATAAATAAGGAAATGAAGGCTCAGAGGGCATACGTGACCTGCCGAAAGTCCCGTAGCTTGTAAGTGGCAGACTGAGGACTGGAACTCGGCTCTGTTTAACTGCAAAGCCTGCGCTCTTAATGTCATGCCATACTACTTTTTTGCGTGTTTGTGAAATGCAGTTTTATTATTTTAAAAAATTTTTATTTTTAAAATTACGAATGTATGGTAACACATTTACAGGAAACGTGGAAAATACAGAACAAGGTTACATATGAAAGCGGAAGTGTTTGTTGCTCAGTCGTGTCCAGTTTTTTGTGACCCCCATGAACTGTGGTCCGCCATGCTCCTTTGTCCGTGGCGTTCCCCAGGCAAGAATCCTGGAGTGGGTTGCCGTTCCCTTCTCCAGGGGAATCTTCCTGACCCAGGACGGAGACCCAGTTCTCCCGCATGGCAGGTGGATTCTTTGCCATCGGAGCCACCAGGAAAGCCAAGGTTACATGTAGTTCCACTATATATTACAATTATTATTTTAAGTAGATAAATTAAGATTTTTAGTTGGAGTTTCAATATCAAACTCAAGAACTAAGAATAAATGTACAGAGAAGGAGAAGGATATAGTAGGCCAGAAAAGCAGTATGAACCAATTCCACATAATGAAGATTTATACAGAACAGTAGGGTACAAATTCTATTCAAGTTCCCATAGACTGTAAACTAGAAGGCACTGGAACATATCCAGGGACATAAAACATGATGCACTACTTTTTAAGAAGGAACCTTTTAAGGGTAGATAACTGAAGAAGCTGGCTGATGGAGGTTTATTATTACATGGAGCATTACATGGAGGTTTATTCTTTCTCTGAAAAAGAAAGTAATCTTTTTAAGACTTAGTGATAGTGTAAGTACATTTAAAAATTTTATATGGTGTACAGAATGTGAAAACTCATCCCTCTTTAATCTACTCCCTTTAGTCCCTTGAGGATAATACAAGTATTATGTTTGGTATGTATCTTTCATGTTGTATGTATTTATATATGTTTATATGTATATATAAAATGGACTTCCCAGGTGGCTCAATGGTAAAGAATCTGCCTGTCAGTGCAGGAGACACAGGAGATGTGGGTTTGATCCCTGGGTCGGAAAGATCCCCAGGAGGAGGAAACGGCAACCTACTCCAGTGGGTTCGTGCCTGGAGAATCCCATGGACAGAGGAGCCTGGCAGGCTATAGTCCATGGGGTCGCAGAGTCAGACACGACTAAGTATGCATGCACACATGTGTGCATACACACACACATTTATTTTGTACATGTGCAAGAGTACCTTTAGAATCCCACTAAGGAATTATTGAATCAAACAGTATACTCAAACACTGTATGGTTAAGACTTCATGCTTCCACTGTAGAGGGTATGGGCTCAATCCCTGGTTGGGGAACTAAGATCCTGCATGCCATGCAGGGCGGCCAAAACAAAAACAAAAAACAATACACACAGTTAAAATTTTGAAAGTTCTGCCCTCAAGAATGTCTGCCCACCAATCTTGTGTTGGTACAACTTTGGAATATACCATGAATCCTTTTTGGAAACAGATGGGATATAAATAATAAATGAATGCTTAAAAAAAAAAAAACAGCCTTTAACCAGGGAGAGAAGTGACTTGGGCACTAGGGCAATTACTAGCTCTCAGTTCCCAGACCACAAGGCCTGTCTGCAGTCCCAGCCATAACTCACCCATTCAGGATCCCACCTTTCGGGAGGCAGCAGGGAGGAGGACTGAATTTCCCCTTCTTGGCAGAAAAAAGCCCTGTGATGTCCTGCTTACCTCAGCTTACCCCTGGGCCCCACCTGCCTGGCCTGATTTGAGGCAGACTGCCTGGCAACTCTGGGACTGCTCTGGAAAACAGCCACTGTCATAGCCCTTACAGTGAGGAAATAGCCAGCTGAGCGAGAGGGGGCACTTGAAGGGGACTGAGCTGGGGAGAAGGAGGGCCAGCCTCTCCACCCCCGCCTTCCTGTGTTCTGGCCCAGCGAGACACCAGGGCTGCTGTTGAACGCAGTAAATCTCTATTTTCCTTTTTCCACAAAACAGAATAAGTATATGTACTTTTCAAAACCTTTCTTTATTTAAAGAGCCTTTTGACATACCTTAGGAAGATTTGGTGGAGAGGGCAGATTAGAGGTTACAACCCTGATTTTTCTTGCTCCTTTTTAAAAAGGAATATGTATAGCCGTTTTTTTCTTTGTTTTCTATTCTCCTAAAGACATAATCTTCTTTTTAGACATAATCTTTTAAACCACAGTTTACAGATAGTGATCAGAGAGAGTACAGGCCTCAACTCCTATATATGGGAGTATTTATTTAAAATTTTTTGAACAGAAAAAAGGAATCAAGTCTGAAGTAGCTTTTAAGTTTTAAGAGACCATTCTCGGGCTTCCCTGGTGATCCAGTGGGTAAGGATACCGCCTTGCAGTGCAAGGGGCGCTGGTTCGATCCCTGGCCTGGGAAGAGTGGAGCGGCTTGACCAATGTGTCCAACTGCTGAGCCAGAGCTCTGGGGCGCATGCCCCCAGAGCCTGTGCTCTGCAGTGAGAGAGGCCACTGTGATGGGAGGCCCACGCAGGCTGAAGAACAAAAGATGGATGAAAAATAGATAAATGATTGAAGTGGCCAAAAAAAACCCCAAAACACATTAAGTTTTAAGAGACCATTCTCAAAGACTGAGAATCGACCTTCCAGGCACAGATCCAAAATTATTTATTCATTTAACAGTAAGCAAGCTTACATGTAGGCTAAATTCCTGGATGTGGAATTATAAGGACAGGGGTCAACACGTTTTTGTTTGTTGTCATCCCTAGAAAGAGAAAAGCCTGGATCCAGGTAACTCTAGTTCTGGTGGTCCGAGAACAGGTTCAGGGAGCGAGTGACTGGGCAACGACTGTATGCTATCCGCTCCCCGCCCCTATCGGCATCATGGTGATTCACAGTCAAATAGTGTATTAACAGGTCTGGAAATTCTTCAGTAACCAATTACTGCTGAGTTATATAAAAAGAATTGTTTGTTAAGGGAAAGACTTTAATTCTCTGTTCACATCTTTAAGTTCCCTTAAGTTTGGGAAGTCCCACCTGGCGAGGGGGGTAATCTCTCAAAGACAGGACAGCATTTAGATAGAAACGTGGCCACATACTTGACACCACGCTAGGCGACAGGTGGAGTCAGGTTTGGATTTTGTCCAGGAACCAGGTGAGGCCTATCAGCCGCTCCCAAACCCCTCGTATCAGTTGAAAGGGACCCAGCAAGTCCTGCATAAATCAAGTCTCTAAGGCTAATCATGGAGAAATGGTTAGAGTGCCACCTTGGCCTGAGCCTAATAGGTGACATCAACCTTGCAGACTTGGCATCACTCAGGCCCAGACCTCCAACACAGAAGAGAGTGGATCCTGAATCTCCAGAGAAGGATCCACTTGGGGTGTAAGAGGGCAGCGTTCCCCCACCCCGTCACCTCCTCCAGTTGAAATAATGGATTTCCAAGGCTCAGTGCAGATGTCACCCTGAAGCCTATCCCATCCCCTAGACCTGTCCTGTGGGCCCTGGTAGCCCCTCTGCTGCAGCAATTAGCAGTCTGTCTGGCTCGTCTTCTTGTTCATTCACACCAGGCTGGTCAAGAGGAAGGACTATGTGACGAGTTATGTACCACACAGTCTTCTCCAACAAAGTGGGAGCTCCTCCGTAGCATGGTGCTATGCAGGCCTTCCTTCACTGCATTCATTTATTCAGTCATTAAGCACCTGGTGCTTTTCAAATTGTGGTGCTGGAAAAGACTTGAGTTCCTCTAGTCAGCTAGGAGATCAAACCAGTCAATCCTGAAGAACATCAACTCTGAATATTCATTGGAAGGACTGATGCTGAAGCTCCAATATTTTGACCACCTGATGTGAAGAGCCAACTCATTGGAAAAGACCCTGATGCTGGGAAAGACTGAGGGCAGGAGGAGGACAGAGGATGGAATGGTTGGATAGCATCACCGACTCCATGGACATTAAGTCTGAGCAAACTCTAGGAGATAGATGGAAAGCCTGCAGTGCTGCAGTCCATGGGGTTGCAAAGAGTCAGAGGCAACTTAGGACTAAACAACAACAATCACGTGTCAGGCATTAGCTAGACTGCTCAAATAGAGTGGTCGGTACAGCAGACTCAGTCCTGCCCGCTTTCCTATTCTTAGATTCCCTGTAGCCTAGTCCAATGTCTAGCCCAAAGCCTGACACAGTAGCGTTTAGGAATGGCAATCTAACTAACTGGAAAGCTGCCTTGGCATAGCAAACACTGTCTTAACTTACCTCCTAGATTACAGATGCAAAAACATTTTCTCAAGATGCCTTGCCTACATTTTACGTGGTAGGAAGTCATTTGACCATACGAAGTACTTTTTTAGACATTTGGGGTGATTTCAGGGGCCAAGTAGGGAATCAGGAATACTAAGGTGCCGGCTACCTGGCTGGACCAACGCTGGCGGGAGTGCGCCCGCGTCACGGCCCGCGGGCCCCGCCCCCGGCCCCGGCCCCGCCCCCAGGTGCTGGCCCGGCCCCGCCCCCGCTCTCCATAGCTACGGCGCTGCGGAGGCGGCGGCCATCTTGGCGACAGAGCGATGAGCGGGTCCAACTCCAAGGCTGCGGCCGTAGGGTCGGCGGCTGGGCCCGGCGGGCTGATGACTGGCAAGGAAGAGAAGAAGAAGGCGAACGGCGGCGTCCTGAACAGGCTCAAGGCGCGGCGGCAGGCGCCCCACCACGCGGCCGACGACGGCATCGGGGCAGCGGTCATGGAGCAGGAGCTGCTGGCTCTGGACACCATCCGGCCCGAGCACGTCCTGCGCCTCAGCCGGGTCACCGAGAGTGAGTGCCGGGCCGGCCGCGCCCTCCCCTCGCGCCGGGCCCCGGGCCCCGGGCCGCCTCCAGCGGAGCCGGCCGCTCGCCGCTCGGCCGGCCCAAGGTGTCCACCCAGGCGCCCCCGACTGGCCAGGCCGCGCTGCCCACTGCTCCGCCCGGCCGGGCCTGCGCGCCCCAGCCTCACCTACACCCGGTGGGGAGGAGTTCCCTTGAGCCCGACGGCGCACCCCCGAGTCGGGCCACACCGGGCTTCTCTGTGGCCCGTCCGCTTTGGGCCCTCACTCCCGGCCGGCCGTTCTTCCCAGCTGGTTCAGTGTGGGTGGGGACCCGCCTCGGCTTCACCAGATCTCCCGACCCTGGGAAGTGGGCCGCGCTCCCCCCGGCCATCAGTGAAGTTCCTGCTCCGCTCGGCCCCCTCGACTGCCTCCAGCCCCCTTCTGCTGCCCTCTGCCAGCCCAGACCCCTACCCGCTTTCTCTGCCGTCCCCCTCCACTCCTGCGCCCGACAGGCCCTCCCCTTTCCAGCCGGCCTTGCCCCGGCCGCTTTGGGTCTCAAGCATTCATTGCCCCTTTGTGTGCAGGTGGGCTCGTTCTTCCTTAACGATGCTGCCGGCATCTCCTGTGCCTCATTAAAGTATATATACAGACACACATATACACATATATATGTTAACAAAAAGTTTCAGCTCCATGCACAAAACCAAACTACGAATCTTGCTTTTGACACTTGTTCTAGTGGATTAAGACTATGTCAGAGTGACAGAGATGTTGATAAAATGCGACCACTCTACACCTTTTCATTGAAAGAAGTGGGGGTGGGAAGAAATATATAGCCCACCCCCGTGCCCTGGTTCTCTCTTCCTGCTTTCGTCCAGGCCCTGACTCGAGCCCTTTCTCTTGCTCTCTGCCCCTAAGAGTTGGCAGTCTGTAGGTTAGACCCTGCCGGCCCACCACGCCCACCCTGGCCTCCAAATTCTAAATTGAAGCACTAGCACCCCCCTTGATGGAGCAAGGCTGCTGTTTTATCTGCCAGATGGCTTTCGTCGGCAGTCTGGAGCGCTCAGGTGTTTCCCTCAGGAAGCTGGCGGCACCCTGGTGATTTGAGGATGGCAGTTTGCAGGAATGGGGCCTGTGCCCAGCCTGTATGAAAGGGAATTCCCATCTCCTGAAATAGTTTTTTTGATTCTGGGCATTTTTATATGTCCATTTTCCATCACTGTTTGGATTGGGACTATCTGTTGCACACCTGGGCATTTCTTTAGAATGTTTTTCTACTCTGGTTCATAGAAACATTGTGGAAAAGCGGCTTCTCTTCTGACCCAGTTTTCATCTGGGACTCTGGAAGTCCGGATGTGCTCACCACTTCCCCTTTTCTCACCTCGTTCTTCGGAGGCAAGGGTGAATCAGGGCGCTCACGCCTGGCCCTGTGGGGCATTCTCAGTGGGACTCAGGTCCTGTGTACGAGCTTGAGCTGGCTGTCCTTGTTTCAGGGCCCCTCAGCAGCTTGTTGGAGAAAGGCATACATTGGTTTGGTGACCTCCGGATTTTGTTACTCTTCTTAAAGTCTGTCCCATTCAGCGGGCTATTTATTGAATCTCCGGTAAAGGTGCAGAACCAGTATCAGTGCTTTGGGGAGTTAGGAATAATCAGTAGCTCTCCATTTTGCGTCTTACTGGACTGGAGAGTCAGCCGGTAAGACATCAGACAATGAATGCAGCAGGCAGTGTCAGATAAGGGGCCACAGTGAGCTGTGGGGAAGATGCTCTGGGAGTCGTAGTTAACAAAAGTTGTCAGCTCCATGCACAAAACCAAACTACGAATCTTGCTTTTGACACTTGTTCTAGTGGATTAAGACTATGTCAGAGTGACAGAGATGTTGATAAAATGCGACCACTCTACACCTTTTCATTGAAAGAAGTGGGGGTGGGAAGAAATATATAGCCCACCCCCGTGCCCTGGTTCTCTCTTCCTGCTTTCGTCCAGGCCCTGACTCGAGCCCTTTCTCTTGCTCTCTGCCCCTAAGAGTTGGCAGTCTGTAGGTTAGACCCTGCCGGCCCACCACGCCCACCCTGGCCTCCAAATTCTAAATTGAAGCACTAGCACCCCCCTTGATGGAGCAAGGCTGCTGTTTTATCTGCCAGATGGCTTTCGTCGGCAGTCTGGAGCGCTCAGGTGTTTCCCTCAGGAAGCTGGCGGCACCCTGGTGATTTGAGGATGGCAGTTTGCAGGAATGGGGCCTGTGCCCAGCCTGTATGAAAGGGAATTCCCATCTCCTGAAATAGTTTTTTTGATTCTGGGCATTTTTATATGTCCATTTTCCATCACTGTTTGGATTGGGACTATCTGTTGCACACCTGGGCATTTCTTTAGAATGTTTTTCTACTCTGGTTCATAGAAACATTGTGGAAAAGCGGCTTCTCTTCTGACCCAGTTTTCATCTGGGACTCTGGAAGTCCGGATGTGCTCACCACTTCCCCTTTTCTCACCTCGTTCTTCGGAGGCAAGGGTGAATCAGGGCGCTCACGCCTGGCCCTGTGGGGCATTCTCAGTGGGACTCAGGTCCTGTGTACGAGCTTGAGCTGGCTGTCCTTGTTTCAGGGCCCCTCAGCAGCTTGTTGGAGAAAGGCATACATTGGTTTGGTGACCTCCGGATTTTGTTACTCTTCTTAAAGTCTGTCCCATTCAGCGGGCTATTTATTGAATCTCCGGTAAAGGTGCAGAACCAGTATCAGTGCTTTGGGGAGTTAGGAATAATCAGTAGCTCTCCATTTTGCGTCTTACTGGACTGGAGAGTCAGCCGGTAAGACATCAGACAATGAATGCAGCAGGCAGTGTCAGATAAGGGGCCACAGTGAGCTGTGGGGAAGATGCTCTGGGAGTCGTAGTAGAAGGAAATGGGGGAAATCATCTTTGGTCAGCACTGTCTGGATTTGCTGATGAAGCCGTTGGGGGCCCCATGCCCCTCCCTGGCGAGTCTGTCCTTCACCCGGGTGGGTAAAGCCCACCACCCGGTTTTGTGCAGCCCACACGCCAAGAATGACTTTTACCTTTTCAAATGGTTGGGAACAAAAGTGTCTTGGGACCCACAGGTATATCAGGTCTGTGCGTTGTGTCTGTACCCAGTTGTGTGGCTGCCTTTGTGCCGCAGCGACAGTGGAGCAGTTGTGATCGCGACTGTGTGGGCTCCGAGCCTAGATTGTTCAGCATCTGACCCCGCAAAGCTTGCTGGTGTCCGCTTTGTGAGAGCACTCAGCGGGCATGCACTGTGGTCAGTACCGTGGTCACCACTGCGTGCCACAGGCATGCCCAGGCACTCAGTCATGGCCGACATGTAGATCGGCATGAATGTTTTTTTTGATTTTTACAAAAACATTTTTATTAGGGTATAGCCAATTAACAATTTTGTGGTAGTTTCAGGTGAAGAGTGAAGGGCTTGGCTGTACACACACATGGATCCATTCTCCGCCAAGCCCCCTCCCATCCAGGCTAGTGCATAACACTGAGCAGAGTTCTGTGTGCTATAAGATTGGCATAAATGTTTTTAAATGGATTTCTAAAAAAGTTCTGTTGTGTTTGTGACCTCCAGTGAAAGCAAAGCTCATTTTGAAGTGTTCCAAAGAAACGCTCACGCCTGGCCCTGTGGGGCATTCTCAGTGGGACTCAGGTCCTGTGTACGAGCTTGAGCTGGCTGTCCTTGTTTCAGGGCCCCTCAGCAGCTTGTTGGAGAAAGGCATACATTGGTTTGGTGACCTCCGGATTTTGTTACTCTTCTTAAAGTCTGTCCCATTCAGCGGGCTATTTATTGAATCTCCGGTAAAGGTGCAGAACCAGTATCAGTGCTTTGGGGAGTTAGGAATAATCAGTAGCTCTCCATTTTGCGTCTTACTGGACTGGAGAGTCAGCCGGTAAGACATCAGACAATGAATGCAGCAGGCAGTGTCAGATAAGGGGCCACAGTGAGCTGTGGGGAAGATGCTCTGGGAGTCGTAGTAGAAGGAAATGGGGGAAATCATCTTTGGTCAGCACTGTCTGGATTTGCTGATGAAGCCGTTGGGGGCCCCATGCCCCTCCCTGGCGAGTCTGTCCTTCACCCGGGTGGGTAAAGCCCACCACCCGGTTTTGTGCAGCCCACACGCCAAGAATGACTTTTACCTTTTCAAATGGTTGGGAACAAAAGTGTCTTGGGACCCACAGGTATATCAGGTCTGTGCGTTGTGTCTGTACCCAGTTGTGTGGCTGCCTTTGTGCCGCAGCGACAGTGGAGCAGTTGTGATCGCGACTGTGTGGGCTCCGAGCCTAGATTGTTCAGCATCTGACCCCGCAAAGCTTGCTGGTGTCCGCTTTGTGAGAGCACTCAGCGGGCATGCACTGTGGTCAGTACCGTGGTCACCACTGCGTGCCACAGGCATGCCCAGGCACTCAGTCATGGCCGACATGTAGATCGGCATGAATGTTTTTTTTGATTTTTACAAAAACATTTTTATTAGGGTATAGCCAATTAACAATTTTGTGGTAGTTTCAGGTGAAGAGTGAAGGGCTTGGCTGTACACACACATGGATCCATTCTCCGCCAAGCCCCCTCCCATCCAGGCTAGTGCATAACACTGAGCAGAGTTCTGTGTGCTATAAGATTGGCATAAATGTTTTTAAATGGATTTCTAAAAAAGTTCTGTTGTGTTTGTGACCTCCAGTGAAAGCAAAGCTCATTTTTGAAGTGTTCCAAAGAAATCCCCTTCTACCATCCCTGTTTCCAAGTGTTACTGTAATCTTCCATGCAAAGCAAGTCCATGCACTTTTTTCCTTTCTTGGACCCCCTAATCCAAGAATAATTTTTATTATAATAACTTTTATTATATATCTTTTATAATCAATTATAAATTTTGCTTACAACATAAGAGGAAGCTTTGGGAGTATATTTTAAGTACATCATGTAAGAAAAGTCTGAGTTTGCTTCACAACTTGGGAAAGAAATGGTAGTTTTGGAGGATTATTTAATGGCATTAGTTTTCTCTCTCTCTCTCATTTTCAGATTATTTATGCAAACCTGAAGACAACGTCTACAGTATTGATTTTACCCGCTTCAAAATTCGAGATTTGGAGACAGGGACAGTGCTTTTTGAGATTGCCAAACCTTGTGTTTCAGGTAGGCTTCACTATTGTATCAACTGCAGTTACTAGACAGCTGGAGCAAAAGGTCTTTGAGGTTTGAGTTGTTGTGTGCCATGGCATTGGTGGTGTGCATGCCAGCACCGCCTGCTTCCGAGCCTCCTTCTGAAGCCTGACCTGCGGGCTGCTGGCTTGAAGCTGGGCTCAAAGGCTGATGTTTGTTGAACATCTACTCTGCGCTGGTCACCGGGTGCCACATCCTTCTGTTTACATCAGCTCATGGACTCCTCACACCTCTGTGAGGGGTTATTATCCTTATCTTACAAATAAGGAAACCGAGACCCAGAATTTCCAAGTGACTTTCCAGGTCCTGTGCTCTTTGATCTGCCGTTGTTGCCTCCACTTAGGAAAGGAATCCTTGAAATTAAAGTATAATGAGGAAAGTGCACAGGCATGCCCAGGCACTCAGTCATGGCCGACATGTAGATCGGCATGAATGTTTTGATTTTACAAAAACATTTTTATTAGGGTATAGCCAATTAACAATTTTGTGGTAGTTTCAGGTGAAGAGTGAAGGGCTTGGCTGTACACACACATGGATCCATTCTCCGCCAAGCCCCCTCCCATCCAGGCTAGTGCATAACACTGAGCAGAGTTCTGTGTGCTATAAGATTGGCATAAATGTTTTTAAATGGATTTCTAAAAAAGTTCTGTTGTGTTTGTGACCTCCAGTGAAAGCAAAGCTCATTTTTGAAGTGTTCCAAAGAAATCCCCTTCTACCATCCCTGTTTCCAAGTGTTACTGTAATCTTCCATGCAAAGCAAGTCCATGCACTTTTTTCCTTTCTTGGACCCCCTAATCCAAGAATAATTTTTTATTATAATAACTTTTTATTATATATCTTTTTATAATCAATTATAAATTTTGCTTACAACATAAGAGGAAGCTTTGGGAGTATATTTTAAGTACATCATGTAAGAAAAAGTCTGAGTTTGCTTCACAACTTGGGAAAGAAATGGTAGTTTTGGAGGATTATTTAATGGCATTAGTCTCTCTCTCTCTCTCTCATTTTCAGATTATTTATGCAAACCTGAAGACAACGTCTACAGTATTGATTTTACCCGCTTCAAAATTCGAGATTTGGAGACAGGGACAGTGCTTTTTGAGATTGCCAAACCTTGTGTTTCAGGTAGGCTTCACTATTGTATCAACTGCAGTTACTAGACAGCTGGAGCAAAAGGTCTTTGAGGTTTGAGTTGTTGTGTGCCATGGCATTGGTGGTGTGCATGCCAGCACCGCCTGCTTCCGAGCCTCCTTCTGAAGCCTGACCTGCGGGCTGCTGGCTTGAAGCTGGGCTCAAAGGCTGATGTTTGTTGAACATCTACTCTGCGCTGGTCACCGGGTGCCACATCCTTCTGTTTACATCAGCTCATGGACTCCTCACACCTCTGTGAGGGGTTATTATCCTTATCTTACAAATAAGGAAACCGAGACCCAGAATTTCCAAGTGACTTTCCTAAGGTCCTGTGCTCTTTGATCTGCCGTTGTTGCCTCCACTTAGGAAAGGAATCCTTGAAATTAAAGTATAATGAGGAAAGCCTACCTGAGCCTTGAGTTCTAGGGACGCTCTAGAAGGGGACAGGGAGGTTTCCAGTCAGGTCACGAGGCAGTCTCTTCTCACGGCCTTTGTATCCAGTTTTCCATTAACTCCTAGTTTGATTTCAATCCCCACCATTTCCCGGATGAACAGAAGGCCCAGGTCTGTGAACTCATCTACCTGGGAGCCTTCAGTTAGCCTTGAACGGACCCTTCCTGTGTGTGTGATGCTGCTCCAGGATGATTCGTTTCTTAAGGGGGCTGGGGCCTGGGGAGTGGAGGCGGGGGTTGCGGACGCAGGACCGCTCGTAGGTCTGGGGAGCACATCACTGGAGATCCAGCACCCCCTGGAGTTCATTTCTGGAACACCAGCCCAGAGAGACTAGAGTAGCCAGGCTTTTCTCTGATTTGCTGTTCAGAAAGAGCCTCTGAGTTTGGTAAGACAGCTGTTAGTAGCCAGGTAAGTCAAAAGGCTTTCCTGAGGGCTTCCCTGGTGGTCCAGTGGGTAAGGACAGCGCCTTGCAGTGCAAGGGGCGCCGGTTCGATCCCTGGCCTGGGAAGATCCCACGTGCCGCGGAGCAGCTGGACCCATGTGTCCAATTACCGAGCCGGAGCTCTGGAGCGAATGCACCCAGAGCCGGTGCTCTGCGACAACAGGGGCCACTGCGATGGGAGGCCCACACGGGCCAAAGAACAAAGATGGATGAAACTAGACAAATGAAAGACCAGTGGAAGTGGCCTGCCCGCCCCCCTCCCTCCCCACCCCTACCAAAATAAATAAATAAATAAATGTTTAAAAAAAAAAAAAGGCTTTCCTGAAAACGCCTCAGCCTAGGCTAATTATACAGCCAAGACTAGGGCACTGGTCTCCTTACTCCGCTCAGGATTCCTTATGCTGTCAAAGACTGCCCAGGGCACCTACAGGCTCGAGCTTGTGGGTACTTACCTCGTATTAGAAGAGTCAGGGGCATGTAACTTCCTGGGTCTGTGCTGTCTGCATCTCTGAGCCACCTGTCCTAGTACTTAAGATGTTCCCAGGACCCCAGGGCTATTCCACGGTATGCATCTGGATGAGACTGGACTCTGAGCAGTCATTTCAGTATCAAACTGAACTGTCTCAAGAAGGTCAACTGCTGATACCATAAAAAGACCTTGATTTTCAGCCTGTCCAGTGTTTACCTTGGGCTTTCAAAAGAAGGTCTGTGAACTCATCTACCTGGGAGCCTTCAGTTAGCCTTGAACGGACCCTTCCTGTGTGTGTGATGCTGCTCCAGGATGATTCGTTTCTTAAGGGGGCTGGGGCCTGGGGAGTGGAGGCGGGGGTTGCGGACGCAGGACCGCTCGTAGGTCTGGGGAGCACATCACTGGAGATCCAGCACCCCCTGGAGTTCATTTCTGGAACACCAGCCCAGAGAGACTAGAGTAGCCAGGCTTTTCTCTGATTTGCTGT
The DNA here is from genome assembly GCA_022376925.1 of Tragulus kanchil. Lineage (NCBI taxonomy): Eukaryota > Metazoa > Chordata > Mammalia > Artiodactyla > Tragulidae > Tragulus > Tragulus kanchil. The sequence goes on along the minus strand of JAIOJX010000025.1, from coordinate 201,719,155 downwards.
TCAGAAAGAGCCTCTGAGTTTGGTAAGACAGCTGTTAGTAGCCAGGTAAGTCAAAAGGCTTTCCTGAGGGCTTCCCTGGTGGTCCAGTGGGTAAGGACAGCGCCTTGCAGTGCAAGGGGCACTGGTTCAATCCCTGGCCTGGGAAGATCCCACGTGCCGCGGAGCGGCTGGACCGATGTGTCCAATTACCGAGCCGGAGCTCTGGAGCGCATGCGCCCAGAGCCGGTGCTCTGCGACAACAGGGGCCACTGCGATGGGAGGCCCACACGGGCCAAAGAACAAAGATGGATGAAAATAGACAAATGAAAGACCAGTGGAAGTGGCCTGCCCGCCCCTCCCTCCCCACCCCTACCAAAATAAATAAATAAATAAATGTTTAAAAAAAAAAAAAGGCTTTCCTGAAAACGCCTCAGCCTAGGCTAATTATACAGCCAAGACTAGGGCACTGGTCTCCTTACTCCGCTCAGGATTCCTTATGCTGTCAAAGACTGCCCAGGGCACCTACAGGCTCGAGCTTGTGGGTACTTACCTCGTATTAGAAGAGTCAGGGGCATGTAACTTCCTGGGTCTGTGCTGTCTGCATCTCTGAGCCACCTGTCCTAGTACTTAAGATGTTCCCAGGACCCCAGGGCTATTCCACGGTATGCATCTGGATGAGACTGGACTCTGAGCAGTCATTTCAGTATCAAACTGAACTGTCTCAAGAAGGTCAACTGCTGATACCATAAAAAGACCTTGATTTTCAGCCTGTCCAGTGTTTACCTTTAAGGGTCTTGATTCACTAAGAATGTGCTCTGACTGAACCCGTGCCCCCCTGCAGCACTTGTTCTGATGAACTCAGATCCCTGACGGTCTGGTTTCTTTCTGAGTCCCCTTGTTGGAGCCAGGGCTCTAGAGTCTGTGCCTCTGAACCCCCACCCCCAGTCTGGTTTGTCTGTTGTTCTTGGGCTTGTCACACACAGAGATGTTTGATGCTTCAAAAGACTCCTCTTGGGCTTCCCTGGTGGTCCAGTGGGTAAGGAAACCGCCTTGCGCTGCAAGGGGTGCTGGTTCAGTCCCTGGCCTGGGAAGATCCCACGTGCTGTGGAGCGGCTGGACCGACGGGTCCAACTACCAAGCCGGAACTCTGGAGCACGTGCGCCCAGAGCCGGTGCTCTGCAGCGAGAGAGGCCACTGCGATGGGAGGCCCACACAGGCCAAAGAACAAAGATAAATAAATGAAAGACCAATAGAAGTGGCCTAAAAAAAAAAAAAGACTCCTCTTTTATTGTACCTGTGTTCAGCCAAGACCTAGAAAAAATGTGCTTGTTGGTCACTTGGTGCTACAAGAGAGGGTGCTGACTCCTGGTTCCCAATAGAACGTTCGCTGGTTTGTTTTGCAGATCTTTCTTTCCTGGGTTCAGGAGCGCACTAGATTCAGGGTTCAGGGCCTTTCGTTACTGGTGGGGACCCCCTCCTCTCTCGGGTCTCACATGTTGGTTCATGGCCTTTCTGCTTCAGCCTTTCTTGGTGGTCATAATGTTGGGCCTGGTACGGCCTGGAATAGGCATTAGTCCAAGGAGGTACAGTACCCCCACACTGGAGGTCATTGTTTTCATTTAAACAACAGAATCATTTCTAGGGATTTGTCCTTGCTATGTCAGGAACTTTTGCAGTCTTTGAAAGTGCCTTCTCAATAGTTTCAACTTTTGTAGGCTTATTCTTTTAGTTAGCCACAAATACTTTAGTCAACAAAAGACCTAGTCTGTGTAGTACAGACCATGTCAGGGGCCTGGTACCCAGCTGGTGTTTCAGGCTTCAGCGTTAGGACACAGCCTAAGCCCTCAAATTATGCACAAAGCAGGTAGCCTAGTGTTTGAGAACAGATCTCAAATCTGATGCACCTGGATCCACATCCCTGCTCCCTCCATTTACTGCAGGCTTGCTTCGCTTTATTGCATTTCACAGATTCTGTGTTTTGGTTTCATTTGTTACAAACTGAAGATTTATGACAGTCTTTTATTGAATAAGTCTGTTGGCTCCATTTTATTCAACAGCCTTAAAAAAAATTTTTTTTATTGAAGTATAGTTGATTATATATATTTTCATTTATTTTCCCATAACAGTTTATTAGAGGATATTGTATTAGCAGCAGTATTTATTTATTTTTCCTTAGTCCCTGGCTGGGAAGATCCCACGTGCTGCGGAGCGGCTGGACCGACGGGTCCAACTACCAAGCCGGAACTCTGAGCACGTCGCCCAGAGCCGGTGCTCTGCAGCGAGAGAGGCCACTGCGATGGGAGGCCCACACAGGCCAAAGAACAAAGATAAATAAATGAAAGACCAATAGAAGTGGCCTAAAAAAAAAAAAAGACTCCTCTTTTATTGTACCTGTGTTCAGCCAAGACCTAGAAAAAATGTGCTTGTTGGTCACTTGGTGCTACAAGAGAGGGTGCTGACTCCTGGTTCCCAATAGAACGTTCGCTGGTTTGTTTTGCAGATCTTTCTTTCCTGGGTTCAGGAGCGCACTAGATTCAGGGTTCAGGGCCTTTCGTTACTGGTGGGGACCCCCTCCTCTCTCGGGTCTCACATGTTGGTTCATGGCCTTTCTGCTTCAGCCTTTCTTGGTGGTCATAATGTTGGGCCTGGTACGGCCTGGAATAGGCATTAGTCCAAGGAGGTACAGTACCCCCACACTGGAGGTCATTGTTTTCATTTAAACAACAGAATCATTTCTAGGGATTTGTCCTTGCTATGTCAGGAACTTTTGCAGTCTTTGAAAGTGCCTTCTCAATAGTTTCAACTTTTGTAGGCTTATTCTTTTAGTTAGCCACAAATACTTTAGTCAACAAAAGACCTAGTCTGTGTAGTACAGACCATGTCAGGGGCCTGGTACCCAGCTGGTGTTTCAGGCTTCAGCGTTAGGACACAGCCTAAGCCCTCAAATTATGCACAAAGCAGGTAGCCTAGTGTTTGAGAACAGATCTCAAATCTGATGCACCTGGATCCACATCCCTGCTCCCTCCATTTACTGCAGGCTTGCTTCGCTTTATTGCATTTCACAGATTCTGTGTTTTGGTTTTTGTTGTTACAAACTGAAGATTTATGACAGTCTTTTATTGAATAAGTCTGTTGGCTCCATTTTATTCAACAGCCTTAAAAAAAATTTTTTTTATTGAAGTATAGTTGATTATATATATTTTCATTTATTTTCCCATAACAGTTTATTAGAGGATATTGTATGTAGCAGCAGTATTTATTTATTTTTTCCTGTGCCTTGTGGCTTACAGTATCTTAGTTCCTCTAATATTTACTTATTCTATTTATTTGTTTGGGTGCTCTGAGTCTTTGTTGTGGCATATGGGATCTAGTTTCCTGACCAGAGATTGAACCCCAGCCCCCTGCATTGGGAGCACAGAATCTTAGCAACTGGACCACCAGGGAAGTCTCAGTATTATTTTTAAATTAAGACACGTGCATTGGTCTTTTAGACCTATTGCTGTTTCATACTTAATAGACTGTGGTATAGTGTAAACATAACTTTTGTACACACTGGGAAACCAGATAGTTCATGTAGTACATTCTGTGTTGATGCTTTGGGTCTGTAAAATGAAGGGAAAATGAAGACAGCACCTCCAGGGTTGTTAGGATCCTGTGAGGTGTGCAGCACATAGCTGGGATCACAGCCGGTGCTCAGTGAGCCCCGCCACCTGCTGTGGTGTTGGGACTGCTGATCAGTTGTGCTCCTTGCCTAGCCGGTCTTCCATGTGCCCTTTCAGACCAGGAGGAAAAAGAAGAGGAGGAAGGGGAGGCAGGTGGAGATGTGGATGTCAGTGCGGGCCGCTTCGTCCGCTATCAGTTCACACCGGCGTTTCTCCGCCTTCGCACCGTGGGCGCCACGTGAGTCCCGGCATCTCCTGATGGGGAGGGCCTGTTCTCGGGTGTTGGGATTGACTTTAGAAGAGGGAGGAGGTGAAGCCAGGCTCTGTGTAGTACAGACCATGTCAGGGCCTGGTACCCAGCTGGTGTTTCAGGCTTCAGCGTTAGGACACAGCCTAAGCCCTCAAATTATGCACAAAGCAGGTAGCCTAGTGTTTGAGAACAGATCTCAAATCTGATGCACCTGGATCCACATCCCTGCTCCCTCCATTTACTGCAGGCTTGCTTCGCTTTATTGCATTTCACAGATTCTGTGTTTTGGTTTTTTTTGTTGTTACAAACTGAAGATTTATGACAGTCTTTTATTGAATAAGTCTGTTGGCTCCATTTTATTCAACAGCCTTAAAAAAAATTTTTTTTATTGAAGTATAGTTGATTATATATATTTTCATTTATTTTCCCATAACAGTTTATTAGAGGATATTGTATGTAGCAGCAGTATTTATTTATTTTTTCCTGTGCCTTGTGGCTTACAGTATCTTAGTTCCTCTAATATTTACTTATTCTATTTATTTGTTTGGGTGCTCTGAGTCTTTGTTGTGGCATATGGGATCTAGTTTCCTGACCAGAGATTGAACCCCAGCCCCCTGCATTGGGAGCACAGAATCTTAGCAACTGGACCACCAGGGAAGTCTCAGTATTATTTTTAAATTAAGACACGTGCATTGGTCTTTTAGACCTATTGCTGTTTCATACTTAATAGACTGTGGTATAGTGTAAACATAACTTTTGTACACACTGGGAAACCAGATAGTTCATGTAGTACATTCTGTGTTGATGCTTTGGGTCTGTAAAATGAAGGGAAAATGAAGACAGCACCTCCAGGGTTGTTAGGATCCTGTGAGGTGTGCAGCACATAGCTGGGATCACAGCCGGTGCTCAGTGAGCCCCGGCCACCTGCTGTGGTGTTGGGACTGCTGATCAGTTGTGCTCCTTGCCTAGCCGGTCTTCCATGTGCCCTTTCAGACCAGGAGGAAAAAGAAGAGGAGGAAGGGGAGGCAGGTGGAGATGTGGATGTCAGTGCGGGCCGCTTCGTCCGCTATCAGTTCACACCGGCGTTTCTCCGCCTTCGCACCGTGGGCGCCACGTGAGTCCCGGCATCTCCTGATGGGGAGGGCCTGTTCTCGGGTGTGTTGGGATTGACTTTAGAAGAGGGAGGAGGTGAAGCCAGGCTCACAGAGATTTATTCTGCAGGGTGGAGTTCACGGTGGGAGACAAACCTGTGTCAAACTTCCGGATGATCGAGCGGCACTACTTCCGGGAACGCCTGCTGAAAAACTTTGACTTTGATTTCGGCTTCTGCATCCCCAGTAGCAGGAACACTTGCGAACACATCTATGAGTTTCCCCAGCTTTCTGAGGATGTCAGTACGTATCCCCTGACTTGTGCAGCATTCTGGATTCTTCAGGTTAGCGGGAGCAAACCTTGAAGAGAAATCCATCCGGTCCAGCGACCTCCTTTGCAGAGAAACAGGGAGGCAGTGGGTCTCTCCTCATCTGACCTCAGGCTTCTCGTCTCCGCATGCTCCTGTGTCGTGTCTCACATTCTGACTCCGCTGGCAAGGGGAGCCTGCAGGTTTTAATGCTGGCTGTCCTTTTAGATACCTGCTGCTGGGAAGGGAGTGGTTGCAGGAGATGAGAGGACCCCTGACCATCCCCGGGACTCCTGTTCCCCACACAGCCAGGCAGGCTTCACTGTTCTTGTCACCCGCTCCTCCTCCGCTGGCCCTTTGCTTCCTCCTTAGAGAACATGTGGAACTGTGAGCTACTTAGGATTCTCAGTCTGAGGACCACCTCTTTCTCATCCTCAGCTGGTAGAATGATCTTGAGATAAACTGTCAGAATAGATCTGGTGGGAGATAGGAAGCTGGTGGAGGTCTGGGAGCAGGAGGAGTGACATGATGGATCAGGGTCTTAGAAGAGATAACAGGAGGGAGACCTGGGGAAGGCCTGGGGAGGAGGCTGGGCCGGGGAGGAGGTGGACTTGAGGACCGAGGAGCAACCGTCTGCGGCCTTCCCCTGGCTTCGGTCTGGCGTGCTCACGGTAAGTGTCGCGCACGAGTCACGAGGGCAGGTTGTTCTGGGGCAACGAGGATATGATGGGATCCTGTGAGTAGTTGTGGAGTTGAGTTGAATTGCGGGGAAGGGTCTTCATACTGAGCAGTTTTCTCAGAATCCCAGGTCCTTAAAATGGTCATATTTTCTGATCAGTGTTCGTGCGGCTGTGCTGATCCCAGGTAAAGTGAGGGTGGTCAGAAGTGGACAGGGTATTGACACATAAGCTCTCATGATCTGGTTTAAAGCCGCTCCCCAGGCTGGTCTGGAACCTGTAGATACTTAGGAGAAAAGATAAAGTATAGCATTTCAGCTTTTTACTGAAAGCATATAACCTTTTCTTCTTGAAACCTTGAAAAGCTAAGAAGAGGGTGGAAGTCGGTCCTCTGGATGTGAGCTGAATCACTTTGGCCTGGGCGAGTTCAGAGACAGCACGCCTTTGGAGAGCTGCGGTCAGCGACAGCGCTTCCTCCAGAAGACTCGAAATAGCACGTGCTCACTGACTCAGAACCACCCAGGGGTGGTGACTGCAGCTCTCTTGACCCTCCACTTAAGGTTAATGAGCTGAGGCAGCCGCCTGAACACACAACAGGTTTAAGTCTGGATTCCCAGGCGGGCTCGCCTTTTGCGGGATGGCCGGCCCTGGAAAAGGCGCCTTGCCCTCTACGCCCCTGCACTCACGTGCACCCAGGCTCCCTCAGTCGTCAGGGGTGCCTGTGGGTGGGCCCCGTGCGGCACTGCTTCTTCCTTAGAGAACATGTGGAACTGTGAGCTACTTAGGATTCTCAGTCTGAGGACCACCTCTTTCTCATCCTCAGCTGGTAGAATGATCTTGAGATAAACTGTCAGAATAGATCTGGTGGGAGATAGGAAGCTGGTGGAGGTCTGGGAGCAGGAGGAGTGACATGATGGATCAGGGTCTTAGAAGAGATAACAGGAGGGAGACCTGGGGAAGGCCTGGGGAGGAGGCTGGGCCGGGGAGGAGGTGGACTTGAGGACCGAGGAGCAACCGTCTGCGGCCTTCCCCTGGCTTCGGTCTGGCGTGCTCACGGTAAGTGTCGCGCACGAGTCACGAGGGCAGGTTGTTCTGGGGCAACGAGGATATGATGGGATCCTGTGAGTAGTTGTGGAGTTGAGTTGAATTGCGGGGAAGGGTCTTCATACTGAGCAGTTTTCTCAGAATCCCAGGTCCTTAAAATGGTCATATTTTCTGATCAGTGTTCGTGCGGCTGTGCTGATCCCAGGTAAAGTGAGGGTGGTCAGAAGTGGACAGGGTATTGACACATAAGCTCTCATGATCTGGTTTAAAGCCGCTCCCCAGGCTGGTCTGGAACCTGTAGATACTTAGGAGAAAAGATAAAGTATAGCATTTCAGCTTTTTACTGAAAGCATATAACCTTTTCTTCTTGAAACCTTGAAAAGCTAAGAAGAGGGTGGAAGTCGGTCCTCTGGATGTGAGCTGAATCACTTTGGCCTGGGCGAGTTCAGAGACAGCACGCCTTTGGAGAGCTGCGGTCAGCGACAGCGCTTCCTCCAGAAGACTCGAAATAGCACGTGCTCACTGACTCAGAACCACCCAGGGGTGGTGACTGCAGCTCTCTTGACCCTCCACTTAAGGTTAATGAGCTGAGGCAGCCGCCTGAACACACAACAGGTTTAAGTCTGGATTCCCAGGCGGGCTCGCCTTTTGCGGGATGGCCGGCCCTGGAAAAGGCGCCTTGCCCTCTACGCCCCTGCACTCACGTGCACCCAGGCTCCCTCAGTCGTCAGGGGTGCCTGTGGGTGGGCCCCGTGCGGCACTGCTTCTTCCTGAACTTAGACCAGAATGTCTAGAGGTGGGGACCAGAGGCACCAAGTCAGGCGGCTGCTTTGATGCATGTTGTCAAATGGGTGAGCACCTCTCCCTGGGGTTCTAACTGAGCACCGGGCTGGCGATGGCCACGAAGGGCCAGGTCCAGCGCTGGTGGCTGCCTTACCTGGAAGTGGCCTTACCTGGCATGTTCCATTTGGGTGCCTCTGGGGTCCCAGGTCTCCCCAGCTCTCCAGCCTGGCTACTTTTGTTCTGACCTCCTTATTCTGATAGCGTGTGCTCATATTTTCAGGAAGGGCTACTTTATGCATTTGTGTGTGTGTATGTGCATGCCACTCAGTTGTGTCCGACTCTTTGCAACCCCATGGATTGTAGCCCACGAGGCTCCTCTGTCCATGAAATTCTCTAGACAAGAATACTGGATCGGGTTGCCATTTCCTCCTCCAGGGGATCTTCCCAACCCAGGGATTAAACCTGCGTCTCTTGTCTCTCCTGCATCGGCAGGCGGACTCTTTACCACTGTGCCACCTGGGAATATAGAGGGGATGCTAAGTGTTTTCCCACCTGGCCTACGGGGCAGACTCACACATAACTCTGCATTTTTTTCTCTTCTCCTGACTTGCAGTTCGTCTGATGATTGAAAATCCGGACGAGACCCGTTCTGACAGCTTTTACTTCGTCGACAACAAGCTGATAATGCACAACAAGGCCGACTATGCCTATAATGGGGGCCAGTAGCTGCGGCAGGAGCAGGTGGGGAGGAGCTTTGCTGTGGCCCGAGGTCCTGGCACCCGGAACTGCTGTCGGCTGCACACGTCTGGAACCTGGCCACCGGCAGCCGAGGCCAAGGCGACAGTCTCCTGTGCTCCGAGAGGTGCTGAGCAGTACTGCGTCTCCTTCCCCAGTACTTTTTCTTCCCCCTTTCCATTGCTCCTTAGGGCACAGAGGTACTGTAGTAAAACTTAGGATAAGTCTTCTAGAATCCAGATAAATAAAAAAGAGACCTGGACGAGCCTGGCTCTCTGCAGGCACAGCGGTGCCAGGGAGACAAGGCTCTTTGTAGTTTCAGGGGCGCTGTGGGACGCTGAGGCTCTGCCCTCACCGGCGTGGCGGCCCTCAGCAGACGCTGACCTCAGCCTGGGCATCGTCCCAAATCCACTGGAGAGAACCTTGAAAGGGCTGGAGGGGAGGAGAGGGGCCAGGAGTGGAGGCGCTGGGGTGGGCAAGGCTGCTGACCCGAGGGAGCTGTGTACCTGTCTGGCTTCCGGGAGTCTCAGCCGCTCCTTCCCAGGGCTCCCGTGAGGTTTCAGCCTGGCAGTGCCTTCCTCTTCTCCTTCCAGAGGAAATGTGAGCTTGCTCTGCTTCTCCTGAAACAGACTGTGTCGGTTTTACTCTGGGAACAGTAGTATCGCTCAAGGCCAGCACAGGCCTCATTGTATTTTGATTTTCTATTTCTAGGCTTCTTGTGGGGAGGTTTTATAAAATGTTAGGACATGCCACTCAGTTGTGTCCGACTCTTTGCAACCCCATGGATTGTAGCCCACGAGGCTCCTCTGTCCATGAAATTCTCTAGACAAGAATACTGGATCGGGTTGCCATTTCCTCCTCCAGGGGATCTTCCCAACCCAGGGATTAAACCTGCGTCTCTTGTCTCTCCTGCATCGGCAGGCGGACTCTTTACCACTGTGCCACCTGGGAATATAGAGGGGATGCTAAGTGTTTTCCCACCTGGCCTACGGGGCAGACTCACACATAACTCTGCATTTTTTTCTCTTCTCCTGACTTGCAGTTCGTCTGATGATTGAAAATCCGTACGAGACCCGTTCTGACAGCTTTTACTTCGTCGACAACAAGCTGATAATGCACAACAAGGCCGACTATGCCTATAATGGGGGCCAGTAGCTGCGGCAGGAGCAGGTGGGGAGGAGCTTTGCTGTGGCCCGAGGTCCTGGCACCCGGAACTGCTGTCGGCTGCACACGTCTGGAACCTGGCCACCGGCAGCCGAGGCCAAGGCGACAGTCTCCTGTGCTCCGAGAGAGGTGCTGAGCAGTACTGCGTCTCCTTCCCCAGTACTTTTTCTTCCCCCTTTCCATTGCTCCTTAGGGCACAGAGGTACTGTAGTAAAACTTAGGATAAGTCTTCTAGAATCCAGATAAATAAAAAAGAGACCTGGACGAGCCTGGCTCTCTGCAGGCACAGCGGTGCCAGGGAGACAAGGCTCTTTGTAGTTTCAGGGGCGCTGTGGGACGCTGAGGCTCTGCCCTCACCGGCGGGGCCGCCATCAGCAGACGCTGACCTCAGCCTGGGCATCGTCCCAAATCCACTGGAGAGAACCTTGAAAGGGCTGGAGGGGAGGAGAGGGGCCAGGAGTGGAGGCGCTGGGGTGGGCAAGGCTGCTGACCCGAGGGAGCTGTGTACCTGTCTGGCTTCCGGGAGTCTCAGCCGCTCCTTCCCAGGGCTCCCGTGAGGTTTCAGCCTGGCAGTGCCTTCCTCTTCTCCTTCCAGAGGAAATGTGAGCTTGCTCTGCTTCTCCTGAAACAGACTGTGTCGGTTTTACTCTGGGAACAGTAGTATCGCTCAAGGCCAGCACAGGCCTCATTGTATTTTGATTTTCTATTTCTAGGCTTCTTGTGGGGAGGTTTTATAAAATGTTAGGGATGCTCCCGGGCTCGTGCACCTCATCTGACTGTGTCCCCTCTGCTTTTGCAATGAAGTTGTTCTGGAACCATGCTGGCTGCTCCCACCTAAGTAATGCAGATTCTGGTCCTTCAGACCACCCATCTGAATGGTCTTGGGTGTGGAGAAAGGGGAAAATGGGCTGGGGTGGCCTAGCAGAGATGTGTGTGCTTCAAACAGCTTTCTCGCACATGCTTCAGGCCGTCCTTGGACAGACTCTCTCCACCTCGGCTCCCTACCATTGTCTGACTGTGTGAGTGAATTCAGGTGCTCAGGCCAAACTCCTGAGCCTCTGATGAGATTGTTGGTGTGGCCAGGGCTCAGTGTTGGTAGGAAGGTCGCAGTAGGCAGGGCACGGGATATCTGTGACAAGAGTGCCGTCTCCCTGAGCGTTTGGGAGAAGGGCTGGACAGGGCCAGCAGAGGCGTGCGCAGGTACCCGGGCCTTCCACTGACCCTTGTTGCACCCTGTTAGGATTCTAGAGCATGAGTGGCCTTGAATCTTGGTTCATTGCTTTGTGCCAGGCCAGACTCTGGGCTGTGCCCAAGATTGGCAGCATTCTCACTGAGAGAACCCTGGTGAGTCCTGTGTGCTGGCCTTGGACCCACGCCCTGAGGGAGGAAGAAGCTGGGTCCTTGCCGGGCAGGCTGTGCGCCCGCAGAGCCAGCGAATTCCAGAAGAGGAGTCGGCTGCACATTCAGGTGCCTTACGTGTGGCTCCATCCCATCGCTGGGGCACAGACATTAGCATTGCCTCTTCACCTCATCTTTCTCACGGGCTCCTCCAGCAGACCTGTGTTCACTGGGCTTCAGAGTAACCCCTTCTTTCTGTGTGGCAGAAGCCCAGTTGGGAGTCTCCACAATTTGATGTTTAATTATTATCTGGGATGTGGTTTCTGGAGCTGCCCAGAACTCTGCTCAGGAAAACGTGTCCCAGGCCGACCACGTCTTGTGGCCTCGGCTGGGAAGTATTACCTGTTGCTGGGAAGGGGGCAGAGGGCAGGGGCAGGGCGGAGGCAGGCATTCTGGCTTGAAGGGTGCTGTACCCACTTCCAAGACCTTGCCTTAGAGTCGCCAGGAGACCGTTGTGAGACTGAGTGCTTGCTCGGTGCCCATCTCCCCCAATGAAGTTGTTCTGGAACCATGTGCTGCTCCCACCTAAGTAATGCAGATTCTGGTCCTTCAGACCACCCATCTGAATGGTCTTGGGTGTGGAGAAAGGGGAAAATGGGCTGGGGTGGCCTAGCAGAGATGTGTGTGCTTCAAACAGCTTTCTCGCACATGCTTCAGGCCGTCCTTGGACAGACTCTCTCCACCTCGGCTCCCTACCATTGTCTGACTGTGTGAGTGAATTCAGGTGCTCAGGCCAAACTCCTGAGCCTCTGATGAGATTGTTGGTGTGGCCAGGGCTCAGTGTTGGTAGGAAGGTCGCAGTAGGCAGGGCACGGGATATCTGTGACAAGAGTGCCGTCTCCCTGAGCGTTTGGGAGAAGGGCTGGACAGGGCCAGCAGAGGCGTGCGCAGGTACCCGGGCCTTCCACTGACCCTTGTTGCACCCTGTTAGGATTCTAGAGCATGAGTGGCCTTGAATCTTGGTTCATTGCTTTGTGCCAGGCCAGACTCTGGGCTGTGCCCAAGATTGGCAGCATTCTCACTGAGAGAACCCTGGTGAGTCCTGTGTGCTGGCCTTGGACCCACGCCCTGAGGGAGGAAGAAGCTGGGTCCTTGCCGGGCAGGCTGTGCGCCCGCAGAGCCAGCGAATTCCAGAAGAGGAGTCGGCTGCACATTCAGGTGCCTTACGTGTGGCTCCATCCCATCGCTGGGGCACAGACATTAGCATTGCCTCTTCACCTCATCTTTCTCACGGGCTCCTCCAGCAGACCTGTGTTCACTGGGCTTCAGAGTAACCCCTTCTTTCTGTGTGGCAGAAGCCCAGTTGGGAGTCTCCACAATTTGATGTTTAATTATTATCTGGGATGTGGTTTCTGGAGCTGCCCAGAACTCTGCTCAGGAAAACGTGTCCCAGGCCGACCACGTCTTGTGGCCTCGGCTGGGAAGTATTACCTGTTGCTGGGAAGGGGGCAGAGGGCAGGGGCAGGGCGGAGGCAGGCATTCTGGCTTGAAGGGTGCTGTACCCACTTCCAAGACCTTGCCTTAGAGTCGCCAGGGGAGACCGTTGTGAGACTGAGTGCTTGCTCGGTGCCCGGCAGGATTAATGATCAGCACTTTCTGTTCCTGGTGTTCTATACCCGGGGCTCCGGATTCTTGTGTCCAGCTACTCAGGAAACCTTGAGAGGCATTCCCACTCTGGGGTAAGTCTGAAACTCGTGCTTCTGTACCTGAACTGGAGAGAGAATTGGAAATCATACTTTGTCTGAAAGTAGCCGCACTCATCAGAAGTGGAGTCGGGCGGCCATGGAGTTGAGGAGTCTCGACTGTTGGCAGCAGTTCCCTGTGGGCGCTTCAGCGGCAGGACACAGCCTGCCTGCCCGGCCAGGAGGCCCGCGCCCTCCCTCTGTTCAGAGCGGGCTCTGGAGAGGCAGCTCCTGGAGGGAGCAGGTTCCAGCTGTGGCCAGGGCCCTCTTCCTCCTCTCGTGGTCCCACCCCTCCACCCTGGAGGCCCCTGGGGGAGCACCTCTCTTTTCCTGTGGAGCCTTTGGGCTAAGGTGCCCTTTTAGCTCCTGCAGAGATGACCCTGGCTTGTTTTATTCTGTATTTTAAAGAGTACACAGGGATTAAAGCAGTAGCTCCAGGATAAAGTAGGTCATCCTCTCCTCATGGGTCCGCTCAGCTGTCTTTCAGGGAACACAGTTTTCAGGTTTGTAGGGCTTCCTGATGGCAGTCTCTGGACCACCCAATTCTCAAATAGGGGTGGTGGTCGGGGGCTGGCGGGGCTATCCATAGACTGGAGAGTCTTGCCGTGGCAGTCACTGGGGGAAGCTTCAGCTATTTTTTTCAGTTGAAGTGGGACTCATTTCTCGAATGGCTTTAATAGGCTGTGTCCAGTGTACAACCTGGGTGAGTCCTGCTTTGGTGTATCTTGCCGCCCATGGTAGGCTCCCAGGGTACTCTTTTTTCTTTTTTTTCCTCTGTAAAGTCACTTTCTTCCTGGTGACTGTTGTCACTATGACGTCAGTGAGGATGGGGAATGGGCGCCATTCTCGGAATCACAGCACAGACTCCGTGTCGGTGGGTGAGGACACCCCCGATGCAGGGCTGCTGCTCCAGGTGTAGGAACCTAAGCATCGAATCCTGTTTCTCTCATTCCGCATCACAGAACACCTTAGGCACAGGAGGGATCTGGTGGAGGTCGATTTACCCCTTGTTGTACAAAGGAACATGTAAAGTCATTGAACTTGTGAAAGTCTATTTTTTTCCCCTGTAAATCTGTTTTTCACAGAATATAAGAAGCGTCAATGACACGATCTTCTCTTCCTCTCTTTCCTCTTCACCTAAGATCCTCATTCCAGTTTGTATTGTCTTTGTGTCCAAAGTAAAACTGGGTGACTTATTTGTATAAAATGTTATTTTATAACAGTAATAAAAGATTTTCACAGTACGTGTGCTCTTGCATGTCTCCTGATTGGGCCCGCTTTGCCTGCCGGAGGGGAGTGGTACAGGGTGGGGCTGGGCTCCGCGTTTCATTTTGTGGCCTTTCTGTCAATATTGGTTTAATGGGTATCACTAGCTGTTCTAGGGTGATGACACAGTATTTTGCTTTAGGCTTCGTGGTTTTTGCTTTACATTTTAATGAAGCGCTTTGAGAATTTAAAATGCATATACCTTTGAAAGTTAGGTTCATTAAGGTGTGTTTGGAGAGTAAATTGAAGGCCAAATGGGGCGTTTTAGTTTACGGAACTGGATTTTAAATTTTAAACCTTTTTGAAGAGAAACTTTGCCCCATTTAAGAGTACAGTGTGATGAGTTTTGAGAAATGGATACCTGATCACAACCAGGATACAGGGCTTTCCCATCACCCCAGAAAGTTCCCTTGAGTCCCTGGTGTTTGCAGCCAGTTCCCTCCCTCCACTTATGATTTCTGTCTTTTCCGGGAAAACTTCGATACATTAAATATAAAACTTACATCCATGTTTAAGGTCACAAACAATACAAGTTCAAAGTAAGTCTGGTTCAGGTGGTTGGCGGCACCTGAAGGCTGTGGCCTCTGCCCACAAACACTTCCGCCTTTCTCCTGCTTCTCCCTCTTCTACCCGAGGCTGGTGCCAGGTGCGGTGGGGAAAGGTGGGGGAAACCTCCGAGAGCATTTGCCAACGACAGTAAAAGTACTAGGGATTTAGAGGCTTTGTTTTGAATGCATTTAAATGCAAGGTAAGAGAGCATCGCCAGCTCAATGGACATGAGCCAACTCTGGGAGATGGTGGAGGACAGAGGAGCCTGGTGTGCTGCAGTCCCTGGAGTTGAAAGCTGGACATGACTGAGCCCCTAAGCAACAAAACATTTGAAAGAGTGCCTTGAACTTGTGAAAGTCTATTTTTTCCCCTGTAAATCTGTTTTCACAGAATATAAGAAGCGTCAATGACACGATCTTCTCTTCCTCTCTTTCCTCTTCACCTAAGATCCTCATTCCAGTTTGTATTGTCTTTGTGTCCAAAGTAAAACTGGGTGACTTATTTGTATAAAATGTTATTTTATAACAGTAATAAAAGATTTTCACAGTACGTGTGCTCTTGCATGTCTCCTGATTGGGCCCGCTTTGCCTGCCGGAGGGGAGTGGTACAGGGTGGGGCTGGGCTCCAGCGTTTCTTTTTGTGGCCTTTCTGTCAATATTGGTTTAATGGGTATCACTAGCTGTTCTAGGGTGATGACACAGTATTTTGCTTTAGGCTTCGTGGTTTTTGCTTTACATTTTAATGAAGCGCTTTGAGAATTTAAAATGCATATACCTTTGAAAGTTAGGTTCATTAAGGTGTGTTTGGAGAGTAAATTGAAGGCCAAATGGGGCGTTTTAGTTTACGGAACTGGATTTTAAATTTTAAACCTTTTTGAAGAGAAACTTTGCCCCATTTAAGAGTACAGTGTGATGAGTTTTGAGAAATGGATACCTGATCACAACCAGGATACAGGGCTTTCCCATCACCCCAGAAAGTTCCCTTGAGTCCCTGGTGTTTGCAGCCAGTTCCCTCCCTCCACTTATGATTTCTGTCTTTTCCGGGAAAACTTCGATACATTAAATATAAAACTTACATCCATGTTTAAGGTCACAAACAATACAAGTTCAAAGTAAGTCTGGTTCAGGTGGTTGGCGGCACCTGAAGGCTGTGGCCTCTGCCCACAAACACTTCCGCCTTTCTCCTGCTTCTCCCTCTTCTACCCGAGGCTGGTGCCAGGTGCGGTGGGGAAAGGTGGGGAAGCCTCCGAGGAGCATTTGCCAACGACAGTAAAAGTACTAGGGATTTAGAGGCTTTGTTTTGAATGCATTTAAATGCAAGGTAAGAGAGCATCGCCAGCTCAATGGACATGAGCCAACTCTGGGAGATGGTGGAGGACAGAGGAGCCTGGTGTGCTGCAGTCCCTGGAGTTGAAAGCTGGACATGACTGAGCCCCTAAGCAACAAAACATTTGAAAGACTGTGCCACATCTTTTAATAGATTCTTCCAGGAAGCAGAGCAAGGTCTTGAAGGAAAACAGAACTATGGGCCTGTGCTGGGGACAGATGCCTGGCTGAGGTATGGGGGAAAGGCAGCTGGAGGGACTGGGTTCCTGGGGGCCTGTGCAGGTCTGACTCACACCTGTTCCCATGGAAGACGCTCGTCAGGCAAGTGAAATCGCTGTAATTTAGGGGGATAGAATGCAAGGCGTTAGGGCACAATGCTCGAGGCTGCCGTCAAAGGGATGCGTGAGGTGCTCTGCTTCACACTACAGCGGGACAGGGAAACAGCAGTGCCAGCCCGTCTTCATGACCTCCTAACACCCCGACTCTTCATGCCTAGAGAATAAGCACCGGCGCAAGACCTTTGCCCGTCTTGGCACTCACAGGCTCGCAGGGGACTTGGTAAGATTTCAGATGCTCTGTAGCAGGAATAAGTGAAACAACGGGAGGGAGAGTCTGTGAGGGGAAACACCGGCCTCCTGTGGTCAGGGCGGACCTCAGGGAGTGATGATGGGGAGGAGTTTTCCAGCGGAGGGAACAGTGACTGCAAAGGTTCGGAGGCAGGAACCAGCTAGAGATCCTAGAGAAAAGCTGCTTTGTGAAGCTGCGGTGGGCAGGGTGGATTTGGGGCCGGGGGGACATAGGCCACCCCCCGAGTCTTTTCCGGGAAAACTTCGATACATTAAATATAAAACTTACATCCATGTTTAAGGTCACAAACAATACAAGTTCAAAGTAAGTCTGGTTCAGGTGGTTGGCGGCACCTGAAGGCTGTACCTCTGCCCACAAACACTTCCGCCTTTCTCCTGCTTCTCCCTCTTCTACCCGAGGCTGGTGCCAGGTGCGGTGGGGAAAGGTGGGGAAGCCTCCGAGGAGCATTTGCCAACGACAGTAAAAGTACTAGGGATTTAGAGGCTTTGTTTTGAATGCATTTAAATGCAAGGTAAGAGAGCATCGCCAGCTCAATGGACATGAGCCAACTCTGGGAGATGGTGGAGGACAGAGGAGCCTGGTGTGCTGCAGTCCCTGGAGTTGAAAGCTGGACATGACTGAGCCCCTAAGCAACAAAACATTTGAAAGACTGTGCCACATCTTTTAATAGATTCTTCCAGGAAGCAGAGCAAGGTCTTGAAGGAAAACAGAACTATGGGCCTGTGCTGGGGACAGATGCCTGGCTGAGGTATGGGGGAAAGGCAGCTGGAGGGACTGGGTTCCTGGGGGCCTGTGCAGGTCTGACTCACACCTGTTCCCATGGAAGACGCTCGTCAGGCAAGTGAAATCGCTGTAATTTAGGGGGATAGAATGCAAGGCGTTAGGGCACAATGCTCGAGGCTGCCGTCAAAGGGATGCGTGAGGTGCTCTGCTTCACACTACAGCGGGACAGGGAAACAGCAGTGCCAGCCCGTCTTCATGACCTCCTAACACCCCGACTCTTCATGCCTAGAGAATAAGCACCGGCGCAAGACCTTTGCCCGTCTTGGCACTCACAGGCTCGCAGGGGACTTGGTAAGATTTCAGATGCTCTGTAGCAGGAATAAGTGAAACAACGGGAGGGAGAGTCTGTGAGGGGAAACACCGGCCTCCTGTGGTCAGGGCGGACCTCAGGGAGTGATGATGGGGAGGAGTTTTCCAGCGGAGGGAACAGTGACTGCAAAGGTTCGGAGGCAGGAACCAGCTAGAGATCCTAGAGAAAAGCTGCTTTGTGAAGCTGCGGTGGGCAGGGTGGATTTGGGGCCGGGGGGACATAGGCGGGGGAAGGCCAGGTGGGGCTTTTTAGATTACGGAACTGGATTTTAGTAGAGAGCTACGGCCACCATCTAACCAGCTGCGGAGACTTTCTCTTCAAAAGTTTGATCTCCAGGGAGGGAGGAGGGGCCTGGGAGGACTCGAGGCGGGCCCCGCCCCCGGGACGCCAGCGCGCGCCGGCCCCGCCCCCGATGTCTGATGGGCGGGGCTCCTGGTCACTCAGGCCCCGCCCCCGAGGCCCGGAACCCGCGCTCCCGGCCCGAGGTCGCCGGGAAGAAGTCCTGTACCGTCCCCGGCCTCTCGCCTCGGAACTCCATGGCTGCTACGCTGCTCGCCCGGGCCTGCGGCCCTGTCCGCG
Source organism: Tragulus kanchil (assembly GCA_022376925.1). NCBI lineage: Eukaryota > Metazoa > Chordata > Mammalia > Artiodactyla > Tragulidae > Tragulus > Tragulus kanchil. The sequence continues at coordinate 201,700,982 of JAIOJX010000025.1, read as the reverse complement.
GAGGTGAGTGCGTCCCCGCTCTGCACAGCGGGACCGTAGCCCCGGGCAGGCGGTGCGGGCGCGGGTCCCGGTAGCCGTAGCAGGTTCTCCCGCGGGCGGGCGGGCAGCGCCCTCTCCGGAGCCCGAGGCCTTTGCCCTAGTTAGGCTGCTCCTCGCGCCTGCGTGGCCCCGACTTCTGCCCGGATCCTCAGCCCCAGCGCAGTTCTCAAGCTGCACCCACACCCCCCTTGTCTTTCTACCCCTTCGGAGCAGGTTCAGGGAGCACCATACCTACAGTCCTGGGCCAGGGATTGAACCCAGACAGCCTCTATGACCTTGGGCCCCTGTTCACCTAAGCCGGCCCTTGTGGAAAATGACCACCGGCATTCTCCTGTTCTCATACGGATTAAAACACAGGTGCCTGGCAGATTACAGGTGCTCACTGGCAGACTCTTTCTCACCTTCTCATTTCTCTCCCCTGTACCTGCAGTGACACCGGTGGCCAGGGCTTCCTTTGCCTGGACAAGACCCACTCACCCTGAATACTAGAACGGCGACCCTCTTTGAGAGCTGTCGCTGCCATGAGCGGGGTTAGGGTCAAGTGCTAAGTGCTACAGTTAGTATCTCATGCTCCCAGCAAGGAGCAGAGTGCTGTCCAGTGAAGTTAAGATCCTTACTCGAGGGCTCAGAGCTGCACTCTTACTATGATTGATGTTACACTGAGAGTACAAGGTATTTATTCATAACGAACATTCAGTTCGGTTTTCAGGAGCAGGGCTGTTGACATTTGGGGCCCATACTTCTTTGCTGTGGGATCTGTCCTGTACAATTTTTAACAGTATTCCTGGCCTCTTCCCACTCCCTACCCACTCCCCTTCCGTGAGACAACCAAAAATGTCTCCAGACATTGCCAGATGTCCTTCGGGAGACAAAAGTCATCTGTGGTGGAGACCCACCCAGTAAACGGATCACGATTATTATTATTATTTATCTCTTACTACATAAGACCTCTTGCATTCCCCTTCCTCTGACCCCTCTTGTCTCTGGCAGCCCTCCGGCCTCGGGACTGGCGCCGCCTACATACTGTCTACCAGGCTGTGGAGCTGCCCGAGACACACCAGATGCTGAGGCAGACGTGCCGCGACTTTGCTGAGAAGGAGCTCTTCCCCATCGCAGCTCAGCTGGACAAGGAGCACCGCTTCCCGGCAGCTCAGGTGAGAATTCCAACCTTGGCAGCCCGTGATGGGATCTGCCCTCGGCTCCAGGATGGCTGATGACAGTGAGACCACAGTCAGGGAGCTCTAAGGAGCGGAGGGCAGTCCTGGGATGCAGAAAACGCCCTGGAGGTTTTCACTGTCCAGCCTGAGGCCGATAACCAGGACGCAACTTCTGGAATAACAATAATCCTGGTGGATGGTTGAGATGCTTATTATCTACCAACCGTTGTGTTGATACGAATAGTTAACACTTAGGAAACGCTGACTGTGTGTTTGGCACTGTCCTGAACGCTGATGAGTTAGCTTACCTGTCTCTCTTTTTGGGTGCACCACTGAGTCCGTCCGGTACCCTAGGAAGCTCAGGGCTTCCTTTGCCTGGACAAGACCCACTCACCCTGAATACTAGAACGGCGACCCTCTTTGAGAGCTGTCGCTGCCATGAGCGGGTTAGGGTCAAGTGCTAAGTGCTACAGTTAGTATCTCATGCTCCCAGCAAGGAGCAGAGTGCTGTCCAGTGAAGTTAAGATCCTTACTCGAGGGCTCAGAGCTGCACTCTTACTATGATTGATGTTACACTGAGAGTACAAGGTATTTATTCATAACGAACATTCAGTTCGGTTTTCAGGAGCAGGGCTGTTGACATTTGGGGCCCATACTTCTTTGCTGTGGGATCTGTCCTGTACAATTTTTAACAGTATTCCTGGCCTCTTCCCACTCCCTACCCACTCCCCTTCCGTGAGACAACCAAAAATGTCTCCAGACATTGCCAGATGTCCTTCGGGAGACAAAAGTCATCTGTGGTGGAGACCCACCCAGTAAACGGATCACGATTATTATTATTATTTATCTCTTACTACATAAGACCTCTTGCATTCCCCTTCCTCTGACCCCTCTTGTCTCTGGCAGCCCTCCGGCCTCGGGACTGGCGCCGCCTACATACTGTCTACCAGGCTGTGGAGCTGCCCGAGACACACCAGATGCTGAGTCAGACGTGCCGCGACTTTGCTGAGAAGGAGCTCTTCCCCATCGCAGCTCAGCTGGACAAGGAGCACCGCTTCCCGGCAGCTCAGGTGAGAATTCCAACCTTGGCAGCCCGTGATGGGATCTGCCCTCGGCTCCAGGATGGCTGATGACAGTGAGACCACAGTCAGGGAGCTCTAAGGAGCGGAGGGCAGTCCTGGGATGCAGAAAACGCCCTGGAGGTTTTCACTGTCCAGCCTGAGGCCGATAACCAGGACGCAACTTCTGGAATAACAATAATCCTGGTGGATGGTTGAGATGCTTATTATCTACCAACCGTTGTGTTGATACGAATAGTTAACACTTAGGAAACGCTGACTGTGTGTTTGGCACTGTCCTGAACGCTGATGAGTTAGCTTACCTGTCTCTCTTTTTTTTTTGGGTGCACCACATGGCACGCGGGATCTTAGTTCCCTGTCCAGGGCTCAAACTCATGCCCCTGCAGAGGAAGCTCAGAGTCTTAATCACTGGACTGTTCGGGGAGTGCCTAGCTTATCTGTTTCTTAAAATGGCTCCATGAGACCGAACAGTGGGAGGGAGGCATGGAGGGAATAACATGGAAACCTATACTGTCATGTGTGGAAAACATAGCCATTGTCATTGTGCTAGGGGAATAGGAGTACCTACAACCACTTGGGGCGATGGTCTGGAGGGATGGAAGGGGGGGAACTGGGTGGGGGGAGGGTCCAGGGATATGCATATGAATGATCTGGGAACATACATGATGGTGAACAACAGAACTCTGTAAAATCTTTAAAATAAAGGAAAAAAAAAATGGCTCCATGAGATGAAGGTGCCATTATTAACATACACTATTGTGCAGTTGATGAAATTCAGATTAATGAGAAGGTTAAATAATGTGTTCAAGGTCATGGAGCTAATGAGTTACAGAGCTAAGGTTTGAGCCCAAGTCTGCCTTCTGCCAGCTGCTGAGGCCTCAGTCAGTGCCTCCTTCCTGTGTCTTAGTGTCACTCCTTCTGTAAAGACAAGTTTGAGTTGTTCCGGCTGTAGCCACCCTCTGGGTCGATTGTAAATATCTAGTAGATATCTGTTGAAATAACTTGTGAAAGAGCGATTCTGTCTGCCCTTTGCACCTGTTTGCCAGTGTGAGGAATTCAAGAGTTGTGATCACCATTAATAGGCCTCCTCAGCCCTGGGACCACTTTTTCAGCTGCGTGAATGTTATGTGTTTAGTGGGCACTGTGCCTGGGCTGTGGGAATACTTAAGGAGCTCACAGTAGAGTCGGTAGGTGGCCTTCTGAGCCCCAAAATGAGTTGGGCAACTTTAGACTTAAGCCTTGAAATCATTTTCATCTCATTGAGTCCTAAGGACATCCCCAGCTGCAAATATAATCTCCGTTTGCTTCCTGCAATGCGTGCAAGGATTGTGGAAGATCATGTATATCAAAGTTCATGGCTGCCTTTAAAAAGAGACGCTATTAATACTCTTTTTTTTTTGGGTGCACCACATGGCACGCGGGATCTTAGTTCCCTGTCCAGGGCTCAAACTCATGCCCCTGCAGAGGAAGCTCAGAGTCTTAATCACTGGACTGTTCGGGGAGTGCCTAGCTTATCTGTTTCTTAAAATGGCTCCATGAGACCGAACAGTGGGAGGGAGGCATGGAGGGAATAACATGGAAACCTATACTGTCATGTGTGGAAAACATAGCCATTGTCATTGTGCTAGGGGAATAGGAGTACCTACAACCACTTGGGGCGATGGTCTGGAGGGATGGAAGGGGGGGAACTGGGTGGGGGGAGGGTCCAGGGATATGCATATGAATGATCTGGGAACATACATGATGGTGAACAACAGAACTCTGTAAAATCTTTAAAATAAAGGAAAAAAAAAATGGCTCCATGAGATGAAGGTGCCATTATTAACATACACTATTGTGCAGTTGATGAAATTCAGATTAATGAGAAGGTTAAATAATGTGTTCAAGGTCATGGAGCTAATGAGTTACAGAGCTAAGGTTTGAGCCCAAGTCTGCCTTCTGCCAGCTGCTGAGGCCTCAGTCAGTGCCTCCTTCCTGTGTCTTAGTGTCACTCCTTCTGTAAAGACAAGTTTGAGTTGTTCCGGCTGTAGCCACCCTCTGGGTCGATTGTAAATATCTAGTAGATATCTGTTGAAATAACTTGTGAAAGAGCGATTCTGTCTGCCCTTTGCACCTGTTTGCCAGTGTGAGGAATTCAAGAGTTGTGATCACCATTAATAGGCCTCCTCAGCCCTGGGACCACTTTTTCAGCTGCGTGAATGTTATGTGTTTAGTGGGCACTGTGCCTGGGCTGTGGGAATACTTAAGGAGCTCACAGTAGAGTCGGTAGGTGGCCTTCTGAGCCCCAAAATGAGTTGGGCAACTTTAGACTTAAGCCTTGAAATCATTTTCATCTCATTGAGTCCTAAGGACATCCCCAGCTGCAAATATAATCTCCGTTTGGCTTCCTGCAATGCGTGCAAGGATTGTGGAAGATCATGTATATCAAAGTTCATGGTGCCTAGCACTTGAAAAAGAGACGCTATTAATACTATTATTTTTACTAGAGTTGAAAAAATTGAGGCACAGAGAGGCAAAGTGATTTTCCAAGGTTTACTGGTCTGTGGAGCTAGAATTCATACCGCTTGAGTGGGACGCTATGAAGCTCTACTTCACCTACTGGCTACATAGTTGTCCCGGAGGCCCAGCTGGGAGACCCTGTTTTGGTTGGGGATATTATTTTCCATAGCCACACTCTCTGAAACTGCCCCAGGGCAGTTGTCCGTGACATGGCTGTTAACAGCCTTTTCTGCCTAATGACACATGATTTATTTTTTCTATAATCCCTCAAAGTACTTATTGTATCACAGATACAGACTTGCTTTCTGCAAGAAAGCTGACGGTAGAAACAGGCTTTCTACCAACCTACTCTTCGCCAGTCCTCTGGCTTTATAATCTCTTACTTTATAGGGCTGGGGAATTTACAAATTCATCCTGCCACAAATAGTAGTAGAAATGGATGTAGAAAAAAGAGACCAAAGGCATCAGCCTCCTTCCCTTCTGGCACATTCTGGCTTGGAAGCTGTAAGGTCCAGACTTGCTGAATTCTTCACCTAGCTCAGAGTAGTGATAACATGTGTTATTTTGTTTTATCTTGGACAAGCATTTTTATATCTGTAATCTTATTAGATTATCAGGAGTCCTGCTGTTCTTACCTTTGTCTAGAGGATAAAGAACTGTATAAAAAAACTCTTGAGTGATCCGGATAACCACGATGGTGTGATCACTCACCTAGAGCCAGACATCCTGGAGCCGAAGTCAGGTGGGCCTTAGGAAGCGCGAAGGAGCCATTATTACACTACGGAGGAGTTGATGAAATTCAGATTAAGGAGAAAATTAAATAATGTGCCAAGATCACTATGAACAAAGCTAGTGTAGGTGATGGAATTCCAGTTGAACTACTTCAAATCCTAAAAGATGATGCTGTTAAAGTGCTATACTCAATATGCCAGCAAATTAGGAAAACTCAGCAGTGCCACAGGACTGGAAAAGGTCAGTTCTCATTCCGATCTCAAAAAAGGGCACTGCCAAAAGAATGTTCCAGCTACCATACAGCTGTACTCATTTTACATGCTAGCAAGGTGATGCTCAATGAACCGAGAACTTCAGAGGTAAAGCTAGATTGAGAAAAGGCAGAGGAACCAAAGGACAAATTGCCAATATCTGTTGGTTCATAGAAAAAAACAAGAGAATTCCACAAAAACATCTGTTCATTGACTACACTTTAGTGACCTTTGACTGTGTGGATCACAACAAACTATGGAAAATTCTTTTTTTTTTTTTTTTTTTAAGTATATATTTATTTGACTGTGCTGGGTCTTAGTTGTAGTATGTGGGATCTAGCTCCCTGACCAGGGCTCAAACCCAGGCCTCCTGCATTGGAAACCAGGAGTCTTAGCCACTGGGCCACCAGAGAAGTCCCTGGAAAATTCTTTTTTTTTTTTTGGAAAATTCTTAAAGAGATGGGAATACCAGACAACTTTACCTGTCTCCTGAGAAACCTATATTCAGGTCAAGAAGCAACAGTTAAAACCAGACATGAAACAATAGACTGGTTCCAAACTGGGAAAGGAGTACATTAAGGCTGTATATTTTCACTCTGCTTATTTAACTTATATGCAAAGTACATCATGTGAAATGCCAGGCTGGATGAAGCATAGGCTGGAATCAAGACTGCGGGGAAAAATATCAGCAACCTCAGATATGCGGATGATACCATCCTTATGGCAGAAAGTGAAGAGGAACGAAAGAGATTCTTTTTTTTTTCAATTTTTTGCCACTTTTATTGGTCTTTCGTTTAGTTATTTTCTTTGTTCTTTGGCCTGTGTGGGCCTTCCATTGCAGTGGCCTCTCCTGTAGCAGAGCACCAGCTCTGGGCGCATGTGCTCCAGAGCGCTGACTTGTAATTGGACACACCGGTCCAGCTACTCCACGGCATGTGAGATCTTCCCATGCCAGGGATCGAACTGGTGCCCCTTGCACTGCAAGGCACACTCTTTACCCACTGGACCACCAGGGAAGCCCCTAAAGAGCTTCTTGATGAAGGTGAAAGAGTGAAAAAGTTGACTTAAAACTCAACATTCCAAAATGAAGATCATGGCATCTAATCCTGTCACTTCATGACAAATAGATGGGAAAAAATGGACACAGTGACAGACTTTATTTTCTTGGGCCCCCAGATCACTGTGGATGGTGACTGCAACCACGAAATTAAACGATGCTTGCTCCTTGGAAGAAAAGCTATGACCAACCTAGTGTATGTGCGTTGGTCACTCAGTTGTGTTAGATTCTTTTTGACATCGTGGACTGTAGCCTCTGTCCATGGAATTCTCCAGACAAGGATACTGGAGTGGGTAGCCATTCCTTTCTCCAGGGATCTTCCTGACCTAGAGATCAAAACTAGGTCTCCTGCATTGGAAACCAGGAGCCTTAGCCACTGGGCCACCAGAGAAGTCCCTGGAAAATTCTTTTTTTTTTTTTGGAAAATTCTTAAAGAGATGGGAATACCAGACAACTTTACCTGTCTCCTGAGAAACCTATATTCAGGTCAAGAAGCAACAGTTAAAACCAGACATGAAACAATAGACTGGTTCCAAACTGGGAAAGGAGTACATTAAGGCTGTATATTTTCACTCTGCTTATTTAACTTATATGCAAAGTACATCATGTGAAATGCCAGGCTGGATGAAGCATAGGCTGGAATCAAGACTGCGGGGAAAAATATCAGCAACCTCAGATATGCGGATGATACCATCCTTATGGCAGAAAGTGAAGAGGAACGAAAGAGATTCTTTTTTTTTTTTTTTTCAATTTTTTGCCACTTTTATTGGTCTTTCGTTTAGTTATTTTCTTTGTTCTTTGGCCTGTGTGGGCCTTCCATTGCAGTGGCCTCTCCTGTAGCAGAGCACCAGCTCTGGGCGCATGTGCTCCAGAGCGCTGACTTGTAATTGGACACACCGGTCCAGCTACTCCACGGCATGTGAGATCTTCCCATGCCAGGGATCGAACTGGTGCCCCTTGCACTGCAAGGCACACTCTTTACCCACTGGACCACCAGGGAAGCCCCTAAAGAGCTTCTTGATGAAGGTGAAAGAGTGAAAAAGTTGACTTAAAACTCAACATTCCAAAATGAAGATCATGGCATCTAATCCTGTCACTTCATGACAAATAGATGGGAAAAAATGGACACAGTGACAGACTTTATTTTCTTGGGCCCCCAGATCACTGTGGATGGTGACTGCAACCACGAAATTAAACGATGCTTGCTCCTTGGAAGAAAAGCTATGACAAACCTAGTGTATGTGTGCGTTGGTCACTCAGTTGTGTTAGATTCTTTTTGACATCGTGGACTGTAGCCTCTGTCCATGGAATTCTCCAGACAAGGATACTGGAGTGGGTAGCCATTCCTTTCTCCAGGGGATCTTCCTGACCTAGAGATCAAAACTAGGTCTCCCCTATTGTGGGCAGATTCTTTTACCATCGGAGCCAGAGAAACCTAGATAGCGTATCAAAGAGCAGAGACAGGGCTTCCCTGGTGGTCCAGTGGGTAAGGACACCGCCTTGCAGTGCAAGGGGCGCCGATTCGATCCCTGGCCTGGGAGGATCCCACGTGCCGCAGAGTGGCTGGACCGATGTGTCCAGTTACTGAGCCGGAGCTCTACAGTGCACGCGCCCGGAGCCAGTGCTCTGCGACAACAGAGGCCACTGCGATGGGAGGCCCACACAGGCCAAAGAACAAAGATAAATAAATGAAAGACCAATAGAAGTGATCAAAGAAAAATAAATGTTAAAAAAAAAAAAAAGCAGAGACATCACTTTGCCAACAAAGTGACTATTTGAACTATATAGTTCAAATAGTCAAAGCTATGGTTTTTCCAGTAGTCATGTATGACTGTGAGAGTAGGACCATAAAGAAGACTTGAGTGCTGAAGAATTGCTGCTTTCTAACTGTGGTGTTAGAGAAGACTCTTGAGAGTCCTCTGGACATCGAAGAGATTAAATCAGTCCGTCCTAAAGGAAATCAAGCCTGAATAGTCACTGGAAGGACTGATACTGAAGCTGAAGCTCCCAATACTTGGGCCACCTGATGAAAAGAGCCAGCTCACTGGAAAAGACCCTGATGCTGGGAAAAGTTGAGGGCGGGAAGAGCAGGGGACTACGGAGGATGGGAGGTTGGATGGCATCATCGGCTCAATGGATGTGAATTTGAGGAAACTCCAGGAGATAGGGAAGGACAGGGGAGCCTGATGTACTGCGCTTTACAGAGGCGCAAAGTTGGACATGACTTAGTAACTGAACAACAACAGAAGGTAAAGGAACAGCTGTAGGAATTGCCTGAGGCTGTAGAACACGGGAGAAATAGCACTGAATCTCTGAGCTCTGACTTTACCACCTCCCTGCGTGAGCTGGACTCTAATTTTGGTGGCTGATGGGAGCAGCTGTTTCCCAGGGGTTTCCTTTGCTGAGGAACTGCAGCCTGTCGGCTCTTTGCTTTAATCCCTGTCTCTGTTACTAGGGGTGGTGCTCCGCTCGGGTTACCGAAGGGAATACAGGGCTTACATAAGCAGAAGGATCGAAGCAGGAGATACGGGAAGAATAGGACATGTTGCAAAATACGTAACACCATTAGTGTTTTTAAAATGATGATACTGGGCTTCCCTGGTGGTCCGGTGGGTAATGAGTCCGCTTTGCAGTGCAAGGGGCGCCGATTCGATCCCTGGCCTGGGAAGATCCCACGTGCCACGGAGCGGCTGGGCCATTGTGTCCTAGTTATGAGCCAGCGCTCTGGAGCACATGCGCCCAGAGCCGGTGCTCTGCAACCAGAGAGGCCACTGCGATGGGAGGCCCACACAGGCCGAAGAATAAAAAGATCGATGAAAATAATTATAAATAAAAGAGGCGTGATGGGGGGAAAAATAATTTTAAAAAATGACAATACTAATGGTAACAGGAGTAACTATTATTGGGGGTTACCATATTCCAGGTTGTTGTAAAGTTATTCAGTCATGTCCAACTCTTTGCAACCTCATGGACTGTAGCACGCCAGGCTCCTCTGTCTTCCACTATCTTCCGGAGCTTGCTCAAAGGCATGTACGTGAAGTGATTTTCAGGTACTTACCCGTTAAATCTTCCACGGAACCCCTGAGACAGTTGTATCACTTATCTCCAGTTTTCAGATGAGGAAACTGAAGCCAGGGGTTGTATTTCCTGGTCAGTAAGCTACACGGCTGGAATCGGAGGACTCTGAACTCCCCTGAGCCTNCAGGAGNTGNTGTGTTAGTGATCCTTTGTACTTTTTCCTGAAGATTTTTTTTAAACTCCCAATAAAAGTGGGTTTTCTGAGGAAGTGTCAAGGATAGAAGACTTGAGAGGTGGGCAGGCCAGGAAAGAGGTGGAAGGCTACTTCCAGCCTCTGGTCACTTGGCTGGTTTTGTAATCTGAGTTGAACTTTAATCTTTCTGTGTCCAAACCTACCCCTCCCATCCCCGAAAAAAAATTTATGAATATACAATGCTATAATGTAATAAAGGGAAATTACAGATAGAGTGGTGTTTTCAAACCAGCTTTGAACTTGAACCTGGAAATGTGTATGTGCATTTTTCTTTCTTTCTTTCTTTCTTTTTGGCCACAGTGTGTGACTTACAGGATTTTAGTCCCCCAAGTAGGGGTCAAATCCAAGCTCTGAAGTGGAAGCAGCAAGTCCTAGCCCCCGGATCCTTCGTCTCTGTATGGGCGTATTGGTATCTAGGAAACAGAACGCAGTTTCTTTTCCTTCACTCAGTTGCAAAATCGTAACACCATTAGTGTTTTTAAAATGATGATACTGGGCTTCCTGGTGGTCCGGTGGGTAATGAGTCCGCTTTGCAGTGCAAGGGGCGCCGATTCGATCCCTGGCCTGGGAAGATCCCACGTGCCACGGAGCGGCTGGGCCATTGTGTCCTAGTTATGAGCCAGCGCTCTGGAGCACATGCGCCCAGAGCCGGTGCTCTGCAACCAGAGAGGCCACTGCGATGGGAGGCCCACACAGGCCGAAGAATAAAAAGATCGATGAAAATAATTATAAATAAAAGAGGCGTGATGGGGGGAAAAATAATTTTAAAAAATGACAATACTAATGGTAACAGGAGTAACTATTATTGGGGGTTACCATATTCCAGGTTGTTGTAAAGTTATTCAGTCATGTCCAACTCTTTGCAACCTCATGGACTGTAGCACGCCAGGCTCCTCTGTCTTCCACTATCTTCCGGAGCTTGCTCAAAGGCATGTACGTGAAGTGATTTTCAGGTACTTACCCGTTAAATCTTCCACGGAACCCCTGAGACAGTTGTATCACTTATCTCCAGTTTTCAGATGAGGAAACTGAAGCCAGGGGTTGTATTTCCTGGTCAGTAAGCTACACGGCTGGAATCGGAGGACTCTGAACTCCCCTGAGCCTGCAGGAGATGCTGTGTTAGTGATCCTTTGTACTTTTTCCTGAAGATTTTTTTTTAATCTCCCAATAAAAGTGGGTTTTCTGAGGAAGTGTCAAGGATAGAAGACTTGAGAGGTGGGCAGGCCAGGAAAGAGGTGGAAGGCTACTTCCAGCCTCTGGTCACTTGGCTGGTTTTGTAATCTGAGTTGAACTTTAATCTTTCTGTGTCCAAACCTACCCCTCCCATCCCCGAAAAAAAATTTATGAATATACAATGCTATAATGTAATAAAGGGAAATTACAGATAGAGTGGTGTTTTCAAACCAGCTTTGAACTTGAACCTGGAAATGTGTATGTGCATTTTTCTTTCTTTCTTTCTTTCTTTTTGGCCACAGTGTGTGACTTACAGGATTTTAGTCCCCCAAGTAGGGGTCAAATCCAAGCTCTGAAGTGGAAGCAGCAAGTCCTAGCCCCCGGATCCTTCGTCTCTGTATGGGCGTATTGGTATCTAGGAAACAGAACGCAGTTTCTTTTCCTTCACTCAGTAAACATTTATTGAATAACGTTAATATATTGGGTGCAAAACCTGCTTTTCTTTCTCTTGCCCAAATCTCAGAGGATAGTTCGCTACACAGAAACCTCTCGAACTACGGTCATTTTTCTTCTTACTCATACGTATAGACTCTGATTAATCCACCTTAGAGGTAGCCCCTAAATAGCTTCACCTCTCACCTCTCCTGCCAGGAATTCGTCACTCTGTGTTCATAATGCCTGGTTCTCTGGGTGTGCTTGTCACGCGATTGAGCACGTCCTATGGCCCAGTTATTTTCTGCGGTCGCCTTGTTGAAGGCTGGGCTTGTTCACACCCCTCCCTCCTGGTCGGCCACACACCTCCCTGCCGAGTCAGTACTGGGCACTCAGGTGTTTGCTGATTGTGTGGACTTGGATTTTATGGTCAAGTCGTCCTGAATCTCCTTATTGTCCCAGCACTGAGTACACACGGGCACACAGTGGAGGCTGGGGAGGCGGCTCCCACGGCCTCTTCCCATGAATCAAGCAACGAATCTTCAGCAAGTTAGGAGATGTGATTCTCTAAAGGAAGTTAGTTTTTTTTTTTTTTTTTTAAAGATTTATTTATTTATTTTGTGCAGAGGGTCGGGTTGGGGAGGGAGGGGAGTGGGCGGGCCACTCCTATTGGTCTTTCATTTCTCTGTTTTCATCCGTCTTTGTTCTTTGGCCCGTGTGGGCCTCCCATCGCGGTGGCGTCTGTTGTCGCAGAGCACCGCCTCTGGGCGCATGCGCTCTGGAGCTCTGGCTCGGTAATTGGACACATGGGTCCAGCCGCTCCACGGCACGTGGGATCTTCCCAAGCCAGGGATGGAACTGGCGCCCCTTGCGCTGCAAGGTGGTGTCCTTACCCACTGGACCACCAGGGGAAACCTGGAAGTTAGTTTTGACACTTGTGAGGATCAGCACACTCAGGACAAAGTTGACTTTTTAAAAATGTGAGCTTTGGAAGTGACTTAAAAGCACAATGTTTACACGAAGTACCCTCTGAAATGGGTCCCATATATGAAGGCAGCAGGTGCTAAGACTTGCTCAGGTAGGAAAGGGGTCTTTCTCTTTCTCTCATGTTCTCTTGGGAGTTTTTTTTTTTTAATTTCTGCATTTATTTTAAATATTTATTTATTGTTTATTTTTGGCCTTGTGTGTGCGGGTTCCCAGGTGATTTGGTGGTAGAGAATCCTGCAGTGCAAGAGACATGGGTTCAACCCATAGGTCAGGAAAATCCCCTGGAGGAGGAAATGGAAACGCACTCCAGTATTCTTGCCTGGAGAATACCGCGGACCCCCATGGGCTACAGTCCATGGGGTCACAAAAGAGTTGGACAGCAGGTGGGATCTTAGTTCCCCAACCAGGAATCGAACCCACAAACTCTGCCTTGAAAATGGGAGTCTTAACCAATGGGCCTCCAGGGAAGTCCCTGTCTTGGGTGTTTGGAGACCACTAGGCTTGGCCCAGTCAGGGCTGCAGGTCCAGACTCCTGGTTCACAGACACAGGGATGGAGAGTAACTGCCGTGGGTAACCTCTCTGAGGTTCCGCTTGAGAGCGCTCGAAGGCCAGGCTGCCCGGCAAAAATATTAGGGAGCCTGGCTGCTGTTAGTCAGTTGCCGTCCACATGCGAGACCAGCAGTGATTTATGTGATTGGACACAGGGTCTTTGTGTTACATCGTCTCTTCTCTCCACTGCCATTCCGTCTCCACCTTTTTCCTAGAACCTGCCTGCAGCTGGCCCTGGTATGTTGCCAGAAATCTCAAGCTCTACTTCAGAATGAGAAAGGCTTGGGGAAAGAGCGTGCTCGTGAAGCCGCTTGGGGGCCATCATTGTGAATTCTGACAGGCTTTTATTCTGGGCACGGAGAGAACTAGTGGGCAGTGGTGGGGGTGGAGGGGCGAGCACCAGGAGCGCTGGCTTCTCATCCGAGTCCGGGTGTCCCAGGAATGTCGCTGTCCTCGGGAGAGCAAGGTCATCCTGGGCCTGCCTACACCCCACCTGGGAATCTTGGTTCCCCTACCGACACTTGTGAGGATCAGCACACTCAGGACAAAGTTGACTTTTTAAAATGTGAGCTTTGGAAGTGACTTAAAAGCACAATGTTTACACGAAGTACCCTCTGAAATGGGTCCCATATATGAAGGCAGCAGGTGCTAAGACTTGCTCAGGTAGGAAAGGGGTCTTTCTCTTTCTCTCATGTTCTCTTGGGAGTTTTTTTTTTTTAATTTCTGCATTTATTTTAAATATTTATTTATTGTTTATTTTTGGCCTTGTGTGTGCGGGTTCCCAGGTGATTTGGTGGTAGAGAATCCTGCAGTGCAAGAGACATGGGTTCAACCCATAGGTCAGGAAAATCCCCTGGAGGAGGAAATGGAAACGCACTCCAGTATTCTTGCCTGGAGAAGACCGCGGACCCCCATGGGCTACAGTCCATGGGGTCACAAAAGAGTTGGACAGCAGGTGGGATCTTAGTTCCCCAACCAGGAATCGAACCCACAAACTCTGCCTTGAAAATGGGAGTCTTAACCAATGGGCCTCCAGGGAAGTCCCTGTCTTGGGTGTTTGGAGACCACTAGGCTTGGCCCAGTCAGGGCTGCAGGTCCAGACTCCTGGTTCACAGACACAGGGATGGAGAGTAACTGCCGTGGGTAACCTCTCTGAGGTTCCGCTTGAGAGCGCTCGAAGGCCAGGCTGCCCGGCAAAAATATTAGGGAGCCTGGCTGCTGTTAGTCAGTTGCCGTCCACATGCGAGACCAGCAGTGATTTATGTGATTGGACACAGGGTCTTTGTGTTACATCGTCTCTTCTCTCCACTGCCATTCCGTCTCCACCTTTTTCCTAGAACCTGCCTGCAGCTGGCCCTGGTATGTTGCCAGAAATCTCAAGCTCTACTTCAGAATGAGAAAGGCTTGGGGAAAGAGCGTGCTCGTGAAGCCGCTTGGGGGCCATCATTGTGAATTCTGACAGGCTTTTATTCTGGGCACGGAGAGAACTAGTGGGCAGTGGTGGAGGGTGGAGGGGCGAGCACCAGGAGCGCTGGCTTCTCATCCGAGTCCGGGTGTCCCAGGAATGTCGCTGTCCTCGGGAGAGCAAGGTCATCCTGGGCCTGCCTACACCCCACCTGGGAATCTTGGTTCCCCTACCGTCTTCTGCGGTGAGATAGAGTCTTCTTGGTGTCGTGGGCTGATTTGTCCTTTATCCCAGGGTCATGTACCAGAGAGAGAGAGAGGCCGCAGAGAGGGTATCTCTCTGTGCGCAGGGAAGCTGGGAGGCACGTGGAGGAGGAGAGAAGGGGGGCTTGTTTTGCTGTTTGGCCGGAGAAAGCCCTTCCGTGGGGATCCTGTCCAGACCTGAGTATGAATCTTGGGGACCCCGCATATTTCTGGTTCCTGGTAGAATGCAGCCCTGTGCCAAGTCACGTCAGTCGTGCCTGACTCTTTGTGACCCTGTGGACTGTAGCCTCCGGCAATCTGCCCGATCCAGGGATCGCACCGGCATCTCTTGTGTTTCCTGCATCAGGGTTCTTCACCATTAGCGCTGACTTCAGGAAGCCTGCTGACCGGGCCTACGCATCCCCAGTGGGGCAGGACTTCACTCTGGAATAGGTTTGCCGCAGGCCCTAAGCGTGGGTTCGAAAGGGGCTCTGTCCTGAGGCCACGCTGGTGCTGGCCTAGGGTCCTGTGCGTCCCCAGGCCCTGCACAGAGACAGAGCCTGCCTCAGCCACTCTCCCCGGCCCCTCCCGCCTCCTCAGTGCCACCTGCTGCAAGGATACAGCTTTTCTGAGCAGCATCACACTCTGCTTCCCCCTAGGTGTGCAGTGACCACACCATTTTGTTAAGTGACTCTCAGAATGACAGATCCCCGGTGGCTGTGAATCCTGTTTATCTCTGTTTACTAGATTCCCGTTGCTGTTGTAATGAATCACCCCGGACGCAGCGGCCTAGAACTGTGCACACTTAGTATCTGACAGTTCCTGGAGGGCAGAAATCCAAAGTGGGTCTCTCTGGGGTCAGATCAAGGTGTGGGCAGGCCCATGTCCCTTCTGGTGGCCCCAGGGAAGAAGCGTTCCCAGGCCTCGTCCAGCTTCTCTAGGTCGCCTGAGTCCCTTGGCTCGTGACCCTCCCTCACCAGCCAGCATCCAAGTCACGCCAGCCCCCGCTTCCCTCGTCCCATCTCCTTCTCGGCCTGTCCTGTCTCCCTCTTTCCCTTACAAGAACCTGTGATGGCACTGGCCTCCCTGGGTAATCCAAGGAAGCCACCTCCCCCCACCGCAGGGTCCTCTGCTTAATCTCCTCTGCAGTGTCTCTTTGGCCGCATGAGGAAATCTATTCCTCGGTCCTGGGTATTAGGGCATGCTTGTCTTTGAGGGGCTGTCATTCTGCCTCCCACTCACTGGCCGTCTCCTCCGCTGTGTTACACGGGAGACCCTGAGGTGGGTCAGGCCCACCCCCAGCGTGGAGTCTTGCAAGTGTTTCCCATGGGATGAACTCAAGATGCAATAAACCAGCCAGTTTCCTAGAAGGCGACACATCAGTGTGAAGGTTCAGCAGATTCGCCTCCCAGACGTCCCT
This sequence comes from Tragulus kanchil, assembly GCA_022376925.1. Lineage (NCBI taxonomy): Eukaryota > Metazoa > Chordata > Mammalia > Artiodactyla > Tragulidae > Tragulus > Tragulus kanchil. The sequence continues at coordinate 201,684,688 of JAIOJX010000025.1, read as the reverse complement.
GTCGAGACAAGAACTTCTGAGTCACTTAATGCTGATAAAGGCGGCTCACTTGCTCATCCTCACACGTGCTTAGAGAAATGCAGCTTGAAACTGTGAAGAGGTATCACGTTGGTCAGAATGGCCATCCTTAAGAATTATCTGTGAACAGGAAGTGCTGGAGAGGGTGTGGAGAGAAGGAAGCCCTCCTCCACAGCTGGTGGGAATGTATACATTGGTGCAGCCGCTGTGGAAGACAGTGTGGCGGTTCCTCAGAAAACTGAAAATAGAGCTGCCGTAGGATCCAGCCATCCCAATACTGGGCGTATACCTGGACAAAACTGTAGTTTGAAAAGGTCCACGCATCCCTAGGTTCATAGCAGCACCATCCACAATCGCCCAGACACGGCAACAACCTAAATGTCCACGGACAGATGAAGGGACAAAGAAGATGAAGTACAGATATACAGTGGAATATTGTTCAGCCATAAAAAAGAATGAAATCCTCTCATGTGGAGCACCATGGACCGACCTAGAGATGGTCATAGTAAGTCAAGTAAGTCAAAGAGAAAGACAAACCCTGTATGATAACACTTACATTGTGGAATCTTAAAAAATATGAAACAAAACACTACGTTCCCAGGCCTCGTCCAGCTTCTCTAGGTCGCCTGAGTCCCTTGGCTCGTGACCCTCCCTCACCAGCCAGCATCCAAGTCACGCCAGCCCCGCCTCGTCCCATCTCCTTCTCGGCCTGTCCTGTCTCCTCTTTCCCTTACAAGAACCTGTGATGGCACTGGCCTCCTGGGTAATCCAAGGAAGCCACCTCCCCCCACCGCAGGGTCCTCTGCTTAATCTCCTCTGCAGTGTCTCTTTGGCCGCATGAGGAAATCTATTCCTCGGTCCTGGGTATTAGGGCATGCTTGTCTTTGAGGGCTGTCATTCTGCCTCCCACTCACTGGCCGTCTCCTCCGCTGTGTTACACGGGAGACCCTGAGGTGGGTCAGGCCCACCCCCAGCGTGGAGTCTTGCAAGTGTTTCCCATGGGATGAACTCAAGATGCAATAAACCAGCCAGTTTCCTAGAAGGCGACACATCAGTGTGAAGGTTCAGCAGATTCGCCTCCCAGACGTCCCTGTCGAGACAAGAACTTCTGAGTCACTTAATGCTGATAAAGGCGGCTCACTTGCTCATCCTCACACGTGCTTAGAGAAATGCAGCTTGAAACTGTGAAGAGGTATCACGTTGGTCAGAATGGCCATCCTTAAGAATTATCTGTGAACAGGAAGTGCTGGAGAGGGTGTGGAGAGAAGGAAGCCCTCCTCCACAGCTGGTGGGAATGTATACATTGGTGCAGCCGCTGTGGAAGACAGTGTGGCGGTTCCTCAGAAAACTGAAAATAGAGCTGCCGTAGGATCCAGCCATCCCAATACTGGGCGTATACCTGGACAAAACTGTAGTTTGAAAAGGTCCACGCATCCCTAGGTTCATAGCAGCACCATCCACAATCGCCCAGACACGGCAACAACCTAAATGTCCACGGACAGATGAAGGGACAAAGAAGATGAAGTACAGATATACAGTGGAATATTGTTCAGCCATAAAAAAGAATGAAATCCTCTCATGTGGAGCACCATGGACCGACCTAGAGATGGTCATAGTAAGTCAAGTAAGTCAAAGAGAAAGACAAACCCTGTATGATAACACTTACATTGTGGAATCTAAAATATGACACAAACACACCTATCTATTAATGCAAAACAGAAAGAAACTCACAGACAGACAGAACAGACTTGTGGTTGCCAAGGAGAAGGGAGTGGGGAGGGAAGACTTGGGAGTCCGGGATTAGCAGCCGCAGATTCTCACATACAGGATGGATGAACAACAAGGCCCCATTGTCTCACCCAGGGAACTGTATTCAGTATTCTGTGAGAAACCATAATAGAAAGTAATATGAAAAAGAATATGTATAACAGTTACTTTGCTGTACAGCAGATATTCACACAGCATTGTAAATCAGCCATCAGTTCAGTTCCGTCACTCATTTGTATCCAGCTCTTTGCAACCCCGAGGACGGCAGCACGCCAGGCTTCCCTGTCCTCCACCATCTCCCGGAGCCTGCTCAGACTCATATCCATCAGCTCAGTGATGCCATCCAGCTGTGTCGTCCTCTGCCGTCCCCTTCTCCTTCTGCCTTCTGTTTTCCCCAGCGTCAGGGTCCTTTCCCTTGAGTCGTCTCTTCACATCAGGTGGCCAAAGTATTAGAGCTTCAGCTTCAGCATCAGTCCTTCCATTTCCTTTAGGATGGACTGGTTTGACCAATATACTTCAATAAAAATTTTCTTTAAAATGCCGTTCACTGACCACTCCCATTGTGCAGACTGAGCTGCTGGTTGGGGTCCTGGAGTCAGTGCTCACTCTCAGTCTCGGCCCCACCATTTACAAGGTTCGCCCCGTGCAGGCTGCCTTGCCTCCCTGGCTCCGGTTTCCTCACCTGGGACTTGAGGTTGACTCAGCGCTGTCCTCAGAGCTCCGAGAGACCGGAGGGGGAGTACACAGGAAGTGCTTTTCCACGCTGAGCCAAAATGAACCATGATCACGCCTGGATCCCAAGTCAAAAACTCCAGTCTCTTCCCCTTTATTGATTCTTTCACTGGCCCTGAAATAGAGCCGTGGACACAGCCACACCATCTCTGCCCTCGTGGTCAGGGAGCGAGACCTTTGTCAGGACAAGCACACACCCGGGTGTGAGGTTACACAGCTGCAGGGCTGCAGGTGCTGTGGGAGTGGTTAAAGCATCTGACTCTGGGAGGCCACGGATGGCCTCCCAGCAGAAGTGGGGCTTGAGCTGAGATGGCAAGAGATAACACCTAGTTGATAAAGGGCATCACGGACAGGAACAGCGCATGCAAAGGTCCTGTGGTGGGGCGGAGGGGCTGTGCGCTAAGCGTGAGGGACTGAAAGAAGGTCCATTGCGCTCTCTGCTGCCCTGCGCTGCTCCTTAGCTCAGAGGCCCCTGAAGCCTTCTTGTGTCTTCTGCCTGCTTGCTGATTGTGGCTGTAGACACAGATATTCGTTAGGGCGGGGTACGGGGATTGGACGGCTTGAGAGAACGGTCCTGTGATGCAGACCCAGCCTCTGGGGTTCTGGAACCTGAGTTTCTGTGGGCGGACCAGGTGGGGTTGGAGAGGGTGGCTCCCGCCCTCCGCAGTGGGCCTTGCCATTGACGTTCTTCCTGGGCCAGGTGAAGAAGATGGGCGAGCTAGGGCTCATGGCCATGGATGTGCCCGAGGAGCTCAGCGGAGCCGGCCTCGATTACCTGGCCTACGCCATCGCCATGGAGGAGATCAGCCGCGGCTGCGCCTCCACCGGCGTCATCATGAGCGTCAACAATGTGAGTCTCCCGCCTGGCCCCGACCCACGGGTGAGGGGAGGCTGCTGTGGGCCGGCGGGCCCTCGACCACACTGTCCACGTCCGGGGCGTGGCTCCCCGCCCCTGACGGCCTCTCATGGAGAGAGGAGGCCTGGGGGCGGGTGGTCGGGCGGACAAGTGTGCCGGGCCAGAAGGCCTCCAGCGGCCCCGCTCTCTCCCCAGTCTCTCTACCTGGGGCCTATCCTGAAGTTTGGCTCCAAGGAACAGAAGCGGCAGTGGGTCACTCCCTTCACTAGTGGCGACAAGATTGGCTGCTTTGCCCTCAGTGAACCGGGTACCACCGTGGGACAGTGGGGTGCCCCTGCCCCCTCCCCTCAGGATCAGGCCGGGGCCAGGGGTTCCTGGGGGCTGGGGGGCGGGAGTGAGGGCTAGGGCTGGAGCTCTGGTTGCGGGGGATCCACCCAGGAGCACGGGGTCCACCTTGGCTGAGCGGAGAGGGAGGGTCCCTTGGGCTTGGAGACACCCAGCGGCCATGTCCCCTGCACCCCCGAGCCGGGAGCCGTGGGAGCTGGCCTGGCCCTTGAGCCTTCTCTCGGGAGCCACACCCTGATTCCCGGGGCCCCTGGGGCTGGCTCACGGTGGGGCGTCGGGGGATGCTGGGTCCTGAGTGAGTTGGTGGCGCTGGACTCCGACGTGTGGGGCAGGGAACGGCAGCGATGCGGGGGCCGCCACCACCACCGCCCGGGAAGACGGTGACTCGTGGGTCCTGAGTGGCACCAAGGCTTGGATCACCAACGCCTGGGAGGCCTCGGCCGCCGTGGTCTTCGCAAGCACGGACAGATCCTTGAAGAACAAGGTGGGGCCCGCCAGGGAGGGGCAGTGAGTTTCTTGATCCACCTCTCCGGGGTCGGACAGAGCCCATCCAGCTCTGGGTCACCCGAGCCCCTGTCTCTTTCCATCCTCGGGTGGCGCTGTGCCCAGGGGAGCCAGCAGAGGGCGTCGTGGGGTTCTGAGGCAGGTGGAGGGGGGACTGGAGTTGGAGTCTGCGGTGGTGTGTGTGAGGGGTGTGGCCTCGGGCGAGTGAGAAAGCCCGGGTATGTCTGGCCTCCAGGGCATCAGTGCCTTCCTGGTTCCCATGCCAACGCCCGGGCTCACGCTGGGGAAGAAGGAAGACAAGCTGGGCATCCGGGCCTCGTCCACCGCCAACCTCATCTTCGAGGACTGTCGCATCCCCAAGGACAACCTGCTGGGGGAGCCGGGGATGGGCTTCAAGATCGCCATGGTGAGCCCGCAGCGGGGCGGGCCCGGGGAGAGGCCCTGGGGCGGGTCAGCCACTGACTGGGCCGTCCTCGCAGCAAACGCTGGACATGGGCCGCATCGGCATCGCCTCCCAGGCCCTGGGCATCGCTCAGGCCGCCCTCGACTGTGCTGTGAGCTATGCTGAGAGCCGCAGTGCCTTCGGGGCGCCCCTCACCAAGCTGCAGGGCATCCAGGTAATGAGCGCAGCCCTGCTTGGACACCCGAGGGAGGCAATTTCTGGCTTTCCTCTCTGCCTCCCAGTAGGCCTTCACCGGCTCCCTTGCCCTCCACCCTCCTGCATCCTCCCCATTAGGGAGAAGGAACGGTGCGCAAGCACTGACCGGTGGGGCGGGGCGGGGTTGTTGCAGTTCAAGTTGGCGGACATGGCCCTGGCCCTGGAGAGTGCCCGGCTGCTGACCTGGCGTGCTGCCATGCTGAAGGACAACAAGAAACCTTTCACCAAGGTGCCAGGGGGGCAGGGGTCTCCCTGGGCACGGCCCAGAGCTTCGGTGGCGGAGGGACTGAGGCAGACGTCTGGGCGGGCTCCCAGCTCCTTGAGCCCGTTCATGGGTTTATCCCTCCAAGGGGGGGCATCCCCCGGCGCACCCCGCGCTGAGGGTTTCTGACGCCACCGTCCTCTGTGGTTAGGAGGCGGCCATGGCCAAGCTGGCTGCATCGGAGGCCGCAACCGCCATCACCCACCAGGTGAGTGGCCCCACGGCCTGGGCGAGGCCCCCAGGGTTGGGGAGCGGCGAGTGCGCCCGCTGCCCCTCGCCTGCGGGTCCCTCTGTGTGACTCTTGCTGCCTTGCCTTTCCTCACGAGCGGGAGGCTCTTCTCCTCCTGAGCCCCTGCGTTCCCCCGTAGGCCATGCAGATCTTGGGCGGCATGGGCTATGTGACGGAGATGCCAGCCGAGCGGCACTACCGCGACGCCCGCATCACCGAGATTTATGAAGGCACCAGTGAGATCCAGAGGCTGGTGGTCGCCGGGCACCTGCTCAAGAGCTACCGGAGCTGAGCCCCCTGAGGGGCTGCATGGGAGCCGGGCTGGTCTCCGGACATGGGAAAGGGGGCGGGAGTCACTTGGCCTTCGGCCCTGACTGCCTGCGGAGCCTGTGGGGCAGAAGGGCGAGGCCCCGCCTTCCCTTGCAAGGACCCTTCCCACCCTGGGACCCAGCCTTCCGAGTGGACGAGCGGCCCTCACTCAGTCCACCCCAGAGTGGGCTGTCTGGGGTTAAGCAGAGGCAGGGCTGCGACCTGGCCTGGGGATGCCCATCTTCAGCTCGGTTTCTTGACTTTGTTCCCTCTCGACTGCTGACTGTGCCTTAATTATTTTCTCCATCTGGGAGCTGGGCTGCGGGAAGGGAGAAAGGATCGCCTGGGGAGCGCAGCCCTGCTTGGACACCCGAGGGAGGCAATTTCTGGCTTTCCTCTGCCTCCCAGTAGGCCTTCACCGGCTCCCTTGCCCTCCACCCTCCTGCATCCTCCCCATTAGGGAGAAGGAACGGTGCGCAAGCACTGACCGGTGGGGCGGGGCGGGGTTGTTGCAGTTCAAGTTGGCGGACATGGCCCTGGCCCTGGAGAGTGCCCGGCTGCTGACCTGGCGTGCTGCCATGCTGAAGGACAACAAGAAACCTTTCACCAAGGTGCCAGGGGGGCAGGGGTCTCCCTGGGCACGGCCCAGAGCTTCGGTGGCGGAGGGACTGAGGCAGACGTCTGGGCGGGCTCCCAGCTCCTTGAGCCCGTTCATGGGTTTATCCCTCCAAGGGGGGGCATCCCCCGGCGCACCCCGCGCTGAGGGTTTCTGACGCCACCGTCCTCTGTGGTTAGGAGGCGGCCATGGCCAAGCTGGCTGCATCGGAGGCCGCAACCGCCATCACCCACCAGGTGAGTGGCCCCACGGCCTGGGCGAGGCCCCCAGGGTTGGGGAGCGGCGAGTGCGCCCGCTGCCCCTCGCCTGCGGGTCCCTCTGTGTGACTCTTGCTGCCTTGCCTTTCCTCACGAGCGGGAGGCTCTTCTCCTCCTGAGCCCCTGCGTTCCCCCGTAGGCCATGCAGATCTTGGGCGGCATGGGCTATGTGACGGAGATGCCAGCCGAGCGGCACTACCGCGACGCCCGCATCACCGAGATTTATGAAGGCACCAGTGAGATCCAGAGGCTGGTGGTCGCCGGGCACCTGCTCAAGAGCTACCGGAGCTGAGCCCCCTGAGGGGCTGCATGGGAGCCGGGCTGGTCTCCGGACATGGGAAAGGGGGCGGGAGTCACTTGGCCTTCGGCCCTGACTGCCTGCGGAGCCTGTGGGGCAGAAGGGCGAGGCCCCGCCTTCCCTTGCAAGGACCCTTCCCACCCTGGGACCCAGCCTTCCGAGTGGACGAGCGGCCCTCACTCAGTCCACCCCAGAGTGGGCTGTCTGGGGTTAAGCAGAGGCAGGGCTGCGACCTGGCCTGGGGATGCCCATCTTCAGCTCGGTTTCTTGACTTTGTTCCCTCTCGACTGCTGACTGTGCCTTAATTATTTTCTCCATCTGGGAGCTGGGCTGCGGGAAGGGAGAAAGGATCGCCTGGGGACTCCCTGTTGTCCTGTGGGCCCTGGCGCTCAGCAGGAGACCCAGTGCCTGCTCTTTCCTCTGAGATCAGGGTCTGGAGGAGTGGGCGGGGGGCCCGAATGGCCAGGCCTCAAAGCAGAAGGGGTGTTCTCTAGGGTCCCTGGCCACGTTAGGGCTGAGTCATCGTGGAAGCTGCCCTGCGCCCTGCTGGCCTGTTCTTTGTAAAGCATAAATGAGTGTAGGCGGGTGGTCGGACTTGGGCTTTGGGACAATCATGTGTGGCAACCAAGTAATAAAGCGTACCTGTCCCCAGACCTCTGTGTCTTTGCCTAGGTCCTGCTGGGTGGGAAAGCCTGCTGGTGGCGGGGGGCTGGCTGCAGCAGGAGGATCCGTCTCCACCCAGGGAGAGCTCCAGCATGAGGCAGAATAAGGAGCTGGGTCCCGTGGCCGTGGGTGTCTGGGAGACTGGACGAGGGCCAGCCAGGTCAGGGCGCACGCGGGCAGGCAGGGAGTGCCTGGCGGACCCAGCCTCCGAGCGGCTCTGTGTTCACCGAGCCAGTAGTGAGAGGGTCCCCGTGCCAAACCAAACTCAGGGCCACTCACCCGATGTGCAGCAGAGCCAATCTACTGACCCTAGGTTGTGGTGAAGGAGTGGGAGACAAGCCTCCGTCAGTCCCCCGTGGTCCTTGAGCTGGGGGGGTTTAAGGGGAAGAACGAAGAGGCTGGCACTATGTCTCTGTGACATGTCTTTTTTGTTTTTTGATCTCTTTTTATTGATTGATTGATTTTCATGCATCTTTATTCTTCGGCCTGTGTGGGCCTCCCATTGCAGTGGTGTGACATTTCTTTTTTTTTTTTTTTTTTTTTATTTTTACTTCTTTGTGGTGTGACATTTCTTAGTGGTAGTTTGTGGAGTCAGATGTCTCTGGTTAATAATTCTCTGGCAGGGTGGTCCATGGCTGGGGTCTGTGAGCTCCTCTTACCCTGGGGAAGCAAGCTGCGTCTGGAAGGTAATGATGAGATCTGTAATAGCAATTTTAGCCCACTAGTCGTGTTACGGACAATAGCAATTGTAGCCATCTAACTTGGACTGATTAATGTTCAGTTAGCACAGGACTGAGGCCGGAGGGACCAGAAAGGGAGTAAAGTTGTGGAGAGAGATTAATCATAAACTCAGCAAGGGGCCTGGTTTTAGGAGGGCTGGGTATCGGTTTGGGGCTGCAGGGCTGGTGCTGGACGGAGGAGCCTCGGGGGCGTCAGCACGCGCTGGTAACCAGTGTGGCCCAGGGCAGAGTGGAGCTGCTGGGGTGGGGGTGAGAAGGGCCTGCAAAGAGAGTTTCAGAGGAGGTGGGCACAGCCCTCCACCTAGCTGGAAATTGACCTATTGTTGCCGTGAGGTCTCCGCAGGGAAGAGGGGCGGTGACAAGACCCGCCAGGAGCCATCATGAAGTGGGCGCCCAACCATGCGGGCCGTCCCGCATGCGGGTTTCCCTGCGGGTGTGGGAGGCAGCCTCCAGCCCGCCCTCCCCCGGACGCCAGGGCGGGCCTTGCCTCTCCCGGCTCCCGGCGGGGGCGGGGTGGGGCGGGGCGGGGCACCTGGCCCAGGTGTGCGGGTTGGAGGAGCCGGGCCGTGCGGGGCGGGGAGGCGCAGGGGCGGCGGCGTGTTTCCCCCACTGCGCAGGCGGGCGGGGCGTGAGTGGCAACAGGTGCGGGATCCCGAGACGCCGAGACGGAGCGAGGACGGGGCTGCCGGCGGGGCGCACAGACCGCTTCGCTGCTGCCCTGGCGTCTGCTGAGCCGCGCCTCCTCCTGCTCCAGGTCAGTGGCCCCCTCAGACCTCTGCGGGGCCCTGGGCTGGGGTGCAAGTTGAAGGCGCGGGGAGCAGGCTGGGATTCAGCACTTTTCCCCCGGAGCCGCCAAGGTTGACCCGTTCCACCTGGGAGGCAAGGGAAGGCGGTCTCTCCCGGAGTCAGTGACTCCACCAGCGCGGGGACCAGCGGCCCCCGGGTCCAGCGAGGCTCCTGGCCCAGGTGGGGTCTGTGAGCTCCTCTTACCCTGGGGAAGCAAGCTGCGTCTGGAAGGTAATGATGAGATCTGTAATAGCAATTTTAGCCCACTAGTCGTGTTACGGACAATAGCAATTGTAGCCATCTAACTTGGACTGATTAATGTTCAGTTAGCACAGGACTGAGGCCGGAGGGACCAGAAAGGGAGTAAAGTTGTGGAGAGAGATTAATCATAAACTCAGCAAGGGGCCTGGTTTTAGGAGGGCTGGGTATCGGTTTGGGGCTGCAGGGCTGGTGCTGGACGGAGGAGCCTCGGGGGCGTCAGCACGCGCTGGTAACCAGTGTGGCCCAGGGCAGAGTGGAGCTGCTGGGGTGGGGGTGAGAAGGGCCTGCAAAGAGAGTTTCAGAGGAGGTGGGCACAGCCCTCCACCTAGCTGGAAATTGACCTATTGTTGCCGTGAGGTCTCCGCAGGGAAGAGGGGCGGTGACAAGACCCGCCAGGAGCCATCATGAAGTGGGCGCCCAACCATGCGGGCCGTCCCGCATGCGGGTTTCCCTGCGGGTGTGGGAGGCAGCCTCCAGCCCGCCCTCCCCCGGACGCCAGGGCGGGCCTTGCCTCTCCCGGCTCCCGGCGGGGGCGGGGTGGGGCGGGGCGGGGCACCTGGCCCAGGTGTGCGGGTTGGAGGAGCCGGGCCGTGCGGGGCGGGGAGGCGCAGGGGCGGCGGCGTGTTTCCCCCACTGCGCAGGCGGGCGGGGCGTGAGTGGCAACAGGTGCGGGATCCCGAGACGCCGAGACGGAGCGAGGACGGGGCTGCCGGCGGGGCGCACAGACCGCTTCGCTGCTGCCCTGGCGTCTGCTGAGCCGCGCCTCCTCCTGCTCCAGGTCAGTGGCCCCCTCAGACCTCTGCGGGGCCCTGGGCTGGGGTGCAAGTTGAAGGCGCGGGGAGCAGGCTGGGATTCAGCACTTTTCCCCCGGAGCCGCCAAGGTTGACCCGTTCCACCTGGGAGGCAAGGGAAGGGCGGTCTCTCCCGGAGTCAGTGACTCCACCAGCGCGGGGACCGGCGTTCAGACGGCTCCACCACGGCTCCAGCGAGGCTCCTGGCCCAGGTGGGGGTGCGGGACAGGCACGAGGTTGAAGATCTCTGGGCCTTTCCTCCAGGCAGCGGTGGGGAGCGAGGGGGCTTTGAGGTTCAGAGGGGGACAGAAGCGGACTGTGGGGGCCCAACCTGAGCCCCAGTCTCAGGCCAGACGCCAGGCTGGGAACGCGCCTCTCAGGACTCTGGCTCTTCCAGGCTTGGCGTCAGACCCCCAGGCCTACCAGCTGAAAAGCCTCTCAGCCTTAAAGGGCCAGGCAGCCAGGGGCACAGGGCTGGGCCTAGAGTCACACCCGGACAGGGCACAGGACTGGTTTCCCACTGGTCGCTGCAGCCGGGCATCTGCTTCTCGTATGGGGCTTGGAAGAACCTCAGCCTCGGGACCGTGTAGGGCGGCGGTACCATCCTCCATTTTGCAGGTGAAGGCCGGGATCGCTGAGCCAGGGTCCAGAGTATGTGCTCCCGGGCTTCCAGAAGCTCCCATGCGTCTGGAGTCTTGCTCTCCGCAGCGGGGCGGAGGTGGCAAGAGTCGACCTTGAACCCAGGGCTTTGAGCAGGGGGCAGGCCTTCCTTAGTTGAAGCTTCTCCAACTTAGAACTGAATGTTGAACACCGCAGGCTTCCTTTGAACCTGAACTGTTGAAGTAGGTTGCAAACATCCTGTCCATTTATCCCCAGTGGTGTGGTGGCGCAGGTGGTAAAGAGCCTGCCTGCCAGCCGACCTCTGGTTCCATCCCTGGGTCAGGAAGATCCCCTGGAGAAGGAAATGGCCACCCACACTCCAGCATTCTTGGCTGGAGAATCCCACGGATAGAGGAGCCTGGCGGGCTACAGTCCACGGGGTCGCCAAGAGTGGGACGTGACTGAAGTGACGGAGCCAGTACAGACGTGGTTGCTAAGACCCAGGATGATCACTTAGACAAAAGGCGGATGGTTGCCTGGGTTGGGAAGCTTAACTGAGGTCCCAGACCTCACCATTTGTCAGTCCTTTCAGTTTAGCTTAGACAAAAGGCATGGTTGTGTTGAACTAGACTCACCAGCGCGGGACCGGCGTTCAGACGGCTCCACCACGGCTCCAGCGAGGCTCCTGGCCCAGGTGGGGGTGCGGGACAGGCACGAGGTTGAAGATCTCTGGGCCTTTCCTCCAGGCAGCGGTGGGGAGCGAGGGGGCTTTGAGGTTCAGAGGGGGACAGAAGCGGACTGTGGGGGCCCAACCTGAGCCCCAGTCTCAGGCCAGACGCCAGGCTGGGAACGCGCCTCTCAGGACTCTGGCTCTTCCAGGCTTGGCGTCAGACCCCCAGGCCTACCAGCTGAAAAGCCTCTCAGCCTTAAAGGGCCAGGCAGCCAGGGGCACAGGGCTGGGCCTAGAGTCACACCCGGACAGGGCACAGGACTGGTTTCCCACTGGTCGCTGCAGCCGGGCATCTGCTTCTCGTATGGGGCTTGGAAGAACCTCAGCCTCGGGACCGTGTAGGGCGGCGGTACCATCCTCCATTTTGCAGGTGAAGGCCGGGATCGCTGAGCCAGGGTCCAGAGTATGTGCTCCCGGGCTTCCAGAAGCTCCCATGCGTCTGGAGTCTTGCTCTCCCGCAGCGGGGGCGGAGGTGGCAAGAGTCGACCTTGAACCCAGGGCTTTGAGCAGGGGGCAGGCCTTCCTTAGTTGAAGCTTCTCCAACTTAGAACTGAATGTTGAACACCGCAGGCTTCCTTTGAACCTGAACTGTTGAAGTAGGTTGCAAACATCCTGTCCATTTATCCCCAGTGGTGTGGTGGCGCAGGTGGTAAAGAGCCTGCCTGCCAGCCGACCTCTGGTTCCATCCCTGGGTCAGGAAGATCCCCTGGAGAAGGAAATGGCCACCCACACTCCAGCATTCTTGGCTGGAGAATCCCACGGATAGAGGAGCCTGGCGGGCTACAGTCCACGGGGTCGCCAAGAGTGGGACGTGACTGAAGTGACGGAGCCAGTACAGACGTGGTTGCTAAGACCCAGGATGATCACTTAGACAAAAGGCGGATGGTTGCCTGGGTTGGGAAGCTTAACTGAGGTCCGCAGACCTCACCATTTGTCAGTCCTTTCAGCGTCCTTCATGGCTATCACCCCTTGCATTTAGCTGAGAGGTCTCCTTTCTTGCGTCCTAGGCGGGTTTCTCAGACTGCATTTGTTGTGTGTGACATTGGCGTTTTTGATCTGTCCAGGCTGGTTAATTTTGTAGACTGTCCGTCTGTCCAGGTTAGCCAGATGGTTTCTCTGTGATTAGATGCATGGTGTGTATTTTGGGCAGTGATAGTACAGTTCCTATTTTATTCCCGACTTTGACTATTAAAGTGTTTTGTCTCTTGCTTAATTAAGCTAAAGTTTATCGATTACTTTCAGTTTTTTTAAAACTGATTTTTGGCTTTATTGTCATTCAGTATTATGGTTTGTAAGTGAATTTGATAGTTTTATGGTTTCCTTCTACTTTCTTTGAAATTAAAAAAATATATTTTTATTTATTTTTGGCTATTCTGGGTTTTTGTTGTGGCCTGTGGGCTCTTCTCTAGTCACAGGGAGTGGTCTTTTATTGGCTTTCTATTCATTTATTCTAATCCGTCTTTATTCTTTGGCCTGCATGGGCCTCCCAACGCAGTGGCCTCTCTCATCGCAGAGCACCTGCTCTGGGTGCATGCGCTTCAGAGCACCGGCTTGTGATTGGACACACCAGTCCAGCCGCCCGCAGCACATGGGATCTTCCCAGGCCAGGGATCGAACTGGTGCCCTCTACACTGCAAGGCGGGCTCTTTTACCCACTGGACCACCAGGGAAGCCCTGTCATGGATTTTTTTTTAATGCAACAAAATACGCCTAACATAAAATACTGGTGTGGTGGCGCAGGTGGTAAAGAGCCTGCCTGCCAGCCGACCTCTGGTTCCATCCCTGGGTCAGGAAGATCCCCTGGAGAAGGAAATGGCCACCCACACTCCAGCATTCTTGGCTGGAGAATCCCACGGATAGAGGAGCCTGGCGGGCTACAGTCCACGGGGTCGCCAAGAGGGGGACGTGACTGAAGTGCCGGAGCCAGTACGGGCGTGGTTGCTAAGACCCAGGATGATCACTTAGACAAAAGGCGGATGGTTGCCTGGGTTGGGAAGCTTAACTGAGGTCCGCAGACCTCACCATTTGTCAGTCCTTTCAGCGTCCTTCATGGCTATCACCCCTTGCATTTAGCTGAGAGGTCTCCTTTCTTGCGTCCTAGGCGGGTTTCTCAGACTGCATTTGTTGTGTGTGACATTGGCGTTTTTGATCTGTCCAGGCTGGTTAATTTTGTAGACTGTCCGTCTGTCCAGGTTAGCCAGATGGTTTCTCTGTGATTAGATGCATGGTGTGTATTTTGGGCAGTGATAGTACAGTTCCTATTTTATTCCCGACTTTGACTATTAAAGTGTTTTGTCTCTTGCTTAATTAAGCTAAAGTTTATCGATTACTTTCAGTTTTTTTAAAACTGATTTTTGGCTTTATTGTCATTCAGTATTATGGTTTGTAAGTGAATTTGATAGTTTTATGGTTTCCTTCTACTTTCTTTGAAATTAAAAAAATATATTTTTATTTATTTTTGGCTATTCTGGGTTTTTGTTGTGGCCTGTGGGCTCTTCTCTAGTCACAGGGAGTGGTCTTTTATTGGCTTTCTATTCATTTATTCTAATCCGTCTTTATTCTTTGGCCTGCATGGGCCTCCCAACGCAGTGGCCTCTCTCATCGCAGAGCACCTGCTCTGGGTGCATGCGCTTCAGAGCACCGGCTTGTGATTGGACACACCAGTCCAGCCGCCCGCAGCACATGGGATCTTCCCAGGCCAGGGATCGAACTGGTGCCCTCTACACTGCAAGGCGGGCTCTTTTACCCACTGGACCACCAGGGAAGCCCTGTCATGGATTTTTTTTTAATGCAACAAAATACGCCTAACATAAAATACTACTTAAAGATTCGCACAGCATTGAAATCAACTTAGACATCAATAAAAAAATAAAATTACTAAAAAACCAAAACCACCCTGTGCATTATGGCAAAGTGAACTTTCTAAAATGCAGATCTACAAACAAAAATATAAAAAATAAAAAAATAAAATGCAGATCTGACCACACCATATGCACTCTCAATTCAGTTGGATTCTTTTTTTTTTTTTGCCTCTAAATCATCATTTGTTTTATCCATTTTTATTCTTTGGCATGTGTGGGCCTCCCATTGCAGTGGTCTCTTTCATTGCAGAGCACCGGCTCTGGGCGCAGGCGCTCCAGAGCGCTGGCTCGTAATTGGACACATCAGTCGAGCTGCTCCGTGTCACGTGGGATCTTCTCAGGCCAGGGATTGAACCGGCGCCCCTTGCATTGCAAGGCGGACTCTACCCACTGGACCACCAGGGAAGCCCTCAATTCACTTTTAATAAATGACTTGCACTTTGCATAAATAATACCATTTTAACCATTTTTCTTTAAAAAAAAAAATACAGTTCAGTGGCATTTAGAACAGAGTTGTGTAACCATCACCTCTAGTTTCAGAACATTTTTATCACCCCAGAAGAGAACTCCAAGAATTTCCCAAGGGGTCTCACAAGGGGTGCAGATTTGGCCCCTGGTAGGGGAACTAAGATCCCACATTTCCCATGGTTCCACCAAAAAGTAAAAACCTGTCAAATAAACAGAAGGCAACTCCATACCCATCAATATTCTTTTCTCTTTTCTTTTTTGGCTGCTTCTGGGATCTTAATTCCTCAGTTTTCCCCAAGCAGGGATAGAACCCATGCCCCCTGTAGTGGAAGGGCAGATTCCTAACCCCTGGACCCCCAAGCCACTCCCCCTGGGGAATCACTGTTGACTTTTACCTTAACTACACTGCCGATCTAAGAACATTTTCTGCATTATTTAAATTCTTTGAAATCTGTTGAGATTTGCATCACAGTCCTGCATCATCTTCTATAAAAAAACCAAACATTTTTTACAAATTTTTTTGGAGGGGTGGGGGTGGGGTAGAGAGGGAGGAGAGCAGGTGGGCCACTTCTATTGGTCTTTCATTTATCTATTTTCATCCATCTTTGTTCTTTGGCCCGTGTGGGCCTCCCATCGCGGTGGCCTCCGTTGCCGCAGAGCACCGGCTCTGGGCACATGCGCTCCAGAGCTCCGGCTCAGTAATTGGACACATCGGTCCAGCTGCTCCGCGGCACGTGGGATCTTCCCAGGCCAGGGATCGAACCGGCGCCCCTTGCCCTGCAAGGTGGTGTTCTTACCCACTGAACCACCAGGGAAGCCCCAAATATTTTTTAAAGAGATTCTTTTTTTCTCCACATTAATACATTTTAGTTCTAGTTCATTTATTTTGATTGCTGTATGGTGTCCTACTGTGTAAGTATATTCTGTATTTAGGAAGTTTTCAGTTTTTCTCAGTTATAAACCATGGTATCGTGAACATTCTGAAATGTGTCTTCTTGTTCACATGTGAGATCTTCTGAGTATTTAAGTAGAAGTGGGCTTGCTGGCCTCAGGCTATTTGTTGCTCCGGCTTTCCAGATGCCTTCCGGATCACTCTGTGCTGTGTTCCATCAGCGCACGGCCTTCTAATGGGAGGAGCGTGTCCATTCCTTGGTACCATCAGAATTGACAGTTGTTCTTCATCCTCATTGTGCTCTCAACTTGCATTTCCCTGGTAGGGGAACTAGATCCCACATTCCCATGGTTCCACCAAAAAGTAAAAACCTGTCAAATAAACAGAAGGCAACTCCATACCCATCAATATTCTTTTCTCTTTTCTTTTTTGGCTGCTTCTGGGATCTTAATTCCTCAGTTTTCCCCAAGCAGGGATAGAACCCATGCCCCCTGTAGTGGAAGGGCAGATTCCTAACCCCTGGACCCCCAAGCCACTCCCCCTGGGGAATCACTGTTGACTTTTACCTTAACTACACTGCCGATCTAAGAACATTTTCTGCATTATTTAAATTCTTTGAAATCTGTTGAGATTTGCATCACAGTCCTGCATCATCTTCTATAAAAAAACCAAACATTTTTTACAAATTTTTTTGGAGGGGTGGGGGTGGGGTAGAGAGGGAGGAGAGCAGGTGGGCCACTTCTATTGGTCTTTCATTTATCTATTTTCATCCATCTTTGTTCTTTGGCCCGTGTGGGCCTCCCATCGCGGTGGCCTCCGTTGCCGAAGAGCACCGGCTCTGGGCACATGCGCTCCAGAGCTCCGGCTCAGTAATTGGACACATCGGTCCAGCTGCTCCGCGGCACGTGGGATCTTCCCAGGCCAGGGATCGAACCGGCGCCCCTTGCCCTGCAAGGTGGTGTTCTTACCCACTGAACCACCAGGGAAGCCCCAAATATTTTTTAAAGAGATTCTTTTTTTCTCCACATTAATACATTTTAGTTCTAGTTCATTTATTTTGATTGCTGTATGGTGTCCTACTGTGTAAGTATATTCTGTATTTAGGAAGTTTTCAGTTTTTCTCAGTTATAAACCATGGTATCGTGAACATTCTGAAATGTGTCTTCTTGTTCACATGTGAGATCTTCTGAGTATTTAAGTAGAAGTGGGCTTGCTGGCCTCAGGCTATTTGTTGCTCCGGCTTTCCAGATGCCTTCCGGATCACTCTGTGCTGTGTTCCATCAGCGCACGGCCTTCTAATGGGAGGAGCGTGTCCATTCCTTGGTACCATCAGAATTGACAGTTGTTCTTCATCCTCATTGTGCTCTCAACTTGCATTTCCCTGGTTGCTAGAGGAATTGCCCATCTTTTCACTGCTTATTTGCCATTCTGGTTCCTGCTGTCAATTTATGTCCATTTTTTTCCATTGGTTGCCATATATGTCCTTTGTTTCTTTTATGGATGTCTCTTCCTTGTTGTTACCCAAAGAGCATGTGTGGTGAGTCTGGCAGCTCAGAAAGGCAGTAAACAGGCCAGGGTGACAGAAAGGAAAGGCTGCTTTATTTCAGTCGCTGACAGCTGTTGGTGGAGGTTGTGGACATCCTGTTGGCAGAGGGTGGCGGACATCTGTCCAAAGGCCAGCTCCCCCGTGACAAGCAGGGGGTGAGAGTTTTATAGACAGAGTGTGCGTGTTGTATGTTTGGGGGGGGGTTACATGCAGAAACAGCACAGCCATCCCTAACAGTCATCTTCAAATCGGCCGTCAGTGGTCTGACCAGCAGCATCTTCATTGTTCAGGTGCAGTTAATCTTCAGTTCCAGGATCCATTTGTTCTCATTTCTTTGTGGTCAGTTTTCGGAATTGTGGGAGCTCATATCCTGGGTACAGTCTGGTCATCATGTAGTTAGTTAACTTCTCCACCTGTTGGTTTTAGTATCTCTGAGACAGCTCCCAGGATGTGGCTCAGAATATTATCTGTAGCCCTTGAGAAAGAACTAAAGGTCCTTGAGTATGCTTAATGACTACATTATTATTATCTAATCTCCTTTGACTGTTTCCCTTTGTTTCAGCATTTTTCACTTCTCTGAATACACTTTAGTTCTAGTTCATTTATTTTGATTGCTGTATGGTGTCCTACTGTGTAAGTATATTCTGTATTTAGGAAGTTTTCAGTTTTTCTCAGTTATAAACCATGGTATCGTGAACATTCTGAAATGTGTCTTCTTGTTCACATGTGAGATCTTCTGAGTATTTAAGTAGAAGTGGGCTTGCTGGCCTCAGGCTATTTGTTGCTCCGGCTTTCCAGATGCCTTCCGGATCACTCTGTGCTGTGTTCCATCAGCGCACGGCCTTCTAATGGGAGGAGCGTGTCCATTCCTTGGTACCATCAGAATTGACAGTTGTTCTTCATCCTCATTGTGCTCTCAACTTGCATTTCCCTGGTTGCTAGAGGAATTGCCCATCTTTTCACTGCTTATTTGCCATTCTGGTTCCTGCTGTCAATTTATGTCCATTTTTTTCCATTGGTTGCCATATATGTCCTTTGTTTCTTTTATGGATGTCTCTTCCTTGTTGTTACCCAAAGAGCATGTGTGGTGAGTCTGGCAGCTCAGAAAGGCAGTAAACAGGCCAGGGTGACAGAAAGGAAAGGCTGCTTTATTTCAGTCGCTGACAGCTGTTGGTGGAGGTTGTGGACATCCTGTTGGCAGAGGGTGGCGGACATCTGTCCAAAGGCCAGCTCCCCCGTGACAAGCAGGGGGTGAGAGTTTTATAGACAGAGTGTGCGTGTTGTATGTTTGGGGGGGGGTTACATGCAGAAACAGCACAGCCATCCCTAACAGTCATCTTCAAATCGGCCGTCAGTGGTCTGACCAGCAGCATCTTCATTGTTCAGGTGCAGTTAATCTTCAGTTCCAGGATCCATTTGTTCTCATTTCTTTGTGGTCAGTTTTCGGAATTGTGGGAGCTCATATCCTGGGTACAGTCTGGTCATCATGTAGTTAGTTAACTTCTCCACCTGTTGGTTTTAGTATCTCTGAGACAGCTCCCAGGATGTGGCTCAGAATATTATCTGTAGCCCTTGAGAAAGAACTAAAGGTCCTTGAGTATGCTTAATGACTACATTATTATTATCTAATCTCCTTTGACTGTTTCCCTTTGTTTCAGCATTTTTCACTTCTCTGAATACACTTGTTTTTTGGCCAAAGTTTTCCAACAGGCAAAAGGCAGGCAGAGGATATGGCAGGGCAGGGACCTTAGGGTTCTGCTCTGTTCAGTACCCCCCGCCTTTTCTCTGATACTCCTCAGTTTTGAGGCGGGACAGGTACAGAACAAGAAAGGGAGTAAACTCTCACAGGACCTGGACAAACATTTAAAAATTACTAGACTTTACAATGAGGATAAAAATCAAAATGCACCTTTGTATTTTTCTCTGAATATATTGTTCTCTTAATGGCTAGAGCAGAGGCACAATGCATTAATATGTTTAATAGACCATAAACAGGCTGTTTTGGCTAGCCTAAAAGTTCAAATTAAATCATGCATACGCCAGAAAGACTTCCTCATACTCAACGTGTGAACATTTCTTCCATCATTTTCCGCTTTGTAACGCCTTTCATAGAAAGCATTTATAATCAATATATCTCTCCAACATTGCCAGGGTGGCTCCTTTTCCTGCTCTGGGTCCATCCGTGTCCCTCGGTGCTAGACCTCCTATTTCTATATTTGCCTAGTTGTCCACATTGGGGGAAAACTAATCAGGTACCTTGAGCAGGCTCAGAGGTATGTTAATAGGGAAATGCTTTATAGACCCTACATGTCATCATTTGTATCCAGTTGTTATACTGACATTGTACATGTGTCTTAAACAGCGTTACACATCGTGAGTAGTTGTGCTCTATGATAATTGTCTGTTGGACAATTTTCCATCCTGAACAGTAAGGGTCAAGATTATGATTAGAAACAAAAGCAATTGCTTTCCATTAGAAGTCTCTGTTACCAAAATCAGATCAATATTCCAGGAGAACTTTGCTTTCTTAACAGAGAAAAAACAACTTCAGTTTCCCATCAGTTTACTGTGAATAACAGCATTCCTTTTGCCTCATTAAAGTCAGTCTCTCTCTCTCTCTTGTTTTTTTTTTTTTTTGATTTTAGCCTCTTTTATTGGTTTTCCATTCATTTATTTTCATCCATCTTCACTCCTCAGCCAATGTTGATCTCCCATTGCAGCGGCCCCTCCTACTGCAAAGCACTGGCTCTGGGTGCATGCGCTTCAGAGCACCAGCTTGCAATTGGACACACTGGTCCAGCCCTCCATGGCACGTGGGATCTTGCCGGGCCAGGGATCGAACCGGCGCCTCTTGCACTGCAAGGCAGACTCTCCACCCACTGGACCAGCAGGGAAGCCACCAGTGTCATCTTAATCCTGATAATGCACCAAAATTTTTTCCCCCAAATTTCTTTTTCACCAATCTTTTTTCATTTCCTAGATCCAGAGAAATTTTCCTCTTTTCCCCATCCAGAAACTAACAACTATAGGAAAAAATATTATCACCATTTTTCTTCAACATAAATATCTCTGTTCTTTATATCTTCTTTTCACCAGCAACACATATCTTATTTGCTTTACACACAGATATGTTTCCCTTATCATTTTTACATATTGTAATTTTTTAATCTTTGAAATCTTTTTTTTTTCTTTTGACCACTTTGGTTGGTCTTTTACTTACTTATTTTCATCCATCTTTGTTCTTTGGCCTGTGTGGGCCTCCCATCAAAGTGGCCTCTCTCGTTGCAGAGCACCAGCTCTGGGCGCATGTGCTCCAGAGCTCTGGCTCGGTAGGTGGACACCCCTGCCCAGCTGCTCTTTGGCAGGTGGAATCTTCCTAGGCCAGTGATCAAACCGGCACCCCTTGCACTGCAGGGCGGTGTCCTTACCCACTGGACCGCCAGGGAAGCCCAATCTTTGAAATCTTAACAAAACCAAGTGTTTGAATGCTGCACAAACATTTTCTGATTGGCAGACTTAATTTCATATCTCTGAAAACATATTTTCATTGCATAATTTTTATTCAGTGGTACAGCATGCAAGCTTAATAAACACAAACATCTTTAGTTTGCCTTAGTCTATCAAGAAGACAAAAATAGGTAGATTTAGATTTGTTTGATTTGTAAGTGCTTGCTTCTGTTTAAGACCAATTCAGTAGATCATTTTTACAAATTAACTTCAGCAGTGGGCTTCCCAGGTGGCTCAGTACTAAAGAATCTGCCTGCCAATGCAGGAGACCTGGGTTCGATCCCTGAATCAGGAAGATCCCCTGGAGAAGGAAATGGCACCTCCACTTCTCTGGAGAATCCCATGGACAGAAGATCCTGGTGGGCTACCCTCCGTGGGGTCACAAAGAGTCGGGCACGGCTGAGTGACTTTCACTCACCCTCAGCGATATTACCCAAAGACAAAAACACATGTTGAGACACACAAATAGAGAGCTCATTGTTTCATCTTTATAATGTCATGAATTAGGCATGGCAGTTACACTTATCAGTTTATGGATGATAATCAGTATAGCCACATTACACACTCAATTTTAAAGCCTGTTTATTTCTCTTTGGTTTGAAGTCTTACAGTGAACCCACAGCTGAAGATCCAGGCAAAGTGGACTATGTTTGTATTTCAAGGACAGGATAGGCATTATCTTCAGATTTTCTCCTAGGCATATTTTTGTTTTCTCATGGTCTGAGAAAAGTGCTTTATCAAGCTAGCTTTCCCTAACTGCATATGCAAAAAAGAACTGGTTTTTTGAATTTCAAGAGTTTCGTCTTAACCAATTTTCTCCAGAGTTTAAAGAACATTGTTGCCATACACTGTTCAAAAACATCATCTTTATGTTTCTTTTTTAAATTTTGGCCTCTTTTTATTGATTTTTTATTTATTTATTTTTCATCCATCTTTATTCTTCAGCCTGTGTGGGCCTCCCATTGCAGCAACCTCTCTTGTTGCAGAGCAACAGCTCTGGGCGCATGCGCTCCAGAGCACTGGCTCGCAATTGGACACCCCGGTCCATCCGCTCAGTAGCATGTGGGATCTTCCTGGGCCAGGGATCGAACCGGTGCCTCTCACACTGCAAGGCGGATTCTTTACCCACTGGACCACTAGGGAAGCCCTTTATGTTTCTTTAATCACAACTTTACAGCTAACATTTTTCTTAATGAACTGAAACTGAATTTCCCATTTTACATAAGACAACAAGAATACCAGTCATACAAATGGAATACATGCTCACACACCAAATGACAGGTCTGTCATAAACCCTGTCTGAGGGTGACCTGTATGGGTACCAAATAAGCACTTCCCCAACATGAACGGTCCTCTGTGGTAGTCAGTGTCAGGGTCATGGGTAAGAATCCCCAGAAGTACTTCATGCTTGCAAATGGTCCTCAGTGGCAGACAGACATCAGACACGCATCAGAACCAACTGGCAAGAATACCCCAATAGCACTAGCACTTACACATGGGAAGGTTGCCTGTGTGCCCACTGGTGGACTTACCCAGGCTTGGAGCTCCTCAGCTCGTCCCAAATGTGAATTTCTGTTCCACCAAGGAAAAGCGTAAGTTGGCAGCCATTGCCAAGCAGGGGAGAAACAGAGAGTGTGCAAAACGAATAGTTTCATTAGCTGCTAGGAACATCCCCTAAATCCCCTACTCAGGGCTGGCTAGCCACGAGCAGCAGGCCGATACATTGTCATGGCCACAGCTCTCGCCTAGAAGAGCCAGGAGAGCCAGGTGCCATGACAGGTCAGGACCCAGCCATAGCCAGCCCCACGCTGGGTGCCGAAATCTGTTTCCAGAAGAGTATGTGTCAGGGGCATGGGTGCTCACCAGGCAAAAGCCAATAAACAGGCCCGGTTGGTGGACAGGAAAGTTTGCTTTATTTCAGATGCTGGCAGCTGGGGGGAGGCTGGCAGACATCTGTCCAAAGGCTGACTCCCACCAACAAGCAGAGGGGAGAGTTTTATTGACAGAGTATATGTGTGGGGGGGCGTTACATGCAGAAGAAGCTTAGGCATCTCTAGCAATCATCTTCAGATTGGTCGTTAGTAGTCTGACCAGCATCCTCTTGGCTGTTTTAGGTACAGTTAATCTTCAGTTCCAGGGTCCATTTGTCCCTTTTTTTGTGGTCAGTTTTCAGAATTGTGGCAGCTCGCATCCTGGGTGCAGCCTGGTCCTTGTGTGGGTAACTCCTCCACCAGTTTGTTTTAGTGTCTCTAAGACAGCTCCCAGGATGTGGCCCAGAACGTTATCTCGGCCCTTGAGAAAGAGCTAAAGTCCTTGACTGTGCTTAATGACTACATTATTATTATTTAATCTCTGTTTTCTTTTGTTTCAGCATTTCTCACTTCTCTGATTAAACTTATTCTTTTTAAAAAATGGAATACATGCTCACACCAAATGACAGGTCTGTCATAAACCCTGTCTGAGGGTGACCTGTATGGGTACCAAATAAGCACTTCCCCAACATGAACGGTCCTCTGTGGTAGTCAGTGTCAGGGTCATGGGTAAGAATCCCCAGAAGTACTTCATGCTTGCAAATGGTCCTCAGTGGCAGACAGACATCAGACACGCATCAGAACCAACTGGCAAGAATACCCCAATAGCACTAGCACTTACACATGGGAAGGTTGCCTGTGTGCCCACTGGTGGACTTACCCAGGCTTGGAGCTCCTCAGCTCGTCCCAAATGTGAATTTCTGTTCCACCAAGGAAAAGCGTAAGTTGGCAGCCATTGCCAAGCAGGGGAGAAACAGAGAGTGTGCAAAACGAATAGTTTCATTAGCTGCTAGGAACATCCCCTAAATCCCCTACTCAGGGCTGGCTAGCCACGAGCAGCAGGCCGATACATTGTCATGGCCACAGCTCTCGCCTAGAAGAGCCAGGAGAGCCAGGTGCCATGACAGGTCAGGACCCAGCCATAGCCAGCCCCACGCTGGGTGCCGAAATCTGTTTCCAGAAGAGTATGTGTCAGGGGCATGGGTGCTCACCAGGCAAAAGCCAATAAACAGGCCCGGTTGGTGGACAGGAAAGTTTGCTTTATTTCAGATGCTGGCAGCTGGGGGGAGGCTGGCAGACATCTGTCCAAAGGCTGACTCCCCACCAACAAGCAGAGGGGAGAGTTTTATTGACAGAGTATATGTGTGGGGGGGCGTTACATGCAGAAGAAGCTTAGGCATCTCTAGCAATCATCTTCAGATTGGTCGTTAGTAGTCTGACCAGCATCCTCTTGGCTGTTTTAGGTACAGTTAATCTTCAGTTCCAGGGTCCATTTGTCCCTTTTTTTGTGGTCAGTTTTCAGAATTGTGGCAGCTCGCATCCTGGGTGCAGCCTGGTCCTTGTGTGGGTAACTCCTCCACCAGTTTGTTTTAGTGTCTCTAAGACAGCTCCCAGGATGTGGCCCAGAACGTTATCTACGGCCCTTGAGAAAGAGCTAAAGTCCTTGACTGTGCTTAATGACTACATTATTATTATTTAATCTCTGTTTTCTTTTGTTTCAGCATTTCTCACTTCTCTGATTAAACTTATTCTTTTTTTTAAATTTATGTTATTGAAGTATAGTTACAATGTTGTGTTAATTTTGGCTGTACAGCAAAGTGACTCAGTTACACACATATATACTTTCTTTTTCATATTCTTTTTTTTTTTTAATATTTATCTATTTACTTGGCTGCATTGGGTTCTCGTTGAGGCGTGCGAGCTTAGTCAGCTATGTGGGATCTTAGTTCCCTGACCAGGGATCGAACCTGCATCACCTTGATTGGAAGGCAGATTCTTAACCACTGGACCACCAGGGAAGTCCTCTTTTTCAGAATGGTTTATCACAGGATATTGAATATAGTTCCTTGCTATACAATAGCATCTTATTGGTTTTATTTGTTTTGTTTTTAATTATTTATTTGGCTGTGCTGTGTCTTTTTCTTTTTTTTTTAATCTTTTATTGCCAGCTTCATCTCCTCCTCTGCCTGTCACATTCCTCCTCTTCCCATTTTTTTTGGCGGGGGGGTTGAAGGGGAGGGCCACTTCTATTGGTCTTTCATTCATCCATTTTCACCCATCTTTGTTCTTTGGCCCGTGCGGGCCTCCCATCGCGGTGGCCTCTCTTGTCGCAGAGCACCGGCTCTGGGCGCATGCGCTCCAGAGCTCCGGCTCGGTAATTGGTTACATCAGTCCAGCCACTCCGCAGCACGTGGGATCTTCCCAGGCCAGGGATGGAACCGGTGCCCCTTGCACTGCAAGGCGGTGTCCTTACCCACTGGACCGCCAGGGAAGCCCTGTGCCGTGTCTTTGTTGTTGTATGTGGGATCTAGTATGTGGTATGTGGTATGTGGGATCCAGGGATCATACCGTGGCCCCACTGCATTGAGAACACAGAATTTTGACCACTGGACCACCAGGGAAGTCTCTCTGATTAAACTTACTCTTTTTTTTAAAAAAATTTTGGCCTCTTTTTTTTTTTTTCATCCATCTTTATTTCTCGGCCTGTGTGGGCCTCCCATCACAGTGGCCTCTCTCGCTGCAGAGCACTGGCTCTGGGTGTACACGCTCCAGAATGCTGGCTTGCAAGGTCCAGCAGCTTCGTGGCACGTGGGGTCTTCCCCGGCCAGGGATAGAGCTGGCGCCACTTGCACTGCAAGGTGGACTCTCCACCCAATGGACCACTAGCGAAGCTCCTAAACTTGTTCTTTGACTAAAGTTTTCCAACAAGCAAAACACAGGCAGAGGACATGATGGGAGGATGGGGCCTACTCTGTTCCACTTGTTGGTTTATTTTTTTATTTTTTTGTTTGTTTTTATTTTATTTTTATTTTTATTTTTCACTTGTTGGTTTTTAAAAAATATTTATCTATTTGGCTGTGCCACGTTTTAGTTTGGGGCACACAGGATCTTCACTGTAGCATATCTTTAGTTGCAGCCTGGGAACTTGCGGGGACCTTCCACAGAAAGGGAAGGCAGCGGGATTGCCCCCGGCCGAACCGGGAGATCTCGGAGAGAGATGGGCCTTGCTGCCGTGCCCCCTCCAGCCTGCTGGTGCATGCCAGGGACAATCAGACACGGCAGGGGTTCTGTCAGAGCAGTTCCGGTTTATTAGAGTGAACTAACAGTTTTTATAGGCAAACGAAGGGGGGTTTGCCAGGGACTTCCTATAGTTACACCAATCAAGCTAAAGGTCGAACAACCACGCATTTACATTGCAATAGGAACTCACGGTGAGCCTGCATTGCCCAGACCGCAGAAACCAGGGGGATCAATCAGAAGTTTTGACAATGGACCTTAGATCATGCCCTGTCTCTTCCTGTAGGCATCCTTTTAGCACCAAACTGCAAATATGTGCTTAAGCTTCCTTATGCTTGCAAAAGCCCTCTTTCCTTCAGGGCCCCATAGGAACTCTTTGTCATGCGGCACGTGGGATCTAGATCCCCAACCAGGGATCGAACCCAGGCCCCCCTGCATTGAGAGTGCAAAGTCTTAAGCCACTGGACCACCAGGGAGGTCTCTCCGTGTGTGTGTGTGTGTGTGTGTGTGTGTGTGTGTGTATTTTAGATGCTAATCACTTGCCAGCTGTGCAGTTGTAAAAAGACTCATACCGTGTGTGGCTTACATTTTTGTATTTATTTATATTTATTTTTTGGCTGTGCTGGGTCTTTGTTGTTGTGAGGGCTGTTCTCTAGCTGTGGTGTGGGGGGCCTCTCATTGCAGTAGCCCCCGTTGTTGCAGAGGAGGGGCTCTAGGGTGCACGGGCTTCGGTAGTCAAAGCTTGGAGCGCTGAGCAGTTGTGGCTCCCAGCTATAGAGCACAGGTTCCACAGCTGTGGCGCTTGGGCAGCTTGTAGAATCTTCCTGAACCAGGGATGGAACCCGTGTCTGCTGCTTTAGCAGGTACATTCTTTACCACTGAGCCACCAGGGAAACCTTTAAACTATTAAAAGTGACTTTACGTGTTAAGGGCTTCCCTCGTAAATCAGATGGTAAAGAATTCCCTTGCAGTGCAGGAGACTTGAGTTCGATCCCTGGGTCAGGAAGATCTCCAGGAGAAGGGAATCGCTCCCATATTCTTTCCTGGAAAATTCCACGGACAGAGGAAGCTGGAGGCCCAAAGTCCATGAGGTCGCACAGAATCGGACCTGACTGAGTGACTTTCACTTATATGTTAATGTCTTCTTTGAAAACTAAAAACACTTTGAGAAGTTTTATCGAAACGTTTTAAACACACCGTTTCATGATGAACAGTGAGTCTCCTTCTGGGGAGCAGTGTGGGTCGCTCTTTCCAGACCTTCTCCTGGGATCCATTTATGTATTTTCTCCCACCAATGGGATGAGTACTCTGTGTGTCATGCGGCCTTTAAACCAAGTGACCTCTCTGTACCTCTCTCTCCTTAGGAGAAATAGTTCCCCTACACCTTCACATATGTGCACACCTATACACACATACACAACCACCTCCAAGAGTTGCCCAGCACTAGAGAGCCAGCCAGCCAGCTTGTCTAAAATGTTCCTTTTTTAAAAGGTTATAGTAAAATATGCTAACACAAAATGTACCATTTTAGCCATTTTTTAAGTATACGGTTCAGTGGTGTTAAGTGTATTTGTGGGGCAGAGAACAACCTTTAAAACAATGACAGAGCCCTTGAGGATACGACATGAACAGGTCAGAACCAATTAGGTCCTGGGTGGTGGAAGATTCGACTTCCGTGGACCCGGAGCCTCATTGTACACTCATTGTAATACATTAGCATATGCTAAATGACACAGCCACCGTGCTGTGACAGTTCCATGTGCAAGTGCTACTCATGTCCATCACTCAGTCGTGTCCGATGCTTTGGGGCCCTATGGACTGTAGCCCACCAAGATCCTCTGTCCGTGGGCTTTTGCAGGGAGAGCACTGGAGTGGGTGGCTACGCCCTCCTCCAGGGGATCTTCCTGACCCAGGGATAGAACCCAGGTCTCCCGCGTTGTGGGCAAATTCTTTACCACTGAGCCACCAAGGAAGCCCACGATGAACATTGGGGTGCATGTATCTTTTCAAATTGCAGTTTTCTCAGGGTATATCCCCAGTGGTAGGATGCCTGCGTCATATGGTGGTTCTATTTTTAGTTTTTTTTTAGGAGCTTTCATACTGTTCTCCATCATGGCTGTATCAGTTTACATTCTCGCCAACCGTGTAAGAAGGTTCCCTTTTCTCCACACTTTCTGCAGTATTTATTATTTGTGGATTTTTTGATGATGGCCATTCTGACCGCTGTGAGATGATACAGCCTTGTGGTTTTGATTTACAGTTCTCTAACAGTTAGTGATGTTGAGCATCTTTTTATGTGTTTGTTGGCCATCTGTATGTCTTCTTTGGAGAGATGTCTATTTAGGTCTTCCACGCATTTTAAAATTAAAAAGAATTAAAAAAAAAATTTTTTTTGTCACTACTATTGATCTTTTATCTATTTATCTTTGTTCTTTGGCCTGTGTGGGCCTCCCATTGCAGTGGCCTCTCTCGCTGCAGAGCACTGGCTCTGGGCGCATGCACTCCAGAGCCCTGGCTCAGTAATTGGACACATCGGTCCAGCCACTCTGCGGCACGTGGGCTCTTCCCAGGCCAGGGATGGAACCGGCGCCCCTTGCACTGCAAGGCAGTGTCCTTACCCACTGGACCACCAGGGAAGCCCCTACATACAGCTTCTTGATCCTTCATCTGTCTGTGGACATCTAGGTTGCTTCCAAGTCCTGGCTATTGTAAATACGGTTCAGTGGTGTTAAGTGTATTTGTGGGGCAGAGAACAACCTTTAAAACAATGACAGAGCCCTTGAGGATACGACATGAACAGGTCAGAACCAATTAGGTCCTGGGTGGTGGAAGATTCGACTTCCGTGGACCCGAGCCTCATTGTACACTCATTGTAATACATTAGCATATGCTAAATGACACAGCCACCGTGCTGTGACAGTTCCATGTGCAAGTGCTACTCATGTCCATCACTCAGTCGTGTCCGATGCTTTGGGGCCCTATGGACTGTAGCCCACCAAGATCCTCTGTCCGTGGGCTTTTGCAGGGAGAGCACTGGAGTGGGTGGCTACGCCCTCCTCCAGGGGATCTTCCTGACCCAGGGATAGAACCCAGGTCTCCCGCGTTGTGGGCAAATTCTTTACCACTGAGCCACCAAGGAAGCCCACGATGAACATTGGGGTGCATGTATCTTTTCAAATTGCAGTTTTCTCAGGGTATATCCCCAGTGGTAGGATGCCTGCGTCATATGGTGGTTCTATTTTTAGTTTTTTTTTAGGAGCTTTCATACTGTTCTCCATCATGGCTGTATCAGTTTACATTCTCGCCAACCGTGTAAGAAGGTTCCCTTTTCTCCACACTTTCTGCAGTATTTATTATTTGTGGATTTTTTGATGATGGCCATTCTGACCGCTGTGAGATGATACAGCCTTGTGGTTTTGATTTACAGTTCTCTAACAGTTAGTGATGTTGAGCATCTTTTTATGTGTTTGTTGGCCATCTGTATGTCTTCTTTGGAGAGATGTCTATTTAGGTCTTCCACGCATTTTAAAATTAAAAAGAATTAAAAAAAAAATTTTTTTTGTCACTACTATTGATCTTTTATCTATTTATCTTTGTTCTTTGGCCTGTGTGGGCCTCCCATTGCAGTGGCCTCTCTCGCTGCAGAGCACTGGCTCTGGGCGCATGCACTCCAGAGCCCTGGCTCAGTAATTGGACACATCGGTCCAGCCACTCTGCGGCACGTGGGCTCTTCCCAGGCCAGGGATGGAACCGGCGCCCCTTGCACTGCAAGGCAGTGTCCTTACCCACTGGACCACCAGGGAAGCCCCTACATACAGCTTCTTGATCCTTCATCTGTCTGTGGACATCTAGGTTGCTTCCAAGTCCTGGCTATTGTAAATAGTCCTGCAGTGAACACTGGGGAGAATATATCTTTTAGAATTGTGGATTTTCTCAGGGTATATGCCCAGTAGTGACATTGCTAGGTCATATGGTAGTTGTTGTTGTTGTTAATATGGAACACTGGGGCTTCCCTGGTGGTCCAGTGGGTAAGGACACCGCCTTGCAGTGCAGGGGGCGCCGGTTCGATCCCTGGCCTGGGAAGATCCCACGTGCCGCGGAGCGGCTGGACTGATGTGTTCAATTACCGAGCCGGAGCTCTGCAGTGCATGCGCCCAGAGCTGGTGCTCTGCAACAACAGAGGCCACCGCGATGGGAGGCCCACACGGGCCAAAGAATAAAGATGGATGAAAATAGACAAATGAAAGACCAATAGAAGTAGCCCGCCCGCTCCCTTCCCTCCCCACCCCCCCAAAATAAATAAATAAATAAATCTTTAAAAAAAAAAAATGGAACACTTTGCGAATTTGCGTGTCATCCTTGCGCCAGGGCCATGCTAATCTTCTCTGTATCGTTCCGATTTTAGTATATGTGCTGCCGAAGCGAGCACCATATGGTAGTTTTAGTACTAGTTTTATTTTTTTAAAAAAGAAATCCCTATTGGTTTTCATAGTGGCTGTATCATTTTACATTACCACCAATAGTACAAGAGGGTTCCTTTTTCTCCACACCCTCTCTAGCATTTGTTTGTAGATTTTTTTGATGATGGCCATTCTGACCAGTGTGAGGCGATAACCTCATTGTGTGTTAGTTTGCATTGCCCTAAGTGATGCGGGGCATTTTTTCATGTGTTCATTAGCCATCTGTAAGTCTCCTTTCAAGAAATGTTTGTTTAGGTCTTCTGGTGGTGGATTCTTAACCATGGGACCACTAGGGAAGTCCAAGGGGGGCATGTTTTACTAGCCTTTGAGATAACTGGATTTTTTTAAATGAATGTTTTTGGCTGGGTCAGGTCTTAGTTCCCTTTTGGTGGTCAGGATCTTTCATTGAAGATCTTGAGAGCGCATGGGCTTCGGTAGAGTGTACCCACTGGACCACCAGGGAAGCCCCTACATACAGCTTCTTGATCCTTCATCTGTCTGTGGACATCTAGGTTGCTTCCAAGTCCTGGCTATTGTAAATAGTCCTGCAGTGAACACTGGGGAGAATATATCTTTTAGAATTGTGGATTTTCTCAGGGTATATGCCCAGTAGTGACATTGCTAGGTCATATGGTAGTTGTTGTTGTTGTTAATATGGAACACTGGGGCTTCCCTGGTGGTCCAGTGGGTGGACACCGCCTTGCAGTGCAGGGGGCGCCGGTTCGATCCCTGGCCTGGGAAGATCCCACGTGCCGCGGAGCGGCTGGACTGATGTGTTCAATTACCGAGCCGGAGCTCTGCAGTGCATGCGCCCAGAGCTGGTGCTCTGCAACAACAGAGGCCACCGCGATGGGAGGCCCACACGGGCCAAAGAATAAAGATGGATGAAAATAGACAAATGAAAGACCAATAGAAGTAGCCCGCCCGCTCCCTTCCCTCCCCACCCCCAAAATAAATAAATAAATAAATCTTTAAAAAAAAAAAATGGAACACTTTGCGAATTTGCGTGTCATCCTTGCGCCAGGGCCATGCTAATCTTCTCTGTATCGTTCCGATTTTAGTATATGTGCTGCCGAAGCGAGCACCATATGGTAGTTTTAGTACTAGTTTTATTTTTTTAAAAAAGAAATCCCTATTGGTTTTCATAGTGGCTGTATCATTTTACATTACCACCAATAGTACAAGAGGGTTCCTTTTTCTCCACACCCTCTCTAGCATTTGTTTGTAGATTTTTTTGATGATGGCCATTCTGACCAGTGTGAGGCGATAACCTCATTGTGTGTTAGTTTGCATTGCCCTAAGTGATGCGGGGCATTTTTTCATGTGTTCATTAGCCATCTGTAAGTCTCCTTTCAAGAAATGTTTGTTTAGGTCTTCTGGTGGTGGATTCTTAACCATGGGACCACTAGGGAAGTCCAAGGGGGGCATGTTTTACTAGCCTTTGAGATAACTGGATTTTTTTAAATGAATGTTTTTGGCTGGGTCAGGTCTTAGCTTCAGCTCTCTCTCAGGATCTTTGATGTGTCAGCAGGATCTTTCATTGAAGATCTTGAGAGCGCATGGGCTTCGGTAGAGTGTGGACTTAATTTCTCCACGGCATGGAGGATTTTCATGCTCTGACCAGATATCGAACCTGCGTCCCTTGCATTGCAAGGCAGATTCGTTACCCCTGAGCCACCGAGGGAGTCCCTGTTGGAGGATTTTTATATTAAAGGGGTTTGGTTGGCCTAAAAATGAAAATCGCTTCATCTAAACAAAACCACCACCAACACAATCTTATTTTTCTACTACAGATGAGCTTTGCCTGCATTTGAATGCATATAATTACGGTACAATGTGAACTCCTTTTTCACGCAACATTGCCCGCGGGATTCATCTGTGATATCGAAGTATGGTGAGTGGTTTATTCTTTTTTTTCAAGCTGTGTCTTCACTGTATGACTATACCATGTGTTATTTATGCATTTTTCTGTTGCTGGGTTTTTAGGGTGTTCTCAGTTTTGGGCTATCATGGATCGTGTAGGTATGAGCATTCTTGCCTGTGTCTTTTGACACACAGCACTCCCTTGTGTTGGGCCTATGCCGGGGGCTGGAGTTGCTGGTCTTGGGTTATGGAGCTGTGTGTTTAGGGGCTACCGGCCATTGTTTCTCCATAGTGTGTGTACCTGTTGACTCTCCCGCTCAGAAGAGGGAGAATTCGAGTGGCTCCATGTCCCCATTGACAACTGACACTTGCTATGAGATGCCCTTTTTTTTTTTTTTAAAGATTTATTTTTATTTATTTATTTTGGGCGAGGGTCAGGTTGGGAGGGAGGGGAGCGGGCGGGCCACTTCTATTGGTCTTTCGTTTCTCTATGCTCATCCGTCTTTGTTCTTTGGCCCGTGTGGGCCTCCCATTGCGGTGGCCTCTGTTGTTGCAGAGCACCGGCTCTGGGCGCATGCGCTCCAGAGCTCGGGCTCGGTGATTGGACACATGGGTCCAGCTGCTCCGTGGCATGTGGGATCTTCCCAGGCCAGGGATCGAACCGGCGCCCCTTGCACTGCAAGGCGGTGTCCTTACCCACTGGACCACCAGGGGAAGCCCCTATGAGATGCCTTTTTAAGGGCAAGGGCCAGATCTTTTTTTTAGCTGTTTTAAGACATTATTATTATTATTATTATTATGGGTGCACCACATGGCGTGTGGATCTAGCTCCCTGACCAGGGATCAAACCTGTGCCCCCTGCATTGGAAGCACAGAGTGGTAACCACTGGATCACCAGGGAAGGGAAGTCCTATTCTTGCTTTGTTTTTGTTTGTTTGTTTGTTTTTCTGTTAGGCCCTCTTCTTCTTCTTCTTCTTCTTATTTTTTTTTTTGCCATTTTTAAATTTTTGCTTTTTTACTTTTAAAGAGTTTTGTTGTTTACAGATACGTGTAATCCCAAATTAGTCATATGTATATCCCATCCCCCCCATCCCACCCCTCCAGGCCATTGCATAGCCCCCGTGTAAGATCCCTTAACCCACAGTTCATTGACAATGGTTATCTCTTTTACATATGCTAGTCTAGGGCTCCATGTTACTCTTTCCACATCTCTCACCCACTCTTCCCTCTCCCCAGTGTCCATAAGTCTGTTCTCGATGCCTGTTTTTCCACTGATGCTCTGTGTGTGTATTTATCGGTACGATCTTACTAGATTCCATATATATGTGCTAATATACTGTACTTGTCTTTCTCTTTTTGACTTACTTCACTTGGTATAATAGGTTCTAGATTCATCCATCTCATTAGGACTGCATTGTCTGCATTTCTTCAATTATTATTATTGTTTGGAGCAGAGAAAGGTTTATTAAAGGGGCATGCAAAGGAAAGCAGGTAGCTTGTGCCCCCTCCCCGACAAAAAAACCAGACCAACCTAAAACAACTGAACCAAGACTTTACATTAGAGAACAATTTTAGAGTCACAGCAAAACAGGGAGGAAAGTACAGAGATTTCCCATATCCTACCCACCCCGCTCCAGCCTCCTCCAAAATCAACATACCAGAGGGGGACATTTGTTACAAGCCATGGGCTACGGGGACTCCACCCAGAGTCCACAATCTGCACTATGGTTCATAACCATAGTGGACAACTCTATAATGCCATGTGTCCACCTTTATAATATCATGCAGTGTTTCCACTAAGAAACCATGTTCTTAACTGCTTTTTCAACTTGTTCTAGACTAACTGGTCTGTTCCTGTTTTTGTTTTTGTTTTGTCCTGCATCCTCTAGGATCCATTCTGTTAATTTATGTTTCCTCAGAAAATAGACCATTTATGTAGATTTAAGATTTCATTAGTGTGTTACAGGTTTTGACATAGAATGTTTTCATTTGATACTGTTTTCTCAAAGTACAGTGTGCAAAGATTAAATTGTATTGCCAAGGCTTGTAACAGAGCAAAGCCGTCGGCATCCTGCCTGACCTTCTCACTTGCCCAGATTGCCTCCATACTGATAGGTATATGCTTTTTAAAAATAAGTGAGTGCTGGCTTACAAGTTTTTTTTTTTTTTTAAAGATTTATTTATTTATTTTGGAGGTGGGTAGGGTGGGGAGGGAGGGGAGCTGGACCACCAGGGAAGCCCCTGGCTTACATGTTGATACCATTTAGTATATATATGTATATTTTTTTATATTTTATATTTTTAATATTTATTTGGCTGCATCAGGTCTTTGTTGTGGCATTTGTTGTTGTCCAGTCACTAAATCGTGTCTGACTCTTTGTGACCCCATGGACTGCAGCGCGCCAGGCTTCCTTGTCCTTCACCATCTCCTGGAGTTTGCTCAAATTCATGTCCACTGATTTGGTGATGCCATTCAGCCATCTCATCCTTTGTCTACCTTTCTCCTCCTGCCCTCAGTCTTTCCCAGCATCAGGATCTTTTCCAGTGAGTTAGCTCCTTGCATCAGGTGGCCAAAATATTGGAGCTTCAGCATCAGTCCTTCCAATGAATATTCAGGGTTGATTTCCTTTAGGATTGACTGATTTGATCTCCTTACTGCCCAGGGGACTCTCAAGAATTTTCTCCAGCACCACGACCTGAAAGCGTCAATCCACAGGTGCTCAGCCTTCCTTATGGTCCAACTTTCACATCCCCACACGACTACTGGAAAAACCATAGCTTTGACTAGATGGCCCTTTGTTGGCAAAGTGATGCCTCAGCTTTTTAATACACTAAGTTCATCACAGCTTTCCCTCCAAGGAGCAAGCACCTTAAGCACCTTTTAATTTCATGGCTGCCAAACTGCACTATGGTTCATAACCATAGTGGACAACTCTATAATGCCATGTGTCCACCTTTATAATATCATGCAGTGTTTCCACTAAGAAACCATGTTCTTAACTGCTTTTTCAACTTGTTCTAGACTAACTGGTCTGTTCCTGTTTTTGTTTTTGTTTTGTCCTGCATCCTCTAGGATCCATTCTGTTAATTTATGTTTCCTCAGAAAATAGACCATTTATGTAGATTTAAGATTTCATTAGTGTGTTACAGGTTTTGACATAGAATGTTTTCATTTGATACTGTTTTCTCAAAGTACAGTGTGCAAAGATTAAATTGTATTGCCAAGGCTTGTAACAGAGCAAAGCCGTCGGCATCCTGCCTGACCTTCTCACTTGCCCAGATTGCCTCCATACTGATAGGTATATGCTTTTTAAAAATAAGTGAGTGCTGGCTTACAAGTTTTTTTTTTTTTTTAAAGATTTATTTATTTATTTTGGAGGTGGGTAGGGTGGGGAGGGAGGGGAGCTGGACCACCAGGGAAGCCCCTGGCTTACATGTTGATACCATTTAGTATATATATGTATATTTTTTTATATTTTATATTTTTAATATTTATTTGGCTGCATCAGGTCTTTGTTGTGGCATTTGTTGTTGTCCAGTCACTAAATCGTGTCTGACTCTTTGTGACCCCATGGACTGCAGCGCGCCAGGCTTCCTTGTCCTTCACCATCTCCTGGAGTTTGCTCAAATTCATGTCCACTGATTTGGTGATGCCATTCAGCCATCTCATCCTTTGTCTACCTTTCTCCTCCTGCCCTCAGTCTTTCCCAGCATCAGGATCTTTTCCAGTGAGTTAGCTCCTTGCATCAGGTGGCCAAAATATTGGAGCTTCAGCATCAGTCCTTCCAATGAATATTCAGGGTTGATTTCCTTTAGGATTGACTGATTTGATCTCCTTACTGCCCAGGGGACTCTCAAGAATTTTCTCCAGCACCACGACCTGAAAGCGTCAATCCACAGGTGCTCAGCCTTCCTTATGGTCCAACTTTCACATCCCCACACGACTACTGGAAAAACCATAGCTTTGACTAGATGGCCCTTTGTTGGCAAAGTGATGCCTCAGCTTTTTAATACACTAAGTTCATCACAGCTTTCCCTCCAAGGAGCAAGCACCTTAAGCACCTTTTTAATTTCATGGCTGCCAAACTGCAATGATTTTGGAGCCCAAGAATATGACACTGTCACTGCTTCCACCTTTTTCCCCTTCTGTTTGTTGTGAAGTGATAGGACTGGATGCCTTGATCTTAGTTTCTTTTTTCAGTGTTGTATTTCAGGCCAGCCTTTTTCACTCTCCTCTTTCATCCCCATCAGTAGTTGGGGGATGTTTAGTTGCAGCGTGTGGGGTCTAGTTCCCTCACCGGAGATTGAACCTGGGCCGCCTGCATTGGGAGTGCATGGTGCTAGCCACTGGGCCACCAGAGAAGTCCCCTCATCTGTTTCTTTTTCTTTATTTCTTTCTTTTTTTTGAAGATTTTATTTGTTTTGCAATGAGCTTTTTAAATTATTTATTTATTTATTTATTTATTTTTGGCTTTTCTGGGTTTTCACTGCTGCCACAGGCTCTTCTCTAGTTGCAGGGAGTGGGGCCACTCTCTGGTTGAGGTGAGCAGGCTTCTTGTTGAGGAGGCTTTTCTTGTTGTGGAACTCGGGCTCTGAGGCACACGGACTTCAGTAGGTATAGCACATGGGCTCCATAGTTGCAACTCCAAGGCTCTAGAGCACAGGCTCCATCGTTGTAGCTCATGTAGCTCAGTTGCTCTGCAGCATGTGGGATCTTCTTGTTGTGGTGACTTTTGTCTTGGAACTCGGGCTCTAGGGCACACAGGCTTCCATAGTTGTGGCTCCGAGGCTCTAAAGCACAGGCTCCACAGTTGTGGTTCACAGGCGTGGTTGCTCCGCAGCATGTGGGATCTTCCTGGATCAGGGATCAAACTCGTATCTCCTGCATAGGCAGACAGACTCTTTTTACCACTGAACTACCAGGGAAGCCCCTATCTGTTCTTGATTTATAATTATTGGATTTTCCATGTTCAGGTCCCAGTTGTAGAAGCTGAAATTGTAGCACTCTTTCTCCTAAACCATCCTCCTGCCCCCTTCCCTCCTCATCCCCAGTCTAGTTTGCTGTCTCCATTGTTGGCTTAGTCAGTACTCAGGATCAGCCATTGTCACATCTGAACCCAGGAGTGACTTCCTCCTCCTCCTCTTTTTAAACGATGCTCTTTCTCCCTGGGGTTAGCAATTGCCTCATTTTTCTGTTTATTAGCTCTGTGTTTCTATCACTGTGGTTCCCCATCTCTCCAACAGAAGTGGACCCCTCTTTTGATTATATTTGCTACATATTCACACATCACTTGTCCTGTAGGTTCTGAGTATTTCTTGGTACCATCGTTTCAGGCCTCCTGTATCCGTGCAGGACCCTCAAGAAGGGACGCCCAGGTGGGACTGAATGTGCGGGGGTCATCAGGGAGGTACCCACATGAGAGACAAGCGGGGAGCTGGCCAAGGCTGCCGGGGCTGCAGGGCGGAGGAGCAGCAGAGAGGGGTGGGCGGGAGCTCCCTAGGCGGCCCTGCAGCCCCAGGAGGTTTCCGCAAAGCTGGTAGGGAGTCCTCGAGCACGAGTTGGCGTCCCGGGCCCCCAGGCAGCCAGCCTGCTTCAGTGGCCCCCGTGTCCTGTGTCCTGGGCTGGGGGAGGCCCATGGGAGGCGTGGCCTCCACACAGACTGAGGGTGGATTTCAAAGCTCAGCCGCTGGGGCTCTTGTTAACGATCCTCTGTGGAATTGGAGGGCCCTGAGGCAGGTGTTCAGCTCCATTTCTCCACACAGTCTGGGGAGCAGCAATCCTGTGGCCGCCCTGGGCCCGCCTTCCTCAGGGGACTGGAGAAGGAGGACAGGCAGGTGAACCACGGCGCCCTTCCCTGTGCTTGACCGCGGGTCGCAGGCCGTGCGCCTCCTCCTCCACAGTCCTTCCAAATTCCTCTCACCTCGGCCACCACCCGAGTGGGAGCCGGGGCCTGCCTGGGAGCGGCCCAGAGCTTTGGCTCTGAAGGGTCCCACCACTGACTGTGCCTCTCGGCTAGGGTTCTGCACATCTCCCGCAAGGGTCCCACCACTGGGACTGTTGCGTCTCTTCCCCGCTAGGGTTCTCTAAATTGTAGCACTCTTTCTCCTAAACCATCCTCCTGCCCCCTTCCCTCCTCATCCCCAGTCTAGTTTGCTGTCTCCATTGTTGGCTTAGTCAGTACTCAGGATCAGCCATTGTCACATCTGAACCCAGGAGTGACTTCCTCCTCCTCCTCTTTTTAAACGATGCTCTTTCTCCCTGGGGTTAGCAATTGCCTCATTTTTCTGTTTATTAGCTCTGTGTTTCTATCACTGTGGTTCCCCATCTCTCCAACAGAAGTGGACCCCTCTTTTGATTATATTTGCTACATATTCACACATCACTTGTCCTGTAGGTTCTGAGTATTTCTTGGTACCATCGTTTCAGGCCTCCTGTATCCGTGCAGGACCCTCAAGAAGGGACGCCCAGGTGGGACTGAATGTGCGGGGGTCATCAGGGAGGTACCCACATGAGAGACAAGCGGGAGCTGGCCAAGGCTGCCGGGGCTGCAGGGCGGAGGAGCAGCAGAGAGGGGTGGGCGGGAGCTCCCTAGGCGGCCCTGCAGCCCCAGGAGGTTTCCGCAAAGCTGGTAGGGAGTCCTCGAGCACGAGTTGGCGTCCCGGGCCCCCAGGCAGCCAGCCTGCTTCAGTGGCCCCCGTGTCCTGTGTCCTGGGCTGGGGGAGGCCCATGGGAGGCGTGGCCTCCACACAGACTGAGGGTGGATTTCAAAGCTCAGCCGCTGGGGCTCTTGTTAACGATCCTCTGTGGAATTGGAGGGCCCTGAGGCAGGTGTTCAGCTCCATTTCTCCACACAGTCTGGGGAGCAGCAATCCTGTGGCCGCCCTGGGCCCGCCTTCCTCAGGGGACTGGAGAAGGAGGACAGGCAGGTGAACCACGGCGCCCTTCCCTGTGCTTGACCGCGGGTCGCAGGCCGTGCGCCTCCTCCTCCACAGTCCCTTCCAAATTCCTCTCACCTCGGCCACCACCCGAGTGGGAGCCGGGGGCCTGCCTGGGGGAGCGGCCCAGAGCTTTGGCTCTGAAGGGTCCCACCACTGACTGTGCCTCTCGGCTAGGGTTCTGCACATCTCAGCTGGCAGCTGCAGCGGAGTAAGGCGACACCAGCCACGTCCAGGGGGGTCACCTGTGGTTCATCCACGTCGTCTCCTGTCCCCGCCTGCTGAGCGGTCACCTCCACCCGTATGGCGGTTCCTTTTTTCTCCTGCTGGTCCTTGGGTGTGAGGAGCCCACGATGACTCCTGCCGATGGTCCCGGGGCCATGCAGCCCTGCAGAGCCCGCTGCGGTGGCAGGTGGGGCACCCCTGCTGCCACTCTTGGTTTCAGCCAAGAGGCACGTGTCCTTCTTTTAGGGACTCAGAACCAGATAGAAATCTCTGAGGTTTTTGGGGAGTGGTATAGCCAATTAACAACGTAGTGCTAGTTTCAGGTGCACGGTGAAGGGGCTCGGCCAGCCATGTAGCCGTATCCATTCTCCCCCAGGCCCCTCCCATCCACGCTGCCGCATTCCATTGAGCAGAGTTCCACGTGCTGCCCAGTGGGTTTTCGTTGGTCATTCATTTCAGACAACACAGCCTATACCTGACGTGCCCAGAGTCCCCAATCGTCCCCTCCCGTAAGTTCATTATCTAAGTCTGTGAGTCTCTTTCTGTTTTGTAAATAAGTTCATTTGTATCATTTCTTTTTAGAATCCACATAAAAGGAGTGTCATATGATATTTCTCCTTCTCTAACTCACTTCACTCTCTATGACACTCTCTAGGTCCACCCATATTGCTGTAAATGGCGTTATTTCATTCCTTTTAATGGCCGAGTAATATATATATATATGTATATATATATGTATATGTATGTATATACACACACACACATATACACCATATCTTCTCTTTTTGCTTCTAAGTCATCGTTTTTATTCTTCATCCATCTTTGTTCTTTGGCCTATGTGGGCCTCCCATCACAGTGGCCTCTCTGGTTGCAGAACACCAGCTCTGAGTGCATGTGCTCCAGAGCGCTGGCTTGTAGTTGGACACACCGGCCTAGCTGTTCCTCAGTACGTGGGATCTTCTCCGGCCTTCCAAATTCCTCTCACCTCGGCCACCACCCGAGTGGGAGCCGGGGGCCTGCCTGGGGGAGCGGCCCAGAGCTTTGGCTCTGAAGGGTCCCACCACTGACTGTGCCTCTCGGCTAGGGTTCTGCACATCTCAGCTGGCAGCTGCAGCGGAGTAAGGCGACACCAGCCACGTCCAGGGGGGTCACCTGTGGTTCATCCACGTCGTCTCCTGTCCCCGCCTGCTGAGCGGTCACCTCCACCCGTATGGCGGTTCCTTTTTTCTCCTGCTGGTCCTTGGGTGTGAGGAGCCCACGATGACTCCTGCCGATGGTCCCGGGGCCATGCAGCCCTGCAGAGCCCGCTGCGGTGGCAGGTGGGGCACCCCTGCTGCCACTCTTGGTTTCAGCCAAGAGGCACGTGTCCTTCTTTTAGGGACTCAGAACCAGATAGAAATCTCTGAGGTTTTTGGGGAGTGGTATAGCCAATTAACAACGTAGTGCTAGTTTCAGGTGCACGGTGAAGGGGCTCGGCCAGCCATGTAGCCGTATCCATTCTCCCCCAGGCCCCTCCCATCCACGCTGCCGCATTCCATTGAGCAGAGTTCCACGTGCTGCCCAGTGGGTTTTCGTTGGTCATTCATTTCAGACAACACAGCCTATACCTGACGTGCCCAGAGTCCCCAATCGTCCCCTCCCGTAAGTTCATTATCTAAGTCTGTGAGTCTCTTTCTGTTTTGTAAATAAGTTCATTTGTATCATTTCTTTTTAGAATCCACATAAAAGGAGTGTCATATGATATTTCTCCTTCTCTAACTCACTTCACTCTCTATGACACTCTCTAGGTCCACCCATATTGCTGTAAATGGCGTTATTTCATTCCTTTTAATGGCCGAGTAATATATATATATATGTATATATATATGTATATGTATGTATATACACACACACACATATACACCATATCTTCTCTTTTTGCTTCTAAGTCATCGTTTTTATTCTTCATCCATCTTTGTTCTTTGGCCTATGTGGGCCTCCCATCACAGTGGCCTCTCTGGTTGCAGAACACCAGCTCTGAGTGCATGTGCTCCAGAGCGCTGGCTTGTAGTTGGACACACCGGCCTAGCTGTTCCTCAGTACGTGGGATCTTCTCCGGCCAGGGATCAAACCGGCGCCCCTGGCACTGCAAGGTGGAATCTTTACCCACTGGACCACCAGGGAAGCCCTATACCACATGTTTTTTTTTTTTAATTTATTTTTTTTGGCGGGGGTGGGGAGGGAGAGGGTGGGCAGGCCACTTCCACTGGTCTTTCATTTGTCTAGTTTCATTCATCTTTGTTCTTTGGCCCATGTGGGCCTGCCATCGCGGTGGCGTCTGTCGTTGCAGAGCACCGGCTCTGGGCGCATGCGCTCCAGAGCTCCGGCTCGGTAATTGGACACGTGAGTCCAGCCGCTCCATGGCACGTGGGATCTTCCCAGGCCAGGGATGGAACTGGCGTTCCTTGCACTGCAAGGCGGTGTCCTTACCCACTGGACCACCAGGGAAGCCCCCTATACCACATCTTTATCCATTCCTCTATCAGTGGACATTTAGGTTGTTTCCATATCTTGACCATTTTAAACCGTGCTGCAGTGAGCATTGCAGTGTGTGTGTCTCTTCGGGCCATGTTTTTCTCTGTGTGTATACCCAGGAGTGGGATTGCAGGGTCATATGGTAGCTCCGTGTTCAGTATTTTAAGGAACCTCCACACAGGTCTCCATAGTGGCTGCACCAATTTACATTCCCACCAACAGTGCAGGAGGGCTGCCTTCTCTCCGCCTGCTCTCCAGCATTTGTTGTTTGTGGATTTTCTGATGATAGCCATTCTGACTGGTGTGAGGTGGTATCTCGTAGTTTTATTTATTTATTTATTTATTTTTTCACCTTTCCTATATTGTATTTTTTTTTAAACCTTTATTTTACTTTTAGCTTTTACAGAGTTTTGTTGTTTACAGATATGTATGTTCTCAGATTAGTCATATGTATATCCCCCCCTTCCCTCCCCTCCCGACCATCACACAACACCCCCGAAGGATCCCCTTTTCTCACAGAGCAATGACTAGAGCTATTTTCTTCACTTATGATAGTACAGGCCTTCATGCTACTTCCTTTACGCCTCTCACCCACTGTTCCTTCCCCACAATGTCCATATGTCCACTGTCCATGTCTGTCTTTCTGTCGCTTCACTGCATGTGCCATCATCACCATCCTACTAGATGCCATATATATGTGTTAATATACTGTATTTGTCCTTCTCTTTCTGACTGACTTCACTTTTGATGATACGTTCTAGATCCAGCCACCTCATTAGGGTTGATTCTTCTGCATTTCTCTTTACAGCTGTGTAGTATTCCATTGTATATATGTACCAGAGCTTTTGGATCCATTCGTTCGTCGACGGGCATTTAGGTTCCTTCCATGTTCTAGCTATTGTATAGAGAGCTGCAATGAACATTGGGGTACAGGTGCTTCTTTCAATTTTGATTTCATCAGGGTATAAGCTTAAGAGTGGAATTGCTGGGTCATACGGTGCTTCTATTTTTAGTTTTTTAAGAAATCTCCAGACTATCTTCCATAGAGGCTGTATCAATTTACACTCCCACCAGCAATGCAGGAGTGTTCCCTTTTCTCCGCAGCCTCTCCAGCATTGTCTGTCGATTTGTGGATGATGGCCATTCTGACGGGTGTGAGGTGATATCTCATTGTAGTTTTGATTTGCATTTCTCTAATTATTAGTGAAGTTGAGCATCGTTTCATGTGCTTTTGGGCCATCTGTATGTCATCATTGGAGAGGTGTCTGTTTAGGTCCTTTTCCCATTTTTTGATTGGGTTGTTCGTTTTTCCAGTGCTGAGTTGTCTGAGTTGCTTGTAGATTTTGGAGATTAATTCTTTGTTGTTTCATTTGCTATGATTTTCTCCCACTCTGTGGGCTGTCTGTTCAGGTGTTTTGTAATTTCTTTTGCTGTACAAAAGCTTTTAAGTTTCATTAGGTCCCACATGTTCATTTGTCTTTTTAGTTCCACTATTCTAGTAGGTGGGTCAGAGAAGATCTTGCTTTGATTGATGTCCTTGAGGGTTTTGCCTATATTCTCCTCTAAAAGTTTGATGGTTTCTGGCCTTACATTTAAGTCTTTAATCCATTTTGAGTTGATCTTTGTGTATGGTGTCAGGGTATGTTCCAACTTCATTTACTTGCATGTAGCTGTCCAATTTTCCCAGCACCATTTGTTGAAGAGGCTGTCTTTGTCCCGTTTTATATGTTCGCCTCCTTTGTCAAAAATAAGGTACCCATAGGTGTGTGGCTTTATCTCTCGGTTCTCAATCTTGTTCCATTGGTCGATATTTCTGTTTTTGTGCCAGTACCATACTGTCTTGATGACTGTTGCTTTGTAGTAGAGTCTGAAGTTGGGGAGGCTGATCCCTCCAGCTCCATTCTTCTTCCTGAGGATTGCTTTGGCTATTCGAGGTCTTTTGTGTTTCCATATGAACTGTGTTATCCATTGGTCTAGTTCTGTGAAGAATGTTATTGGAAGTTTGATAGGGATCGCATTGAATCTATAGACGACATTTGGTAGTATGGTCATTTTCGCAATATTGATTCTTCCAACCCAGGAACATGGAATATTTCTCCATCTGTTTAACTCTTCTTTAATGTCTCTCATGAGTGTCTTGTAATTTTCTGTGTACAGTTCTTTTGTTTCTTTGGGTAGGTTTATTCCTAGATATTTGATTCTTTTGGTTGCGATGGTGAAGGGGCCTCTTTGATTTCATTTTCTGATTTTTCATTGTTTGTGTATAGGAATGCCAGTGATTTCTGTATATTGATTTTGTATCCTGCGACTTTGCTGAATTCGTTGATTAACTCTAGTAGTTTTGTAATAGTGTCTTTGGGATTTTCTATGTATAATATCATGTCATCTTCAAATAGGGAGAGATTGACTTCTTCTTTTCCAATCTGGATTCCTTTGATTTCTTTCTCTTCTCTTATTGCTGTTGCTAGAACTTCCAGGACTATGTTGAATAAGAGTGGT
Organism: Tragulus kanchil; assembly: GCA_022376925.1. Taxonomy (NCBI): domain Eukaryota; kingdom Metazoa; phylum Chordata; class Mammalia; order Artiodactyla; family Tragulidae; genus Tragulus; species Tragulus kanchil. The sequence goes on along the minus strand of JAIOJX010000025.1, from coordinate 201,640,447 downwards.
GAAAGTGGACACCCTTGTCTTGTTCCTGATCTTAGAGGGAATGCTTTGAGTTTTTCACCATTGAGGATAATGTTCGCTGTGGGCTTCTCATATATGGCTTTCACTATGTTAAGATAAGTTCCTTCTATGCCCATTTTTTGAAGAGTTTTTATCATAAATGGATGCTGTACTTTGTCAAAGGCTTTTTCTGCATCTATTGAGATGATCATGTGATTTTTGTCTTTCAATTTGTTGATATGGTGTATCACATTGATTGATTTGCGGATGTTGAAGAATCCTTGCATGCCTGGGATGAACCCAACTTGATCGTGATGAATGAGGTTTTTGATGTGTTGCTGAATTCTGTTTGCTAGGATTTTGTTGAGGATTTTGGCATCTAGATTCATCAGTGAAATTGGCCTATAATTTTCTTTTTTTGTGATGTCTTTGCCTGGCTTTGGTATCAGGGTGATGGTGGCCTCGTAGAATGTGTTTGGAAGTGTTCCTTCCTGGGCAATTTTTTGGAAGAGTTTTAGAAGGACAGGCATTAGCTCTTCTTTAAATGTTTGGTAGAATTCACTTGTGAAACCATCTGGCCCTGGGCTTTTATTTTTGGGTAGATTTTTGATCACAAGGTTGATTTCTGAGCTTGTGATTGGCTTGTTCATAGTTTCTATTTCTTCCTGGTTGAGTCTTGGGAGATTAATCTTCTCTAAGAAACTGTCTGTTTCTTCCAGGTTGTCCAGTTCGTTGCCATAGAGTTGTTCATAATAGTCTCTTATAATCCTTTGGATTTCTGCATTATCTGTTGTAATCTCTCCTTTTTCATTTTTGATTTTGGTGATCTGGTTCTTCTCTCTCTTTTTCTTGACGAGTCTGGCCAGTGGTGTGTCAATTTTATTGACTTTTTTGAAGAACCAGCTTTTTGTTTTATTTATCTTTACTATTGTTTCTTTTGTTTCTTTTTCATTTATTTCTGCTCTGATCTTTATGATTTCCCTTCTTCTGATGGCTTTGGGGTGTTTTTGTTCTTCTTTCTCCAGTTGTTTTAAGCATAAGGTAAGGTCGTCTGTTTGAGATTTTCCTAGTTTCTTGAGGTGGGATTGAATTGCTATAAACTTCCCTCTTAGAACTGCTTTTGCAGTATCCCATAGGTTTTGCACTGTCGTGTGTTCATTGTCATTTTCTTCTAGGAATTTTTTTATTTCTCCTTTGATTTCCTCAATGATCAGTTGGTTTTTTAGGTATGTGTTGTTTAATCTCCATGTGTTTGTGTTTTTAGCGGTTTTTTTCCTGTAGTTGATCTCTAGTCTCACTGCATTGTGGTCCGAGAAGATGGTTGATAGAATTTCAGTTTTCTTAACGGGGGAAGATTGGTTTTTGAGCAAACTTTTCTGCATCTATTGAGATGATCATGTGATTTTTGTCTTTCAATTTGTTGATATGGTGTATCACATTGATTGATTTGCGGATGTTGAAGAATCCTTGCATGCCTGGGATGAACCCAACTTGATCGTGATGAATGAGGTTTTTGATGTGTTGCTGAATTCTGTTTGCTAGGATTTTGTTGAGGATTTTGGCATCTAGATTCATCAGTGAAATTGGCCTATAATTTTCTTTTTTTGTGATGTCTTTGCCTGGCTTTGGTATCAGGGTGATGGTGGCCTCGTAGAATGTGTTTGGAAGTGTTCCTTCCTGGGCAATTTTTTGGAAGAGTTTTAGAAGGACAGGCATTAGCTCTTCTTTAAATGTTTGGTAGAATTCACTTGTGAAACCATCTGGCCCTGGGCTTTTATTTTTGGGTAGATTTTTGATCACAAGGTTGATTTCTGAGCTTGTGATTGGCTTGTTCATAGTTTCTATTTCTTCCTGGTTGAGTCTTGGGAGATTAATCTTCTCTAAGAAACTGTCTGTTTCTTCCAGGTTGTCCAGTTCGTTGCCATAGAGTTGTTCATAATAGTCTCTTATAATCCTTTGGATTTCTGCATTATCTGTTGTAATCTCTCCTTTTTCATTTTTGATTTTGGTGATCTGGTTCTTCTCTCTCTTTTTCTTGACGAGTCTGGCCAGTGGTGTGTCAATTTTATTGACTTTTTTGAAGAACCAGCTTTTTGTTTTATTTATCTTTACTATTGTTTCTTTTGTTTCTTTTTCATTTATTTCTGCTCTGATCTTTATGATTTCCCTTCTTCTGATGGCTTTGGGGTGTTTTTGTTCTTCTTTCTCCAGTTGTTTTAAGCATAAGGTAAGGTCGTCTGTTTGAGATTTTCCTAGTTTCTTGAGGTGGGATTGAATTGCTATAAACTTCCCTCTTAGAACTGCTTTTGCAGTATCCCATAGGTTTTGCACTGTCGTGTGTTCATTGTCATTTTCTTCTAGGAATTTTTTTATTTCTCCTTTGATTTCCTCAATGATCAGTTGGTTTTTTAGGTATGTGTTGTTTAATCTCCATGTGTTTGTGTTTTTAGCGGTTTTTTTCCTGTAGTTGATCTCTAGTCTCACTGCATTGTGGTCCGAGAAGATGGTTGATAGAATTTCAGTTTTCTTGAATTGACTGAGGATTGATTTGTGGCCCAAGATGTGGTCTATCCTGGAGAATGTTCCGTGAGCACTTGAGAAGAAAGTGTATTCTTCTGCTTTTGGATGGAAAGTCCTAAAGATATCAATGAGGTCCATTTCTTCTAGTGTGGCATTTAAGGCTTGTGTTTCTTTATTAATTTTCTGTTTGGATGATCTGTCCATTGGTGTGAGAGGAGTGTTAAAGTCTCCTACTATGATTGTGTTGCTGTCAATGTCTTCTTTTATGTCTGAAAGTGTTTGTCTTATGTATTGGGGTGCTCCTGCATTGGGAGCATAGATATTTATGATTGTTATGTCTTCTTCTTGGATGGATCCCTTAATCATGATGTAGTGACCTGCCTTGTCTCTTAGAATCTTCTTTACTTTAAAATCTATTTTGTCTGATATGAGGATTGCTACTCCAGCTTTCTTTTGATTTCCATTTGCATGGAATATCTTTTTCCAGCCTCTCACTTTCAGTCTATGAGTGTCTCTAGGTTTGAAATGAGTTTCCTGGAGGCAGCATATGTATGGGTCGTGTTTTTGGATCCATTCAGCCACTCTGTGTCTTTTGGTTGGGGCATTTAGTCCATTGACATTCAAAGTAATTATTGATACAAATGATCCTATTGTCATCTTCTTAGATGTTATGATGGGTTTGTTTCGTGGATCTTCTCCTTTTATACTTGTTTTCTATATAAGTCCCTTTAACACTTGTTGTAAGGCTGGTTTGGTGTGACTAAATTCTTTTAATTTTTCTTGTCTGTAAAGCTTTTGATTTCTTCATCAATTTTGAAGGAGATCCTTGCAGGGTAGAGGATTCTTGGTTGCAGATTATTCTTAGCGTTAAATGTGTCCCTCTTAGAACTGCTTTTGCAGTATCCCATAGGTTTTGCACTGTCGTGTGTTCATTGTCATTTTCTTCTAGGAATTTTTTTATTTCTCCTTTGATTTCCTCAATGATCAGTTGGTTTTTTAGGTATGTGTTGTTTAATCTCCATGTGTTTGTGTTTTTAGCGGTTTTTTTCCTGTAGTTGATCTCTAGTCTCACTGCATTGTGGTCCGAGAAGATGGTTGATAGAATTTCAGTTTTCTTGAATTGACTGAGGATTGATTTGTGGCCCAAGATGTGGTCTATCCTGGAGAATGTTCCGTGAGCACTTGAGAAGAAAGTGTATTCTTCTGCTTTTGGATGGAAAGTCCTAAAGATATCAATGAGGTCCATTTCTTCTAGTGTGGCATTTAAGGCTTGTGTTTCTTTATTAATTTTCTGTTTGGATGATCTGTCCATTGGTGTGAGAGGAGTGTTAAAGTCTCCTACTATGATTGTGTTGCTGTCAATGTCTTCTTTTATGTCTGAAAGTGTTTGTCTTATGTATTGGGGTGCTCCTGCATTGGGAGCATAGATATTTATGATTGTTATGTCTTCTTCTTGGATGGATCCCTTAATCATGATGTAGTGACCTGCCTTGTCTCTTAGAATCTTCTTTACTTTAAAATCTATTTTGTCTGATATGAGGATTGCTACTCCAGCTTTCTTTTGATTTCCATTTGCATGGAATATCTTTTTCCAGCCTCTCACTTTCAGTCTATGAGTGTCTCTAGGTTTGAAATGAGTTTCCTGGAGGCAGCATATGTATGGGTCGTGTTTTTGGATCCATTCAGCCACTCTGTGTCTTTTGGTTGGGGCATTTAGTCCATTGACATTCAAAGTAATTATTGATACAAATGATCCTATTGTCATCTTCTTAGATGTTATGATGGGTTTGTTTCGTGGATCTTCTCCTTTTATACTTGTTTTCTATATAAGTCCCTTTAACACTTGTTGTAAGGCTGGTTTGGTGTGACTAAATTCTTTTAATTTTTGCTTGTCTGTAAAGCTTTTGATTTCTTCATCAATTTTGAAGGAGATCCTTGCAGGGTAGAGGATTCTTGGTTGCAGATTATTCTCTTTCAGCCGTTTAAATGTGTCCTGCCATTCCCTTCTGGCCTGCAGAGTTTCTGTTGAAAGATCAGCTGTTAAACGGATGGGCTTTCCCTTGTATGTCACTAGTTGCTTTTCCCTTGCTGCTTTGAGAATTCTATCTTTGTGTTTAATTTGTGTTAACTTCATTAATATGTGTCTTGGTGTGTTTCTTCTCGGATTGATTCTGTATGGTACTCTTTGTGCTTCTTGGACTTGATTGACTATTTCTTTTCCCATGTTGGGGAAATTTTCAACTATAATCTCTTCAAAAATTTTCTCATAGCCTTTCTTTTTTTCTTCTTCTTCTGGAACCCCTATAATTCGAATATTGGTGCGTTTGATATTATCCCAGAGGTCTCTGAGGCTGTCCTCTGTTCTTTTCATTCTTTGAGCTAGAGTCTGTTTTTCAGCAGTTACTTCCACCATTTTATCTTCCAGCTCACTTATCCGGTCTTCTGTCTCAGATACTCTGCTCTTGATTCCTTCTACAGTGTTTTTCAGTTCAGCAATTGAGTTGTTTGTCTCTGTTACTTTTTTGGTAAGTTCTTGTATTTCTTTATTCAGTGTGTTAGTTGTATCTTGCAATTTCTCTGAAATTCTGTTTTCAGTGTCTTTGATCATCTTTACTATCATTCTTCTGAAATCACTTTCAGAAAGTTTGTCCAAATTCTCTTCATTAATTTGATCTTGTGTGTTTGTGGACTGTTCCTTCACTTGTGTGGTATTTCTTTGCCGTTTCATTGTTATTATTAATTTTTTAAAACTGACTCTGGGATTTCCTTTTCCCAGACTTTGAGTTACGTCTGTTGGTATTTGTTGTTTGGATGGGGCTTCTATTCTGGGTGATGCTGGTGATTGGGTGATGTCAGGACTTGCGTACAAGTGATTACCTTTGTTGGCGTTCTCACTTGTATACTGCTGTTTACTGTTAGGCGTTCTCTAGTATTGTAGAGTTTTGGAGTCAGTGCTCCCTCCTTAAAACCCCGGGGCTTGTTGCCTGACCAGGGAATGAAGATTTCACGGCTGGTTTGTTATGGCATTAAATGATATTAACACATATATATGCAAATGAGAAACAGAAGGTATACCTTTGACAAATGGCAATTTAAAAATTATGCAAGTACTATCTAGTGTATTGAATTATACACATAAACATATACAGCTATAACATAACCCAAGCATTCCAATCAAAAATACAGTACAATACGTTAGCACGGCAAATAGAGAAATTCAAGAATGATATCCACCAGTTAATAAGCAAACTAAGTAGAGCACCAATTGGAGAATAATGCTAGAGCAGGATCCCCGTTGGGGATAGGGCAATGAGGACAGAACAGACTAAGAAATATGGTGGGGAAAGGGAAAAAGAGAAAGGGAGGATAGAAGAGAAATATAGAATAATATTGCAAAGTTAAATATAGGGAGATAAAGATTTGTATGTATTAGAATTTAGTGCTATAGGAAAGGAGCTTCAGAGAAAGCAAAGAATTATAGAGGAAGTAGTAGTACAAATGAAAAATTATTAAAAATTAAAAGATCTAATTTTATAGAAAAATATAGAAAAACAAAGCAAAAATAATAAAAACAAACAAAACCCCCACAGAACCTTAAAAGGCCAATGGGGAACCAGAAGTTTATACCAAAATAAAATGTGTGGTTTAAAAGTAAAAAGAAAAAAAAATATGTAAACTTGAATATATTCAGTCTTACTGATAAGATTAGTAGCTTCAATAGAATTCAGAGAAGGAAATGAATACACCCACTCTCTCTCTCACACACACACACACACACCCCAAAAAAAAAAGGGACAAAAAAAGCGGGGGGTGCACTGAGTGGGTTGGAAAAAAGAGGAAGAAAAAATTGAAACAAAGTAATACAATACAAAAAATGAAACTTTAAAGTCCAGCAGTAACTCCAGCTTCAGACAAAATGTGAAAATAGTGTTTATGTTCTTCTGTCCCTTGCTGACTATTCAGGAATTATCAGTCTTTTTCTTGCCTCTGGCAGTGGTTGGATCTGGAGACCTCTTTGACTGCTTGTTTGTTTGGCCTATTCCAGAATTAAAAGGCCCGCCCAAGCTGGCCCTGGGAATTTCTTAATCCAAATCCCTTTTCTTGCTGGGTGGAGCTAAATTCCCTCCTGTAGCTTGACCAGCAGCCCTGCAGTTTGCCCAGCAGCCAAACTACAGTAGAGAAAATGGCATCTGTCTCACAGAGGATTTATTCCCACACGCTCTATGGGAAGCACTTCCGCAGTGACCCCGCCCTGACCACCGTGTATTGAATTATACACATAAACATATACAGCTATAACATAACCCAAGCATTCCAATCAAAAATACAGTACAATACGTTAGCACGGCAAATAGAGAAATTCAAGAATGATATCCACCAGTTAATAAGCAAACTAAGTAGAGCACCAATTGGAGAATAATGCTAGAGCAGGATCCCCGTTGGGGATAGGGCAATGAGGACAGAACAGACTAAGAAATATGGTGGGGAAAGGGAAAAAGAGAAAGGGAGGATAGAAGAGAAATATAGAATAATATTGCAAAGTTAAATATAGGGAGATAAAGATTTGTATGTATTAGAATTTAGTGCTATAGGAAAGGAGCTTCAGAGAAAGCAAAGAATTATAGAGGAAGTAGTAGTACAAATGAAAAATTATTAAAAATTAAAAGATCTAATTTTATAGAAAAATATAGAAAAACAAAGCAAAAATAATAAAAACAAACAAAACCCCCACAGAACCTTAAAAGGCCAATGGGGAACCAGAAGTTTATACCAAAATAAAATGTGTGGTTTAAAAGTAAAAAGAAAAAAAAAATTATGTAAACTTGAATATATTCAGTCTTACTGATAAGATTAGTAGCTTCAATAGAATTCAGGAAGGAAATGAACACACCCACTCTCTCTCTCTCACACACACACACACACACCCCAAAAAAAGAAAGAAAGAAAAAAAAAAGCGGTGGGTGCACTGAGTGTGTTTGGAAAAAAGAGGGAAAAAAAAAATTGAAACAAAGTAATACAATACAAAAAATGAAATTTTAAAGTCCAGCAGTAACTTCAGCTTCAGACAAAACGTGAAAATAGTGTTTATGTTCTTCTGTCCCTTGCTGACTATTCAGGAATTATCAGTCTTTTTCTTGCCTCTGGCAGTGGTTGGATCTGGAGACCTCTTTGACTGCTTGTTTGTTTGGCCTATTCCAGAATTAAAAGGCCCGCCCAAGCTGGCCCTGGGAATTTCTTAATCCAAATCCCTTTTCTTGCTGGGTGGAGCTAAATTCCCTCCCTGTAGCTTGACCAGCAGCCCTGCAGTTTGCCCAGCAGCCAAACTACAGTAGGGAAAATGGCATCTGTCTCACAGAGGATTTATTCCCACACGCTCTATGGGAAGCACTTCCGCAGTGACCCCGACCCTGCTGCAGGCCACCGTTGACCCCCGCCACCGCGGGAGACGTCAGGTTACTCAGAGGTGAGTCTGGCTCAGTCTCATGCAGGATCGCTATTCCTCTCTCCCGAATCACAGTGCGCAGAGACTTTCCAGTCCTCCTCGGCGACTCTGTGATCAGGTTAATGGTGACCTCCTCCAAAGGGAACTGAGTGCCGCCCTTCCGAGGCCTGCTCAAGGGCACTTCTAGCTCAAGGGGGCACCTGGACCCTCCAAAGCAGGTCTGGCTCAGTCCCTTGTGGGTGTCAGTGCTCCTCTCCAGGGTTTTGATCTGCGACAGGCTTTGCGCCTTTGGCCCGCCCAGCCTCTCCAGCGGGTATGAGGTTTGACTTTTAAAAGTGCCGTTGCGCCCCTCCTACCATCTTCATGCGGCTTCTCCTTTGTTCTTCGATATGGGGTGTCCTCTCTGTGATCAGATCCAACCTCCTTTTGTCGATGGTTTCCCAGGAACTCGTCGCAATTCAGGCGATTTTGCAGGAGAGATGAGTGCACGTCCTTCTACGCCGCCATCTTAGCTCCACCTCCCTCGTTGTAGTTTTAATTTGCCAGAAATCTCTGATTTCATAGAAGTGCCCTGCCCGGGTGGACAGCACTTGGCCTTTGAGAGCGTTTTCTCAGCTGGTGCTTCAGCCGTGCTTTTAGGCCATTCCAGCATCCCCCAGGCTGCCTCTGGATGGTGCAGGAAGTGACAGCTGTGACGATCATCTTAAAACTGGCCCTGCGGAGGTCTGGTCAGTGCACTTAATTGTCAGCTCCGGTGTTGGTCCCCATTTCCTTGAGGCCATTTTCTGGAATTGTGCAGGATGGAACAGGTTCTGTCATGGCTGCCATCTGGTCATCATGCAGGTAGCCTTTTCCCTCTGTGGTGGTTTTAGTACCTGCAAAACCAGTTAGGAATGTGCACCAGGGACTGTTATCTATGTCCTTCAGGGAGGAACTAAAGATCCTGTGACCAATAGATGACGGTAGATAGCTTTCGGTGAATGGTGTTGGATGCGTGACCTCCAAAGGAGAAAGTTTCACTTTGGGATCAAAAGACTTGGCTTTGGTCACTCAGAGCTTTGTGCAGCAAAAGTTTTATTCAAGAAAAAAGGGATAGAGAAAGCTTCCAGCATCCTCACTGGAAGGGGATAGGAGAGTCCTCCCAGCAGCTAGTTTAGGCGAGGCATTTTGTAATTTTCCAGTTAGTTATTAACAATAGATCAAAAGAATATTTTAAGGTGATAAAGGTCTTACCAGACCCACACCCACAGCATACATCTTGAGATAAGCTAAGAAGGAGAAACATGTCCTCCAGCAGTATACATTGTTATTATAAACATTCGCTCTGAGCTTAAAGAAAGTCTTAGGCAAAATAGATTGTTGTCATAGGCCTGGCAGTCAAGGTGAAGGCACCTTGGCTAAAGATGTTTGTTCCCCTCTTCCTCCTCCTCCTTCTCCTCCTTAGAAACTGCTGGCCTCCTTACCAAGTCTGCCTCTTCACCCCTTTCATGACTCTACTGTCCTGATTATTAGCTGCCTGAGCCTGCTCCTTTGTGCTGTGGACTTAAAAAGATGAACAACTTGAAAGTTGTGTGTTAAGTTTTATTTGGGGCATAATTAGGACTGTAGCCGGAAGACAGCCCCTCAGATAGCTCTGAGAGACTGCTCCAAAGAGGCAGCAGGAAGATCAACATATAACCTTTTGAGGAGAGGGGAGTTCTATACCAGTAAACAGTCATTTTACAAGGGATTTTCAGTTAGTCACGAGGATCTGATGTCACCATGAGGAGAGTCATTGCTTTTCTAAATATGAGATGCAAGGATTGAGATAATAGAATTCTGGTTCCTGAAGTCCACATTAAAGGTTCTGTCATGGCTGGGTCCCCATTTCCTTGAGGCCATTTTCTGGAATTGTGCAGGATGGAACAGGTTCTGTCATGGCTGCCATCTGGTCATCATGCAGGTAGCCTTTTCCTCTGTGGTGGTTTTAGTACCTGCAAAACCAGTTAGGAATGTGCACCAGGGACTGTTATCTATGTCCTTCAGGGAGGAACTAAAGATCCTGTGACCAATAGATGACGGTAGATAGCTTTCGGTGAATGGTGTTGGATGCGTGACCTCCAAAGGAGAAAGTTTCACTTTGGGATCAAAAGACTTGGCTTTGGTCACTCAGAGCTTTGTGCAGCAAAGTTTTATTCAAGAAAAAAGGGATAGAGAAAGCTTCCAGCATCCTCACTGGAAGGGGATAGGAGAGTCCTCCCAGCAGCTAGTTTAGGCGAGGCATTTTGTAATTTTCCAGTTAGTTATTAACAATAGATCAAAAGAATATTTTAAGGTGATAAAGGTCTTACCAGACCCACACCCACAGCATACATCTTGAGATAAGCTAAGAAGGAGAAACATGTCCTCCAGCAGTATACATTGTTATTATAAACATTCGCTCTGAGCTTAAAGAAAGTCTTAGGCAAAATAGATTGTTGTCATAGGCCTGGCAGTCAAGGTGAAGGCACCTTGGCTAAAGATGTTTGTTCCCCTCTTCCTCCTCCTCCTTCTCCTCCTTAGAAACTGCTGGCCTCCTTACCAAGTCTGCCTCTTCACCCCTTTCATGACTCTACTGTCCTGATTATTAGCTGCCTGAGCCTGCTCCTTTGTGCTGTGGACTTAAAAAGATGAACAACTTGAAAGTTGTGTGTTAAGTTTTATTTGGGGCATAATTAGGACTGTAGCCGGAAGACAGCCCCTCAGATAGCTCTGAGAGACTGCTCCAAAGAGGCAGCAGGAAGATCAACATATAACCTTTTGAGGAGAGGGGAGTTCTATACCAGTAAACAGTCATTTTACAAGGGATTTTCAGTTAGTCACGAGGATCTGATGTCACCATGAGGAGAGTCATTGCTTTTCTAAATATGAGATGCAAGGATTGAGATAATAGAATCTGGTCCTGAAAGCATCCACCTATCTAACGACCTGCCCCACCAGAGTCCCTGGAGCACAGAAGGCCTACGCCACCCCGAACTACCTCAGGGGTTGTTGAAGGTCAGCAGCTGTCGCAGCAGCATGGAGGTCAGTCTCCACAGAGGCAGATGATAAATGCCCCTGTTCAGTCACTGGCAATGTAATTGGTACATGCCAGTTTGTAGTTGACAGTGCCCTCCTGGGCTGAAACGTTGAGGGACCTTCGGATGGGTTTCCCTGGTGGCTCAGATGGTGAAGAATCTGCCTGCAGTACGGGAGACCCGGCTTGAGTCCCTGGGTCAGGAAGATCCCCTGGAGAACGGAATGGCAACCCATTCCAGTATTCTTTTTATTTTTTAATTTTGGCCTCTTTTATTGGTTTTATATTTATTTTCATCCATCTTTATTCCCTGGCTTGTGTGGGCTTCCCATTGCAGTGGCCTCTCACTGCAGAGCACCAGCTCTGGGTACAGGTGCTCAAGGGCGCTGGCTTGTAATTGGACACACAGGTCCAACCACTGCACGGCACATGGGAACCTCCTGAGCCAGGGATCGAACCAGCACCCCTTGCACTGCAAGGTGGACTTGACCTACAGGACCACCAGGGAAGCCCCCACTCCAGTATTCTTGCCTGGAGAATCCCATGGACGGAGGAGCCTGGTAGGCTACAGTCCATGGGGTTGCACACAGTCAAACACAACTGAGTGACTGGCACTTTGGCTTTGGATGGGATGGGTGGATTTGGCATGTGGATAGATGCGAATCTTTGGGGGCCTGAGGGAAGACTGGCAGATATAATAATGGCCCCCAAAGATACCCACATCCTAATTCCTGGAACCTATAAATATATTTGCCACCTTATCTGGTAAAAGGGATTGTGCAAGGGTGGTTGAGAGAATGGACCGTGAGGAAGGAAGAGGCTACACCTCTCCTTGTCCCGGTGGGCCACATCTAACCACCTAGATCACTAAAGGCAGAGTACCTTTGCCAGCTGCAGGCAGAGGGAGGGAGGCCTGACTGCAGAGGAACAGTGAGCCAGAGAGTTGCAGTGCTACCGGCTCTGAAGGCGGAGGAAGGGGCCAGGAGCTAAGGAACGTGGGCAGCCTCTACAAGCTAGAAAAGGCAAGGAAATGGATTGTCCCCTAGAGCCTCCAGAAAGGAGCACAGATCTGCTGACGCTGAGATTTTAGCCAATGACAAGTGTTCCTTCTGACCTCTGGACCTTTAAAATGATACATGTGTTCTGCCTTAAGCCCTAAGCTTGTGGCAGCAGGACTAGAAAAAAAAAAAAAAAGACCCAGGAGACGTGGGTTCAATCCCTGGGTTCGGGAAGATCCTCTGGAGGAGGGCACAGCAACCCACGCCAGCATTCTTGCCTGGAGACTCCCATGGACAGAGGAGCCTGGCGGGCTCAGAGTCAGACACGACTGAGCACGAGTGCCTCCGCCTCCTATTCCCTTCACCACCTCACACCTCCAGGCTCCCCGGACCACCTCTCTCAGCTTGCTGGTCTCACACCAGTCGTGTCCTCCTGGCTTCGTGCAGTCAGAGGCCAGCCCTGGACTCCAGGACAGGTAACAGGTCCAGCTCTGTGGCCAGGTCTGCCCCTTGGCCCCTGGCCCACAGAGGACGGCCACCAGGGGGCTCCTCAGTGGTCTCTGCCCCTCTCTCTAGAGCATCCCCATGGTCTCGGAGAGCGGCATATCCTCTGGGCCTCTGGAAGAATCAGATCCTTCCCTGCATCTTCTGGCCAACATGACATAGCCCCTCCAGCCCGCCCACTTCGCTCAGCCTTTGTAGTGTTTTCCTCCACCAAACTTGTATCCCCTCCATTGACAGGCGGATTCCCAACTGCTGGAGCGCCTGTGGTGGGAGTGGGCAAGTCCTGTCTTAACCAGACTAAGCCAGGTGGTGGCACCAAGTACACAGAGCAGCATGTTGAGCAACTCCGGCCATCATCCATCTCTGCACTTGTTCCCTGCCCTAAACTGAAACTCTGTCCCCATGAAACAGTGGTTTTTGCTGGGTACATGTGCAGGAGTGGGCTTGCAGAGTCATAGGGGAGTTCTAATTTGAGTTTTTTAGGGAACCTCCAGACTGTTCTCCATTGTGGCTCTATCAGTTTTATTCCCACCGATTGTGCAAGAGGGTTCCCTTTCCCCCACCCTCTCCAGCAGTTAGCATTTCTCGATTTTTGGATGATGGCCATTCTGACTGGATGAGGTGGTACCTCGTGGTTTTCATTTGCTTTTTTCTGATACTCACTGACGTTGAGCATCTTCTCATGTGCTCGAAAGGAGCACAGATCTGCTGACGCTGAGATTTTAGCCAATGACAAGTGTTCCTTCTGACCTCTGGACCTTTAAAATGATACATGTGTTCTGCCTTAAGCCCTAAGCTTGTGGCAGCAGGACTAGAAAAAAAAAAAAAAAGACCCAGGAGACGTGGGTTCAATCCCTGGGTTCGGGAAGATCCTCTGGAGGAGGGCACAGCAACCCACGCCAGCATTCTTGCCTGGAGACTCCCATGGACAGAGGAGCCTGGCGGGCTCAGAGTCAGACACGACTGAGCACGAGTGCCTCCGCCTCCTATTCCCTTCACCACCTCACACCTCCAGGCTCCCCGGACCACCTCTCTCAGCTTGCTGGTCTCACACCAGTCGTGTCCTCCTGGCTTCGTGCAGTCAGAGGCCAGCCCTGGACTCCAGGACAGGTAACAGGTCCAGCTCTGTGGCCAGGTCTGCCCCTTGGCCCCTGGCCCACAGAGGACGGCCACCAGGGGGCTCCTCAGTGGTCTCTGCCCCTCTCTCTAGAGCATCCCCATGGTCTCGGAGAGCGGCATATCCTCTGGGCCTCTGGAAGAATCAGATCCTTCCCTGCATCTTCTGGCCAACATGACATAGCCCCTCCAGCCCGCCCACTTCGCTCAGCCTTTGTAGTGTTTTCCTCCACCAAACTTGTATCCCCTCCATTGACAGGCGGATTCCCAACTGCTGGAGCGCCTGTGGTGGGAGTGGGCAAGTCCTGTCTTAACCAGACTAAGCCAGGTGGTGGCACCAAGTACACAGAGCAGCATGTTGAGCAACTCCGGCCATCATCCATCTCTGCACTTGTTCCCTGCCCTAAACTGAAACTCTGTCCCCATGAAACAGTGGTTTTTGCTGGGTACATGTGCAGGAGTGGGCTTGCAGAGTCATAGGGGAGTTCTAATTTGAGTTTTTTAGGGAACCTCCAGACTGTTCTCCATTGTGGCTCTATCAGTTTTATTCCCACCGATTGTGCAAGAGGGTTCCCTTTCCCCCACACCCTCTCCAGCAGTTAGCATTTCTCGATTTTTGGATGATGGCCATTCTGACTGGATGAGGTGGTACCTCGTGGTTTTCATTTGCTTTTTTCTGATAATCACTGACGTTGAGCATCTTCTCATGTGCCTCTTGGCCATCTGTATGTCCTCTTTGGAGAAACAACTAGCAGGTCTTCTAGCCTATTTTTTGATTGGTTGTGTGTGGGTTTTTTTGTGGGGGTGGGGGTAGATTGAGTTACATGAGCTGTTTGTGTATTCTGGAGATGAATTTTTTTTTTTTTTCTTTAACACGTTTTTAATTTTGTTTCTTTCTTTTTGGCTCTGTGAGGTCTTCACTGCTGTGAGGACTTTTCTCTAGCTGAGATGAACAGGGGCTACTCTCCATCATAGTGTGTGGGCTTCTCATTGTGGCGGCTTCTCATTTGAGGGAACAGGCTCAGGTGTTCTCCATGACAGCTGGGATCTTCCCGAAACAGAAATCAGACCTGGGTATCCTGCTTTGGCAAGCAGATTCTTCATCCCTTAACCCCCAGGGGAGACCTGAAGGTTTATGAAATTTTATTGGTCTTCTCAAAGAATCAGCTTTTGGTTTAACTCATGTCTCTTCTATTTTTCTGTATTTGATTTCATTGACTTTTTTGTGTGATCATTTGGAATTCTTTTAATCTTTGCAAACATTTAAATACATTGTTTTGTTTACCTTCTTGTTTTTGGACATATCTTACTTATTTAAGACATAATTTTAATGACTTTTTACATACATACTCAGTTTTCCTTTTTTTGTCTTTTACTTTTTACTTTTACAGAGTTTTGTTGTTTACAGACATGTCCAATCCCAGATTAGTCATATGTATATCCCTGGCCCCCTCCTTCCTCCACCCCCATCCCAGTACCCCCATTGCACACCTCCAGGCCGTCACACTGTGCCCCTGCAGGATCCCCTATTCCCACAGTGCAATGACAATAGCTATGTTTTTCACATGTGATAGTATAGGTTTCCATGTTATTCCCTCTATGCCTCCCACCCACTGTTCATTGCCCACAATGTCCATACATCAGTTCTCTGTGTCTGTTTTTCCATCGCTTCACTGCGTGTGTTATCATTACCATCTTACTAGATTCCATATATATGTGTTAGTATACTGTACTTATCTTTCTCGTTTTGACTTATTTCAGATTTTATCATAGGTTCTAGCTCCATCCACCTCATTAGGACTGATTCTTCTGCATTTCTTTTTATGGCTGAGAAGTACTCCATTGTATATATGTACCAGGGCTTTTTTATCCATTCATTCGTCGATGGACATCAGGTTGCTTCCATGTTCTAGCTGTTGTATAGAGAGCTGCAGTGAACACTGGGGTACAGGTGCCTCTTTCAATTTTGATTTCATCAGGGTATAAGCCTAATAGTGGGATTGCTGGGTTGTATGGTGCTTCTATTTTTAGTTTTTGGGTTTTTTTAATATTAATTTTATTTGTCTGTGCTGAATCTTAGTTGCAGCATGTGGGATCCAGTTCCCTGGTCTGGGACAGAACCCAGGCCCCCACCATTGTGAGTGTGGCGTCTCAGCCACTGGAGCGCCAGGGAAACCCCTATTTTTAGTTTTTTAAGGAATCTCCATACTGTCTTCCATAGCGGTTGTATCAATTTACATTCCCACCAGCAATGCAAGAGTGTTCCCTTTTCTTTGCACCCTCTCCAGCATTTATTATCTGTAGATTTTCTAATGGTGACCATTCTGACTGGTGTGAGGTGATATCTCATTGTAGTTTCTTTTTGGGGAGGGGGGCGGGTTGGGGGGAGAGGAAGGTGGGCAGGCCACTTCTATTGGTCTTTCATTTATCTATTTTCATCCATCTTTGTTCTTTGGCCCGTGTGGGCCTTCCATCGCGGCGGCATCTGTTGTTGCAGAGCACCGGCTCTGGGCGCATATGCTCCAGAGCTCCAGCTCAGTAATTGGACACATCGGTCCAGCTGCTCCGCGGCACATGGGATCTTCCCAGGCCAGGGCTTGAACCGGCGCCCCTTGCACTGCACGGCGGTGTCCTTACCCACTGGACCACCAGGGAAGCCCTCATTGTAGTTTTGATTTGCGTTTCTCTAATAATAAGCGAGGTTGAGCATCGTTTCCTGTGTTTTATGGCCATCTGTATGTCTTCTTTAGAGAGATGTCTTTTTAGATCTTTTTCCCATTTTTTGATTGGGTTGTTCATTTTTCCGATGTTGTCTGAGTTGCTTGTAGATTTTGGAGATTAACTTTTTGTCTGTTGTTTCATTTACTGTTATTTTCTCCCATTCTGTGGACTGTCTGTTCACCTTTATTGTAGTTTCTTTTGCTTTACAAAAGCTTTTAAGTTTCATTAGGCCCCACATGTTAATTTTTGTTTTTAGTTCTGCTATTCTAGTAGATGGGTCAGAGAAGATCTTGCTTTGATTTATGTCCTTGAGTGTTTTGCCTATATTCTCCTCAAGAGTTTTATGGTTTCTGGTCTTATATTTAGGCCTTTAATCCATTTTGAGTTTATCTTTGTGTATCCGTGTGCCTTTGTCTGTATTATTTCCTCTGTGCTGACTTTGGTCTTTGTGGTCTACTTAAGACAGAAGCATAGGTAACTGGAGACTTTTCTTCATTAAATTATAAGCATTTAAAAGATAAATTCTCGGGAATTCTCTGACAGTCCAGTGGTTAGGACTCAGAGCTTTCACTGCTGGGGCCTGAGTTCTATTCCTGATCAGGGAACAACATTCCACAAGCTGCATGGTGTGGCCAAAAAAGCAAAAACAACTCTTGTGATCAAAAATGTTTATTAACATATAACTGTTTATTAACATGCTAGTGTCCTTTATTAACCTCTTAATAGTTTGCCCGGGGGTAGAACTCCAGTATATTTCTAGTTATAGAAATATAACCTGATTTATGTTTCTTGAGAATTTTAATGGTATCAATTCTCTTTTAGCTTCTAGTGTTAGCCTTTAGGCTTCCCAGGTGGCACTAATGATAAAGAACCCGTCTGCCAATGCAGGAGACGTGGGTTCTATCCCTGAGTTGGGAAGATCCCCTGGAGGAGGGCATGGCAACCCACTCCAGTATTCTTGCCTGGGAAATCCCATGGACAGAGGAGCCTGGTGGGCTAGGGTCCACGGGGTCCTAGAATCGGACAGGACTTAGAAATGCAGCACCTTTCTGATTCTTGAATGTTTGTAGGCAGCCTGGGTTTCCTCTTGGAAAGCATGTAGCATCTTCTCTGTGTTTCCAGTGTCAGGAATGCTAAGGGGATGTGGGGTCATTTTGGGTGTAGGTGGTTTTTCTACTTAAGGTGATGTGATTTGATTTACAATGTTGTGTTAGCTTCTGGTGTGGAGCACAGTGATTCATTTATACATAAATTTATTTTTTGAGGTTTTTTTCCTTATAGATTATTACAAGACATTGTACCTGGTTCCCTGTGCTGTATAGTAGAGGCTTGTTGTGTATCTATGTTATATATAGTAGTGTGTCTCTGCTCATCCTAATCTCCTAATTTGTCCACCCCTCTTTCCCTTTGGTCACCATGTTTGTTTGTTATGTCTGTGAGTCTGTCTGTCTCATAAATAAGTTCTTTAGTCATATTTTCTTATCAGTCATATTTTAGATCCACATCTAAGTGATGCCATATCATGTTTTTCTTAGTAGGATGATCTCTAGGTTCATCATTTTGCTTCACGTAGCACTGGTTCCTTCATTTTTGTGGCTGAGTAGTATTCCATTGTGCGTATATAATGCTCACATATTTTTTTTTTTCCATCCATTTAACTGGATGCCTGGTGGGCACTCTCATCAAGCGATCCATGTTCTGAACTTCTTAGAAACTTATATGATTTCTTAGATCATTTTAATTCATTTTTTCTAAAATTTCTATAATAATATATTATTTAGTTGGCTGCACCAGAGCTCAGCTGCAGCATGTGGGATCTACTTCCCTGACCTGTTCAAGGATTGAACCCAGCCCCTCTGCACTGGGAGCATGATGTCTTAGTCAACTAGACCACCAGGGAAGTCCCAGATTCCTGTTATATTTGAAAAATTAGAGTGCAGTTGCTTTACAGTGTTGTAGAATGAAGTAAATCAGTTAAATATATATATATATATACATACACACACACACACACACACACACACACACACACACACACACATATATATATAAATATCTCCCCTCTGCCTTGAGCCTCCCCCTCACCCCCACTCCACCCTCTGGGTAACACACAGCCCTGAGCTGAGCTCCCTGTGCGGCATGGCGGCTTCCCACTAGCTCGTTTCTGCATGGTGGGGCCTATGTGTGATTCCTCATCTCCCCGTTTGTCCCATTCTCCCCTTCCTCCACTATGTCCACCTGTCTATTCTCTGTATGTGGGGTCATTTTGGGTGTAGGTGGTTTTTCTACTTAAGGTGATGTGATTTGATTTACAATGTTGTGTTAGCTTCTGGTGTGGAGCACAGTGATTCATTTATACATAAATTTATTTTTTGAGGTTTTTTTCCTTATAGATTATTACAAGACATTGTACCTGGTTCCCTGTGCTGTATAGTAGAGGCTTGTTGTGTATCTATGTTATATATAGTAGTGTGTCTCTGCTCATCCTAATCTCCTAATTTGTCCACCCCTCTTTCCCTTTGGTCACCATGTTTGTTTGTTATGTCTGTGAGTCTGTCTGTCTCATAAATAAGTTCTTTAGTCATATTTTCTTATCAGTCATATTTTAGATCCACATCTAAGTGATGCCATATCATGTTTTTCTTAGTAGGATGATCTCTAGGTTCATCATTTTGCTTCACGTAGCACTGGTTCCTTCATTTTTGTGGCTGAGTAGTATTCCATTGTGCGTATATAATGCTCACATATTTTTTTTTTCCATCCATTTAACTGGATGCCTGGTGGGCACTCTCATCAAGCGATCCATGTTCTGAACTTCTTAGAAACTTATATGATTTCTTAGATCATTTTAATTCATTTTTTCTAAAATTTCTATAATAATATATTATTTAGTTGGCTGCACCAGAGCTCAGCTGCAGCATGTGGGATCTACTTCCCTGACCTGTTCAAGGATTGAACCCAGCCCCTCTGCACTGGGAGCATGATGTCTTAGTCAACTAGACCACCAGGGAAGTCCCAGATTCCTGTTATATTTGAAAAATTAGAGTGCAGTTGCTTTACAGTGTTGTAGAATGAAGTAAATCAGTTAAATATATATATATATATACATACACACACACACACACACACACACACACACACACACACACACACACACATATATATATAAATATCTCCCCTCTGCCTTGAGCCTCCCCCTCACCCCCACTCCACCCTCTGGGTAACACACAGCCCTGAGCTGAGCTCCCTGTGCGGCATGGCGGCTTCCCACTAGCTCGTTTCTGCATGGTGGGGCCTATGTGTGATTCCTCATCTCCCCGTTTGTCCCATTCTCCCCTTCCTCCACTATGTCCACCTGTCTATTCTCTGTATCTCTCTCTATTCCTATTGGTTCATCTATATCATTTTCTGGATTCCACATATATGCATTAATATAAGTATTTGCTTTTCTCTTTCTGACTTACGTCATTCTGTGTGACAGACTCTAGGTACATCCACATCTCTCCAAATGACCCAGTTTCGCTCCTTTTCTAGGGTTGAGCAATATTCCACTGTTTATATGTCCCACATACTCTTTATTCATTCCTCTGTTTCTTTTTTAATTTATTTAGTTTATTTTTGGCTATTCTGGGTTTTCACTGCTGCTGCAGGCTCTTCTCTGGTTGCAGGGAGTAGGGGCTACTCTCTTGTTGGAGGTGAGCAGGCTTCCTGTTGCAGTGACTTCTCTTGTGGAACTTGGGCTCTAGGGCACACGGGCTTCAGTAGTCGCAGCATGTGGGCTCCATAGTTGTGGCTCCAAGGCTCTAGAGCACAGGCTCCACAGTTGTGGCTCACAGGCTTAGTTGCTCCACAGCATGTGGGATCTTCCCGGATCAGGGATTAAACCCGTGTCTCCTGCATTGGCAGGTGAGCTCTTCACCCCTGAGCTACCAGGGAAGCCCCATTCCTCTGTTAATGGACCTAAAATACGTATTGTTAGACCTTCTTGATTGACCCTCTCCTTTTCTTTTCTCTATTTGCCTTCTTGTCTCTCTGTCCTACTCTTTGGGAGATCGTCAATTTTACCTATTTTTTTATTTGTTCACTTGAAAAATATATATCCAACAATTGTTTTAGCTGCTGGAGATACAGGAGTGAATAAGACAATGCCTTTACTGTTCTTAGTTTCTAGGCTTCCTATATATTACTAATTATATATTGTTCTTTGGTCAGAGAAAGAAGTTCTTTGTTTCCTCTTTTCAGAATATGAGATTTTTTTTTTTTAAATTGGGGTATATTTGTTGTACAATGTTGCATTAGCTTCAGGTGTACAGTGAAGTTATTGTTATATGTTTTTGCAGCGTTTTCTTATTTACAGGTATACATAATCTCCTAACAGTCACAGGTATATCCCTGATCCCTCTCCCCTGAGCCCTCCCTCCCTTTTCCCTGTTCCCACTCACCCAGGTTGATGCTTAGTCCCCATGTAGGTTCCCTTAGCCTTACAGCTTAATCACTGTGGTAATCTCTATTACATATGATAGATAGTGTAGGTTTCCGTGTTGCTCTTTCCATACCTCTCATCTGATCTTCTCTCCCCTCAACAACCACAGGTCTGTTCTCTAAGTCTGTTTCTCCATTGCCATTCTGCGTGTGCATTTATCAGTACCATCTTATTAGATTCCATATATATGCGTTAGTATACTGTATTTGTCCTTTTCTTTTTGACTTACTTCACTTTGTATAATGGGTTCTAGATTCATCCACCTCATTAGGACTGATTCTCCTGCATTTCTTTTTATGGCTGAGAAGCATTCCATTGTATATATGTACCACAGTTTCTTTATCCATTCATTCGTCAATGGATATCTAGGTTGCTTCAATGTTCTAGCTATTGTATAGAGAGCTGCAGTGAATATTGGGGTACAGGTGTCTCTTTCAATTTTGATTTCATCAGGATATACGCCTAATAATAGGATTGCTGGGTCATACAGTGCTTCTAGTTTTAGTTTTTTTATTTCCAAACTGTCTTCCATAGTGGTTGTTTACATTGCCACCAACAATGCAAGAATGTTCCCTTTTCTCCGCACCCTCTCCAGCATTTAGTATCTGTAGATTGGTGGCCAGAATGGTGGCCATTCTGACTAGTGTGAGGTGATATCTCATTGTAGTTTTGATTTGCATTTCTCTAATAATAAGCGAGGTTGAGCATCATTTCCTGTATTTTTGGGCCATCTGTATGTCTTTGGAGAAATGTCTCTTTAGGTCTTTTTCTCATTTTTTGATTGGGTTGTTTGTTTCTTCGGTATTGTCTAAGTTGTTTGTGTATTTTGGAAATTAATTCTTTGTCTGTTGTTTCATTTGCTATGATTTTCTCCCATTCTGTGGGTTGTCTGTTTACCTTGTTTGTAGTTTCTTTTGCTGTGCAAAAGCTTTTAAGTCTCATTAGGTTCCACATGTTAATTTTTGTTTTTATTTCCGATATTCTAGAGGGCGGGTCATAGAAGATCTTGCTTTGATTTATGTCATTGAGTGTTTTGCCTATAAAATATGCGATTTTGAGAGGGTCTAATTTATGCTCAGTTTCCATAGCTATTCCATGAGAAATGGCTGTTTTTTCCTATGACAGTAAAGAGAAATTAAATAGACCGGTCTAGTAAACAGTAACCCTTTGATTCATTCATGGTTCTCAGGTATATCTCAGCACCTATTTTATTTGAGACACCCTGCAGGCCACTGGTGGAAACAGCCATTGAGCACAAGCAGGATTCTTTTCCCAGAATCCTCGTCGGCTGGTGGTGGAGGTCTTGGTGGGCGCAGACCACCAGTGATAGCCTCAGGGGAGGAGCACCACGCAGGGAAGGAGTCGAGCTCCTTGAGAGCACACCACAGAGGCATCTGAACTAGAAGAGTCGCTCAGGAAGGCTTTCCTGACAAGGTAACAGCTGGACTGAGGTGTGAGGGGTAAGCTGGCCTTAGTGAGACAGCCCAGAGGTGAGCATCCAAGTCCAGATGCTGGCTGGTACAGGTGATGCCCCAAGGTAGGAGAGGGTCGTGGTCTCTGAAGAATGGGAGGATGTCTGGAGAGCAGAGTGCCAGAGCTGGAGAGGCGGGGAGGGCTGTAGTGGGCACGGCCCTGAGGGTCACAGGACGGATTTCTGCTGTAGCCCGAGAGGTGTGGCAGGAGGTTTCCACTGACCAGACCCCTCGGGCTTGGTGTGCAGAGCAGGTGATGGGAGGTGGAAGGGGAGGTTTGTCAGAGTGAGTGGAGGCCCCTGTCGTGATCTTGGGGCAAGATGCTAGTGTCTGGGTCAGGTGGAGCCAGAGGGGATGGGAAACATGGACAGGCTCTGCGGGCATTTGGGAGGTTAAGGGGACAGGAGTCTGTGATGGACGGACTCGTCATGGGGGTGGCGGGGCTCGTCCAGCTGCGTGGACGGCGGGGTCACTGGTGCAGACGGGGGTACACGGCTGTCGGAGGTGCTGCTGGGACAGCGCTGACCTGGCTGAGGCCTGAGCAGCTTTTCCTTTCTGTGCACATTCCCTGTATTGTGCCTCCCCACTCGCCTAGTCCAGGATGGAAAGAGATTATGTAATTCTTCAGCCACATTCTAATTTCTGCCAATTTCTTGTCTTGGGTATTTTCTTAGAGTTCGTTATGTTTGTCAGGTTCATAACAATGTCAGATGTGAAGATTATTTTTGATTATTGTATTATAACTGAAAATGTTATGAAAGATTTGAAATTGTGGATGCTCCATATTTACCACTTCCAGTCCCATCTTCTGAGAGTCATGCTGGTCCACAGCTTGGGGTGAATAATGAATACTGTGTGGAGTGTGGGTCTCACACATGAGACTGTTGTGTTTCATGCTTCTTAGCACAATGCAGCTCTTCTGGAGATGACTGTTACGTTCTTACTTGCTTTCGTGTTTATGTGCTTGGTGGATCTTTGCTCAAACTTCTACTTTGGAATTGAGTTACTTACAAGTGGCTGGATTCAACTGTTTAGTCAACCATGAACTTTTTCTTTCTCCATCTGACATCAATGCCAGACCCTTTTTCCCCTTTTTCATTCTATCACCTCAATGCTGCCTTAGATTTTCACCTTTTGCTATAATATTTGTCCCTGGGTAATTTGGAAAATTAAGGCATTTTAGTTCTTCTTGTTGCTACCTTAATTTTGGTAATTAATTATTTTTATTGAAGTCTCATGATTTACAGCGTTTCAGGTGCAGAGCAAAGTGATTCAGTTATATACATGTTTTTTTTTCAGATATTTGGCCATTCTTACAAGATCATGAACACGGTTCCCTGTGCTATACAGTTAGTTAGTCCCTGTTAACCGTGTTGTATGGTTTGTATATATTATTTCCAAACTACCAGGTATGCATAGTGCCTCCCTCTCGTCAGTAATGTTAAACAATACACTCAGGTCTGCGTTTCTAGTTTCTCATCCTCAGAACTAGAACAAGATCCTGACTTCTCCTGGACACAAGAAGTCACCCTGAATTTGGCTCCTTCTCTGCCTTGCCCCTCACACTTGGGTTGGTGCATCCCTGCATTTTTTTTAAAAAATTATTTATTTCTTTATTTATTTTTGGCTGTTTTGGGTTTTCACTGCTGCCACAGGCTCTTCTCTAGCTGCAGGGAGTAGGGGCTCCTCTCTCGTTGAGCTGAGCAGGCTTCTTGTTGTGGTGACCTCTCTTGTTGTGGAACTCGGGCTCTAGGGCACACGGGCTTTAGTAGTTGCGGCATGTGGGCTCCACAGTTGCAGCTCCGAGGCTCCCGAGCCCAGGCTCTGTAGTTGTGGCTCACGGGCTTCGTTGCTCCGCAGCATGTGGGATCTTCCCAGATCAGAGACTGAACCCATGTCTCCTGCATTGGCAGGCGAACTCTTAACCACTGAGCCACCAGGGAAACCCATCCCTGCATTTGTGATACTTGTTTAACCTGCACTTTTATTACTGCATCCTGTACCTTCTCCTTTAGGAATGATGACAAGTGACAACGTCTTAGGATGATTCCCTCCTGGGAGGAGGAGGAGCGGGTGGGCGTAGGACTAGCCTGAGGCACCTTCATCCAGATGGCGGAGGGCCTGGGGCAAGGATGGCTCAGGCCGCCTCTCCATAAACAGGCCAGGGTCATATGGCCAAGAGCAGAGCTTTCCTGGGGACCCCGGCCACTTGGTGACCACTGGCTCTCTCTTGCCTCCAGGCCTTGCGCTAGCTGTTCCCACCACCTAGCAACATTTTTTTAATAGAAATTTGGGCCACTTCCCTAGTGGCCCAACAGTTACGACTCTGCGCTTCCTCTGCATGGGGCATGGGTTCTCTATCCCTGAGAAGGGAACTAAGATCCCACATGATGACTGGTTTGGCCAAAAAGTAAAATGCATTAAAAAGTCAAAATGAAAAATTTGGGGATAGCAGCACATATGTCCCTGTTAACCGTGTTGTATGGTTTGTATATATTATTTCAAACTACCAGGTATGCATAGTGCCTCCCTCGTCAGTAATGTTAAACAATACACTCAGGTCTGCGTTTCTAGTTTCTCATCCTCAGAACTAGAACAAGATCCTGACTTCTCCTGGACACAAGAAGTCACCCTGAATTTGGCTCCTTCTCTGCCTTGCCCCTCACACTTGGGTTGGTGCATCCCTGCATTTTTTTTAAAAAATTATTTATTTCTTTATTTATTTTTGGCTGTTTTGGGTTTTCACTGCTGCCACAGGCTCTTCTCTAGCTGCAGGGAGTAGGGGCTCCTCTCTCGTTGAGCTGAGCAGGCTTCTTGTTGTGGTGACCTCTCTTGTTGTGGAACTCGGGCTCTAGGGCACACGGGCTTTAGTAGTTGCGGCATGTGGGCTCCACAGTTGCAGCTCCGAGGCTCCCGAGCCCAGGCTCTGTAGTTGTGGCTCACGGGCCGTTGCTCCGCAGCATGTGGGATCTTCCCAGATCAGAGACTGAACCCATGTCTCCTGCATTGGCAGGCGAACTCTTAACCACTGAGCCACCAGGGAAACCCATCCCTGCATTTGTGATACTTGTTTAACCTGCACTTTTATTACTGCATCCTGTACCTTCTCCTTTAGGAATGATGACAAGTGACAACGTCTTAGGATGATTCCCTCCTGGGAGGAGGAGGAGCGGGTGGGCGTAGGACTAGCCTGAGGCACCTTCATCCAGATGGCGGAGGGCCTGGGGCAAGGATGGCTCAGGCCGCCTCTCCATAAACAGGCCAGGGTCATATGGCCAAGAGCAGAGCTTTCCTGGGGACCCCGGCCACTTGGTGACCACTGGCTCTCTCTTGCCTCCAGGCCTTGCGCTAGCTGTTCCCACCACCTAGCAACATTTTTTTAATAGAAATTTGGGCCACTTCCCTAGTGGCCCAACAGTTACGACTCTGCGCTTCCTCTGCATGGGGCATGGGTTCTCTATCCCTGAGAAGGGAACTAAGATCCCACATGATGACTGGTTTGGCCAAAAAGTAAAATGCATTAAAAAGTCAAAATGAAAAAATTTTTAGTACTTAATGCAGGCACGGATACAGACATTCAAGCAGCACATATGGTCCTAGAGTGAAGCCAGCCTCCTTCCCGTGCCCCTCCCGCCGGGCAGGGGCTGTTACCTGCGAAGGTCCTTCCCTGTCACCTCCCCTGGCTGTGTCCGGACCGCTGTGAACAGGCCCCTCTCTTCCACTCTGCACCTCGCTTCCTCCAGCTGAGCGTGTCCTGAAGATCACCCGGACGTTAGCTCTTGTGTACCTGCCTTGCGCTTCTCCAGTGGTTCCGCGGCGTCCCCTCTCCTGGAGGGACCATGATGGGCTCCCCTGACGAGTGGACATGTCCTCAGAGACAACCTCACAGAACACCAGGGCATGTGGGAGCACTGTACCCGCTGGCTGTGTGGTCACGTTTCTTTTTTAATTTTCAGAACAAACCCCGGGGCAGGCACTGTTGTGTTTCCTTCTGGAATTCCTAATGGAAGCCATTCAGGCCTTCTCACTCCCTCTTCTCTGTTCTTCTCCTCTTCCTCTGTTTCGCATTTCTGCCCGTCTCGCTGTGGGGCATTCTGGGTAATTCCCTCAGCCACCTTCAGTCCCACTCAGTCCATCCATCACCCTCGTCCACTCGTACATTGATTTTTTTATATATATGCATATTTATGATTTTCATCTTCAGATTGTAGTTTAGTTTAAAATGGACAAGGCTATAGTTGAAATCATCTATGTACAGTTCAGTAACACAGAGAATACTAATCTAGGTATTGTATAAAAGTTAGAGGTTAGAAGTTTACTTAAAAGTATGTAGTACTACTTGCTACTCCATGTACTGCTACTGGATTTTCCAGGCAAGAATACTGGAGTGGGTTGCTATTTCCCTCTCTAGGGACTAGTACGTTTATTTTGTATCTAAGATTTTAAGGATAATTATAAGCCCAGCTATAAGGTAGAACATCTGACTGTATCAGGTAAACATGCTGAAAACTTTTTTAATAGAAATTTGGGCCACTTCCTAGTGGCCCAACAGTCTGACTCTGCGCTTCCTCTGCATGGGGCATGGGTTCTCTATCCCTGAGAAGGGAACTAAGATCCCACATGATGACTGGTTTGGCCAAAAAGTAAAATGCATTAAAAAGTCAAAATGAAAAAATTTTTAGTACTTAATACAGGCACGGATACAGACATTCAAGCAGCACATATGGTCCTAGAGTGAAGCCAGCCTCCTTCCTGTGCCCCTCCCGCCGGGCAGGGGCTGTTACCTGCGAAGGTCCTTCCCTGTCACCTCCCCTGGCTGTGTCCGGACCGCTGTGAACAGGCCCCTCTCTTCCACTCTGCACCTCGCTTCCTCCAGCTGAGCGTGTCCTGAAGATCACCCGGACGTTAGCTCTTGTGTACCTGCCTTGCGCTTCTCCAGTGGTTCCGCGGCGTCCCCTCTCCTGGAGGGACCATGATGGGCTCCCCTGACGAGTGGACATGTCCTCAGAGACAACCTCACAGAACACCAGGGCATGTGGGAGCACTGTACCCGCTGGCTGTGTGGTCACGTTTCTTTTTTAATTTTCAGAACAAACCCCGGGGCAGGCACTGTTGTGTTTCCTTCTGGAATTCCTAATGGAAGCCATTCAGGCCTTCTCACTCCCTCTTCTCTGTTCTTCTCCTCTTCCTCTGTTTCGCATTTCTGCCCGTCTCGCTGTGGGGCATTCTGGGTAATTCCCTCAGCCACCTTCAGTCCCACTCAGTCCATCCATCACCCTCGTCCACTCGTACATTGATTTTTTTATATATATGCATATTTATGATTTTCATCTTCAGATTGTAGTTTAGTTTAAAATGGACAAGGCTATAGTTGAAATCATCTATGTACAGTTCAGTAACACAGAGAATACTAATCTAGGTATTGTATAAAAGTTAGAGGTTAGAAGTTTACTTAAAAGTATGTAGTACTACTTGCTACTCCATGTACTGCTACTGGATTTTCCAGGCAAGAATACTGGAGTGGGTTGCTATTTCCCTCTCTAGGGACTTGTACGTTTATTTTTGTATCTAAGATTTTAAGGATAATTATAAGCCCAGCATATATAAGGTAGAACATCTGACTGTATCAGGTACATAGTTGACTGATTAAAGCAATGCTGAGAGGCTTGGATGGTCCAGTGGGTAAGGACACCGCCTTGCAATGCAAGGGGCGCCGGTTCCATCCCTGGCCTGGGAAGATCCCACGTGCCGCGGAGCGGCTGAACCGATGTGTCCAACTACCGAGTCAGAGCTCTGGAGCGCATGCGCCCAGAGCCAGTGCTCTGTGACGAGAGAGGCCACTGTGATGCGAGGCCCACACAGGCCAAAGAACAAAGATGGAAATAAATGAAAAACCAATAGAAGTGGTCAAAATAAAGCAATGCTGAGGGGGAAATCATGAGCCAGATTTATCTGTGCACATCCCAAAACATGAATTCCTGAATAACCTTTTTTTTTTTTTAAATTTCTCAGATTGCTCTTGTCTGCTGATTTTTTGGACTATTTAGTATGACTCTTGTTTAATTCTTATTGGACTATAGTTGCTTTACCGTGTTGTTAGTTCTGCTGTACAGCAAAATGTTATCGGCTATATGTTTACATGTATCGCCTCTTTCGGATTTCCTTTCCTCTTAGGTCAACACAGAGTACTGAGTAAAGTTTCCTGTGGTATACAGTAGGTTCTCATTGGTTGTCTATTTTATACACAGTATCAGTGTGTATATATGAAGTATGACTCACTTTTTGTAGGTGCCATTTATCAAACAAGGACGCTCCTTCCTTTTGTTAGTTTACTGGAAGTTCTTTTTTTTAATTTCATTTATTCATAGACTTTTAGCTATTCTGGTTTTTTTTTTTTTAATTTTTACTTTTACACAGTTTTGTTATTTACAGATATGTATGATCCCAGATTAGTCATATGTAATCTAGGTTTTCACTGCTGCCACAGGCTCTTCTCTAGTTGCAGGGAGTGGGGGCTACTTTCCAGTTGATGTGAGCAGGCTTCTTGCTGCTGTGACTTCTCTTGTGGAACTTGGGCTCTAGGGCACATGGGCTCAGTAGTTGCAGCTCTGAAGCTCTAGAGCACAGGCTCCATAGCTGTGGCTCAGCGGCTTTGTTGCGCCAAAGCCTGTGGGATCTCCCCGCGTCAGGGACTGAACCCGTGTCTCCTGCGTTGGCAGGTGAAGTCTTTACCCCTGAGCTACCAGGGAAGCCTTACTGGAAGTCTTTATAATGAACAGATAATTGTATTTTGTTAAATGCCTCTTGTGCACCTGCTTTTTTCTTTTTTAGTCTGTTGATACAATTTTTAAAAAAATCTGCAGGCTATTAGTTATGGCAGACTGGACTCTTTGCCCCACACTATGTGTGATCTCCCCAGATGAGGGATTGAACTGGTGTCCCTTACATTTAAAGGCAGATTCTTAACCACTGGACCACCAGGGAAGCCCTGAATAGTTGAATGTTAAACTAAATCTGCATTTGTGGAATGAACTCCACTTGATCATATTATCCTTTTTATATGTTACTGGATCCAATCTACTACAATTTTATTAAAGACGTGTGTCTGGGTTCATAAGTAATACTGCTCTATAATTTTCTGATCTTGCAATGTCTGTCTGGCTTTGATATCAGGAAAATGCTTCCCTAATAGAGGAAGTATTTCCTTCTGTTTAATTTTCTGGAAGAATTTGTGTAGAATTAATTAAAATTGACAATTGAAGATATCTGAGCCAGGAGTTTTCTTTGTGGGAAGGCTTTTAATTAGAAATTCAACTTAACAGATCCAGGGCTTCACAGATCTATTCCTTCTGCACTGAGCTTGGTAGTTTTTAATCTGCTGAGAAATTTGTCCATTTCAGGACTTCCCTGGTGGTCAGCCGATTTAAGACTCAGCACTTTCACCGCTGTGACTGGGGTTCGATCCCTGGTTGAGGAGCTGATCCCACGAGCTGAGTGTCTGGAAGTGTACATGCATAGATACAGTTTCTCTGTAAGCATTGATTTTGTAGTATCCACCAAGTTTTACGCCATGTTTTCATTTCTTTCCATTAGAAGTATTTTTTTCTAACTTTTCCTGGGACCACCTTTTGATCCATGAACTATCCACGTCAGGCGCTTCAGCTGTGTCCAGCTCTTTGTGATCCTCTGGACTGGGCCCGCCAGGCTCCTGTTCACGGGCTTCTCCAGGCAAGACTAGCAGAGGGGGTTGCCGTTTCCGCCTCCAGGGACCTTCCCGACCGGGGACAGAAGCTCCGTCTCCAGGAGCTGCCGCACTGGCAGGTGGGTTCTTTATAATGAACAGATAATTGTATTTTGTTAAATGCCTCTTGTGCACCTGCTTTTTTCTTTTTTAGTCTGTTGATACAATTTTTAAAAAAATCTGCAGGCTATTAGTTATGGCAGACTGGACTCTTTGCCCCACACTATGTGTGATCTCCCCAGATGAGGGATTGAACTGGTGTCCCTTACATTTAAAGGCAGATTCTTAACCACTGGACCACCAGGGAAGCCCTGAATAGTTGAATGTTAAACTAAATCTGCATTTGTGGAATGAACTCCACTTGATCATATTATCCTTTTTATATGTTACTGGATCCAATCTACTACAATTTTATTAAAGACGTGTGTCTGGGTTCATAAGTAATACTGCTCTATAATTTTCTGATCTTGCAATGTCTGTCTGGCTTTGATATCAGGAAAATGCTTCCCTAATAGAGGAAGTATTTCCTTCTGTTTAATTTTCTGGAAGAATTTGTGTAGAATTAATTAAAATTGACAATTGAAGATATCTGAGCCAGGAGTTTTCTTTGTGGGAAGGCTTTTAATTAGAAATTCAACTTAACAGATCCAGGGCTTCACAGATCTATTCCTTCTGCACTGAGCTTGGTAGTTTTTAATCTGCTGAGAAATTTGTCCATTTCAGGACTTCCCTGGTGGTCAGCCGATTTAAGACTCAGCACTTTCACCGCTGTGACTGGGGTTCGATCCCTGGTTGAGGAGCTGATCCCACGAGCTGAGTGTCTGGAAGTGTACATGCATAGATACAGTTTCTCTGTAAGCATTGCTTTTGTAGTATCCCCCAAGTTTTACGCCATGTTTTCATTTCTTTCCATTAGAAGTATTTTTTTCTAACTTTTCCTGGGACCACCTTTTGATCCATGAACTATCCACGTCAGGCGCTTCAGCTGTGTCCAGCTCTTTGTGATCCTCTGGACTGGGCCCGCCAGGCTCCTGTTCACGGGCTTCTCCAGGCAAGACTAGCAGAGGGGGTTGCCGTTTCCGCCTCCAGGGACCTTCCCGACCGGGGACAGAAGCTCCGTCTCCAGGAGCTGCCGCACTGGCAGGTGGGTTCTTTACCACTAGCGCCACCTGGGGATTAGCAGTGCTTTATTGAGCTTACAGATACTGAGATTCTCTGTTTTTACTATTTTTGATTTTGTTCTGGTAGAGGACATACTTCATATTGTTTTAGGCCTTTCTCACTATCTTAACACTCAGACTATGGTGGATCTTGGTGAAGGTCCTCCTGCACTCGGGAGGAAGGAACATGTATTGTGTTACTGCGGGTGGAGTGTTCTGTAAATGTTAATTAGGTCAAGGAGCCCGATTGCACTAGATCTTTGTCTTTTCTCATTTTCCATCTACTTGGTCAGTGGATAAGTGAGAGGGATATTGAAATGTCAGCTATACTTGTGGTTTAGACTACTTTTCCTCTTATTTCCATGAGTTTCTGCTTCAAATATTTTGAAGTTTTACCATTAGCTACAGAAACATTTAGGATAATTATGTACTTAAATTAAGCAGTTTATTATGGAAGGATCTGCTTTAGTCTCAATAATATCCTTTGTCCTGAAATCTATTTTCATATTAATATCGCCAGCTCATCTTTCTAATGATTGGTATTCGCGTAACATATATTTTCCCAGCATTTTAATCTTTGTCTTTATGCTTAACGTTGGTTTCTCAGAGGTAGCATATAATTGAATCTTGCTTTTAAAACCCCATCTGATAACTTCTGCCTTTTAATTGGGTGTTTAAATGTAAATGGTCTAATACGACTATCTGTTGGTTATATATCTAATGTTCTGCAATGTGTTTTCTATTTGCCTCATCTCATTTCCTTTTCTTTTGGATTATTTTTGATTCCATTCTGCATCCTTCATTGGCTGACTTTATTGGTTACTCTAGGATTTACAGTATGCCTCTTCAAAACTGATTATAGTTTGTTTTCAAATAATATAAAAACTATGATATAACCTCATATATAATGTAAGACATAAATTTGATTTCTCTCTTCCAACCTTGTGTGACAGCTTTCGTACATTTCAATATATTATGAATTCTCAGTTTATTGCTTCTGCTTAAAGCAGTAAGACATATTTTTAACTTTCTATGTAAGTAGGACAGAGGGAAATAAAACAATGGGAAGACAAGGAAGGGGAGCATCTCGGGTGTTTAAAGGGTTCATTTCTCCGGCACTCTCATTTAATATTGTACTTCCTAAGCTCAGCGTGATGTACTAGCATCGGGATGAATCGATCATTCCCAAAGACTTAACACGATCATCAGATAGACATTTCTGTGAGTGTGTGAACTCTTGACAGTGTTCCTCAGCCTGTACCGTGTCCACTGGAGAGTCAAGGTCTGCCGCAATTGCAGGGAGCTGTCCTTCTGATGAGGAAGGAACTGATTGTGTTATCGGTGGATGTTCTGAAATGTTAATTGTCAGGAGCCATTGCACTAGATCTTTGTCTTTTCTCATTTTCCATCTACTTGGTCAGTGGATAAGTGAGAGGGATATTGAAATGTCAGCTATACTTGTGGTTTAGACTACTTTTCCTCTTATTTCCATGAGTTTCTGCTTCAAATATTTTGAAGTTTTACCATTAGCTACAGAAACATTTAGGATAATTATGTACTTAAATTAAGCAGTTTATTATGGAAGGATCTGCTTTAGTCTCAATAATATCCTTTGTCCTGAAATCTATTTTCATATTAATATCGCCAGCTCATCTTTCTAATGATTGGTATTCGCGTAACATATATTTTCCCAGCATTTTAATCTTTGTCTTTATGCTTAACGTTGGTTTCTCAGAGGTAGCATATAATTGAATCTTGCTTTTAAAACCCCATCTGATAACTTCTGCCTTTTAATTGGGTGTTTAAATGTAAATGGTCTAATACGACTATCTGTTGGTTATATATCTAATGTTCTGCAATGTGTTTTCTATTTGCCTCATCTCATTTCCTTTTCTTTTGGATTATTTTTGATTCCATTCTGCATCCTTCATTGGCTGACTTTATTGGTTACTCTAGGATTTACAGTATGCCTCTTCAAAACTGATTATAGTTTGTTTTCAAATAATATAAAAACTATGATATAACCTCATATATAATGTAAGACATAAATTTGATTTCTCTCTTCCAACCTTGTGTGACAGCTTTCGTACATTTCAATATATTATGAATTCTCAGTTTATTGCTTCTGCTTAAAGCAGTAAGACATATTTTTAACTTTCTATGTAAGTAGGACAGAGGGAAATAAAACAATGGGAAGACAAGGAAGGGGAGCATCTCGGGTGTTTAAAGGGTTCATTTCTCCGGCACTCTCATTTAATATTGTACTTCCTAAGCTCAGCGTGATGTACTAGCATCGGGATGAATCGATCATTCCCAAAGACTTAACACGATCATCAGATAGACATTTCTGTGAGTGTGTGAACTCTTGACAGTGTTCCTCAGCCTGTACCGTGTCCACTGGAGAGTCAAGGTCTGCCGCAATTGCAGGGAGCTGTCCTTCTAATAAGCCTCAGCTGTCCAGAGAGAAGTGGTCGAGGGTTCCTAGGTGACGGTCTGCTCTCTTCCCTTCAAGGTCCCCCTGTCTTGTCACAGATGGCAGAGTGTCATTCACTTTTATGGCTGAGAAGTCCTGCATGGTGTGTGTCATTCACTCACTCACCCATCAGTGCACACAGGTTGTTCTAGGCAGATACACTCAGAACAGCCAGATGCACAGGGCCGGTTATGGGAAAGGATACACGTTTCATGCACCAGCTACAAGTGTTTCATCTTTATACACTATACAACATATGCACCGTCTACATATGATGTTAAACTTTTTGCTCAGTTGTGTGTAGTAAAAAAATTAAGAGCCTTTTTTATGTTTAATCCACATATTTAATCTTGCCAGTTTTATTATATGTTGCTCCATGACAAATTACCCCATAGCTTAATCACTTAACCCAGTCAACGTTTACTGTCTCCCACAGTTTCCAAACCTCGTGTGACAGCGGGAGTCAAGAAGCCAGGACTGGCTCGGCGATTCTGGCGTGGCGTGAGGTCACAGTGAAAATACTGGCCAGGGCTGCGGTCATTTGAAGGCTCCCCTCGGGCTGGAGGGTCTGCTCCAGACTGCGCATCACAGCACGCTGACAGTCTCCGGGGTCACTCACACTAGGGGAGAGCTGGAAGAGGAAGGCGGCCTTTTGGGTAAGTTTATATGTAAGTCTCATATAATTCAACCTTTTAAAAGTATACAATTCAGTAATTTTTTTAGTATATTCACAATTGTGGGATATTTTCTAAAACTGAAATGTTGTTTCCTTGTAAAATGTACTATTTCTGTCTTATCGCCTTCAAGATTTTCAGTCTTTAGATTCTATAATCAAAAAGTTGGATTATGAAGTCTCTGGGTTTCTATATATTCTACTTGTGGTTTGCTGTGACTCGTGCACTTTCCCCCAATTTGGGAAAATTCGTCTTTTCAGAAGTCTTCCCTAATTCTTCTCACTCTGGAACTGCAATTGTGTACATGTTAGACTGATGTTAGATGTCTATGTATATGTGATTATGTATATGCTAGATCAATGAGGCTGATGTTTCCTTTTTTCTCTCATTAAAAAAAAAAATGTATTGGTGCATAGTTGATTTACAATGTTGTGTTAGTTTCTGATGTACAGCAAACTGAATCAGTTATGCATTTGTCCACTGTTTGTCTGACTTTCTTCCCCTGAGGTCATCATGGAGCGCTGAGATTCCCCTGTGCCTTGTCTATGCTGTGTACAGGGGTGTGTGCACATCAGTCCCCGTCCCCCAGCTCATCCTCCCCGAGCCTCGGAAGCCACAGGTTTGGCTTCTATATCTGTGACTGTTTTGTACGTAAGTTCATTTGTACCGTTTGGTTAGCTTTCCCCTAGAAGTGATACAGGATATTTACCCCTCTCTGACTTACCTCACTCAGTATGATCACTGCAGGTTCATCCATATCGCTGCAAATGAGTAACAGTTGATTTAAAACGCTTGGGTGTTAATGTTAACATCTGGGTCATCTCCAAGTCAATTTCCATTAACAGCCATTCTTCTCAA
This sequence comes from Tragulus kanchil, assembly GCA_022376925.1. Classification (NCBI taxonomy): domain Eukaryota; kingdom Metazoa; phylum Chordata; class Mammalia; order Artiodactyla; family Tragulidae; genus Tragulus; species Tragulus kanchil. The sequence goes on along the minus strand of JAIOJX010000025.1, from coordinate 201,605,253 downwards.
GTCTGGATCTTTCTCTTTTATTTTCATGTGTACAGTCATTATGAATGACAGTCTGGCTATTGTTAATAATAGACCGTAGAAACTGCTGACGAATGTGTGTCCCCACCCTTTTCAACTCCCTCTCCCGAAAAACACTTTTCAAGTCGGCCGTCACCTGGGCTGAGCTCAGACGGAAAGCTTCGGCTCCTCTGTGGTGGGCAGCAGCTGGACTTCTCTTTAGTTCTTTCAGCCGGCGGCTTGGCGTCCTCTGTGGGTGTGTATTCAGGGATCACAGAGTTGGGCAGCTACACACAGGTTGTGGGGCTCCCTCTCTCATTTCTGGGACCTCCTCCCTCACTGTGCTGGGGTTGTTTCGAACCCCTTCCTTTGGTTATTGAGGCTTGCTGTCTACCCAGGTTTTGGCTACCCTGGGCAGTGCCCTGGCCTGTCTTCCGGTCAGAAGCCATGGACGTGGGAGCTTACCTGCCTCCGCTCATTCCCAGGGGTCAGTTCCCTCCACTTCCTCTGGAGTGTGGTGGTTCTGCGCTGCCTTAAGGCTGCTTCTGTGTTCTGTTGAGAATTCACAGCTGTCATTTGTGGGAGGGCTGGATGAAAGAAGTTCTTCCATCAGCAGAACCTTCTCCATTGCTTTTCAAAAGGCACTTCTGGTATTTCATCTATATTTTAAAGTTATTTTTAGTAGGAAGAAAGGTCTGAGTTACAGCCCCCCATCACAGAGATCAGCACAGCAGCTGACAGTGGGGTCCAGGGCTTGCTGGTTTGTTTTAATGGCAGCAGTGAGGGGACATGCTGTTCTGGCACGGAGGTCTGGGGGTGGCCTGCCAGGAGGCACGCGGCCTGGGCCCTGTGTGAGGCAGCGAGCACCCTGGGTTAGTGAGTAGCTGTTCACGCTGCGACCACATTCCGGGGAAGGAGGAAGGCTCGCCCCTGCGGGCAGCGTTAGGCCCAGGCAACCAGACACCAGCTCTTGCCAGCCTGAGAGGGCCAGAGGTCCCCCACGTCCAGTAAGAAGCTGTTGGCACCCTTCTGCCCTGTTTACAGAAACGTTAAGCCAAACAGAACGTGGGTGCACCTACCTCCCGATAACGAGCTCGGGCTCTGGAAGCAGGACAACTGGATGGCGAACTTCCTCGTCCCGTAACGTGGGTGCTGCACTCTGCCCTGCCCACAGCACGTCACGAGGTTTTGCCACACGTCTGAGGTGGCTGACCACCCCCTGGGCCACACTGTGGAATCTACAGTGGACAGCGGTGATTGTAACGGTTCTCGTCTCCTATGGGCAGCGGCTGGACTGGGAAGGTCTGGGAGTGAGGAGTAGGCCACTGAGCCAGCAAAGTGGGGAACGGCGTCTCCGGGTGTTCGAGGCGAGGGCCACGAGTCAGTCTGTGACGGGAGCAAGGACCGTGGTCCAGGGACAGGCAGGTGTCTAGAGTCTATTCTGCCACTCACCAGTGCTGACCTCAAGGGGGCTCCTGATTCCTCTATGCGGCTCTCGGCTCTCCACCAAACTTGCCTGTGTTTGATCTGACCCCTGTCCTAGACTTCGCGGCTCCCTGTGTTCTGCCTGGCCGGGAGAATTCCCCCCCAGTTTTTGGGGTTGGTGGTTCTGCGCTGCCTTAAGGCTGCTTCTGTGTTCTGTTGAGAATTCACAGCTGTCATTTGTGGGAGGGCTGGATGAAAGAAGTTCTTCCATCAGCAGAACCTTCTCCATTGCTTTTCAAAAGGCACTTCTGGTATTTCATCTATATTTTAAAGTTATTTTTAGTAGGAAGAAAGGTCTGAGTTACAGCCCCCCATCACAGAGATCAGCACAGCAGCTGACAGTGGGGTCCAGGGCTTGCTGGTTTGTTTTAATGGCAGCAGTGAGGGGACATGCTGTTCTGGCACGGAGGTCTGGGGGTGGCCTGCCAGGAGGCACGCGGCCTGGGCCCTGTGTGAGGCAGCGAGCACCCTGGGTTAGTGAGTAGCTGTTCACGCTGCGACCACATTCCGGGGAAGGAGGAAGGCTCGCCCCTGCGGGCAGCGTTAGGCCCAGGCAACCAGACACCAGCTCTTGCCAGCCTGAGAGGGCCAGAGGTCCCCCACGTCCAGTAAGAAGCTGTTGGCACCCTTCTGCCCTGTTTACAGAAACGTTAAGCCAAACAGAACGTGGGTGCACCTACCTCCCGATAACGAGCTCGGGCTCTGGAAGCAGGACAACTGGATGGCGAACTTCCTCGTCTGTAACGTGGGTGCTGCACTCTGCCCTGCCCACAGCACGTCACGAGGTTTTGCCACACGTCTGAGGTGGCTGACCACCCCCTGGGCCACACTGTGGAATCTACAGTGGACAGCGGTGATTGTAACGGTTCTCGTCTCCTATGGGCAGCGGCTGGACTGGGAAGGTCTGGGAGTGAGGAGTAGGCCACTGAGCCAGCAAAGTGGGGAACGGCGTCTCCGGGTGTTCGAGGCGAGGGCCACGAGTCAGTCTGTGACGGGAGCAAGGACCGTGGTCCAGGGACAGGCAGGTGTCTAGAGTCTATTCTGCCACTCACCAGTGCTGACCTCAAGGGGGCTCCTGATTCCTCTATGCGGCTCTCGGCTCTCCACCAAACTTGCCTGTGTTTGATCTGACCCCTGTCCTAGACTTCGCGGCTCCCTGTGGACCATGGCTGTGGCCCCCTCCTTACTTCACTGCCTCCCCAGATCTGCTACGCCTCGCAGCTGTGTCCTCAGCCAGGTTATCCAGAGGCACGCTGGGCAGGGCTGAGGACAAGGAGGAGGACCTTGGGGCGACAGGGACGTTCCACTGGCTACGAATCTGCTTCCTCAAGGCACCCCAGATCCCCCGTGCCCCCCTTAACAGTGAGGAGAGGGGATCTTCCACATGCTCTGTTGATGTCTTTTAAGAACAGACTTGAGGAAAGACAGTCTCTTCAATAACTGATGCTGGGAAAACGGGAGAGCTACTTGTCTAAGAATGAAATCAGAACACTCCACCATACAGAGATAAACTCAACATGGATTAAATACCCGAATGCAAGGTACTATAAGAACTCTTACTAGAGGAAAACCTAGAACACTCTTTGGTATAAATCACAGCAAAATCTTTTTCGATCCCCCACCTACAGTAAGAATAAATGGGACCTAATTGAACTTAAAAGCTTTTGTACAGCAATGGAAATCATAAAACAAAACAAAACAAAACACAGCCCTCAGAATGGGACAAAATTACTTGCAAACAAAGCAAGTGACAAGAGATTAATCTCTGTTCCAAAATATACAAAGAGCTCATGCAACTCAACATCAAAAAAAAGAAAAAAAAAAGGCACAAGATCTCAATAGACATTTCTCCAAAGAAGACATTCAGACAGGTCAAACATAAGAAGACGCTCAAGGCTGCTAATTCTTGGAGAAATGCAAATCAAAACTATAATGAGGTTATTACCTCCTAATCGTCAGAATGGCTCTCATCACAAATTCTACAAATAGTGAATGCTGGAGAGGGTGTGGAGAAAAGAGAGCCTCCTACACTGCTGCTGGAAATGTACATCAGCACAGGCACTATGGAGAACTGCCTGGAGGTTCCTCAGACAACTAAGAGGAGAAGTACCATACGACTCAGCAATTCCCCTCCTGGCCACACATCTGGAGAAAGCCACCATTTGAAGGGATATGCACCCTGCTCTTGACTGCGGCCCTGTTTATAACAGGCGGACATGGACGCAACCTGAATGTCACTGGCAGGCGAATGGATAAAGATGATGTGGTGCACAGACACTATGGAATATTACTCAGCTATAAAAAGGAACGGAATAATGCCACCTACAGCGATATGGATGCACCTAGAGAACGTCCTACAGAGTGAAGTCAGAAAAAGAAGGAAGATATTGTATAATATTGCTTATATGTGGAATCTAGAAAAACGGTACAGATGAACTTATTTGGAAAGCAGAAACAGAGACAGGTATAGAGAACAAACTTACGGTTACCAAGCAGGGAAGGAGAGTGGGAGGAACTGGGAGTTTGGGATTGACCTGTGTATAAAGCAGGTAACTAACGAGAGCACAGGAAACTATTCAGTGCTCGGTGGTGACCTAAATGGGAAGGAAATTCCAAAAGAATGGATACATGTGTCTATATATGCATAATTAATTCACTTTGCTGCATAGCAGAAACAACACTGTAAAGCAACTATGCTCCAATAAAAATAAAGAGTAGCCTGCCACCTCTACCTCGTGTGGCCTCTGTTCCTGTCCAGCCTGTGGACTGACCTGAGTCCAGAGGCGCACGATGGCACTGCTCTTTATTCGCCAGCAGGCTGGGAGTTTGGTGCGTTGAGTCTTCTGTTAACTACGGGTGTTTAAAAACAGCTTTCAGATTTGAGGCCCGCGATGACTGACCAGGCACTTCCAGTGGAGCAGCTGCCTTCCCCTTCAAAACAAGCAGCAGATCTGTAAAGTACAATTAAGCCAGAGGGCAGAGACAACATTTATGAAACAGACAACCTAAAGAATAGAAAAAAAAAATGTCAACATGGGGGGAAAAAAGGATCAACACTGGTTTGTTTGCAGATCTGGTTGGAGGCCAGCAGGCTCAGCTTTAAGCACGACAAGGTTAAGGATCCATCAGGCAGACCTGGCCCAGGTGAGTTCCTACCAGGACAAGTCCAGGCCCCCTGTGGCCTGTCCTGAGGACGCTTCCTGCTTCTGTTGTGAGCATTCTGCTCCATCGGGGCTGCAATTCCCTCCTGGCCACACATCTGGAGAAAGCCACCATTTGAAGGATATGCACCCTGCTCTTGACTGCGGCCCTGTTTATAACAGGCGGACATGGACGCAACCTGAATGTCACTGGCAGGCGAATGGATAAAGATGATGTGGTGCACAGACACTATGGAATATTACTCAGCTATAAAAAGGAACGGAATAATGCCACCTACAGCGATATGGATGCACCTAGAGAACGTCCTACAGAGTGAAGTCAGAAAAAGAAGGAAGATATTGTATAATATTGCTTATATGTGGAATCTAGAAAAACGGTACAGATGAACTTATTTGGAAAGCAGAAACAGAGACAGGTATAGAGAACAAACTTACGGTTACCAAGCAGGGAAGGAGAGTGGGAGGAACTGGGAGTTTGGGATTGACCTGTGTATAAAGCAGGTAACTAACGAGAGCACAGGAAACTATTCAGTGCTCGGTGGTGACCTAAATGGGAAGGAAATTCCAAAAGAATGGATACATGTGTCTATATATGCATAATTAATTCACTTTGCTGCATAGCAGAAACAACACTGTAAAGCAACTATGCTCCAATAAAAATAAAGAGTAGCCTGCCACCTCTACCTCGTGTGGCCTCTGTTCCTGTCCAGCCTGTGGACTGACCTGAGTCCAGAGGCGCACGATGGCACTGCTCTTTATTCGCCAGCAGGCTGGGAGTTTGGTGCGCTGAGTCTTCTGTTAACTACGGGTGTTTAAAAACAGCTTTCAGATTTGAGGCCCGCGATGACTGACCAGGCACTTCCAGTGGAGCAGCTGCCTTCCCCTTCAAAACAAGCAGCAGATCTGTAAAGTACAATTAAGCCAGAGGGCAGAGACAACATTTATGAAACAGACAACCTAAAGAATAGAAAAAAAAAATGTCAACATGGGGGGAAAAAAGGATCAACACTGGTTTGTTTGCAGATCTGGTTGGAGGCCAGCAGGCTCAGCTTTAAGCACGACAAGGTTAAGGATCCATCAGGCAGACCTGGCCCAGGTGAGTTCCTACCAGGACAAGTCCAGGCCCCCTGTGGCCTGTCCTGAGGACGCTTCCTGCTTCTGTTGTGAGCATTCTGCTCCAACGGGGCTGCAAAACGATTAAGGCCTGAGGTGACCTCTTACGCAAGGCCCTAAGGGCCACTCCTGAAACCCGGCCAGGGTGACCGCTGGGCCCTTCCCCAGAAGAGCTGTGGCCGTGCAGGGGGTGCCTGGGCATCCCAGGCCACGCGAGCCTACGGCATCTCTACTCGTGTCCTCAGCACGTCTAGGACACGTCCACACCCTGGACAGGCCTAGGCTGAGGGCAGAGGCTCTGTTGCTGATCCAGCAGACACTGAGGTCTGACAGCCTAGACGAGGACAGAGGGGCCTTCACCCCTCAACAGTGGAAGGGTAAGCAGTTTCCTCAGTGATGAACTGGAAATATTTAGAAGCTGTGGTCATTTGAATCATGGAAGTATGTCTGTTTATCTGATCATTCTAAACTGTATTTTAACTCCATGAAGACTGACAAATTGCAAAAGACATGAAAACTCAATAAACCTGAATGGTGCCTAATAGTCATTTAACACTTTAAATAAGGCACATTTGCTCTGAGAACGTAAGGCTCAGAGGAGCTCTGTCACGAGGAGCTTCCTGTGTGGCTGAGGCCACGTGCTGGCAGGTGCCTTGACGTGTGGAACCTCGTGGGCACGGTTCTCTCACCTCTCAGTGTTGAGTACAGCTAGTGTGAATAAATTCTCCCAGCCTTTAAATACCACTTCTGTGCTTCCATCCTGATGCTGGGAAAGACTTGTAGGCGAAAGGAGACGGTTGGATGGCATCACCGACTCAGTGGACATGAGTTCTGGACACACTCTGGGGAATAGTGAAGGACAGGGAAGCCTGGTGAGCTGGAGTCCACAGGGTCGCAGGACGTGACTTAGCTATTAACCGGTAACAACGTTTCCATCCAATCTTTCAGCTTTAGTTACTCTACTGGCTAGAACAGGGCCCTGTATCTTTTCCTTATCTTAGTTTTGGCAACTAAGGTCAGAGGCCAGAGACACCAACTGTCTCTTTTCTACCCTCTTCGTCCACCGTGGCACCAAGTTCTGTCTGTCCTTCCCAGCCCGTGAGCCCAGGTCAGCTCTCAGGGGAAGGCCTGCTAGCCTAAGAGCTCAGTGAAGCCCCTGGTGAAAGCCAGACAGAGCAGGGAGACCCAGCAGCTGACGTTCAGTGACGCAGGCCCTGAGCCGCTGGCTGCCAAGCAGTCCAGGGTGGTGGGTGGGGCGGGGTGTTTCTCCATTCACGGAGCTCTAGGCGGGGCTGGGGAGGCAGCACTGCGCCCACCATCGCCCAGCTGGCGAGACCACGACTCGCCTGCAGAAAGCTTCATCAGCTCAGAGGCCAGCCTGCTCGTCCCTGCACTAGCCAGTCCTCGCTCTCTTTGAGGCCAGGTTTCTGCCCTCCCCTGTACGCCTGCACAGCTGGGCACAGCGACCCTGTGCTTGGGGAAAAGCCTCAATCAAGCCACCACACTGACCGAAAGTGCAAAGAAACCCACTGTCTCCGACAGAAAAGGTTCACATACCAGAAGTTGGGGCGCGAGCTCGCTGCCCCAGGGATGGTCCCAGCAGGCCGAGTGAAGTCTCATTAGAAGGCTGACGTGTAGCGTGCCTGGCGCAGAGCGGAGGGCTGGCCCCAGAACCCCGGGGCTGGAATGCTGGCGGGGGAACCTGGCTGCCCCTGCCTTTGTCCGCTGGACACTCACGTCCTGCCTCTTAGTCCTCACAAGGCAGAAGTCTGCGCCCGCTGCCTGGCAGACCTCCTGCCACCCCTCACAGGCTCCCCACTCCTCTCTGTCTTCCTGGGGTCCAGCGGGCGCTGGAGGATGTCCAGCCCCCCATCCCCAGTCTCAGGACCCTCAGAGCCTGTGTTCACCTGGGAACCAGCCACAGGCTTCACAGGTTCTATCCAACAGAGGGCAGGTGTCCTGGATCTTAAGAAACGGACCAGGCAGGATCCGTACCTCAGCCCGAGCCTTCCACACGCGTCTCCACTAACTGGGTACCTAGAGCTCCACAGCACAGCCAAGGACCACTGCTGAAGAGCGCCCCATGAAGCTCCGGTTTCCACAGCGACCACCGGGCACTGAGATAGGTGCCTGCCGACTGCCGGCTCTGAGCACGACGGCTTCTGACCCGGGCTCACGCCGCTTTCAGCAGGCGGCGGGACACCCGCCCAGTGCTGGCCTGCATCCGTCAGGAGCGCCCAGGCTCCTCTCGCACCACGGTGCAGGGCAGAGGAGCCTCACCACCCTGCTTCTGACCTCCGCCTGGCCGGCACACCCAGCCCTGCGGGTCAGCATTCCCGGCCAGGCCCCGCGTCCCGCACAGGGCTATGGCGGCAGCCCACCCTCGCGTCGGGACACCGCCACCCCACCTGCCCCACGTGTCGAGCGAGCTGGAGCAAGGCCAGCGTTAGGCCACGAGGCAGGGATTGGGGTGCCTGGTTCTGTGCCAGGAGCGTGCGTGCTCACTCAGCCGTGTGGACTCTCTACCACCCCACGGGCTGTAGCCCACCGGGCTCCTCTGCCCTTGAAGTTCTCCAGGCAAGAACGCTGGAGTGGGTTGCCACTTCCTGCTCCATCCTAGTGACTAGCACTGCTCAAGGTGAACCGTGACTGAAATACCTCAAACTGAGGCAAAGGGCTCTGACGGCCAGGAAGAAGCCAGGGATGAGACAAGTCACGGCCTGAGCGGTCCTGGGAGAGCTCCACACTCGAGAGGCTGGATCCCGAACCTGAAGAGGCTCGCAGGTATGAGGCGGTGTGTACGCTGCGATTTCTGGATTAACACAATGGAAGCCTCTTACCTGGCTCATCCTCTGAGAAGAGGGGAGGGCTCCAGTTCTGTCGCTAGAGTGGCAGCTCTTCAATCCAAACTCCTGAAGCGAGGCTGAACCTGGCGTTGGGAGCTCTGGTTCCCGAAGTGATTTCATTGCTGGGAGCTGCCAAAGAGACGGGACTGAGAGCAGGGAGGAGGCTGTCTGGGCCCGCGTGTGCTGGAGGACCAGGAGCAGAGTGGCTGGCTCTCTCCGGAGCCATCCTCTCTGGAGAATTGCAGAGTTGATGTTCACAAGGGGGGCCAGACCCCACATTCCAAGGCTCTGCCACACGCGGCAGGTGTTAACACAACCAGTCTGTGTACCACACTGCATCTGGCCAGCGGTAAAGCGAGCGCCGCTATGCAGACACGGCAGGTCCTATTTTTAACACTTTATTGGCAAAACAGAGCTCCCTTCCCTCCACGCTTACAGAGAATCAGTCCTTTTGTTTTTCCTGCGGGTAACGTAACTCACCTGCTTCCCCAAGGCCAGGGCCGGCATGCTACGAAGGCAGCTCACACAGCAGCCTGCTGCAGCCCATAAAGTCCCCCAGTTTGAACTGCTCCTTCACAGGAAGCCGTGTGGCTGTCTTATTGAAGAAAAGGTAATAATAGTCATGGGACACGCCAGACTTCGGACAGACTTTGCTGTTGCGTCTCCACTAGCTCCAATTAGGAAGAAAGTTACTGTGAGTCAGAGTTCCAACACGCAGACTCTTTGCAGGAAGACCCCCAGACCACAGAGGGAGGGAGTCCCGTGATGGAACTCTATCAGCATCCCTTGCCTCATGCCAGACACTTCTTAGAAAGCCAAGACTCGAGAGTGTCTAAGACACCAGGAGGGACAGAACAGGATGGAAGTGTATCTCGAGGGGCTGAGAAAGGGAGGCTGGGAGGAGAACTTGAAAGCCTGCCCTTTAACCGCACCAGCCCCAACCGTTCGCCGTCAGAAGACCACGACAGCCTCAGAAGCAGGCAAGCTCCAGCTCCTGGGCTTCATTTACAACCAAAGGAGCCCTTTGCAGCCAGAGTTTTAAGCGTGGAAGACGACAGCTGGGGAAAGCCCTGACCTGGCTCATCCTCTGAGAAGAGGGGAGGGCTCCAGTTCTGTCGCTAGAGTGGCAGCTCTTCAATCCAAACTCCTGAAGCGAGGCTGAACCTGGCGTTGGGAGCTCTGGTTCCCGAAGTGATTTCATTGCTGGGAGCTGCCAAAGAGACGGGACTGAGAGCAGGGAGGAGGCTGTCTGGGCCCGCGTGTGCTGGAGGACCAGGAGCAGAGTGGCTGGCTCTCTCCGGAGCCATCCTCTCTGGAGAATTGCAGAGTTGACGTTCACAAGGGGGGCCAGACCCCACATTCCAAGGCTCTGCCACACGCGGCAGGTGTTAACACAACCAGTCTGTGTACCACACTGCATCTGGCCAGCGGTAAAGCGAGCGCCGCTATGCAGACACGGCAGGTCCTATTTTTAACACTTTATTGGCAAAACAGAGCTCCCTTCCCTCCACGCTTACAGAGAATCAGTCCTTTTGTTTTTCCTGCGGGTAACGTAACTCACCTGCTTCCCCAAGGCCAGGGCCGGCATGCTACGAAGGCAGCTCACACAGCAGCCTGCTGCAGCCCCGCAAAGTCCCCCCAGTTTGAACTGCTCCTTCACAGGAAGCCGTGTGGCTGTCTTATTGAAGAAAAGGTAATAATAGTCATGGGACACGCCAGGCTTCGGACAGACTTTGCTGTTGCGTCTCCACTAGCTCCAATTAGGAAGAAAGTTACTGTGAGTCAGAGTTCCAACACGCAGACTCTTTGCAGGAAGACCCCCAGACCACAGAGGGAGGGAGTCCCGTGATGGAACTCTATCAGCATCCCTTGCCTCATGCCAGACACTTCTTAGAAAGCCAAGACTCGAGAGTGTCTAAGACACCAGGAGGGACAGAACAGGATGGAAGTGTATCTCGAGGGGCTGAGAAAGGGAGGCTGGGAGGAGAACTTGAAAGCCTGCCCTTTAACCGCACCAGCCCCAACCGTTCGCCGTCAGAAGACCACGACAGCCTCAGAAGCAGGCAAGCTCCAGCTCCTGGGCTTCATTTACAACCAAAGGAGCCCTTTGCAGCCAGAGTTTTAAGCGCGTGGAAGACGACAGCTGGAGTCCAGACAACATTCACAGTATTTGCCCACTGACCTGCGCAGGAGTGATGACAGAGGTCTGCATTCTTTGTCTGGAATTCAGTTTTGCGCTAGAGGCAGCAAGAGGAAAATGACAGCGGCGGGAGGTTATTTTGGACTGTGGCGTTTGCCCTGGATCAGAGTCCTTCTGGGAGAACCACCCCACCTCTGGCACGGCGGCCTGCTGCGTGAGCGTCCTCGAGGGCTAAGGAAGAGGTCCCGCTGCTTCACCGGAGGCGCAGGCATGGACTCCTGGTCTCGGCGCTGCTGAGAGTTCCGTGGACAGCGGAAGCCCGGGTCCTCTGACGACAGTGGGATGTACCGGGCTGCCTGGGATGCTGCCGGGCTCCTCAACAGACCACGCAGGCAGGCGCGGTGGAGCTCCATGTGGTACCACCAACCAAAAGTGAAGACAAGGTCACAAAGGCCAGAAAGGAGCCGTTAAAAAAAGGAAAACCAAACGGGTGGCAAAACCACCACCAGCCTTCGGCCAGACCAGAAGGCCGGGAGTCCCGTGGCCTCCTGACTGCCACGCGCACTGCCTGTGAGCACCACGCACCGCGACCTCCAGTGCGGGGCCCCCAGCGCCCCAGCTCATGCACAGGTTACCTGCCTCAGGAGAGCCAGGGCCCCGGGCCCTCCTCCAGCCCCTGCTCTCGGGTGTGCAGGCCCATCCCCGGCACCGCTCTGCCTCCCGGCGACGGCAGCTCGCCTGCAGTCCACGGAGGTGGCCACTCGCACGAGTCACCGCCTGGACGCTGGCCCTCCAGTCGAGGCCAGAGCCGCTTGCTCGGACTACAACTCCTGGAACAGAAGGCCCGTCTCTGGGGGCGTCTGACGTTTGTCCCCAGTCCCCAGCTGTCATCACAGGGAAACCAAGACTAATCACAACAGCAAGGACAGGTTTGTGTTGCTTTTTTCTTTTTTTTTTCTTAAAGGAGTGAGGGCATGGAAAAATACAGCACACCAATGAAACAAAATGCCAAAAAAAAAAAATACAAAAAAATAGAAAATAGAAAAATGTATTTACAAGTAGTACATTACTATGATCAGAAAGCACAAAGACACCTGCGGCTATAATACATGCATCGGTTCAAGAAGAAACTACCGAAAACCCTGCGAGGAGAAGCCTGTAAAAACAGAACAGAACATAAAGGGCCAAAAAGTTTTAACTTTTCATCCCTAATTTGCTACACCGATCAAAACCAAATGAGTTCCCTAAAGTCCATGAGTCTATCAGTACAAATACTATACTGGTTTTTAACTGCACGTTCAGCTGTGGAGGGAGAGACAGCAGCTTGTCCGTATACAGGGAAGCCAGCGTGAACTGCTCTACATGCCAGAGATTACAGCAAGCCCCTGTCTGCTACGTAGCATGAGCTTAGCAGGTTTAACTGGTTTATTCACATGTATCTATGTGCATGTGGGGGTGTATGTACGTATAAAAACCGTGCCCTCGTTCACTGCCAACACAACGTCTGGGTGGACATGAAGTCATAACAACAAATCCTCTTGTGTGTTTTGTAAGAAGTCACTCAATGTCTGTGGATTTAATAAGTCACTTCACACCACAGAAAATATTTAATAAATCCAAAAAAAGGAAAGAAGAATATAACGACAGAAGTGCTTCTGTCTCAGTTCTCTGAAACGGAGTCCCCCACAGGACACTGGTCCCAGAGTTCTCGAGGGGTCACTGAAGAAACCAGTTCACTAAGGTTTTCATCCTTTTAGTGTTCAAAGGTACAGAACAACTCCTTGCCGTTGTCAGTTTCCGCAGTCACAGCTCCGTCCCCCACAGGTAACAGTGTGGTGCAGATCCATAAAAACGGGGGAGGAGGAGCGCGGGGCTGTCACGCCAGGAGGGCTCCAACGGCAGGAGAAGAAGGAACCACACAGGCTCCAGCACCGCGCTCCTGAAAATGCACCGTCAGGGCACACGGCCGTCCTTACTCAGGTGCATCTCCGAGTGCCAGGCCAGCTCTAAGAGGAAACGGACACGCGCATTGACAGAGAAGGACTGAGAGGCCGTTCTGGTCGCCAGCTGAGATCCATCATACTTCCAGGAACCGGGAGCTGCTGGCCTTGGAGTGGAATGGCTCCGACCACATTCGCCGTAGGTCACCCTGGCAAAGATGGAACTTCACTCAGTCACATGTTTCAACTTGAGGCACACCTATGTACATGCCCTTCTTCCTCCTACCTACAGCAGATAGCTTCTGTGCAGAATTAAAGAACAGTCACGTTTTACTCACTGAAAAGCAACCCCTCATTCTTGGAAAAACTCCCTATGAGGGCCCTGAGCAGGAAGAGGCCCCAGCTCTGTCCGGGCGGCACTCTGATCCCTCGGGAGTCAAGCGTTGTAAAAACTAAGCTACGTTCAGCTGTGGAGAGAGACAGCAGCTTGTCCGTATACAGGGAAGCCAGCGTGAACTGCTCTACATGCCAGAGATTACAGCAAGCCCCTGTCTGCTACGTAGCATGAGCTTAGCAGGTTTAACTGGTTTATTCACATGTATCTATGTGCATGTGGGGGTGTATGTACGTATAAAAACCGTGCCCTCGTTCACTGCCAACACAACGTCTGGGTGGACATGAAGTCATAACAACAAATCCTCTTGTGTGTTTTGTAAGAAGTCACTCAATGTCTGTGGATTTAATAAGTCACTTCACACCACAGAAAATATTTAATAAATCCAAAAAAAGGAAAGAAGAATATAACGACAGAAGTGCTTCTGTCTCAGTTCTCTGAAACGGAGTCCCCCACAGGACACTGGTCCCAGAGTTCTCGAGGGGTCACTGAAGAAACCAGTTCACTAAGGTTTTCATCCTTTTAGTGTTCAAAGGTACAGAACAACTCCTTGCCGTTGTCAGTTTCCGCAGTCACAGCTCCGTCCCCCACAGGTAACAGTGTGGTGCAGATCCATAAAAACGGGGGAGGAGGAGCGCGGCGGGGGCTGTCACGCCAGGAGGGCTCCAACGGCAGGAGAAGAAGGAACCACACAGGCTCCAGCACCGCGCTCCTGAAAATGCACCGTCAGGGCACACGGCCGTCCTTACTCAGGTGCATCTCCGAGTGCCAGGCCAGCTCTAAGAGGAAACGGACACGCGCATTGACAGAGAAGGACTGAGAGGCCGTTCTGGTCGCCAGCTGAGATCCATCATACTTCCAGGAACCGGGAGCTGCTGGCCTTGGAGTGGAATGGCTCCGACCACATTCGCCGTAGGTCACCCTGGCAAAGATGGAACTTCACTCAGTCACATGTTTCAACTTGAGGCACACCTATGTACATGCCCTTCTTCCTCCTACCTACAGCAGATAGCTTCTGTGCAGAATTAAAGAACAGTCACGTTTTACTCACTGAAAAGCAACCCCTCATTCTTGGAAAAACTCCCTATGAGGGCCCTGAGCAGGAAGAGGCCCCAGCTCTGTCCGGGCGGCACTCTGATCCCTCGGGAGTCAGACGGTCTCGGCAGGACACCTCTACGTCTCCTCTGTGAAGCGCAGATGCCAGCAGAGATCGTGTCAACCATACAATGCCCTTAGTTTTCACAATACATTTCTTACTTATTTCGAAACTTTGATGCAGAATATTAAGAGCTCTTATGTGGCAAAAGAGTGCTGCTTCTAAGAGAAATAGGAAGCCTCTGCAGCAAGGGTTTAGGGATCTCAAGTGAATTAATCCATGACCAGGTAGGGAGAGGTCTAACGTATTCATACTTTCAGCCAATGGGCTGTAAGAATCTGGAAGAGGTTGCTAATACCAGGTTAGCAAAAAATAAAATCCCCCAAAGCGCACACACAGACACAAAAAGATCCCACTCTCAAGATCAAGAGCTTAGGGTCCCAAGCAAGGAGAATACCTACCCCAGTCCAGGGTCAATGCCATGTTATTGCTTTCACTGGTTTATAACTGCTTCTCTCACCTTTAAATAGGCCATCGTGAGGAGTGGCAATAAGGTAAATGGCACCAAATAGAGAAGGGCGGGTTGGGCTGCCCGGTGAATTCGAGACGCCACTGTCGCAGTGAGCAGACCTGCAGGGAGAATGCTCGTGAGTAACGCCAAGTGGCCAGCCTGAGGGAGGAGACACTCTGCTTCCTGGTGGCTTCGCGGCTGGGTCCTAGGGGGTACAACTCTAATGTGACGCCTCCGTCCCAGCGTGAGCAGGGAGAGAAACAGGGCGCAGCACAGCGTCTAGAGACTTAGGATTCCCAGGACACTTAAGTGGCCCAGGTCCTACTCGAGGCCCAAGTTCCTGGTTCCAGGCTTCATTTCAGCCCTGAGTGGGTCTGGTCTCCTACGTATATGACCACGATCAGCAAGTGTGTATGCAGAGTCACTTCAGTTGTGTCTGACTCTTGGCAACCCCACAGACTGTAGCCCACCAGGCTCCTCTATCCATGGGATTGTCCGGGCAAGAATCCTGGAGTGGTCTGCCCACCTCCTCCAAGGGGATCTTCCCAACCCTGGGATTGAACCCACGTCTTTTATGTCTCCTGCACTGGAAGGCGGGTTCTGTTCTTTAGCACCGCCAAGGAAGGCTGATGATGACAGACTTGGAGACAAAAGACCTGGGCTAAAGTTCCACGCCTGCTGCTTGTGACAGCCGTGTGACCCTGGCTAAGGGCCTTTCATGCCTCTGAGCCTCAGGGCAGCGGCCCTGCCCCACCGGGAGCTTCGGGAGTGGAGTCAATAGAGCCCAAGCCTAGGCAAGCACCATGGGACCACAGTGCTCCTTCAGAAGGAGGCCCAGAGGCAAGCAAGGGGCTCCTCCACTCACTGCTGCAGCTCACCCAGGCAGACCCCACCGTCTCCTCCCAGCCACCCCAAACAGAACTGGTTGGGGAAAACTAGCCCAGGGAGAGTTCAACATCAGAGGTGACGGAAATGTTAGAGCAGATGAAGGGCAGTATCTCTGTAATGCGTAGGAAATAAACATGACATTCATTAAACTCAGGCAGATGTAAGGAAGCACACACACACAGCTCCACAATCACTGTGTGGCAGGTGTCCCTTCTCCTACGATGTCCTTCAGACATGATTATTATTGGATAGGGAAACCAGGTTGCTGGCCAACACCGAAAGCATCCCCCATCGTGGGCCAGGCGTCTGTTTTCCTTTTGGGGCTGTTAGAACAGCCACCAGCGTGAGTGCACCCCTTCCCTCAGCCTCTGCCACTGGAAGACCGACGGAACTGCAGAGGCTGGAGGACAGTCAGGCAGGGGATCGCACGCGGCCTCCCTGGTCCTCTTACCTCTGAAGTAGCCGATGAGGGTGCAGTGGAAGTAGGAAACCTTCTGCATGCGCCCGGAGATGTTGGCGGGTCCAGAGGTGCTGCAGGAGTCACCGCTGGCTTGCTTTTTGTAGTTGTCGTAACGCAGGACAAAACACAACAGGAGTCCAGGCATCACGATGTCCCCAATGCCCAGCATAGAGAAGTGGCTGCCCGTGGAGCTGGAACGCAGAGCCACACGTCAGGGGGCCGCCCTCCACCACCCCGCTCTTCCTCCCGCTACACGCTTTCTAAGAAGCCACAGAACTTATGTGAACAGCAGAGGGCCCTCTCCACTGGTTTAACAGCACTAGTTGTCAGGCGTCTAGATGAGAGGTCACTAGAGTCCTGACAGCGGCCTCGAGCCCCGGCCTCGGTGCTCCCGGAGAGCAGCGCCTTAGTGGCTGTTGACGCGCCCACGGAGGCGCCGCGCCCCTAGCAATGCCAGCTCACACGTGTCCCACATTCGCTGCTAAGACCTCCAGTAAGCACCTGACGGCCACCAGACACGGGAGACGGCAGCAGCACATTCAGCCCTCCAAGGGTATCGTTCCAGGAGCTGTCATTTTAGCACCCCCGGGGGGTCCTCCACTCACTGCTGCAGCTCACCCAGGCAGACCCCACCGTCTCCTCCCAGCCACCCCAAACAGAACTGGTTGGGGAAAACTAGCCCAGGGAGAGTTCAACATCAGAGGTGACGGAAATGTTAGAGCAGATGAAGGGCAGTATCTCTGTAATGCGTAGGAAATAAACATGACATTCATTAAACTCAGGCAGATGTAAGGAAGCACACACACACAGCTCCACAATCACTGTGTGGCAGGTGTCCCTTCTCCTACGATGTCCTTCAGACATGATTATTATTGGATAGGGAAACCAGGTTGCTGGCCAACACCGAAAGCATCCCCCATCGTGGGCCAGGCGTCTGTTTTCCTTTTGGGGCTGTTAGAACAGCCACCAGCGTGAGTGCACCCCTTCCCTCAGCCTCTGCCACTGGAAGACCGACGGAACTGCAGAGGCTGGAGGACAGTCAGGCAGGGGATCGCACGCGGCCTCCCTGGTCCTCTTACCTACGAAGTAGCCGATGAGGGTGCAGTGGAAGTAGGAAACCTTCTGCATGCGCCCGGAGATGTTGGCGGGTCCAGAGGTGCTGCAGGAGTCACCGCTGGCTTGCTTTTTGTAGTTGTCGTAACGCAGGACAAAACACAACAGGAGTCCAGGCATCACGATGTCCCCAATGCCCAGCATAGAGAAGTGGCTGCCCGTGGAGCTGGAACGCAGAGCCACACGTCAGGGGGCCGCCCTCCACCACCCCGCTCTTCCTCCCGCTACACGCTTTCTAAGAAGCCACAGAACTTATGTGAACAGCAGAGGGCCCTCTCCACTGGTTTAACAGCACTAGTTGTCAGGCGTCTAGATGAAAGGTCACTAGAGTCCTGACAGCGGCCTCGAGCCCCGGCCTCGGTGCTCCCGGAGAGCAGCGCCTTAGTGGCTGTTGACGCGCCCACGGAGGCGCCGCGCCCCTAGCAATGCCAGCTCACACGTGTCCCACATTCGCTGCTAAGACCTCCAGTAAGCACCTGACGGCCACCAGACACGGGAGACGGCAGCAGCACATTCAGCCCTCCAAGGGTATCGTTCCAGGAGCTGTCATTTTAGCATTCAGACATGTCTACAAATGTCTGAGAAGTAAAAAAGACCCAGATTCTCCTGTTAATTCCCTCTAGCCAACTTGAAACTGCAGTAACAGGAGTAACGTACGGTTGTTTGATAACGTGAATCTGCATTAAAAACTGCACTCACATTACTTAAGGAGCCTTCTCTGCAAGTGAGTAGTCTGTCTTCGTCTGTAAGGACCACCCTTTCCTGGCCCAGCATCAGAGCGCTGGTGGGACCAGTGGGAGTGAGGACGGCAGGGCCCTGCACCCTCCTGAGACTAAGCTGCCAGTCCTACCTGGGGAAGACCAGTTTTCCAGGCAGAGACAGGCGCGGGACGTCCCGCCCGACGCTGGGCCCCAGGTGAAGCTTCCGGGATAGGACGTCAAGGGGATTGTCCGCCGGCTGTGTGGCCACCTTCACCATGACATTGCTGTTGAAGATGTAGGCGGAGAAAAACACCTGCCGGGGGAGAGTCACTGTTACCAGAGGGAACCGGAGGCACTCCAATCTCAACAGCAGCCCTCTCTATTCTCGAGAGCAGTCTCAGGACCGCAACATCAGGCTTCTCAGACTACGCGTGGACGAGAGACAAGATCTCTGCTCTCGTGTGTACGGCACATTTCTTCTCTCCACGCCAGGAGAGGGAGCCCTGACTGCAAGCTGGCCGTGCTCCAGGGCAGAGAGCCCTGCCCACCTGCTCTCTTCTCTCCCGAGAGTCGCCCGCAGGCTCTACTGTGACAAGTCTCCATACACAGACTGGGACAGCGGCCTCTCTTTTAACATGTGCAGTGCGGCCTGGAGGAGTGGTCCTGGACAGGAGGTCCTCTGGCCAGCAGACCTGGGTGCTTAGAGTACATTTTCAGGAGGGAATGTTCCAACTAGACCCAAAGGAGAGCAGCAGCTCCAGGGAAACACTCACCCAAAAGACATCGTAGATTAAAAGCCCTGAGAGAAGCAGGCAGGAGACCTTGAGGCTGGGCAGGCGGACAAAGGCGATCATGGCGACGCAGAGACCCATGGCCAGGGCTGGGGAGGAGACGGCAGTCAGGGCAGAGCGCAGGCTCCGCCTCACTCCACAAGCTGTTCTCAGAAATGTCCAAGAGCTCGTAGGTCCTCAGCCCTGACCCCCGCTGAGGTGTTTACACTCCGCTACCTTCAGCCCTTCAGCCCGTTCTGACCTCCTGGTATTTGAGAAAACCCCTCCTCCCCTGCTGCAGGCGGCAGTCACCTACGCCCCAGGGGCTGTGCTGAAGGAGAAAGCTCTAGGCCAAGCCCAGCTCTCCCAGCTCCCGCCAACTTCCCTGCCTTGGAAGCCCGTGCATCCCCCAGGCTACGTCTTTTTTTTTTTTTTTATTTTTTTTAAACCTTTATTTTACTTTTAACTTTTACAGAGTTTTGTTGTTCACAGACATGTATGTTCTCAGATTAGTCACATGTATATCCCCCCCTTCCCTCCCCTCCCGACCATCACACAGCACCCCTGAAGGATCCCCTTTTCTCACAGAGCAATGACTAGAGCTATTTTCTTCAAGGACTCTCTCCAGTCACTCACTCTACGCTCATCCTCCCCACGTGGGTCTAGGTGAACCTGACAAAACAGAGCTGCCCAATGACAGGGTTTTCCAGGACTCTGAACTGTGTCGCCCTGTCGCTCCTCTCTCAACAAGAGACCCCGTGTCCCTTTCCAGCTCCCACAGCCTTCCTCATGCCCTGGCCGCAGCCATGCAGGTGCCTTCTTCACCCTCACAGCGCCCCCGCTAGGCTCCCCACACTTCCTGCTCTGATGTGCGTATCCTTTCCCACTTTCTCCGTCCCCCACTCACTCCACTGCCCTTGTAGAACATCAGCTGACGTCATCCCCTGCCCTGTGTCAAAAGGTCCCCCCTCTGACGGGTCAAGTCTGACTATACAGGCACGACACACGCAGCAGGGGCTGTGCCGTGCAGGTTGGGCCTCGTCTCCTCTCCTGTACCCGTTCCATCTCTGCAATCTGAGGTGAGCAAAAACCCTTTCCAACCGTGCCGGCCAAGTCTCCCCACCAGCCTCCAAGCTCCACATCGGAGGAGGCTGCAAGCATCCTGTCCAACTACTTCAGAGAAGGTTCTCAGCCCGTTTGTGTTCAGTGAGGATCCCTCCACCGGCCGGACAGTGCCACCCGCTGGTCACAGCCCCGAAACACACTCTCAACTCTCATTCAGTTGGCCTCTTTTTCTCCACACTTTCATTCAGGTAAGTCATCCTTAAAAAAATCTTACCCCCTCTTCTGGGCTTTTCTAAGGAAGAGAGGTGATACCTTTCCCTCACTGCACGCTGCTTGAGAAACCCCCAAGACTCTTCCTAATAGCTTTACCAACAAACTTAACTTCTGGGTAAACGTAAGTTAACCAAGTATGTCCTTAAGGAGGTAGGTATTCATCTCGGTCATTTAGCTATAATCATTTTCAAAAGACTATTGATAGAATCTCTGTGTCACCTTGTCTTCCACAAGCAGGAGGGCCAGGGACAAAGAGAAGGACGGCACAGCGGAAGGCTCTAGCAGGTGTATGTTCTCAGATTAGTCACATGTATATCCCCCCCTTCCCTCCCCTCCCGACCATCACACAGCACCCCTGAAGGATCCCCTTTTCTCACAGAGCAATGACTAGAGCTATTTTCTTCAAGGACTCTCTCCAGTCACTCACTCTACGCTCATCCTCCCCACGTGGGTCTAGGTGAACCTGACAAAACAGAGCTGCCCAATGACAGGGTTTTCCAGGACTCTGAACTGTGTCGCCCTGTCGCTCCTCTCTCAACAAGAGACCCCGTGTCCCTTTCCAGCTCCCACAGCCTTCCTCATGCCCTGGCTGCAGCCATGCAGGTGCCTTCTTCACCCTCACAGCGCCCCCGCTAGGCTCCCCACACTTCCTGCTCTGATGTGCGTATCCTTTCCCACTTTCTCCGTCCCCCACTCACTCCACTGCCCTTGTAGAACATCAGCTGACGTCATCCCCTGCCCTGTGTCAAAAGGTCCCCCCTCTGACGGGTCAAGTCTGACTATACAGGCACGACACACGCAGCAGGGGCTGTGCCGTGCAGGTTGGGCCTCGTCTCCTCTCCTGTACCCGTTCCATCTCTGCAATCTGAGGTGAGCAAAAACCCTTTCCAACCGTGCCGGCCAAGTCTCCCCACCAGCCTCCAAGCTCCACATCGGAGGAGGCTGCAAGCATCCTGTCCAACTACTTCAGAGAAGGTTCTCAGCCCGTTTGTGTTCAGTGAGGATCCCTCCACCGGCCGGACAGTGCCACCCGCTGGTCACAGCCCCGAAACACACTCTCAACTCTCATTCAGTTGGCCTCTTTTTCTCCACACTTTCATTCAGGTAAGTCATCCTTAAAAAAATCTTACCCCCTCTTCTGGGCTTTTCTAAGGAAGAGAGGTGATACCTTTCCCTCACTGCACGCTGCTTGAGAAACCCCCAAGACTCTTCCTAATAGCTTTACCAACAAACTTAACTTCTGGGTAAACGTAAGTTAACCAAGTATGTCCTTAAGGAGGTAGGTATTCATCTCGGTCATTTAGCTATAATCATTTTCAAAAGACTATTGATAGAATCTCTGTGTCACCTTGTCTTCCACAAGCAGGAGGGCCAGGGACAAAGAGAAGGACGGCAGCCGAGCTGGAACGGCCTCTAGCAGGGCTGTGGACCCCAGGAGGCCTTGAGCAGGGCTCACATCTAAGATAAAGGCTTCTGGAAAGTTAAGCCTGGTGTGGACCCAGCGCCAGGGGCTAGCATTTTAAAACAAGAAAAATAAAAGAGGATCAACTGAACACTGACTAATCCTAGGTGAGTGCTGTAAAATGAGACATCCATCTGTCAGGACTCTTCCAGGCCCTGACCTGCTCAGGGGAAGCTGACGGTGAATCCGGCTCGACAGTCATTGAACTCGGGGAATGGTGCCTACAAGACTCATCAGCCTTTGCCACAGACCACACCACTTACTGGTCAAATGCTTTCAACTCTTTCTAAATTTAAAAGGCTTAAATTTGGCTTAATAATTTCCTCTTACAATTATTGTAAGAAGAAACTGACGGGGTTAAAAAAAAAAAAAGAAAAGCTATAGATTTAGTTCAGGAAAACTCTACCTTCTTAATCTGAGTGCTTTTGGGAATAACTCTGAAAACATATTTCATGCTTCGCCCTTTAAAATAACCTCATTTATCATTCTGTTTTCACTGTAAATTAACTTCAAAGAACAGGCTTTAAAAAAAAAAAAAACAAAAACTCATTTAAAAGAACTCTACAGGGCTTCCCTGGTGGTCCCAGTGGGTAAGGACACCGCCTTGCAGTGCAAGGGGCGCCGGTTCGATCCCTGGCTTGGGAAGATCCCACATGCCGCGGAGCGGCTGGACGGATGTGTCCAATTACTGAGCCGGAGCTCTGGGGCGCATGCGCCCAGAGCCGGTGCTCTGTGACAACAGAGGCCACCGCGATGGGAGGCGCACAAGAGCCAAGGAACAAAGACGGATGAAAATAGAGAAATGAAAGACTAACAGAAGTGGTCCGCCTGTCCCCCTCCCTCCCCACCCCACCCCCCAAAAGAAAAGAACTCTACAACCACATTACTGCTACCTACAAAATGATTTCTGATTCTCCAGAGAAGTCTGGAAAGACAGATTCCTCCCCACCCACTAGTTCACAACAGAAAAAGCTTTGAAGAACCTGGTGTGGACCCAGGGACGGCACCGAGCTGGAACGGCCTCTAGCAGGGCTGTGGACCCCAGGAGGCCTTGAGCAGGGCTCACATCTAAGATAAAGGCTTCTGGAAAGTTAAGCCTGGTGTGGACCCAGCGCCAGGGGCTAGCATTTTAAAACAAGAAAATAAAAGAGGATCAACTGAACACTGACTAATCCTAGGTGAGTGCTGTAAAATGAGACATCCATCTGTCAGGACTCTTCCAGGCCCTGACCTGCTCAGGGGAAGCTGACGGTGAATCCGGCTCGACAGTCATTGAACTCGGGGAATGGTGCCTACAAGACTCATCAGCCTTTGCCACAGACCACACCACTTACTGGTCAAATGCTTTCAACTCTTTCTAAATTTAAAAGGCTTAAATTTGGCTTAATAATTTCCTCTTACAATTATTGTAAGAAGAAACTGACGGGGGTAAAAAAAAAAAAAGAAAAGCTATAGATTTAGTTCAGGAAAACTCTACCTTCTTAATCTGAGTGCTTTTGGGAATAACTCTGAAAACATATTTCATGCTTCGCCCTTTAAAATAACCTCATTTATCATTCTGTTTTCACTGTAAATTAACTTCAAAGAACAGGCTTTAAAAAAAAAAAAAACAAAAACTCATTTAAAAGAACTCTACAGGGCTTCCCTGGTGGTCCCAGTGGGTAAGGACACCGCCTTGCAGTGCAAGGGGCGCCGGTTCGATCCCTGGCTTGGGAAGATCCCACATGCCGCGGAGCGGCTGGACGGATGTGTCCAATTACTGAGCCGGAGCTCTGGAGCGCATGCGCCCAGAGCCAGTGCTCTGTGACAACAGAGGCCACCGCGATGGGAGGCGCACAAGAGCCAAGGAACAAAGACGGATGAAAATAGAGAAATGAAAGACTAACAGAAGTGGTCCGCCTGTCCCCCTCCCTCCCCACCCCACCCCCCAAAAGAAAAGAACTCTACAACCACATTACTGCTACCTACAAAATGATTTCTGATTCTCCAGAGAAGTCTGGAAAGACAGATTCCATGTCAGAGAAGAACATATTTCAGAATGCTACAGATATGTGGCCAGAAAGCTAGCTTTTCTACAACAACAGAAAACAAGTCACATACACACAAACACTGATCTGAGGGCTTCCCTGGTGGCCCAGTGGGTAGAGAGTCTGGCTTGCAATGCAAGGGGCACTAGTTCGATCCCTGGCCCAGGAAGATCCTACATGCTGTGGAGCAGCTGGACCTGTGTGTCTAATTACGAGCCAGCACCCTGGAGCGTGTGTGCCCAGAGCCGGTGCTCTGTAATGAGAGAGGCCACTGTGATGGGAGGCCCACACATGCCAAAGAATAAAGATGGATGAACATAAATAAAAAAATCAATAAAAGAGGCCAAAATTTAAAAACCTGATCTGAGAAACCAACCAAAAAGCCTCTCATCTCCCCCCTCCCCCCCTTTTTTTGGGAAGGGAAAACTCTAAGCTTGGTCACAAGGGCAGTATAACCAGTATAAGCTGGCAAGAGATCTTTATCATTTGGGGAAGTAGCAAAGATTACAGAAAGTGGTATGAGTTTACAAGTTAGGACCACTAAGGGTTTGGGAAGCCTAGATGAACACTCCAAAAATTTCAACTATTGGGCACATTTCACAACAGCAGTCTGTCTCTGATCTTGGTCCCTGGGAATCTAAAGCTTGCCCTTTGTGGCCAGTCTGTGCCGACCAGTCTAGAGGCAGCAATCCTCAGGTGGAAAGCTGCTGCCTGCCCCTCCTGCAGTGGGTCCAGCAGGCCTCCCCCCTACCCTGCCTGCAACGTGCCCTGAAGACCATCCTGCTGGCCTGCTCTCGGAACTCAGCTTAGAGAGCTGTGTAAATCACGCCATCCTGAAAAGATGGCACCTTCCCTCATGCCAACCTGTTCTTTGGTAGTCACCTACTACTTGGGTGTCTTCCTGTTCTACATCGTGGGCAGGGAGAGGAGAGGAGCAAGTACAAGAAACACGTGACTTGCTATCTTGAGAGCTATCTAATCTTTTAAACTTCAGATCCTTAGCAAAGCCTGCAGATAGTATTCTGTGTCTCTGGTGGTGCTTTAGTCCGTCAGTCATGTCCGACTCTTGGGACCTCATGGACTGCAGCTCGCCAGACTCCTCTGTCCGTGGGATTTACCAGGAAAGAATACTGGGTGCCACTCCTAACTCAGGCAGTGAACTCTTGTGTCCTGCATTGGGAGGTGGGTTCTTCACCACTGAGCCACCAGGGAAGCCCAAGTTCCATGGAGGCAGAGCCACTGGCAGTCAGGAGTGAAGTTAGAGACCCTCAGACCACCCAGGGGCTAGAGCTCTAAGGTCATTAAGTATCACCATCACCACTCAGACTTGAGCACCAGGGTGGAGCCAACAAGCCCCGGCTAGGTGACTGTGGGCAGGAGTGCCCGGGGCTTTCCTCCTCTCACTACGATCTGTATAGAGAAAGCTGTGCTGTTCTTGGTCGCTCAGTTGTGTCTGACTCTTTGCGATCCCACGGACTGAGCCCATCAGGCTCCTCTGTCCATGAGATTTTCCAGGCAAGGGTACCATTTATGGGAATGAGCACTGTCATTTAAAGACATCTTCATAAAACAATTTCTCTTACTATGTAGCTAACAGTCATCCAAACTGTCGACTTATATGGACTGAAATCATCTGGCTTAGATTTTAACCAACTCACCAACATTTACACTGAGTTTCTATTCAGAAATAGATGAGAAATATCCGTTGTTTCCTCCCCAGGAAGCACTGGACTGAATGAGAGTAAAGGGCTATAATCATAAAAGCAGTTGTGAGCCTGACTTCCTGACACTGTTTACTCCAATCATTTACAGACCAACATTCCTTAATTTTCTACAATACACATTTTATCCTTTTTTTTCTTTTCCCCCCATCATGCCTCTTTTTTATTTATATTTATTTTCATCCATCTTTATTCTTCAGCCTGTGTAGGCCTCCCATCACAGTGGCCTCTCTCGCTGCAGAGCACTGGCTTGTAATCAGACACACCGGTCCAGCCGCTCCACAACACGTGGGATCTTCCCAGGCCAGGGATCGAACCAGTGCCCCTTGCACTGCACGGCAGACTCTTTATCCACTAGACCACCAGGGAAACCCCTACAATACATATTTTAAATGGAAATGAGGTTCCATTGAAGTCTTTCAAAATCACCTACACACTCAATTTCATACTGCATTCGGTTAGTAACAAACCAGTCCCTGGCAGGAATCAGGAGTTAACCTCAGGAAAAGTCAAATGCACGGCACCGCCACGCACTACTCCTCTGACAACCAGTGTATATAAAACAGACACTGACCGTTCTACTATCATCTGGGCAGCCCTGCTGGGACTCTGAATGGAATTTCTTCTCAGCTTACTCTTTATCAACATTCCGAAGCACTTAAGCTATCCATACCCACAGCACCATAGAGCTCTAAGGTCATCACCATCACCACTCAGACTTGAGCACCGGGGGCCCGGGCTAGGTGACTGTGGGCAGGAGTGCCCGGGCTTTCCTCCTCTCACTACGATCTGTATAGAGAAAGCTGTGCTGTTCTTGGTCGCTCAGTTGTGTCTGACTCTTTGCGATCCCACGGACTGAGCCCATCAGGCTCCTCTGTCCATGAGATTTTCCAGGCAAGGGTACCATTTATGGGAATGAGCACTGTCATTTAAAGACATCTTCATAAAACAATTTCTCTTACTATGTAGCTAACAGTCATCCAAACTGTCGACTTATATGGACTGAAATCATCTGGCTTAGATTTTAACCAACTCACCAACATTTACACTGAGTTTCTATTCAGAAATAGATGAGAAATATCCGTTGTTTCCTCCCCAGGAAGCACTGGACTGAATGAGAGTAAAGGGCTATAATCATAAAAGCAGTTGTGAGCCTGACTTCCTGACACTGTTTACTCCAATCATTTACAGACCAACATTCCTTAATTTTCTACAATACACATTTTATCCTTTTTTTTCTTTTCCCCCCATCATGCCTCTTTTTTATTTATATTTATTTTCATCCATCTTTATTCTTCAGCCTGTGTAGGCCTCCCATCACAGTGGCCTCTCTCGCTGCAGAGCACTGGCTTGTAATCAGACACACCGGTCCAGCCGCTCCACAACACGTGGGATCTTCCCAGGCCAGGGATCGAACCAGTGCCCCTTGCACTGCACGGCAGACTCTTTATCCACTAGACCACCAGGGAAACCCCTACAATACATATTTTAAATGGAAATGAGGTTCCATTGAAGTCTTTCAAAATCACCTACACACTCAATTTCATACTGCATTCGGTTAGTAACAAACCAGTCCCTGGCAGGAATCAGGAGTTAACCTCAGGAAAAGTCAAATGCACGGCACCGCCACGTCACTACTCCTCTGACAACCAGTGTATATAAAACAGACACTGACCGTTCTACTATCATCTGGGCAGCCCTGCTGGGACTCTGAATGGAATTTCTTCTCAGCTTACTCTTTATCAACATTCCGAAGCACTTAAGCTATCCAACCCCAATCCACAATACTGAAAGCACAGATTCTTGGATCTGGGAAATTCTGCAGTTCTGATAAACCACTTAAAAATTCTAAACACTGCACTTCAGAGTGCACGTTTATATGCACTCTGGGTACTCCGCTACTGCAGCAAATGATCACAGCACATTTTTTTTTTTTTTTTTTAAAGCTTTATTTATTTTTGGCTGTACTAGGTCTTTGTTGATGTGTGGGTTTAGCTGCTCTGTGGTATGTGGAATCTTCCCGGATCAGGGATCGAACCTGTGTCTCCTGCACTGGCTGACAATCCACTGAGCCACAGGGGAAGCCCCACATTTTTTTTTTTTAATCAGGTACTATACGGCACTACCATGAGAGACCAAACCTGTAAAGACATCAGTTACTACATGGACAGGGCCTGGTGACTCCAACTTCCTGTTGAGTCACTTAGAGGTTTGTTTGTAAAACTAAAGCATAACTTGATCTGCAGCCTCAAGGAACTGCTTTTGAGTCTCCACACTTGGTCTCTGGGAGGCACTCAAAAGAAAGCCCCAGATAACTACTATGACAAGTATGCTAAGGCCTGCCCCAAGCCCCCAGAAGCGGGGCCCAGAACCAAGGTCACCTCCAGAGCTAAGTGAGCCCCTTCGTAACCATTGCCAAGAGCCCCTGACCGTCACTACCTGGCTTCCTGACTCCCGATTAGGCAAAGATGCCCATTCCGGGCAATACCCTACAGCGCCCCAACCAGTCACCCAGAGCCAGTCTTCCAGAAAGTGTTGGAAGTTTGTCTTGAGATCTTGAGGCTACAGAAACAGGCTGTTCACTCAGGAACACTGTCGCCTCCCCTGGTCTGTCAGGAGGCCACAGTGTTCGCAGTGCCCACACTGGCTCTGCTCTTGCTCTTAGTAAACTCCCTTCCTCCTGAAATGCCGTCTGCAAGTTCTTCAACCTGCACTCAGATGGCCTCAAATATATGCAAACAAACTGTATAAAATCATAGCTACGTGCTTAACATTTTACAGATGATCAAAGCTTGGCTTTAGATGTGCAGCTCTGTGGAGGGTAACACGGTGGTGCACAGGCGTGCGCAGCTCCGCCCCACTCAGCACAGAGCAGTGCGTCACCTGCACCGAGGCCCTGCGCTGCTCCCTCAGTCACACCCTGCTGGGTCACGCCCACGCCGAGTGAGAGCCCCGCTGGAGGTGTGCCCGGCGACAAGAGGGGCCCTCAGACTTGGCACTGCCTTCCAAAGTCGGACTTAGACTTGAGGGTGCTTGCAACGGCTCAGAGGAAAAAGTGCCATCCACACCCGTAACCTCGGCTTTCCCATCTCCTCCCTTTAAAACGTTCTTTACACATAGCGCTGATACACGTTACAACATTGATGAGCTACAAATAGCACCAAAGTGCTGTGTTTCAACTTCCTTCCCTTCTGAAATGCCAAAAGAAAGGAAGAGGTGAACAGACTTGATGGGGCAAGGCAGTCAGAGAAAATCTCCTGAGATCAGTAAAGTGAACTGTGAAAATGAGAGAAGAGCTGAACGGAAAAGGAGGTGGAGACGGTTACAGGGTCTTACAAGAAGAGAGTAAAGTCACTTCTCTCAACTTGCTTCCTCTTCTGTAAAATAAGAACAGTAACAGTAGTACCTACTCCAAAGGGCTGTTTTCAGGATTATAAAGGAAAATCGATGTAAAACACCCTGCACAGTGCCCAATGTATGTTAGCTATTACTACCCTTTATATGATGATATACATATGTATTTACATCATTACACATTACAAAATAAGCCTATCATGTATACTATATATGACATACACTTACATATTCCTCTTATTTATATATAATATGGATGTTATGTTACTATAAAATCCCATTTATATTAAGAAAGTACAAATATCTGTACTCCAATTTTCACAACATTATTCAAAATAGCCAAAAAAGTAGAAACAACTAATGAATGTATAAATAAAATTGATGCATCTATATACACTTAAATAACATGTGGCCAAAAAAAGGAATGGAGTACTGATGCACATTATAACATGGACAAACCTTGAAAACATGCTAAATGAAAAGACGCAGACCAAAAAGGTCATATATGATTTCATTTATGTGAAATGTCCATTAAGAGGCAAACTCACAGAAAGAGAAAGTAGCTCAGTGGCTCTCCAGGCCTGGGGTTGGGGACGGGGGAGTGACTGCTAATGGGTATGGGTTTTGCAGGGCAGCTGCGAAAATGCCCTAAAACTGAGTGAGTGCAGAGGTGGCTGCACAGCTCCGTGACTACACTAGACACGACGGGAGTTGTAACTTTACATAAATTGAATGATAATTAACATCTCAAAAAAGTTATTAAAAAATATCCCAAGACTGTGGGTAAAAACTGATACAAAACACCACCTCTGGACATATATGCGGTACTCAGAGGTCATGTTACTAAAACCCAGGAAGTAGAGGAACAGAGGTCAAATGTAAGCATGAATGACACTCAACTTTCAACTCGTCTCACGGGGGTTACTTACCATCCATGAGCAGCCAGTGGCCAGTGAGAACCCAGATGAGGACGAGCATGACAGACAGAGAGAAGGACAGCAGCTCGGCAGCGGTGAAGCGCCCGCAGCAGCCGAAGGAGATCCTGGAGAACACACGACACGGACTGGGCCAGTGGACACTACATCATATCCAACAGGCAAACTCTCCTCTGGCTCTTCATGATCAGAATGTGTGACGGCCAGACGCAACAAGCAGGCAATACTGACATACGCAGAATCCAAAATACCCAAATTTATTTGGAAGAAACTACAGGAGGTTCACAGAAATTGTATTTCTGCACCCATTAGATAATGTACCTTTTATCCCAGATTATCAACATGGGTATTGAGAAGTTTACAGTGATAATATCAATATTTGAAAAACTAAATACAGGGAAAATTCTAATTTTTAGGAAGAAAAAACCAAAATGAAAAAAGTCAGCAATTCATTAAGCAAAGATGAATAAAATTAAGACGATACATCTATTAGGTTATCACTAGTTCCTGGGAAAATCAGCTGCCCCAAGTGACTGATTTCCTAAGATCATCTCACATCTCCACTAGCACTGCATTTTGCTTCCATGAGGCAGTGGCTTAGGAGTTAAGGTGTGAACACTCGAATTAAACCTTAGTGACTAGTATATACTCTAGGTCATCAGAGACAAAAGGCAAAGAATGTCTGAGTCAAGCAATATTTTCACATTCCATGAACTAGTAGAGAAATGAAAACACTGCTTCAAAAGAAAATTGCTCTATCTTTAAATAACCTAGCCAAGGAAGCATACTGCAATGACTCTGACTTCCTAAGACTTGTTTAGATTTCCTCTGCTATGAAACGGTACGAAAAAGAAGTGTATCTCTTTTCCCATCTTCTGGCATTTGTGTGCTTAAGTCAATTACCAGAAATTTAGACTCCTAATACCGCTGTCAAGTATGAAAAAATATACAGGTTTTATAGTTCAGAGGAAGTCCTTACTTGTTCTGCGGTGAACAGGGTCTCGTTAAATACTGGCACATCGGGAGAAGAAGAAAAGCAAAAGCTATCGTTGCAAGAACTAGACAAAGAAAATCAATGTATGGTTAATTTTTTTGTTGTTTAATGTTTTACTAACCATAAGAAAAATGGCATGACTTATGGGAATAGTCATTGCCTATAATATTTTCCTCAACAAGTACATACAGTAATATTAACTAACTAAAGAAAAGTGTCTTTCTTTAACATCGCATAGATAACCTCTTTTAAAAAATTTAAACATGGGTATGGATTACCAGCAACCACTATGCCAAACAGGACCTTCTGGTAATTTATCAGACAAGGAGCCACAGCCAAAGCCACTCTGCTCTGGTACCGTAAAGCTCATGAGTTTTCAACCCCTGGTCTTTCGTTCAGATAGGGCTGGCGAATCAGAACTCATGATAGAGGTTATCAAGTGGTTCAAGGAGGAGTGAGGGGAGAAAAGGCCAGACTTCCAAAGAAAAACTTGCAGGCTGTGGTGCACAGACCTTAATTTTTGAACAGTGATTTTTAAAAAGGTTAAAGAACTTAAGCTGATGTTAAGACGAGATGGTGGAACTCATTTACCTGCTGTACATATTGTAAAAACTACTTGAACTGAGTCAAAGAAGAAGAACATTACTAGGAGAGAGACAGATGCTCCAATTGGAAGGAACAGGGCCTGGGTAGAGTCAATGGTCTGGATACCTGAAAGAGGAAAGGGGGCATATTAACAGCTTACATAACAGGCACTGTGCCCATGTACTTTAAATACTGTAACCCATCCAAATGCAGATGGTTCTAGGGATTAGTACCTACGACACAGAACACTGAGGCCCTAGGCTTCCTTCCTTCCCAGTGAGGCTACAAGCTCCCTGCTGTCCTCACAGTGCCTTCATTTCAGTGGGTGTTCTTTACACTCTTATGCGATCCAAGTTCACTGTCTCATGTCTAATTCACTCTCCAAGAGAACCCCCTACGAACCTGACTCCCTGCGGCTCCTCTCGGCTTGCCTTTTGTCTCTTTGTATGTGGAGGTCAAAATAACTTCCCCTCTGGTGCTTCCCTGACCTACTGACAGCAGAGGCTGGCTCAGAAGGGCTGGGAGGCTGCGGTGAGGGTCAGCCGCAGGACAGGGTGGAAAGGGGGATCTGCCGTCTCAGTCCTTTGCTACCACCTGGGAGTATTTTGGCCACATGGCCTATGCAACAGCTTGAGTACTAGCTTTATACTTTTGCATCTTTCAAAGTATCTAATAAATATCAAGTGCATGGCAGGTACCCAATATCAATCTCTTAATATTATCGAGTCTCCTTATTTCTACTTTAGGGCTTTCTATAATAAACATTATCAATTTTATAGTACAATTTATATACTATAAAATTTACCCATATTAAGTAATTGAATACTTTTTTTTGATAAGTTTAACAAGTGTGAAACTATCACCATAATCTAGTTCTAGGACAGAGGTCACCTCAAGAAGATCCCTCATGGCAGTTAACTGCGAATTCTTCCATCCCTTGCCCCAGGCAACCACTAATCTATTTTCTGTCTCTATATTTTCCTTTTTGGAAATGTCATATAACTGGACTCATGCAGTACGTAGTTTTTCTGTCTGGCTTTTTTTACTTAACAATTTTTTTTGGCCACTTCTTTCATTTATTTATCTTTTTGTTCTTTGGCCTGTGTCCGCCTCCCCATCGCAGTGGCCTTTCTTGTTACAAAGCACTGGCTCTGGGCGCATGCGCTCCAGAG